>CM066031.1:1170473639-1172873639 GCA_033557465.1 Ichthyophis bannanicus
AGGGATCCAGAATCAAAGAAAATAAAATAGGCGATTTATAGGTGATCAGATGTGCCACAAGAAGGTGGCGCAGGATAAGCATAGAATAAGAATATAGTTATATATGGCATTTTAGGACTTCTAACGACAACATAAGAAGGGGTACAATAATATTGGGACAAAATAGGGGAGTTTTCTAGTCCTCCATATTTAAGTGTGTCAGAATATTCATGTAAGGGAGTTTTAAAGGGATTATCATTAGAATTTTTTCGCACACCTTTGGAATGGGGTGTGTGAGATGGTAGTACCTTTGGGAGTGTCCAATTTAGGATGCAGTCTTTGCTTGAATGTATTAATATTTAGAATAGTGAATGATGAAGTTATGTGAGCAATCAAGGAGGTGCTGAAGGAAAAGTTACATTAATGAACATTATGATGTTTAAGGAGGTTTTTGCCAAAAGCCCCTGATCAAGAATAAGCGACAACACGGCCTGTGTCGGCCGGCTTGTGACTACAAGAGTGTCTAAATAGTTCTTCCGGGCCATCCCCGCCTTTTGAAGGGTCTGTTGTGTGGCGCGTGGTTCGTGCTTGTTTGTTGGACGAAGTATCACTGCACAGACACCATCACATGCTGTGTGTGCCATGCACTGTGTCAGATTCCAGCCCCTGGACTGCAGTGTGGTGGTTTACATATCCTCCCGGGTTGCACAGGGGGAATGTCCTGGAGCTACATGTCCAGTGTTGGGAGCCATCACAGTTTACATCCTGTCATACCCCCTACATTAGACGCACATGTGTGACCATTGTCCCTGCCTGCAACACTGCCTACGTGCCTGCCCCCCCACAAACGTATACGGTTACTCACCAACCATCCCTGTGACATGTATTGTCCCAGGACACACTCAACAGCTTTACCCCTGAGTAGCTCCTGGGCTCATCAGCACATCTTATCCTGCCAGCACAGACGTAGTGGTTTGCAAGTTCTACTATTGGCACACAGGCATGTTGCATCAGAAACGGTTCCCACACATTGCACACAGCATGCACATGCCTCAGTATCCTGGGACATCCTCTACATTGCAACATCTCAGGGTCCACCCTGGTCTCACACACCTACACACATGATCAGCCCCCACGACTGCATGTGGAGCCAGTCCACGCATGATACCCATGTCTATCTTTACAACACATACCTGTCTACACACATATCCCATGCTTGCATCCATAGTGTGTTGCTAAGGGAGACACGTGACCATGTCGCGTTATGAAACAGTGTGTATAGTGTACAAAAAGTCAGAATATCTCACACTGGTACGGATAGGGACAATACCAATCACCCTCCCCCCCCCACACACCCCCCTCCTCCTCCCTGCCACCCCACTCCCCCTCTGCACCCTCCTCCACCATCCCCCCCCACCACCCCCACATCAGCCACACCCTCTCCCTGCATGCTGCATGCTCAGTGATGGAACACAGGACAGCACAGGGCACATGTGTGGACGTCACAGGTGCCATCAATGACTCCTGTGACGCCCTTCAGGGGATGGCCGCCAACAGGGCAGCTGCTCCACCTCGGCGGCCACCTGCTGAATGGCTCCCGTCAGCCACTGGTGTGAGTGCACTAGGAGATGCACACACCACTCCAAGGCATCCAGGGCTACATACAGGTCCTGCACACACCTGCCACTACACACACACATAGTGCCAGGGGTCTGGGTGGTGGCATGTGCATGCGACCTGTGTGTGGTCCTGGATGGTGGAGCGACATGGCGTGGCTGGCGGGAGCCCACAGTGCCCTGTGCTGCACTGTGTTCCCCATCACTCTCCCACACCCACATATCCCCCTCCTCCCCCCCCTGCCACCTCCACCCACCCTCCACACCCTCCTCCATCCCTCCCCCACACCCACATCAGCCACACCCTCTCCCTCACCTGCCACCCCGCCACCCACCCCTTCCATGCCCCCATCAGCCCCCTCCTCCGCTGCACTGTCCGCTGGCTCTTCATCCTCCTTCTCGGCCTCCACCTCAGCTTCCTCCTCCAACACCACCACCTCCACCTCTGTGGCATGGTGGGCAGGGGGGTCACCTCAGGGCATAGGCAGATGTGGTGGCCTCTTCATCATTGTCATCACCCTCTGTGGAAGATGACAGTCATCAGCACATTATCATGTGTGTCACATAACACAAATACATATGCAGGCACCACACAGGCTGGTGGGCCAATGTGACATTTGTTACTGGGCAGCAAGGTTGCCAATACTCACCGTCACGCTCTGACTGCGCCACCCTCTGGAGGCGGGCAAGGTAATCATTGTGATGGAGCCGCAACTCTCGCCCCTTCTTCCGGAGATCCTCTACCTGTGGATGTGAAAACAATGTGTGGGGGCATCAGTGACTGCTTACCTCTGGTGGGTGGCCAACATAAACAAACATATGTGTGGCCAGCATCTTGCTGCTCCTGTTCCACTGCTGTGTGTGTCATGTACAGCATAGTTACTCACCTGTAATAGGTGATCTCCAGGAACACCAGGAATAAGTCTTCTCATATGGGTAGCGTCGGTACCAACTGAGCCTGTGTTGGAACGCTCCCCAGCGTCCTATAGGAAAGCTTTTGGGAGCATCCCACAGTGCGTGCGTGCTGCCTTCCCACCTTTCCCAACTGCCTCTCTCCAATTGAGTTTAAAGCTGACACAAAGAGAGAGAGAGAGATAGGGAAAGAGAGAGAGAGACAACCCCTAGGGGAGACGGGTGGGTTGTGATGACCTCATCCTGCTGTTCCCGGAGATCACCTGTTACAGGTGAGTAACTATGCTATCACCAGGAACAAGCAGAAAGTAGTCGTCACATGTGAGGACACCCTAGATGTAGATGCCAGGGAAGGATCCCCAGAGTGGTGAGGGCCTGTGGAGGGCTTCCACTTCCTCCCATGGATCTCTGGCATCCTGAAAGAGAGGCGGCTAGGAGTGGATTACGTATGGAAGAGGTGTTGGAGAGCAGCCTGACCAACCATAGCATGCCTGCGGGAGCCTTTATCCAAGCAGTAGTGGGCCGTGAACCGAGGACCAGGTAGCTGCTCCACAAATGTCGTTAATATAGATGGAGTGGAGGTGAGCCCGAGAGGCTGCCATGACTCTCACATTGTGAGCGGGAACATGGGCCATGAGTGAAAGGTGTTAGCTATGATAGATAAAAGGTAATACATTGAGCAATCCAGTTGGATAGAGATCTTTTGGAAACTGCTGCACCCAAATGCAAAGGATCAGAGACTCTGAATAGCTGAGAAGAACTTCTGTATTGCTGGGTCCTCTGCAGATGAAAAGCCACAGCTCTTTTACAGTCCAAGGTATGAAGAGTCTTCTCTGCATTTGAAGCATGTGGCTGTTGAAAGACTACAGGTAACTAAACCTCTTGTTTCAAATGAAAGGAGGAATCCACCTTAGGCATGAAGTGTGGATGTGTCCTTAGGATCACCTTATCATGGTGAAACGGTGTGTAAGGTGGATCAGCCACTGGAGCTTGAAATTCACTGATACGACTTGCTGATGTGATTGCAAGAAGGTATATTACTTTCCAGGACAGAGACTTTAAGGAAGTAGTGTCTAAGGGCTCAGGAGGCGGCAGCATACGCTGGCCTAGAAGCAGATTTGGATCCCATGCCTCTGGAGGTGGTCTAAGGGGAGGTTTTGGTAGATGCAGGCCTCTCATGATTCTGCATATGAGAGGATGGGATGAAATGGGTTGTCCATTGATGGGTTCATAAAGAGCAGCAATGACACTTAAATGGACTCTGACTGACTCAGTTTGGAGACCATTGTTTGATAAGTAATGGAGTTCTTCCAAAACATGTTTATATACGGATGACAAGAGGGTTGAAGGCCTTTTGTTATTACCAAATGAAATGTCACGTCCACCTGACGGCATAGGACTGCCTTGTGGAAGGTTTCCTGGAAGCATAATGGACATCATGCATTTCCTGAGTGAGGGGAGGGCCAAAGCAGTTACAGCCTTCATTAGCCAGGCTCTGAGGTGCAGAGACATGGTGTTTGTATGCCATACATTCCCCTCCTCCTGTGACAGTAAGTCTGGAGCTGACCCTACGTACAGGGGTGGAACCTGGGACAGATGTAGAAGCAGAGGATATCACACCTGGTGTTGCCAGCATGGGGCTATGAGGATCATGCTGTCTCTGTCCCTCAGGAGTTGGAATAGGGTCTTGGCAATCAAGGGAATGGGAGGAAAGGCATATAGGCATTCCTGCCCCCAGTTGAGGAGGACAGCATCCCTCGCTTGGCAGCCCTGAGCTGGGATTCGTGAACAGAACTGGGTAGGTTTGGCATATGATGGACTTGCAAAGAGGTCTGAATCTTGAGTTCCCCAGAGTTGCAATACTTTACAGAGTTGGTCCATGTGTAGAGACCATTTGTGCGGAAGCAGAACATGACTGAGTTTGTATGGCCAAGAGTTTCTGATTGCCAGGGAGATAGACTGGCAGGAGATGGATATGCTGCTCTCTGGCAAACGACCACAGTTGAAGAGCTTCGTTGCAAAGGGACAGAGAGCCTGTTCCTCCTTGTTTGTTCACATAGACCATGGCTACCTGATTGTCTGCGTAAAGTAGTATTCTATTGGCCTGTAGAAGGGAATGGAATACATGAAGAGCCAGGCAAATTGCTCAGAGCTCAAACAGATTGATGTGGAAATGACTCTCCTGACAATTCCAGGTGGCTTGGGTGGAGGTGTCCAGTAGATGTGCAGCCCACCCCACTTTGGAGGCATCTGTTGTTAATGTGATCTGAGGAGGGGTTTGCAGGAAAGGTGACCCCTCCAACAGGTTTTGTGCTGACCGCCACCAGTCCAGGGACAGGGTATGGCGGTTTGAGTTTACTATCACATCTGAGAGACAGCCTGTTGCTTGCATCCACTGGGAAGAGAGGGCCCATTGGGCTGGTCTCATGTGGAGATAAGCGTAGGGGACCACATGCACCGTAGATGCCATGTGACCCAGCAGCTGACGCATCTCTTGAGCCGAGAGGTGAGTCTTTTGTAGTGCTGTAGAAACAAGTTGCACAATGCGAGGACAGCGAGGCTGAGTCAGGTAGGTCTTTGGCAGTCTGGTAGCTAGCCTTGCTCCTATGAACTCCAGTGATTGCATGGGAGTCAGAAAGGATTCCTGGAGATCTCTGACAGGGCCTAGATATTGGAGTCCACGCATTGTGTACGAGAGAGAGGCCTGGGCATGTGTTTGTGACTGTGCCTGGATGAGGCAATCGTCCAAATAGGGGCAGAAAAATATTCCCCTGGTACGGACAAAACCGGCTACCACAGACATGCACTTTGTGAATACTCTGGGTGCTGAGGCAAGGCTGAAGGGAAAACTTTGTTTTGATAGTGGTTTCCTTGATGGAGGAACCAAAGGAACTTTCGCTGTGCTTGTTGGCAGAGAAGATGGGTGTACGCATCCTTGTGATCTAGAGAACAAAGGCAGTTCTGCCTGTGTAGGTCAGGAAGTATGTTTCCTAGAGAAATCATTTTGAATGTCTGTTGGAACAGGAACTTGTTCAGTTCTCTGAAATCTAAGATGTGTCTGTGACCTCCTTTTTTCATTGGCATGAGGAAATGGGGGGGGAGGAGAACCCAGAATCCTGTTGAAGATGAGGTACCTCTTCCATTGCTCCTTGAGGTAAGAGATGTTTTACCTCTGGATTCTGTTGGGGGGACGTTTGCGAACTGAATGTCCTTACTATTGTAGGAGGTGGCAGGCTATGTGAATGACACCTGTACCCTCTTCTATGATGGACAGAGTCCAGGGTTCTGATGTTATTTGCCTCCATCTGTGGATGAGGTGACCTAATCTTCCTGGGATTGTTGACGGTTGCTTTCCCTGGAGGGCCAGGAAGGGCAGGTACTCCATCTCGGAGTCAAAGGCCCTGTGGGGGCTGAGGCTGCTGGGTCTGCTGAGGCAGAGTAGTTCTCGGCTTTCTCTGCTTAGTAGATTGTTGACCCTTTCTAGCAGCTTGTACTGCAGGTTGTCCTTGCTGAGCATAGGACTGATAGTATCCTTTCTTTTTGGAGAGGAAGGGCTTTTCTAAGGCTCTCATCTTTGCAGGATCTACAATATTTGAAAGCCTTGTCAAGGTAGAATTGTCCTGCCGGTTCTTCCAAAAACGTTTTCACCACTATAGGGGGTGTTGGCCAGTTTATCCTGTACCCAGTGTTCCAGGTGAGAGGCTTTCAGCCAGCCAAATTTCCTTGCCCCTATAGCAATGGCAGAGACTCTGCCTATGCATGAAAAACAGTCAAAAGCTGCCCTGTTCACAACTTTTGAAATGTTCTGGGCATGCTTGACAGGTGCTACATAGTCATGACCTCTGTGATCTGGGAGATGTGGACTTACCAGTTGTAGATCTCGTGTGACCTCCGTCAGGAACATTCTCATGTACATGATATAGGAACCTGTCCTGCCTGAAAGCATGGATGTTTGGATGACACAGCGACCAAAGGCATCTAATGTCTTACACTCCCTACCAGAAGGGTTGGTGGCATGTTGTTTGTAACGTTTAATTCTCCTCATAGCTGACTCCACCATGATGGAGTGATCAGGGAGGTGTCCTTTCTGCAAACCAGGGGACGGAGGCACACGATACATAGTAGGCACATGTGAGAATGTGGAGAGGTGATAAGAGGAATCTCCCACATTCTCAAAAGAGGATTCCTTAAGATCTGATGTATTGGCAGCACTGTTCCCTCTAAGCTGTGCGCGTGTGCGCACGCACACACCTCGCCGAGTGAGCGCACATACTTTACAACAGAGCGCACAAAAATTACAGCACTGATTCTGATAGAAAACAACACAGACGTCTTAAATTTTAAAAGTTATGATTGTAATTACTAGAAATTTCCCGCTTCATTTAGTAATCGTCTATTTTCATTTAATTTGATTAAAATCAATGTGGTGTACATATTGTATTCTGACGTTTAGTCAAATTTTAAAGTATATAACTCCGAGTGTCGTTATGTGGCGCACAAAAATTTAACCTTCCTTCAAAAGCTGCACACAGCTGATATTTTATGCGCACACAGCCTACAGGAAATTAGAGGGAACATTGATTGGCAGGATGTCTGCCTCCTTTGGAGTTTGGTGATATTGGTGAATCTCTGGCTCCCGTGGCCTGTGCTCACATTGAGTTACTAATGAAATGGAGAGGCCCTTGACTACATGTGTGTGGAGATCCAGGAAGGACATATCCTGAGGAGGGGACAATCTCCTCTTGGGAGAGGCAGGCTTGTCCTGGAGAGGTACATCGTTACCCTCTGAGCTGTCAGAGTCATCAGACCCCTCAGGAGATTGGATGTATCTTCTCTACGGAGGCTCAGGTAAAGTGAGGTATCGGTACCAATTGGCCTCAGTATCGGAGTGACACGGTACCGGGGTGTGGATACCGGTACTCATCAGCACCAAAGGTGCAGGTGCCGATGCCGGTCCTGCAATTGCTGCACATATGGGTGATGAACTTTGCAGGGTCTGGGGTGGAACCAAGGTCTTTGATGCCGCAAGGAGAGCTGCCAGCTGCGTTCGATGGCCACGATCCTCTGGTCAATCAACACTGCCAATGTCTGTGTATGAGTACTGGCCAAAGCCAGGACCCCAGAGCATAGCACCACGTGGTCGGACCAGGTTGAGGCCTCCAGAACCTCATGGAGTCCCAAAGTGGCTTTGGAGGCCAGGGACTCCCACCGGGGCTGTTTGCCCGGAGCGTGCTCCTCAAGGGCAATGCCAGTGGCAGTCTGATATTTGGAGGGGGATCTACCCTTTGAGGAACGGACAGATTTGTGTTTGGTTACCTGAGATCCACGGGAGGAAGAGGAAGCCCTTGACGACATGGCTGCCACCGAGGCCACGTTGGAGGGAAAGAGGGTACCGAGCTTGGCTGCTCTGTTTTGCCAACCACTCTTGGATAACATCCCACAGGCCAAACATTCAGACATGCATTGATCTGGCCATTAGCATTTGCGACACCAATCATAGTTGTCAGTGACTGGGCCGTGAACACTGTTCCCAGTGCCACCTGCATGCGTAGCTGTGTCTCTGGACATGTGTGCAGTGACACCTATGTGCAGTGTGCCTGGCACCCTGAACATTCCAGTCCCTTGTGGCCCCCTTGCATGACATTGCATGACCATGCCACATTTGGATTGGCAATGATAGTGTCCAGGGTAACCCCCCTAACCCCGTATGTGGTCTGGTGAACACATTTGTGTTGTCATGATCTACGCACATCCTCGGACACAACCCCACTGGCAACATGATATCCTAACAAACATGGGTGCTGTGTCCATACATGGAACATTGTGTGGGTGGCCCTATTCACCTTGCCAGGGGGCACTACCATGACATTTGGGTTTCTACGAGGCCCAGGATAGCAATGCTTGACCCACTACAAGCATTGTGTAACGTGTCTCTCTTGGGGATACTGGTAGGTACGTATAACCTAGTTTGGCCACTGTTGCAAAGAGCATACTGGGCGTGAAGGACGAGGGTGTGACCCAGTATGGGCTACCTTATGTTGTTATGTTCCTATGACCTGGACCTTGTATGCTTACGGCAGGTGTGGTTGCCAACACCAGGGGCAGGGGCCATTGCACCAGAATAGGCTATTGCCACCTGTGCTCATGTCAGAGTTTCTGTCTGTGCTGTGCAACCACAACAGGTGCATGTATCCTTCCAACACCATCAGTAATGTTCATCTGCAACAAGGTGTGGGATTCGTAGCAAGTGGGCAGATGTGTGACTTGACTCAGCATACAGTTCTGGGGACATGGCTCTGTTACAGGCCTTTGTAATCAGATCTCATAGCTCATGGGGGTGGGGTGCTGTTACACACATCCACATCTGCACCTAGCATAACATCTGGATACATCAAAGACGTGTGTGATGAGGTGCTGACCTCACAGACTAGGGGAGATGTGCAACCTACCTGCCATAACCTAACAAAATATCTGAATGACATACCCACCATTGCAATCAGGTCTCTGGCCCCATGGGGGTTGGGTGTCCTAGCACACATCATCAGCTCCATACACCATAGCAACAGGGTGACTGACAGTGCACCTTACACAGGTCTCAGGACTCCTGGGGATAGGGAGAATGTATTGAACTGTCTAGGCACACAGGACCATATCACCAGGGTGAGTGACAGCCCACTTTGATGGGCTCTCAGGACTCCTGGGGATAGGGAGAATGTATAGAACTGTCTAGGCACACAGGACCATATCACCAGGGTGAGTGAGAGCCCACTTTGATGGGCTCTCAGGGCTCCTGGGGATAGGGAGAATGTATTCAACTGTCTAGGCACACAGGACCATATCACCGGGGTGAGTGATAGCCCACTTTTATGGGCTCTCAGGGCTCCTGGGGATAGGGAGAATGTATTCAACTGTCTAGGCACACAGGACCATATCACCAGGCTGAGTGACAGCCCACTTTGATGTGCTCTCAGGGCTCCTGGGGATAGGGAGAATGTATAGAACTGTCTAGGCACACAGGACCATATCACCAGGGTGAGTGATAGCCCACTTTGATGGGCTCTCAGGGCTCCTGGGGATAGGGAGAATGTATTCAACTGTCTAGGCACACAGGACCATAACACCAGGGTGCCTGACAGCCCACTTTGATGGGCTCTCAGGACTCCTGGGGATAGGGAGAATGTATTGAACTGTCTAGGCACACAGGACCATATCACCAGGGTGAGTGACAGCCCACTTTGATGGGCTCTCAGGACTCCTGGGGATAGGGAGAATGTATAGAACTGTCTAGGCACACAGGACCATACACCAGGGTGCCTGACAGCCCACTTTGATGGGCTCTCAGGACTCCTGGGGATAGGGAGAATGTATAGAACTGTCTAGGCACACAGAACCATATCACCAGGGTGAGTGACAGCCCACTTTGATGGGCTCTCAGGACTCCTGGGGATAGGGAGAATGTATAGAACTGTCTAGGCACACAGGACCATATCACCAGGGTGAGTGACAGCCCACTTTGATGGGCTCTCAGGACTCCTGGGGGTAGGGCGGATTGGAAAACAGCAACAGCAGCATATTCCATACCAGCAGGGGTGCTGGGGACCCACCTTTTTGGACTTTCTGGCCAAGTGGGGGTAGGGCAGATGTTTTAGACTGCTGGGCCACACACACGCATATCACCAATGGGACTAACATACCATTTTGGGCACGTTTCACAGCCCCTGGGGGTGGGGCAGATGTTTTACCCTGCAACTGCAGACCCCATCATACCAGCAGGATGTTTAGAAACCCTCCTTAGTCTGATCTATGGGCTACCTGTGTTACGGTGTGTTGTAGCATATCAACAGCAGCAGCTGCCATGACACCAGGATGGCATCAGGAACTCTGTGAACAGGTCCTTAGCCCTCTGGGTAGAGGGCAAACCACTCAGATGTGATATATAGACAATATGGCATATGGGTTTACCTGATACACATCACTGAGATAGACTACCTACACACATCAGCATGCACAGCTACAATCAACACTGGATATATATATGTGGATCTACTGACCTGTCCCCATACACTTACCTCACGTGGGTAATCAACCACACGATTATAGGGCCGTGTCAGCTCATCCCACGCCCTCCGGACCCTCATCTGGTCCTGATGCCTGGATGAACCTGGAAACAGCTTGTGCTGCCTCACAGCAATCAGCTGTGCCAGGCAGAGTAGCTCCCGGGTGGTGAAGGCAGGCTTCCTGGATCTGGTTGCCGTGTTCTACACTGTCACCAATGAGGAACGCATGCATGATGCAACACGCGCGAATGCACAGCACCCCACCTGCGCATCACAACACGTGCGCAGTTGCGCCCACGCCGCACGCATCTTTTAGCTGCACAGGGTATGGTGTCGCCAACAATATTTATATAGATCTATGATGCAGACAGACATTGCACTGATGTGTCTGACATTTAAAAACACAATTAGAATTTTTCCTTGTTGTTTACACACTTGGGTCTCGAACCCACCACCACTGGTTCCTAGGGTACTGTTGGAACCGGTGTGCAATGCATTTTCATATAGCAACGACTGGCTAAACAGTTACACCAGGCAGTCCTGAGAGCCCATCAACGTGGGCTGTCACTCACCCTGGTGATATGGGGTTGTGTGTGCCTATGGGGTATGTTCATTAATCCATCTTAATGTGAATCCAGCAATGATGTGCAGGATGCCATAAGGGGGGGGGAGGGGGCCTTCTGGGCTAAACGTTGGACTCACGCAATAGGTTACGTACCGCACATTATGACACGATGGAGGTAGGTGTAGCACATTTCTGTGTGTTAATCGTAGGCATGTGTGCTGTCATACAGACCTAGTGGCAGAGGTGTAGCACATTGGTTGACAAATTGCCTGATGGTACAGGGGGAAGCGGGGGGGGGTGGGGTAGGGGGGGCAACGGGGGGGTGGGGGCGGTGGGGGGGCAGCGGGGGTGGTGGGGGTGGAGGGGGGTGGTGGGGGTGCGGCGGGGGGCAGCGGGAGGGTGGGCGGGGTGAGAGTGACCTCCCAGCAGGACATGAAGGGGCCACCCTGTCCGTGCAGGTGATGGCCGGCCACTACAATGTCCCAGCCATTGCCCTATGCCCTGTGCTCATGCATCCTGCCCAGGCCACCCTGTCCGAGCTATACCCACAGTACCTTTTTCTTCATTATGCACATTGGCAAGCTAACACTGGACACAGTGCAAACAGTGTGGGCTGAGTAAGGTGTTGCAACCACCACACACTGGATGGACAGACACACACTCCCAAACCTATGCCAGCATTGTGCTACTATAGAGAGTTTTTGCAGTCCAGGCCAACTCACCAGTCCTGGACACAGCGCAGGCATGGCTATGGTATGCAATACTGTTGGGGTCACTCCCCAAGGTGGTGAACACTGTCAGAAACCAGACCTGAAGCACACTCCATAGACATCAGAGATATTGGTATGATACAGCTCAATGAGCATATTGTGCTTAACTTAGGAATTGCTATCTGCCAGTAATCATAGCAACCTTTTGATATATGTGTACCATATTCCCAGGTTTATGGTGGCATTGGTAAGGTATGCACGTACTAGTATTGTGAGATGTACGCAAGGCCCAATACCCTGCCTCTCCGTGAGGCTTTCGATAATGGAGCCTGTGGGTGTGGTTCTTTCTGCTCCTGTTAGCCTCTGCTCTAGGGCAGAGGTCCACAACTCCAGTCCTGGTGGGCCAAACACTGTTCATGTTTTTCTGCTGTCCCTAATGAATATGCATGAGATAATCTGCATACCATGGAGGCGGCGCATGGAAATGAAGCACACACATCTTTATTAGATACAGCATATACGTGAATGATTTGTGGCCCTCCAGGACTGCATTTGGGGGACTCTGCTCTAGGTAATGCGCATGTTTCTGGTGTCTGTGCTCTGTAGGGTAAAATGTAGATATTTTGGGCATGTTTACATTATCTGCACTAAAGGTTCTCTCTGTATTATCACATTTTTGTGGTGGGTAAAAGGTGGGGACTGGGATAGCAGGAGCCCCAGCTGGGACTTGAACCTGTGACCTTCTGCTCCTGAAGGCACTGGCTGTGTGTGCTGCACCACTGTCTTGGTACAGAAACAGTGCATTCCCTGAGGAGTCCATGACTGTTTGTCAGACAGGGCCTGTCTATTGCAGTGCACGGCACCCACGTGAAGAGGGCTAGGCCATGGTGTTCTGTGGGCAGCAGACACTGCCCCCTCCACCACCGGTACCCCTCCGCCACCATGCTGACATGGCCTTATATTGGAGACAGCATCAAACCTGAATGATTTGTGGCCCTCCAGGGCTGCATTTGGGGGAATGTGCTCTAGGTAATGTACATGTTTCTGGTGTCTGTGCTCTGTAGGGTAAAATATAGGCGTTTGAACCATGCTTATGTTCTCTGCAATAAAGGTTCGTCTGTACTATCACGGTTTAGTAGTGGTTAAAATATGGGGACTGGATTGGCAGGAGCCCCAACTGGGACTTGAACTGGTGACCTTCTGCTCCTGAACACACTGGCTGTGTTCACTGCACCACACTGTGGCCACAGAGACAGTGCAGTCCCTGGAGATAGGAAACCTGGCCAATGGGGTCGGAAACCCTGCTCTGGACAATTTCACTGTGGGCTCATTCACCTTGTATGGGGACGGAGCGTAGACCCTTCCAAAATTCATTTCTTTTTTTTTTGGAGCTTTCTTGGGAGTGTTTTTTGATGTTGCCCATTGATATCACTATTAGCCAGCTTGGTTATGTTTTTTTTCCATTTTGTTGAGGTCATTTTCACTGTTTATTTGCCCTTTTGTTCCGTGCACATGTATCACACTTATCACTTTTTGTAGGTTTCCCTGGTTTTGCTGTACATTGCGGACGGAAATGGTTTCTTTTCCCTTTAAATCGGCTCTAACGCGAGGGTTTCTCTGGCGTTATTTTTTTGCCTCGGATTTTACAGCATTAGTGTGCGGGGAGCCTCTCCCCTCTCACTCTCCACCCATTGACCCCTTCTCTCTGCCCCTGGGGAGCCTTCCTCCGCCCTCCGGGAGCCTTTGCCCACCTTCATCGCTCATTTTCGCCGCGGCGCGCATTATTTAGCGATAAGGTACCTGTGTGCCGGCAGATGCGACATTATCACGCCATAAGGTACCTTATCGCGCGCTAATGTTACAAAGCGCACATTAAGACGGTTTAGTAAACATACCCCAATGTCACTTGAAGATTGGAGGGTGGCTAAGCTAAAACCACTTTTTGAAAAGGGCTCCAGGTGTAATCTAGACAACCACAAGTTGGCAAGGCTGATGTCAGCACGAAGTAAAATGGTAGAAACTATTATAAAGAACAAAATTACTGAATATATTAATAATTTTGGTTTAATGGGGCAAAACCAACATGGATTTAACCAATGAAAGTCTTGAATCATTATCTGCGTGAATGAACATGTGAATAAAGTTGAGCCAGTTGATATAGTATATCTAGATTTTCAGAAAGCATTTAAACAAAGTTCCTCATGAGAGATTCCTGAGGAAATTAAAAAGCCATGAGATAGGAGGCAATGTTCTATCATGGAGTGGGAACTGGTTAAAAGAGAACATAGTAGAGCTAAATGGTCAATTTTATCAAAGGAGAAGGTGAAGAGTGGATCTTTACTGGGACCATTTCTTTTTAATATGTTTATAAATAGGGCTTCTGTAATTTCAAATTTTAGGAGTCTATTTTTGAGGCAATTAAGTGCTTTCCCGGGGTCAGAAAATTAGAGATTCATGTATTTGTGTCACAAAAAATCTTTTGTGTGTATTTTTAGGTGGATTCCATTCAATGATATAAAACACAATTTGCCAGTGTCAGCCTTTTCTCCTAGTCTCAGTGTTAGCCCTCAGCATCAGTCCCTTCTCCTACCTGCTCAGTGCAGGGATTCTCTGAAGAGGAGCGGGAGTTTGCTACTTCCCTCTTGTCACTCAGCCTCCTGCAGCCAGAACCACGTGAGAGTGAAGTGTGAGAGAAGGTACTTCCTTTCTCCATGGACCGCAGGATTTCGTCAGCCACACATGGTGACATCCTCTGGGCGGCTTCAGGTTCGGAAGTGCTCTCAAATTTCTCTAGTAGCCCACCTCCCGGTTCCGCCCCCTAGCCAGGCCAGTTCTCATTCTTTCGCCTTGCCAGCAAGTCGGATCTGCTCCCCTCTCTTCATCCTCGACCTGAAAACAACGATTTATAGTACTCACTCAGAGGAATGCCCCAGTCGGGAGGGAAATGCCCCTGCGGGAAAATAGCTGCGCTCCTCAGATGTGGACTTGTGCCCCTTGCCAAATCGGGAAACCCTCCGGCCTGCAGCAACATCAGACTGATTCGGCAACCTCCAAGGCCCAGGGTGTGCCCCTATGGGCCTCCATCCCCGGCCCCACACCTGGATGGACCCCCCCGACGGTGCTGCTGCGGCGTCGCTTGCCTGGTGTGAAAGGGGAGCGAAGGGCATCACTCAGTTGATCCGCCGAAGGAGCCTTAGCCCTTGCAGCGGCCCAGGACGTGCCTAACAGGCCTCCGTCCCCGGCCAGCCCTCTGCAGACCTCCATTCCCGGCCAGCCTCCTCTACTCCTGCTACGACCTCTCTGCTTTGAATGAAGCTCTTAGTAAGCAGGAGCCCTCGCGCCAGCCCAGGACACGCCTAGGAAGGCCTCCGTCCCCGACCAGCCTCCGTCGCTCTGAAGACATCCATGTGTTGTCCATGGGGGCGGCCATCTTCCCAGCCTTGAGGTGAGGTCGTCATTCTATTCCTGCCCACGACTCCATCGACTGGTGCCTGACTCCGCCCATCCGCGCAATTGGCTGGCGCCAGACTCCTCCCCTCCACGCCATTGGCCAATGCAAGGCTCTATCAGGCTCCACCCCTCCGCGCCATTGGTTGAGGCTCGGCTCGTCTTCTTCAGGGCCTCAGTGCTGGAATCGCTGTAGCCACGGCGCCGATTCTAAGCTCCTGCCGGCACGGCGGTCTGGCAGCACTGAACGCCAGCGCTCATGAGACAGAGAGCGCATGCTTGGAGGGGGCTGTAGGGCTGGCATGATGGCAGCCAGCATCACAGGATGTCAACCGGGACCTTCCTGGATGCGCGGGTCTGGCACTGGCGTGGGAGGCTCTGATGGTCCTGGCTGCTCAATAACACCGCGGCTGCAATGCGGGAGGAGCAGCAGGCACGAGGTAAGGACTAGCAACTGGACCAAGAATGGAGTGCCCCCTTGAGGCACATCCTGCTGTAGCCAGAGTCCTGGATGATGGCCACCTTGGTTGCCTCACCTATAAACCTATCTCTGCAGCATATGCACTACTGCAACCTCAGGATGAGAGAAGGTATTCGATGCCAGCTGCTGTGAGCCCACTGTTTAAAAACACCATTAGCCCCTTGCCACCGGATGCGGGGGCATCCCAGAGTGCAAAGCAGTGAGAAATCGAAGCCAGCTCCTACTGCCAGCTCCACTTCAGTGCAACCTACCGTGACGTTGCTCTCTGCTCCGAAATGGCATTGGGACAGACCTAAGTAACTTCGGCCAGCCTGGAGCCCTATGTCTCAACATCTTGATGGGATTATTTCCTTTGATGCTCCTTGGGCAAAATATCAGCTCCTTTGCTAGAGGGAAAGGCTTGGCAATCTATTCCTGGTTCCAAGCACAGAACCTGCCCTATCGCAAGAGTGGATTGGCGCAACTATGTCTATGTATTTCTTCTTTCGCTGCTGTGGGTTTTCTGTTACCATGCAGCCCCAGTGGGACCGTGCTAGTTGCACAAGCATGTCCCCTTATACAGTCACGTCCCATTGCTGAGTGCCTGCCAGACGCGTTACTTATTTAACAGCTGTTATATACCGCTCCCTTGTCTCAGTGCGGTTTACATTCAGCTAGGTACTACTCGGACAGTCAAGTCTGACCTGAATTTGCTTTTAACAGGGGACATAACATGCAATTGAACTGGGGAAACTGTTACATTAACAGTTACCGAACTAGTAAACTAATTTGCAGTAACGTACATCTTAGAAGGTCACCCCAGGGAAGTCCAGACATTCCCACCGACCTCAGTGGAATGCACTCCTCATCGCTTCAGGTCCGAGCTGTGGATCTGTCACATTGCCTTTCAGAGGATAATCCTCATCGCATTCCACTTCTCAGTCTCAGCAGCACTGTCATTGCTCCCAAGGTGCACCTGGCAAAGCTTTCAGCCCCTTCCAGACAGATGGTTGCGCTACATGGACCCGGTTAAGCACCCGGGCCCTATTCGGAAAGATGAGACCACACTACATGCCTGCGCCCGCATACGCTCCTCAGGAATATGCGGTGGCAGCACACCTCCAGGGAAAAAGTATCGGTCTTCCTTATAGGTGTGCTTTCCTCAGTCTTACCATCTCGGGAGTCCATCCCCTCTGGTCTACACTTTCTGGTTCACCATCTCAGGACCCATATTGGCCAGATGCTCTCCAAGCAGACAGCAACACGGCAGTCTCCAAGGGAATCCTCCCATAACTGGGGGAAAAACCATCACCTTCGGCCTCATGTCACAGAGAGTTCATATCTGGGGGAACCCCGTACTAAGCATGCTTCCCTAGCAACCTCTGTGGCACTGAACCACCGAACCCTCAGTCACAGTGTGCATAAAGACAGAGAGGCAGACTCAAGGCCAGCCTTGAGATCACCAGTTTTGCTCCTTACAGTAGGTTTGACCCATGGCCAACTCTTGACTGGCCGTGCAAAAAGAGGAGCAGGTTCAAGGCCTAACTGAGGAAAAGGCTGAGAAATACAAAGCATCTCCCCTATTCGCCGTGTGGTGACGCCTACGACTGCTCTCTAATGGCCCTTGATTGCGGAGATGGGATGCTCCAGGCAGTCGACAAGGCGACCATGGCTTCACAACATGACGGTGGCAACACGGTGGTGCAGTGCACACAGACAGTGTGTGCAAGTGCACACAGACAGTGTGTGCAAGAATAGAAGGTCATAGGTTCAAAGCCCAGCTGGGGCTACTATCAATCCAGTCCACATATTTACAAGGGAAGCAGGCCTACAAAGAAACCGGCCGTGGGCGGACCACCAATCCATCCACTCACCTTGTGGCGAGCACAAGTGCAACTATTAAAAATGGATAGCGCCCAGTAAATCTTCAGACACCAGTGTGCTTCGAAATATTAGCACCCAGCCGTCCTCAGACACCAGTGGTTGAGGCCGTCCTCAGACACCAGTGTGCTTCACTACCAGGGGGGTCAGCTCTACCCCTCAAACACTCACAGGCAACGCACACACACTCAACACAAGAGCCTGACCCCGTCGACAAATTTGATAAAACCCGTCGACAGGTTATAATCCTAGCATGCCATAATCCTAGCATGCCCATGTGGTTTCCTACCCACCAATATGCTACGGATGGTCGACTACCGTACTCCCATCAGTATGCCATCCTCAGCAGCGCTTAGCGTTGGCATGGATAGCCGGACATGTCACTAAATGCCCTCAACTGACTCGTCGAACTCCCACGGAGGTACAGGATGTGGTCCTTACGGCCAGGAGGCCTTCAACCCGAAAATCATACGGCCTCAAGTGGAAGAGGTTCAGCCTCTGGGGTGCTACTAGAGGGCTTGCAGTACCTCAGCTCCCTCCCTCTGACCTCGGCCTCAAGACCCAGTCTATCCTAGTATATCTATCAGCTATTGCGGCTCTACATGCCCCTATTGAGGGCGCCGACTCCTTAGCGGCGCTTCCCCTGGCAGCTTGCTTCATAAAATGCCTAGCGAACCTTCGGCCCCCGGTAGAAGCCCGGTTCCTCCCTGGGACCTCGGGCTAGTCCTCCACAACCTCACCCCTTACCCTGGCCCCTTTCGAGCCTCTGCTCGCCGCGGATATGAAATACGTCATGGAAGACCATATTCTTGGTGGCACCACCTCTGCCAGGAAGATCTGGGAACTTCAGGCGCTAGTGGCACACCCCCCCTTACACGCAACTACACTGCGTACGAACCCCAGATTCGTACCCAAGGTGCCATCGGCCTTCCATGTCAATCAATCTATCGATTCGTACCCAAGGTGCCATCGGCCTTCCATGTCAATCATCTATCGAGCTTCCCTCCTTCGCTCCGGAACCCCACCACTCCGAGGAGGAGCAACGTCTGCACACTCTGGACTGCCTGCGTGCACTGACGTCTGCACACTCTGGACTGCCTGCGTGCACTCCGGATCTACCTGGCCAGGGCATTATCTGCCCATAAGGGTGAACAACGGTTCGTTTCCTATGGCCCTCTGAGACCTGGCTTGCCGGTCACCAAGCGGACCCTTTCCCATTGGGTTGCCTCCTGCGTATCCTTCTGCCTCGACCTGCAAGGGAGTCAGCCGCATAGCAGAATAGGTCCTCATCATCTACGGGCTATGACCACATCCCTTCCCAACCTGCGGTCAGTCCCCCTGACCGACATCTGTAATGCGGCCACGTGGCCATCTCCCCACACGTTCCAGAAGCACTACTGCTTCGACCTCCTCTCCCAGGAGGACTCGGCATTTGGCAGCGCGGTCCTGGCCACCGCCCTACGGACCCCACCGGCCGCTCTGTGATGACTGGCCCTAGGGCATATACCTGGGCTCTGATGCACCTCAATGCTCATGCCTCCATGTGGCACTGTTCTTAACTTGCACTTGTTAACATTTTTCACTGTTCTGATCCTTCACTGTTGCACCATTTTTTTGCACCTGTTGCACTGTCATTGTGTTGCTTGCACTTATGCACGGTTGGCTCTGTTCCATTAAAAGTCTACCTCCACTACTGTAGTTCTCTCTTCATGCCTCCCTCCTCCACCTCAGCGCGCTGCGTGCAGCTAGGGAGTCACCATGTGTGGCTGATGAAATCCTGCGATCCATGGAGAAAGCAAGGTTACTTACCTGTAACGGGGGTTCTCCGTGGACAGCAGGATGAGTCAGCCACACGCTCCCTCCCACCTCCCCTGGAGGAGGTCCGCCTGATGGTCCGCTCCCTAGCCTTGTTGTCAAGCTTGGAAAAGGAACTGGCCTGGCTAGGGGGCGGAACCGGGAGGTGGGCTACTAGAGAAATTTGAGAGCACTTCTGAACCTGGAGCCGCCCGGAGGACGTCACCATGTGTGGCTGACTCATCCTGCTGTCCACGGAGAACCCCCGTTACAGGTAAGTAACCTTGCTGTATCTCATGAGAAGTATCTGTCTTCACAGGGCTGTGGGAGGCTGAATGGTAGGAGCAAAGCAGCAAGCTCCTGCTGTTCTGAGCAGGTGGGTCCTTGAGCCCACCTCCATCGTCTCTGATGACATCATCTGGCAGTGACAGTAGTTGTTGGGTTTTTTGGGAATATAACCAGAAACCCTAAATTCCCCATTGAGAGTGTTTTATCAGGTTATAACCAAAACTTGGTTGCCCTAGAACAAGAGGTGATCAAATTTTCAAATATCACAAAATTATTCAAAGTTGTTACACCACAAGAGAATTGTGTGAAATTGCAAGAGGACCCAGCACAACTGGGAAACTGGGCATCCAAATGACAGATGAAACTGAATCTGGACAAGTGCAAAATGATGCACATAGGGAAAAGCAACCCAAACTATGGTTAAATGATGCAAGACTCCACAACCCAGGAAAAGGATCTAAGCATTATCATGGACATTCAAATCCTCTGCTCACTGTGCAGTGATGACCAAGAAAGCAAACAGAATGTTAAAAATGATTGCAAAAGGAATAGAGAATAAAACAGAGAATATCATAATACCTCCGTATTGCACCATGGTTTGAGCACACCTTGAGTATGGTGTACAATTCTGGTCACCGTATTTCAATAAAAATATAGCCGAATTAGAAAATGTCCAGAGAAGGCCGACCAAAATGATAAATGGGATGGTGTGAATCCACTATGAGGAAAAGCTAAGAAGGTTAGGGCTCTTTAGCTTAAAGAAGAGATGGTGAAGGGCAGTATAACAGGTCTATAAAATCACGAGTGAAGTAGAATAAGCTGCTTACCTTTTAAATAAGTACAAAGACTGCAAGGAATGCAATGAAGTTAATAAGTAGTATATTTAAAACAAATTGAAGAAAATATGATTTCACTCAATCCATAATTAAGCTCTGGAATTAGTTTGCTGGAAGATGTGGTTAAATCTGTTAGTTGTAGCTGGCATTGAAAATGGTTTGGGCAAGTTCCTGGAGGAAATGTCCATAAGCCATTATGAAGCTGGACTTGGAAAATCCGCTGCTCATCCCTAAAGATGAGCAGCAAGGAATCTGTCTACTCTTTGGCATCCCGCCAGGTACTTGTGACCTGGATTGGCCGTTCTTAGAAACTGGGCTTGATGGATCTTTGAGCTGACCCAGTATGGCACATGACCTTTTACTCTGCTGGCTTGCTTTATGTTATCTGTGGTGGAGAGCAGATGAGTAGGAGCAAATGCACTTCTTACTCCAGAGTGTGGCATCAGGAGAAGAAAACCCTGATCCAGGTAGAAAGTCAGACAAAAGCAATAAACAGAAGAAAAGGAGCACTTTCCCCATACTGCAGGGGTAGTTCATGGAGAGAGCAAAGGCAGTGCCAGTGATTATCTACAGAGAAGCAATATTCAGCCACTGACTGGATCTAATCCAGTGGATACCATGAGGTGTCATCCAAGTACCAAAACAGCTGGAGAGCAGAGAAGAGAGAACATTGCTCTGTCGGAAAGGAGCAGTGTTCTTGGACGTCGTAAGACCCAAAAAACAGCTCAGATGGAATTTATCCAGGACAGGAGTAAAGGGATAGCAGAAGGGGTCAGAAATACTAAATCAGGATACAGTTCTCAGTTCTCGGAGGGGGATCTGTAAATATAAGCAACATCACAGTAGCTAGGAAATTTGTCCAACACCTCTTGTCATTGCAAGAAAGAAGTGGTCACTGCCCATCTGCATGTTTAGATTGTGATAATGTTCATTTGGAATAGATGACTTCCTAGACCCTTGGTAGAAGCAAATCCATAAGTGCTAATTAATTTATAGAAGCATCTTTGCACTTCTCCCTCTTATCAAAAGAGCACATGGGCATTGGATATTTTCAAGCATGTAGAGAACAACATCACCTAAGAAGGAGATGGCACATCTGGAAGCTGATGCCAGACATGCCTCTCGCCACCTGGGAGGAGCCAGTAGCCACATAATAGACAGTATTGTCCACATACAGACTGTGAGGGTGATCTATGTAGGAGCATAGGCTATCACACAACAGTTCAGGAACCTTGAAGATGAAAGGTCCAGGAAAATACACTTCCAGAAGGATTCTAACTCACATACATGTCTGACATGCAACATTGTTTCCAGAGTTTGGGGACCATGCCAGTCAAATGCAGCACCGAAGGCTTTACAGAGGCACTGATTTCAATAGAACCGATAGCATTAGGAAAGACAGAAGCAGTCGCCGAAACACAGAAGCTTGCAAGGCATCATGTTCCAGTCTGCAATACATGCAAGCTTCAGCTACATGTTACATTTACTCATTGCAACTTATTCAGAAATTCTCATGAAGACTTATTGAAATTATCTTAAAAATCTTGGGATCAATATTCAAAAGCCACAGAGATTATCAGTGCCATCTGGCTAGGGCCACAGAAATCTCCACAGACCGCCTCAGCACTTTGCACATACCGCAGGGGGAGCCCATGGACGGAGCAAGAGCAATTCCAGTGATTATCCACAGAGCAGCAATATTCAACCACTATCTGGATCATTGCTGTCCTAGCTGCATAACTTAGAACAGCAAAAAAGCTGTCCTAAGTGCTATCCTCAGAGCTTAAACAGATAGTGGATGAATATGGCCACTGTCCGAATTGTTGCCAACACTGACCACAATAAGAGACATTCAGCTCTGGCTGCTATCCAGATAAAAGCGCTGAATAACCAGCTGATATTTAAATGCTGTAATGTTTAATTACTGGATGCCCTCATCATGCAATTCCAGAGTGGTACAGTATTGATTCCTATACATATGTCCTCATTCCAGACTCATTGCAATCCTTTATCCCTCTAGATGTCTTGCAGGGCCTTATCAAAAGCTGTGTGAACAGTGTGGCCGCACAAGGTATAAGCGCGGAAGGGATGCTGATGTCATCACTGGATTTGCAGAAAGTTCCTGCGCATGGCTGGGTGGGGTGAGGGGAAAGCCTAGTTCACAAGTCGCGTAGGGCACATTTCTAGCTTGGTACGGTCCTGGTTGTCTGGACAGTTCTTACATCAGCCCAAAACATTCTGAACTGTTCCTGACACCTACAAAGAAAAACAAACAAGAATTGCCTGGAAATGTTCTGGTAATACATATTAACAAATATGGACAGTTGTAAACTACGTGACCTGCCATCTTACTGTAAGGAGAACACCCAGATTTCATTTACACATTCATCCACTTGATTGATACAAACGAGGCATGAAAAGAAGTAAATAGAAGCTAGCAGAGTTTTGTAGAAAAGCCAAATGTTCTTCTAGCCTTTACCACTCTCCTTGTGTGGATTAGAAAAAATGCAGTCATTCTAATGTAAATATCCAACATTTTGAATATATCTCCAAAAGAATCTACCCTGCCCTAAACAACTATAAACATTTCTGTTTCCCATCCAAGAATGACTTATAGAAATCTGTCCTCCAGAGAGGAGAGGGGAGAAGACTTGGGCACAGCACATGATTAAAGAAGTTAAACATAATTTGATCCACAAATCCTAGTGCATGCTCTAGGTTATATTTTATATCTTCAGACTTTCATCTGGCATGAAACTCTGAAAGAACAATTGCTCAACACAAGGAATTACACTAAAATACCACCCTTGTGAATCATACTTTTGATTCTTTTTTCCTCTCACACTATTCGCTAGATCAGCAGTTTCAAACCGATGCCCAAAAAGCTCTTCCATTCTGTGACCAGAGGCAACGTGCAAGAAATTGTCAGATTTAGGAGCCAGGCAAATTTTGATCAAAAAAGTGTAAAATGTCTGTAAGTCATTTACTAACACAAGGTCAAGCAGGACACTGGGCACAGTCTGAGTGAGGCCTGAACTGAGAGATTTAGCCAATCACTAGATAAATGGAAACAAGCATTACTTTACCCAGATAATCAAAGTAAAATTTTGAATGCTCAAAAACACAGTACCCACACAGAAGCCAGATTCAAGGCACATAGATCATAGTTCTCAAGGTTCAATGGACATCAGATTCGAGACAAGATACAGAACCAACTCCAGGCTCTTCAGGGAAACCTTCAGCTCTCTGGTTGCCAAGGATGTTGAGATAGCCGATCAATGTTTAATGAACCCCTGAGAGCCAATTTAAATCCTCAGGGACAGAGCCACGAGCCTAGGCTGGGACAAGCCTGGAATCAGGGACAGGTGGAGCAACGTCTGGGGTGGAATTAGGAGCTGCAGTGAGATCCAATTGGGAATCAGGAGATCCTCAAAATCTTGTCCTCTCAAGTCCCTTTGCAAGCAGGACAGACCCTGGTTCCGAACAGGCCAAAGTTCCCTTTACTCTACACACAATTTTCAATTAATACATATTTCAGTCAAGTCTCTGATTTTCTGGAAGAGAACATAGTTTTATAGAAAACTAGTACAAGCAAACTCTTGAGTAAACAGCATTTTGTAGGACTTTGATCCATACTTAAATCGAACCATTTTAGCAGAAACACTTCAGTGTTTTTGGTAGAAGTTTGTCTATCTGTGTGCAAGAATGTGTATGTGTGTGTTTTTGCCTGTGGGACCTCTCAGGAGGATGTGATGGTAGCCCTGAAGGTCTCACATAAAAGAAGAAAAAGATCACAGGTATTAAAATATAGGGAGAAAAATGTGCCAAGGCAACCTTCCACAGAGGAAAATTGAGCAAAACTGAAAACATCTCCCTGACAGAGGATTGTGGCATCAAGAAACTTGAAAATGTATATAAATACATAGGAGCAGAGGAATGAGCAACAATCAAGCAAAGGTTTCTGAGAGAAAAAAATCAGCAAAGAATGTTACAGGAGATTAAAGTTTTTATTGAAAAGTACTTTAATATCAGGAAAACCATCAATCAGCTGTCAATTCTCAGACTCTCAAATAGCTTTAGAATGCATTTATTTATTAAGATTTATTCATTGCTTTTATGAAGAGATTCACCCAAGGACCAGTGTACAACAGATATCACTTGACATAGGCAACTTACATTATAATAGCAACATAACAATAGCAATATGACCCCAGCTCAGCATAATAGACAATTAGAACCATGAGAGAAACTTGGAGATAAGCAAAGTAAACTCTAGTAATGCAATAGCATGATACAGTGTCAGTAATATGCACCTTAAAATAGCACAGTAGAGCATTCTTATAGCGGGAATAAGATTCAGCGGTGGCAGCCAGCACGGTTAAAGTGGCTGGCTATCATTGCTTTAACTAAGACCTGGATATTCAAAGCCGGGCTCATATCCAGCCATTGGCATTGAGGAACTGGGTTGACTGGACAGTGCTTCTGCTAACCAGGTGGTGGCGATATTCATGCGCTGCCCAGTTAGCTAAAGCAGTTAAAATTAGGCCAACCTTTATTCTTCCTAACTTTAGCTGCTTGAAGATAACCGGACAGCAGCTAAACATCACCACTGCCCGATTATCTTTGGCACCGTCCCTGGAATGCAACGATGCTACGTGATTAGCACTGGGGCATCTAGCAGGGTTAGAATGGATATTCAGCGGCCCAAATCAGCTACAGTATTTGCCACTGAATATGCCGTTCACAGGTCTGCCAATCACGTTAATCATTATGAATATGTGCAACCCCCTCTCCCCAAGAAAATGTGGCAGAAAAACACAGAAATATTTCCTATTGTATTAGGAGCCACAGACCTGATTAAAAGCATTTTCCAAATACACCCCGATAAGTTGCCTATACATGTTGCATCTTATGAACTCCAGAAGGAGCCTCTCTTTAACAAAATGCAAGTACTACAGTGTGCACTAGCAGTAAATTTGAACCTGAGCTCATACGCTATATACCACGGCTTAGGAGTGAGGTTTATTATTGTCACGGTATGTGCAAAACTAACTCATTTGGAGACACTGATCTTGGGATGCATACCAGTGAAACAAATGAAGGGCCCTGGAGGATAGGGAGATGCAAAGCCTCAGAGCCTGAGCTGAAGTATAAAAAAAGACAAAAATTCCAAAAGAGAAAAGTGATTTTCACAAATAAAATACAACTATAAATAGTATAAAAGTAAAGGGAAAATCAATAACTGAAAAAGTTGCTTCATTCACAAAAGATTGAATTCAATGTCCTTAGACTTGAAGCACACCTCTGGTGTTTCTTCATCTCTTCTTAGTCACTTCCGGGCAGCGGTCACAGAGGGCAGCACGGTTGGCACAGTGAGCTGGGCTGGGCCCCGCTGCAGGATGAATGGCAGCAAGCAATGCACAGCAGAGAGGCAGATCAGAAAGCAGCTTTGGGGCTTGGGAACACGTGTGCATGCAGCATATTTGATGGGTCCCTGCCCCTCAGTGATAGGAAGCTGCATCAGAGGAGGCAGGGACACGTCAGACATGCAGCGTGTGCATGGACTCCAAAGACCCATGCTGCTTTCTTCCTTTTCAAATTCGTAGCAGTAGCAAGTTAGGCATCATTAAAGAAAAGGAGAAGCAAGACCAGGCAAGGTGAGGTGGGAACCATAGCACTGAGTGAGGTGCGGCTCTGTCACTGTATTCAGAATAGCAGGAAGTGGGTCCTTTGGACGCCCTTCTGAGGAGAGGCAGCAAAGGTTCCATTGAGAAGATTTCTGAGAGGCACCGGGAAGCAAAACAGCAAGGCCCACATCATTCTTCATGGGCCAAGGACAGTGTTAGGCTTGGCAATGTGGTTAATTGAGGACATCTATCCCATTATTCTGTTGTCTTTTTTTTTATTTTGTGCATTTGAGTCAATGCTGACGCCTGCCGACCCATCAGCTTCTGGGTTTTCTTGGCAGTGTAGCTGAAAGTAGATTGCCAGACCTTAATTCTGAGGCAATAGAGGGTTAAGAGACTTGCCCAAGCCAACAAGGAATGCTAGTAGGACTTGAACATTGGTCTCTTGATTACTCTAACCACTAGGCTTCTCCTGCACTCCTGTTCTGTACTATTTACTGCCTATTATTATTAGTGCGCCGCCTTCAGAAACTTCCCTCTGAGCCTTTGTCTTAATAGGACCTGAAACATTTCACCTCTACTTCATTCTCCATAGGTGGTAGAATTTCTGTAGGCAGCATAGTATGTTTTACTTCACAGAATAAAGATAAAATGCGTTCAGACAGCTCCTGTCTTTCAGACTTTTGGGAGGGAGGGAAACCAGATGTTCTGAGTATGATGGGATTTCATTGGAAGAGTATCTAAAATATACCTGAGCTGTGGAGTACCCAATTTGAATTAGGGAACCTGCAAATTGTGTATTTTGTGCACTTAGACTTTTTTTTCTCAGTGATTACACCCATAATTACTTTACAGAGAGAGATTCATTATTATTCTTGAGTGAACATTTCTTGAACTCAGAAGGTGGTGTGCCCACCCTTCTCTCTCTCCTTCCCACCCTCAGTTTATCTAGAAAAAAAGAACCAAAGCTAAACAGACACGTGGAGCCCAATTCTGGAAGGGGCACATCTGGGCTGTCCGGACTGCCCCGTGTAGGATGGGCCTGTTTGGACCCGATTCTGAAATGCAGGAGCAGAACGTTCCCGCAGCAGTCAGAATAGGGTCCGAAGACAGCCCAGCATGCCCCTCTCGCAACCATGGGTACATCTACCGAACTGCACAGCCAGGCCCCCCCCTCAAACACGCAGGTGAGTGGATGGCGGGATGCCAGTGCGTGCCGTGCATCTGCTTCATTGGGGGGGCTGCTGGGCTGGGGCCCAGCACTTTTTCCACCTTCAAGGTGGAATAAGCAATGCATCCCCTTTGTGCCCCCAGATGTACAGGGATGTTACCTGTATCGGCCCTGTACATCTGGGTGTCTGGCCCGCCCATGCTCCGTCTCCATGCCGCCTCCGTCTCCATCTTCCCTCACAGCACCTCTGTGCGTGCAGAGAGACAGTGATCTGGGATTCAGGAAGAATGAATAGTGGGGCTGCACATCTCACGGGACGTACAGCGCCGCTATTCTCCTTTCTCAATCTGGCCATAATGTTTTATCTTTTTATTGCAGTAACTGGTATTATTTGTTCACCTTTATTGTGCATTCAAGCGGACTAACATAATTGCCATGCTACTTTATGTAAGAAAATGAATCATGAGGCCTAGAAGCAGACTTTGCATAGACACTTTCAAAACTAGTTTTATCTGTAATGGCACTGGGTCATTATACAGGGAAAGGAAATGAGGGTCTTCTCCCAAGGAATGGAAGAACATCAAAGCATAAATGATCTTCCCACTCAGGCACATTTCTTTCTTGTACCAACCAGATGTATAGGAATAATGTTAAGACAGATCCCAGACTTATTGATGACATACTGCATTTATAACCTCACCCATACATAAACCTTATAGACTAACCAATTTATTGAGGCATGACATTTTGAGGACAAGCGTTCACTTTGATGTGGACTCTTATCCTCGAAAGTTCATACCTCAATAAATTGGTTATTGTAAAAGGTGCCACCTGCCTCTGTCATTTTTGCTGTGCCAGACTAACACAGCTACCCTCTCAGAATTTTCAACATGTTTGGACAAAAGAGGCTTGTGAAGGGCTCCACTGGAATCAGTGAGGGTGGGGACAGCAGTGAGGGTGGGGACAGATGTGGGGCAGCAGGAAAGGCAATAGCAGCCCTGTACCCGTGTCTAGTGCACTAAATGTTAATGCAAAATCCAAACTCCTTTCAACTTCAAAACCTATGTCCTGAGTGGAGATAAAAGTTGAAGAATATTTGTTCTCCTCCCCAGGAGGGCAAACATAACATTTCAGAATATTAAAAATACAAAACAAAAAAAAAGGCAAAGGACAAGTCTGGGAGGTGAGGGATGACTTGAAAGATAGGTCCCTTCCAGCACAATACTGAGTTTTCTCAGTTGTAAAAAGGGATGCTTCTGGGCAGGGCTTGCCTTGCCATTGAGCGGCTGTGGTTGTTGCCCATGGTCCTGCTTTTCGGTCCCTACTGACTTAGGCAGATGAGGCTGCGCAATGAGTCTCTGCACATAGCTCCACAACCCTCTGTATTCCCCATGGGTTGCCCCTGCACCTGTGATACAGGTCTCACTCACCACACTAGGTTATGTTGTCCTGGATCCTGGGCACTCTTCCTCTAAGTCCTCTCTTACTGGATCCTTTGAGATGATCTTCCGGTCACAATCCCCATACATCTTAATCCCCCCTTTTCCTTTAAATAAGCTTATAGTATTTGGTTAAGCCTAACAGGCTTCTAGGATAGCAACACTTCCAGACAGGTAACCTAATCAGCCATTGAGGAAGTAGCAACCCTAGGTTGTGTTAGAGCCTCCTTCAGCTTCTCCTATATTGCCAAACTCTTCTGGAGGCACAAGAACATGCTGAGTTCTTGGCTGCTGGGCTATTTATTCTTCTCTCCAGAACTTAATGAGACACCATCTTCACAATGGCCAGCAGGCTGGCCCATTCTCCATGACTTTGCATTACTGACTGGTCAGAGAGACAGTAACTTCCTCTCTCAATGGTACTGTAAGGGATAGCTTTGCAAGATCTACCTCTAGAGAACAACTTCAATTTTCCCTGCATTCCATCATAAAGATTCCATCTGACCTTTACCCTTCCCAGAATCTGTAATTCTTCAAAATCTGTTCAATAACAGATGAGTCCATATCCTCAGGTACATCATTGATTAACAGTGCCTGAGCTGGACCAACCCCTTCACCTCTACACCAGTTTTCCAATATTACCAAGTCCTTAGCATTCGTTTTTCCAAATTGACAGTCCTGTTCACAGCACAACATTTTTACAATTATGGAGATCCCAGTGGTGCCTCCAAAAAATGTATGTAATGCCGCCTAGAGTGTGACACTGGGTCAGGGGCCCAACCTGTCAGGAGTCCCTTCTCTAGTGGGGTCCATCAGTCCCTAAGAGTTTGGCACCAAAGTGCCTCCATCTGAGGTAGAAGCATGTCAGTGGTAGGATTACCCTCCCTTCTCCCAGGAAAAACAGAAGTAGGTCTGTGAACAAGACTGGCTGAAAGCTCTTAGAGTTTTAGTAGCCTTAACAGTTATGAATATAAACATTTATCAGTATTAGGATCTTTTAACAGCTTATGCAACAATCCCATTAATGCATACTAAACAATGAACATGAAATGACTCTCTCATTATTTAACTGCACAGTACTAGTTATGCAGAAGTTAAATCAGAGTACTGCCCCCCTCCCCCTTCTGCTTTACCAATTCACTTTGATAACAGCTAGGAATATATCATTATAACAATGCTTAACAATCTAAATGGCAATCCCTTTGTTCTCCCTCCCCTCAGAGGTTGCGCATCCCCTTGTTCTCCCCCCCCCCCCCCTCCACCCAAGGTCTCACCCATATGCTAAGTTGCAGCTGGACCGGTGGCTGCTGGAGATGCTGGGGATATCTGCTAGGCTGAGCCCAAACTGGCCAGACACTGCTGCCCTGAATGGAGGCTTGCTCCTTAGTTCCGTCTCCACCATCTCCGATTAGAGGGGACACTGCTCCCGAGCTCTGTCTCTGCTGCCAAACTACCTCCCAAATAGAGGGATCACCATGCCCAAGCTCCACTTCTGCTGCCAAGCTGCCTCCTAACTGGAGAGGTCACTGCTCCCAAGCTCCACTTCTGCTGCCAAGCTGCCTCCTAACTGGAGAGGTCACTGCTCCCAAGCTCCACCTCTACCAGCTCCTAATTAGAGGAATCACTGGTCAAGGGCCAACCGGCTTTTGCACCACAGAAGAGGTATCTGACCCCAGAGGTTGAATCCCTGCTTTACCCAGGCTCAATGCAATTTGTTTTCTTGTAATTGTAGCCCCTTGAGTCTACTGGGTAGTAATCCAGCAGTTTCTGAGACAGAGGAGCCCCTTCGCCTCCTAATTTATTTATTACAGTCTTTTTATTTAATCAGGAACCAGGAACTAGGTAAAAAAAACAGAGAGAAATATGCGAGGGTTTTTTTCCCATAACCTTACCAAGACACTTCATACCAAGAACACTGCACCCCTCAGCCCATCTTTTGAAGTCAGAGTGAGAACTTATGTCTTCCAAGGTTTCAACCCAAATCTCCTCTTATCATTCCAGTACATTTCCTATTTCATGTATCTCTTAGTTTAGTGAACTAATTCTGTTAACTGTGTGGTTAGTCACACCATGGTGAGATCTCTTCCCATCAGTGTAACTCACCAATCTGCATGGCCCTGTCCTTCTGGCTGGCTCCCCTTCACAGGCATTGCCAAGTTACCACCCTTAATGTAACATTTTCTCACCCGATGTAACATTTCTCAGTGTGCAGTTTATGCTCTGGGAGGGGATATTCAAAGGCATTTACACAGTTCACAGACCTGTAACCGTGTAAATTCCGCTTAGAAGGATATTCAGCAGCAACAACACGGTTAGTGCCGTGAATTTCCCCAAGTAACATCGCTACACACCCATGAGGGCATGTTGTGGGTGTTCCGGGGACAGAGCAGGGGCGGCACTTGGCACTAACTGGGCAGTGGCGATATTGAGCCACTGCCTGGTTAATGACCTGCGGGTAAAGATAGTTGTGGCAAAAGCTGGCCTGTCTTTACTCATGGGGGCTAACCAGGCAGTGGCTCAATATCGTCGCTGTCCGGTTATTTTCCGTGCAGTGTGGCAGACCCATACATCAATGCTGGTGACCGGATGTGGCCCCGGCATTGAATATCTGGGGTGAAGGTTCAGGGGCAACGGCTATGCGCTTCAGAAGTGATATCCGCCGCCACTGAACATCTCTCCTCGCTCCTCCCCTCTGGTTTTGAAAGCTGTTTCGTTCAGTTAAATACATCCTTGTTTCCTTTCCATTCACTTTCTCCACACTCTGGGCCTTGGTCAAAATTTTTTCCAGTGTTAAACCCCTGGAGAAGTTTCATGTGCAAACTCAAAACATTACCAAAACAAACTCGGAATATAGTTTCAGATGAAAATTTTCCAATTTTTATAATACAGTATAGAAAGTAAAATTCACATTTACAAAGACAATCTTATTTTTTAAACATCTGGATTTTCAAAAGCATTCTTGATTATTTTTATAAGGAGGGAAGAGAGAATTTCCTTTGATCAGCTGTGTGCCCAGGGATTCTCTTCTCTCAAAATATGCCATCACCTGTACAAGAGGCGTGCTGACTGTCAGCCAGTGCTGATCGTATAGCTCCAGGAGCTGCTGAGGTCGGAGTGAGGACTGGAACTCTTAAGCTCCTACATTCTTATCCCAGGCTCTACCCCTGAGGATCTCTCTGTGACTTTGAGCAGGTTCTCATTTCCTCGTTAACCCCAGCTTGTTCCACTGCCCCTTTGTGTGAGAGCCCTTGCTCTCTGTACCTGTAAGTTATGGCCGGCACCACCATCTTCATTTTCTGACCTATGCAGAATCAACCCCGACTCTGCCCAGTGTTCATCATCATCATACAAACACTTAGCAATTCCAGGAGCAGCGGAGAAGCCAATCATTACTGCCGTTGCATGTACATCTTATGTGTAGGCTGGGCAACCAGCCAGCACAGCGGGCTTCTGACAGGCACCAAGGCCCATCCCCCTAGCCAATAGCCTCACCTACATGTCGGTCTCACATTCAGCAGCAGTAATCATTGACTGTGCTGCTGCTCACAGCATAGCTGTGAGTGTTTGTATCAAGTGATAATAATTGCGGCAGGCTAGCAGCACTGGCAGAGTCGGAGCTCAGGTGGGGGGGGGGGTCACGAGCAATGTTCCCTCTAATTTTCTGTAGGCTGTGTGCACATAAAATATCAGCTGTGCAGCTTTTGAAGGAAGGTTAAATTTTTGTGCGCCACATAACGACACTCGGAATTATATACTTTAAAATTTGACTACACGTTAGAATACAGTATGTACACCACATTGATTGCACTAGAAAATATTGTAGAACTTGTGAAAACCGTAAATACACAACAACTTTTAAATTTTAAGACATCTGTGTTGTTTTCTATCAGAATCAGAACCGTAATTTTTGTGCGCTCTGTTGTAAAGTATGTGCGCTCGCTTGGCAAGGTGTGCGCGCGCGCACACGCGCACAGCTTAGAGGGAACAGTGGTCACGAGGACCAGGCTGAGGAGGCCAGGGAAAGGGAACGAGCTCTCCATCGGCATTCACTTGGCTCAGTCATCAGGAAAGGCTGGCTGACTCAGTGCAATTTGTCTCAGCCTGCGCCATTTTGTGCATTCCCAGGTTTGGGACTGGGGAGGCTTAGGTTCCCCAAGCCTTTTATACCGGGCGCCTATGAATGGACTGCTGAGTCACTCCATAGAACTCTTCAAATATTCCAGGCAGAAAAAATGGGCAAATCATTCCTTTGGTGGGACTGCTTTTTCCTTTTATGGAGTCTGAGAGCTCAGCCCATGGTTTTACCTCATCTTGCTGCCTTTTCTGCTCATTAAATGATGTCTCCAAATCCTGCCTTCATAATCCTTTTAGTCACTTAAATAACTTCTGCTTCATTGTACACCTCATTCAAAATTACAGCACTGCTTGAGAAATCTCTCCTCACTAAATGTTCCCCTACTGTACTCTTATGAACACATTTGTTCCCTTCGTAGAAACCTAGAGGGCTCTACATAAGGACCCTTGTACTAGCCGGGGGCTCAGAAACTCCTCATTATCTGAGTGAGCATGGCTGAGAGGAACTGGGAGCCAGCAGCAACAGCAAAATCTTGAAGGGAGAGACTTCCCATTTCTATAATTGTGAGTTTTTCTTTATTCAGTTGAGATGTAGATGTCAGAGTAGAAATATGGCATGGAGCCTAAAAAGAAGAGAAAACAAAAGGGTATGTATATTTGGTAGAATGGGAGGGAAAGTGTTATAATACTTCTACATTTTATGAGTACTTGGTTTTTGTGTGTTTCTGTGTTTTAAAGATATGGCAACAGGGGGAGTGGTGGGGGGGGAGGAAATCACATGATGTGGTGAGCCCGGGGCAGACATGTACTTTGAGTGCTCCGGAGTTTATTTTGCATGTTTCAATTCTTCTAGTCTCAAAAACGGCTCAGCCATAAAGGTGGAGCATTCTGGAATCAGTGAACAGTGAAGATGGAGCAGTTGTTCGATCCTATGGCCTGATGATGTGGCCTTCTGACCTAAGATGTTTATGTTTGCAAAATGCAATGTGTACCTTTGAGTCAATGCTGACTCCTGGCGACCCAGCAGGTCCTAGGTTTTCTTGGTAATGTTTATGCTTATGTTTATTAAAAGTTTGATATACTGCCCTTTGCAACAGAGCAGTTTATAATATGAAATGATGAAAAAATGGAAAGGAACTTCAATGGTATATACAAGAAACAGAATACACACACTCCTAAGAAGGGGTAGAGGGAATAGAGAGAGGTGCAAAGGAGATTAGGACAGGCAGTCGAGATTAGTCAAGGGGGAAATCAAAAACCTTTCTAAAAAGGTGGATTTTGAGATGGTATTGGATACCACACTGGCAAAAGTCAGAGTCATGAAGGGGTTGCCAGAGATACTGGCTGCAGAGGCGACTGAAGCTGTTGACAAGGTATATGAAAAGTTGGAAGTCCTGGTGACAGCCATGGAGAAATTCCACAATTGCGTCACGCAAGTAGAGCAACAGCTTTCTGAAATGGAGGATGTGTTGTGAGTATCTAACGCTGAGGTGATGGAGATCAGAAAGGCATTGCAACATTGTGAAGAGAAACTCAACCTCAAAAGTTGTTCCTGCAGGAATAATATACCAATTGTTGGTTTCTTCAAAATTATCAAGCAAGCTGAGTAGTCAGGTTTTCTTGAGACTTGGATGTTGACTGCTCTAATGCTCAAAGGCAAATTTGGTTCCCAACAATCAAGTGGGCAGATTGTTTCGGACCACAGAAGGATGGGGATAACTGTCCAAGAATTAGTTCTTAAACTTTACTCACAAAGAATCTGTTCTTCACGGAGCATGATGAAGTCAGCTCCGCAAGTGCAAGGGGAGTAGATTTCTCTTTTTCCAGACTTACTCATTTACAGTTACAGCTCTGCAGAGCTTGCACCAGATTGCATGAGGCTATTTGAGAGAAAGTAAGCCTTACACCACGATTTCCTGCTCGTCTCCATATGCAACATGTGGATCACCACATTTACTTTACTCTCCAGCAAAAGGTAAGCTCCTAGTCCTGCTAAGCCAAGCAGACCCTCTGAGGTGAGAGCAGAGGGACAGTACTGTGGACTCTGCAGGAGCAGATATGTGAGTGAACTGCTGGAAGGTTATACCAGCTAAAAGGTTTGTCCTAGCAACTACTATTTTACCTGTGAAATGGAGTTTGAGCCTGGCTTTACTTTGTGCCCAACACCATAAGTTACCATAACGGACCTGATCTGAGGACATTAGAAATGACATGAGTGACTAAGGGGTCATTCTAGAAGCCCTGTTCATGTCTTGGACGTCTGCAAACAGGTCTGCAGATGTCCAAATCATGGAGACTTCCCTGGAATCATTTCACAAAACAGCTCCAGGAACATCCCAGACACAGAGACATCCTTCTTGGATGGGGACATGGAGGGGCGTGTCTGGGGCATTTTGGATGAGATAGACATGCAAGCTTGATTTCAGAAATGGCAAGCAGATTTCCACCCACCAGTAGTAATGTCCATGCCTATTCCTGCTCCAGGGCACGAATAGGCATTTGAAAGGCTCAGTCTTGCATTTAAACACCTGTGAAAAGAGTAGAAAAAAAGGTATCAGACCCAACACCATCCATTTCGGGCTTCTGCAAGTTTCTAGCAACCTTTAGACCTGGATTACCAGATTGAACCTGGACATCATTTCTAAAGTGTGCCTTCAAATGCATTCTGGATGCCTTAAAAGCAACTTTGCTATGCCTAGAATTGAAAACATTTGCAAAGATGAGGATGTTATTAGAGCACGTGGGCTGGGCAGAGGAGTTCTCCAATTCTTAGAGAGCCCCCTCTCCCCCCCCCCCAACCCACTGGTTAATAATCTTGGGGGACATATTTGGAGAGACTTTTTTTTACATGTTTCGGACTGTCATGATGTGTCTAGCATATACTGAACTCTGCAGGGTATGCTAGGTGTGCCTGACCTCTTATTTTACCAAGGGGAATCTTCCATGTTGAGACAGGAGAAGTCAAGGGATAGGAGGATGGTTGATGTGGCCCCTGCATATCAGGAGAAACCCGAGTTAAGGAGAGGAGATTCTGGGAGCTGTAAATGAGGAGTTAGGGAGAGAAAATGGAGGAGGTGAAGGAAGGGGACAAAGGATTGGAATGTTTGGTTATACTGAAAAACAAAACTATAAGTGTTTGTGTAGAGAAGAAGTGCATGATAGCGGACACCTAAGCTAGGGGGGCAGGGCTGGAATGACCGAGTGCATTATGTTGAATTAATGCAGTTGATAATGGGTACTGCTTTTCTTGGAACATTTGTGATTTGGGGTCACCTTTAAAAGGCATCAAGGCAGCAATACCAATATTCCAGGAAATGCTTCAGACTGATCTTAGATATAAAAAGAATCACCAAGAAATCCCTTAAAAAATGTAAACATATATATATATTTTTTTTTTTTTTTTTTGTCAGAGTGTACCGGGGAGAACAGAACTTGTATCTATCCACTCCAGGCGGTGAACTCCATTTTAATCATTTAGGTAAACGCAAAGCAGTCACTTCACTTAATATCAATGAAGATGGTCGAAGTTCAATCCGTAGTCAGGCACAGCAACAAAGCACGACGTGCACATTTCCCTGTATCAAGTGCTGATTTCATGTGCCGTCAAGTTGTTTACATTTTTTGAGGGATTTCTTGGTGATTCTTTTTATATCTGATTTAATTCATCACCGTGACGGGATAATTCTGAGTGGATTCAGACTGATCTTAAGTATGGAAAGCTGAAAAGATGGTGGATTGGTAAGGTCTATGGTACCTTTTCTGGTGAGAAAGAAGTAGGGATTGCTACTCTTTTTCCATAAGGATATGGTCTTTCACTTGGAATGGGAAGTTAGATACTCTCAGGAGTGATATATCTGGGAAGTAGTTTGGTAAACCAATTGTGTTTTGTAATGTCTATGGGCCCGATATTGAATTGGGCAGACTATGCACCACTACAGCGCATAGCCCTGCTCGCCAACCTTAACCCCGGATATTCAATGCTGCAGTGATGGCATTGAATATCAAAGGTTTCCGCACATTCCCCGGAGCCACTGAAGCTAACCGGTTAGCAGTGATATTACACCACTACCCGGTTATCTTCCACGGGTAAAACTAGGCCAGTTTTTGCTATACCTAGTTTTACCTGCCGATCGCTAACCGGCTAGTGGTGCAATATTGCCATTACCCAGTTAGCAGTAGTCTCCATCTCTGCTCCACCCCAGAATACCCCCAACATGCCCTAATGCTAAACACATAGCATTGGGACATGTAGCAGAGTTTGAAGGGGATATTCAAGGGCACTAACCATATAAGTGCCGTTGAATATTTCAATTTAAGGCATTTACATGGTTTACTGGGCTGTAAACCATATAAATGCCTTTCGAACATCGGGCCCTATGTCCCTAATTTTTATGATGCCAAGTTCTTTGCTATTTTGACATGCATTTTGTGCACTTTTGGTGGGTAATTCCATAAACAGGGTGCTCAAAATATGCTCCATCCATGCATGTAAGTCACAGTGTTCTAGTAACTTACATATGTGCATGGCTGGTCACTTGTATAAATCTAATATTACTGAACAAAAATCCAGGAGTTAGAGAGCGAGAACATGTGAGAACTGGAAAAAGAAATCTCCCTTCCTTCCATCCTACACCAATCATCTGTCAAAGTGAGATAAGTGCCCACCTCAAAATACCTTCAGCTTCCCCTCCTTCCCCTTTGCTACTTCTGACTCCTCCTGCTGCCTTCACAAAAAGAAGTGGAGAATAAGGTTGCAAGAAGGTCTCTTACTTCTAGGGAGGGCCCAGTGGGCGGGGACCCTGCTAACCCTGCAGGATCAGGGAAAGGATGCTACCCATCTCTCCGAGGCCGCTTTTGGATCCTGATGCTCCTCATTCTCTTGCCCTCTACTTAAGTATATCTTGCCACACTCTAGACCCCAGTTTTGCAATGTTATTTCATCTTGATTGGATCGTAACCTCTGCTGAACAGCGACTGTGGCTTACATCTATCTGTATAGCACTGCACACACCTTGAGCGCTATAAATGATTAGTTGTAGTAGTAGTAGTACCTTCCAGAGAGCTGGCCCCGAATTCAAGAAACTAGGGGTGAGCAGGGCCAGTGCAAGGCACCCTAGGCGGACCTTCCATCCTGCTGTCCCCATTGCCACTGCTGCCCCTCTCCGGGGTAACAATGGCTATGAAACCACAATACAGCACTCATCTTAGGGCTCCGGTGCTGTGCCATGGTCTCATTCCTTTACTGGTTGCCACTTCTGCCCCCCCTTTGATGCAGATTTCTGGTTTGCATAAACTGGAAGTCTGCATCGGAGGGGGCAGAAGCAGGAACTAGTAAAGGAATGAAAACACAGCACAACACTGGAGCTCTAAAGCGAGCGTTGGGTCATGGTTTTTCAGCCATTGACATCACTGCAGGACCCAGAGGGGCACCCGCAGAGGGCTAGCACTCTAGGTGACCACCTAGTCTACCTAATGGAAACACCAGCCCTAAGAAGAGTGTCTGAGACAGCTGGAAATCACAGTGATATTTTCTGAACTACTGACTCAGTATAGTAAAAGGGAGGATAGACTGTGTTGTAATGCAATTAGTGTAAATAGTATATCAGAATTTAAGATTTCTTGGGTGCTGTGACTTCCCTGGAGGGATAAAAAGCTTTACTGAATTTGGTCTGAATTTGCCTGAATTTGGTCTGAATTTGCCTAAAAGGGATTCCCAAAATCCTAGGCACACAGTTCAAATTATAGAAAAACAAGAGTTTAAACTAGGCAAGAAGGTACGAGGGGGCTGATAAGTATCTGACCTTAAAACGAAACTGCAGAGAGCTCTTTTGGACCTCCGGAGCTAAAGTGTGCCCGTAGATTTCTGTTTTGTTACAAGGCCAGAGACTTACCAGCTCCACCTTGTAGCAGATGGAAACTGACTGAATCAGGTCATCACACCCAATAAACAAATGAAACAAATAAGTATCCAACAAAGCTGTGAAAGAGCAGGGAGGACAGAGGAACTAAGTATAAGGATGCACAGAGAAAAGACAAGGGAAAGGAAATATCTGAAGGATATGGACTGAGGTCCTTAGTGGTGAAGAATGGAAGGGAGAGCCTGAGAGCCACTTGGCCTACGGCATTTTAAAGGGAAGTAAATTGGTTAGATTAGATTAATTGTAAAATCCTAATCTGACATCATATGCTATAATTCTATATTACTGATAGTTTCCAGTCCTTGTTTATATTATTAACCCATTGCAGTAGTGTTGCATGGGAATCAGAATTCCCTAGTCACTTCTTATCCCCAACGGACTACTTTGGTGCAATTTTAAGCAAGCTCCTATGATTTCCTGTAAGACAGTATAGCCATATTTAATTAGCTCATAGCACAAATTCAGTCCTTCTCTCTCCTTATTTCATACTGCAGTCTACAGACATAGAACAAATTTAAAAAAATATTCATTCTCAAGCACTTCCTGAAATACTTTGATATGCTTACAAAACATTATCATTACCTTTTTTTATTCTTTCCAGCTTTCCAGCTCAGTGGATGTAGGAAAGAAATTGTGGGCCTGATATTGATCTGGGATGGCTATGAGCTGCTACAGCACATAGCCGTCACTGCCGACCTTTAACCCCAGATATTCATGCCGGGGTCATATCCTTACTTGCAGGTTCTCCCCGCTGCCGGCACTTTCTTTCTAAAATCCCACTTCACATGTACAACCTCTTGGTGGTAGAGGAGCATGGCAATGCCTGTTGCCTTTAGGGTTGCCAACTGGCTCCAGATGCGCCCGACACACTTGATCCAGTCCTAGGTTTACCCCACTGCATGCAGGGACATGTAGTTCTGATTTTTCCATTGCATTCCATAAGAAAAGCAAGACTACATGTCCCTGCATGCAATGGGGTAAACCCAGGACTGGATCGAGCCTGTCGGGCGCCTCTGGAGCCAGTTGGCAACCCTAGTTGCCTTGGGGCGGTGGCACCCTGTTGTTAAACTGTAAAATCCTGCTTTTGAAATTTGTTGACTGTGACATCCAATGGTTCGATATACTATCATACTTTGTTCCTTTTTATTATTCCTTCTTAACCAGTAGAATGCTTGTATGCTGCTCTATTCAGCTGTCCAACCCTTCTCTCTAATATACAGGTACACACAGAAAGACAATACAGATAGATTCATAGTCACACAGACACGGAGTGCGGTGGTTAGAAAGAATTACCCGAGCCATGCTGCGCATGCTTTCCTTACTTGGATTATTAATGTATCAAACAAAATTCATAGCGCAATATGTGAATGCATGGGCTGGCCCAATGGCTCAGGTGAGGCAAGAATCCCAGTCACTGCATGACAGCAATGTCTAGTGTCAGAAACAAGGTGCCTAGCCACTTCCAGAAAGAGCTGGAGTTTGTGGCTCCCGGCCAGTGATTGTCACTGAGATAGCTCAGCTAGATGAAAGAGGAGCAGGTGAGAAGATGAGGAAAATTCCCAGACAGTAGCAGATGAAGGCTCGTGGTATTGTAGCCATAACAGAGACTGGTACACATTGAGCTGAAAACTCCAAGGGTAGGAGAAAGCTGCTAGCCCAAATAAAATGGGAATGTATAAGAATGAGCCAGCTACACTGTGGTGTTCTTTCTGTAATTTACACCAGTCTGAAAACATGGAACTATAGAGCATAGAAAATACAACTTTATTAGTTAAACAATTCTTCCTCCTCCTTCATTCCCCCTGACCTATTTCAACTGCCAGAACACAGAATAGTTCATTTTGTTGCCCAATAGCACCATCTCATGGAAGCTGGTCACACAGGAATTTGCTGGGCTTGAAAACAATTTCCTGACTGCTCTGGCTCACAGGCTGTTCATGTATGCACTGCAAGTAAAAGTTTCATCTAAAGGAAATGGACTAGAGTTCTATTTTCTCACCTATTTAAAAAATATACCAAATTTGTGAGCCTAGAAAGCAAAAAGAAAGGAGGGGAAAAAGAGATTAGCTGATGAGTTCAGCAGCTCACCCAGTTCACCACACCTTCTCCTGGTCAGCAGTCAGTCCGTCTAATCCTGCCTCTCCCCATTAGCCTCTTCTAATTGTCCCTTTCTGGTGCTTGGCTTCTGATACCACTGAATTCCACTCAGTTGCATAACACAATTCAAGTCACATTGTGGTTACCTTTGAGGAACCTTAAATAGTATCTTTACCCTGGCCACATCCTCACATCCAGGGTAGACATGCCCGTCAAGGGGTTCTAGTCATGCACCACTCTAGTTTTAAAGTGAACTGTGCATTTGTATTGAAGCTATTACCTTTCTTTTTAGCGTGTTCTTTTGTTTTTCTTTCAGTTCGTCTCTGTAGGTGTTTCTGTCCCTCTGCTTGCCGCTGTTAGCCATGCACCCAAGTGACAATACAGGTGACGTCTACCCCTCCAGGGCTTCATAACTTGACTGAGTGTGACACATGTCTTTGGCACATACCTGCTTCTGCTCCTTGGCACTCTCCTTTGCGTGCCTCTGGGCAAGCCAGGAGCAGACATAATGCGGCTCCTACTTTAATTGGACTTAATTATGTGGTTCCTCTCCTTTTTACTTTGGAGTACTGTTGTCATTGTGGCAAACTATTCCAGTTCATATCACTAATCCCTGTGCCTGAAGCCAGCTTCCCTTCTATGCTGTTCTAGTGAGGCCCAGATTCTTGCCTAAGATTCCTTGTGCTCAACCTGGCCACAAACAGCAACTTCACCATCTCTCTCAGGCAGGCCTTGTTAATGCCCACAGAATTACGAACAAAGCTACTCTTTTTTGCTACTCATCTGAAAATGTTGGCAATCTGTGAAGCACAGCTGAAGGAAGGTGACAGGACATAGCTCCTGCCAATTTTATTGTTTTTGCCTGTCATCGCCCCTTGAGATGTGGAGGTGGGGTAGCCTTTGTTGTTCCGTTAACTTGGAACTGTACGGAGGTCTCCCAAAGGAGCTCTTTACATATTGAATCATTGACAACCTCCATTAACACACCGACTTCTCTTCACTGCTTACTTCTCTATTCAGCACCTTCTATAACTATGACATCTTATGAAGAGTTGCAACCACTGATCTCCAACTTCAGTTTACTGTCTTACCCCTTTTTTATCCTAGGTGACCTCAATATACACTTGGATAACTCTGGATCCTCTATAAACCCACATACTTGGTAGGACATTGTTTAGATGCAGTATTCTCACGAGACTGCAGTATCCCTGTGCATGGCCTACATGTCACTCCCTTGTTATGGAGAGAACATTGTCTAGTTCACTTCCAGGTAGCACTACCCCCCCCCCCCCCCCACACACACACACACACACCCTCAAACTATCATCCAAGGCCCCAGCTTTCCAAGAATATTAAGAATATTGACTCTGGTGTTTTTGTCGCTGATGCACTGAAACCTCCAGCTAACTTCTCCACTTTTTCATTAGACCAAAAGGTTCTGTCCGGGAATGCTACATTAACTGCAGCTCAAAATGCACATGCCCAGCCCCCCAGAAAAGGCTCTATGTAAAAAATTCCCATAATGCATGGTATAATGCAGAACTGAGAGATCTGAAGGGACTGGTCCATCATGTCAAACGAAAATGGAGGAAATCTCCATCCCCCCAAAACAAAGCTTCCTGCCAAAAACTTCAGCTTGAGTATAAGCAGCTCATCCATCAAACGAAAGCCACCTCTTTCTGTACAATGATTAGAAATCAGGAGAATTTTCCAAAGCAAGTCTTCTCTATTCTTAAATCTTTAGCCCCAAAATCCCCTCAAATTTTCAACATTACTCATATTTCCTCCAACTAATATGCTTTCTACCCAACCGCTAAACTGGTGGACCTAAGGGGAAACTTGGTGGTAGTTAATAACCACTTTCTTCCCCTGCCCGATGAATCTCCGGGCATTCAAGCTAGCACCTTTACTCAATTTGTACTTCTTTCACTTTCGCATCTCTCAAAGCTTTTGAATTCTTTACATCCATGCAATTCTTCAGATAACATTGCTCCTCCTTTTCTTATTCAAAAGTGCTGAATACTTTCAGTCCATTTTTCCTTGTCCTGATAAACTGTAGCCTGTCTCATGGTGAAGTCCCATCCTCCTGGAAGCATGCCATTGTTCGTCTTCTTCAGAAACAGTCTAATCTTGACCCTAGCTTGCCATGTACAGTAACTATCAACCAATATCAAATCTCCCTTTTACAGCCAAACTCCTTGAGAAAGCAGTCCTTGGATAAGTCTCAAGGTTTTGGGAAGTTAGCAATTCATTTCACCCCTGGCAATCGGGCTTCTGCTCTCATCACAGTACTGAGACAACACCTGGCCATTTTAAACAAGATCATCTTGAGAACCTTAAAGATGTCTTGTTAGTACAGCTCAACTTGAGTGCTGACTTTGACATCATTGACTACACTCTCCTTCTTGAACAAATAGGTGACTAAGGGATCAGAGATTCAGCTTTTAACTGGTTTTGTTCCTGTCTTTCAGGCCAGACATTCCATGTCTCCATCGAGGGCTCGTTTTCCGAAATCCACTCACTAGTCTCAGGCATCCCTCAGGGCTTTATATTATCGCCCACACTCTTTAATCTTTTTATTTCCCCACTGGCCTTCTGATTCAGGATCTTGATCTAAGCTCCTATTTTTATGCAGACGATGTGCAGCTAGATATCACTTCTGATAACTGGGGCTGCACTTTTCAACAAAATCTTGAACTAAAGCTCAATAGAATTGTAGACTGTCTGCAGGACCATAAAATGATACAAAGCTTCAAAAAAAAAAACAAAGCTCTCTGGTTATCCTATAACCAGAAACCACTTCCTTTTCAACTCTGTATTTCCTCCAGTCCTATTCTAACTCGCAGTTCTAGTCACTCCCTGGTATGATCTTTGATAGTCAGTTTTCATTTACACCACATATCTCTAAGACTGTAAAAAGTAATTTATTTTCCCTTAGCAGGATCAGGGCTATCAAACAATGCCTTAACACTGCAGCTTTAAAAACAGTCATCCACTGTCTTGTAATTAACAAAATAGAGTACTCTAACTCTTTGCTGTCAATCATAGGCTTTGGAATGGAGAGGGCCACATGGCCCCTGGCCCCAGCAAAATTTTGCCCGCCATGCACGATCACAGCAGACTCCTGCCCACAAGAGATCCCCTCGGACAGACAGAAGGTGTCTTTGCCGTGATAATGGCAGCCTTCCCCTCCTGCCTACAATGATCCGTTCTCCCATGGGCATACAGAAAGAGTCTGCCGCAATCACAGCCATTCCCTTCTCTTCTGCTCATGGGAGATGGGACCCCCTCATGCAAAACAGGAGAGGAAGACCATGGGGGGTTAGGGGTGGAGTCAAGGCAGAGCTTGGCCCCCCTACTTAGAGAGGAATTCCACGACCCCTGATCTCAATTACAAAGACTTCAATTTATCCAAAATACAACAATCAAACTTCTCTATAACGCAAAGAAAACAGATCACGTAACCCCACTGCTCTATGAGCAACATTAGCTTCCTGTCTCTAGTAGAATAAAATTCAAAATCCTTTTACTGACTCACTAGATCTTCTATACGGGCTTCCCAATATACCTCCATTCACTACTTGTTCCCTATCATCCAACTCAATCATTGAGCTTGGCTAACCAAAATCTTAGTTATACCATCCAAAACAATCTTTGCTTTTCAGTTTCCCACCTTTGGAATACTCTTCCAACAGAGCTTCGGCTTGAATCCTCTTATAGAAAGATCAAGATAGACCTAAAAAATTGTTTTTTCAGGCATGCTTTTTCATGTTTCAAAGCCATTGTCAGACTGCTTATTTCTTTTAGTTTGTGTGTCCCCTCATGTGGCTCTGTCACATGTTTGGGGACACACAAACTGTTTTTTGTGACTGAGACGGTTATTCCATAATATAGTTCTACCTTTTGTCTCTGTCTAGGTCTTTGAATGTTTTGTGTGAATTTTGTCCTGACTTTTTCTTATCCGGTTCCGGGCATCTCATTGTAAACCACTTTGACGTTTGTGCCACAGCAATATATAAAAACTGACCAAAGTTAATGAAATGGGGAAAAATACCAGCCTTTTTTCTGACAATACTTTCTCATGCAAACAGAAATGAGTTCTCCAAAAAAATCATACACGTGAAAGTAGCTTGTATCTTCTGTTGTAGGGGAATGAATGTCAGAGAAATTTACTCAGTTTGGTTTTCAGACGGTCACAATCTCCCTAGCCTGAATGATCTGTATGGGAATGGGGGTCACCAACATTCCCACAAAGCTGTGCTGGAGTCCTCCACCCACACTGCTGCCAGTGAAGGGAGGTGCAGCGATATCACATTTAGGGGTATGTTTACTAAACTGCGTTAGTGTGATTCGCGTTAGGAGCCGCGGTAGAGACAGAAATCCCAAATAAGGACATGGGCGGTACATCGTTACCGAGAACGCACGGAGAACGCGCGTTACAAGGTGCCATAAATGAACGAGCGCTACAGGGCACGTTACCGCGTGTTAATCTTAAGAAGGCGCGCAGGCATACAAGGACAGCAACAGAGCTGTAGCACAATGGTTACAACACTGACTGATGGTACAGGGGTCATGGGTTTGATTCCCCAGTGGGCCTAATGTATAAGGCTGGCTGAGGCAGCACCCTTTACATTTAAGTAGTGATTGTTGAGGCATTTGACGTGTATTTTAATTAGTGCTGCCAGCAAACACACCCTCACGGTGGCATAACCTAAGGTGCCGCATAAGGCACCCCATAACCAACTCCATAGGGCACATTATAAAGTGTACTGTCCGCCAAGGCACCCTATAATGTCCCCTATAGGACACCTTATAAGGCTGTGTACAAAGCCCTGGCTGGCTGCAGAAGGACTGCACATGACCACACAAACTGTCTGCTGTGGTTACCAGGATAGGGTTAACCCACCCGTACCCATGATGCACTGCACATGCAAATCAGCAGTCGAGAGATGGGCACAAGATTGGGTATGCACCCCCACAGCACCTCGGCCTGGTAGGGGGAACAGACCATGTGTGGCACTGCCACAGAGTAGCCACAGACAGTCACATTGTGCGGGTACTGTGCCCACCCTGAGGTTGAGATGGGGCGCCCAGCACCAGGTCCACAGCACTTTTCATGGCTGGCATACGCCATGCTGCAGATCCCCAGCGGTGTGTGATAGGTAGTTCTGTTAGACACACCTAGGAAACATCTGTGTCCTGCTGTATGTCTCGGTCATGTCTAGTCCATATGGGCGATGATGCACCCAGAATAGTGCATATCCTGTGTTGGTGCCATGGTTACCTGCTGTAGGTGAAGGGAGGGGGGGTGTATGGACCCATAGGCAGATCATGTACCACCACACAACCCACCCTCTGAGGCTCAGGGTGGAAACAGGATCACCCACCAATAGATCCACAGTCTACCTCCATGCAATGGTAGCAGTAGAGGGGACCATCAACCCCAGTCCTGCTGGGGAACAGACAGAGCAGTACACATCCATAGCGCAATAGCAGACAAACAGCAGGCCTGGAAATGCTCAGCTGCCCCTGCCCCTGCCCCTGCCCCTGCCCCCCCCCCCCATTATCTGACATTCTCCAGCAGCAAGCCTCCAGCCGCTGCACCCTGCAAGGTGTTCCAGCAAGACACATACTAGCTGCAGACAGTCTGCCAGCTAGTCCATAGTGCATGGTCCTGGAGGAGATGCATATACCCAGAACGGGGATGTCAGCATACACACCAAGCAGATAAGTCAGTGATTGGGCCCCAAAAGAAAACCCATAAATATCACATAAGAGAAACACTATACAGCACTACGGGGGAACCTAGCCATGCCATGGTCACTGCTCAGTCAGGGTGAGAGTGGCCTCCCAGCAGGACATGCTATGGCCACTCTGTCCATGCCGGTGGTGGCCAGGCACTACAATGTCCGAGCCATTGCCCTATGCCGTGTGCAGATGCATCCAGGCCAGGCCACCCTATCCAGGCTATTCCCTCGGTACCTTGCTCCTCATTATGCACATTGGCAGGCCAATACTGGCAACAGTGCTAGCAGTGTGGGCTGTGGAGGGTGTTGGCAGCCACCACACACTGGATAGACAGACAAACACTCCCCACACCTATGCCAGCACTGTGCAACTATAGAGGTGTTGGGCAGCCCAGGCCACCACACCAGTCCTGGGCACAGTGCAGGCATGGCTATGGTACGCAATACTGTAGGAGTCACTCCCCAGATTGGTAAACACTGTCAGACACAAGACCTGTAGCACACTCCACAGACATCAGAAAGGTTGCTATGATGCAGCTCACTCAGAAAATTGTACTTAACCTAGGAATTGCTATCTGCCAGTAATCATAGCAACCTTTTGATAGATGTGTACCATATTCCCCGGTTTAGGGTGGCATTACTAAGGTATGCAAGTGCTAGTATTGGGAGATGCACGCAGAGCCCAAAGTCCTGCCTCTCCAGGAGGCTTTGGATAATGGGACCTGTGGGTGTAGGTGTGTCTGCCCCTGTTGGCTGCTGCTTTACGGCAGAGGTTCCCAACTCCAGTCCTGCGGTGCCAAACACTGTTCGGGTTTTCATGCTGTCCCTCATGAATATGCATGAGATACATCTGCATACCATGGGGGTGGCACATAGAAATGCAGCACAGGCATCTTTATCAGAGGCAGCATGGATCCGGAATGGTGTTTGGCCCTCCAGGACTGCATTTGGGAGACTCTGCTCTAGGTAATGTACATGTTTATGGTGTCTGTGCTCTGTAGGGTAGAATGTAGGTGTTTTGGGCATGTTTATGTCATCTGCAATAAAGGTGCTGTCTGTATTAGCAAGTTGTAGTAGTGGGTAAAATATGGAGTCTGGGATGGCCGGAACCACAGCTGGGACTTGAACCTGTGACCCTCTGCTTCTGAATACACTGATTTTGTGCACTGCACCACCTTGTTGTCACAGAGTCAGTACATTCCTTGGTGATACCATGACTGTTCGTCGACAGGGCCCATCTGTTGTAGTACACGGCACCCACCTACACAGGGCTAGGCCACGGTCTGCTCTGGGCAGCTACCACTGCCCCCTCCACCACCAGTATCCCTCAGCCACCATGCTGACATGCCCTTCTGCTGGTGATGCTGGTGGTGCGCAGTCTCAGGCCATCCAGTGTGCAGGTAGGCGGCTGCCTATGGTGCGGGTTCTGGGGTAGGGGTGCCTGCATAGACGTCGACGCTTCCCCCAGCCCCGCCTGCCAATGTTCCGTGCCTTTGGGGGTGACTGTTGGGTACTATCCCCTGTGACACTGTGGGAAACACACTCGTGCCCATGTTGGTCTTCAGGTGTTGCTGTCTGGCTGCTCTGCTGTTTCAGCATTCGTATGGGTCACCTAGGCATCACCATAGTCCGCACTGTGGCTCAGCTCCACCACAGCATGTGCCGCCTGCGGCCCACTGTATCCCCTTCTCCGGCATCTGTCCAGTTGCTGTTCCGACATGCCCACCCTGATGTTGCAGGACATGTGCACACCATAGGAACCCTGTCCGATGGTGGGGAAAACCCTGAGCAACGTTATTTCACTGTGGGCTCATTCACCTTGTATGGGGACGGAGTATAGACCCTTCCACGATTTATATCTTTTCTATGGAGCTTACTCGGGGGGGGGAGGGGTTGATGTTTCTCATTGATACCACTATTGGCCAGCTTGGTTATGGTTTTTTCCAGTTTGTTGGGGTCATTTTCAGTGTTTATGTGCCCTTTTTTTTCTGTGCACATGTATCACACATCACGTTTTTTAGGTTTCCCTGCCTGGGCTGTACATTGCTGACACTGAAATGGTTTCTCTCCCCTATAATGTGCATTTAACGGCAGGTTTTCATTCGCGTTGGAATTGAGCTCTTCAGAGCAGCGCGTTAGTATGAAGGGAGCCTCTCCCCGCCCATTCTCCGCCCATTGACCCCTTCTCTCCGCCCTCTCTCCACCTTCTGCGGTGTTTTACCGCGCCGCGGGAGTTTACGATCGTTAACTACGGTTAACGCGCGTTATGTAACGTTAACGATTGTTCTCACATCATAACACACGTTATGACGCGCGAACGATCGTTAACGTTACATTACGCGCGTTATGTACCGTTACTGCAGTTTAGTAAACATACCCCTTAGACTTCAAAAACGCTGACTTCAGTAAAATGGCCAGGTACCTGACGGAGGAGTAGTTAGAGTGGGAGGGGTTAAGGAAGTGGAATTGCAATGGGCTAAACTAAAGAAAGCAATAAAAGGTTCAACAGATACATATGCAAGGAAAGTAAATAAAAAACAAGAGGAAAAGGAAACCTATTTAGTTCTCCAAAGAAGTCACTGCACAAATAAAGGCAAAAAAGACAGCTTTCACAAAATTCAGAAGTTCGCAAACAGAGGAACACAGAAAAGAATACAAGATGAAACTAAAAGAGAAATAAGAATAGCAAAATCAAAGGCAGAAGAAAAGATGGCTAAAGATGTGAAGTATGTCGACAAAACATTTTTCAGGTATATTCGGGAGAGGAGGAAAATCAGAGGTGAAATTGCAGGACTCAAATGTGCTGGGAACAGGTTTGTGGAAAGTGACATTGAAAAAGCGACAATGCTAAACAAATACTTCTCTGATTTCACTAGAGAAAATCCTGGAGAAGGACCACCTGTGATTGACAAATATACAAATGGGAATGGAGTAGATACCACACCATTTACAAAAGATGATGCGTTAGAACAGCCTGCAAAACTGAAAGTGGACAAGTCTATGGGACCAGATGGGATACACCCCAGGATACTGAAAGAGCTCAGAGAGGTTCTTGCGGGGCCTTTAAAGGCTGTTTTTAATAGCTCCTTGGAGACAGGAGAAGATCCGTAGGACTGGAGAAGGGCTGATGTGGTACCTCTCCACAAAAGTGGTAATAGGGAAGAAGTGACAAACTACAGGCCAGCAAGCCTTACCTCGGTGGCGGGAAAAGTAATGGAGGCGCTCCTGAAAGAGCGAATCGTGGACTTCCTTGAAAACAACAGGTTGCATTTATTTATTTATTTTATTTATTTAGTATACATTTGTATACCGCTACTTCCAGCGATCAGCAGCGGTTTGATTACAGATTGGAAATTGTCAAATCATGACAGGAAATTTTTGAGGTATAAACACATTGATTAGACAGGAAAGCACAGCACACAGAGAACTATTTTACAGGGAACATGGGCTATGGAGGGTTAAGTGGCTTGCCCAAGACCACAAGGAGCACCTGTGGGACTAGAAACCCCAGTCCTTCCGGCCCAAGGTTGCTGTCCTCCAGTGGGATTTGAACCCCCGACCTTCCGGCCTGAAGTACCTTGCCCCAACCACTAGGCCACTCCTCCACTCTGGTTTTATCAAAGGACGATCTTGCCAAACAAATCTGATTGAGTTCTTTGACTGGGTGACCAGAGAACTAGATCAAGGGCATGCGATGGATGTGATTTACCTAGATTTCAGCAAAGCATTTGATACTGTTCCTCATAGGAGGCTTATCAATAAACTCAACAGCTTAGGGATGGGTCCCAAGATGGTGAACTGGATCAGAAATTGGTTGACTGACAGACAACAGAAGGTGATGGTAAACGGAACTCACTCAGATGAAAGGAAGGTGATTAGTGTTGTGCCCAAGAGTTCGGTCTTGGGACCGATACTGTTCAATATATTCGTGAGTGATATTGCCGAAGGGCTGAATGGAAAAGTCTGTCTGCAGATGACACCAAAATTTGCAACAGAGTGAACTCCCCTGAGGAAGTGGGGAACATGAGGGAAGATCTACAAAAGCTTGAAGAATGGTCTAATGCTCGGCAGTTAAGATTTAATGTGAAGAAGTGCAGTGTCATGCACTTGGGAAGCAGAAATCCAAGGTAATTGCATGTGATAGGGAGCGAGAGATTGGTGTGCACGGACCGGGAGATAGATCTCAGTGTGATTGTTTCTAAGGATCTCAAGATGGCGAAACAGTGTGACAAGGTGGTAGCAAAAGCCAAGAGGATGCTGGGTTGCATACAGAGAGGAATTACCAGCAGAAAGGAAGAGGTACTAATGCCACTGTACAAGCCGCTGGTGAGACCTCATTTCGAATATTGTGTTCAGTTTTGGAGATCATATCTCACAAAGGATATAAAAAGGCTGGAAGCAGTTCAGAGGAAGGCAACCAAAATGATTTGGAGCCTACATCAGAAGGCTTTTGAGAAGAGACTTGAAGACCTAAATATGTACACTCTGGAGGAGAGGAGGGACAGGGGAGATATGATTCAGACCTTTAAATACTTAAAGCGTATTAATGGACAAACAAACCTCTTCCCAAGACGGGGAAGCTGTAAAGCTAGAGGGCATAACATGAAGCTGCAAGGGTGTAAGGGGATAAAATGAAAGGCAATGTAAGGAAATACTTTTTCACTGAAAGGGTGGTAGATGCTTGGAATGCCCTCCCAATGGAAGTGGTGGGGGCAAACACAGTGACAGAATTCAAAATGGCATGGGACAGACATAGTGGATTCCTTTATAGCAACAGGTTAAAATCAAAATAAGCAAACTATCTCTTATATCTGAACAAATAGTGGTGACCTACACGGAACGGTGGGTACACCACTAAACAAAGGCATGGGGAGGGGTGACCTGCATGGAGCGGCAGGTGCACCTACTCTTGTCGCCTTGCTGGGCAGACTAGATGGACCATACTGGTCTTTATCTGCCGTCATATACTATGGTATTATGTTATTATAAAATAGGCCCTAAAAAACGTGTGGCAATGTGCGTAAACTGTGCAGGAGTTGTTAAAATTACCCTCTAAAAGTTTAATTGTAGGGGGCTGTGCTTATTGCTTTGGGCTGTGGGTGCGAGTGGGAATCTGCCCTCTGCAGGGGGGGCCAGGTTGGGGGCTGCCAGGGGGACTTACTGGAGTTGGGGATGCTGGGGGGGCAGCGATGTCGGCATAGACATTTTCCCCTGTCAGCAGGCACTTATTCGTGCCTGTGGGCAGGTGTAAGGGCTGACACCCGCATTTTTTTCCAGATGTGGATTCCATTTATAAAATTGGGAATCCACATCTGCATGGTGGGCCTATTTTATATAGCCGCACCACTTCCCCTGCTTTGTAGACAAGCTGTAGTTATACATTCCCGTTTGGTCTTCTTTCTGAGTGATGTGTTCTGTCAACGGCTAAATGTAACAAATCCTGAACAAATGCTCTCTGGACTTAATGGTATTAATTATAGATACCACGAAGAAAGTTTTGGAAGATTATAACAAAGAAGCAGAATCCATGTTAGTTACATTGAAAGAAGTAGAAACGGAGGAATGGTTTGAACAGAAAACAGAAGAAATGAAAAAACAAATAGATACACTCCGTCAGGAGCTGAAATTGATAAAATTGAATGAATTTAAGAGAGATTATGATGATTATACTGTGGGATACGTTTATCCTTGGATGGATGTAAATCGAAAAAATAAAAAAATCTGGAAGCAAGTCAACTTTGATGGGACTTCAGAGGAAGCTAGTAATACAGACTCCAGTAAATCATCAAAGGAGAGTTTTTTGGATGAAGACGGAGGAAAGAAAAAGAAGAAAAAGGAAGGAGGGAGAGGAAGATTTCGGGAACGAGGCATTCAGCGTTGGAAAGAATAGGAAGTAGGCAGAATTGTTCACAAAACATAGTAGATTTGGTAGTTAATATTTCTGGTAAAGAGTTGTCTCAAGCACAAATCACTATACTCAATAAAGGTTTATCATATGTTCCTAGTATCACTTTTGACCCTTTTCAATTTCGTTTAGATTTTGAAGGGCTGTTAAGAAAATTAAATTTGAAAACATATTTTGCTTCAGTACCGAAAAAAAAGGAGACTTTAGATTGCCAAGTTTTAAGTAGAACAAAATTGCCCCTCAAATCAACATGGTCTCTGCTGGGACAAATACATCCAGCCCTCGCAATTTTCAAGGATTTGGTTTTGCGCAAAGTAGAAAGTCTAGAGCAAATGCCACGACGATCGCATAGTACTTTATCAGCGAAAGAAAAACTGGCATTGAATGAATTACAAACAAGGACAGATATAGTGATACGGAGAGTAGACAAGGGAGGGGCTATAGTGGTTTTGAGTCATGAATATTATATAGAGGAAGCACAACGTCAATTGTCCAATCAAACTACTTATAAAGTATTGCAGAAAGATCCGACAAATAACCTTCAAACACAAATCAAAGAGCTCACCTTAGAAGCCCTACAAAACAAATTGATTACAAGGAAAGAGTGGAGGTTTTTGAATATTTCAACCCCGGCTATAGCATGATTTTATTTAGTCCCTAAGATACACAAGAATTTAGAAAGGCCTCCGGGACAGCCTATAGTTTCCACTCGTGGTACCATTTTGGAACCATTGTCAACATTCATAGATTTGTATTTACGCCCGTTATTAACAGATATACCATCATATATAAGAGATACTGCACATTTTTTGGAGATCCTGGTTAATCACACACAATGGGCAAACAAGCCAGATATCCCTGATGAGGCACTCCAAATGCCTCATCAGTAAACTAGCCAAGCCAAACAGATGTTCAGCCAGTTCGCTCTGTACAGTTGTAAATAGTTACCCACGTTTCATCCAACTTCTGTTTCCTGTTAATTGTAAACACTAATCGACGGTTTTGAAAAGTGTATTTAACTATTTCTATGTAAACCGCACTGATGGAAAATAGCGTGGTATATAAGAGAATGTAATAAATAAATAAATAAATAATATCATCTTGGCGATGATGGACGTGACTGCCTTGTATACAAACATTCCGCAAACAGCAGTGTATGAGACCGTAGAATGGTTTTTAAGGCATCAAGGCGATCTATCGGAAGAACAGTTAAAGTTTTTATTACGACTAGCAGATTTGACTATTTTTTTACAATTACTTTGGGGTATGTTTACTAAACCGTCCTAATGTGCGCCCGGCGCTAGTGTGCAGGATGCCATATAAGGAGTGGGCGTTTCAGTCTTAACATAGCAAACCGGGATTATCGCGCGCTAATGTGCGCCACACACAGTAGCGCACGAGAAACGCACATGGGAAGCATAAGCAGGCGCGCTGATGTACAAACAGAGGAACAGAGCTGCAGTACAATGGTGAAGACACTGACTGATGGTGCAGGGTTCATGGGCTCAATCCCCCACTGTGCCCAATGAATAAGGCTGGCTGAGGCACTACCTGTTATGTGTAATATTGCATTATGAGGCATTGTAATTTTATTTTAATTACTGCTGCTAGCAAACGCACTCTCAAAGCGCTGTAACATAAGGTGCTGCATAAGGCACCCCATAAGGTACCCCAGAGGGCACATTTTAAAGTGCACTGTCCGCCAAGGCACCCTACAATGTTGCTTAAAGGGTGGCCTATAGGGCGCCATATAGGGTGCCCTATGAGGCACAGCAAGGTCATAGCACTGCTTTTGATGGCAGCACTGTGCATTTAAACGCATGGAAATCTTAAGTAGGTGTGCTGACACGCAAGGAGGAACAAGAGTGTGGCACAATGGTTAAGGCACTGACTGATGATACAGGAGTCATGAGTTTGATCCTCAGTGTGCCTAATACTTAAGGCTGGCTGAGGCATCAGCTTTGACATGTAAGTATTGTTTCCTACCGCACTTTATTTGTATTTTATTAATTGCTGCCAGCAAACACACCCTCACGTGCCGTAACCTAAGGTGCCGCATAAGGCACCCTATAAGGCACTCCATAGGGCACATTATAAAGTGCACTGTCTGCCATGGCACCCTATAATGTCCCCTATAGGGCACCCTATAAGTCGCTCCATAGGATACCGTATAGTGCACCTTATATGGACGGTAACCATAAGGTGCCCTATAGGGCGCCCTATAAAGCGCCCTCTGAGGCCCCTTATGGGTACAGTACGCTGAGGGTGTTTTTGCTGGCAGCACTAATGTACATTAAAAATAGATAATGCTTAGGACAGCCCTATCAAATAACCCCACTGTGGGTTTGAAGCCATGATCTCTGGTTCCACAGGCAGCGAAGTAACCAGTGGGCCACAGCTCTATAACAACTAGCAAGCCCCTGGCTGGCTGCAGAAGGACTGCATGTCACCACACAAACAGTCTGCTGTGGTCACCAGGATAGGGTTAGCCCACCCGTACCCATGATGCACTGCACATGCAAATCAGCCATCTACAGATGAACACAAGATGGGGTATGCACCCCCACAGCAGCTCGGTGTGGTAGGGGGAACTGACCATGTGTGTTACTGGCACAGAGTAGCTACACACCGTCACATTGTGCGGGTACTGTGCTCACCCTGAGGGTGCGGTGGGGCGCCCAGCACCAGGTCCACAGCACCTTCCATGGCAGAAATAAGCCATGCTGTAGGTCCCCAGCAATGCTAGTGTGTGAGATAGGTAGTTCCTGCAGGCACACTTTGGCTACATCTGTAGTTCTCAATCAGGTTTGACCCTTATGGACCCATAGGCAGATTATGTACCACCACTCAACCCACCCTCTGGGGCTGAGGGTGGGGAAACAGGGTCTCCCACCAACAGATCCACATTTTACATCCCTGCAATGGCAGCAGTAGAGGGGACCACCAACCGCAGTCCTGCTGGGGAACAGACACCCTACAGGGTAGTCAATGCAGCTCTGTACACATCAATAAAGCAATAGCAGACAGACATTAGGCCTGGATATGCTAATCTGCACCCCACCACTATCTGATATTCTCCTGCAGCAAGCCTTCAGCCGCTGCACGTTGTTCCAGCAAGACACATACCAGCTGTAGACAGTCTGCTAGCTAGTCCATAGTGCATGTTCCTGGCAGAAATGCATGCACTCAGAACTGGGATGTCAGCATACACACCAAGCAGATAAGTCAGTGACGAGACCCCAAAAGGAAACCCATAAATATCACATGAGAGAAATACTATATAGCACTATGGGGGAGCCTAGCCATGCCGTGGTCACTGCTCAGTCAGGGTGAGAGTGATCTCCCAGCAGAACATGCTGTGGCCACCCTGTCTGTGCAGGTGGTGGCCGGGCACTACAATGTCCCAGCCAGTGCTCTATGCCCTGTGCAGATGCATCCTGGCCAGGCCACCCTTTCCGGGCTATACCCATGGTACCTTGCTCCTCATTATGCACATTGGCAGGCCAATACTGGCAACAGTGCTGGCAGTGTGGGCTGTGGGAGGGTGTTTGCAGCCACCACACACTGGATAGACAGACACACACTCCCACACCTATGCCAGCATTGTGCTACTATAGAGGTGTTTAGCAGCCCTGGCCACCACACCAGTCCTGGGCACAGTGCAGGGATGGATATGGTATGCAATACTGTTGGGGGTCACTCCCCAGGGTGGTAAACACTGTCAGAGACCAGACCTGAAGCACACTCCACAGACATCAGAAAGGTTGCTATGATGGAGCTCAATCAGCAAACTGTGCTTAACGTAGGAATTGCTATCTGCCAGTAATCATACCAACCTTTTGATAGCTGTGTACCGTATTCCCAGGTGTAGGGTGGGGAGATGCACGCAGGGCCCAATGTCCTGCCTCTCCAGGGGGCATTGGCTAATGGAGCCTGTGGGTGTAGGTGTGTCTGCCGCTGTTGGCTGCTGCTTTATGGCAGAGGTTCCCAACTCCAGTCCTGGTGTGCCAAACACTGTTCGTGTTTTCATGCTGTCCCTCATGAATATGCATGAGATACATCTGCATACCATGGGGGTGGTGCATAGATATGCAGCACAGGCATCCTTATTAGAGGCAGCATGGAACCTGAATGGTGTTTGGCCCTCCAGGACTGCATTTGGGAGACTCTGCTGTAGGTAATGCGCCTGTTTATGGAGTCTGTGCTCTGTAGGGTAAAATGTAGGTGTTTTGGGCATGTTTACGTCATCTGCAATAAAGGTTCTGTCTGTATTAGCACGTTGTAGTAGTGGGTAAAATATGGGGACTGGGTTGGCAGGTACCATAGCTGGGACTTGAACCTGTGACCTTCTGCCTCCAAACACACTGGTTGTGTGCACTGCACCACCATGTTGCCACAGAGACAGTGCATTCCCTGCTGATACCATGACTGTTTGTCCGGCAGGGCCTGTCTGTTGCAGTGCATGGCACCCACCTACACAGGTCTAGGCCATGGTCTGCTCTGGGCAGCTGCCACTGCTCCCCTCCACCACCAGTACCCCTCTGCCACCATGCTGACATGCCCTTCTGCTGGTGGTGTGCAGTCTCAAGCCATCCAGTGTGCAGGTAGGCGGATGCCTATGGTGCGTGTTCTGGGGTAGGGGTGCCTGCATAGGCGTCCACGCTTCCCCCCAACACCGCCTGCCAATGTTCTGTGCCCTTGGAGGTACCTGCTGGGTACTATCCCCTGTGACACTGTGATAAACACTATCATGCCCATGTTGGGCCCTCATCAGTTGCTGTCTGGCTGCTGTACAGTTTCAGAATTCCTAAGTGCCACCTAGGCAACTGCCTAGTCCGCACTGTGCCCCAGCTGCACCTGCAGCCCTCTGTATCCCCTTTCCCAGCATCTATCCAGTTGCCCATTCCGACATGCCCGCCCTGCTGTTGTGAAACATGTGCATGCCATAGGAAACCTGTCCAATGGAGAGGGAAACCCTGATGAGCGCAATTGCACTGTGGGATCAGTCACCTTGTATGGGGACGGAGCGTAGACCCTTTGAAAATTCATATCTTTTTTTTGGAGCTTTCTCAGGAGTGCTTTTTGATGTTTCCCATTAATATCACTATTGCCCAGCTTGGTTATGTTTTTTTTTATTTTGTTGGGGTCATTTTCACTGTTTATTTGCGCTTTTGTTCCGTGCACATGTATCACACTTATCACTTTTTTGTAGGTTTCCCTGGTTTTGCTGTACATTGCTGACAGAAATGGTTTCTTTTCCCTTTAAATCAGCTCTAACGCGAGGTTTTCACTTGCGTTAGTTTTGACCTCGGATTTCACATCGTTAGTGTGCGGGGAGCCTCTCCCCTCCCACTCTCCACCCATTGACCCCTTCTCTCCGCCCCTGGGGAGCCTTCCTCTGCCCTCCGGGAGCCTTTCCCCGCCTTCAGCACTTGTTTGCGCCGCTGCACGCGTGAGCGCGCGCTAAGACACATTTGTGCCCCGTAAAGCATCATTATCGCGCGCTAAGGTACCTTAGCGCGGGATAATTGCACAGTGTGCACTTTAAGAAGGTTTAGTAAACATACCCCTTTGTATTTGAGAAAGTATTATATCACCAAGTCTTCGGAGTAGCAATGGGAGCCACATGTGCCCCTTCCATCGCCAATCTGTTTATGGGAAATTATGAAAAGCGGTGGATATCCACTACTTCATATGGCACAAATTTAAAATTGTGATGCCGCTATATCGATGATGTCTTTTTATTATGGAGAGGGTCATCTGAATCATTGGAAGAATTTTTTGAATGGCTGAATGAGCTAGATAATAACATTCAATTCACTCACTCATTTCACTCTGATACAATGACAATTTTAGATGTGATCATCACCAAAGGAGATCAAGGTTGGGTCTCGTCTATTCATAGAAAATCTACAGATCGCAACACGTTTCTGCACTATGATAGTGCACACCCATTAAAACTTAAAGACAGTTTGCCATTTTCTCAATTTATCCGTTATAGAAGAAACTGTTTGGAAGATCATGACACAGTCACAGAGTTTATCAAATAATCTACGTGAAAGAGGATACCCTCAACATGTCATTAGACGAGCATACTATCGAGCGTTATATAACAACAGAACATTATTACTAGGTTCAAGGGACAAAAGAAAATCTGCAGACATAAACCACATGAATTTAATCACGAAGTATTCACCTTTAAGTTTTAAAATTCAACGTATTCTGCTGAAACATGCTAATGTTATAAGCAATGTTCCAGGTTTGGAGGATAAGAACATACGTTGTGTGTGGTTAAGAAATCAAAACCTGAAAGAAAAATTGAGTCCAGCAGTACTGCGATCCCCTAATACTTATGAGACAGAAGTGGATAAAATAACAGGCCATAGAAGATGTGGACAAGGTGGCATTTGTACCATAACTAAAGTAACTAGTAGCTTCACCTACCATGGAATTCAATATACGTTAAAAGGAAACACTTCCAGGGAAACCACATTGGTGGAATATGTAGTACAATGTCCATGTGATTTAATTTATGTAGGGAAGACTACCAGACCATTTAAAATGCAGATGCTGGAACATAGAAGTCGTTTAAAATGTAAAATTATGACAGCACCTTTAGTACCACATTGCTTGGAAAAAGGGCACAGTTTTGAGGATTTGAGATGTTTTTGCATCGAGAGAGTATCTTCAGGGAAAGCAGGAAAATCACAGGAACAGATGTTAATTATACAAGAACAGGGATGGATTTTTATTCTACAGTCATTGATCCCAAGAGGCCTCAATGCACAGATAGATTGGAGGGCTTGTTTGTGATGATCACTTTGAAGGATTGTGCGAGTGGGGATGTGAAACCGCTGTATATGGTAATGACGTAGAATAATGTTAAGCAGGCAACACGTCATCCACGTAAGGGAGTAAGGGTCTAATAGAAGAAGGTATAGTGAGTATTCCGCATGCGTGGCATTTTTAGCAAAACTGGTTGGTTTTGAAATCCCAAGGAGGAAGACGTCTGCAGCATCGGTATATCTGGTATGTGAAAGTTTTAGTTGATAATAATCAAACAACATAAGATAAAAATAGTTAGTGTGAAGTAGAATGCAAGTTCATTAAGGGGTATGTTTACTAAACTGTCTTAACGTGTGCTCTGCGATGTTATCGCACGATAAGGTACCTTATCGCGCGATGATGGCACTTTTTAAGGCACACAGGTACCATATCGCGCGATAACACGCACTGCGGCGCAAACGAGCGCTGAAGGTGGGGAAAGGCTCCTGGAGGGCGGAGGAAGGCTCCCCAGGGGCGGAGAGAAGGGGTCAATGGGTGGAGAGTGGGAGGGGAGAGTCTCTCTGCACACCAATGCTGTGAAATCCGAGGATCAATACTAACGCCAGTGAAACCCTGGCGTTAGAGCTGATTTAAAGGGAAAAGAAACCATTTCCGTCAGCAATGTACAACAAAACCAGGGAAACCTGCCAAAAGTGATAAGTGTGATACATGTGCACGGAACAAAAGGGCAAATAAACATTGAAAATGAACAGAAGTAAATGTAAAAAAACACATAATCAAGCTGGGCAATAGTGATAGTAATGGGAAACATCAAAAAACACTCCCAAGAAAGCCCCAAAAAAAAGATATGAGTTTTGGAAAGGTCTACGCTCCGTCCCCATACAAGGTGAATGAACCCACAGTGAAATAGCACTGATCAGGGTTTCCCTCTCCATTGGACAGGTTTCCTATGGCATGCACATGTTCCACAACAGCAGGGCGGGCATGTCGGAATGGGCAACTGGACAGATGCTGGGAAAGGGGATACAGAGGGCTGCAGGCGGCACATGCTGTGGTGCAGCTGGGGCACAGTGCGGACTAGGCAGATGCCTAGGTGGCACTTAGGAATGCTGAAACTGTACAGCAGCCAGACAGCAACTGATGAGGGCCCAACATGGGCATGATAGTGTTTATCACAGTGTCACAGGGGATAGTACCCAGCAGGTACCTCCAAGGGCACAGAACATTGGCAGGCGGTGTTGGGGGGAAGCGTGGACGCCTATGCAGGCACCCCTACCCCAGAACACGCACCATAGGCAGCCGCCTACCTGCACACTGGATGGCTTGAGACTGCACACCACCAGCAGAAGGGCATGTCAGCATGGTGGCAGAGGGGTACTGGTGGTGGAGGGGGGCAGTGGCAGCTGCCCTGAGCAGACCATGGCCTAGCCCTGTGTAGGTGGGTGCCATGCACTGCAACAGACAGGCCCTGCCGGACAAACAGTCATGGTATCACCAGGGAATGTACTGTTTCTGTGGCAACATGGTGGTGCAGTGCACACAACCAGTGTGTTAGGAGGCAGAAGGTCACAGGTTCAAGTCCCAGCTATGGTGCCTGCCAACCCAGTCCCCATATTTTACCCACTACTACAACGTGCTAATACAGACAGAACCTTTATTGCAGATGACGTAAACATGCCCAAAACACCTACATTTTTATTCTACAGAGCAACGACACCATAAACAGGCTCATTACCTAGAGCAGAGTCTCCCAAATGCAGTCCTGGAGGGCCAAACACCATTCAGGTTCCATGCTGCCTCTAATAAAGATGCCTGTGCTGCATATCTATGCACCACCCTCATGGTATGCAGATGTATCTCATGCATATTCATGAGGGACAGCATGAAAACCCGAACAGTGTTTGGCACACCAGGACTGGAGTTGGGAACCTCTGCCGTAAAGCAGCAGCCAACAGGGGCAGACAAACCCACACCCACAGGCTCCATTAGCCAATGCCTCCTGGAGAGGCAGGACATTAGTCCTGCGTGCATCTCCCAATACTAGCACTTGCATACCTTAGCAATGCCACCCTACACCTGGGAATACGGTACACAGCTATCAAACGTTTGCTATGATTACTGACAGATAGCAATTCCTACGTTAAGCACAGTTTGCTGATTGAGCTCCATCATAGCAACCTTTCTGATGTCTGTGGAGTGTGCTTCAGGTCTGGTCTCTGACAGTGTTTACCACCCTGGGGAGTGACCCCAACAGTATTGTGATAGGCGATGGCCTAGTATGTAGCAGAGCTAGGTCTGAAGCCCTTTTTCCTGCTTTAAAATGTTATTGCTGATTTTGGAAAATTGCAGAATGCTGTTAGCTGTTAGAAAGAAATTCCGTTCTATTCTGGTTTGATAACATGTTCTGCTCTCCTGGAGATAAGAGAATTAAACCTTGGTACTGTTTATTGTTTAGGTAAGTCAGATGTCTCTTTCAGTAGAATGACGCGCCACTGTATCTTTGCTGATTGTGCACTGACCTCGTAATTAGGATGAAAATATAGCAGAGAAACTGAACAGTGTAAGAATATTTTGTCTAGCATTATGAAGATTGTTTAATGTTTTGAGCCAAGGCTAGAGATACGTCTTACACTTGCTTTGTTTGGCCTTGCTTTGTTTTGCTTTTGTTAAGAATGCTTCTGATATGCCTTCCACTATCTTTGCAGAAGTAGCAAAATATACTGTAGTAAAAGTATTATGTTTAGTGTTATGTCTAATTGCTGACCCGTGGCTAGTAAGACCCAAGCAGGGGGAGCGAGTCCTGGGCCCGGTCAGAGATGTCTATTGGATGAGAGTAAGTGGGCCACTGTGGCCAATGAGGAGTTTTGCCTGTATTAGACTGGAGAAGAAAAGTATATAAACTGTCATTTTTCTGAGCTCTGGGCTCAGACTATTTTGAATGTTACTGCAATCTGAGCCTGTGCACATTAAACCGGCTTGAATCTTTGCCTGACTCCGGGTATTATTTATTGCATGCTTATCAGCTACTACAGTATTGCGTACCATATCCATGCCTGCACTGTGCCCAGGACTGGTGTGGTGGCCAGGGCTGCTAAACACCTCTATAGTAGCACAATGCTGGCATAGGTGTGGGAGTGTGTGTCTGTCTATCCAGTGTGTGGTGGCTGCAAACACCCTCCCACAGCCCACACTGCCAGCACTGTTGCCAGTATTGGCCTGCCAATGTGCATAATGAGGAGCAAGGTACCATGGGTATAGCCCGGACAGGGTGGCCTGGCCAGGATGCATCTGCACAGGGCATAGGGCACTGGCTGGGACATTGTAGTGCCCGGCCACCACCTGCACAGACAGGGTGGCCACAGCATGTTCCGCTGGGAGATCACTCTCACCCTGACTGAGCAGTGACCACGGCATGGCTAGGCTCCCCCATAGTGCTATACTGTATTTCTCTTATGTGATATTTGTGGGTTTTTGTTTGGGGGCCCAGTCACTGACTTATCTGCTTGGTGTGTATGCTGACGTCCCAGTTCTGGGTGCACGCATTTCCACCAGGAACATGCACTATGGACTAGTTAGCAGACTGTCTGCAGCTGGTATGTGTATTGATGGAACGCCTTGCAGAGTGCAGCGGCTGAAGGCTTGCTGCAGGAGAATATCAGCTAGTGGTTATCGCGCGATACTCCCGTTTTGCTGCTTTAAAACTGAAACGCCCACTCCTTTTATGGCAGCCTGCACACTATCGCCAGGCGCACATTAAGACGGTTTAGTAAACATACCCCTAAGTATTTTTAACTTTTGATCTTTATAGAATACTGAGTTATATAACCCCCTGAAGAAACTTGAAGGGAGTGAAACGCGAAAAAAGGCGCCACGGAGAGGCATTGGGGAATACATAAAGATAAGCATATTTAAAGAGTTTATCTTTAATCTATATTTTAAATGTGTTGGGAAGGTCATTGATGCAAAAGGGCACTAGGCTAGATAAGATCATCATCTACAAATTGTTGCCGATAAATCTGAGACCTCCCACGCATTAGTTAGTTGTATTTACTTGAGAAGATAGAAATAATTTTCATACAACTAACTTGTTTGAATACAAAGTGGATCATTAACAGTTGTATTAACAAAAACACTTATTACACAAACTAACTAGTGATTGGTTTGAGTGAATTACGTTTAGCCATTGTAGACAAACTGAGCATTCCCACGTCTGCAAAAAGAAGGTTCTAAAATGACATTGAGACATGTATCTTAATCTACGCATCTCAATGCTGCTTTCTGGAAGTGGGAGTGCTTCTAAAATAACCCCATTATAGTTCCTATCAGGTTTTGTTTTTTTAGAAATTGGAAATCTAAGTCCATACATGAAATTAATTTCAAATTAAAAGCACATTTAAGTAAAGTGACCAACCATCCCATATTATACGGGTCAGTCCCGTATTTTAAAGATTTGTTCCTGGAATCATATTCCTTCGGTCAGGATGCCTAAATGTCCCCTATTTTAAAACATGTGTCCCACTCCTACACTCCTCCACATTCATACCAGCGGACGTCTCCACTCTAGCTGAAATTTTCAAAGGAAAACTATTTATATGAGACTATTTCCATCAGAGACACAGAAACATATACACATGCATGCACTCTGTTGTACTTCAGTCATGCACCCATGCAAATGCATTCATCCATCCCCACCCCCCAAATCAGGTACACACATGCACACTAGCACTTTTCAGACACACAGGTTCTGTCTCTGAATGTCTGCTGGTGCTGTGCTGCTTCTGCACTCCTCTTCTTCAATGCCCCCAGTTCTTGCTTTAGCTACCAGTTCTTCATCTCAGCCTGCAATAGCCTTCTTACATTTTACCCCATTCCTCTTACATTTCTACCCTTTCTCATAAACTCCACTCACCCCTACCAAGAAACCCACTTATTCCACCAACTTTCTCCCAGACTCTGTGCAGAAAATCAGCCCACCCTTCCTGTGACTAGTGCAGCCTTTCCATTGGCTGAAACCTACCACTTACTCTACACAGTGAAGGAGGAACACTGGCGAGCTATAGAACTAAACTCTAAAAAATATCTAGACAATTTAGACATCATTCTCTTAAGACAGTTACTTTACAAAGTTGCAGAATCCTAAAATAATTTAGATGGTTGGCAATCCTAAACTCCTGAGTCCTCAGCACATCTGACAAATATGGCTCTGCTTCCTCCCCAGGGCCCAGGCACCCTTCAGTCAGACAAAGCCAGCCAATAGCCTGCCTATAAAACAAAAATACGTCCTCAAGGAGCCAATGTCAGCAAAAACTAGAAAAACAAAAAGAACCCCAAAATAGGCACACAAAAAAACTAAAAAACAAAACCAAAAAACGTGAGATACAATAATAGGAAGACAGACCAGTCTGGAGAAAAAATGTATAAAGTAGAGGAAAAAAGACCTCAACAGCCCCAGCCTAAAAACGGGAGGACACAAGTCTATCACAAGACAACAATGCCACAGTAATGAAAAGACTCAGCTTATATCAACGGTCAAGAAAAAAACCTCTACAAGACAAAAACTTCCAGACTGGTGCAGCCTAACACAGGCAGGAATGCTCAGTGTAGGGATGCTGTAACAATTTTAATGCAACATGTATAGCACCAAAAACTGAAAAACAGACACTGAAACTTATCTGCTGACCAGGTCAATGTGATGTGATGAAACAGCTCAGCTATCAGATGGCAAAAATCAAATAATGGAGTAGGAGCCCCAACATCAGATGTTTTGCCTCGCGGCTTCCTCAGGGAGCTCCAAAACTTGTGCCAAGCCTGCGAGCAGATAGAGACAACGCTGATCTAAAAAATGCAACAAAAATAATCTCACTTTAAAACAAAAGAACAACTACAGTAGCACCCAAACCTGATCATGGAAAAAAGCCAGGATACTTACAGTCACAGATGCATAAATGAATTAAAGAAAAGCACCAGATGGAAAACTATAGGTGTGGCAGGTAGAAACCAAATAATGCCGAGAAAGAGAATCTCACGCATGCGCTTATAAAACAGCACAGCCAATGACGTCAGAGGAAACTCCGAATGCCACAAAACATGGGCACAAAATCAAACCGGTCCACGGTGCTCACATACTTCACAATAAAAAGGAAAAGAAAAAAGAAAAAACTGAATCGAATTGATGAAAGAAAGCACACAATAGCCACCCAAACCCTCCCAGAACCCAGAAAAATCGAATGAAAGAAACAGCTGTTCAAAAAAATAAATGAAATTCACAAACAGATTTTCCATTCAATGGACTCATTAAGCCCATTCGGAATGACTGTATTTAAGGAAAAAATCCACCGTTGTTCTAAAGCGTCACAAGCTTGTTTAAGTCTCCACCATATACAGATGGTCTACATTGTGTTATGACCATACATTTTAAATCTTCAAACACATGACCAGCAGATTGAAAATGCTGAACGAGGGGAGCACCCTCAACAAACTGACGGAGACGACTGCAATGCTCTATAAGATGTGTCCGTAAGACCCGACTTGTCTTCCCCACATAAATGAGACCGCAAGGACAACGCAAGAAATAAACCACACTTGAACTGTCACAGGTCGTAGAGTGGAATAACTGGTAGAGCCGATGATTGTATTCAAAGGATAGACAGGTTTCCATCATAAAGCAGACTGAACAATGTCCACAACTACGATGACCATTGGAGGTGGGAGGTGGAGAGGAGGATCCAACAAAGGCAGACGGACACAACAAATCCTTTAAATTGGAGCCCTTGGTATAAACAGATCGAACCCGTTGATGCCAAAGGCCTGGAACCAGACGAATAAAGTGAGAATGTCGCTGAATAATCTTAGATACCTGATAACTCAGGGGATTAAATTTTGTGACAAAATGGAAGAAAGAAGAATCCAATGTAGTGGAGCGATCACGAGGATGTAATAACCAGGCCCAGTCATTATAACATGCTCGAATGCGAGCCTTACGAATCAATGAAATAGGATAACCCTGGGTCAAAAAGGAGTCCTCCAGAGCCTGAGATTGTACTTTGTAGTCAGAGATCATCGAACAGTTCCGACGGTAACGTAGAAATTGAGTGAAAGGCAAACTGTCTTTCAGGCGTTGTGGATGAGCACTGCCGAAATGGAGAAACTCCATACGATGAAGTCGGTTTAGTACAGACTGAAGTCACTAGCGCATCAGCTCGACGTGTTAATAAAACATCCAAGAATGAAATAGATGTAGCACTGTATTCAAGAGAAAAAGACAAATGTGAATCACGCTGATTGAGCCAAGCATGAAAAGATGACAACTGATCCACTGTACCAGTCCATGATGACAACTGATCCATTGTACCAGTCCATAACAAAAAAAATATCATCAATGTAGTGCAGCCACAACCTGATGTGGGATTGATAAGGGCCCGCAGTCAACCAACGACTTTCAAACTGTGCCATATATAAATTAGCAATGGAGGGAGCCATAGTGGCCCCCATAGCAACTCCCTTGATTTGTTGATAAAAAGACCCATCAAAGCAGAAAAAATTCTTTGTCATAGCAATGGTCATCAGCTGAACAATAAAATCAACTTTAGAAGAACAGAGATCTTGTCGAGCAAGTAAAGTTGAACGGCCAATAGCTATGGCTTCCTGCTGAGGGATGCTCGTATACAAAGAAGAAACATCCATCGTCGCCATCAGTAATCCTGCTGGTAAACCAGAGTCATGGCCCATGGCTAACACCTTCAAAAAATGCATGGTATCCCGCAGATATGATGGTATGCGAAAAACTGACAGCCGCAAAAAAGAATCAACAAAAATAGAAGGAGGTTCCAAAAGAGAACCCCTTAAAGACACAATAGGTCATCCAGGTGGATGATGCAAATTTTTATGAATTTTAGGAAGTATGTAGAAATGAGGAGTACGTGGATATGAGGCACAAAGAAACCTCGCTTCTTTCTTTGTGATTAAATTCCGATCAAGAGCCAGAGAAACATGTTCTTTAATAAGAGTCTGAAGATCTGAAGTCAGATCAGTCATCAAATGCAGGTAAGTAGAAGCCTCTGATAACTGGGAATAAACTTCAACCACATACTGAGACGCATCCAGCACAACCACAGCTCCCCCTTTGTCTGCTTTTCGTATAATGATGTCTTTAAAACTACGAAGATCCACTAAAGCTTGACGTTCAGATATCGAGAGACTATGATGAATCTTATTCCGAGAAACAAGTTCCAACTGAAGAACATCTTTCAAAACGAATTCCCGAAATATCTGCAGAGGGGGTGGTAATGGCCCAGATAGAATCCAAATAGAACGTATAGGGAGACGAAGAGGATCTGAAGGATCTGAAGGATCTGGAAGATCTTGAGGATCTTGTATCACATCAACTGATGGTGCTGCCATAGTGACTGCAGTCAATGTGTTCAAAGAATCAGACCGATCATCTGCTTTAACATACTGATCTTTCCCCTTTTGCTCTTTCCTCCATTTCTTTCCTTATTCCTTTATCACCCGCTCAAATTTCACCCTTCCATTCTCAATCCCCACTTACTCTCCCAATACCCGGCCCATCATAGAGTTTTCTTCCCTCCCACACATTCCCCATCCCCATCTAGTCCTCCCCCAAAATCAGCTCCCTTCTAGATCTAGATCCACCCAGCATCCGCTCCCTTCTAGTCCCATTCTCCAATGCCCCCACATCAGCGCATTTCCAGTCCTAGCCCCCCATATCCAGTCCCATTCTAGCCCCCATCAGCCTATTTACATTCCAAACTCCCCCATCAGCCGATTTACAATCCTAGCCCCCCATCAGCCCATTTCCAGTCCTATTCCAGCTCCTCATCAGCCCATTTCCAATCCTATCCCTCCCATCATTGCCCATTTCCAATCCCAGCTTACCCTCCCATCACAGTCCATTTCCAGTCCTAGCCCCCCCCCCCCACCATCACAGACATTTCAGTCCAAGTTTCCCCCATCACAGCCTATTTCTAGTCCCAGCTCCCCCATCACAGCCTATTTCCAGTCCTAGCCCCCCACCATCACAGCCCATTTCCAGTCCAAGTTTCCTCCATCACAGCATTATTCCAGTCCTAGCCCCCCCATCACAGCCCATTTCTAGTCCAAGTTCCCCACCATCACAGCCAATTTCCAGTCCAGGTGTCCCCCCCCCCCCATCATAGCCTGATTCCAGTCCTAGCCCCCCATCACAGCCTATTTTCAGTCCTAGCCTCCCACCATCACAGCCCATTTCCAGTCCTAGCCCCCCATCACAGCCCATTTCCAGTCCAGGTTTCCCCCCTCACAGCCTGATTCCAGTCCTAGCCTCCCCCTCACAGCCTGATTCCAATCCTAGCCCCCTCCCCCCTCCGAAGAGCCCCACGGCCATCTAAGGGGCTGCAGAGGGAGCCGAGGAAGCCCGCATGAGGCCACAGCTCCCTCTGCACCGCTGCCAGCGTGAAGAGTCTTTTCCCTCATGCAGGCGGCTGTTTCTGTGAAGCCGCGAATGCCAGGAAAGATTAAAGGTCATTTCCTGGCATTCGCGGCTTCACAGAAACAGCCGCCAGTGTGAGGGAAATGACTCTTCACGCTGGTGGCTGTGCAGAGGGAGCCGGGGCCTCGCGCGGGCTTCCCAGCCCCCTCTGAAGCCATCCATCATGTGAAAATGAAGTTTGCGTGGGGCCCCCTGAAGCGCGGGGCCCTGTGTGAACAACATTTTATTTATTTATTTATTTAACTGTATTTATATATCGCCTTATCATACAATCAAGGCGGTGAACGAAACAAAACATACAAAACATCTGGTGAGTAGTGAGAAAAATACAAACATTGAAACATATAGTCAAACAGAGCACAATGGACGGGCCGGCCCTTATGTCCCTAATGTGCCCAGAATCTATCCGCAGAACATCGGGGCATGTTGGCGGTGTTTCAGGGCGGAGCGGAGGCAGGTCATGGCGTTACCCGTGTAGCACCGATTTTTGATGCTACATGGTTAGCACTCTGCGCCTTAAAGATAGGCGTGGGAGGGGGGGCGGAGCCTGATGCCGAGCAGAGCAGACGTGTAAGACGTGGGCTCCCGGGAGATACGGGCAGAATCCTGACAAAAGTGCCCTTTAACTGCATAAAATCGTGCTATATATTGCCGAAGGATCAGGTAACTCACTGATGGCGGGTCCTAAACCGCAGCGGCTGGATTATGCTTCGGCTTTGAACAGCAACGCGAAGCGCTCTAAATCGGAGCCCCTCTCCCCTCACAAAATGGTGGCGACGCGTGAAGGCGCGGATGTTCTGCAGGAACTTCTCTCCGAGATCAGAGGAGTGAAAGATTTGGTGAAAGCTAATGGTGAGGCGCTAAGCACGGTACAAGAGGAAATCGCCGCTTTGCATGGTAAAATTGAAAACCTGACTCTTCGGCAAGACAAGGCTGAAGCAGTCCTTGCCACTCACGGGGCCCGGCTGGAAAAGGTGGACAAGCTAGAGAAACAGCTCCACGCGCTCCAACGGGAGATGGAAGACAGCAATAATCGCGCCCGACGCAATAACATTCGGATGGTTGGACTCCCAGAAGGAGTAGAAGGTAAAGATATGCGGGCTTTTCTGATCAAAGTGATTCCTGAACTTCTACACTGTACATTCGAGAAAGACTTTGAGATTGACCGCGCTCACCGAGTCCCTTCGTTCACAACCTTGCAGATGACCAGGCCGCGGCCAGTTGTTTTTCGGGTTCTACGATTTCAACATGCTACACAAATCATGGAGTTAGCGCGGGCACGTGCCCCGATTGAATACGAAGGGCGCAAACTCTCCTTCTTCCCAGATCTGGCTAAGATTACAGTGAACCGGCGTAAGAAACTTCTGGAATTTCGTCCCCGATTACAGCAGCTACAAGCACGTTTTGGACTACTCTACCCTGCTAAAATGCGGATTACCTTACATAATCAAACCAGGACTTTTGAAGAACCGGATATGCTTGCAGCTTTCCTGGATGAGAAGGAGGCCGCCCAGATGCGGTGACTGGACGCACGGTGTTGGTGTGGTTAAGATAGCTATAGTGTATTAAGGGTACCCTAATCCATCCCGTAGCTTTGCGGTTGGGAAATGGGGTCACTGTTACCTTTATTTTATATAACATTCTGTAACTTAAGCGCTTTGCTGTGTGGCAACAGGAGGGGGGGGAGTGGGATTTTCGCTTTTGGCACGGTCAACCCGAGTCCTAACAGGGCTCGTTATCTCTGTATCTCCCGAGCCAGCCCTGCCGGCTCAAGTTTCCCGATACATTATTACTGGGTTGTCTCTCCTCCAGGGTTTTTGTTTGATATGGTTCAAAAAGCCTTGCTAATCTCCCGGATGTTACTTATCATGCTATCCCTGCTATGTGTTGTTTTGCAACTATGTATATTGATTGTATCCAGATCCTGTAGGGGTCTATGGCACTGTATAGGCTTCAATGGCTTCTTGTAAAATCCTTTCCTTAAATGTGCAAGGGGTTAATAATCCGGTTAAAAGGCGAAAGATTATAGATTATGCGCGGCGTGAACGTGCAGATCTGCTGTTATTGCAGGAAACTCATCTGAATCAAAAAGAGTCATTGAAGCTTGGGGTGCGGCCCTATGATGTTATGGCGTACTCCGCTGCTGTTAAAAAACGCAATGGAGTCGCCATACTTGCTCATCGGTCCCTTCGGGCTCAGGTACTACTCCACCGCTCCGATACCGCGGGGCGGTGGACTAAGGTGGAGCTGAACCTGAATGGGATGGAAATTGTTGTTATGTGTATATATGCTCCCACCACTGATTCTCCTGATTTCTTTACCGAAGTAGCGACGGAATTATCTGTCCAGGCTGGAAAACATCTGTTTGTAGGGGGGGACTTCAACCAGGTTTTAGACCCTTTGATAGATCGACAACCGCCTCGATCGATCAAACTGTCTAAGGGGCAAATTTTTCTTGCATCCATGATTAGAGAGCTGGCTTTAGTTGACATTTGGAGACTACAACACCCTCGAGAATTGGAATTTACCTTTTTTTTCTGCCCCTCATATCTCTCAATCTCGAATTGATTTTCTGTTAATCTCCAAGGCCTTAGTAGCGAATGTGGATGTCTCTAATATTCACTCTATCCACGTTTCAGACCACGCGGCTACCTCAGTAGTACTTAATACTAATTCCCTTACCAAAGGATCGGCTGATTGGTGTTTTGACCGGTCCTTGCTCGCGGCTCCTGAATTTTCTATAACAGTAAAAGCTGCTATAGCGGAATATTTTTCCTTGAATTCCCTGCAGGACACCTCCGGGTGGGCCTGGTGGGAGGGCTTCAAAGCCTCAATTAGGGCGACTATCACCAGTTTTAGTATACGTAGGAGAAAACAGAGGCAACAAGAACTTTTGGACCTCGAGCAACAGATTAAAGCTGGGGAACGGGTTCTAACACGACGAACAGACCAGTGTATCTTACTGAGACTCCGACGGCTTCGATTCCAATACAATACCATAGTAAATGCCGAGGCCTCCCAGAGTATCAGGAAACAACAGGGGAATTATTATCGGGAGGGCAATAGAGCTAGTAAGATGTTAGCTACAATGCTGAAAGGCAAGCGGGAAACCCAACGGGTCAGCGCTTTGAGGGAATCTCAGGGGACCACTTTGATTGTCGGTGATCAGGCGATCGCTGCCACTTTTTCTCAATATTATACTAACCTTTATTGCTCGGAGCGGGAATTCACACAGGTAGGCTTTGATCAGTTAACAGCTGGCCTTCATCGGCCTACCCTCTCGGACGAACAACGAGAAAATTTAGATATACCAATTACTGCAGAGGAAATCGGTCGCGCTATAGCATCTATGGCCTCAGGCAAAGCTGTTGGGCCGGATGGGCTACCCGCCGAATTTTTTAAATGTTTTTTCGAAAGAGCTTATCCCTTATCTTCAGCAATATTACTCCTTACTATCTCTGGCAGAACAAGGTGTTGGGACTTTTGCCGCGGCTAAGCGGGTGGTCTTTGAGAAGCCGGGGCGGGATCCTTTATTGGTTACTAATTATCGACCCATATCACTTTTGAATGCCGACTATAAGATATATGCTTCAATTTTGTTGGCTCGACTTGCAGCCATACTCCCCAAATTAATTCACCCGGATCAATGTGGCTTTACGGAAGGCCGGTCGACCGCGGATAATGCGCGCATCTTATGTCATCTTCTCACAGGGGCGGATGCGATGGAGGTACCGATTGTGGGCCTTGCGCTAGATGTGGAAAAGGCTTTTGATCGCTTGGAATGGCCCTTTCTCTTTGCAGTTCTGCGGTGGTTCGGATTTGGAAATGCCTTCATTCGAGCGATTGAGGTTTTATACACTTATCCTACTGCGAGGATATGCATTTATGGGGTAATGTCGGCTCCATTTGAATTGAAGCGAGGCACTCGCCAGGGTTGCCCCTTGTCTCCTATGTTATTTAATTTAGCGATGGAATTATTGGCTCTCCTAATTCGACAATGCTCCGATATTAAGGGGGCGAGAATTGCGAATTTAGAGGTCAAACTTTCAGCCTATGCGGACGACCTTCTTCTTTTCACGACGCCGGATTCTATTCCTAAAATACTGGAACAAATAGAGGAGTATTCGAAGTTTTCTGGTTACAAAATTAACTGTTCGAAATCTTTAGTTTTCCCTTTAAATAAGTGGGCTCATAAGGGGCACATCAGTGATTATCCTTTTATGTGGGAATCGGGTGTTGTGAAGTATCTGGGCGTTCACTACCGGTACCCGCTCAGTGAAACGATTGCATGGAACGTTGGTGTGATTTTGAGGTTGGCTCAGGAGTTGACTGTAAAGTGGACGCCCCTCACGCTATCCTGGTGGGGACGTTTGGAGACGATAAAAATGATGATAGTTCCCAAAATCAACTATATTTTAGAAATGCTTCCTTGTTTATTGCCCGCCAATCTTTATATACAATTAGAACGAATATTATCTCAGTTCTTGTGGAATAATAAACCGCCGCGAATAGCAAAGGAGAAATTGAAGCTTCGACGGGAGCAGGGGGGCGTAAATTTCCCAAATTTTCAAGCTTATCATCATGCTTTCCTTCTCAAGCAAGGGGCGCGATGGGTAGAACAGCCGACCGCGGAGAGGCCGGTTTGGCTCGAACTAGAAGAGAGGCTAGTTGCGCCTATCCCATTGGAGTTTCTCCCAGGTATGCAATTTTCACATCTCTCCATGTTTCCTGTAGTACTACTAGATACACTCCAAGCTTTTCTCACTTTTCTTCACGTCAGCGATCCCAGCTGTTGCTCTAGGTCCCGGTTGCCTATCTGGAACAACCCCCTTTTTAAAATTCAAAAGTCAACCTTTGCCTGGAAGCAGTGGTTTGTACGTGGAATATGGATAGTGAACCAACTACAGGCTGCCAATAAATGGAAGGATTTCAAGGCACTTCAACTAGAGTTTTGCCTTCCGTCCAAATGTTATTTCCAATGGATGCAACTCCGACACTGTTTAACCGGTGCTGGAATAGACCCAGGGCAAGGTCTCGATGCTCCTGGGATTACTGAGATTTTTCGAGAAAGTCTGCTAACCTCGGGGATAGCGTCACGCATTTATAAAAGACTGACCTTATCTTCGTCGTTGGTGATGCAGAGGGTCCAACAGAGATGGGAACGTACTGTGGGGAAGACGCTCTCTGATTCTCAATGGAGAACGTTTTGGAATAAGCAAGTTCGAATCACCAGATCTGCCTCCGTCACTCAGACTCTTTTTTATTTTGCCCATCATTGCTTTTATACGCCAAAACAACTGGCCCAATGGGACAAGAGTCTCACCCCCCTCTGCTGGACATGTGGGAATAAGATAGGTACCCTCAGGCATATAGTCTATGACTGCTCAGGAGTAAGTTCCTATTGGGCCTCTGTATGGAGGCAGATTCAAGATATTCTCTTGATCAGGGAGCCTTTGACATGGCAGATTATAGGTTTTCGCTCTGTGGCGGATATCCCCTCACTACCCAAGGAAGGAGCTTTCCTCCTTGATTTCATGCTAGGGATAGCGATATGCTTAGTTATTCGGAACTGGAAGCTTACTACACAGGTGAATGCCCATGAATGGTGGCATCGAATTTGTCTATATAGTCAATATGAACAGAGTTTTGGTAGTCCCCGGCCACCGCTAACTACAGCTTATTTTAAATGGCAACCACTGAATGATTTTGTTAAAGCTGCCAAGGTTAGATAGAGCCTTACACATTGGGTACCTAGGGCTTATGGACCGTTTGGTCATCTTCTCAAATCCTGGAGGAGGGGATAGGGGGGGAGGGGTGGTGGGGGGGGATTTATTGTTTTCTTAGGTGTAACTATGTTTTCTTTCTTGTTGTGTGTTGGTTTTGTTCCATTGTTCTCTCTGTTATATATAACGAAAATAAACAATTTTTAAAAAAAAAGATAGGCGTGGGAAAACCTCACCTATCTTTAAGGCACTGGGGCTAACTGTGTAGCATCGAAAATCAGTGTTACATGGGTAGCTCCTGTAGCTACCTGGCTGTAATGCGATACCCGGATTTTCGATGCCGGGGCTGCATATGACCTCGACATGGAAAATCCATGTTAGGTGGGAGGTGGGCGGGCTATGCGCTGACACGGCGCATAGCACTGCCTAACTGAAATTCGGGCCCAATATTTTTTACAAGCTGCAAAAAGATTTAGGAAACAATTTAATTGGTGCAAACTGTGCAGCTCACATTGCTCACAATTGTTTGATCACTGCTGTCGAATGCCTGCTATTTGACACTGAAGTTATTGTTGACAAGATATTCGGACATTTTCACATTTATACAGTGAGAATTGAAGGTCTTAAAGAGATGTGTGAGACTTTGTTGAGAGTATCAAAAACTTCTCGGATACAGTAACACTAGGGCAGGGGTGGGGAACCCTGGTCCTGGAGAGCGGCAGACCAGTCAGATTTTCGGGATATCCCTAATGAATATGCATGAGATATATATGCATTAGAGATATCCTGCCAACCTGACTGGTTTGTGGCCCTCCAGGGCTGGATTTGGAGACCTCTGCCTTACACCTCTGTCATTTAAGATTGTGAGTGGGCAAGGTGCAGATGTCCTAGACATCGAAAGGGTATATAGAATGTGTCACATTCCTCCTCGATTCTCACCACCACCAAAAAGTTGTCTAATAGACAATATTTTGGTGGTGGTGAGAAGTGAGGAGGAATGTGACACATTCTATCTAACCTTTTTGATGTCTTGGACATCTGCACTTTGCCCACTCACAATCTTAAATGACAGAGGTGTAAGGCAGGGGTCTCCAAATCCAGCCCTGGAGGGCCACAAACCAGTCAGGTTGGCAGGATATCCCTAATGCATATATATCTCATGCATATTCATTAGGGATATCCCGAAAACCTGACTGGTCTGCGGCTCTCCAGGACCAGGGTTCCCCACCCCTGCACTAGGGGGTATGTTTACTAAACTGCGTTAGTGCAATTCGCGTTAGGAGCCGCGTTAGTGGAAGGAAAGCCAAAAAAGGACATGGGTGGTACATCGTAACCGATAACGCGCAGTTGCGCGCGGTATTGCGTGCCGCGCAGCTACGATCGCTACAGCGTGTGCGCTACTGCGCGCAAGCTTAAGACAGCGCGCAGACACCCAAGTACAGAAACAGAGCTGTAGCACAATGGTTACTACACAGACTGATGGTACAAGTGTCATGGGTTCAATTCCCCAGTGTGCCTAATGAAGAAGGCTCGCTGAGGCGTCATGTGCAACCCTTTGAAGGCCTACTATAATATTTTATCCACATTCCGCAGCTGGGTTAATGTTTGCCCATGTCAGGAAAATTGTACCCGTCGTATCCAATATGTTCCAATAGTGACGTTCCCTCTGGCATGGTCATGTATGCTATACCATTTGATAGGAATATATAGGCAGAGGTTTGGATCCCGAAAGTACTGGGCTTGGCCTGGAAAGGGTTAAGTAGTGGGCTGTGAGGAAGGTTACCTGTACCTGAATAGTGCTGCCAGCAAACACACCCTCACTGTGGCGTAACCTAAGGTGCCACATAAGGCACCCTAGAGGGCACTCCATAGGGCACATTATAAAGTGCGCTGTCTGCCAAGGCACCCTATAATGTCCCCTATAGGACACCATATAAGGCACCTTATAAGGCGCTTTATAGGGCACCGTATAAAGCACCCTATAGGGCGCCGTATGAGCCACCCTAAGGGGACAGTACCCTGAGGGTGGTCCTGCTGGCAGAACTAATATACAATAAAAATAGACAATGCCTAAGACAGCCCTATTGATGAACCCCACTGTGGGTTTTGAACCCATGTCCTCTGGCTCCTCAGGCAGTGAAGTAACCAGTGGGCTAGAGCTGCTAACAAACAACTGGCTGGCTACAGGAGGACTGCACGGCATCACACCCACATTCTGCTGTGGTCACCAGGATAGGGGTAACCCACCCGTACCCATGATGCACTGCACATGCAAATCAGCAGTCGAGAGATGGGCACAAGATCGGGTATGCACCCCCACAGCACCTCGGCCTTGTAGGGGGAAAAGACCATGTGTGGCACTGCCACAGACAGTCACATTGTGCGGGTACAGTGCCCACCCTGAGGTTGAGGTGGGGCGCCCAGCACCAGGTCCACAGCACCTTTCATGGCTGAAATACGCCATGCTGCAGGTCCCCATCAGTGTGTGATAGGTAGGTCTGTTAGACACACCTAGGAAACATCTGTGTCCTGCTGTACGTCCCAGTCATGTCTAGTCCCTATGGGCGCTGTTGCACCCAGACCAGTGCATATCCTGTGTTGGTGCCATCGTTACCTGCTGTAGGTGAAGAGGGGGTGGTGTATGGACCCATAGGCAGATTATGTACCACCACACAGCCCACCCTCTGGGGCTCAGGGTTGGAAACAGGATCACCCACCAATAGATCCACAGTCTACCTCCCTGCAATGGCAGCGGTAGAGGGGACCAGCAACAGCAGTCCTGCTGGGGGGAACAGACAGAGCAGCACACATCCACAATGCAATAGCAGACAGACAGCAGGCCTGGACATGCTCAGCTGCCCCCCACCATTATCTGACATTCTCCATCAGCAAGCCTCCAGCCGCTGCACCCTGCAAGGTGTTCCAGCAAGACACATACTAGCTGCAGACAGTCCGCCAGCTAGTCCATAGTGCATGCACCCGGAACGGGGATGTCAGCATACACACCAAGCAGATAGGTCAGTGATTGGGCCCCAAAATGAAACCCATATATATCACATGAGAGAAATGCTACATAGCACTATGGGGTAACCTAGCCATGCCGTGGTCACTGCTCAGTCAGGGTGAGAGTGACTTCCCAGCAGGACATGCTGTGGCCACTCTGTTCGTGCAGGTGATACCGGGCACTACAATGTCCTAGCTATTGCCCTATGCCCTGCGCAGATGCGGCAAGGCCAGGCCACCCTATCCAGGCTATTCCCACGGTACCTTGCTCCTCATTATGCACATTGGCAGGCCAATACTGGGAACAGTGCTAGCAGTGTGGGCTGTGGAGGGTGTTGGAAGCCACCACACACTGGATAGACAGACACACACTCCCCACACCTATGCCAGCATTGTGCAACTATAGAGGTGTTGGGCAGCCCAGGCCACCACACCTGTCTTGGGCACAGTGCAGGCATGGCTATGGTACGCAATACTGTAGGAGTCACTCCCCAGGTTGGTAAACACTGTCAGACACAGGACCTGTAGCACACTCCACAGACATCAGAAAGGTTGCTATGATGCAGCTCACTCAGGAAATTGTACTTAACCTAGGAATTGCTATCTGCCAGTAATCATAGCAACCTTTTGATAGATGTGTACCATATTCCCAGGTTTAGGGTGGCATTACTACGGTATGCATGTGCTAGTATTGGGAGATGCAAGCAGAGCCCAAAGTCCTGCCTCTCCAGGAGGCTGTGGATAATGGGGCCTGTGGGTGCGGGTGCGTCTGCCCCTGTTGGCTGCTGCTTTACGGCAGAGGTTCCCAACTCCAGTCCTGCGGTGCCAAACACTGTTCGGGTTTTCATGCTGTCCCTCATGAATATGCATGGAATACATCTGCATACCATGGAAGGTGGCGCATAGAATTGCAGCACAGGCATCTTCATCAGAGGCAGCATGGAACCGGAATGGTGTTTGGCCCTCCAGGACTGCATTTGGGAGGCTCTGCTCTAGGTAATGTGCATGTTTATGGTGTATGTGCTCTGTAGGGTAAAATGTGGGTGTTTTGGGCATGTTTACGTCATCTGCAAGAACGGTTCTGTCTGTATTAGCACGTTATAATAGTGGGTAAAATACGAGGACTGGGTTGGCGGAAGCCACAGCTGGGACTTGAACTTGTGACCTTCTGAGTACACTGGTTCTGTGCACTGCACCATCATGTTCTCACAGAGATGGTGCATTCCCTGGTGCTACCATGACTGTTGGTCAGACAGGGCCTGTCTGCTGCAGTGCACGGCACCCACCTACACAGGGCTCGGCCACGGTCTGCTGTGGGCAGCTGCCACTGCCCCCTCCACCACCAGTATCCCTCAGCCACCATGCTGACATGCCCTTCTGCTGGTGGAGCTGGTGGTGCGCAGTCCCAGGCCATCCAGTGTGCAGGTAGGCAGATGCCTATGGTGCGGGTTCTGGGGTAGGGGTGCCTGCATAGCTGTCCACGCTTTCCCCCAGCACCACTTGCCAATGTTCCGTGCCATTGGGGGTACCTGCTGGGTACTATTCCCTGTGACACTGTGGGACGCACACTCTTGCCCATGTTGGGCCCTCAGCAGTTGCTGTCTGGCTGCTCTTCTGTTTCAGCATTCCTATGGGCCAGCTAGGCATCACCCTAGTCCCCACTGTGGCCCAGCTGCACCACAGCATGTGCCGCCTGCAGCCCTCTGTATCCCCTTTTCCAGCATCTGCCTGGTTGCCCGTTCCGACATGCCCGCCCTGATGTTGCGGGACATGTGCACGCCATAGGAATCCTGTCCGATGGTGGGGAAATCCCTGAGCAGCGCTAATTCACTGTGGGCCCATGCACCTTGTATGGGGACGGAGTATGGACCCTTCCACGATTTATATCTGTTCTATGGAGCTTACTCAGGGGGGGGGGGGGTTGATGTTTCTCATTGATACCACTATTGGCCAGCTTGGTTGTTGTTTTTTTCCAGTTTGTTGGGGTCATTTTCAGTGTTTCTGTGCCCTTTTGTTCTGTGCACATGTATCACACTTATCACCTTTTTTTGGTTTCCCTGCCTAGGCTGTACATTGCTGACACGTAAATGGTTTCTCTCCCCTTTAAAGTGCTTTTACTGGTAGGTTTTCATTCGCGTTGGAATTCAGCTCTGAAATACAGCGTGTTGGTGTGAAGGGAGCCTCTCCCCGCCCACTCTCTGCCCTCTCTCCACCTTCTGCGGTGTTTTACCGCGCCGCGGAGCATTACGCTCGTTAGCGCGTGATAGCGTGCGCTATAGCGCGTTTACAATCGTTAATGCATTATAGCACATGCTATAGCACGCTAACGATCGTTAACGTCGTACAACGTGCGCTATTCACGTTTACCGCAGTTTAGTAAACATACCCCTAGGTGTCTGGTTTTACTACCAGCCATAGAGAGGTTAATTAAAATGTTCCAACCAGTGAAATCATATTTTCTAAACTGGGAAAAATGCCAAGTTATCATCAAAAAGTTTTTTGAGAATCAATCAGCAGACGTTTGGCTGTATTTTCTGCACAGTCAGGCAGTGATTTTCTAAAATGTGACTTTAAAAATTGAGTCTCAAAAAATCTCAATGATAGAGGTGGCTGGAGTAATCAGTGAACTTAGAAACAAGTTAGTAACTAGGAAGAATGAAGTGGTTTTGCCTCTGACAATCAGAAAGAAGATAAAAGATCTTGAAGAAGACGGCAGCACTGATGAAGCAGATTTCAAGCAATTTGTGTCATCTTTTTACACCACTTGCATTGATTACTTGGATCAGTGGACCACTCACTTCCAGGAGACTGGGAAACAAAAGTGGACTCTCCTTCAAAAACAATCGGAATGGTGTGAGCTACAGTCATCTTTAGCCAGGTTCCAATGCTCCAACTGAAAGGTGCTTTTCAATCATGAACAAAGAGTGGTCTACAGAAAAAAAACCAACTGCATGTAGAGACTCTCAAATGTCTAATGATTGTAAAGTACAATTTTGAGTTGAGTTGCCCAGACTTTTTAAATTATCCTAGTGAAAATGTTGCTATTTTGAAGAAAATTCACTCTAGAAAATTACAAGTAGGCCTGATTGGCACATTTGTAAGTAAAGTTATAAATCTAGAGGTATATTTACTAAACAGCGGTAGCAGCTTCCATGCAATATCAGAGCTGTGGCCCCATTGAAGTCAGCTCCAATATCGCATGAAAGCTGCTACCATTATTTAGTAAACATACCCCCTAGTCTAATGATTAAAATTTGGAGTTAAAATTAAAATTGTAATTATAAACATATTTTTTATTTTCCTTAACTTTGAACCCCCCTGGCTTGATAGAGTGTCCTGCATTTGAACTTAAATGATGGCCAGGTTACATTTAGGGGCATATTTACCAAGCTAAGCTGTGATAATAGGTTTTTCAACAGAACATCACAGCACATCACAACTTCCCCAATCAGAATAAAATGTGTGTGTAAATCATTATTCCACCCTCGGTACATACAAACTCCTACCCTGAACATCCCTACTCTACAAATCTGTGCCTACTTGTATCACTTGTAATTTTATAAGAGGCCTTTTACGTACATAAGCCAGCATGTATAAAATTACCTTCTACGCACCTTAACTTTTGGAATTAGCACATGCTACATGCAGGACCTTAGCACTTTAGCAAAAAGGGGCCTCAGTGTCTCTGCCATCACCAAGTGAGGTCCTTGTTTGCACTTCTGGACAATTCCTCATGCTGAGCAATTTGGGGGTGACCTTACTGCCTTCGTGAGGTTAGCATGTTGTCTACAGCTCATCAAAGACAAATCCCATTCTGCAACTTCTGAAAAATAAAAGAAAGACACTAGAAAAGAAGCATAAATATAGTCCTACTGCAGAATTTTGCTGCAGTACAAAAGTCATTCCAGACCTACCAAGGAAATGATCACAACTGGGCCGATATTTGAAAGAAGAGATATGTTCACCACCTGCGAGTAAGCATATAACTTCTCTATTCATGTATTTTTAAAAATATACAGATGGTATCAGGCCAAAAACCTGACTGAACAGCCCAACTCTATCCATATAATATGGAATCAGGTCTGAGGCAGAGTGAAGTTGGGCTTCAAAATTATCCAGATAGCAGCAATATTTAGCCGCTATCTGGATTATCTGTATATTTAGTTTAGCCTACTGAATACTGCCAACATGATAAGCACACTGTCTGTATATTCAATGCTACTGCCTAAGCATATTCATTTACATTTTGGCATATAAATTAATATGGTCACTGTCCCAGGTCAGTATTGATCCTAGTATTTTCAGTGGGAAAAACAGCGGTGCAGAGGAGCCAACTGAGAAACCCCTGCCCTCCCTCTTTAGGTGCGCACGATGGGATACAAATATAGAAATTATTTTAGAATTGATTTTACTTATAGAAGTCTTTACTGTTACCATTTATGGCCACATCAAATAGCGCCTATCTAGAATTCTTGGTCGTTTATGTGCTGTCTGCTTCAGGACAGACATGTCAAACAACGCTGTGGATCCCAAATGATTCTTTATGAGAACAGACTGCAGCAAGCATCACACTTGTCTCGGGGTCCGTGTGTAAGCAAAGGGTTGCATCATCTTTTTTCCACTGGGACTCAAGAGCGGCTCTGTTCAGCTGGCTTCTCCACCCTCTGAAAGATTTATTATCCAGACCGGCTCTTTTCAGTCTACCGTATCTTCCAACACTCCTCTGACAGCATCCACTACAGCATGCCACTGTCTCAGTATGTATGGATGTCTCAGTACTTTACTGGCATCTTCCTCATCCCAGAAAATGTCAAGAAACCACTTCTCCATTGATGTGTATGCCTTTATTAAAACAAGAGAGAGAACCCAATATACTGAAATGGAATCATGCATCCACTAGCAAATCTTTTGACTGTCAAGTTTTACCACTGAAAAATCAAACTCCAATTAAATGTGATTTCTTAGATTATCAAAAAAGGATCACATGCAAAGCATCTCATTGCATTCACCAAATGGTTAATCGTTAACCAAATCTTGTAATCAACTACCAATTTGAAAAGATCTGTTTTATTGCATGCAAACAACTTTTAAATAAATGTAGTAGGATGTGCAAAACAAAGGTCTAGCCTGATATCTATCAAGTGCAAAAATGAATCTATCCCAGAGAAAAGCATTCACAAATATCTATAAAAAGAATTGTACAAACCAGGGTTGGCTCAAACAAATGACAAAGGATTTATGACCATAAGAACATAAGGGAGCTAATTTTATAGTTATTCCCATGTGTAAATGACCTCTTAGAAAGCACTGAGGTGTAAAAGTCCATGCTTTGGCGTTAAGGCACATCCTTTGCTGTTGGGCATACACGTAGGTGAAGTTTGGACAGAGCTTATAAGTGCAAGCATATATCAGAAGATGGTATAATTTATATGCATACTTGAAAAAGACAGATGCAGGCTTTTACACCAGCTCAGGGCCTAATGCAAATGTCCACACCTGCAACGTGGGTGTGCATTAGACAACTTACACTAGTATTTTATAAAGAAAAGTAGGCACCTACACGTCTTTATAAAATAGACTTAACATAGGTGCCTTAAAGTATGCTTTAACTAGGTGCCCCTTATATACCCTCAACATGCGCCATGAGGGGTCACATCAAATGTCCACTGAGCCCAGCATACTGTCTCCAGCAGTCGCCAATCCAGGTCATAAGTAGCTGGCAAAACAAATGGCATATGCACGTGTATTGTTCAATCAATCAGTCTTCTGAAATACAAAGATAGCATTATTTAAAGGAAATATTTTATCAGCTAACCTATAATCCAGAGGTACTCAAATCCAGTCCTGGAGACCATCTGAGTAGTATACCTGAGAGGGAGAGTGGAGGAGTAGCCTAGTGGTTAGAACATACACTGAGAACCTGAGAAGCTAGTATTCAAATTCCACTTCTTTCACTGATGATCCTTGTAGCTTTGGGAAAGTTGTTTTACCCTCCATTATCTCAGGTCCAAAACTCTGGGATAGATTGATATAGGGTATCTGGATTTTCAGAAAGCCTTCGACAAAGTCCCTCATGAGAGACTCTTTAGGAAATTAGAATGTCATGGGATAGGAGGCAAAGTACTATTGTGGATTAGGAACTGGTTAAAAGATACAAACAGAGAGTAGGATTAAATGGGTGATTTTCCCAATGGAGGAAGATGAATAGTGGAGTAGCCCAGGGATCTGTGTTGGGTCCGCAGCTTTTTAACATATTTATAAATGACCTGGAAATGGGAATAATGAGTGAGGTGATCAAATTTGCCAATGACACAAAATTATTCAAAGCTGTTAAAACCCAAGAGGATTGTAAAAAATTGCAAGAGGATCTTGAAAAGTTGGGAGACTGGGCATCCAAATGGCAAATGAAATTTAATGTGGACAAGTCCAAAGTTATACATTTATGGAAGAGCAACCCAAACTATGGTTCCACAATGTAAGGTTCCATATTAGGAATCACCACCCAAGAAAAGGATCCAGGCGTCATCGTGAATAGTACACTGAAACCCTCTGTTCAGTGCGCAGCCGCAGCCAAAAAAGTAAATAGTAGGAATTATAAGGAAAGGAATAGAGAATAGAGAATAAAACCAAGGATATTATAATGCCTCCGCATCATTCCATGGTGTAATCACACCTTGAATATAAGGTGCAATCCTGCTCACCGTATCTTAAAAAATATATAACAGAATTAGAAAAGATACTGAGAAGAGCAACCAAAATGGTAAAGGGGATGGAAGGATATCCCTACTAAGAAAGGCTTAAAAGGTTGAAGGTTCTTCAACTTCGAAAAGAGACTGCTGAGGGGAGATATGATAAAGGTCTATAAAATAATGAATGGAGTGGAATGCGTAAATGTAGATCGGTTGTTTACTCCTTCAAAAAGTAGAAAGACTAGGAGACACGCAATGAAGCTACAATGTGGCACATTTGAGGCTAATCAGAGAAAACATTTTTTCACTCAATGCGACTTTAGAATTCATTACCAGAGGATGTAGTAAAAGCTGTTAGTGTAGCTGAATTTAAAAGATGTTTAGACAAGTTCCTGGAGGAAAAATCTAAACCATTTTTAGAGAGGACTGGGGAAATCCCATGTTAATCTCTGGGACAAGCAGCATGGAAGCTGTATACCTTTTTGGAACCTGACAGGTATCTGTGTCCTGGACTGGCCACTGCTGGAAATGATACTGGGCTTGACAGACCCTTGGTCTGACCCAGTATTACATACAGAGCCGTATCAAGGTTGTGCGAGTGGTGCGGCCACACAGGGTGTAAGCACAGAAGAGTGCACTGATATCATCACTTGGCTTCCAGAAAGCTGAAAAAGAGTGAGTTACTGAACGTGGCTGGGAAGATGGGGGCACTAGATTCATTAGTTGCACGGGGCGCATTTCTAGCTTGGCATGGTCTTGATTACATACCTTATTTTCGTATGTTTTATCAAAAGCTTCTAATATGTGTTATTTACCACAGGTTTCATATTATGCAATTTATTAATAACATGCATTAAAGGCGTTACTACACACTAGTAAGTAGCGCACTTTAGTAAATCTGGCAATTAGATTGTAAGCTCCCTAGGAAAAATTTGATTAAGATTTCTAATGGGTACACTCAGGGTAATGTCTTTAAATGGGTTAGTTTTGTGCATACAAAACAAATCCCACCCCAGTAGTAATAAAACCCACCAACCAAAAAAGAAACCAGGTCACATACACATAAATTATAGCTCTAACAATTAACTAAAGTAAATTATCAAGGTCAAACCTAATACTCCTAAACACTGAGCAACTTCATCGGTCTACCTGAACAGCCACCTTAATTCAAAATATACAACTAACTTTTTCAAAATTCTTTAAAAATCTTTTTAAACAGAGAGAAAAGGCCTCAGTAGTTCTATCATATTTCCTCTCTATGGCAGGAACCTGCCCAAAGAGGATACGTTTGTTCACCATCACCAGCCAGAAGAACTCCTATATAATTTTTATTATTGAATTTGGAGACTAAGGTTTTATCAATTATATTTCAATAAAATAAATAAACTTCATCAAAATAAAGCGTTTCCACAAAAAAGAGTGAACACCATCACTTTACCACCACTTAACAGTACCAATTCTCCTGCAACAGAAAACAGCAAACTTAGCTGGAGGGAGCAACAAATGGCCACAAACAATTGTTCAAAAGTACTTAGCTTGGACCCGTCAGCTCTTCAGGCAGAACGATCACCCACAGTCACCCAACAAAGATCTCTGTTTCACCGTTCCCGGCTTCATCAAGGGTGATTTTCACAAAATGCTTGTTCTCAGCATTCAATCCATCAGCAAGAACCACCTCGCTGCCACCATTTTTAAATCTTGAGATAGCTAATCAAGGAAAAGTAGTAGGAGCCATACAGAAATTTAAACCAAAGAAATTCAAATTTTGCCCAGCTGAGCCCTAGAATTCTATATCAAAGAGGTTGAAACTTAAGAGATGTTCTCTGCCCTTCTGTTCCAAGGGTGCCTTTGATGGGTGTGGGAGAACATAGAAGATGTGGGCACTTTATATTTTACCCTTTAATGGATGAGATCAGCACATTTACAGTATCTGGCAAAACCTTTCTTTAACGTTCAATACATCCTGTACATCAGACCATGTTATTTATTTGATACCCTGTCCCTGCGATAAAGTCTATATTGGTAAAACTACCAGACTTTTGAAGACGCGTCTTTCAGAGCATAAATACAGTTTATTGAAAGCGGAAAGAAGCACCACTGGTTGAACATTGTATTCAGCATGTGCATGCGTTTGCAGATCTGCAGTGCTTGGCAACTGATCAAGTTCCAAGCTCTCTGCACGGTGGTGACCGTGGGAAAATTCTGCTTCAGCGTGAGCAGCAGTGGATTTTTCTTTTAAATTTATTTATTTAACTAGGCTTATATACTGCTTTTCTACCAGTCAAAGTGCTGTACATTCAGATAGTGTATATATATTTTTTCCCTTATCCCCGAAAGGTTCACAATCTATGTTATGCTATGGAATCTGCTGGTTTAAATAACAAAATAAATTGGAGAATTTTTTAGATCTGATTTTTGTAGTGTGCTGTTTTTGGAGTGGTCCTTTTTTCTTTTTCTTTCTCCTCTTTCTTTGGTTTAAAAAAAACCACTGTGTGACTCCTACTTTTCCTTGATTAGCTATCTGAAGATTTAAAGATGGTGGCAGTGAGGCAGTTTTTTGCTGCTGGAGAAAATGCTGAGAACAAACATTTTGTGAGAATCACTTACAAAAATGTTAAAAGGAATCAGACCAAGGACAGATCCCTGCAGCACACCACTAGTAACATCCTTTTCCTCAGAGTGAACGTCATTTATCTATGCTCACTGTGCTCTGTTTTAGCAGCCTTTCCATTCGTTTATTCACCACAGAGGTCAGACGAACAAGCCTGTAGTTCCCAACCTCATCCTTGGTTTCACTTTTGTGTAAAGGGACCACATGTGGCTTTTTCCAGTCCTTTGGGACAACACCAAACTCTAAAGTATTGGAAAGGTCATACAGTAGACCCACTAGCACTTCCCTAAGTTCTTTCAGTACTCTTGGATGTAGTCCATCCAGCTCCATTGGCTTCTCTACTTTTAGTTTACATTGGTTTGTCTACTTTTAGCTTAGACTGCTCCTCATGAACAGTCTTTTGAAAATTGGTCAAGATCCCCATCATTTCTGTTCTTATTGTGCGTGTTTTCTGAGGTCCTTCTCCTGGCCCTTCATCTGTGAACACAGAACAGATATATTTGTTAAGCAATTCTGCTTTGTCCTCATCAGCTACTGCATATTCCTCCTCCTCGTCCTTCAAAATGAAAATGCCACTTTTGTACTTCCTCCTCTCACTAACATATCTGAAAAATGTTTTGTCCCCCCATTTCACTGTGTTGGCTATTTTTTCTTCCATTTGTATTCTTTGCTTTCCTGATTACTTTCCTAGCTTTTCTAAACTTTTATACATATCAATGCTTATGTTCCTCTTTCTGTGATCTCTTTTATTTTATAAAGGCCACCCTCTTTTTATTCACTTTTTCATCTACTTCTTTCAAGAACCATAGTAGCCTCCTATTTCTTTTACATTTATTTACTTTCCTAACAAAAATCTTTGTTGCCCTACAGTTTCACTCACTACTTTTCTACATCCCCCAACTGTTCCCATCCCACTAACATCTCCTTGAGCAATTGTCCCATCTGAGAAGAGTTAGTTTTCCTAAAGCCTAGGACCCTCACTTATGACTGGACTTTATCAACCCTAATCCTAATTCTGAACCAATGATCACTGGATATGAGATGATCACCCACTATATCTTCAGAAACACTCTTCCCATTAATTAACACCAGGTCCAGTATGGCCCCCTTATGGGTGGATTCTGTTACCAGTTGCCGGAATAGTTTTCTCTCTAAAGAATCTAGGAACTCCCTACTTCTAGAAGACATTGCAGCAGGTATGTCCCAGCAAATATCTGGCATATTGAAATCACCTATTAGAAGCACCTCACCTTTCACAGCGATACAGTGAATGTCTTCAATTAAATCTCTGTCCACTTCTTCTGCTTCTGAAACAAGTCTGTATATAACACCATTGCAAATGGATACTCCATTCCCTCTTTCCAGATTAACCCACAGCACCTCCCTCATCTCTTGCAAGCTCCTCAATTCTGTAGCTTTATTATTATCCTTTACATATAATGCTGCTCCTCCTCTTTCTTCCTAACCTGCCTTCCTGAATAAACTGTAGCCTGGTATAATTATATCCTAGTCATGGTTTGCCGTGAACCATGTCTCTGTTGCTGCCACTAAATCCAAGCCAGCCTCTTCCATTAAAGCTTCAACATCCAGACTCTTATTTCTAACATCTGGAGAGTGCAGTGACATCAAAGAGCCTGTCTTCTTCTTTGAACCTGAAGGTTCGAGGAGAGAAAAAAAAAGCAGCAGAAAAAAACTCCCCTTCTGCAATACAACTACAAAAATAAATCAGTTAGGAGAACAGCAGAAAAAGCAGAAAAAGTTAATAAAATAAAATTAACCCTCTTTAAGAACTCTCAGGCAGAGAACTTAGATCTATAGCCACAGATTTACCTTGCTTGCCATGAAGACCCTCTAGGACTGGCCTGGAAACCCTCCTAAATACACGGTCCCAACTTTGGATAGACAGTCTCACAAGTGAAATTTTACATTTAGGGGGACTCTCAGTTTGGTCGTACCAGAAAGGAGCATGGTGAACTTTCACAGAAAATCCAACTTTTGGTACTATAAAGGTTTACTTCTAAAAGGATTACTCTACAGAGCTGAGCAACTCTGGAAGAAATCCACATCCTTTGAGCTCCTAAAACTTCACAAGGATAGAGCTCACTTTTGCCATCAAAGCATTGAAAGGCCCTTCTAAGGAATTATTTCATATTGTAGTGGAGAGAACAGGATCCAATAAAAGGACTTCCACTTCTGATATGATCCCTTCTGCAATGGATGTTGCTTTATTTTTTATTCTAAAGTAAAAACCTTTTGTGCTAGTCTTCCAATTTCAAGAGCTTCTGTATTTTCCATTTCTGCCCCCACTAAGTCCTCTGCTTTCTCCACTGATGTCCCACCATATGATGATAACCAGGCTTCAGATGCTAATGCTCTAGTTTCTCTCTGAACTGCCTTCAATACCATTTCATCTGTCCAGTTAACAGAAAATTGTCTTTTTAATTAATCACTCCTCTTCCTTACTGTGAAATAGCCCAAATGCAGCTAATAAAAGCTCTCTCTCACACCCACAGAAGGAAGACAAGTCAGACAGACTGGGATGCAAACAGAATCTTTTATTGTGTGCACACAGCCTCAGAGACAGAGCCGGCCACCCTGAACAAAAGATCTGAGTACCCTCTCCACGTCATACATTGTCTTATATACAGTATATTTTCAAGCTCATTCTACTTTCTGATTCGCCTCAGGTATCTTTTGTCCACCAATCAGTAGTCCCTGGGGGGGTAAGGTGGGCTATCATAAAGCATTCTCAGTGACCTGTCCAAACTGGTATTCTCTGGTCTGCTGTTATCTAGGGGAGAGGGTATTGTGCTTAGGTTCGTCTCACTGTAGCAGCTCTGGCTTGGGGGAGGTGCCTGCTGAGATCTCTGTGTCTCCGTTTATCAAGCTGATCGTTATGTAAAAGCTGCATGGCTGGGGGGGGGGCAGGGTATCCTCAGCTACCTTCCCGGCTGCCTCACCCCCCCCCCCTCTTTTAGGTGTGACCTCAACCTACCGGTTGAGGGCACCATCACGGGTGACAAACTGTAGAGGAGTGCATTGGGATAGGGCCATCCATGACAGTGGCAGCCGTTTTGCGCTCTACTAGGGTGTCGAGGGCGGTGGTTATGAAACGGTGCAGAATGGGGATACAACATGGTAAGAGGGCACATACCAGGAGGAGGAGGATAACTCCAAAAACTAGGGTTTTAAGGCCTCCTAACCAACCAAACCATTTGACGAACCAACCCATTCCCAATCTCAAAGACGGGTCTGAGATGTGTTTTGCTAGGTCCCGTAGGTCTTGGATAGAGTGTTCAATGGACACGCTCTCATCAGTGAGGTTAAAACAACACATACCTTCAAAGTCCTCACACCCATGGTTGAGGCGTAAAAGTAGGAAGTCTATGGTCATTCTATTCTGTAGGATTGCTGTACGTAGGCTGGACAGCTCGTGATTCATGGTAGCTAATACCGTTGAGGTCAGATTAAGGGATTTGGCTAGAGAACAAGCAAGTCAGCTTATTTCCAAAGAGTTGTGTAGGGCTAAACCAGGTGTTCCAAGGATTGATAGTGACAGCCCAAGGGCTGTCTCATCACTGTAGGGCTCTACATTTGAGTTGCAGGTCGAGGGCATAGGGACAGAGCAGGGATGTCTGGGGGAGTGGACCCTAGTGGTACGGGGTGTATGAAGGAAGTCTGCAGTTGTGAGCCTACCAAATGTACATGGACTTCCGGTGGCATTGGCGGGGACATAAGTATACGCTATCTCACCACAAACTAAAAACCAACCTAAAAGAAGATACATTTCTGAATATGCATAGGATACCTTAGTTACAGAGTTGCATGATAACACAGTATTCGAGACATTGACCCCCCCTTTCTTGGCATTTACAAAAAAGAAGCAATCAGTAGCATTCAGGGTGGAAACTACCTGTAAGGAAAAAGGCACCTGGTTAAAACGTGCAGAAATAGGTCGGGTAACCCCAATAAGATAGAAGAATGTGGAGTAATCTATTCCAGGTTGTCCACAGTTCAGATTAGCAAGTATAGTAAGGTTCTGCATTTCACATAAACTAGATGGTACAGCAATGAGACAGGTTGACAGAAAAATCCCAGTTTTTGGAGAATTGCGTATGCAAAAGTCTGTCATGTTCAGAGTAGTTTGGGCAAGTAATACTGCTGTGTTAGTAGTCTCTGCAGCTGTTAGAAAGTGGGTCCCTATCAGGGGTAGGAATAAGGCTAAGGCACATTTTCTCATTCTCTCTGGTCATCCAGAGTTCGTTGGCAGTCTGTTAGAACCCCTCACTGGATGGTGGTATCCTTTTTCAATTTCAAACGCAGGGGTTGATCTGGGATCGGGACTGAGGTCCAGGCTGGAACAACTTCCGGTGCAGCGGCCTTGACGCGAGAATGATGGATCCACGAAGCAACTTCAGCCACCTTGACAGCAGTGGGGTGGTCAGCAGAACGGTATACGGACCTCGCCACTGGGGGTTCAATGGATCCTTCTTCCACTCCTTGACCCACACTCGGGAACCAGGCTGGTGTGTATGGAGTGCTTCAGTCAGGTTGATGGGGAGCCGCTCCTGGATCCATTGGTGCAATTTCTGCAAAACAGAACTGAGAGCCAACAGTTCCTGTCGGGTTATTTCTGAACCTATCTGTATTAAATCTCCGTGGATGCCCTGTATGAGGGGTGCAGGGCGACCATATACAGCTTCAAAGGGAGAGATACCAATACCCTTTCGTGGGGCAGATCGTATGCGGAGCAGAGCTATAGGGAGCAATTGGGGCCACTTTAACGAGGTTTCCTGACACAGTTTTGCTAGTTGACTCTTTATGGTATGGTTCATGAGTTCTACTTTCCCCGAGCTCTGCGGACGGTAAGCTGTGTGCAGCTTCCAGTCGATCTGCAAGGACTTAGCTACTTGTTGCACTACCTGGGCCACGAAGGCAGGTCCATTATCTGATCCCACTACTATGGGAAGCCCGAAGCGGGGAATGATCTCATGCAGCAACACCTTTGTTACCTCCCTGGCTTTTTCTGTGCGGACTGGAAAGGCCTCCACCCACCCCGTGAAAGTACAGACTAACACTAGCAGATACCGGTACCCATTTGCTCAGGGCATTTCTGAAAAGTCAACTTGGATGTTTCCCATAGGGGTGACCCTATAAGATTGGACCCCCGGGGGTTGGCATGGACCTTGACGGGCGTTATTTTTAGCACATGTTGTGCATTGTCTGACAACAGCGGTCACTAAAGAGGACAGGCAGGAGATGAAGAAATATGGGCGCAGGGTAGTTTCCATTGCTGTCTTACCCATATGAGTGGCTTGATGGAAGGAGGATAGGAATGCTGGGGCAAGGCTGTCTGGGATGACTATCACTGGAGATGTCCCTGTTCTGGGTAACCTTATCCAGCCATCCGTGTGTAACACCCCTCCCTCCTTCTGGCAGAAGAAATCTAGTTCTCATGTTGTGTATCTCTTAGACCATTGGCTTAGTGGGACTGGAAACAGTGGGGCTTGTAGGTCCTGAGTGCCCTCGGGGAAGGACTGGGACAAAGATATGGTTGCGACCCGCCGGGCCTCTGCATCGGCCCGTCTATTCCCCTTAGCTATTTCACTGTCCCCTCTCTGGTGGCCTCGGCAGTGCATAACGGCTACCGCTTTAGGACGCCAGACTGCTTCTAACAGGGTTAATACCTGGGGGCCGTTCTTTATTTCTGAGCCAGCTGCAGTCACTAACCCTCTTTCCTTGTATAGGGCCCCGTGGGAATGGAGCGTGGCAAAGGCATACCGGGAGTCTGTGTATATATTCACATGAAGGTTAGTCCCAAGGATTAAGGCACGGGTCAGGGCAATAAGTTCCGCCTTCTGTGCAGAAGTGCCGTGGGACAAAGGCTGAGCCTCAACGGTCACCTCCATCGTCACCACCGTGTACCCTGCATACCTGCGGCCCTCCAACACCAGACTGCTTCCATCTACGAAGTAGGTCTCATCCGGATTGCTTAGTGGCACATCTGTTAGATCAGGGCGTCTGGAGAAGATTGTATCCATCACTTCTAGGCAGTCATGGTCAGGTGGTCCCGGGTTGACAGGTAGGAAAGTAGCAGGGTTCAAGGCTTGGCTGGTGGTTATCTGCACTCTGGGATTGCCCCATAACATACTCTGGTATTTCAACATCCGGGAACTGGTGAACCAGTGACTTCCTTTATGCTCCAGTAATGTTTGGACCGCATGTGGGACGGTGACTAAAAGGTTTTGGCCCATGGATAGTTTATCCGATTCCTCCACCAACAAGGCTGTTGCTGCTATTGCTCTCAGGCAGGGCGGCCATCCCTTGGCCACTGGATCCAGCTGTTTTGACAGGTAGGCGACTGGCCGCGGCCAAGACCCCAGTTGTTGGGTCAAGACCCCCAAAGCTGTTCCTGCTGCTTCGTGCACATAGAGAGTGAAAGGCTTGGTAACATCCGGAAGGCCTAGGGCTGGAGATGACAGTAATGCCCTCTTCAGATGTTCGAAGGCCCCCTGTTGGTCTCGACCCCACTCAAGGGGGCTCTTCTCTGGACCTTTTGTAATCTTATAGAGGGGCTTTGCAATCTTTGCAAAGTTGGGAATCCAGATACGACAGTACCCTGCAGCCCCAAGAAAAGCACGCACTTGCTTGCGGGTTGTTGGCACAGGGATTCGACACACTGCTTCATTCCTTTCACTTTCCAACCGTCGACTTCCTTTCGACAGATGGAATCCCAGATACTTCACTTCCGACTGGCATAACTGGGCCTTTTTCCATGAAGCTCGGTAACCTGCATTGTACAGAAGTTGGAGAAGCTCTGTGGTTGCCAGTATACATTCGGCTTCAGAGTCGGCAGCAATTAGTAGGTCATCAACGTACTGTAGAAGTACTCATCTGCCAGGCTCCCCTGGGGGGAAACTGGCAAGATCTTGGGCCAGTGCTGTGCTGAAAATGCTTGGGGAGTTCTTGAATCCCTGTGGTGAGCGAGTCCAGGTAACTTGGGACTTCCTGCCAGTAGCAGGATCCTCTTTCTCAAAGGCAAACAAGTGCTGGCTTGTAGTAGCCAGGCGTATACAGAAGAAGGCATCCTTTAGATCCAGTACTGAGAAGTGAGCAGCAGCAGCCGGGATGAGGCCCAACAGCGTATAAGGGGGTGGCACTACTGGATGCAGGGTCACAGTGGCTTCATTGACATGATGGAGGTCCTGAACAGGTCGGTAGTCGGTGGTTCCAGGTTTACGGACAGGCAGCAAAGGCATGTTCCATGCCGATTGGCAGGGCCACAGGAAACCATACTGTAGTAGCTGCATCAAATGATGATGTATTCCTTCCACAGCTGCCCGCGGCAGCGGGTATTGTCGTACATGTACAGGGAAGGCTCCTGGCTTTATTTTAATGCTTACAGGAGGAATATTGATGGCCATTCCAGGGGGGTTTCCTTCAGCCCAAACTCCAGGGGGCACTGCATCCCACTTATCCAGGGCGGCCACATCAGATCTAGGCCTGTCCTCATATAACCGCCATTCTTCTTCTCGGGGGACGGACAGTACCAAAACCGCTGGGCCCAGGCTGGGTATTTCGAGCTCAGGCCTGAATGAGATTTGGGCTTGAAGTTTTGCCAGAACATCCCGACCCAGCAAGGGTATCGGACATTCAGGCATATACAGGAACTGGTGGGTGATCGTCCGTCCCCCCAACTGACATGTGCGGTTTTGCAGGAAAGGTCTCTGGGCCCTCTCTCCCGTGGCTCCCACAATAGTGACTGATTTGGTGGAGATCGGGGCCACTTGTTGGGTGACCACTGAGTGTGTTGCTCCGGTATCGACCATGAATTGCATTTCTCGGTCCCCTAAATTCATTTTGACCATAGGCTCCTGGGGACCCAACAGAAACTTGGAGCCCGGTCTGGCCTAGTAGTCGTCTGAGTCATAATGTTCCATAGCCGCAAGGCCTTCAATGGCTGGTGTCGGTGGAGGCGGGAAATCATCATACTGGTCTTGCTCCCGTGTAGTATGTACAGGTGCCCTAGTGCCCCTCATGGATGGATATCCTCCTCGTCTTGAGTTACGGTTTGGACATTCATTTTTCCAATGTCCCTCCTCTTTGCAGTAGGCGCATTGATTGGGGCCCAGGGGAACCCTCGGCCCCCCGTGTCCATGACCTCGTCCTCGTCCCCTGCTCCCTCCTCTGGCCCAGGCTGGAACTGGTGGTCGCTGGTGGTCGGCTAGGGCGGCTGCTAGGAAGTCCGCCTTCTTCTTCATCCGACGCTCCGATTCGCGCTTCTGCTTCTGGTCACGATTTACATATATTTTCTGTGCTACTTCCATCAGTTGTGTTGCATTCATGCCCGCAAACCCTTCCATTTTCTGCAGCTTCTGCCGTATATCACCTTGTGCCTGTGCCACAAAGGCAGTATTCACCATACGAAGATTCTCAGGAGCCGCTGGATCGTAGGGGGTGTATAATCGGTATGCTTCAGTCAGACGCTCATAAAATGCCGCCGGACTCTCATCAGGAAGCTGGAGAACTTCCGCGATTTTACTGATATTCATAGCTCGTTGTCCCCCCTTCTTAAGGCCCTCAAGGAGCGCAGTACGGAAACGAGTGAGAGCCAGTGCGCCAGCAGTTATTCAGGTCCCAGTGGGGGTCTTCATTCGGGAAATCTACCGTTGCCTGCTGCCGTGGATTTATAACTCCCTCATGGGCAGGATGCGCCTCCAGCCACTCGAGGGTGGCCCGTACAATGCGCGCCCGTTCTTCTGTACAGAATAAAGTAGAAAGCAATTGTCTAGTGTCCGACCAGGTAGGCTGGTGTGTTTGAATAATACTGGTCATAAGATACGTCAGTTCTTGGGGCTTTTCAGTATAGGAGGCATAGTGGGTTTTCCAGTTCAACAGGTCCGTGGTGGAGAAAGGGACATAAATCAGGCTGGATGGTCCCACTGCTACTTGCCCAGTGGCATCAAGGTACGGAAGCCCCTGTACTTGGCGTAGTGGCATTTGGAGATCATGCGACCGCAGGCGGTGGGCCAGCGGGGTGGATGTTTCAGGCTCAGCCAATGTGCTACCAGGGGATGCTATGGTGGTACTGGAGGTATCCGGAGTGGGTGGGGTCAAGGATATCGGAGGGGTCTGAAGGGGTGTATCCCTATGTGGGGAGGAATCAAGAAAGGAAGAACTGGAATCCGCAGAATCTTCCTCAGACCTGGCGCCACCCACCCCTGGAGGAGGTTCTTCAACTACGGGCGGATCCTGTCGCAGTGCGGACGGGACAAGGGGGCGCAACAGAGGAAGAGGGCGTGGAGGGATATCCGGGGAGTCCCGCCAAAGTTGCCTAAATGCTCATCTAGCAAGGAACTTCAGCTGAAAGGGGTTCACATCACTTCTAGATTTCCACTAACTTCAAAATCTTTGATTTGTTTTGTATTGAATTTCAATTTCTTGCATTGGAGCCAATTTAATATTTTTGCCAAAAAGGCATTCGTTGTCAGAATCCTGCCATTTGCGTCTTGACATCCTAGTAAAATTTCACGAGATATCTGATACACGTTGCCACAGTTGGGAACTTCACATTTTCCCAGCTGTAGGAATGCAAATACAAGAGTAAAGAAATATCTCCTTTGTGTGATCAGTGGCAGTAATATTTTAAAAAGGCCATGTGTCTCCTAAGCCAAGTCCTCTCCTCCCTCGAGTAGACCAGTGGCCCTTCAAAAAAAGCAAATCTTCTCCCCAGTGCAGCACTGGGACAAAATATATTTTTTTTTAAAACTCTGCCACAGAAGCAAGTCCCTCTTCTTTGAAGCCCCACCCCTTTTAAGCATAAGAACCTCCAAGCCTCTCTCTACCTGTTCTCCCCAAAATCTTCCCTAAGTTGTCTTCCTCCACAGGGACACGAGTGATACACAGTCACTCCTGCCCCACTGGTACATTCTTACAAAATAGCATCAGCTTACTACAACCTTCTCTGATTTCTGCAGGGGCTTCACTGCCTCCATTGTATGCAAATCTCTCTCATGCATATTCATTGTGGCTTTCCTGAAAAACCTGACTGGCTAGGTGTGTTCTGAGGACTGGGTTGAAAACCCTTGCTCTAGAGGTGACAAAAGGAGTTTGAGAGCAACACCAGAAAGACAGAAGACATGAAAAGAGAACAAAAAAGCAGCCCATGGACCCTCATGCTGAAGAAAATGATGAGAATCCATGTGCTGCTGACCAGAAGCTCAGGGAAGAAGAGGACATAAGAGGCCTTAAAGACTGAAAGTGTTGGTCATCAGGGAGCTACAAACAGGAGAAGCTACAGAGGAGCTGTGCTGTATCACAGTCCCCAATGTCCAGTGAAGAGAGGATGAGGAAATGATCATAGCCCAAGCTGAGCAGATTTTTTGCCAGCAAATCTGGAACACGTATCTGAAGTGGGAGGGGGGTGGGAGGGAGAAGAAGAAAGGATACCTTAGTTCCAGGGTAGAGCAACAAGGCCTGAAGGAAGGAAGAGAACTCATTACCCTGCCTCCCCCCATCCACACCAAGACAGCAACAATATCACCAACATATTCGAAACACTAAATTGAAATAAAATCTTTTTTCTGCCCCATTACTGGAATTGGGGACAGGAGACTGCCAAACCGATGGGAATTGGGGACAATCCCTGAAAATTGGTGATATCTTGTAACCTTATCATCACCCAGAAGCAGCAGCAGGTCATCAGAGCTAGTTGAGAGGGCCAGCAGAGCAAAGACTCAGCACAAGCAGCAGGAGCAGTGATACTCCAGAACACTGAGTGACCCAGAGAAATGCTGTGGAGTTCACCAGAATCTACCTGAGGCAAGAAGGAAGACCTCAGAAGAGGTGACAGGGTGAGACTGCTGTCTGTGAAAGCCACAAGGAACCTCAGTGCTTGTACTGTAGTGGCAGGGGACAAGCTATAGCAGAGAGACTGAATGAATTTTTTGCTTCAATCTTTACTGATGAAGATGTAGGAATGTTACCCATGACTGAAGTGGTATTTAAAGGTGATACTGCAGAAGAATTGAAAGAAATAACGATACACCGGGAAGATGTATTACAACTATTTGATAAACTGAAGAGTAGCAAATCACCAGGGCCGGATGGTATACATCCAAGGGTGTTGAAAGAACTGAAATATGAGATTGCAGACCTGCTATTAGTAATCTGTGAACTATCATTAAAATCATCTGTAATACCTGAAGACTGGAGGATCGCCAATTGTCTTGCTACAACAAAGGCTAGAACACCTTGTAATGAAGACAGGAAGTTTATTTATAAAACAATCACTTATTTGACTTATTTAGAAAGGCAAGTAATTCCCTTAGTTACACATGAGTAGTTAGAAAAGATAACTAGAAAGCAACTATTTACAGGAGAATAATACATCACCGATAGAGTTATGAGATAGTGCAGCTATTTACAGGAGAATAATACATCACCAAACTGCATCATGGCAGCCCTTTACACATCAGCTGGGAGAGCTCAGCGAAGGCTGGAGAAAAGTCTTGGATTTTTCATGCGTTGGCATGCGCCTGGCCAAGCAGATCTACTTTCTCCCTGTTCTGGGTTTTCTCTCTATATATATAGGCTGTAAGTGTGTTGCAGCTGGCCATCACATGATTCCTCACATGAGCTTATCTCTACAGTTATTCTCCACCCCATACACCTTTGCTAATAGTAGTTTGACCAGTCCTTCTCCAGCCTTTGTTTGCTCCCAGCCTTCAGGTGACATACACATAGTACATAATCAAGACGCTGGTCAGACATCTGAGAATGCTCAAGGGAGACACCCCCCATGGTTTTAGAAGCTCAAAACTTCTACAATTATAATTGATGAATTCTTATCCTGTCTACATTGACTAGGTAAATGTTTCTATATTGGCTAAGAGAATTGTTTCTATAGGCTAGGTGAATTGTTTTCTTGTTCTAATGGATCTCAATTTGCTAGGAGAAGAACTCCTCCCTGGTCTTTCAGTATCCCTCAGGCTAGATGTGTAAGCAGTTTCTCACCAGGCTGCAAATACAGCTTGGGTATCCGGGCTAGCAAGCTGGCTCAGCATGATTTCTCAGTTGATTTCTCACATGCAGAATGGCTCAAAAGTTCAATTTCCTTGCAAAGTTCAATATTCCTTGCTGATCCAAATAAATCTTTAATTAGTAATACACCAATGTAATGCCAATTTTTAAAAAGGGCTCCAGGGGTGATGCGGGAAACTACAGACCAGTAAGCCTGACGTCAGTACCAGGAAAAATGGTAGAAACCATCATAAAGAACAAAATAACTGAATATGTAGTCATGGCTTAATGGGAGACAGTCAACATGGCTTTAGACAAGGAAGATCTTGTCTTACTAATCTGTTATGTTTTTTCGAAGGTGTGAATAAACAGGTAGGCAAAGGTGAGTCAGTTGACATAGTGTATCTGGACTTTCCAGAAAGCCTTTGATAAGGTCCCTCAGCAGAGACTTTTGGTAAAACTAAAAGGTCATCGGATAGGCGGCAGTGTACTATTGTGGATCAGGAACTGGTTAAAAGATAGAAAGCAGAGGGTAGAGCTAAATGGCCAATTTTCCCAATGGAAAAAAGGTGACTAGTGGAGTACCCCAGGGATCTGTGCTGGGTCCACTGCTTTTTGACATATTCATAAATGACCTGGAAAAGGGAATAACGAGTGAGGTTATCAAATTTGCAGATGACACAAAACTATTTAAAGTTGTTAAAACCCAAGAGGATTGTGGAAAATTGCAAGAGCATCTTGATAAATTAGAAGACTGGGCATCCAAATGGCAGATGAAATTTAATGGGACAAGTGCAAAGTTATGCACCTAGGAAAGAATAACCCAAACTATGGTTACACGATGCAAGGTTCCACATTGGGAACCACCACCCAGGAAAAAGATTTAGGCGTCATCGTGGATAACATGTTAAAACCCTCTGCCCAGTGTGCAGCAGCGGCCAAGACAGCAAATAGAATGCTAGATATCATAAGGAAAGGAATGGAAAATAAAACAAAGAATATTATAATGCCTCTGTATCATTCCATAGTGCAACCGCACCTTAAATATTGTGTGCAATTCTGGTCGCTGTATCTTAAAACGGATATAGCATTATTAGAAAAGTTACAGAGAAGAGCCACCAAAATGGTAAAGGGGATGGAAGGATACTCCTATGAAGAGAGGCTAAAAAGGTTAGGGTTCTTCAACCTGGAAAAGTGATGGCTGAGGGGAGATATGATAGATGTCTATAAATTAATGAATGGAATGGAATGGGTAAACTTAGATCGATTGTTTACATCATCATAAAATAAAAAGTCTAGGGGACATGCAATGAAGCTACAGGGTAACCTATTTAAGACTAATAAGAGAAAATATTTTTTCACTCAACGTGTAATCAAACTCTGGAATTTGTTACCGGAGGATGTAGTAAAAGCTGTTAGGGTAGCTGGGTTTACAAAAGGTTTGGACAAGTTCCTGGAGGAAAGGTCCATAAACCATAAAAGGGACCCAGGATATTACTGCTTCACCAAATACAAACATTGAGGAACCTGTGTCTTTTGGGGAGACTGCTAGGTACTTATGACCTAGATTGGCCACTTTTGGAAACAAGATACTGGGCTTGGTGGACCTTCGTCTGACCCACTATGACATATCTTATGTTCTTATGGCAGAGAGAGTCCAACCAATACATCGTCTGAGGAGCAGAGAGGAAGACTACATACAAAGCCGCATGGAGGCAAACACTCAGCCAAGAGTGAGTTGCCTGCTGAGGAAAGAGCAGCTGGACATAGAAACATAGAAACATGATGACAGAAAAAGACCACATGGTCTATATAGTCTGCCCTTCTATATCAACCACTGCTCTAGTACCCTTTTTACCTTTAGAGATCCTCTGTGTTTGTTCCATGCTTTTTTTAATTTAAATACTGTCCTCATCTCTACCACCTCCACTGGGAGACTATTCCATGCATCTACCACTCTTTCCATAATGAAATATTTCCACATATGACTCCTGAGTATATTCCCTTTCACCCTCTTCCTATGTCCCCTTGTAGCAGAGCTTGTCTTCAATTGAAAGAGACCCTCCTGTGCATTTATGCCATGGGAGATATTTAAAGGTCTTTATCATATTGCCCCTATCCCACCTTTCTTCTAAAGTATACATTTTAAGATCTTTAAGTCTGTCCTCATATGCTTTATAACAAAGACCTCTAATCATTTTAGTAGCCACCCTCTGCACCAACTCCAATCTGCTTATATCCTTTTGAAGGTGTGGTCTCCAGAATTGCACACAATACTCCAAATGAGGTCGCACCAGAGACTTATACAGAGGCTTTATCACCTTCTATTTTCTGCTGCCTGTTCCTCTACCTATATACCCAACATCCATCTGACTTTTGCAGTCCCTTTTCTACCTGTTTGGCTACTTTAAGATTGTCGTACACAATTATGTCAGGGTCCCGCTCTTCTTTTGTGGACGTACTTCACCCCATACACTATACAGCTACTTTGGATATTTGCAGCCTAAATGCATAACCTTGCATTTTTTAGCATTAAATTTCAGTTGCCAAATTCTAGACCATTTTTCAAGCTGAGCTAGATCCCTCCTCATGTTATCGATTCCTTCCTGTGTGTCTACTCTATTGCAGATTTTCATATCATCCGTAAACTAGCAGACCTTACGTGACAGTCCTTCCACAATATCATTAACATAGATGTTAAGCAGATTTGGACCAAGGACAGATCCCTGAAGCACACCACTGGTGACCTCCTTCTCCTCAGAGTGAGCTCCATTTACCTGTACCCTTTATTGTCTCCCACTCAACCAATTTCTAATCCAACTAGTAACTTTAGGGTCCATCCCTAAGATGCTCAGTTTGTTCATAAGTCGCCTTTGAGGAACAGTGTCAAAGGCTTTACAGAAATCTAAATACACCACATCTAGGACTCTCCCTTGGTCGAACTGCCTGGTCAGCCAGTCAAAGAAATCAATCAGATTTGTCTGACAAGACTTGCCTCTGATGAATCCATGCTGCTTCGGAGCCTCAAATCCATTGGACTCCAGAAACCTCACTATTCACTCCTTTAGTAGTCTTTCCAATAATTTACTAACCACAGAGGTTAGACAAATCAGCCTGTAGTTTTCAATGTCATCCTTATATCCACTCTTGTGTAAAAGGACCACATGTGCCTTTCTCCAGTCCTCTAGACTAATAAAAAACCCTAAATTATCTCCCACACATATATTCAATCAAACAGGGAAATAAAGACAAACATATAATTTTTGTCGGAACGTTCACCGTGAAGAATCAATTCCTCTCGAGGTGTAATGTTTCTTTTTTTATCTTTTTAAGTGGAAATACCACAAAAGGCCCTGAGAGAATTTTCTCTCAACACCAAATTATAAATATCAATTACTGAAAGAGAGATCACTTAGCTGAATCAAAGTATGCGGGTCCAGTCCTCATAACATCCGAACTTTAAACACTCGTGTGCAATCTTCAAGCACCAAGCTACAAGGCGGTATGAAAAAACGCCGCAATTTCAGCTCAGCTTTTGTTTCGATCCAAATTGTGGCAACATCACCAAGATAACCCCATCTCAGTCTAGTAACCCAACGTTGTGTTTCTGGCCAAAGGTATTCCTGGCCCTTCCTCAAACCATGTCGCTCACTTCATTTCTGGATACCAATCCTATTTAAAGTCCCTCAGAAGTAATCACATGATCAGTTGATAATAACATAAAGGCTAATGGGAGTTGTAGTATTAGGCTTCATAAAATACTCCACCAATCTAATGATTGGTTTAAACCAATAGGTGTTACAGTGTTCAATGTATAGATCCAAAATTGTTCATGATAACTTAACAAAGAGTCCCTATCACCTCCTCGAGACATTAAAGGAACATGATCCAAAATTCTCCATCGTAAATCAGTAAACTGGTGATTAGCAGCTTGACAATGTGCTACCACAGGAGCTGACAACACAACATTTGCGATAGGGGATTTATGTTCCTGGAGCCGCCGCTTCATCTTCCGATTGGTTTTTCCAACATATAGCTTTAGACATGGGCAGATTAAAACATATACTACAAATGAAGATTGGCAATTAGTAACATACTTGCTGTATATCTGTCGATCAGTATTTGGATCCTCCCAATGATGGCCCTCTAACGTAGAATTACAAAACTCACACGTAGTGCAGGGAAAATGACCAGCAGTCACTAATGAACATTGATCTCCTGAATTATGAATAGTCCAATCAGCAATATTTCTCCCACGTTGAAAAGCAATCATTAAAGGTTTATTAAAACTTACATGTAGAGATAAAATGGACCAATGAGCTTTTAAGATCCTCAAAACTTCAGTCGCATGTGGCATATAAGGTAGAATGCCCACATAAGTTGAGGGAACGGTTTGCTGTGATGAACCATCAAAATCATACTGTCCCCACCACTCGGCGTAATTAAAGCGAGCTCTGCGATATGCTTTATTAATGATAGATAATGGATATCCCCATTCCAACAGCCGTTCCTTCAGATCCCGTGCTTGTATTTTAAATTCATCTACTGAAGAGCAAAGACGACGTAGTCGAATAAATTGCCCAACTGGCAGTCCTCGTCTTAGAGGACCTGGATGGTAACTAGAATAGTGAAGTAAAGTATTCCATTGTACTGGTTTTCGATATAAGGTAGATTGAACTTCTGATTGAGCTTTAAACAATTTCAAATCAAGGAACTCAATAGTATCTCTGTGGAACTTCATTGTAAAATGTAAATCGAGTGGGAGGAGTGGCCTAGTGGTTAGGACAAGGTACTTCAGGCCGGAGGGCCGGGGGTTCAAGTCCCACCTGGGGACAGCAATCTCAGGCCGGAGGGACTGGGATTTCTAGTCCTATAAGTACTCCTTGTGGTCTTGGGCAAGCCACTTAACCCTCCATTGCCCATGTTCCCTGTAAGTATTAGCGTATGTGTGTCATATCCCCTCGTGTTAAATGTATCTCCCAATTGATCGCTTTGACCCGGTGAAAAGCGGGATATAAATACAGCTAAATAAATAAATAAATAAAAATAAATCCAGGGAAAGTGTGTTAATCCATATAACAAAATCATTTAGCATCTGTTCAGTATCAATCCAAAAAAAGAAGATATTGTCCAGGAACCTAGTCCACAGACGGGTTTTCTTAAACCATTCTGAGGGGTAAATATATAGAGCCTCTATATATACTACGTCGTCTTTGCTCTTCAGTAGATGAGTTTAAAATACAAGCACGGGATCTGAAGGAATGGCTGTTGGAACGGGGATATCCATTATCTATCATTAATAAAGCATATTGCAGAGCTCGCTTTAATTACGCCGAGTGGTGGGGACAGTATGATTTTGATGGTTCATCACAGCAAGCCGTTCCCTCAACTTATGTGGGCATTCTACCTTATATGCCACATGCGACTGAAGCTTTGAGGATCTTAAAAGCTCATTGGTCCATTTTATCTCTACATGTAAGTTTTAATAAACCTTTAATGATTGCTTTTCAACGTGGGAGAAATATTGCTGATTGGACTATTCATAATTCAGGAGATCAATGTTCATTAGTGACTGCTGGTCATTTTCCCTGCACTACGTGTGAGTTTTGTAATTCTACGTTAGAGGGCCATCATTGGGAGGATCCAAATACTGGTCGATGGATATACAGCAAGTATGTTACTAATTGCCAATCTTCATTTGTAGTATATGTTTTAATTTGCCCATGTCTAAAGCTATATGTTGGAAAAAACAATCGGAAGATGAAGCGGCGGCTCCAGGAACATAAATCCCCTATCACAAATGTTGTGTTGTCAGCTCCTGTGGTAGCACATTTTCAAGCTGCTAATCACCAGTTTACTGATTTACGATGGAGAATTTTGGATCATGTTCCTTTAATGTCTCGAGGAGGTGATAGGGACTCTTTGTTAAGTTATCGGGAACAATTTTGGATCTATACATTGAACACTGTAACACCTATTGGTTTAAACCAATCATTAGATTGGTGGAGTATTTTATGAAGCCTAATACTACAACTCCCATGAGCCTTTATGTTATTATCAACTGATCATGTGATTACTTCTGAGGGACTTTAAATAGGATTGGTATCCGGAAATGAAGTGAGCGCCATGGTTTGAGGAAGGGCCAGGAATGCCTTTGGCCAGAAACACAACGTTGGGTTACTAGACTGAGATGGGGTTATCTCGGTGATGTTGCCACAATTTGGATCGAAACAAAAGCTGAGCTGAAATTGTGGCATTTTTTCATACCGCCTATTAGCTTGGTGCTTGAAGATTGCACATGAGTGTTTAAAGTTCAGATGTTATGAGGACTGGACCCGCATACTTTGATTCAGCTAAGTGATCTCTCTTTCAGTAATTGATATTTATAATTTGGTGTTGAGAGAAATTTCTCTCAGGGCCTTTTGTGGTATTTCCACTTAAAAAGATAAAAAAGGAACATTACACCTTGAGAGGAATTGATTCTTCACTGTGAACGTTCCAACAAAAATTATATGTTTGTCTTTGTTTCTCCAGTCCTCTTGCACCACTCACAACTCCAAAGAGGCATTGAAAAGGTCAGACAGTGGAACTGCTAGAATGAGCATGCATCTTTAGGGCTTGTACCTCTGGCCTGTTCTGAATCTCTGGCCTGCTCAGATCCAAAAGCCTGAACCAACTATTTTCTGCTGTTTAAGCTTCAAACCAGTAGATCAAGCAATTCTGTCAAGTTATGAGCCATATAACAGAGCCATTGTTTTCAAGCCATGGCTACATGCAAGAGAACTCACTGCAGAGGCCGTTTCTGTTCTACTGGTCCCAACATTTGCAACAATGTATGAACATGCATACCAGCATCTTTCTCCCACCATGGACCTTTGTTTGGAGAAGGACCACCTGACAACTGTTACCTGATTCGCTGAAGATGTCACACAGTATCTGAGACCAGCCAATGCTCATGCTGTGACGAGGAATTCAGGACAAAGAATTATACGCTGAGCAACCTCGGGAAGGAGTTGATCTCTCCCACAGACCTGAAGCTCTGTTATCACGCTGCTTGGCTGGATGCCTGCAGCCTGCTTTGGGCCATTGCCATCCTTTGGACTTTGTGTCATTCCGGAGATGACTTCTCAGACCCAGTCACAATTGTCCTTCTGGCAAAACTAAGGTACTGGTCTTAATTCTCCCAGGGGTGTGCCTAGCCAGACAGACAGCCAATTTTCTGTACATCTGAGTGCAGAGCGAATCAGTGACTTTGGTTGCTAAAACAGTGATTCATGAACTTGGTGTAATTGTAAATATAGGGCTACATAACTTGCTACTTCATAATTCTAATGTATTCTATATCTGCATTATTTTTCTATCAACAATAAAGTCTAATCTGATATATAGACACAGGATTTGTTCCTTTTCCCTCACATGTGGTTCATTTGCCAGTAGTCCAATAGAATCTTTGGAAAAGTGGGAAGTAGCAATACCCCTAGAGCTATTGAGTAATAAATATTTATTATATATTTGCTGCTGAACATAATTCCCACACATCTAGAATATCCCAGAGTGGCTGAAAGCCTGGGTTAGTACGACTCCCTGCTGAAGCTGAATATAGGAGAGATGCTGTGGAAGGAACATAGCCTGAAAATCAGAGCCACTGAGAAGCCAGTCAAGTAAGAAAGAGATACATTAAGTCTGCCGTTTTTAACCCAGCTTCTATGAAATTAAATGCCCTACAATAAGTGTTCAATGTTACCCTCCTTTTCTCTTGGATTTAGATAAGGATCCTGAACTATTTTTTTCCTTTTGCTATCTAAATCTCTGATGTCACCAAGGCTGCACATAGTCAGCCATAATGAAATAGTCCCCCTCCCAAGAGAATTGAATTCTGATTGCACTGGGCAGGTTTCTTTTACTTTTTAGGCCCATTTCACTCTAATGATAGCACCAAGTGGGGAGGATCCATCCGTCTATCTGTTTGTCCATGCATCCGTATGCAGAGGATTGTTTGTGCACGTACAAGCAAATTGTGCATAAAACTATGATGAGGTAGAGGAGGGTTGAGAGCTCATGTTTCCCTATTAGAAGATAACAGAGTCACAGCGATTCAGAGCTCCATGGCAGCAGAGGGAGAGGCAGTACCAGGCGCCAGTTTTGCGGCTCTTCAATTTTGTTTGCTGATTTTATGATACATCCTTTTTAGGAGTTTTTTCATCATTTTAAGAATCTGACCCTTGATGAAGGCTTTACCACCGAAACTTGGCCAAGTCGAGCTTTTCAGAATAAAGTGTTTTGTGTTCATAAGGCCTGGTCTTCATTTCTGCTTCTTTTGAGTGGTGATTGATCCTACTGCAGAAGTGTTACCTTCTTCATGTTGCTTGGTTAGAAAATGAAACTATGCCATGGGGCTCCCACACACTGGGATTCCTTATTGCACTGCATGAAGACATAGCAAAGAAGAAGAAGTTGTGCCATTGCGATCCCAACCCCCATGGTACCAGAAGGAGCAGCACTGCCTGGTCAGCAAAAAGCAGTGAGAACAGGGAAAGGAGGAAAAGGGATGGATGAAAAATGGGAGGAAATGAGAGCATAAGGAGAGTGAGTGGAAAGGAGAAGGAAGGTTGTAGAAAGGGAGAGGGAGTGCAAGGGGTAATGCAGGAGGGCAGTGGGGCACTGTGAAAGGAGGAGAAAAATCAGACAAAATTCGGGAGATAAAAGGGCAGTGACAGCTCCTGAAATTCTCATCCCCAAACCCTAAAACCTCCACATTCTAGCACACAGGGCTGGCCCCAAAGTTGGTTCAAGGTGTTGGCACTCTAGGCAGAACTAAGCTTTACACCACCTCTGCTTATAAAATGTATTTTTAAGCTTTGAATGCCCTACTCTTTGCCATTTCGCCCACCCAAATGTTTCCGCCCTAGGTGGCTGCCTAGTTTAACTAATTGTTGGGCCAGCCCTACTAGCCCCCATATCCTACCCAATATTTCCTCTAAGGATCAAAGACTTGAGTACAACATTTTCAGCCCATGAGCAAAACTTTCCACTGACCAAATATTTGTACAGTAGAAGCTACTGATTAAAAATCATAATTATAACAAGGCAACGAAATGAAGGAAATTATTACAGTTTTATTATTATTACCTTCAGACTTGTGATGGAAAGTTGCCTATGGTCAAAATGAGTGCCAGTGGGAGAAGCAGTATTTGAACACTAGCTTATTGTTTTTTTCTGTTTCGACTCATGAATTCCTTGCTGATCATCTGACCCTAATATAATGTTCCCTCCTCTCCTGAGTGTACACATGACCAGCAGCCTCAGTTGTCATTTTTACACTCCTTTCTATGGAATGGCTGTGGATGGCCAGTCTGGAACCACCATGGGCTTGCTCAGAAATGCCTTGATCTCTGCTGCTGTCATGGTACAGGTAAGCAGAGGCACAGAGACTCCTGAGCTCCAGTCAAGTAATTGGGTGAGTGTAGTTGCCTCAGTGTTGATGGATGGTGTTTTCCTGGGTCTCACACTGCTGTCTCCAAGCTGAGTCCTCTCATCTCTGTCAACTCTGATCTTCAATATCTTCTCCACTGCATCTCCTCTTTCCTATTCCTCTTCACCGCACAACATAGCTTGTAGAACAGATTTGCTGTAACCATACCAAGCTGACCTTCTCACTGTAGGCATGACTATCTTCCTTACCTCTTCACACTGTTCCTTCAACAGTTACCGCTGGAAAAGGAGATGCCTGGGACCTTGTGTCCAATTGCTATTTATTTTTATTTTGAACCAGTTCACCATGTAAACCCCAACACAGAACTCTGCAATCATTATTAAGTTTTTCAGATTCTTTCCTTTCAGATTATGCTTGGAAATTCATATTCTCATGAACTTTAGAGCTGTTGTAAGGCATTTGCTAAGTGACCCCTGTCCTATTTCCAATAGTAATTTGTGTGTTTATGCGTAATTTGCATACAAGTAGGTAAATAACATAATACACAAAATATAAAGCTAGTTGTTGATTTGCCACATGAAACTGTACCTTTTTTCACTAGTGCTTTTTAAAATTGACATCTCCAGAACAGACACACCCTATTATCCAAACAACAGCTATTTTCAGTGCCACTATCCACAAAAAAGCTGTCCTAAGTGCTATGCGGATAGCCAGCGCTGATCCAGATATTCAGTAGATGGTCATTATCCGGCTAACGCCTCTGAATATCTGGATTTTATTTAAACACCACAGTCAGCATTTTAAATAAAAGCCATCCTTGAGGGTTTAAATATTGCCCCATATATTGTGTAGGCCCCCCAGTGACCATCACAGATTTTGCACCGAAAGCAACTGCTTGCTCATCCTTGTGAGATTACAGGAGTACTTTGCCCACATATACGATGTGGGAAAAGATAGAAAATTATAGGGAACTTGCATTGTGCCTCCTTGATAAAATCCATATGGAATGGATGAGAGCAGATCCTTTCCAAAAGAAATCCTGCAAAAAAAAATGGGCCACAGAAGCTTTGCAAGTGCCACACAAAGGGCCAGACCAGAGCAAGTAAGAATATGTCATTTTAAAATACTCTCTGGGTGACCACATTGCTATGACACTAAATGGTTTCTTTATACTCAAGGAAAGGCACTAAAGGTTCTTTAAATACACACTCTAAATAGTCTGGGCAAAAGCCCCCATCCCTGACAGGAGGAGGCAAGAATGGGAAGCAGTTGGTATTGGTAGAGACAGAGTGAATACCACTAGGTGGAGTGAAGCAGAGGGGACAGTGGTGGCGGAGGTCTGGATGTCAGTGAAGGGGTGCTAAATTTCAAAGAAGCATTTCTTGTGGGAGCCTTGCAGAAATGATGTATCTGCTGCTGTAGGAGCACTACGGAAAGTTCAGCTTAGAAGATCTTTCCATTCAAGCCTATAACTAGGAAACAGGGGATGGAAGGGTAAGTGGGGGAATGTCCTGAGACAGCATCATTGTGACTTAGAAGTCCTGGGGCACAAGCTTTTTGACTTGGGGGTCCCAAGCTGAATCAGAGATCATCCAGTTGTTTAACTTTCAATATATGGGCTATAATCCAATTGTGGATCACGTGAAAAAATCTTCATAAAAATGCAAAAATAATGTAGTGGACTAGGAGATTTAAAATTATCTCCTGTACCAGGCTTTCAAATATCAATCCTGGTGCTCCTCTGGACAGTGCCAACATTTATGAGTCAGAAAGCTAAGACAGTATTGCTAGCCCTTTTGAGCAAATCTTAGAGGGGAGAGGGATCAACCTCAGTGGCAGCTCCTCACGCAACTAGGAGGCAGGGAAAGTTAGCAATTATTGATCTTGACTTGTATACTAAACTTTGTATCATTCTGTTTATGTTTATCATGTATGATCCGGTGAAAGGCAGTATATAAATACAGCTAAATAAAATAAAATAAATATCTGAATTACTGCCTTCCATGAGTAAGCATCAATGCAGTTTTATCATCATCTGGGAGCCAGTGTACGAACACTCACTGGACTCGCGAGCCCAAGGTTCAGGTGATTCAGATGATCGTAGACCTGGGAGAGGGAGAGCATAAAAAATAACGCAACCAAAATATTTTTCTTGACTGATGCTGTTATAATTTTGGACATTTTTCTTGTAAAAGTGTCTTGATGGCCATGTTTACGTTTCATTTTGTCACATGCTGTGAAGTTTTAAAAAAAAATTATTACTTTTCCGTTAGGACTGGCATTAAGATTCAGCACTAAGAGGTCAAATGAGAAGTGCTTTAAGTTTTGCGTACTTTCCTGCATAGAAAGTGATTCCATTTGCAGGTCTTTTCCATCCATTTGCATGGGAAGAGCTCTAGACTTAAAGCGCTTTCTTACTGTGCATTTTTTTTCAGTGCTGACACCTATATTAAATACAGGAGGAAAATGAGTCCTCAAAAAGGTGTGACAAAACCTGAGTAGATGTGCTCTAAGGATAAGGTGCTTTACAACGTCAACTTCCTCGCTGGCTGTGGAAGGAAGGGAAAGGCAGAGGAGACAGAATGGAGGTGGAGGGCTGCAAAGTAGATGAGGGCTATGGTTATGGCAAGGACAGGATGTAAAACCTTTGGGGACAGGAAATGATTCACGTTTCTGCCCTAGACATTTATAAATCAGTTCCCTGGTGTGTGCCACTGATTTATAAATCAGTTCCAGTGGCTCAATAGAGAATTTGTGTTCATTAAGGTGTAGTGATGCTAGTAGATCTCAAAGCAATTACGCTAAATCTTTCTGGAGGGCCTATTGCCCACAACATCATCTTTCTATAAGGCCCCTTTGTCAAAAAATCCATTGGTCTCACGCAGGGAATGATACCCTCTGGGATGCTCCTCTGGTTTCACAATCTGTAAGATTTCTGATATGGGACTATAATGACAGCCCAGGAGTGTTAGTTTAGTGGCCAGCTTGGAAACCACTTCTGGACCTGACCAGCTGAGATGATTGCTTTTGGGACCGTTTCCACTCTATCCTTAGGGAATTTCTCTGCGAGCTAGTAAGCTACTGGAAACCCATCAGTAAGGAGCCTGTCTCTGCACATGGATAAACAGGCAGAAGAGAAAGCCATGGAAGACTGATCATACAGTAACTAATCAGTACTGAACTGAAAGACTGCAACAACATTTTTACTTTCAAATGGCAGCCTATGGGGAAAACTGAGCCAGGATCCCTCACCACAGAATGTAAATAGACTGTGAATTGTTTTTATTTCCACTACAACGTTCAACCATCTACCTCAGAAAAAATAAACTCAAGCTTGGGGAACAACTACCTAGTTTTATGAGCTGTGTTTGTGTTACCCCTCTCTTCCCTGCTGCTGCAAGTCCATTTTACCAATGGTATGCTGCATTAATGGGATTCACTCCCACTCTACCTCAGTATCTGGCTTAGGGGAGGGGGTTACATTTCCATTGCGTAAATCAGTGTTCCTCAGGCTGCTCCTGAAGTACCCCATAGCCAGTCTGGTTTGCTTAAGATCTGCGTGCAAAGGAGACAATGCTTGCAGATCTCTCGCATGCATGTCATACTGGTGGGAGAGCACTCCAGGGCCGACTGCAGAAACTCTCGGGCAAGCAGTGTGAAATGGGGATCCCACATTACCAGCTTGGGCTACAACAAGCAAAATGGACTACAAAAACTATGGGTGAGATATTCAAAGTGGTTAATGTGATTAACAAACCTGCTAAGCATGTTAATTGTAGTGACTGGGATATTCAGCAGTACTAATACGGTTAGTGCCGCTGAATATTCGCAGGTGCCACAGCCACACACCCCAATGCCAGCATCGAGACATTGTGGGGGCAGGGCTGGCCTAACCTTGGCGTCAGAAGGTACCTGGGCAGTAGCTGAATATCACCACTGCCCGGTTAGCTTCTTTCCTATCTGGCCAACCCAAACGTTTAATGCCAGTGGCCGCATGTGACCGCGGCATTGACTATCTGGGTTTAAGTTTCAGCAACAGCAGCTAGTCACTGAAACTGTGTTAGCCACAGCCACTGAATATCCCCCCCCCCCCCCCAATATATATAAATAAGTAAAGAAATACATCAAAGACTCTAATGGAGATGGGGGGAGGGGCTGGACCAGGCACAGTAAGTAAGTGGAGGCTGATTTTATCAACTCCCACACATGCAGCCCGTGTTCCGTGCCTATAGCTGGGACCTATGTTATAAAGTGAAGCACACGCATGCTTCACTTTATAAAACAGGGGCGTACCAATGTACCCCTACCTAGTTGTGACTATTGCACCTGCCCTAGAGCAGATGTAGAAGCGTGCACTGTCACAGCTAGGGGGCGCCATCAGCTGCTGACTAATAGGGTAGCTTTTGTGTCCTGGGACCTCTTATTTCCAAGGGTGGCCAGTACTCCCCATACAAAATACACTCCCAGACCATATGTAGAGAAAGAACTTTATTTTCCAGCCTCTCTTCAGGCTAATCGATACATCACCATCAGGATGGCTTATAATAAAAGATTTATGTGCAAAGATGAACTTAGAACAAGGCATATCATGGCTGCCATAACAGATTGTAGTCACTTTAAATCCACTCTATTAAATCCCTGGACACTCCCGGCTTCTCAGTCTTTGCTTAAGACAAGTTGTCTAATTCACTGCAACTGGCTGGCAGTGGCTATGACCAAGCCACTCCAGAACCTCTATCCAGCTTTTGGTCCTTTGAAAGGAAAATAGGGAAAATTCCCACTGCTGTGTTCCTACTTTTGAATTCTTCTTAGAAATACAGCATGCACAAATACAGTTGCTTTCCCTCTTCCACAGCATTCAGTAAAAGTTCTTAAATACAGTTTCTTCTTAGCAGAACTCTTGTAAGCATATACTCCTTGCTGTGCAACAACTCTTAGAAATCCAGTCCAGGATTTCCCATTGATCCCAAGTCAGCATCTGGAGTTAAAGAGGGACAGAAGCATACAGCCTTGTGCCAGAGAAGCTTGAAGGTACCTGGAAAGGAGAGACAGTGGCGGCAATGGGTGCCACTGGAGGGTCAGTTCACCTAATGATAGCACCAGCCCTGATCCCAAGCCAAAGATCAGGAGCTCCACCCAGCTCCCTCCTCTGCTTCTCAGTAGCACAGTACCTTTGCTTATCAATGTCTCTCAGACACAGTAACAACTCCACAGTTTAGAACTAGTTGTTTTTACAGTGAATTAATTCAAATAGAGATAAGGAAACATGCCTCAGAAAGTTTCCATGAACTGCATGAATACAGTTCTTTAGCTTACATCCAATTGCTATTGGTAACAGCTCAGTTTCACACATTCATTTCACAATACCACAAATTCTCCTATTTATCTCTCTTAAACCCAGCTCCTACCTAGAGGTTTCTAAACAACTAGGACTTTGAGCCACAGCCCAAACTTCACATTCTTGTTTCATAATGGTTTATATCTCAGTTTCGACATACTTGGTTCTTAAGGGTTTGTACCATTCCTGGGACTTAAACCCAGCTCCTTTTTGGAGCCTTATGAGTAACAGGACTTCCCCTACCTATGCTAAGCAATAGGTCTGCTGCCCGTATCAGACAGGTTCTGGCTAAATGCCTGTTCTTCTTTCCTGGGGGTCTCTGAGCTTTTGCAGCCCTCTAGAGTTTGTGCAGACAGTAAGCCTACCCCCTGCTGACTGAGCTGTTTCATCCATCTGCTTTAAGGTGGCTCTTGACATAAAACACTTAAGGGCAACCTGGCAAGAACTAGCGTTTCCATTACCACACCTGGTTGCTAAGGCTCTCAGCCTGAACTGGAGCTCCCCCTAGTGCCCAAAGACTCACATTGCTTTTGTGTGTACCTTTACATGCAAAAGTACCTAGACCAGCCTAGAAAGGCATCTATGTCATAGTATTCTATAACCTACATGTGTAAATCATAGCCCGCTTATACTCCACCCAGTGCCCCATCCCCCCCTGGCACTTATGCTCATGCTTGCAGAATAATAACCACACAAAGCGCATATGTAAGTGCCGATTCATGCGAGTCCCTTAAAAGAGGGGCTTACACATGTAAATTGCTTGTAACTTTCCAAATGACCCTTATAAAATTGTTCCCATATTGTCTACAATATATAAAAATGGCCTATATCATTTTTACATGTCATATATAACTTATCTTTTATACATTTAATAGTAAATTTTTTACATTAATTTTACTTTTTGAAACTATTAAAAGGAACATTACTGCCTGTGTTTAACAGTTATTAATGATATTAACAAATATTCTTTCTTCAATATGATTACCTTCTTTTAAGCTCTTAAATAAAATATATGGGCCCAATATTCAGTAAGCTGCCTAGAGCGCAATATCTGGATAAAGAAAACCGCACATAAAGCATAGTTACTCACCTGTAGCAGGTGTTCTCTGGGAATAGCAGAAATAAGTCTTCATATATGAGTGAAGTCACTGATGGAGCTGGCACGGGAATGCTCCCCAGCTTCCATAGGAAGCTTTTGGGAGCTCCATCGTGCATGCGCACCTGCCTTCCCACCCTGCACGGCGCTATCTTATCCTCAGTAAAATACAAAGCTAGTAGCCAGAACAATTACACAGGGAGGAGGGAGGAACTTATTCTTGCTGTTCCCGGAGAACACCTGATACAAGTGAGTAACTATGCTTTCTCTGTGAAAAACAGGAAATAAGTCCTCACATATGGGACTCCCCAGCTACAGGCTACCGAAAACCCAGCAAAACAAGTCCAGTGGGGCAACTAACCAAAGAACCAGAAAAAACAGCATGAGTAGTCTCTCTAGGGGACTCACCAAGTCAGCATCCAAAGCAGACATCAACATCAGGAAGACTCCTTATAGCAGCCTAGATGGACAGAAGGGCCAGTAGGAGGAGTTGAGCCTAAGTCCCAAACAGATGCTGGAGTACGGCCTGGCCAAAATTACTGTCATGCGGAGAATCCCAGTCCAAACAGTAGTGGGCAGTAAAGGTGTGGACTGAGGAGCAAGTAGCAGCCCTGCAAATCTCCACCATGTAGACCGAGTGCAAATTTGCCACAGAAGCAGCCATAGCTCGGATATTATGGGCTGTGACATGATATTTAAGGCTCGGACCAGCCTGCACATAAACAAAGGAAATGCAGTCTGCCGCGCAGAGGGACAGCATATATTTGGAGACAGCAATACCCAACCTGTTAAGATCAAAGGAGATGGATAGCTGAGTAGAGCGCCGATGGGCCTTCATCCTCTTGAGGTTGAAAGCCAAGGTCTGTTTACAATCCAATGTATGCAGCACAGCCTTAGCCTTATTGGCATGAGGTTGGGGAAAGAAAGTGGACAGAACCACTGACTGGTTAAGGTGGAATGAAGAAACCACCTTGGGCAGGAACCGCGGGTCTGTGCCCAGGACCACTGTGTTTTGATGAAATCTAGTGTAGGACACATGCGCCACTAAAGCTTGCAGCTCACTAATCTGGTGGGCAGAGGTGACCGTCATCAGGAAGACCATCTTCCAGGTGAGGAACCTAAGCAGACAGGAGGTCAATGGCTCAAAGGGGGCTGAGAGGAGTTGCCCAAGCACTACATTGAGATTCCACACTACTGCCAGAGGTTTGAACAGAGGCTTAGATAGGAGAAGGCCCCGCATGAAGCAGGCCACCAGTGGTTGCACGGAGATGGGCTTGCTGCCCAACCTGCGATGGTATGCTCCAGTAGTGCTGAAGTGCACTCGGACAGAGTTGGACTTAAGGTCTGAGTCAGAAAGATGTAGGGGATATGTCAACAGGGACCTCGACAGTGTAAGACAAGGGGTCCAGGGCCTTGTCAGCACACCAGACAGAGAAGCATTGCCATTTAAATGAGTAGGACGAGCGTGTGGAGTCTCTGCGAGACACTAGAAGGATGTTCTCTACTTACATAGGAAGATGAAGCTCTGAGAGAACTACCTGCTCAGCATCCAGGCCGTGAAGACTAGGGACCAGACATTGGAGTGAAACAAGGTCCCATTGTCCTGAGAGATAAGGTCCAGGGTGTAGCCCAACTAGAGAGGCTCTTGTTGAGAGAGCCAGAGCAGTAGGGGAAACCACGGCTGCTGGGGCCAATACAGAGCAATGAGTATCATGGTGCCCCTGTCAGTCTGAAGCTTGAATAAGGTCTTCTCAACCAGCGGGACTAGGGGGTACGCGTAAAGCAACCCCACAACCCAGTTCAGGAGAAATGCATCAGGAGCCAGCCGGTTGCTGGATGCTATCCTGGAGCAGAAGCCAGTCACCTGAGCATTGTGTGGAGTGGCGAACAGGTCAATTTCTGGCCTGTCCCACCTGTGGAAGATGCGCGTCACCAATGCCTTGTTGAGGGTCCATTCGTGTAGCTAAAGGACCCTGTTGAGATGGTCTGCGAGCGCATAGAGCTCCGGCAGGTATGTTGCCCTGAGGTCCATGCCATGAGTGGCAGTGAACCGCTATAGCCACACCACCTCCCAATAAAGAAGGTATGAACCTGTGCTGCCCTGCTTGTTGACATAAAACATCATTACCTGATTTTCCATCTGAATGAGGACTATCTGGTTGGTCAACTGTGGTCAAAAAGCCCGGAGGTCATTCACAATGGCTCAGAGTCCCAGAAAGTTAATCTGATGCAGGCTTTCCTGCTGCAACCAGAGCCCTGCATGCACAGACCATTGAGATGCACCCCCCAGCCTAGTTTGGATGCATCTGTAGTCAGTGTCTGTTGAAGCAGAGGGGACTGGAAGGGAAGTTCTTTGAGCAGGTTCTGCGGTTGGAGCCACCAGTGTAGAGAAGGGTGAGAGATTTGGTAACCGTCACTCTGTTCTTAAAGCAGCCTGTAACTTGACACCATTGGGTGCACAGAGTCCATTGTGCCCGGCATATATGGAGACAGGCCAATGGCGTGACATGTACTGTGAAGGCCATGTGGCCCAGCATCTACAGCATCCTACGAGCTGTGGTGAAATGGCTGTGCTGGATGACCTGAACCACTCTGATGAACCGCTGTGAGCGGTCCTCTGGTAAGAAGGCCCAAGCTCGAAAGCTGTCGAGGAGGGCTCCAATGAATTCCAGCTTTTGCAAAGGGTGGAGGTGAGACTTTGGGTAGTTTATGATGAAACACAGGCGTTTGAGCACCTGGATGGACGAGTAGGCCGACTGCCAGTCATCTAAGTAAGGGAAGATGAAGATCCCCATTGACCGCAGGAAGGCGGCAACTACCACTAGGCACTTTGTGAAGACCCTTGAGGCCGACTCTAACCCAAAGGTAGCACCCGGTACTGGAAGTGCTGACCATTGAGCATGAAGCAGAGATAGTCAGTGGAGAAGATGGACTGGGATGTGTGTATATGCATCCTTTAGATCCAATCATCCTTCTGGAGGTATGGAAGTAAACCCAGGGAGACCATTTTGAACTTCTCTGTCACCAAGAAGCGGTTGATGTTCTGGAGGTCCAGGATGGGCCTGAAACCACTGGTCTTCTTGGGAACAAGGAAGTAATGCAAGTAGAACCCTCTTGTCACTTGTTCTGGTGGTAAGAACTCTATGACCAGGTCTGCCAGCAAGACGTTGATCTCATGTTACGAGAACCTGCTGTAGCAGGTTGAGAGAGTACTCCCTGGGAAAGAACGGGGGAGGTAGCTGGACAAAATGCAACCAATAACTGCTCTGGGCAATCTTCAGGGCTCAGGTGTCTGTTGTCACCATGGGCCACAGGTGGGCAAAATGGGCTAGCCGCCCTCCCTCTCCCCCCCCCCCCACTTGCTGAGGCAGTGGACTGGACAGTGGGAGATTGGCGATGCTCCTTAAGATGCAGTCAAAATCCTGCCCCCGGCTGTGGCTGCAGGATGGGCCGAATCTTCTAGGGCGGTGCTGCTGGCTGGGCCCTTGAGCTTTCTGCTAAGCCGGTTGAGAGACTGGATAGGCAGAATAGGGCAGATAGCCCAAGTAGTACTGGTGTTTATGCGGGTAGAAAATGTTCTTCCCCACAGTCTTCTTCTTAGAAGGATCCACAGTCTTCCTGGAGAGGCAATTCATGATGAGCTGCTCCCTCTCCAGTTCACCGGCCTTATCCTCCATAGACTTGCTGAACAAATTTTCCACCCAACAAGGGACATTGGCTAGCTTGTCTTGAACCCATTGTTCAAGTTCTGATGACTCCAGCCAAGCCAGACGGTGGGCACCAATGCCCACTGCAGTCACTCAACTGATGGACTTGAATGTATCATAAGCCCTCTCTGCTCATATACTTTGAGCAGTCCTTACCTCGTCCCATCAGACTGCAGAAGTTCTCATGGTGCTCCAGGGGAACCAGGGCTGAAAATTCACTGATGTCCCAATCACTTTCTTAAGGAACATGGCCATATAAAGTTGGTGTGAGAGGAATTGGGTCACTAAAATGAATCCTTGGTAGCACCTTCTCCCAAACCCATTGAAGGTGTGGGCCTCTCTGCCTGGGGGGACGGAGGAGTGAATCTTAGAACTCTTGATGCGACGCATAGCTGACTCCACAACCATGAAGTTGTATGGTAGTTGGGGCTTCTCAAAGCCTGGACTCTTTTGTACTCAGTACATCGAGTCCAGCCCTCTGCTGATGACTGGGACCTTCAGTGGGTTTGCTCACATTCTGAAGAGTAGGCACTGGAGGATCCAGTGCACCAGCACCGTGATCGCCTCTTTGGGAGGTGAGGGATATTGTAGAATCTCAAGTTCCTTGGCCCTTGGTTCCTCTTCAGCCTTCAAGGTGAAGGGTAGAACCTTGCCCATATCTAGGCAAACTCAAGGAAAGATATGTTCTCCAGTTGGGACTTTTACCTTTCATAGAGAGGTGAAGGATCCAACGGAATGTCTCGGTACTGGTCCAAGTCCGGGGACTCTTCCTCTGTCTCCCAGCCCTCGGAGTCTGAGTCTGACAAGAAGTCAAATTAATATCTGGCCTCTTCCTGGTGCCTCCATCATTCAGGCGGGAATAGCGTGGACCAAGAGCAGCCTCAGAACCGGAGGCGCTGGTGGGGGAGATGGTGATTGGAACCAAGTTGGAGTCCAATTGATGAACCATTTGCTCTTCCAGGCTGGTAAGGTCTCCAAAAATGGCCAAATGAGACCTGACAGTGCCACCGTGGGTGGTGGGGCTGCCACCAGCATCAAAGTACTCAAAAGTATCAGGACCATTGCGGTTTGCACCAACAGGAATGCGGCTATGCTCCTTTCGAGGGCTTGCAGGCGCTTAGCCAGCACCACTGTCTCTGAGTGAGTGGGGGACAGGGCAGCCACTTCGGCCTCTGACTCTGACTTTTCAATGGTGAGAGCATCAGGAGACTGCTTACAACCCTCTGGGATCTTGGGAGTCAATTCCTCCCACTGGAGCAGCTTTGCCAGCCAATTCTGGCCATCACCCTCGGAGTGAGGCGAGAGGGACTCCAGTGCCCTCAACATTGGTCCTCGATGTTGATGGAACGGAAGACCGGTCCTTCTGGGGGTTGACACCCAGGTCAAAGAACAATCTCCGGTCCACGGAACCATGGCCTTTGGCTCAGAATCAGCTCAGGTGCCGCATGATGTTGAAGCCTCAGCGGAGCCCCCTCGAAGACCAAGGGCGCTGACTCCAGTGACCCAAAGAGTGACTCACACTGGTTTTCATGGTTCTTCAGGCCCTTTCTCATCATTTGCAAACACAGAGTACAAGAAGAGGGATCATGGTCAGACCGGAGGCATTAGATGCACTAATTATGGTGGTTCGTCACCAAGATGGTGCAAGCACAATGGGTACATCTCGTAAATCAACTGACTGGTTTGAACAAGATGGGAAAATAGCCTCTGCCAAATCGAAGTGTCCCAAAATGTCCCAGATGGCCAGGGAACGTGTGGAGAAATCAGACCCGCAATGAAAAAATAAGTGAGAAAAATTAAAGAAGAAAAATGTTGATGCTCCCGATGACGGACGGGAAGACAAAGAAAAAAATGAACAAATCGAGATGAAAAGATACCACAGCAGTGGCAAAAAAAGATCATGCTTTTCTGAGGCAAAGGACAGACTTCAGTGGGCTCCGCGGAAAAGAGAAGACTGAGGATAAGATGGTGCCATGGCGGGCAGGAAGGCAGGCATGCATGCATGATGGAGCTCCCAAAAGCTTCCTATGGAAGCTGGGGAGCATTCCCACACGGGCTCCATTGTGACATCACCCATATGTGAGGACTTACTTTCTGCTTGTTCCTGGAGAAATGAGCTGGAAACTTCAAACAGCAAACCTTGTTCAGATAATGGCTGAATATGTATGGATAGATGTTGGTAGCTATCAGCGTATACCTCACCAGTGAAAATCACATTAAATGCCCCGGTAAGTGGACAGCTAAGCGGTTTCAGGATATTCAGATAAAGCATCAAGTCCCACCACACCTTTGAATATTTCTGCACAATAGCCTGAGTACATGAGTACAGCCAGCATAGCACTTTTTGTACCTTTGCTACATTCGATCATTTTATTTTTCAGGGTAGTTCCTTGCCTCTTTTCCATTTGTCAGTTTTCTTCTGTCATTTTCTGTTCCTTCTCTCTCAGTATCTTCTTCCCTTCCTCCTCTATCTCGGACAATGATTATCTTTTTTCTCCATTTCTTTTTTTCTCTCTATATATCTATAGCTGGATTTTTACTCCTAGTTCTTCCTTTCTCTCAGCCTTCAGGTTTTGCATCAGCGTTTTTCACTTCTCCCCTACCTACCAGCTTTCTATCTCTCATTCTCACTTCCCATTTCCCCCTCTCCTTCATTCCTTTCCTTTTATCATTCATATTTTCACCCTCTATATTCACCCTCTCTCCAGCACTCACCTCTCAACCTTTCTCTGTCTCTCCTCTCTGTCATTCATCTCTTCCCCTGTCTCCAGAGCCTTGCTTTTGTCTCAGGTGTGTGTGCCTCTCAGAGTAGATGTGATTGATTCTGTGTCAAAGCAGTGTGTGCGTGTGTGCTGGGAGGGGCAAGTATGTGATCAGCATGTATGGTTTTTTTACCCTTGCCCTGCATACACTACCTGTCCCTCCTACCCTCTTGCAATCTCCTCCTTTTCTTGTCAGTGACCCTTGCAGTCACTGTCCTCCTTCTTTCCCTGGCACCCCTTGCATTCTCTTACATCCCCTCAGTCGCTTTAGCTCTCTGGACTGCAGTTTCCATTACTATAGCTGTGACTGAGACTCTACACTGCTTGTTCTTCATCATTGATGGGTGGGGCCTGAACTCCTCTCGGCCCTTCTGTGCTTCCTGTGTACTCCCAGGCTGAATCAATCTCTCTCGACAGGGAAGTCTGGCCTTGCCGTCAGCCATAGGTCCTCCATGGCTCCTTCTGTGGGCTCTCTCTCCCATGGGGTGGGGGAGGAAATGAGGCCTGGCTTCCTCCACGAGAAAGAAAGCCAACAGGAAAAGGCCCTGAGAGGAGCTGGGGTGCCGCTTCTTTTGCCTCTCTTCTGCCAGTGGCCTCACCAGCTCCTTAGCCCCTGCTACCATTTCTCTTGGTGAGTAGGGAACATATCTAAAAATGGACAGACAGCTTACTATACTTCCTGGCCGGCTGAGCAGACACACAAAACACTCCCCCTGCAATCAGGAGGCAGGCCGGAAATGTACCACAGTCCCAGCAAAGTCTCTAAGTAAACAACCCAAGCACACTGAGAATTCACGGGAGCAGTTGCTGATACTAATTTTGTGAGATTAACAGTAGGAAGGGCTTCCACAAATACTCAACATGCTCAGGTTGTGTCAGCATTAGAAACGTTAAGTGTTGCCGCAGTCAGCCTCACTTCCTCTGGATTGGAGGGGTTTAGGGATTCTCACCAGCTATAGCAATAGTGCAGTGATGTGGTCTTACCACTGGGGGGGGCCTGTGGCAGAATTGAGTGAGTCTAGCCCCCCCCCCCCTTTTGTGGCTATATCCGTGCTATATGAAGTGATTTTACTTTAGTTCCTGAAGATCAGCTTGAGACTGTTTTGTCATCTACTACTTACTACTACGACGGCTTATCATTTGTATAGTGCTACAAGGCATGTACAGCACTGTACATATGCACATAAGAGACCATCCCTGCTCCACAGAGCTTAAAACACAACAAAAAGGGAGCCAGAGTAAACTAAGGGTTGTAAAAGAAAACTAAGAAGGTCAAGATCCAAAGGCAGTCTCAAAGAAATAGGGGTTTTAAGCCTGGATCTAAATAGGAGCAGGGCTGGAGCTTGGGGTATTGACTCAGGTAGTCTATTCCAAGCATATGGTGCAGCAAGATGGAACGAATGGAGTCTGGAGCCGGTAGTGGAAGAGAAGGGTACAGATAATTCGTAGTGATTTGCCCGATGAGTGGAGTTCCCATGGAGGAGTTTAAGGAGACATAATGAGGACCTGGAGATGAGAGATAATGAGGAGTTATAATACCTTCCATATAGTAGTTTGGAACAATGCTCAGTTTATGTGGGTTTTTTATTATTTTTTCATCTTTTTATTTAACTTTTCTCAAATAACAATAAATGTTACAAGGAAAACATAACAAAAATAAGCATATATGACAATATCCAAAGAGAAAGAGAAATAAACCACATCACAACCCACATTAAGGGAGAGTGCTTCCAAATTTAAGCCAAACAAAAACAAAAAGGAAAACTGGAGCTTAAAAACTCCACAATGGGGAACAGTAATCTCACCACCCTAAACTCCAACAGCCTCTTTCTCGGTCAAAAATAATTGCAATTGAGTAACATCAGTATATACAAGAGTTTGTCCCTCAAAGGTAAGTATACAACGACAAGGAAATTTCAAAAAGAAAGAAGCCCCCAAAGCCAGCACTCAAGATTTTAATGCCAGGAATTGCTTTTGACCACAAAAAGGAATTTATCGGTGTTTAAAGTAAGCATGTAAAACAGATCATTTAATGGATTCGGACCCAAAAGTTACCACAAGGGTATTACGTTAGGGAATGACACCCGCAGAATCTTGCAAAAAAGCTGTAAAATCCTGTCCCACCGAGAGATCTGAAGAGATCAAAGGACCCTGTTCCTTATCAGAAGGAGAGGATCCCACAGACAAATAATACATATGGATAATGTCTAAATTCCCATCTAATTTCAATACCTCGGTAAAATACTTCTTCAGCAAAATATCAGAGGATAACAAATGGGTGACAGGAAAATTCAAGAAATGTAAGTTTTTAGCCCTGGACTGATTTTCAAGAACCTCCAGCCGGTAGAAAAGAGAAAGGGAATCTCGTATTAAAGCAACATCATTATCGGCACAAGACTGGAGCAGAGAATCTGTCCAGGCTACAAACTAAGAAAAGGAAACCAATTGCTTATCGGTATGTTGCAATTTACCAACTATATCATGAGTAAATGGACAAATAGAAAATACAGTAGAGGATAATCGCGATTCAATATTATGAACAGCAGACCAAATATCCATAAGCGTCACTTCTCCAGACAAAGGAGTAATGGCCGTCCCTTCACAGACAACCGGAGACACAGGTTGCAGAATTGGGGGAAGAACTTCAGGGTACATATCCAGTAAAGTAGATGAGAAAGGAGGCTGAGGAAACGGTGGTGGTGACCGAGAATGAGAGCTTAACGAAGCCCCTTCCTGTGACGATATGGCAGGCAGCAGGGACGTCAAATGTTTATCCATGGGATCCACCATCTTACCTCCTTGGACTCTGGCTCCAGATTTAGCAGTCAGCTTCACTTTCCATTTACCCATGGAGACAAAAACACTTGACTTCTCAGCTCCTCACGAGCGCCAAAGGGGCACCAAAGGGACGTGGCCTGCCCCTTGAGTCACGCCCCTTATGTCATGCCACGCAGGCCATGACACGCGGCTGCGTGTAGGAGCTACCAAGTTAAGTAGAGGCAGGGGGAGGGGTCCTCCACAGCCGGGACCATCCTCCTTGTGCCTGCCCGATGTCAAGACCTCCAGGCACCTGCTCCGCTGCTCCGCGGTGAAGAAAACTCCAGCCGCGTCTGCTCCCCCGATCAAAAGGCACTCTCCCTCAGTTTATGTTTTTAAATGACTACAAACTGAGTTGTCTCAGCTATTTTTTTTTTTTTATTTTTTGTTTATGCAGTTTTTAGGATAACATCATTCAAGAAACATCAGAATAATCTCAGAATTCGAAAGTAAAAGAAGAAATACATAAAGGAATTAAACATAAAATTTATGTTTAGTTCACAAATGGGAACAAATAGGTAAAACACAAAAAAAAGAAAAAATTACCTCAGCTGCTTTAAATTTTGTGAATAGAGCTTTGCTTGAGTATAAATGTTCTTCCATTTTGAAGCGTGCAAATAAATATTTGTCGAGATCTGAAGGATAGTCAATTGGATCAAAAGGATCCACTGAATTACTTTCCCATTTCTTCTTTGCTTTTTTTGTCTAGGCTTTGGAAAGAACTGTTTACAGGTTATGCTGTACAACTGCAAGATTTTGTTGTACAGCATAACCTGTACCTTTATCAGTCCGGTTTACGTCTTTTCATGAAATGGAAACTATTGCTCTATTTTGTTTGAAGAAGTTTTGAATCAGAAATTTCTTATTTTTTAATTTCACTTGATATCTCAGCAGCATTTGACGCCATCAGGCGTGACATTTCACTTAAGCAACTGGCTGTGGTTGGAATGGGTATAATTGTTTTATACTGTATTTATTTGAGTCTTTCCTTACACATCCCAGGTTAGGTATGCTAAGAATTCTTCCTCATGGTTTTCTCTTTTCTCTGGAGTTCTACAGGGATCCTTTTTATTCATGACAATCGTTTACATTTATATGACCCCTTTATGTCATTTACTTTCTGGTCTTGGATAGAGAGATGCCTTATACGCAGATGATACACAATTCCTTGTTCTTATTAGTGATACTTCGGACTTTGCTGTTGACTTTGTGAGTCTGTATGTGCCTACAGTGAATACTTGGATGGCTCATTACAAATTAGATTTATATATTAATAAGACACAGATCTAATTTTTAGAGTTATACATCCAGGGCTAGCAGTGTCTTTGAAAGCAGATAACTGGGAAATCCCTTTAAGGCAGCTAAAAATGTTGAGAGTTGTTCTTGACTCATGCCTTACCATGATCTAATTCATGCTGTTGTTAAAAAGAAACGTTTTTTAAACCATGATTAGTCCATCAGCTTAAAAATCGTTGTTGAATTTTGGAGGCCTTTTATCAAAGTGCACTGCGCAGTTAGCGCGGGTTTGCTTGCTAGGGCCTGTGGTAACTGTTAGTATAGAGACATGCTTAGCCGCTTCTGCCGCCATGCAAACAGGAAGTTGGCATCAGAGGGAATGGAAGCACAGTGCCAGAGGTTTAGGTAAACGCTACAGGGCTGTTTGAAGCCATTGCCACCACAGTAGGTCCTGGAGAGAGGCAGCAGCAGCAGCAATAGAACACCCTTGTACCATTGGCGCTCTAGGCAACTGCCTCATTTGCCTAGTGGTCACATCGGCCCTGTATCTAGGCCTACCTATGAGATCAGTAAGATCATTGCAATTGATCCAAAATGCTGCAGCATGTATTTTAACCAATACTAGCAGGTATGATCATGTTAATCCATTGCTTCTCTATTTACATTGACTCCTGGTGTTCTGGCATATTTGTGTTTGACTTTGATTTTTAAACCACTTTCTAGCAAGGCCCCTTTCAGTATATGTGTAGATTTTAAAATCTATTGGCCCTCGAGGTCCTTGCCGACAGAAGGATCTCATCTTTTAGATGTGCCAGCAGTAAAACATTTCCATCTAACTAGTATGTATTTATTTATTTTATTTATTTGCAAAGATTTTATATACTGTCCCTTCCAGAGACGAAGAGCGGTTTACAGTGAACTCAACGGTATACATTAAATGTTTTCAGGGTATAAACAACTGGGGCTTAGTAATACTGTGTGTGTTATATATAAATGTAACCACTATATACAAAGTTAGCTATTTATAGAGCAGCATATAGTTACATAGTAGTAAACATTGATGTTCATTGAGTGGGGGGGGGGGATGTTGCAAGTTTGTATTTTGAATGGGAGGAGGGATTATAATGTCATTGCCATAGTGTTCGATAAAGAGGTGTGTCTTAATTTGTTTTCTAAATATTTGAAGGTCTTTGATGGCTCTAAGTTTGTCGGGGAGGGCACTCCATAGGTTAGGGGCCACTAATGAAAATGCTCTATTGCTAGTGGCTTGTTTAGTTTTACGGTAGTCTGGTGGAATTTTAATTGTGTTCATGTGCCATTCTCTTTTGTTTCTCGTGTCAGTATTTGGTAGTATTAAAGTGGATAGGAATGAGGGGGAAATGCTGTTAATTAGCTTAAATGTGGTCATTAGTGTTTGAATTGTATTCTGCTGGCTACAGGGAGCCAATGGAGCATGTGAATGATGGACGTGATATGATCATTTGGGGGGGCTTTACCAATGAATCTGGCAGCAACATTTTGTGCTATTTGAAGTTGGTTGATAGTGTTTTTTGATAGTCAAGGTGTGGTGTGACTAGTGCTTGGACCACTGATCTGAAGTCGTGTGGATTGAGTAGTGGTCTGAGATGCTGAAGTGTTCATAGTATGAAGAATATGTTTTTAGTGATTAGTTTTACATGGGATGCCAAATTAAGATTTTGGTCTAAAGTGACTCTTAGGAATTTCACTTCTTTCTTAATCGGTATGTCGCTTTCGTGTGTTGAAAAATTTGGTGGGGGGGTGAAGTTTGTATTCCTTGTTGTGTAGAGGACTTCGGTTTTAATAAAGTTGATCTGGAGATTCATAGAGGCTAGCCAATTTTGAGTTTCTTTAAGGCAAGAAGCGAGAGGGTGTTGGTTGGAGATGGTGATATCTATAGGGACATACAGCAATATCCTACTTAGAAATTTTTAAATATATTGTATACCAATTTGGAGTTATAAATTAAATAATAGTGCAGACAAGGCAGATCCTTGGGGATTTCCCTGATCTTGTTTGAAGCTTGAAGATGTTTCTGTGCCTACTTGGACTTGAAGGATGCGATCTTCTAGGTATTGTACCTGTGATTCCTATTTGTTCAAGTCTTTTGATCGGTGTTTTATGATTTACATTGTCAAAAGTGGATGCAATGTCTAGGAAGACTAATATGAATGCATTTTTTGTGTTGTCCATACCACATATGAGTTTGTCTAAGAGGGTTATTAGGAGGGTTTTGACTCCGTGGTGAGGGCAGAATCTGAACTGCTGTTCGTCTAGGGGAGCATTATGGTCTCTATGTGGTCCTGTAATTGCATCTGCATGACCTTCTCAATTATTTTGGAGACAAAAGGAATGCTCACTATCGATCTGTAGGAGCTGGGGTTATTCTTGGCTAAGGTTATATTTTTTAGGATAGGGCAGATCATGGATTGTTTGAGTACATTTGGCATGTGACCCTGCGCTAGGGACTGGTTTACTATGGGTAGAATGACAGCAGCTAATTCAGTTTTAGTTGCCTTGATCCAGCTTACTGGGCATGGATCAAGTGCAGATGTGGTCATGTTGATTATGGAGATAATGTTTAGAAGTTCTCTAAGATCAATTGCGTTGAAGGAACTCCAGGAGCTGAGGCTTGTGGCAAATTTAAGTGAAGGTGTGGAGTCCTCGGTAGACTTTTTTTTTTCAACTTTTCAGCAAAGTGATTTGCAAGGGTTTGGGGTTTAATGGCACAGCTGTTTCTGTCTATGTTGGAGGTTTGAGTTAGGGATTTGACTATATCAAAGAGCTCCTTTGTGCGATTGAGTGAATTGGTAGGTATTTTGGTGTGATAGTCTGTCTTTCTGGCAAGGATTGCTTATTTGTATTTTTGGAGGGTTGCCATGTAGAAAATTCTGTTGTTTAATGTTTGTATTGCTCTCCATTTGTGTTCTCTCTTTCTTAGTTCTTTCTTTAGATCTGTATGTTCTTTGGTGTACCAAATTTCGGAGGGTCTACGCCTTGGGTTTTCTTTAGTTTTGGTGCTGACTGCTAGCCTTTGTTATTGTGGTGTTCCAGGTATTTATAATTGCGTTTATGTCTGATGACAGGTTATTTAGGTGTGGAAATGTGTTATTAAGGAAGGTGTCTTTGTTAAATTGATTGAATCGTCTTTTCTGGGTTACTTCATTGGTATAAAGAGGGTTGTGCTATATCTTGGGAATAATAAATTCTGTTATATAGTGGTCTGATCAAGGTATTTGTTTTGTCTTAGGGGCTATGAATAGAGGGTGGTTTGTGATAATTTTTGTTAGGAATACAAGGTCCAGGATATTGCTTTTTGCATGCGTGGAGGTGGTTACTGTTTGTTGAAATCCCATATCATTCAAAGAGTTGAGGAATAGAGTGGACTGAGGGTTGTGGAGGGACGGTAAATTAAAGTCTCCTAGAAGGATATGGGGGTTTTCTTAGTGATGTTGTGCATGTGGACTCTAGGATAGAGGTGAGATTATTATGGTTGGTGGTGGGAGGTCTGTATACTAGGCAGATGGATAGGTATTTATTTCCTATCATTATTGTCTCCATGCCATCAATGTTGTTGCAGGTATTTATTTACATTCTCTTATATACTGTGCTATTCTGCATCAGTGCAGTTTACATTGAACAAACTGAAATTGCATTGAACAGGGCATTATAGCTTGGAGATAACTATTTTACAGGGAACATGGGCTATGGAGGGTTAAGTGGCTTGCCCAAGACCACAAGGAGCACCTGTGGGACTAGAAACCCCAGTCCTTCCAGCCCAAGGTTGCTGTCCTCTAGTGGGATTTGAACCCCCGACCTTCTGGCCTGAAGTGCCTTGCCCCAACCACTAGGCCACTCCTCCACTCCATTTGAAGTTTATTTTATTTATTTATTTATTTATTTATTTAGACAGTTTTTGTATACCGCCTTATCCTTCAATCAAAGCGGTCACAACACAATTGGGGGATACATTTAATATGCAGGGATATGAGACACATACACTAATACTCACAGGGAACATGGGCAATGGAGCGTTAAGTGGCTTGCCCAAGACCACAAGGAGCATCTGTGGGACTAGAAGTTGGGTTTAGTTCTTGCTTGCTTAGAATGATTACCCTCATCCTCTTTGAGTATCTCTTGGGCTATTGAATTGGTGGTATCCTTTTATTTTTAGCTGGTTTAATAAGACCGCATCTGTGTCTAATATCCAGGTTTCGGTGATGCATAGTAGATGGGGTTTTTGTCCCTAATTAAGTCAAGTATAGCTGGAATTTTGTTCCTAATAGATCTTACATTAATCAGCATGCATTTTATTGGAGTGGGTGATGTGGGTTGTTGTTGAATGGGGCTGCTTATTTGTTTATGTATGTGTATTAGCATATTCTGGGTCCTATTTTGTTTTGAGTTGTGTGGTTTGCTCTGGGACTTACTATGTGTATGGTGAGAGATGTTGTGCCTGGGTCGTATAATGGGGATGTAAAATTGCTGTGGTATTTCCGTTTGAAGGACAGAGGTGAGTGATGTGGTTGAGGCTATAGCGAGTAGGAGGAATGTGAAGATAAACATTTTTATGGTATCCATAGGAAGAGGTAGCAGGGTGATTTGAGTATCTGAGAGAGGGCATTTTTCATTGCTGGACCAGTGCTTGGAACGCTCCGTATCTTATCTCATTATTTATCATTTAGTAAACAGTTAAACCCATACTTGTTTCAGTAGGCTTTTGATGTTTTTTGTAGTATACTTTTTAACAGCTTATTTGTGTATTTAAGAAGTCATGCATATTGATGATAGCTTGGGCTAGTAGGCATGTCTTCCTGCAGGCAGGTTTTTCTTTTAGTTTATGTTTGTATAATATTTTTTTGTTTTTTGTATTATTTTTGTATTTTTGTTCTTTATTTAACTTGTTCTTTATTTATTGTGTTTTATATTGTTCTATGTATATGAGATTATTGTGATCCACCAAGATTTTGGGATTGTGTCGAATATAAATGTTTTAAATAAATAAAAACAAAAGAGCATATCATCACACCTGGGAATTGGCAGAAAGCTACATATTAATGAGGCACCATTTATGCATATAATTAACTAACAGTGCAGCCTTACAAAACAAGTTTGTCTTTTAATACAGATTTATTTGCAGAAAGTTTCAAAATACCTGGTTTTCCATATGCAGATACAGTGTTAAATATCACTGACATAGACATATCCAGGTAACGGTTGACTAATTGCTTCCCAGTTCAACTGATATTTGTGTTTGCAGCTAATAAATAATAATCAGATAACAGGTACAAATATATATGGGGGTCGCTTCATTAGCAAATGCCTATCTGGATATATTTAAAGGGTTAGCCGAGCACGCCATCATTGTTTGCTGCAGCACCCTAAAGGAGAATGCCAGGCTCCCAGGAGGCCATTTTCTCTACAGCAGAGATGGAGATGGCTATTAGCCTTGTCATGAGGCACCACACCACTCTCTATAGGTCTGATGATGCCCATGTGATACAGCGTGCCTAGAGAGATATTGCCAGGCAGATATATACAATGCATCTTCATAAACATGAGTTGAAGGACCTTAAGAAGAAGTGGTGGGTGCTAAATAGCTAGCTCTTTCCTGACCAGCTAAAGATCCTTAGAACCTTTTAGACTCAGGTGTTGTATTTCATCCATGACGTGGCCACCCCAGGGGTCTTAGAGCATGACAGCTCTGAACCGCTGTTGCATGATGGGTGAATACCAAACAATGTTCATTTGCACATATTGAGAGCACCATGCTTATAAGCAGTATGGCCAGTATAGCAGGAAGTGCCATGCCTTGGGGAGATGGGCACCTCTAACTCCAGTGAACCCACATGCATGTATCTCCAGCTTTCTCATTGCCCCCATGGTTCCATATTATGTTCTGTTCATAAAGCCATTTTTTACACATTTTCCCACCCCACTCAAAAAGCATGGCACATTACACTGCTATGTGTGTCTGGGCATGAAGATCTGACACCAATACACTAGGTGAATGTTGTTACATGCAAAAAGGCCACAGGCAACTAAGCTGGCCAAACATCATTACTGTTCTGAAATTACTTCTAAGCTCATTATAGCTATCTAGTCAGTAGCTGAATATATCCTCACTCCTGTTCAATATTTTTCTTCAGCCTATCTGCACAATTATTCAAGCTCATAATGTACTTTATCACATTTATGCAGATGATGTAATGTTTTATGTTCCATTCCCCACTATAAAACCAATATGCAGCTCTCTAATAAAATGCTTTAACTCCGTCATTCAATGGCTGACTGAACACAATCTATCTGAAAACTACAACAAAACAGAAGTTCTCTGTATCACCAGAGACACCAGTTTCAGTCCACCAACCTCTATAAGTATTGCAGGAGCACATCTAGCCCAATGTACATTATTTGGAAGTAACCCAAGACCAACATCTTAATCTAATACTACACATTAACCTAATACTACACATTAGCAACATCACAAGGATCATATATCACAAAATAAATAGAGTACAGCACCTTTGAACACTACTGGATATATGAGATTTTCATACAGTTTTTCAAGCAATAATATTCCCAAACTTTGATTACTGCAATATCCTCTTGCAGGGCTTACTGAAATACATATTTTATCCCATGCAGTTGGGCCAAAACACTGCTGCCCACATCCTCTGTAGTGCTTCCAGAGCTGACCACATAACTCCAATACTTAAGCAGTTACACTGGCTGCCTGTCATAGAACAAGTAAAGCCCGTAAAGCCTTTGACACTGTTCCTCACAGGCGACTTATAAACAAACTGAGCACCCTAGGGATGGACCCTAAAGTTACTGCTTGGGTTAGAAATTGGTTGGGTGGGAGGCGACAAAGAGTACAAGTAAATGGAGCTCACTCTGAGGAGAAGGATGTTACCAGTGGTGTGCCCCAGGGATCTGTCCTTGGTCCGATTCTTTTTAACATCTTTGTTAGTGATATAGCGGAAGGGCTGTCGGGTAAGGTTTGCCTCTTTGCGGATGATACCAAAATCTGCAATAGAGTAGACACCCAGGAAGGGGTAGATAACATGAGGAGGGATCTAGCTAAGCTTGAAGAATGGTCTAGAATTTGGCAGCTGGGATTTAATGTTAAAAAATGTAAGGTCATGCATTTGGGCTGCAGCAATCCAAGGGAGCAATACAGTATAGGAGGTGAAGTACTTTTGTCCACTAAAGAAGAGCGGGACCTAGGCGTGGTTGTGTCTGATGATCTTAAAGTAGCTAAACAGGTAGAAAAGGCGACGGCAAAAGCTAGAAGGATGCTTGGGTGCATATGGAGAGGAATGGCTAGCAGAAAAAAGGAGGTGATAATGCCTCTGTATAAGTCTTTGGTGCGACCTCATTTGGAGTATGGTGTGCAATTCTGGAGACCGCACCTTCAAAAGGATGTGAACAGGATGGAGTCGGTGCAGAGGGTTGCTACTAAAATGATTAATGGGCTTCATTATAAAGCATATGAGGACAGACTTAAGGATCTTAATATGTACACCTTAGAGGAAAGGCGGGATAGAGGTGATATGATTGAGATGTTTAAATACCTCCGTGGCATAAATGTTCAGGGAGAGAGCCTCTTTCAATTGAAAGCAAGTTCTGCTACGAGGGGACATGGGATGAGGGTGAAGGGAGATAGATTCAGGAGTGATATGCGGAAATATTTCTTTACGGAAAGAGTAGTGGATCCGTGGAATAGTCTCCCAGTGGAGGTGGTAGAGATGAGGACAGTAACTGAATTCAAAAAAGCATGGGACCAACACAGAGGATCTCTAAAGGTAAAAAGTGGACTGTTGTAGTTGTTGTTATGGAAGGACAGACTAGATAGGCCATGTGGTCTTTTTCTGTTGTCATGTTTCTATATTTCTATGTTTCTAAGTAAGATACAAAGTCTTCCTGACAATATTCAAATTAGCCCATGGCCTCTCGTCAGTTTACCTCCACTCATTATTACAAAAATTGCACAGCAACAGATCTAGAAGGGCAAATTCCCAAAAAGAGTAACCAAACTACATTTAACAGGGCCTTTATTCTCTATGCTCCAATCTTATAGAATACAATTCCAGAGAGTATTCACACTATATCTGACCTATCTTTTCATGGAGTACTTCAATAGTGAGAACTAACCACTCTACCTATCATAAGTAACCAAATGTTACCACATATTTATTCTATGGGCCTGATGCAGAGACGTGGGTTGCAGGGATGCAGCCCTGCAAGCTATCTGGGCCCAATTACCCCTCCGGCTCTCCCCACACATCCAGAGCAGCAGGATGGGGAGAGCTGGCGGGAGGCGAGAGGGGCATGGTCTGGGTGGAGCAGGGGCAGGCCAGTCCGGCAGGACATACATAGTAACATAGTAACATAGTAAATGACGGCAGATAAAGACCAGCATGGTCCATCCAGTCTGCCCAGCAAAATGGTAAGAGTAGGAGCACCCGTCGCTCTGTGCAGGCCACCCCTCCCCATGTCTTTGTTTAGGGGTGGACCCACCACTCCATGTATTTGTTGAGAAGTTAGATGGTTCAGTTTATTTTGGTTTTATCCTGTTGCTGTAAAGGGATCCGCTGTGCTTGTCCCATGCTGTTTTGAATTCCGTCACCATGTTTGCCCCCACCACTTCCATCGGGAGAGCATTCCAAGCATCCACCACCCTTTCAGTGAAAAAATATTTCCTGACATTGCCTTTCAATTTTCCACCTTGCAGCTTCATGTTATGCCCTCTAGTTTTGCAGCTTCCCCGTCTTTGGAAGAGGTTTGTTTGTTCATCGTTCCTCTTTAAGTATTTAAAGGTCTGAATCATATCTCGCCTATCCCTCCTCTCCTCCCAAAGTGTACATATTTAGGTCTTCAAGTCTCTTCTCATAAGGTTTCTTATGCAGCTCTAAATCATTTTGGTTGCCTTCCTCTGAACAGTTTCCACTCTTTTCACATCTTTTGCAAGATATGGTCTCCAAAACTGAACACAGTATTCCAAGTGAGGCCTCACCAGTGACCTGTACAGTGACATAAGTACCTCTTCCTTTCTGCTGGTAATCCCTCTTTGTATGCAGCCCAACATCCTCCTGGCTTTTGCCACCACCTTGTCGCACTGTTTTATTTATTATTTATTACAATTTCTTATATACCGCGCTATTCGGTATCAGCGCGGTTTACATTATAACATAACGACCATAACAACAAGCTGTCTGGTTTTACATCAAACAGCAGTGCAAACTTGGATAACAGGGGTTAACAATTGTGATAAGGAAGCTTATCATAGTTCAGGAAGGAGCTATAATAGAGGTGAATTGGCTCTGAACAAGCAACCTGTCTTTTCTGGTAGAAATAATAAAACAGAATGTTTTCATAAAAGACTACCAGTCCCAGAATGCACCAGGTTTCAAACACCCTATAGAAGAGCTGAAGTGGGGAAACATGTGTTCAATGAGGAGAACTATGAGGTAATCCCCAATCACTCATCTCCAAGGGCAGAGCTTGATTCAGCACAGCTGAGCTGTGCTAGGGTGGAGTATCCCTCTAAGCAGGTTAAAAGAAAAACAGATTCTAAACAGAATCAGCAGAGGCAGAAGCAGTTGCAGACCAGAGAGCTGGAGTTGGAGTTGATGAGGAACCCAGAGCTCAAGGACAGAGAGAGCAAGAAGCAGCGTGGAAGAAAGAAGAGAAAAGCATCTTGGAGGTCTAAAGGAGTCCATAGCAGTACGTGTGCTGGGAGTCATTCCAGAGGCAAGCATACTCCATTGGACTGGGGGAAGCCAGAGGAGTGGGGTTACAGAGCCAGGAATCCCCGGACGGCACCTGTGAGGGAGACGGCTGCATTTGGAAGGGGCCCTAAGACCAGTGCAAGAAGGTATGTGAAGAGAGACCCAGTGTCCAGGGATCTTGATTGGAAGGCTGGACATAAAAACTGGACTACATACTGGCCAGGATATCTGGAGAGGAACCCTAACAGCAATGGAAGCTCAGGTATGAACACTGATCTATGCCCTAGCTCTTCACTTGGAAGACAGCAGGGAAACAAGTATTGTCCTGAGAGTGCTCCATTAAGGAATTCCCCTGAGCCAGTCCCTGATATTGATTCTATGATAGTTGAAGAAGAAGGAGATATTTTAAATGATCAGTGTGAGTACATGGATTGCTCTCTGTCTAGGCTGCTGTGGTAAATATACTTTCACAAATACAACAACCATCAAAAGAAATATAACTTGTTCTTTTATCTACCCAGAAAAGTTTACAAGAAAGCTTTAGGGTAGGATTTGAGACACGTATAGAAAGTAAACCAGCCAAGAGGTTTGCAGCTGGTTAATTGTTAGCAATTAAGCCTTGCATAATTGCATGTGAGCTCTGAAAGGACACTTCTGGGTGTGTGTGAAAATACAAGAAGTTATCCTTGAAAAAGAACAGTTTTTGATTACTTTTTGGGTTTTGTTTTGTTTTTGGAGCACTGCTAAAAGGTATTAGCAGGAGCCCACAGAAAGACCTTTCTGTTCCCATCAAGGCCTTTATTGTTTGAATGATTGCTTAAGAAGTTCAGTTGTTGTTCCTGATTTGTTTTTTCTAAGTATAATACTGAAAGCAAGTATCCTTTTGTGCTACCAAGTAAATCTGTGCGGGGGAAATAACCCCATAAATAAAATATATTTTCTTTGCTTAACACTCGAGCAAGCACAACTCATTTATTTGTGAACGGCTGATTCTGGTATGAATGGACTACATTTCCCACAATCCTTTGCAAGTCATACTAATATTTGCCTTTGCCAAGACTGTGGACATTCTCACCCAGCGCCCCCATTTACACAATATACATGAGATATTTACATGGAACAAAGGTTAGGTACAAGTCACATAACTAATGTAAGGGTCTTTCTAGGGTGGGTCAATTCTTCAGAGGGATATCTAGGTTCAATTGCTGGTTGGGTAAAATTGGGGTTAGCAATATACATGAGATATTTACATGGAACAAAGGTTAACAATATACATGAGATATTTACATGGAACAAAGGTTAGGTACAAGTCACATAACGAATGTAAGGGTCTTTCTAGAGTGGGTAGTTTCTTCAGAGGGATACCTGGTTGATATCTTGGTGTGGTTATCTCTGATGATCAAGGTTTTGCCACCTTGAGATCATCAGAGATAATCACACCAAGGTCTTTCTCTTGAACCATGCACGCCAATCTCTCGCCCCCTATTGCGTACATTTCTCTTGGATTTCTGCTACCTAAGTGCATGACTTGTCTTTGTTGATGTTATAGAACTTTTCCATTGTTGACTTCCACAGATGTAGTCAATTTGATTTTTATACAATCCATTGGGTGAAGTCCATGTGTACAGTCGCCGCTTGTGTTGCTGGAAGAAGGTGTTTGAGATGAATGGATCATTGGTCTTGCAGAATTCTATCACTCTTTCTCCAGCTTCATTTCTGTTGCCAAGTCCATATTTTCCAACTACTTTGCCTTCTTCTTTGTTGCCAACCTTTGCGTTCCAGTCACCCATGACTATCAGGATATCCTATTTGCAGGGTCGATTCAGGTCACAATTCTACATCCTGCCGGATCAAAGGGAATGTGCTGCTTATTCCACCTCGAAGATAGAATAAGCAGGCCAGGGCCAGGAATGGGGAACTCCCTGCCACCCAATCCAGGGCCCGGCTGGCCAGCTGTGGGTTGAGCAGCAGGGAAGAGGGGGGGCCAAGCCGTGGCAGCCAAGGGAACCTGTGGGGAAGATGTCCCCGCAGGCAAACAAAGGCACGCCGGGCCATTCTCAGGTCCGATTCCGTGTACCACGGGAGCATTTTGTTCCCACGGTCCTGAATCAAGTCCTAACAGGCCCATCCTGCACAGGATGAAGAATTAGGTGATGACCTCGGGCTGAACATTTAAGCCTTTATTGGCTATGGATGCAAAGATGGTTAGATTACTATAAGTAGCTGCCATCTGGATATGGCAGTTATAATAGGGAACCGGGTGATCCAGTTTGTACAGTGATCTTTTGTGTTCACAATGCTTACATAATACTTGGGCACAGCAGACAGAAATGCAGAGGGAAGAACTAGAACTGCTGAGGGAGCTGGTCACCCATCAGGCTGGTATTTCCGCCTCTGTCTGGGGTTGGAGCTGTGGCTGGGCTTGCCCTGCCTCCAGGCAGCCTTGACCCACTGGCTGCTTCTCTATCTGGGACTGTGGCAGCACCTTCTGAGGGAGGAGGATGAGGATGGAAGCACCACCTCTGACATACTGTTATTGCGTACGAGTGGAAAAACACTTGAACTTGTTAATGAGGAACCCTGTACGCATGCATTTCCAACATATGCAGACTGTCATCTTCTCACCTGTAACTACATGCACTTTTATTTCCAATAGAAGGTCTGTTGTATGAGTCTGTTCCTTACAGCTACAGCTGCTACAGCGGGTGGCTGTCTCTGGCTTGGTGCTATATCCTCTGCAGAGTCGAACCTTCTGTCTAGGTCTTCATTGATGTCTACCTCTGGAAGATCTACATCTCTTTGAGTGGCAGCATTGTGCAGTATGCAACAGGATGTGAAAATGTCACATACTTTCTCAGGGCTGTACAGCACTTCCATTCTGCTCCTATCTCTGCACCTGAACCTTGAGGACATCAAAGATATGCTCTATGACATATCTGATTCACTGGTGTGCCCTACTGTACCACTCTTCCTGGGGTATCTGCAGCTGTTTCACATGTGTTAAAAGCCAGCTCTTCAGGGAATAGCACCAATCACCTTTGGGAGCGAGAACACCATAGGATAGTGTTTAGTTACATAGGCAGATGATACAAACCAGTATAGAATATATGGTAAACAGTTTCCTATGACACAGGCAGTGGCACAAGTTCCAATGAGAGGCCCCAGCAAAGTTTTGCTGAGGTCTCCCCACTGTTGCAGTGGCTCCCCCCATGCAGGCCCCACTCACACAGCATCCTTCCCATGCAGGCCCTTCCTCATGCAACACCCTTCCTGTGCAGCTCCCCATCCCATGTGGTGGTGACAGCAGCAGCAACAAAAAATGTACTTGATCCTTTTTGCCATGCTGCCTCCACTCTTGCAAGTTTGTCGCAGGCCCTATGGCTGCTCCTTGCTAGACTGAAGTCTCACAGTGTGGCTGTTATCATGAGACTTTGGCCCTGTGGGGAACAGCCACCAGGCATGTGACAAACTTGCAGAAGTGGAAGCAGCACAGCAAAGAGGATCAAGTAAGTTTGCTGGGCTGCCTTACCATCACTGTTTGGGTCCCCCTTTCTTCCCCACCCCAACCCCCTCGCATTGCAGGGACTGTTTGGGTAGAATTTACACCACTGGTCACAGGCAGTGCAGACAGACTGTACTGTGGACCATGAGCACAGCATTTAGGCACCTGTCTGGTTGTTCTTGCACATGTGATGTTGTGGTTCTTGTTCCTATGCACGTCTAAGGGTCACAGTAGAGGGGAGGGGATTGGAAGTTACACTTGCAGTTATGCAATGGATGACGGCATTAGGTCAATCATACTTGGGAGCAGCCCTTTAAAAGGAATGACATCTTGGGGTACTAGCACATAATGTCATCAAATGGTTTGCCTTACCTAGCAGTCAGGCATCTCCCAGTTGTTCTGTGGCAGCAGCTTATCCAAGATGGATTGCAAGAGTGCATATGCATCATGACAGTATCCCCTTATTTGGCAATTTCATCCCTAGAGGTAGTATCACAAGACAACTGCTAGGAGGTGAGCCCATGCCATCTTGCAGCCAGCAGCCTATGGGGCAGGAGTGAGTGGAGTGATTCTGAGAATTTCTGCTAGTAGTCTTATATTTAAAAGCAGTTGAAGCTCTATCTGATTAAGAAGTCTACGACTGTTGTTCATAAATAGTAAATAAACACTGCTTAAAAATGAGAGATCAATAAACATCCAATTTTATAAAAATATTTATGCCATAACTCCTTATATAAGATATTAAAATACATAACCATATGGCAGTATGATTAATCAGTTGGTTAAACTGCTCTCTATTTCACTATCAGCAGCCTATATTTTCAAGGAGTGTTTATTTACTATTTATGAAGAACAGTCTTTTGAAGACTTCTTGGTATGTATTGATTGAATTCATTTATAGGTTTGGAATATATATTTATGAACATTGATTGATGGAATTAATTGTTATTTATTTATTTATTATTTTCCACCATTATATCCTTGGTGCAGATTTTATTGAAGCATGGCCATATCAGGTTTTTAACTTGAATCATCATTATTTATTAAAGAGTCTTTATAAGAACTGGTTTATTTATGGTTTTTAACCACCGTCATATGTGGTTTACTCTCTCTTCCCTCTTGTATATCCAGCCATTGTGTTCAGCACTGGCACTATACACATAATGGTGAATTTCAACACTGCTATATGGACAGCTAGCCAGATAGTCATTTAGGACAACTTTTTGCTATCCAAAGCTATCCATCCCTAAAGTGTGATTGGGTTAGAAATTGGTTGAGTGGGAGGCAACAAAGGGTACAGGTAAATGGAGCTCACTCTGAGGAGAAGGATGTCACCAGTAGTGTGCCGTAGGGATCTGTCCTTGGCCCACTTCTTTTTAACATCGTTGTTAGTGATATTGTGGAAGGGCTGTCGGGTAAGATTTGCCTCTTTGCGGATGATAGCAAAATCTGCAATAAAGTAGAAATACAGGAAGAAGTAGATAACATGAGGAGCGATCTAGCTAAGATTGAAGAATGATTGAGAATTTGGCAGCTGAAATTTAAAACTAAAAAATGTAGGGTCATGCATTTGGACTGCAAAATTCCAAGGGAGAAGTACAGTGTGGGGGTCATGCCGATGGAATAGCGGGGATGGACCTCCGGTCCGGACGTCCAACCCTCACTATTCTCTTGAGGCGAATTTGCAACAGCAGGCTCCACACACGTACAGCGGCGTTGTGCGGGGAGCTCTGGACAGGAGAGGGAAGGTTGGAGGAGGAACGTGGGCAGGGTGGAGGCAGGACTCTGTCTCCAGACGTACAGGACCAATTATGGTCACTGTCCTGTATGTCCAGGGCAGCAAGGCTGCACGGGGAACTTATTCCACCTCAGAGGTGGAATAAATCGCCTCAAGGAGGAGGATCATCACCAGTGGAACCCCCAAAGATAGTGAGCAGCAGCAAGAGGTTCCCCGCAGCCCGACTCTGGCCTTGGCAGGCCCATCCAGGAGTCGGATGGTGGGGAACAGCACATTTAATCCGGGGTGGGGTAGCGGGGCGCCTGCATGGGTCCCAATGCCATGATGATGGGATGTCACAGCACCGAGGCTCCATTCAGGTTCTTCGGCTGGGTTAGACAGGGTGGGAGCTGTCTGTCGGGTGCAATGAAATCGGGACACGTCCTGGCCTTTGCCCCAATTCTGCTCCCATGGGTGCAGAACCGGGTGCAAATCTGGCCCATCCAGATTTTGGACATGCCCTGTTCAGAATGGGGCCCTATAGGGGCGAAGTTCTTCTTTCCACAAAAGAAGAGCTTCACCTGGGTGTCATTGTTTCTGATGATCTTAAAGAGGTTAAACAGCTAGAAAAGGCGACGGCAAAAGCTAGAAGGATGCTTGGCGCATAGGGAGAGGAATGGCCAGTAGGAAAAAGGAGATGATAATGCCTCTGTATAAGTCTCTGGTGCAACCTCATTTGAAGCAATGTGAGCAATTCTGGAGACCGCATCTTCAGAGGGATATAAACAGGATGGAGTCAGTACAGAAGGTGGCTACTAAAATGGTTAGTGGTCTTTGTTATAAAGCATATGAGGACAGACTTAAAGATCTCAATATGTACTGAATACTTTAGAGGAAAAGTGGGATAGAGAGGTATGATAGAGGCATTTAAATACCTCCGTGGCGTAAATGCACAGAAAGAGAGCCTCTTTCAATTGAAAGAAAACTTTGCTATGAGGGGAAATAGGATGAGGGTGAAAGGAGGTAGACTCAGGAGTAATATGTGGAAATATTTATTTACGGAAAGAGTGGTAGATGCATGGAATAGTCCCCAATGAAGATAGTAGAGATGAGGACAGTTTCTGAATTCAAGAAAGCATGGGACAAACACTGAAGTAAAAAAAGGGACTATAGTAGTTGTTATGGAAGGTTACACTGGATAGGCCATAAGATCTTTTTCTGCCGTCATATTTCTATGTTTCTATGATAGTGCTGAAAATCACTGCTACATGAATAAATTGCAGCCCTGAATAGCCCTGTCACTATCTGGATAGGCCTTCAATTTACCTATTACCTGACACCACCAGTAGCCTGTAGCATTGATGCGTCTTCTCCTATCTTACCTCCTGCCTTTCTTAGTATGAATGTGAATGCCTTTCTGTGTTATTTTATGGATTTCCTTTCCACTCCCTTCCTCTCTTGGAAGTATGTTTTTGTAAACCGCCCTGCTATAACCATGAAGGGCGGTATATCAAATTTTGCTAAACATAGTGCCAGCGAGTATCATTCTTGGTGGCGCTTATGCAGTAAGCAGGTGCTGCTAACCTGTTAAGCACTTTAGCATATAGAACGCTTCCTTTTTAATGGTAGCCTATAGGGAAATTCAGCCATGACCCCTGACCAGCACCAGGACAACGACAGAGTCACTGGAAGACTGTCTCTAGCATGATGCTAAAGAGACATCATCGCTGGCACCTGTCTCATGATCCCCTTAGTTGCAGGGCAGTGGAACCAGATGCAAGCCAGAGTCCTGCGACTGTGGAAAGGAGACGGAATGCAGCCTGCGCTAGAACTCAGCGATGCCAGGAGGAGGGGAATGAATGTTTCTTCATGCTCCTTTATATGATACCAAATTTAACTCTTTACAGCTATCCTGCACTCAGTAGGGCCAGTGTTAGACACAAGGGCTCAGGATAGAAATTACAAGTGGGCTCAGTAAGTGGCAGGTGGCTGCAGCTCTGCCTCGGTGCTATCTCTCATCTTTGCCAAGGAGGCCCCTTGTGGTGCTGGGGCCCCAGGCAATCGCCCTGCTTTCCCCTCACTCCCACAAAATTCAGTTCTTGGACCAAGTCATGGATGCTTTGAGATTTTGTAGTCTTAGTTCTAAGTGTGACAGATGTCCCAAAGTGTCTGATTTAGCAACTTAACCTGAACCTTCACACCTATGTAAGCACACGGTTTACTAGCATGTGCTCTGCAGGCAGCATAGGGTTAGTGTGTGGTATCAGCACTGCGCTAAAAGATAGCACGAGCCCTGTGCTAAAACCCCATGCTATCCGGGTAGCACTTGCACAGGTTGCGGGCAATCTCACCGCAGCATTGCTAGCACAGGAGTTTGAAGCGCATGCTACCTGCATTAGGGGCAGATAGTGGAGATGCAACTAATGCCATTCAATGAGTGGCATTGCTCCCACAGAAGATTTACCCCTGCGAACCAGAGTAACCGCAAGGGGATGGCTATCCCACCCTCCTGCACTTAGCACGAAGCCCTGCGCTAATAATGCTGCCCAAAACCACATTAACAGTGCTCCTTTGAGAATTCATTTGAGAGTTTATACTAGAAAAGAGAGAGACTTTACGATTTTATAGTGGCCGGGCAGTAATCCACAGCCCTTCCTTGCTGTTCATCTCTCCATGCTTACTATGGTGGAAAAGGAGCTGCAGCTAAGGAGGAAGCAAGCCAGAAGGCCTCTATCCCTTGGGCTGACCCAAGTGAGGGAAATACAAGGAGGCAACCAGTACACTGAGAAATAGGTGTAAGTCCCCTTAAGGGCTGGGGGCAGGGTAACACTCTCATTCCAACCAGGGAAGACAAAGCCAGGGAAAGCCAACACCTAAGTAAAGAGGAGGAGGCGGAGTTTCCCTGGCACCATATAAAATATTCACTAGAGCCCAGAGAAGGGGGGTTGTTTCCTCCCACTTTCCAGGGAGTGGAACTGCCAGAGGAGTCAGGAAGCTGGGGGGGGGGGGGGGGGGGGAGATTGGGTGGCTACTGACTTCCCCACCAGCAGAAGAGGAGGAAATTGCCAAGGACATGGAACAAGAGCTTGACAGCTTCAGGTACACGGCTTTGCTTTAAGAAACTGAAGCGCATATTAGCCGTTGTCAGCTCAGTGGAGGAAAGGCAGGAGCGGAGAGATATGATAGAGATGTTTAAATACCTCCATAGCATAAATGCACAGCAGGAGAGTCTTGTTCAATTGAAAGAAAGCTCTACATGAGGGGGGCATAGGATGAAGGTAAAAGGGGATAGACTCGGAATAATATGTGGAAATATTTCTTTGTAGTACAAGTGGAGGAGTAGCCTAGTGGTTAGAGCAACAGCCTAGTACCCATGACATCTGGGCTTGATTCCCACTGGCACTCCTTGTGACTTTGGGCCAGTCACTTTACCCTCTGTTGCCTCAGAAGAAAAGATCTGGCAACCTACTTCCAGTCATACCTTGGCAAGAAAACCCAGGGGCTGTTAGTATTGACTTGATGGCACTTAAAAAAGAAGATGCATTGAATAGCCTCCCAGTGGAAGTAGTAGAGGCTAGAGCAGTATTTGAAAGCATGGGACAAACACAGAAGATTGCTAAAGGGACTATAGTAGTTGATAGATAGGCCATAGTTCTTTTTCTGCTGCCATGTTTCTATAATTTTATTTCCCGTATTAATCTTATGTGGAAAATCCACTTTAAAAATGGCGGTGGTGCAGCTTTTTGTATCCACCTTAATACCAATGAGTGCTGGCATATAAGTAATGTTTATATTACCATGCCCAAATCTATGAGTTATGCAAATATTTGTCAGCTAGTTCCTTGGCTTTTAAAATAATGAGAACATTTTTTAAAAGCTGACTGAGGATTTTACAATGGCTTTATGTGATCTTATATTCAGAGGTGATAACATTATGATGATTGCCCCAGTGTCATTTGTTTATGAGAATAAGTACAAGCTGGTCAGCTGTCTCTCACAGTATGTTCCTAATTAAACAGTAAGAGTGTCTTTTGAAAGTACATCTACTTGTTTTTATAGATACAATACCTCATCATTTGGATATGATTTCTAAATAGGACTCAGTTGATGTGACTTCTAGAATTCCTTCAGAGGTGAAAATTTGGGTTATTGTATGTATATGTATTTGTATATACTGCAGCTCAAACTACTACTATGAATACTACTACTTATCATTTATATAGGAGATGCAGCACTATACAGAGACATGCAAGGGACAGTCCTTTCTTCTAAGAGCTTACAGTCCAGTCAAGACAGACAACACAACTGGGGATTAGGATATATCTAGGGAAATGGTAAGGAAACACATAGGAGATGAACAGGAGACTAGGGGAATCGGGATCCAAAAGCAATCTCCAAGAAGTGAGTTTTTAGCCTGGATTTAAACAGGGACAGAGATGGAGCCTGATGCACTGACTCAGGTAGTTTGTTTCAGGCATAAGGAGCAGCAAGGTAAAAAGATGGAAGTCTGGAAGAGAAGAGCAGAGATAGAAGGGATCTGCCAAAAGAGCAGAGTTCCCGAGGAGGGGTGTAGGGATAGAGATGAGAGGAAAAGTAGTGAGGAGAAACCGAATATGGGCATTTAAAGATCAGCAGTAGAAGTTTAAACTGGATGCAGAAATGGATAAGAACATAAGATACTGGGTCAGACTTGAGAAGAGGGGTGACATGAGCATAGTGACACTGGTAGAAGATCAGCTGAGTTTTCAATAGATTGAAGTGGGGAGAGTTGATTCGGAGGAAGGCCAGCAAAGAGGAGGTTGCAGTAGTCTAGATGGGAGGTGACTAGAGAATGGATAAGGGTCCCAGTAGTGTGTTTAGAAAGGAAGGACGAATTTTGCCAGTATTATAGAGGAAGAAGCGGCAAGTTTTAGCTATCTTTCAGTGTGTGTGGAAAGGAGAGAGAGGAGTCAAAGATGACTCCAAGGTTGTGAGCCAAGGAAACAGAGAGTGTTATCCACAGAAATAGAGAAAGGGGGAAGGTGGGCTTAGAGGGAAAGACAAGGAGCTCAGTTTTGGTCATGTTCAATTTCAGATGGCAGTGAGACATCCAGGCACTAATGTCAGATAAGCAGGCAGAGATCTGGGCCTGGACTCCCGGAGAGATTTCAGATGCAGATCTGAGAGTCATCAGCATAGAAATGGAAGTGAAAACCATGGGAAGAGATGAGTGCACCAAGGGTCTGAAAATAGAGAGAAAAAAGAAGAGGTCCAAAGACAGAGCCCTGGGGTTCGACGACTGAAAGCAGGATAGCAGTAGAGGAGGATCCATCAGAACATACACTAAAAGTGCAGTGGGAGAGATAGGAAGAAAACGAGGACAGGACAGAATCCCTAAATCCAAGCAAGAACAGGATATCAAGGAGAAGATGGTGATCAACACTGTCAAAAGCAGTAGAAAGGTCGATAAGGATGCAGTAAAGGCCCTTGGATATAGTGAGGAATAAGTCATTGGAGACTTTGGCAAGAGTCGTCTCAGTAGAGTATAGAGCATGAAAGCCAGATTGCAGTGGATCCAGAAGGGACTGAGAGGAGAAAAAGTCAAGACAGCAGCAGTGAACCACACATTCAAGTAGTTTAGAAATAAAGGGGAGGAGAGAGATGGGTCGATACTTAGAAAGGCAAGTAGGATCAAGGGATGTTTTGAGGAGAAGTGTACCCACAGCATGCTTGAAGGCTTCAGGAACATTTGCAGCAAAAACAATAGATTACACAGGTACACTACCAAAAAACTGCCTCCAGTTTTGCAACTGATTCCTATAGATTTTGGGGTGCTGAATCCAGGAAAAATAGCCAAAATGTTCCATCACATCACGTTTTCTTGCAAAATTAGATTTCTTACCCATATAAGGAATGTTCACATAATTTCTTTTTAGCCGACTGCAGTTTATTTTCTTGGCCCAAAATAGAGGTTGTAATGGTTAACTAACTAGAAACACTCCCTCGTGATATTTTAGAGTGTTTTGTATTCATTTTATACATTAACAGGACAATTGGGAGGCGGGGGGCTAAATCCAGTACTCGCGCTGGCGCATGTTCTTTCCTGTTCGCCTCGCCTCGTTCGCTCGCTCAAACACGGTGGTTGCGACATGAACGTTCCTGTCAAATTTCAGTTTCTTGCAAGTTCATTATTACCTTTTGTTTGCTCAGTCGTAATCCAGCTTTATTCCGAAGTGGTTCACTACAGTTGTAGTTTGCAGTGCTGTGTATTTGTGATGGCTCACAGAGCCAGAAGTTGCGTCAACTCTCCGGACAGTTTTTGTTTTATTTGTGGGGAACATACCGTGAAAAAGCGGCAGAGGAACATTTCTGCATTTATTAAAAAAGTATATTTCGCCTATTTCGGTTTGAAGTTAGGCGATCAAGACAAACCGTGGGCTCCTCACAAAGTGTGCAAGACATGTGAGGAAGATCTACGCTTATGGATGAAAGGTAAAAAACAAGCATTTCGTTTCGGAATACCTATGATGTGGCGTGTGAACAAAGAGACCACAGCAGTGACTGCTATTTTTGCTCTTGCATTGTGAAGGGATACAACTTAAAAAATAAGAACGTAATAAGTTACCCCAACCTTCCCTCAGCAATTAGGCCTATGCCTCATAGCAACGAAGTACCTGTGCCTGAACCACCAAAATCTTTGGATCATATTTGTGTGGACGGTTCTGATCATGATGAGACTCATCAGATGGCTTTTCCCGATGAGTCCAGTACTTCCGAGTTTGAAACTGAACCAGATCCGAAACCTGAACTTTTCTCTCAAGCTGAATTGAATGATTTAGTCCGGGATTTAGGACTCCCAAAAGATGCTGCCCAACTGCTAGGTTCTCAGCTTAAACAGAAAAATCTATTGTCACCAGGAACAACTTTTTATTGGTACCGCAACCGCGAGACACAATTTTTGAAGTATTTCAGCAAAGAGGAAGATTTGGTATTTTGCAACGATATATACGGAGTGATGGAAAAGTTTAAACTCAAGTATGATCCTGCTGAATGGTGGCTGTTCATTGATTCGTCAAAAGACAGCATAAAAGGTGTTCTTCTTCATAATGGCAACACATTCGCTTCAGTTCCTATTGCTCACTCTGTTATTCTCCAAGAAAAATATGAGAATTTGGCCCTGATTCTTCAGAAGATTCGTTATGATGAGCATAAGTGGATGATTTGTGGAGACTTTAAAATTCTATCCATGCTATTAGGGCAGCAATCCGGTTTCACCAAATATCCCTGCTTCCTTTGCTTGTGGGATAGCCGGGCCCGCGACCTACACTGGGGGAAAAAAGACTGGCCAATTCGAGAGTATTTGAGACCCGGTGAGAAAAATGTTCTTCATGAGAGCTTGGTACCTTGTGATAAAATTCTATTACCACCTCTCCACATTAAGTTGGGTCTCATTAAGCAATTCATCAAGTCCCTTCCAAAAGATGGTGAGTGCTTTCGGTACCTTTGCTCAAAGTTCCCCCGACTTTCTGAAGCAAAGCTAAAGGAAGGAGTGTTTGTTGGCCCTGATATAAGGAAACTCATTTCAGATGGAGCATTCGCTGAAACAATGTCTGAGAAGGAAAAAGAAGCCTGGGATTCCTTCAAGGATGTTGTTCTCAAATTCTTGGGGAACAGGCGGGATGAGAACTATAAGGATATTGTTGCCAGGATGCTCAATGCCTTCAAAGAACAAGGCTGTAACATGAGCCTGAAAGTCCATTTCTTGCACTCCCATGTGAACTACTTTCCCGAAAACTTGGGGGCGTACAGTGAAGAACAAGGTGAAAGGTTTCACCAGGACATCAAGGACGCAGAGAGAAGGTACCAAGGAAGATGGAACACCACTATGATGGCTGATTTCTGCTGGTTGCTGCTGCGGGAAACCCCAGATGAAAAATACGCCAAGCAGCGCACCAAGAGAAGCATTCGGGGGAAGAAGAAACGGGCCCACCAGGAGATTGATTGACCCAAGAATGACTTTAAAATCTAAACTGTGTTGACAAATATCGTGTTTTTACTAAACTTTGAAATAAAAATTTGCTAGTTATTACCACAGTGTCGGATCTCATTTATTAGAATTTTATTTTCACACCATCGGGTGTTTGTCTTCATGTATTGCAATGGTGCTGTTTGCGTTTTCTATTCTTACATACATACCTGTACAACATTTTTTGCACATTTCTTTGCTTTGCTTTGTGTCTAACCTCGCTCTTATATGCTCAATGTTTGTGCACATGTATGTGGCTGTTTTAAGTGCAGACAATTTTGCTACCATCACAGTGTGTTTTGTTGACATTACTCTATTCTTATGTGCTGCCTTGTTACAATTTTCTTTATTCTTATTTGAATAACTACTAAACGATTAGTATAAAGAATTAATCCAAGAAACTTTTATCTCAATCGCACTCAATCTGAAACGTTCACCTCAAACTGCTAACCCAATGTAGCAAAAAATCTGTACGTGATGGAGCAAATTGGTTACCAGATTTGGATTCAGCGCACCAAAAAACGTAAAAATCAATCGAAACATTAGAGGCAGTTTAAAAAAAAAATTTTTTAGTGTACCTGTGTTATTTATTTATTTATTTAATGTTTCTTTTATATTGCCTTTCAGATTATCAAGGTGATTTACATAGAACGGTAAACTTGTTATACATGAAACAGTGAATATAAAATGTGTACAAAAACTAGTAGATTAGAGGTGGCAGGGTAGAACTATATACAGGGGGCTAAATACAAAGGATTATCCAGATACCTGATAGCACATTGGTAGCGGGAGGAAGGGGATTTTATGTTAAGTGTCGGGGCCAAAGTATTCTTGGAATAGGAAGGTCTTCAGTGTTTTACGGAAATCACTGTAGTCTTTGGTGTCTCTTAGTGTGCTTGGAAGTGAGTTCTAGAGTGTGGGACTATATATAGAGAAGGATCTCTGGCAAGTTGCTTGAGTACTAGTTGTTTTGAGTGTTGATATGTTGAGTAGGTTCTGGTTGTGCTGACTTCTTGATCTTGCACTAGTTGGTTTTTTGGATGAGGTTACGAAGGCAGACTGGAGCTTGGTCATGGGTGGATTGGTAGGTGACATGATGATTTTGAATTTGATTTGTACTTGTATAGGGAGTCATTGAAGAATTTCAAGCACTGGGGTGATGTGTTTGTGTCTTGCTGTCCCTGTTATTAGTCTTGCTGCGGTGTTCTGGGCCATCTGGAGTGAATGGAGGGCATGTTTTGGGAGGCCTTAAAGGATGGAGTTGCAATGGTCTAATTGTGGGGTGATTATAGCTTGGCACACTGTCCGGAAATGGCTGGGGTCCAGGAGTGGGCAAAGGTTGTGTAGGGTCTTTATCTTATAATAAGCAGTAGATGTGATATTCTTTATTTGAGCCTGCATTTTAAATGCTGATCCAGGGTGACTCCGAGGTATTTGACTTTCTGTTTGACTGGGAGGGTTATCTTGTTAATTATGATTGTTTCTGGAGGGGTGAAAAAGGGGTCTCTTGAGATGAACATGGTTTCAGACTTTGTATAGTTTATTAGAAGGTTGTTGTTGTTTAGCCATTCTGACACAGTGTTGAAACAGGATTTTATAGCAGTGTAGTCTGGGGATGTAGAACATCAGGTCATCAGCGTAGATGTGGTACAAAATATTGTGTTCTTTGAAGATTTCACATACTGGTTAGATGAATAGGTTGAAGAGTAAGGATGAGAGGGATGACCCTTGGGGTACTCCCTGCTGGAGTTTGAATGATCTTGATGTAGCGTCTCTTATTCTTACTTGAATTCGGTCAGTAAGGTATGAGCAGAACCAGGCCAGGGGGTGCTGCCAATGCCAAGGTGTACTAGGCATTCCAGGAGTTTCTTGTGGTTTACTGAGTCAAACATGGCAGAGATATCAAGGAATATCAGTAGAAACCCTTGTCTAGTGTGTTTGATTCCCTTAAGGAGGGTGTTTAAGAGTGAGATGAGCAGTATTTTGATGCCATGATTGGGTCTAAACCCATACTATTTGGAGTCGAGTGGGGTTACTGTGTCGATAAAATCCTGGAGCTAGAGTTGCATGGTCTTTCAATTATTGTGGCTAAGAGAGAGATGCTAGAGATTGGCCTGTAAGAGGAGATTAGCTTGGTGTCAACTGTGGGTCCTTTTAGGAGGTCCATTGGAGGTGGTTTTTAGATTGGCAGGTACGTGTCCTTGGATCAATGATAGATTAATTACCTTAGTTAGGATATGAGAGAGCTCCGTTCTGGTCATCTTGATCCATGATAGCTAAAACCTGCCGTTTATTTCTCTATAACATCAATAAAATCCGCCCGTTCCTTTCTGAACACACAACTAAGACACTTATCCACTCTTTAGTTACCTCCCGTCTAAACTATTGTAACCTACTCCTTGCTGGTCTTCCTCTGAATCATCTCTCTCCCCTTCAATCTGTTCAACACTCTGCTGCATGGCTAGTTTTCTGTAAAATAGTTATCTCCAAGTTATAATGCCCTGTTCAATCTAATTTCAGTTTGTTCAATGTAAACCGCCTTGATATCATGAAAGGTGGTATATAAGAAATGTTAAATAAATAAATAGTTTTCCACCAGCCTCGTCATGCTCATATTACCCCTCTTCTCAAGTCACTTCATTGGTTCCCTATCCATTTCTACATCCAGTTCAAACTTCTCCTGCTGACCTATAAGTGCATTCACTCTGCAGCTCTTTACTACCTTTCCTCTCTTATCTCTCCCTACACGCCTCCTCAGGAACTCCGTTCTTCTGGCAAATCACTTCTATCTGTGCCCTTCTCTTCTATTCCTATCTCAAGACTTTGCTTCTTTCACCTTGCTGCTACTTATGCCTGGAACAAAGTACCTGAGTCTGTACATCAGGTGCCTTCTCTAGACCTTTTCAAATCCAGGCTGAAAATGCATCTCTTTGCTGCCGCTTTCGGATGTTCACTCACCTGGTCTCCTTTGTGTTTCCTTACCATTCCCCCTAGATGTATCCCATGTCTACAGCTACTGTGTTGTCTGTCTTGACTAGATTGTAAGCTCTGATAAACAGGGACGTCTTTCACATGTGTCTATGCAGTGCTGTGTATGTCTTGTAGCGCTATACAAATGCTCAGTAGTAGTAGTAGTGGTAGTAGCAAGGTTTTGATATCAGGTTATCGTATTTCTCTTGGTTGAGTGAATATTTGCTCTGGAGGTGTGGATCTCTGGTTCTCCTCCATTGTTGTTCAATTTAGAAACACAGAAACATAGAAAAATGCCGACAGAAAAAGACCACATGGCCTATCTAGTCTGTCCTTCCATATTAATAACTACAACAGTCCCCTTTTTTCCTTTAGAGATTCTCTGTGTTTGTCCCATGCTTTTTTAAATTCAGATACTATCCTCATCTCTACCACCTCCACCGGGAGACTATTCCATGCATCTACCACTCTTTCCATAAATAAATATTTCCGCATATTACTCCCGAGTCTATCCCCTTTCACCCTTATCCCATATCCCCTCGTAGCAGAACTTGCTTTTCTGAAACTCATTTTTATTGATTTAACTGCATCAATAAATCTTACAGCACACATTTTCATTTCCTTCTTTAAACTAACTAATACTATCACACGATTATGTCAGCTGTACAAGTCATTATACATAACTATTATGCAATGACCCCAACCCTCACCCCCATATTCACCCCTCTCTCTCCCTCCCTTCCTTCCTCCCTTCCTTCTTCCTTCGTCCTCCTTCCCTAATACACCCTCCATAGATTGGGGCCTTAGCCTCTGTCTAAACACAGTCCTTGTAATACAGGAGCATACATAACCAGTAACTACTAGATTAATATAACCTAATATCATCCACTCTTCATATTTATCAATTAAACATCAGCACATAAAATTCCCCTTATCTCCTCTTCCCTCTCTATCTCTTTATCCCCTATTCCTCCCCCCCCCCCCCCGCCCTTTATCTCCCTCCCCCGAGTGACTGAGTGACTGTACTCCCTATCTCCCTTCACTCCCCTACCCCTGGACTACTACCAATCTGACTTCTCCAATTGCTAAGGTACAACTTTTTATATGTTGTGTGTTTAATATGTAGCTCCCCCATCACCTCTACTAGAATGGAGGCTGATCACCGGGCCCCATACTTGCCTATACAGCATTACTCTCTTTTCTCCTAACAAGTGGGCAGAGTTCTGCTCCATGTTCATCAGCTCGGTCATTCCCCGCTCCCATATCAAGACTTCCGGGGGTCTCTCCAATAACCACTGTCGTAAAATACACTGTTTAGCTAAGATAAAACCTTTTTCACATAGTTGCCTTAGATAACCTTTTAGAGGACCCCCTGCTTCTTGTGCCCCAAATAAGCACCACTCCAGGGAGACCACCACTCATTTCATCAGCCAACCGCTCAACTTAGCACAAATCCCTCGCTAAAACACTTGTATGCGAGAGCATCCCCAAAAACGATGAGTTAATTTGCCTTTGTCTCTCTTACATACTGTAGTTTACACACATCTGTCTGAGATAGACCCACTCTGAAGGCCCAAACATCATGGACATATGCCCGCCATAGAAATTTGTATTGTATTTCCTGTAACCATATGGATTCAGATACATGCCTCATGGCTCCAAACGCTCTCTGTAGTATATCTACTGTTATTTCTGGTAGGCTATCCCGCTGCCATCTATTCGCCAAATTCTCTAAGGCTCCTGCGTCCAGACCAGAGGAGAGAGCTCTTCCAATAGTCTTCGCATTGTTACTCTTCCTTCAATCGCATCTAACAATTCCAACATGCCTCCCGACTGAAGAAGTGTAGGAACCTCCTTCTGTAGATCTCTCACATAATGCCTTGTTTGCAAATAAAAATAAAATTCTCGATGTCCTGATTGATACCTCTTCTGTAATGACTGAAAGGAGTCAATCTCTGGACTCTTTTCCATTCTAAGATGCCCTATATAGGTCACACCATGTTGTGCCTATTTGTTCGCTATTCCTCCCTTCAAGCCTTGGTCAAAATCTCCATTCCCCACTAGGGGGAGGCAATCTGTCACTTTCCAATTTGCCTATGCTGGCATAAAACTCTCCATGCTTGGCGAAGAGAATGCAAATAAACCGATGCCTCCATGCCTCTGGTAGCATACTATTCAACTGATGCAGTAGGAAAGACCTATGTAACGTCCCTGACATCTCATCCACTAATTCCACTGGCAGTATTTCCACCGTCCCCATCAGCAAATCTCTCAGAGGCCTGACTAAGCATGCCAAATTGTATGCGTGAAGTGACGGGAAGCCTGCCCCTCCTGCCTCCACCAGTCTCATCAGCACCGAAAGTGCTATACGCGGCTTTCACCCTCTCCATAGAAATCTGCCAATATGGCTTTGCAGGGTCCCTTCTTGTAATTCACAATGGAACATTGCGCAATAGATAGACCCACCGGGGCAACTCCATCATCTTGAAGAGAGCTATTCGTCCCTTCAGAGCAATAGGAAGATCTCGCCACTTCGTCAAGCGTTCTAATGTCTTTGCTATCTGTGGTTTAATATTGATATTGTAAAGTTGCGTCATCCTCTCCAGAATCTGGATACCCAAATACCGAATTTGACCTTCAGCCCATATCAACGGGAAGCTCCCTTTCCACTGCGCTCTAACCCAACCTCCTACGTCCAGCACCGTAGACTTGGTCCTATTAATTTTCAAGCCAGAAAAGGAGCCAAACAATTCAATTTGCCATAAGGCTTCCTCTAAAGAATGCTGGGGGTCCTGAAGACAGAGAAGCATATCATTAGCAAAGGCATTAACTTTTATCCCCCCTTTTCCCCATTCTATGCCTCTCACCTCCTTCATCTTGATTAGCGTGAGTAGCAAAGGCTCTAGTTGAAGGACAAACAAAAGGGGAGACAGGAGGCATCCCTGTCGAGTGCCTTTTCCCAGCAAAAAAGGCTGCGAGCAGTTACCCCCTACCAAAATACAAGCCAAAGGATCCGCATAGAGGGCCTTAACCCATCTGATGAAAGGTCCCTCAAACCCAAACTGGTGCATCACTTCAAACAAATAGGCCCATGACACTCGGTCAAAAGCCTTTTCGGCATCCAGACTTACTAATAACAGGGGACTTCCTTTCAGCAGGCACGCTTCCATGCCTAGCAATACTTTGCTGATATTTAAGAAAGCTTCCCTCTCTTTCACAAAACCTGATTGATGTAATCCTATTAGCCAAGGAAGAATATGCTGTAAACGATTAGCTAGTACTGAGGCAAGTAATTTCATATCATAATTAATTAAAGATATCGGCCTATACAAAGCTGGGTCCTCCATATCGTTACCTATCTTAGGTATCACAGATATGGTTGCCGTTCGCACATCTCTCGGGAATTTTCCACTTTCTAACCCTTCTCCATATAGAACTGCTAATGTGGGTGTCACTTGGGACTCAAGGATTTTATAAAATTCAACTCCGTATCCATCGGGTCCTGATGTCTTATGTGGGGTCCCTGCTGTAATAACTCTCTGAATTTCCCCTCCCTCAATAGGCTTGTTAAGTTCCAATAGCTCTGCAGCAGTCAAGGTCAGAAGCGACACTGCATCTAAAAACGCCTCTTTTTCCCTATCTTCCTTATCAGGAGTATAGTTCCTTGTAAAATCGCCTAAATGCCTCTAGTATTTTCTGCGTCTCATTTTATCTTACTCCATTTACATCTCTGACTACCGTTACCACTTTAGTGCTGCCCCAGTCCTTTACCAATCTTGACAAAAGTCTGCCTGATCTATCTCCGTACCAAAAGAACTGGTGTCTGTAATATTGCATGGAGTAGACTGCTCTTTCCTGTAGTACCGCATTGAGTTGGGCTTGCAACTGCACATATAACCCAGTATGTACTGTCTTCAAACTTGACTGGGCCTCTCTTTTAAGATCTTGAAGCTCTTGTGTCAACTGCACAATTTTACTATTTATCCGCTTTCGTTCTCTTGCTACATACTCTATGACATGCCCTCGCATCACCGCTTTCCCGGCCTCCCAATATAGGGCAGCAGTGTCCACCTGTGACTCATTAAACTCTTTGTAATCCTCCCAGTTCTGGACTAAGTATCAGAACTTGCTTTTAAACGAAAGAGGCTCTCCCCCTGTGCATTTATACCACGGAGGAATTTAAACGTCTCAATCATATCACCTCTATTCCGCCTTTCCTCTAAGGTGTACATATTAAGATCCTTAAGTCTGTCCTCATATGCTTTATAATGAAGACCACTAACCATTTTAGTAGCCACCCTCTGTACTGACTCCATCCTGTTGCTATCCCTTTGAAGGTGCAGTCTCCAGAGTTGCACACAATACTCCAAATGAGGTTGCAACAAAGACTTATACAGAGGCATTATCACCTCCTTTTTTCTGCTAGCCATTCCTCTCCCTATGCACCCAAGCATCCTTCTAGCTTTTGCTGTCACCATTTCTACCTTTTTAGCTACTTTAAGATCATCAGACACAACTACACTGAGGTCCCGCTCTTCTTTAGTGGACAAAAGTACTTCACCCCTATACTATATTGCTCCCTTGGATTGCTGCATGACCTTGCATTTTTTAACATTAAATCTCAGCTGCCAAATTCTAGACCATGCTTCAAGCTTAGCTAGATCCCTCCTCATGTTATCTATACCTTCCTGGGTGTCTACTCTATTGCAGATTTTGGTATCATCCGCAAAGAGGCAAACCTTCCCCGACAGACCTTCCGCTATATCACTAACAAAGATGTTAAAAAGAATCGGACCAAGGACAGATCCCTGGGGCACACCACTGGTAACTTCCTTCTCCTCAGAGTGAGCTCCATTTACCTGTACCCTTTGTTGTCTCCCACTCAACCAATTTCTAACCCAAGCAGTAACTTTAGGGTCCATCCCTAGGGTGCTCAGTTTGTTGATAAGTCACCTGTGAGGAACAGTGTCAAAGGTTTTACTGAAATCTAAATACACCACATCTAGGGCTCTCCCTCAGTCCAACTCCCTGGTCACCCATTCAAAGAAATCAATCAGATTTGTCTGACAAGACCTGCCTCTGTTGAAGCCATGCTGCCTCGGATCCTGTAATCCGCTGGAATCTAGAAACCTCACTATTTTCTCTTTCAGCAGCATTTCCAATAATTTACTCACCACCAAAGTTAAACTAACCGGTCTGTAGTTTACAGCCACATCCTTATTCCCGCTTTTGTGTAAAGGGACCACATGAGCCTCTCTCCAGTCCTTTGGCACCACTCCCGACTCCAACAAGGCATTGAAAAGGTCAGTCAGTGGAGCTGTTAGAACGTTCCCAAGTTCCCTTAGTATTCTAGGGTGTATCCCATCCGGTCCCATCGCTTTGTCTACTTTAAGTTCAGCTAGTTTCTCACGAACACCATCTTCTGAAAATTCTTCAAGATGCCCCTCACTTCTGTTCCTGTTTGTGGGTGTTTTCTGAGGTCCTGTTCCTGATTCTTCATCTGTGAACACAGAATAGAAATATTTGTTAAGCAATTCCGCTTTATCCTCATCAGCTTCTACATATTCCTCCCCTTCATCCTTGAGTCTGACAATACCACTTTGCCCTTCCTCTTCTCACTTACATATCTGAAAAATGTCTTATCCCCCCCCCCCCACCCCCATTTTATTGCATTGGCTATTTCCTTCTCTTTTTGAATCTTTGCTTTCCTGACTACTTTGCTAGCTTCTCTAAGTTTTTCCAAATATAGATGCCTGTCTTCCTCTCTCTGTGAGCTCTTGTATTTCATGAAGGCCTCCCTCTTTTTCTTCACCTTTTCAGCTACTTCTTTCGAAAACTGTAGCAATCTCCTTTTCCTTTTACCTTTATTTACCATTTTAACAAAAAGGTTAGTTGCCATTAAAATATCCCCTTTCAGTTTTGCCCACTGTTTTTCTACATCCCCCCAGCTGTTCCCATCCCGCTAATGACTCCCTGAGGTATTGGCCCATCTTGGCAAAGTTAGTTTTCCTAAAGTCTAAGACCCTCGCTTTTGAATGGATTCTATCAGCCCTAGTCCTAATACTGAACCACACCATCTGGAGATCACTGGATGCAAAATGATCTCCCACTATAACATCAGAAACACTTTCACCATTGGTAAGCACCAAGTCCAGTATGGCCCCTTCTCGTGTGGGGTCTATTACCAATTGCCTGAATAGTTCTCCCTGTAGAGAATCCAGGATCTCCTTACTTCTAGATGATACTGCAGCAGGAATGTGCCAATCAACACTGGCATATTGAAATCCCCTATCAGTAGCACTTCCCCATTCCTAGCAATGTTGCATATGTCTTCAATTAAATCTCCATCCACCTTTTCCTCTTGTGAGGGAGGTCTGTATATCACACCAATGCAAATAGATTTCTCTTTCCCTCTTTCTAGTTTAACCCACAGTGCCTCCTCTCTCCCTTTTAAGCTCTGTAATTCCAAAGCTTTAATATTATTTTTTACATATAGTGCCACTCCTTCTCCCTTCTTCCTACCCTGTCCTTTCTGAATAAAGTATATCCTGGTATAGTTACATCCCAGTCATGATTTTCTGTGAACCATGTTTCTGTAACTGCCACTAAATCCAAGTCAGCCACTCCCATTAAAGCTTCAACATCTGCGATCTTATTTGCCATGTTACGGGCATTTATACATACCGCTTTCCATATGTTGTCCCTTTTACCCATTTCCATAAAGGTATTTAATGTTTCACTTACCTGGGGGCTTTCACTTACCTGCGGGCTTTCTTCACCCATCCCCAATGAATCTAGTTTAAAGCCCTCTTCAGTAGATTAGCCAGTCTGCTACTGAAGACACGTCGACCTTTCTTGGACGGATGGACACCATCTCTGCTCTGCAACCCTTGGAAGAGCATCCCATGGTCCAGGAAACCAAAACACTCTCGATGACATCATCCATGCAGCTATGCATTGATCTCCAGGATGCGAGCTTCTCTGCCTTGGCCTTTTACCCTCAACAGGGAGGACTGAAGAGAACACCACCTGTGCACCTATCTGCTTCACCCTCTGTCCCAGAGCCATGAAGTCACTTTTGATATGCTCAGAGGGATACCTGACAGTATCATTTGTGCCAACATGGATTAGCAGCATTGGGTAATAGTCAGTGGGCTTGATGAGTCTCGGCAAACTCTCCATAACATCTCAGATTTTGGCACCTGGCAGACAACATACCTCTCTGGACATCAAGTCTGGTCGGCAGATGGACACCTCAGTACCCCTCAGAAGAGAGTCACCAGCCACCACTACCCTTTGCTTCCTTGTGGTCACTGATTCTACAACTTTGAGGTACTTGAGCTATGGTTCTTCCCTTTCCAAGGTTGCTTTCACCTCCTCCACTTCCAGGGCTGCATACTGGTTCTTCAGTTTAAGGGCTGAAGAAGTTGGATTGGTGATTCTGCAGGCCCTGGTGACTTGTGTCCAACCTTTGTCATTCTGTAGGCACCCATCTTCTCTGCTGGAGAGCTTGGATGTTGCAAGAAGTATCTCATCAATGTACTTCTCACTGTCTTGAGTGCTCCTCAGCCTTACCACCTCCTCTCTGAGTTCCTCCACTTGTTTCCTGAGAGCTTTAGCATGCAGACACCCTGCACATGGAACTGGTCCTTCAAATGGCATTGGGACCTCTGTCTGGATAGAGGCAGAAGCTGTAACGGGGACAAAAGCTTTAGCGATACGATTTTTCCCAGACATTGTTCTGTTTGTGGAGCTTAGGTATCTGTTAAAACAAAGTACCAGCCGATTTCCCAGCTGTCCTTTCAGAGAAAAAGCAGTCTTAGTTTGAACTTGGCTTCTTTTATTTCTGGGGCATACCATGGTGCATTGGATTTATGAGTTGAAGGAGCTTTCAGTGGGGCCTGGGCATAGGATGAAATGATGTTATTCCAATTATCTACGATTTGTGAGAGGTTAGGTACGGATGCATTGAGTCATGGGATGATGTGGTCTAGTAAGTCCTCTTTGTTGAACTCTCTGAACCTGTGAGGCCCTTGCGGTTGTTTTGGAGTCATTGTTCCATTGGGTGTCAAGGGTATGTCAAATGATATGAAATGGTGATCTGACCAGGGTGATCTGACCAGTGACTTTGGGCTGCCATTGCTGAGTGAACTGGGTATGAATAGGAGGTCAAGGATATTTCCTCCTTTGTGAGTGGATGCTGTTATGATTTAGATGAGATCCAAGGTGTTCATGGCTTCTAGGAATGAGGATGTGTGGATAGCAGGAGCCGAGTTAAGATTAAGGTCACCTTGAAGAATGAATGGCTTGTTTTTGTTGAGTGAATGCATGCTAGTTCCAGTAGAATTAAAAGCTCGTCTGCATTTGCATTTGGTGATCTGTATGTTAGGCAAATAATTGCTTGCTTTGCTTTCAATTACCAGTATGTTGGAGGTATCCGTGCTGGAGGATGCAATGGTTTTCAATAAGTAATGCTTTCTAGCAAGGATGAATATTTCTCCGCCTTTTTTAGTTGGTCCAGGGCAGTTGTGCAGGGATATTTCCAGTGAGATGAGTTTGTTTGTGAGTGGGTTATCCTTATCTGTGAACCATGATTCTGTGACAAATAGGAGGTTTAGGTTATAGTCAATGAAGTAGTCAGATATGGTAAGGATCTTGTTGCGAGCACAGTGGGCATTTATTAGGGGGCAGCTCAGGTAATGTGCGGGTGCTGGCTGAGGTATGGTATGGTTGGATCTATGTTTATGAGTCTGTGTTGTCTTCGGTGTGGTTCGGGTGTGGTGCATCCCAGTGTGGTATGATTCTCTGTGCAGGATTGGGATCATACTATGTATAGTGATGATTTGGCTGGAGAGAGTCAAAAATGGGAGGGTGAGCAGCAGGAAGAGACCGGTTGGTGTTGGGGTCATTTTCATTAAGTTGATTTGCGTGTGAGGGTGTTAGTCTGTTTGATTGTTAAGGCATGAGTGCTCCAGGAGTATAGTGGTTGCTTAAGGAGTGTGACTGTCCTTTAGCAGGAAGCTTGTTTGCTGTTTGTTTGGGTGATGTAGGAAATCCTACCTCTATTCGGAGCGGCTAATTTTTTTTTTTTGTTTATTTCTGAGTAGAACATCAGGAGAGTTCATCCTTCGGTGTGGGAGGTAACTGTTTCCTGTGGCTTTAGGGGGCCATGCTAAGGGCCACATCTAATGGCCCTTTGGCAAGGCCCTTAGGCATGGGCCACCAAGCATGGGCGTGCCAATCGGCGCTGTTTTTTGAATAGCAGGGAGGCCGGTGATTGGCTGTGGAAGGGACAACAGTCGAGGAGAGGGAGTTTAGTAGATGGGTTGGATCAGTGGAGCAGGTAGTAAGTTTAGAGGAGGAAAGAAGATGAGTGGTTTCATCCTCAGTGATCTTAGAAAAGGAAGAAAGAGCGGACAAGGTTAAGGCAAGGTTTAGGGAATGAAGAGGAGGAAGCGGGAACAGACATGACCCCGAGGGGAACTCAAAAGTAATATTGTACACTTTGTCATGGAAATAGTCAGTCAACGTCTGGGCAGAAATGAAAGGAGGCATTGGAGCCAGAGATATTTGAGGAGAGAGTTGAGAGTTGTAAAGAGACAGCAAAGATTGGAGGCAAGAGAGTTAATTAAATGGAAATAGTAGTCTTGCTTGGTGAGTGCTATGACAGACTGGAAAGAGGCTAGCATGAATTTGAAATGTAGGAAGTCTACAGGGGTGTGGTATTTGAGCCAAAGGTGCTCAGCTGAGTGGGTACAGGAACTCAGGTAGCGGGTTTTAGAGGACAGCCAGGGCTGAGGTACAGTACGCCTCACAGGACATGAAGTGAGAGGAGCAAGAGCATCCAGAGTACAGTGATACAGGAAGATACAGCCTCATCAACAGACTTAGATGACAGTGGAGGATAGAGGTGGTGAGAGAGCAGTGGAGAGAGCTGATGGGTCAATAGTGCAATGATTCCCAAAGGTGGTGAAGGAGATTGGGTGATAGTGAGGTAGGGGGACTGATGAAGAGTGAAACTTAGGAGGGGATGGTCAGATAAGGGAAGAACTGAGGTGCATAAATTTGAGGGCGAGCAATTAGAGAAGAAGACAAGGTCAAGGCAGTAGCCTACCTGGTGAATAGGGGCAGTAGAGCATAGCCGGAGATTGAATGAGGTGGTAAGGGAAGGAGCTTTAAGGCACGAGGGTCAGATGATTATCAACATGAATGTTAAAATTCCCAGGAATAAGGGAGAGGGACGATGCATCTAGAAAGAGGGAAAGCCATGAGTCAAAGTCAGTGAGAAAGGTAAAGGTAGACTTATCAGGGAGTCAATAAATAAAAGCTATACAGAGAGGCAGTGGAGTAAAGAAGCAGATTATGTGGAATATGATATCCTGATGATTTCCTTATTATTGGCTTAATATGTTATATTTCTCTCCTTGAGGTGAGATTGATTGAACATTTTGTGGAGCTTTTTGCTTTTGAATATGGCGGTGATTATAATATTTCTGGATAATTGTTCAATTTTCTTGATTATTTTTTGGATTATAAATCTGAAAAATTCTAATTAAAAAGAGCAAGATCCAAGATGGCGTACTGAATATTGGACTTCTGAGCATCTGTAACTCACTTCTGCCTGGAATTTAAAATTATGTCTAAAAGAATTGTCACCTATCAACTCAGGGGAGACTCAACATCTTTCTATTCTCCCCTTCTTGGTGAAGTGGGATGTTGCAGGGATTCTAACAAGTGAGAAACGGGACGGCAGTAATCTGACTGGCTCTCCATCTCTGAGATCAGCTCCCAACCCTGAATGCTTGCAGCTTCCAAGGTTCAATGCCAGTCTTACCCTGCTCTCTCACCTCCCGATAGTGTTTCAAATCTGCTGTGGAACAGCCTTTTCAAGTTTCAAGCTTATCAGGATTGTATGAGGAACTCTTGGGCTCTTTTGAGGAAGTGGAAAATCTTCAGTTTGGTTCTCATATATCTCTCCCTGCTGTTTGAGTATGGCCGTGCTACAGAGACACCAAGAGATTGTACAAGTAGGAGAGGAACTTGGGGTATTCCATCAACAAGGAGCCAGACTAAAGATAATATCTGGTAGATCTAATAAACTTTCTATTTAAACGTAGGTGAATGCAGAAGATGACATTTCAGAGGTGACTCTGAATGCCTGGATTTGTCTGAACCTAAACTTACAGTACAATCAAGTGTTAAACAAATTTGTGTTATAAACGCTCAAGACTTTTCTAGGAAAGATCTGAAGCATATTTGTCTTATACCTGGTTCCTGTGACAAATCATGATTTGGACTCGTGATATTCCTCTGTTAACATGACTTTGCAAGCTTTTGCTAGACTGGAAAAGATGGTTTTGGCCAAAAATGAGGTACAGCATATTGTGCTGATAAAATTTGAATCTAGCGTACAAAATTGTGAAAAGAAGATGGGGATGTTGTTAATGTGGATGGAGAAATGAAAGAAGTTGAAGAAGTGTTGCAGACTTTGATGAGATCGAATGCTATTTTATCACAAAAATTTAAAAACATGGAAAATACCTTGAAGCATTATATTAGATTGACTAATTTACCTAAGTTGACTAAATTTTCAGGATTTGATTTATTTAAAAGGTACATGATGAAGTTCTAGAGATTCCAGAGGCATCTTTACCTTCACTGATAAGTGCATATTATTTACCATATAAACAGAAAATCATTGGAAACACCTGTAAAAACTAAGGGGTGCTTTTACTAAAGAGCACTGTGGTGTTGCACCAAACATGCCCATAACGCGCAAATCCATGGAAAGCATGTTCCCAGTAGTTACTGCCATGGCGCAACAATGAAACGGATGCACTCAATACCTCCTATGGAGGTGGCGGTGAGTGCATCCCTACTACTAGCCCACCATGCAGGTAGCAAAGATGTGCTTTCTGAGTGGCACTGAATCTGCCCATTCTCCACCCCTACCCTTACCATTTGCAACCCTAATGTGCTATGGACAGTTAGAGCCAAAATTTGTTGGTGCTGTCATGGCCTCATGCTAGCTGTCGATGTGTGTCTAATGCACACCTTTAGCATATGCCAGACCCATGCTGACAGCTAGCACCCTTTAGTAAAAGATTCCCTAAGTAATTGTCATTTATTTTTGATTCTGCTTTAGTCAATTTAACACCACAAACAAAAATAACCCCAAAACAAAAGTGCCAAGCTAAAGTCACCAAAAAACATACTACTTATCTATACAAAACCAATAAATAAAAAATTTATCAAGGAAAACCAATTATTCGAGGATCTCAGCTAAAGCATTCAGTGCTAGAAGCCAAGCCAATCAGTTGTCAGTCCTCTTATTTTTTTATTTAAATTTGAATTTTTTAAATACTTTTTGATCTCGTATATAATATCACAATTATACAAAAATATTACAAGCAACCAAAAACATGCTTTAATGGCAACTAGAGATACTTATCTTATTCCTCTTGTCACCATTCCTGTCACTGTATTCAAAAAACGTTTCTATTGCCCATCTCAGATTTTGTCAATAAAAATTGACTGCATCAGGGGAAAATTTCCTTCAAAAGGAGCAAAAAATTATAAAAGATTCCTTGCAAGAAAGTAAAAATTTCTAAAGCTGTTGCCATTTAAATAAGCTCTCTCTCTCTCTCTGGATGATATTGCAAGGACAAACTGAAAGTACAGACATGGACATCATTGCCAGTGTGGTTCGATTCAAATAATTGACATCCATTCAGTCTCCTCATTGATGCCAGATGGACACAAGCTCTTTAATTCAGAGATCCATCACTGTTTTTTTCAAACCAATTGTACTGCCATGTCACCACTCTGATTCAATGGTACATCAATAATAAACCAAAACAGATCTTGTCAAGAGTGACCTGCTATCACAAAATTTTGAACTATAGTAGTCATAGATTTGGTCTTAATAGGTGATCTATATTCAAATAGATGAGTCTTCACTTTTCTTCTAATGCATCCCACATAAACTTTCTAGCAAATTTCTTCCTCGGTCTGTGGAGAGGGCCATGTTATTGGTATCTCTATTACTAGAGTCTGACAGAGACTGGAGTTATTTTTCCTAGAAAAGACAAAACATTTTTAGGATAATCTATTAGGACATACCCTGATCTTCCTTTCAAAAAGCAATTACATCATTGACAATATCTTGTTTTGAGGGCCCAGGTGTTGGTCTTGAGTACAAATTTCTCATTGAATTATCCATGTAAATATAAAATGTTGGCATTTGAGAATATTGGTGTAGTAGTCTTTTTTTTTTCTTTTCAGTATGGCTTCTTTGTATTTCTCTAGTGATTCCATCTATTGTCTGGTGATCTTAGAAAAGGAAGAAAGAGCGGACGAGGTTAAGGCAAGGTTTAGGGAATGAAGAGGAGGAAGGGGGAACAGACATGACCCCGAGGGGAACTCAAAAGTAATATTGTACACTTTGTCATGGAGTTCTTTTTTGAATTGTTTTAATTTGTTTGTGTACCAAGCTTAGCTGGGTTTGTGAGATAGGTTTATTTTGCGGGGTTTTGTGTTAATTGCGATTTTTGATATTGTGGTGTTCCATGTTTTTATTGCAGTACTAATATCTGTAGTTGGAATGTTTAAGTGGGGGAGTATGTTATTTAGGCAGCTGTCTTTGTAAAATTGGGAGAATCGTTTTTTTTAATTTGGGTTCATTGTTTTGATGAGGGTTGTATGATTCTAGTAGTATAGTGAATTCTATAATTTGGTGGTCTGACCATGGGTCTTGGTTTGTTTTGGGGGGATGGTATAGGGAGGGTATAGTTAGGTGCTTAGGAATGAAACAAAGTCTAAGGTATTACCTTTGATGTGTGTAGACATTGTTACTATTTGTTGGAATCCCATGTCAGATAGTGAGTTGATAAATTAAGTGACTTGTGTAACATGTAGTGATGGGAAATTGAAGTCTCATAGTAATATGTGAGGTTTTCTTAATGAGGTTAAGCATGTGGTTTCCAGAATGGCCAGGAGGGTGATCAGGTTGGAGGTGGGAGGTATGTAAACCAGGCATATGGACAGGTTTTTGTTTTCTATTTTAATCATGTCGATGCCATTTATGTTGTTGCATATATTAAGTGTGGATTTTAGTTCTCTTTTGCAAAGTATGAGTACTCCTCCTCCATTTTTTTGATTCCCTAGGACATTTGAAAAGATGATATCTGTCTTTGTTCAGGTGGTTTAGTAGTATAGTGTCTGTGTTTGAGATCCAAGTCTCGGTAATACAAAGTAAGTAGGGGTTTTCATCTCTAATCATGTCAATTATGAGTGGTCTTTTATTTCTGATGGATCTCATGTTAATAAGTATACATTTTATTGGGATGGGGGTTGTCATGGTTGTTTGAATGGTTTTAGATTGATGGGTTTTTGCGTGTATGAGTCTGCATTGAGTGGTATTACCTTTTGCATTGTTTGTTTTAGTGTTTGAGTTGTAAGATTTGTATGATAAGTGGTTGCTTGAGCTTTTGGAGAGAATTATGGGAATGTAAAATTGTCACGTAGTGTCTGTTTGGAGGGAGGGGAAGGCCATTGTGGAGGAGGCTAAGGAGGTTAGGTTTAGGAGGAGAAGGGTGTACAGTAGCAGTTTAATGTATTCCATGTTGGTGATCCAATTCAAGAAGATTGGGTTTCTGTACTGCTGTGCTGTGTTATCTAGGTGGATATCTATCCAGGGGTTGTGCAAAGGATGTCAGGGATGGAGAGGGGTTTGAAGCATAGATTGTTGCAATATTATAACCTTGGGTTGGTAGAATATAATACAGTATTGAATGTTTTAAATTAACCAGTATACTATCAATTGGTTACAAGCATTGGATGAATATAGACAGTGTTACAAGGGTACGACAATTAATAGTTTTGTTAACTAACAGTCGATAGCTAAGTTACTTACATAGGTATAGTTGCAGCAAGAAACAGTAGTAAATGATGGCAAGAAGAGTGGTGCTGTTTGATATAGCTTAGGCCCTGTTGGGAGAAGGGCATATTGATCTTTTGTTTCTTTGTTTTCTGTATTAATAGTAGGAAAGTAGGTATCATCTGTTTGATGAGATTCACGCCTTGGCTCCACACCTAAAGGCCACTCCAAAGGGCCCTCTGGCGTGGCCCTCAGGCACAGGCCCACCAGGCTCGGGCGCACCTGTGCCGTGCTGTATTTTATAGTCTCTCTGCCAGTGGAAGGCGTGCTCGGTGGGCAGAGCTGACTGTCTGAGCCCCGTGCAGGAGCAGTGAAGATCAGGGCAGCAGGAGGAAGCAGCACATGCAGCACACTCTCACCTCTTTTAGATCTCGTGCAGAGAGGATCATTGCTCTGATTGCAGATAGAGAGCCGGTAGCTGAGCAACGAGTATGAGTTGTGATTCCCTTGGGGGTCCCAATGGCAAACTCAGCCCCCAATGCTTCCATAGATGGACTTAATGTTTTCCGCACTCTATTAGCAATTACCTTTTTATTATCATACTTTTCAGGGGTAATTTTATAAAGCATTTCCTGCATGTAAAGTTTGTTTTCAACACAGAAAATGATTCTTATAAAATTGAATGTGAATATATATGCATAAAAAGCAGGCAGACCACAAGACTGCCTCCTAATGTGAGACTAGAGGGCAGCACAGCATGACCATGACCATTTTGACCAGCCATAATGACCAGGGCAAGAACAGACCACCAGGGATTAAAGGTATGGACCATGAGGGGTTGGGTGGGAGGGTCAAGGGGGCTCCCAAGCCGACTGGCTAGCAGGAAGCGGTGGACCCTCCCAGAAGCTTCCGGTGAAGGCTGAAGAGTGTTCCTGTGCAGCGCTCCATCAGTGGCATCACCCATGAGAACTTATTCCTGCTGTCCATGGAGAACATCTGCTACAGGTAACTACCTTTTTTCTTTAAATACATGCTTAAAATCCAGTCCCTATTAGTGCTCAAAGCATATACAATCAATGAAGTAGCAAGAACTGTAGATTTAAATTCCAAATTATCCAATGGAAATGTTTTTATTTTCTAATGCTTCTAAAATCCAGCAGTCAAGCAAATATGACACATTATTCCTGCAAAAGGCTTTTCTTGTAGAGAACAGCATATTACAGCATTGGAACGATTCAGCTTGCTGTCCTCTGTCACACATTGGCATTTGGCTCTACATGAAATGATTATCATGGGAAAAGATCTTTGCTGGACTGGATAGCCCCCGGAGTTGGGGGATTTTTCTTATCATAAGGGGCCATATCTAGTTTGCTTCCAGAGAAAGTTCAAAGCCTAGTGACTAATACGTAGCTGGACTTCTGAAGGAAAGGGTGTTAAGTATGGTGTTGATTGCTGGATTTTCATAGGGAAGGGGGAATAAGGGTAGGATATAGGGTAGCACCAGCCTAATACCAGTTTTTAAAAAGGATTCCAGGGGTGATCCAGGAAACTGTAGACTGGTGAGCCTGACGTCAGTACTAGGCAAAATGGTAGAAACCATTACAAAAGGACAAAATTACTGAACATGTAGATAGTCAAGGTTTAATGGGAGAAAGCCAACATGGATTTAGCCAAGGAAAGTATTGTCTTACTAATCTGTTATATTTTTTTGAAGGTGTACATAAACTGGTAGAAAAGGGTGAGCTGGTGGATGTGGAGCCCATTCTGGGAGGAGACATCTGGGTCATCCAGACGTCCCCACTGAATATGGGGCCATTAGGATCTGATTCTGGTCCGCGGGAACAAAACGTTCCTGCAGGAGCCAGAATCAGGCCTGAGGACAGCTCAGTGTGCCCCTTCTGCCTGCGGGGAACTCCTTCCCACAGGCACCCCAGACTGCCACGGCTCCAGCTCCCAATATCCCTGCCACCTGACCCATGGCTGGCTTCCCGTGGCCTGGATTGGTGGCAGGGAGCCTCCTGCACCGAGCTCTGGCCCTGTGGGTGGCTCCCCTGCCACAATTCCCCCCAAAACACAGTTTATACCACCTCTGAGGTGGTATAAGCAGTATGGCCCAGCAGGCCTGGCAGCACGTACAGGGCCATGGCCTAAATCGGCCATGTACGTAATGCCGGGCATCTTGTCCCTGCTCCGCCCACGCTCTGCCCCCCACCGGCTCTCCCTGCCCTGAAGCACAGGATGTATGGGGAGAGCCAGTGGGGGAATAGGATTTAGGTGGATTGCAACCCACTTTCTAGAATGAGGGCCATAGTATATCTGGATTTTCAGAAAGCCTTTGACAAGGTCCCTCATGAGAAACTCTTTGCGAACCTAAAAAGTCATGGGATAGGAGGCAGTGTACTATTGTGGATAAGGAACTGGTTAAAAGATAGAAAGCAGAGGGTAGGGCTAAATGGCCAATTTTCTCAATGGAGAAAGGTGAATAGTGGAGTACCCCAGGGATCTGTGCTGGGCTGGCTACTTTAACATATTTATAAATGACCTGGAAATGGGAATAATGAGTGAGGTGATCAAATTTGCAGATGACAGAAAATTATTCAGAGTTGTTAAAACACAAGAGGATTGTGAAAAATTGCAAGAGGACCTTGAGAAATTGGAAGACTGGATGTTCAGATGGCAGATGAAATTTAATGTGGACAAGTGCAAAGTTATGCACCTAGGAAAGAACAACCCAAACTATGGTTACAAAATGCAAGGTTCCACATTAGGCACCACCAGAAAAAAGATTTAGATGTTATCGTGGATAACACAAAACCCTCCACCCAGTGTCCAGCGGCAGCTAAGAAAGCAAATAGAATGCTAGGAATCATAAGGAAAGGAATGGAGAATAAAACCAAGGATATTATAATGGCTCTGTATCTTTCCATGGTGTGACAGCATCTTGAATAATTTAAGCAATTCTGGTCGCCCTATCTTAAAAGGAATATAGCTAAATTAGAAAAGGTACAGAGAAGAGCCACCAAAATGGTAAAGGGGATGGAAGGATACCCCTATGAGGAAAGGCTTCAAAGGTTAGGGCTCTTCAACTTGGAAAAGAGACGGCTGAGGGGAGATATGATAGATGTCTATAAATTAACGAATGGAGTGGAACGGGTCAACGTCAATCGATTGTTTATGGCATCAAAAAGTAGAAAGACTAGGGAACATGCAACCCATTTAGGACTAATAAGAGAAAATATTTTTTTCACTCAACACTCAATCAAGCTCTGGAATTCGTTACCGGAGGATGTAGTAAATGCTGTTATTGTTCTCCCTGTTCTCCCTGTTAAGAAACTTGTTCATTGTACACCCGAGTTATTTTTACCTGTTTATTGTAAGCACAAATCACTAAACTGAGATGTGTAGATTCAATGTTTATTGTAAACCGCACTGATCTTAAATAGCGCGGTATAAAAGAAAATGTAATAAATAAATAAAATAAATAAATTGTAGTTGGGTTGGAAAAAGGTTTGGAAAAGTTCCTGGAGGAAAAGTCCATAAACCATTATTAAAGAGGACCCGGGAAATCCACTGCTTACTCTAGGATGAGCATTGTGGAACCTGTGTGCCTTTTTGGGAACCTGCTAGGTACCTGTGACCTGGATTGTCCACAGTTGGAAACAGGAAACTGGGCTTGATGGACCTTGGTCTGACCCAGTACGGTATTTCTTATGTTCTTATGTTGTGGGATTGAAAGTTTGGAGGGAGTTCAGGACCCCAACTGGCTAGCTGGGAAGGGGAGCCATTTGGCCACCCGACTGTTTAGTTGGACTTTGATTTTAGTCTGGGGGTGCACTGACCCTCCCTGTAAATTTCCTGATGGTGATCGGGAGGTATCCAGGCAGAATCAGTGCTGAAAGGGGGGCAAACAAGTTATCTTATTATTGTCAGTGCCACGAATCTCTATATCTGTAGCATTGACAATATTGTTTAAAGAGCAGGGCTCGATCGGGCTGGTGGGAGGCAGCGATGCCAAAGGTGGAATTTTCTGCAGCCATGATCAGGCCCTTTTTTGGAAGCCACTGCACAATATACTTTCACGCAATGGCTGCCAAAAATAATGCCACCCAAATCATGCCCCCCACCCCCACTCCTATACCATATGGAAACCAGATATTGCAGAAAAGTGCCTGAGATATCTGCTTTTCTCACACGTTAGCTGCTAGCACCGGGCAATAAATCAGTATTATCCCCATAGTAGCAGCTAACACTCTTTGTAGACGTGTCTTTTAATTAATGCTCCGTATTCTTTTAATTCAGTTTTATAATATAGATAAAAATATCCATCACCACAAGGTGTTCACGCAAATTCAAATGGCTGCATAAATAATTTTACAGTCAACCCACCCAAACTCTGCTCCAGAACACACCTATACGCGACTCGCATAAAAGTATGTGCATTCCTGATACCACAGGTATTTTTATGCACATAACTCAAGCGAGAAAGCTAACATGGATTTAGCCAAAGAAAGTCTTGTCTTACTAATCTGTTATATTTTTTTGAAGGTGTGAATAAATAGGTAGAAAAAGGTGAGCTGGTGGATGTGGAGTCCTATTCCAGGAGGGGATGACAGGGCCGTTAGGATCCGATTCTGGTCTGTGGAAATAAAAAGTTCCCGTGGGAGCCAGAATCAGGCTCGAGGATGGCCTGGGGTGCCCATTCTGCCTGTGGGGAAGTCCTCCCCGCAGGCGCCCCAGACTGCCGTGGCTGTGGGTGAACATATAACTTCCTTTGAATATCAGCCCATTATCTACCACCTTCCCAGACAGATTGATCATGCATCTCAAGCCCCATGACAAGAAGTCTAACAGTCTCACCCCACTCGGGATTCTTTCAGCTCCCAAAAGAGATCAGGGATGAAGAGGGACAGGAGGTACTGAGTGACTCATGCATGAAAAGGAGAACCCCTGAGTCCCTATGCAGGGCTTCCACCAAAGTTAAAAAAGTGATCTGCTTACCTGAAGGGGAAGTTGTCTCAGTGAAAGCACAGCGCCTTGATATCTGTTGCCCTACACCCCCCCCCCCCCCCATCCCAAGCTCATGGAATAGTTGCCGGTGCCTGCAGATGGTAGGTTTTCAGTCAACACAGAGAATTAGTTAATTGTATTTGCTGGGGTGAGTCAGGAGGTGACTTTCCTGAGAATGGCATTGGTGCTAAGGGAGGGTTCAGGCCTGAAAGCCAGAAGCCTAAGAATTCCAAGAAGCCTGAACAGACTCATGTAAACTATTCTACTTGTTTCCTATAGATCTTGAGCTTCCCTGGCTGTTTGTGTGTTATAGGTGTGGAGAAGATTGTCATAGGCCATTTCCTGCAGGAATCCAAATAACCTACAGACAATGGTACAGAAGATCAAATGAGACAAGTTGTATGGAAATACAAACAGAACTCTGTCAAGGAACACATAGAGTCCTCCTAAAGTAAAGAGGAGGATTTTTGAATTTAGTTCATATCTTTTCACTAATAGGCCAAGGCAAGTTACATTCAGGTACAGGAGGTATGCTCCTCTCCCTGGAGACTTACAATCTAAGTTTGCACCTGAGGCAGTGGAAAGTTAAGTGACTTGCCTAATATCACAAGGAATGGCAATGTGATTTGAATCCTGACTTCTGTGGTTTGCAACCTGCTTTATTAACTACTAGGCTACTCCTCCACTTCTAAGAATTTGAGTACCCAGCCTGTGGCACCTGTTTCAGCTGTTCCATCCCCCAGTTCCAAAGGCACTGATTATTTAATCCTGTTATTTAATCCTGTAAAAAGTAGAAGACTGCCCAGTGAAAACTTTATTAGATAGTAGCATTAGTAGTAGTAGGTAGGCCTCATTGGCTATGAGGCCTACCTAAGGCACCTGCCAATACACTGTGTGGAGGGTTTAACCACATGATTCTTGAGTGAGTCCAGCTACTCTACCGGGGTATATCATAGTAGATATAGAGTTAGGAGAGGACATCAAAGAGACCATACCTGTGAAGACTTTGATGTACCCTGAATCCAGGCGATGTAATGACACTCCCCTCATCATTGGAACCGACACTAGTTTGTCAGGATGGTTTATCCTAGTTTCAGGAGATAGTGGGCCCTGAGTATGTCAGTGTCCAGAGCATTCATCTTCTGTGCTAGAAAGTGTACAGGAAGGGCAGAAGGTGCTATCCCCAGAGACCTGAAGAAGATGTATGATCTGTATGATATGCCTCCCCAAAGCCCTTGAATTACTACCTGAAAAGTAAAGCTAGTCACCTGATGCATAAAGCTTACTCCTAAGAAGGAAAACAGCCTCCAAAGATAGAGACGCCACCAGATGAACTTTGGGAAGGGGGGGGGGGGGGTAATCTGTTTTTGTTTTTTTATTTATTTAAAATATTTATAGACCAGTAATCAAGAGAACTAAGTGATTTACATAGTAAGATAAAAGCATATAACATATGCAAAACACTATTGAATGCCTTCTTAAAAAGACACTGGTTCCGTTTCTTATGAAAGGTCAGATATGACCTCTCATTCTGCAAAATAAATAGGAATGGTTAGAGAAGTAGACTGCAAACCAAGAAAGCCAAATTCCACTTGTCCTACTAACACTCTGTGAATTTGGACAAATTACTAACTTTACCCTTGATTTCTGCAGGTTCAAGTTAGATTGTAAGCTCATTTTGGCAATGAAATAACTAATCTATTGTATCTGAATGCAACTCGGCTTGCACTCAGATTTGGAAAAGGCAAGTAATATATCTAACATCCTAAGCCTAAGGCAGATACCAGTCTAGCCGGTGGACTGCTAGTGCAATGACGAGCTCTACTGGGTTCTGCTTACTCAACAACTAGGTAGAGGTATAGATGAAAAATGAATCCAAGAAGATCACCTTACAAAAGAGGCAAAGGTAGCCTGTGGGTATCAAGTAGATGCTGTCACTAAGGGCCTTGCTAGATGGAAGCACCAGTTACCTGAACTGACCCCTTAGCTTTGGTGATTCAACAATTCCCAGCTATTGGAGAGACAGACTGACCCATCAGATGCCCAGTTGTTGTAAAGTGTGCTCAAACTATGAGAGGAAAATCCAAAAAACAAACTAACTAATACTCTACACTATAAACACCAAACAAAAATAGAGAAGTTAACATGAAATGAATAGCTGGCGTGTATGCAATAATGTCGGAAGCGCAGCCTTGAGGTTTAAATCGCCTCTTGAAGCTAAACTTCCATTTTGCTAAAGTTTTATTATTGAGCCCACCACGGAGCTACATAAAGTGAGGTGAAACACCACAAATAAGTGCCACCAATATAAAATCTACTAATCGTGTAGTGATTTAAAATCCATTAGTGTATTATGAGAAGTCCAATCTGAAGGCACAAGAAAAAGGAAAACTCGGGGTTTAACTTATCTGAAACGTCCCGTGACCCTTTTCTTCGCAATCCACTTCAGAGATATATATCAGACCTCTCCAAGATGCTCCTTCAGAACAGTTTGTAGTTATAAACGAGTTCAGAACAATTTGCAGTTATAAACAAGTACACAGTACTGCGTTTCGGGCTGACATCAAATTTTTCGCACTGTCTCAACGCTCAACCAACTGCAACATGAAAACAGTCTCTCAGCTGATCAGAACGCCAGCGAATGCTCAATAGCAGTCTGAACCTCGCAGCAGGAATAACGAGTGAGATGATCAAATTTACATATGATACAAAATTATTCAAAGTTGTTAAAACGCAAGAGGATTGTGAAAAATTGCAAGAGGATCTTGATAAATTGTAAGACTAGACATCCAAATGGCAGATGAAATTTAATGTGGACAAGTGCAAAGTTATGCACCTAGGAAAGAACAACCCAAACTATGGTTACATGATGCAAGGTACCACCTTAGAACCATCACCCAGGAAAAAGATTTAAGCGTCATTGTGGATTATACGTTGAAACCCTCCACCCAGGGTGCAGTGGAGCCAGGAAAGCAAATAGAATGCTAGGAATCATAAAGAAAGGAATGGAGAATAAAACAAAGGATATTATAATGCCTCTGTATTGTTCCATGGTGCAAACACACCTTGAATACTGTGTGCATTTCTGGTCACCATATCTTAAAAAGGATATAGCTGAATTAGAAAAGTTACAAAGAGTGACAAAAATGGTAAAAGGAATGGAAGGCGAGGCTTAAAAGGCTGGGGCTCTTGAACTTGGAAAAGAGATGGCTGAGGGAGATATGATAGAGGTATATAAATTACTGAATGGAGTGGAACAGATAAACATAGTCTTCAATGACTAGAAAAGAGTCTTGAAGGACTAGAAAAAGGGACTGCTACTTCTGGAGAGAGATCTGCAATTGTGAGTAGGTACTTCTGGGAATTTTCTGAAAGGACTTCTTTGTATTAAAGCTAATTAATCTGTGAACCCAGTGTTTTTTGTTAAATCAGTCAGGGTCTAGTAGCAACAGTTTAAGTTTAAATTTAAAACACAGAAGAGAACTTTCTGGTTACATTTCATACCCAGCAGAGAGCTTGTAGTTTAAATTTAATAGTCACTCAGGGCCTAGTATCAGCAAAGTAATTTTAGTTTAAATTTAAAACAAAGAAGAGAGCTTTCTGGTTAAATTTAGAACCCAGCAGAGAGCTTGTAGTTTAAATTTCATAATAAGTCAGAGCCTAGCAGCAGCAAAGAGCTGTAATTTAAATCAAATCAGAATATAACTTAGCATAAAAGGCAAAACAGCGTCAGTACTCTTTGAGCAACACATAAAGTCTTCTAGGGACCTTTACAAAGAGGCCTTCTACCTAGGGGGCAAGAGACCTGTGAAGCCTTTTCAATAGGTGTTAACACCAGGTGGCAGGTCAAAAGGCCATTTTGAAAGACTCCTTCTATCCAAGCAAGGACGGTTAATCACCCAGGAAGTTGGTCACAGCTTACCTCAGCAGCACAGGACAGGGTACTGTGTAGCAGCCCTATTTTAATAAGTATTGTTTCCCTCCCTCCCTCCCCAACACCCACCCACCCCTGGGATAATCATAGCTTTATAGGTACTTACACATCTTAAAGGAAAGGAGATGCCCTCAGGTGAAGCTCGTTATCCAAATCAGTCATATACTAAGGACCTGAGATTAATTAAGCTTCAGGTGAACAAGGTATATTAAACGTATTAGGTACAGTTTTATTAGTATAAATATCCATAGCAACCCTTAGTAAGTAAAGAACTTAAAGATCTAAACACAGGCTTAAAACTAATATGCAGACAGCAGTCCAGCAGCAAGATGGCGGCTTTCCAGTCTTTTGCATTGAGTGTCACATGTATGATTTTCTCCCAGTTGGTGAGAGGTCTTGCATGTGCACTAGGTGCAAGGAGCTCTTTGCTCTCAGGGAACGAGTCCGTTCTCTAGAGGCTAGAGTAGCAGACTTGGAAGATACAAGAAAGACAGAGAGGAACATAGATGAGACCTACAGGGATATAGTCCTGAAGTCCCACCTCCAGTCTGGCAGCATCCCTGTTGCCATGGAGGAGAGAGGTCACATGACAAGAGAGCATCACCCTGGTGTGGCAGGAAGTGATCCTGTAACTAGGACCTGTCCTCCAGGTGATGTAAAACCCTCTCGCACCAAGAAAGTTTCTTCAGGGCCATGTGCCCATGAGGGAAGGATTAGGACAGCTGTTATAGTTGGTGATTCGATCATTAGGCATGTAGATAGCTGGGTGGCTGGTGGACATGAGGATCGCCTGGTAACATGCCTGCCTGGTGCGAAGGTAGTGGACCTCACGCGCCACCTAGATAAGGTCTTAGATAGTGCTGGGGAGGAGTCTACTGTCTTGGTACATGTCAGTACCAATGACATAGGAAAATGTGGTAGGGAGGTTCTGGAGGCTAAATTTAGGCTTTTAGGTAGGAAGTTGAAATCCAGAACTTCCAGGGTAGCGTTCTCCGAAATGCTTCCCGTTCCACGCGCAGGACCCAAAAGGCAGGCAGACCTCCAGAGTCTCAATGCATGGAAGAGACAATGGTGCAGAGATGAGGGTTTTGGATTTGTTAGGAACTGGGGAACATTCTGGGGAAAGGAGAGGCTCTTCTGAAGGGATGGACTTCACCTAAACCGGGATGGAACCAGGCTGCTGGCATTAACCTTTAAAAAGGAGATAGAGCAGCTTTTAAACTGGATAATAGGGGAAAGCCAACAGTCACCCAAGAGCACAGGATACTACCAAAAGCAGAAAGGTTCCAAAAAAGAGTAAAGTGGCCCAAATGCCCTCGAGTATGGAGCAGACAGAGCTTAAAGATCCCAAATTACCCATGCCTGCCAATAGCCAGATTAATATGAATAAAATACAGTCTCTAAAATGCTTGTATGCAAATGATAGAAGTCTAAAAAATAAGATGGGAGAGTTAGAATATATACCACTAAATGAGAGGTTAGATATGATTGGAATATCAGAGACATGGTGGAAGGAGGACAACCAGTGGGACACTGTGATACCTGGGTACAAACTATATCGTAATGATAGAGCTGATCAAATTGGTGGAGGTGTTGTGCTCTATGTTAGAGAGGGCATTGAGTCAGAAAGGATTAAAGTTTTGCAGGAAACAAAATTTGCTGTACAATCTCTATGGATTGAAATTCCATGTAAAAAGGGGAAGGCGATGGCAGTGGGGGTGTACTATCGACCACCTGGCCAGAATGAACAAATGGATGATGAAATGCTCAAAGAAATCAAGGAAGCTAACAACAGTTACAGCGCAGTAATAATAATGGGTGATTTCAATTACCCCGGTATCGACTGGGTCAGTGTCATGGCAGGACATGCTAGGGAGATAAAGTTCCTAGATGAAATAAATGACTGCTTCTTGGAGCAGCTGGTTCATGAAACGAACAGAGGGGAATCCATATTAGACCTAGTCCTTAGTGGAACACCAGATCTAGTGCAAGAGATAAGGGTGTTGGGGCCACTTGGCAATAGTGATCATAGCATGATCGCCTTTGATTTAATTAGTGGAGGAGGGATAGTAAGGAAATCCACAGTACTACCTTTTAACTTTCGAAAGGGAGACTATGATAAAATGAGGAAAATAGTTAAGAAAAAACTAAAAGGAGCAGTTGCAAAGGTTAAAGACTTACATCAAGCTTGGGTGTTGTTGAAAAATACTATCTTGGAAGCCCAGACCAGCTGTATTCCACGCTTTAAGAAAAGTGGAAGGAAGTCCAAAAAACTGCCAGCATGGTTTAAAGGTGAGGACAGAGAGGCTGTTGTTGCCAAAAAAGCATCTTTCAGGAAATGGAAAAAAGAGCCAAACGATGAAACCTGGAAACAGCACAAGCACTGGCAAGTCAAATGCAAGACATTGATAAGGCAGGCAAAGGGAGAATTTGAGAAGAAGCTTGCTGCGGAAGCAAAAATGCGAAGTAAAGACCTTTTCAAGTACATTCGTAGCAAAAAACATGTGAGAGAGTCAGTTGGTCCATTAGATGATAAAGGGGTTAAAGGAGCACTAAGAGGCGACAAGGCGATAGCGGAGAGACTGAATGAATTCTTTGCTTCGGTCTTTACTGAGGAAGATGTAGGGATGTTACCCATGACTGAAGTGGTATTTAAAGGTGTGGAAGAATTGAAGGAAATATCGATACATTGGGAAGATGTATTACAACTATTAGATAAACTGAAGAGTAGCAAATCACCTGGGCCGGATGGTATACATCCAAGGGTGTTGAAAGAACTGAAATATGAGATTGCAGACCTGCTATTATTAATCTGTGAATTTTCATTAAAATCATCTGTAATACCTGAAGATTGGAGGATCGCCAATGTAACGCCAATTTTTTAAAAGGGTCCAAGGGGTGATCCGGGAAACTAGAGACCAGTGAGCCAGACGTCAGTACCGGAAAAAATGGTAGAAACCATCATAAAGAACAAAATTACTCGGCATGTAGATAGTCATGGTCTAATGGGAGACAGCCAACATGGCTTTAGACAAGGAAGATCTTGTCTTACTAATCTGTTATGTTTTTTTGAAGGTGTAAATGAACAGGTGGACAAAGGTGAGCCTGTTGATATAGTGTATCTGGACTTTCAGAATGCCTTTGACAAGGTCCTCACATCAGAGACTTTTGGCAAAACTAAAGAGTCATGGGATAGGAGGCAGTGTACTATTGTAGATCAGGAACTGGTTAAAAGATAGAAAGCAGAGGGTAGGGCTAAATGGCCAATATTCACAATGGAGAAAGGTGAATAGTGGTGTACCCCAAGGATCTGTGCTGGGTCCGCTGCTTTTTGACATATTCATAAATGACCTGGAAAAGGGAATAACGAGTGAGGTTATCAAATTTACAGATGACACCAAACTATTTAAAGTTGTTAAAACCCAAGAGGATTGTGGAAAATTGCAAGAGGATCTTGATAAATTGGAAGACTGGGCATTCAAATGGCAGATGAAATTTAATGTGGACAAGTGCAAAGTTATGCACCTAGGGAAAAACAACCCAAACTATGGTTACACGATGCAAGGTTCCACATTAGGAACCACCACCCAGGAAAAAGATTTAGGTGTCATTGTGGATAACATGTTAAAACCCTCGGCCCAGTGTGCAGCGGCAGCCAAGAGAGCAAATAGAATGCTAGGTATCATAAGGAAAGGAATGGAAAATAAAACAAAAGATATATATATTTTTTTCTTTTTAGTATTAATCTTTTTATTAATAATTCCAGAAAATAATACAAATTTACATTAAGAGAAAAAATAAAGAAAACCATTTAGTCCACATCCAGGGGAGCAACCAGTACCAATTAAATAAAAATAGAAACATGGAAACATAGAAATATGATGACAGAAAAAGACCACATGGCCTATCTAATCTGTCCTTCCATATCAACAACTACAACAGTCCCCTTTTTACCTTTAGAGATCCTCTGTGTTTGTCCCATGCTTTTTTGAATTCAGTTACTGTCCTCATCTCTACCACCTCCACTGGGAGACTATTCCACTAATCCACTACTCTTTCCGTAAAGAAATATTTCCGCATATCACTCCTGAATCTATCTCCCTTCACCCTCATCCCATGTCCCCTCGTAGCAGAACTTGCTTTCAATTGAAAGAGGCTCTCTTGTTAAAATGTTAAAATGATCATTACAGATAGAAATTTATGCATGGAAGGAAGCTGGTGCCCTGAAAATGTATACAAAACTCTAATTATTTTAACTTGTTGACTTTATAAACAAAATAATATAAATTATATCTGTGGAACTTGATTTATAATAAACGATTCTAAAGACGAAGCCTCAGAGAAAACATACTTGGTGCCACCCAATGTAACCAATCATTTACAGGGAAACTTAAGGAAAAAGGATGCACCAAGTGCTAAAACGCGTGGCTTTAATAACAAAAAAGCCTTGCGCCTAAGCTGAGTTTGCCTTGAGACGTCTGGAAAAATATTAATTTTCCCTAGGAACCACCACCCAGGAAAATGATTTAGGCGTCATTGTGGATGACATGTTAAAACCCTCAGCCCAGTGTGCAGCGGCGGCCAAGAGAGCAAATAGAATGCTAGGTATCATAAGGAAAGGAATGGAAAATAAAACAAAAGATATTATAATGCCTCTATATCGTTCCATGGTGAGACCGCATCTTGAATATTGTGTGAAATTCTGGTCGCCGTATCTTAAAAAGGATATAGTGTTATTAGAAAAGGTTCAGAGAAGAGCTACCAAAATGGTAAAGGGGATGGAAGGATACTCCTATGAAGAAAGGCTAAAAAGGTTAGGGCTCTTTAACCTGGAAAAGAGACGGCTGAGGGGAGATATGATAGAAGTCTATAAATTAATGAACGGAGTAGAACGGCAAGGCCGCGGAGCCATGTGCTCGCGGCCACCATTAACCGGGGGGGCGGCCGCGTGCATTCCCCCGGCGGAAGCGGGGCCGTTGTGAGCCCGGGGGGGGGGCGGAGCGAGGGGATAAGATCTTCCCATTGGCGGCGGCGGGTGACTGCTCGGCGCCGCTGCCAATGGGAAGAAGGACTCCATGAGCAGGTGCGGGGACGCGGCGTGGCTCCGGCCTCTTTTGGGTGGATGCCGGAGCCGCCGGACGTGTCTCAGGTATTCGGAGGAGCTTTTGGGGGCCTGCGGGGTTTTTCGGCATAGCAGCCCTGCCTCCGTGCAGCTTCAGTCCCGTTCGGGAGTGAGTGGCTGCGCGAAGAGTCCTTGCCGCCGCCTTCCTGGTGCAAGCTTCCAGGCAGTGCAGAAAACACAAGAGCCAGGAATCTCCGGGGAGGCTTAACGAGGGCGGCAGGGGGTTTGAAGGGTGCCGTTGGTGCTTAGGCACTCGTGGGGGGGGGGGGTTTCTGGGGCTGACAGTTAAAAAAAAAAAAAAAAAAAGGAAACAAACATAAAAGAACACATAGACGAAGAGGGCAGGCTATCCCAGGAAAGATGCCCAAGAATAAATCAGGGGGCAAGCGGGCTGCGAACAGCAGTGAGGCAGGTGGGGTGGGAGCCCTGGTGGAGGGGCGGAGTGAGTCCGGGGCCCGCGCGGAGCATTTGGATAGCAGGGCACGGGGTCCAGCAGGGCATGGAAAGGCAGCGCGGGGGGGGGCTAAGGGCAGAACTCCTCAAACTGCTGGGTCAGTTCAGGGCAGGGGGCAGCCAGCGGGGGAGTCCGCCAGGGGAAATAGGGGGCGGGGGGGGCAGAGGGGGGCAGGAGGACCATCGCGGATGGCGATGGAAGGGGAGGGGGGCGGCAGGGTTGGGTGGGGAGATGGGGGTCCCTCGGGATGGTCAGGTTGGCGGGAATGGGGAGCCTGTGGGGGGGATGCTGGGACACGGAACCGCTGGGCCACCGGAGTACCGGCCGGATGGGGGCCGCCACCCCTGGACGGTGCAGATAGGTGGGGGTTTGCGGGCATGTGGGGATGTGGGGATGTGGGGATGGCCTCAGGAGGCGGGGGGCGGCCCGTCCCCCTCGTGGGAGCGTTGGCAGAGCGGAGGACAGGGTTCCTCGAGGGCGGAGTGGCTCGGGGCGTGGCAGTCTCCCTGGGGTAGGGCGGGTGTCTCGGCGCCTCTCTCTTTCTTCTCTCCACAGGTACCTCCAGCGTGGCAGTGTGCGGGGAATCCTCGATGGAGCGGGTTTCGGCCCAGTGACGGCACTAGCGGTCAGGCGGACGGCGGTCCGTCTGTTGCGACGGAGGCAGCGGTATCGACGGCAGCGGAGCGTCCCGAGCTCGGAGTACCGGCTGGAACAGCGGCGAGTGCTGCGGGTGAGTTGGCAGTTGACCACGGGGAGGAGCATGGGCAGGGTACTGAGACGGCGGGCGGGGATCGGGTCAAGAGAAGTCGAAAGCGACGGCGGGCGTGTCATAGGCACCGGCGATCGGATTCGTCGTTCACGTCGTCCACGGACTCGTCGTCTAGCTCGGCATCGCGCGAGAGGGGCGGCAGAGTCAGGCATCTGGGAGGGGGGCCAGCGAACACAACTCTATCGGCGCAATTCCCACAGTGGCGGCGTTCTCGGAGTTGTGGGAGGGCGTACCGAAGAAATTGCGGAAGAAGATACAGAAGCGGCGCTATATTGACGTTTTCCGGTTGCTGGAGGGTAGGAAGCGGTCGGGGGATAGTAGACGAAAGAGGAAAGAAGACGAAAAAGCCGGTCGGGTGCGGAGAGTCGCAAGGAATGTAGTGAATTGGGCGAGGGCCTTTCTCCGGCTCGCCAGTGTTTGGGGGTGCGTGCATCCGGAGCAGTATGGGATGTTGTTGGCGTACGCGGACTCCATCTTAGAAGCGTCTCAAACCCATGACAGTTGGGCCTGGCTCAACTACGATGAAAAGTTTCGGGACAAGATGGAGGAGAACCGGTTGTTATCGTGGGGTACCCAAGATATCAACCTGTGGCTGACGCAGATGGCGGTCAAACCGGGAGGGGGGAATGTGGGTAGAGGAGGCTTGGTCAGCGCGGCGGGGTCCGGGAAGCCCTTTCGCGGGAGCGTGTCCCCGGCGGTGCAGAGACCGGCGGGGGGAGGGGGCACGGGCGACGTATGTTGGCGTTTCAACAAGTCTACCTGCCCCTTCCCGGACTGTAAATTCCGACACGCCTGCTCTGTCTGCGGAGGAACTCATTCCGCCCTCAAATGTGTTTGGGAGGGTGGCCGCAGGCGTAGCGAGGAATTCACCGTCAGTGCGTCGTTTTGCTAGTATTGTGAGAGACAAGCTGGCTGGGGAAATTTCGCTGGGGCGGGTAGCTGGCCCTTTTCAGGTTCAGCCCTTCGAGGACTTTGTGGTTTCCCCCTTGGGCATAATCCCGAAGAAAGAGCGAGGTAAATATAGACTAATCCACAATCTTTCCTTCCCGGAGGGTACTTCTGTGAATGATCATATCCCGAAGGATTTGTGTTCGGTGCGTTACGCATCGTTTGATGAGGCGGCGGCATTAGTAAGGGATTGTGGGCCCGGGTGCCTGATGGCTAAGGCCGATATCGAGTCAGCCTTCGGTTTGCTGCCGGTGCACCCTTCGGCGTTTCATTTGTTGGGTTTTCGCTTCGAGGGGCACTTTTACTTCGACAAATGCATGCCTATGGGTTGCGCGATATCCTGCTCGTATTTCGAGCGTTTCAGTTCATTCCTGCACTGGGCCGTGGTTCAGCGTTCGGGTTGTAGGCAAATGGTGCACTACTTGGATGATTTCCTTTTCGTAGGGTCGGCGCAGTCCAGGCAGTGCCGGGATTTATTGGATGATTTCAACCAATTGGCACAGGAATGGGGAGTACCGTTGGCAGTGGGGAAGACGGAGGGGCCAGCTACGCGTCTTACTTTTCTGGGGGTGGAACTAGATTCGCTTTTCATGGTGGCGAGATTACCGGTAGACAAGGTCGAGAAGCTGCGGGTTTTGATTGCGAATGCGATGTTAGCCACAAAGCTGTCGCTGCGGGATATGCAGGCGCTTATTGGCTCACTCAATTTTGCATGTCGGGTCATTCCCATGTGACGGGTATTCCTCCGCCGCCTGTCGTTGGCTACGGCGGGGGTGCGTAAACCTCATCATCGGGTTAGGGTGTCCCGGAATATAAGAGCGGACTTGGGCGTCTGGGATGAGTTTTTGAGGGAATTTAACGGTGTATCGGTGTTGCGGGAGCCGGTCGTGTCGAGTGAGGAGTTACATTTATATACAGATGCTGCCGGCGGGGCCGGTTTGGGGATTTACTTTGGGGGCTCGTGGTGTGCGGCGGAATGGCCGCCGTCCTGGCGCGAGGCTGGCCTTACCAGTAATATCACCTTCCTAGAGTTGTTCCCAATCCTGGTGGTGTTGTCCATATGGCCGGGGAGGCTGCGGAATCGCCAGATATTATGGAGGTGCGACAACGAGTCCGTGGTGAGTGTCGTGAACAATTATACCCCAAGGTGCAGGCAGGTCGCAGAATTGATGCGGCAGGTGGTTTTGTCCTGTTTACGTTTGAATGTGGTGCTTAAGGCTCGACACATTCCGGGGAGTATTAATACTATTGCCGATGCTCTTTCCCGTTTCAAGTGGGAGCTGTTTCGGACCTTAGCGCCGGCTGCCGAAGAGCGGGGGGCCTCGGTCCCGGAGACTTTATGGCAGATTGGCCTGCAAGCATGATCGACTTGTTGAAAAACTCTGTGTCGGCAGCGACGGGGGAGGCCTACCGAAGAGGCTACAGCAGTGTGAGGTTCTTCCTGTCGGAGCGGGGATGGAGAGGGGGCCCAGCATCGGATTGGCTACTGGGTCAGTATGTTTGGGCAGCAAAGGGTGCGGGCTTGTCGCGTTCTACGGTTAGGAAGAATTTGGCGGGATTTTCCTTTTTCAGGAAAGCAGTGGGATGGGGCGCGGGGCGGGGGGGGGGGGTTTTGACGGCCCGGCTGTTGCAAGGATGGGAGCGTGAGGCGCCGCCGGTTGGGGATACCAGGCAGCCGATCACGCATGCAATGTTGGAGCGGTTGTGCGTGGTGTTGCCTCAGGTGGCCTCGTCCAGTTACGAGTGTTGCTTATTTCGGGCGGTTTTTGCCGTAGCGTTTTTCGGGGCCTTCCGAGTGGGCGAATTGGTGGCAGAATCGGGTAGAGGTGCGGCGGTTGGGGGTTTGCAGTTGCACCAAGTACGGTTGGTACCGGGTCAAGTTCGAATTCATGTCGCGCGTTCAAAAACAGATCAGCTGGGCAAAGGTGTTTGGGTAATCTTGAGTCAAGTGTCCGGGGCCTTGACTTGCCCGGTCAGGTTGTTACAAGCGTACTTAGGGGTGCGGCCCTCGGGCGCGGGTCATTTATTTGTCCATGAAGACGGGCGGGTTCTGACGCGCTTCCAGTTTACGGCGGTTCTGCGGATGTCTCTGCGGGCGTTGGGGGAGGACGCTGGTCGGTTTGCTCCCCATTCATTCCGGATCGGGGCGGCTACCAGTGCGGCAGCGGAGGGATTGCCAGAGAGGGAGATCAAGCGTATCGGTCGCTGGAGGTCCCAGGCTTTCCAAACCTATGTGAGGTTGTAGGGGTGGTGGGGGGGTGCCTAACCTATCTTCTTTTTGTTGCAGATGGGGGATATGACCGGTGTCGCTGTTGGGTGACTGGCCATTCGTTCGTTTACTGGGCTGGTCAGCGAGCAGCAACACGTCCTCTTGGCGCGAATCTTGGACTGGACGTCTCTGCGGTGTCCGTCACATGGCTGGGAGAGCGCAGACTGCGGTGGATTCAGCTCCTGCCTTTGCTACGGCACCACGGAAGTCGGAGGGAGAAGCCTGCTGTTCTGTTGATTCATTTGGGAGGCAACGACTTGACGTCCTGGACTTGTCGCCAGTTGATTCGTGCGGTGCACAAGGACTTGGGGCTGGTTTTAGGGATGTTCCCGGGGGTAATCTTGGTGTGGTCAGATATACTTCCAAGGCCTGCTTGCAGGGTTCAGCGGCGCTGGTCCAGGGGGCTGTCCAAAATCAATCGCCAAATAGGCAGATGGGTCGTTGAGAATGGGGGCGCCAAATTTTGCACCCATGGGTGGACGTCGATTGTGCAGGTTTGTTCAGGTCGGACGGGGTGCATTTATCCACGATCGGGTTGGACTTGCTGCTTAACGATTGGCAGGAGGCCTTGGAAGTGGTTCTGCGTAGGAGACGGGCTGGTCGCAGCTTTTTGTAAGGGGGGCGGCTCAGGACGGAGGTGTCCTGAGCCGGTGGCGGGATCCCGGAGGTTTCCGGGGTCCGGAGCCGGATGCAAGCAGTACGGCGGGGGTGGGGTACCCCCGCCCGGACAATCCCTCGGCTTTTGCTAATAATATGGCGAAGCCGGATGAGGGAGGGCGAGGCAATTTTGTCGGGGCCTGTCCCCGGGGGCTGCGGCAGCGGCGGCACCTTGCTAATAACATGGCGGGTGCTGGCTCGCGCTGCTGGTGGGGGGGGGGGAGATTGTTAATTGGAAAGTTATGATTGTTGTAAGTTAATAAAGCTGCGACCAGTTCAAGTCCAAAGGAGTGGTAATGGTTTTCTTTTAAAGTGTAAGTGTGCCTCTTATAAGCGAGGGGAAAAAGGGGGTGGGGGGGGAATCAGGGTGGAATCGCCCGGTCCGCCTTACCCGGTTACGGCAAGGCCGCAGAGCCATGTGCTCGCGGCCACCATTAACCGGGGGGGCGGCCGCGTGCATTCCCCCGGCGGAAGCGGGGCCGTTGTGAGCCCGGGGGGGGTGGCGGAGCGAGGGGATAAGATCTTCCCATTGGCGGCGGCGGGTGACTGCTCGGCGCCGCTGCCAATGGGAAGAAGGACCCCATGAGCAGGTGCGGGGACGCGGCGTGGCTCCGGCCTCTTTTGGGTGGATGCCGGAGCCGCCGGACGCCCACCCGCCCTCCCTGATTTCAAGTGGGTCTGGGTGGGTGTAGTGGGGGTGTTGCAGCTGGACGGGGTTGGCGGGATCCCGGAGGTTTCCGGGGTCCGGAGCCGGATGCAAGCAGTACGGCGGGGGTGGGTACCCCCGCCCGGACAATCCCTCGGCTTTTGCTAATAATATGGCGAAGCCGGATGAGGGAGGGCAAGGCAATTTTGTCGGGGCCTGTACCCGGGGGAAGCGGCAGCGGCGGCACCTTGCTAATAACATGGCGGGTGCTGGCTCGCGCTGCTGGTGTGGGGGGGGGGAGATGTTAATTTGTTAATTGGAAAGTTATGATTGTTGTAAGTTAATAAAGCTGCGACCAGTTCAAGTCCAAAGGAGTGGTAATGGTTTTCTTTTAAAGTGTAAGTGTGCCTCTTATAAGCGAGGGGAAAAAGGGGGTGGGGGGGGGGGAAATCAGGGTGGAATCGCCCGGTCCGCCTTACCCGGTTACAGGTAAATGCAGATCGATTTACGTTATCAGAATATAGAAAGACTAGGGGACATGCAATGAAGCTACAGGGTAAACTATTTAAGACTAATAGGAGAAAATATTTTTTCACTCAACGTGTAATCAAACTCTGAAATTTGTTACCGGAGGATGTAGTAAAGGCTGTTAGTGTAGCTGGGTTTAAAAAGGGTTTGGACAAGTTCCTGGAGGAAAGGTCCATAAACCATTATTAAGAAGGGACCCAGGATATCAATGTTTGACCCAGTACAAGCATTTGGAGCCTGTGTCTTTTGGGGAAACTGCTAGGTGCGTATGACCTAGATTGGCCACTGCTGGAAACAGGATACTGGGCTTGATGGACCTTGGTCTGACCCAGCATGGCATATCTTATGTTCTTATAACATAGATCGTTTTTTTTATGCCATCAAAATATATAAAGACTAGAGGACACACAATGAAGCTACAATGCAACCCATTTAAAACTAATAAGAGAAAATATTTTTTACTAAACACGTAAACAAACTCTGGACACCATTACCACAGGATGTAGTAAAGGTTGTTAGTTTAGCTGGGTTTAAAAAAGGTTTGGACAAGTTTCTGGAGGAAAGGTCCATAAACCATTATTAAAGAGGACCCAGGAAATCCACTGCTTGCCCCCAGATAAGCATTGTGGAACCTGTGTGCCTCTTTGGGAACCTGCCAGGTACATGTGACCTGGATTGGCCACTGTTGGAAACAGGATAATGGGCTTGATGGACCTTGGTCTGACCCAGTAAGGCATTCTTATGTTGTAATGTTCTTATGTTCTTATATACTTTTCAATAAACAATGGCTGGGAAGAATCATATTGCCAAAGCTGTTGCCCCCATTACAACTTCTGCCTCTGTCCAGACAGAGATCCCAATGGCAGATGAAGGACTGGTTCCGTGTGCAGGATGCCTGTATGCTGAAGTTCTCAGGGAACAAGAGAGGAGCTTAGAGTAGAGGTGGCAAGGCTGAGATGTATTCAAGACAGCAAGAAGTTCATTGATGAGATGCTTCTTGAAACATCCAAACTCTCCAACAGAGGTGAAGATGGGAGGCTATAAAATGAAGAAAATTGGACATGAGTCACCAGAGCCTGCAGAATCAACACTCCAATTCCTCCAGGCTTTGAATTGAAGAACCAATTTGCAATCCTGGAAGAGGAGAAGGTGAAAGCATCCCAGGAAAGGAAAGAACCAGAGCTCAAGCAGCCCAAAGCTGCAGAATCAGTGCAGAATCAGTGACCACAAGTTGCAGAATCAGTGCAGAATCAGTGACCACAAGGAAGCGAAGGATAGTGATGGTTGGTGACACTCTTCTGAGCATACTGAGACATCCATCTGCCGACTAAACTTGATGTTCAGATAAGTGTGCTATCTGCCAGGTGCCAAAATCCACTATGTTATAGAGAGTTTGACTGTTAACCGATGTTGCTCATCCATGTTGGCACAAATGATACTGCTATGTATCCCTCTAAGCATATCAAAAGTGACTTTGTGGCTCTGGAACAGAGCTTGAAGCAGATAGGTGTACATGCGGTGTTCTCTTCAATCCTCCCTGTTAAGGGTGAAGGCCAAGGCAGAGAATCTTGCATTCTGGAGATGAATGTATGGCTGTGTGGATGGTGTCATGGGGAGCATTTTGGTTTCCTGGATCATTGAATGATGTTCCAAGGGCTGCAGAGCAGAGATGGCATCCATCTGTCCAAGAAGGATCAAAGTGTCTTCAGCAGCAGACTGGCTAACCTACTGAAGAGGGCTTTAAACTAGATTCAGTGGGGATGGGTGAAGAAAGCCCCTATGTAAGTGAAACTTAAATACCTCTGTAGAAAAGGGTAAAAGGGACAACATCTGGAAAGCGTGTATAATAATGCCCTTCTCGTGGGAAATACGATTCCAGATGTTGAGTCTTTAATGGAAGAGACTGACTTGGATTTAGTGACTGTTATGGAAACATGGTTCATGGACAGACATGACTGGGATGTAATTATACTGGGCTGTATTCTATTCAGAAAGGACAGGGTAGGAAGAAGGGAAGGAGGAGTGGCACTATATGTAAACAATAATATTAAATCTATAGAATTTCAGTGCTTAAAAGGGAGAGAGGAGGCACTGTGGGTTAAACTAGAAAGAAGGAAAGGGAAATCCCTTTGCATTGGAGTGATAAACAGATACCCCTCAGAGGGAGAAGTGGATGGAGATTTAATAGAAAACATATGCAGCATTGCCATGAAATAAGAAGTGCTATGGATAGGTGATTTCAATGTGCGAGATGTTGATTGGCGCATCCTTGGAAACGCTACTAAAAGAGAGAATAGTAAGGTTTCTGGAGTCCAGTGGATTGCAGGATCCGAGGCAGCATGGGTTTACCTGATTGATTTCTTTGACTGGGTGACCAGGGAGCTGGACAGAGGGAGAGTCCTAGATGTGGTGTACTTAGATTTCAGTAAAGTCTTTGACACCATACCATACAGGTGACTTATAAACAAACTGAACAACATAGGGATGGACCCTAAAGTTACTGATTGGGGTAGAAATCGGTTGAGTTTGCGGCAGGTACAGGTAAATGGAGCTCACTCTGAGGAGAAGGAGGTTACCAGTGGTGTGACACAGGGATCTATCCTTGTTCTGATTCTTTTTAACATCTTTGTTAGTGATATCGCGGAAGGACTGTTGGGTAAGGTTTGCCCGTTTGCAGATGATGCCAAAATCTCCAAAAGAGTGGACACCCAGGAAGAAGTAGATAACATGAGAAGGGATCTAGCTAAGCATGAGGAATGGTCTAGAATTTGGCAGCTGAGCTTTAATGCTAAAAAATGCAGGGTCATGCATTTGGGCTGCAAAAATCCAAGGGAGGGGTACAGTGTTGGGGGTGAAGTATGTCTGTCCACAAAAGGAGAGAGGGCCCTGGACATGATTGTGTCTGACGATCTTAAAGTAGCTAAACAGGTAGAAAAGCTGACGGCATAGAGAGAGGAAGGGCCAGCAGAAAAAAGGAGGTGATAGTGCCTCTGTATAAGTTTCTGGTGTGACCTCATTTGGAGTATAGTGTGCAATTCTGGAGACCACATCTTCAAAAGGATATAAATAGGTTGGAGTCTGTGCAGAGGGTGGCTACTAAAATGGTTAGTGGTCTTTGTTATAAAGCATATGAGGACAGACTTAAAGATCTTTATATGTTTACTTTAGAGGAAAGGCGAGATAGAGAAGATATGATAGAGATGTTTAAATATCTCTGTGGCATAAATGCACAGCAGGAGTGTCTCGAATGAAAGCAAGCTCTGCTATGAGGGGATATAGGATGAGAGTGAAAGGGGAAAGACTTAGGAGTAATATGCGGCAATATTTCTTTATGGAAAGAGTGGTCAGTGTGTGGAATAGTCTCCCAATGGAGGTGGTAGAGAAGAGGAGAATGTCTGAATTCAAAAAAGCATGGGACAAACACAGGGGATCTCTAAAGATAAAAAGGGGACTATTGTAGTTGAAATGGAAGGGCAGACTAGATAGGCCATGTGGTCGTTTTCTGCCATCATGTTTCTATGTTTCTAATATACGTATACCTACAACTACTCTGTGCAGATGATATTATGATTTATACACCCTTCAACACAGAACAACTGGAATGCACAGCAGTAGCAAAATGCCTTGAAGCAATGATAAAGTGGCTCCACCAACAAAACTTAACCATCAACTACAACAAAACAGAAGTCCTACACATCACCAGGAAGTCCACGTCATTCCCACCACTGAACATAAAAATACTACACACCAAGCTATCAGTCAAGCCTGAAGTAAAATACCTGGGGGTCATACTGGACCAAAATTTAAGCCTCCAATCACATCAACAGAACAACTAAAGCAGTATAACACAAAATGAAAATAATACAAAAACTCGGACCTCTTTTCAGCAGCAATGACTTCAGAACAGTATGCCAAGCAACAATAACACCGATGCTGGACTACTGAAACGTGATATATTAAGGGCTTCCAAAGCACACAACACACACCCTCCAGATGGCCCAAAATACAGCCACACGCATAATATCAGGAACCGTAAGACACAGCCACATAGCGCACACTACAGCAACTACATTGGCTCCCAGTGCATGCATGCACTAAATTCAAAATAGTACTCACCATCTTCAAGATCATACACTGAATATCTCCAGACACTCTCCAACCACTGATACATAAAGACTTAGGGAACAGAATAAAAAGATCTAACAACAAAAACTTGCTGATCATCCCAAGCACAAAAACCAAATCTAAGCAAGCAACATGTAACAGGGCATTCTCTAAATACATACTCTACCTTTGGAATCTCCCAGAAAAAACAAGATCCATCAAAGACCTCCAAGACTTCAGAAAGACATTAAAAACATTCTTCATAGAATATTATGGACCCAGTACATGACACACCAACATCACACCACGTTTCCACCGAAACCTCAGGTTCTAACTGTACGGATCATTAGTAGCACAAAAAAGATAAATAATGCTCTCAGTTATGTCCGGGGGAAATTAGCTACTAATACCCAGCCCAAACTTCTATGAGTTTTGCTGGTAATGAGCCATGAAAGAAGTCTCATCTGTATATACATATATATATATATAATGTTTATTATGGACAGCAAGGTAGAAAAATATACAGACATATAGCTAAAGATATAGAATTAGAAACATGAGGTAGCAGATTGTTGCAAGACAGAATTACAGTTAAACAAAACGCTAAATCACTGATTAGTAACCAGAAGTCACTGATTCACTCTGCACTGAGAAAAGTTGTGGAATAAGTTTCTAGATAACCATTACCCACCCGAAGGAGGAGAAATAAGACGGTACCTTAGCTCCTGCTGGCACTCTGGTGGCTGAGGTCCGATAAGACTCTGGGGCAGCACAGGTCCAAGGAGGCAGCTAGGCTAGATAACGCAGGCTACAGCCCTTTCGGAGGCGAGCCGCAGGAGAACACAGAACCGAAGGTATCTGTGAAAGTCTTATCTCAGTCCTTAGGAGAATGGCCTTGCACACACATAGTGTGTGTCTGTCTTGCAGACTTATCAGGTAGCAGACACAAGGTAAAACAAAACACAAACGGCAAAAAGCGCGAAAGTTCTTTCATGCAGACTGTATTATTCTTTGTGATGAATCCTTATCACTTTTTGGTAATTGGTTGGCATGAAACAATCCGAGGTGTTCTCAGCGAATCAGGAGGTAGTCTACAGGCATCTTTCTTGCAGACAAAGGATCATAGTAAGATGTCATGCGGAAGAAACGGTATGTAGTTTCTGGCCAAAGGTACAAGTGTCCAAGGCCAGTAGAACCATCTATAGATAAGAACCGGAGAAGCAGATGTTCTTGCATGTGGGCAGTGAATTAGCCAGGAACAATGGGGTTCAGTATGCACACATAGAAATGTTTGGCAAACAGTTGCTTTAAGGTCAAGTCTGTGACTGGAAACACAGCAAAAGTCCTTTGTAGTAGGAAACCATCTTGTTTGATCAACTTTGGTTCAGGTTTTAGCTGCTAAGCAGGCCGGAGATCTTCAGGTGCAGAATTGCAGGGGTACCAGCCCTATACAACAACCCTATCTGATATACCTTTAGATCCAAGTTCAATGTCCCTGTTATAATAAACGCTTCTCACTTAATGCTGCAACTACCTTATAATAAAATTGTGTAGATGCCTCATAGGTTACCAGAGCTTGGAGTTCACATACTCTTCTAGCAGAGATAATAGCCACTAGGAAGAGCATGTTCCATGTAAGGAGCTTAATAAAAGCAAACCCCAGTGGTTCAAAGGGAAATTAACACAAAATTAAGCTCCCATGGATCAGGAGGATTCTGTAGTGGTGGTTTGCCATGGAAAAATCTTTTTATGACATATGAAATGATGAGACACTGAGAAGCTGATAGGCAGAGAGAGCACTGAAATATACCCTGGTAGAGGAAGTCTGGAGCCCAAAACAATATAACTGGTATACGTACTGGACTATAGTGGTAGGCAGACATGTAGTAGGGTTCTGACTGTACATGAAGCATCAGATGGAAAATTGTTTCTATTTGAAAGCATATTTGAAAGCAAAGACGGATGTACTCTTTATCACGAGGAGCCAAGAATTCACTCCCCCAGCCTCACTAAAAGTTAAGAATGCAGAGTTGATAACCAAATCCACAATTCGATACCTTGGTATCACGCTGGACCAAAGGCTGGACATGAAAATACACATAAAAAACACTGTAAAAACAATATACTACAAAATACGGACACTTCGGCATCTAAGAGCACTACTTGACCCTAGCGATTTCCGAACAATCTTCCAGGCCTTGGTACTCCCACACTTTGACTATGCCAATGTTATACTATACGGGCTCCCGCAGGCAACGCTACACCCATTCCAGCTTGCGATGAACACAGCAGCAAGAGTCATGGTCGGGGTATCAAGAAAGGAACACATCACACCAATTTTGAAGAATCTTCACTGGCTACCCATTCAGGCTAGACTTCTCTATAAGATCTTAGTCTTGTCCTTTAAAGCCCTAAACAATCACCCACCTACATCCATCAATGAGATGATCCACATTATACACCCAAACAGAACCAGAAGATCCTCAGCGGTTAACACCCTGACTGTCCCGAAAGAAATGACAACGTGCACAAAGGCAACATCCAATAGAGCCTTCATGATATACGCACCCAGAGCCTGGAATGCCCTCCCTACAGACATGCGAGTCATCACAAGCCTTACTCAATTCAGGAAGGTTCTTAAGCATCATCTCTTCATAAGACACTACCCAGAAACCAGCTATAGAAACCAACCAACGAGCACTTACATCAAACACTCAGAGCCCCCCAACAACATACCCAGCAAGACAAGAGATAGCCAACCCAAGACGACCTGTTCTTAATAGACTATAGCCTGAAAAACATGGACTACAATGTAAATAAACTGTAGAAATGTTACCCCAGTTAAATCCATACGGCCCGTCCATACAGTATATTATTCTGTTCAATGTACACCGCAATGATACCTAATAGCGCGGTATATAAGAGAAGTTAAATAAATAAATATGTTCACCTAGTGGATGGTTGTCTTACAGCTAACAGAGTGCTCTTGATAGGCATTGGTAAACCTAGAGCAGAAGCTAAATGATGCTTAATTTCAATGTTGCTAGGGATAAAGAATTCAGATTTGGAAGACAGCCCTTATGTTGAGAGTCATTAATGTTGGAAATCCTTGGAGCCTGCATGCTGGTGGTGGTGTTAAGTGTCGTCAAGTCAGTGTCAACTCATGGTGACCCTCTGGATAGTTGTCCTAAACTGTATTCGGTCAGGCAGCTCATTGTTGATAGAGTGACACACATAGCTGCTGTTTATTGTAGCGATCCATCTCATCGCTGGTCTTCTTCTTTTGCATTGACCTTGCCAAGCATGATGTCTTTCTCTAATGATCTCTCTCTTCGCATGATGTGTCCAAAGTATGAAAGTCGAAGTCTTGTCATCTGAGCTTCTAAAGAAAGCTTAGGTTTCATCTCCTCTAGTACTGACTGGTTTGTTCTTCGGGCAGTCCATGGTATACACAGTGGGCCGTTATTGAGATAGGCAAGCTATGAGCTGCAGCGGCGCATAGCCTGCCCGCTGACCCCTGTAACCCAGATTTTCACTTCCGCGCTGGAGGAAGTGAAAATCCGTCTTTGCCTCGATGCCCCAGCAGCCACAGACACTACATAGGTAGCAGCGATTTTCAATGCTACCCGCATAGCCTCTGCATCTTAAAGAAAGGCAAGGAAAACCTCACCTATCTTTAAGGTGCAGAGGGCTATGTGTGTAGCATCGAAAATCACTGCTACCCATGTAACCCCCTTCCTCCACGCCCGCTCTGCCCCGGAACACCCCTAACATGTCCCGATGCTATGCAGATAGCATCTCGGCGCGTTAGGGACGTAGCCGGGATTTTCGAAGGGCACTACCAGTATAGGTGCCCTTCGAAAATCTCAGATAAGGCCTTTACATGGGTAACTAAGGAAGTTATCTGTGTAAAGGCCTTCAAATATCTGGCCCAGTATTCATCGCTAGCACCATAATTTAAAGGCATCGATTTTCTTCCTGTCTATCTCTTTCACTGTCCAACTTTCACATCCATATGATGTTATTGTAAGTACTATGTCCTGAACAAGTCAAATTTTTGCATGGAGAGAGATTTCTGCTCTTGAGAATCTTGCCTAGATCCTTCATAGCCATTTTGCCAAGAGCAATGCATCATCGGATTTCTTGACTGCTTGTCATTTCTTTATTGATAGTTGATCCAAGTAGGTTGAAGTTGTCAACTATTTGAATTTCTTCTCCATCAATGATAAACTTATTGATTTTGCCAGTTGTCAGGATCTTTGTCTTCTTTACAATAAGGTGCAGGCCCATTTGAAGACTATGTTCCTTGATCTTCAGAAGCAAATGTTTCAGATCGTCTTCACTTTCAGCCAGTAATGTGGTATCATCAGCATAGCAAAGGTTGTTGATGAGTCTTCCACCAATCTTCACACCTCAGTTGTCTTCAAACAGTCCTGCTTCTTTGTTGATTTGTTTTGCATATAAATTAAACAGTTAGGAGGAAATTATGCAGCCTTGTCGTACACCTTTGCTGATTTTAAATCATTCTGTTTTTCCTTGTTCCGTTTGAACTGTTGCTTCTTAATCGATGTAAAGATTGTGCAAGAGAACTGGTATACCCGTTCTTAAAGTGGCCCAGAGTTTCTCATGTTTACACAGTCAAAAGCCTTGCTGTAGTCGATAAAACACATTATAGATATCCTTTTGGTATTCTTTTGTCTTTTCAAGGATCCATCTCACATCCATGATCATGTCTCTCATTCCTCGATCTTTCCTGAACCGTGCTTGCACTTCAGGCAGTTCTCGTTCCAGGTATGGTTGTAGTCTCTACTGAATAATCTTGCAGGCAGTCTTTAAATTCTGGTGGTGTATTCTCAAGTTCATATCTTGCTGGCATTTGGGATCAGAGGAAATGTGCGATAATTTCCACAGTCAGCTGGAACAGCTTTCTTTAATATTGGTATAACAACATATCTTTTCCAGTCAGTTGGCCATGATGTTGTATTCTAAATTTTCTGGTAGAGCCATGTAAGTATGGTAACAGCTACATCCGATTGCAGTAATACTTCAATGGGAATGCCATCAATGCCCAGTGCTTTGTTCTTTGATAAGGCTTTCAGTGCTGCTATGACTTCTTCTTTCATCACCAATGGTAACCGGGTAAGGCGGACCGGGCGATTCCACCCTGATTCCCCCCCCCACCCCCCTTTTCCCCTCGCTTATAAGAGGCACACTTAAACTTTCAAAGAAAACCATTACCACTCATTTGGAATTGAACTGGTCGCAACTTTATTAACTTACAACAATCATAACTTTCCAATTAACAAATTAACATCTCCCCCCCCCCCCCACCAGCAGCGCGAGCCAACACCCGCCATGTTATTAGCAAGGTGCCGCCGCTGCCGCTTCCCCCGGGTACAGGCCCCGACAAAATTGCCTCGCCCTCCCTCATCCGGCTTCGCCATATTATTAGCAAAAGCCGAGGGATTGTCCGGGCGGGGGTACCCCACCCCCGCCGTACTGCTTGCATCCGGCTCCGGACCCCGGAAACCTCCGGGATCCCGCCAACCCCGTCCAGCTGCAACACCCCCACTACAACCCACCCAGACCCACTTGAAATCAGGGAGGGCGGGTGGGCGTCCGGCGGCTCCGGCATCCACACGAAACAGGCCGGAGCCACGCCGCGTCCCCGCACCTGCTCCTGGGGTCCTTCTTCCCATTGGCCGCGGCGCCGAGCCGTCACACGCCGCCGCCAATGGGAAGGTATTATCTCCTCGCTCCGCCCCCCCCCCCCCCGGGCTCACAACGGCCCCGCTTCCGCCGGGGGAATGCACGCGGCCGCCCCCCCGGTTAATGGTGGCCGCGAGCACATGGCTCCGCGGCCTTGCCGTAACCGGGTAAGGCGGACCGGGCGATTCCACCCTGATTCCCCCCCCACCCCCTTTTTCCCCTCGCTTATAAGAGGCACACTTAAACTTTCAAAGAAAACCATTACCACTCATTTGGAATTGAACTGGTCGCAGCTTTATTAACTTACAACAATCATAACTTTCCAATTAACAAATTAACATCTCCCCCCCCCCCCCACCAGCAGCGCGAGCCAACACCCGCCATGTTATTAGCAAGGTGCCGCCGCTGCCGCTTCCCCTGGGTACAGGCCCCGACAAAATTGCCTCGCCCTCCCTCATCCGGCTTCGCCATATTATTAGCAAAAGCCGAGGGATTGTCCGGGCGGGGGTACCCCACCCCCGCCGTACTGCTTGCATCCGGCTCCAGACCCCGGAAACCTCCGGGATCCCGCCACCGGCTCAGGACACCTCCGTCCTGAGCCGCCCCCCTTACAAAAAGCTGCGACCAGCCCGTCTCCTAAGCATAACCACTTCCAAGGCCTCCTGCCAATCGTTAAGCAGCAAGTCCAACCCGATCGGGGATAAATGCACCCCGTCCGACCTGAACAAACCTGCACAATCTACGTCCACCCATGGGTGCAAAATTTGGCGCCCCCCATTCTCGACGACCCATCTGCCTATTTGGCGATTGATTTTGGACAGCCCCCTGGACCAGCGCCGCTGAACCCTGCAAGCAGGCCTTGGAAGTATATCTGACCACACCAAGACTACCCCCGGGAACATCCCTAAAACCACCCCCAAGTCCTTGTGCACCGCACGAATCAACTGGCGACAAGTCCAGGACGTCAAGTCGTTGCCTCCCAAATGAATCAACAGCACAGCAGGCTTCTCCATCCGACTTCCGTGGTGCCGTAGCAAAGGCAGGAGCTGAATCCACCGCAGTCCGCGCTCACCCAGCCATGTGACGGACACCGCAGAGACGTCCAGTCCAAGGTTCGCGCCAATAGGTCGTGTTGCTGCTCGCTGACCAGCCCAGTAAACGAACGAATGGCCGGTCACCCAACAGCGACACCGGCCATATCCCACATCTGCAACAAAAAGAAGATAGGTTAGGCACCCCCCCCCCCACCACCCCTACAACCTCACATATGTTTGGAAAGCCTGGGACCTCCAGCGACCGATACGCTTGATATCCCTCTCCGGCAATCCCTCCGCTGCCGCACTGGTAGCCGCCCCGATCCGGAATGAATGAGGAGCAAACCGACCAGCGTCCTCCCCCATCGCCCGCAGAGACATCCGCAGAACCGCCGTAAACTGGAAGCGCGTCAGAACCCGCGCGTCTTCATGGACAAATAAATGACCCGCGCCCAAGGGCCGCACCCCTAAGTACGCTTGTAACAACCCGACCGGGCAAGTCAAGGCCCCAGACACTTGTCTCAAGATTACCCAAACACCTTTCCCCAGCTGATCTGTTTTTGAACGCGCGACATGAATTCGAACTTGACCCGGTACCAACCGTACTTGGTGCAACTGCAAACCCCCGACCGCCGCACTTCTACCCGACTCTGCCACCAATTCGCCCACTCGGAAGGCCCCGAAAAACGCTACGGCAAAAACCGCCCGAAATAAGCAACACTCGTAACTGGACGAGGCCACCTGAGGCAACACCACGCACAACCGCTCCAACATTGCATGCGTGATCGGCTGCCTGGTATCCCCGACCGGCGGCGCCTCACGCTCCCATCCTTGCAACAGCCGGGACGTCAAACACCCCCCCCCCCCCCCGCAACGCGCCCCATCCCACCGCTTTCATGAAAAAGGAAAATCCTGCCAAATTCTTCCTAACCATAGAACGCGACAAGCCCGCCTCCTTTGCTGCCAAAACATACTGACCCAGTAGCCAATCCGATGCTGGGCCCCTTCTCCATCCCCGCTCCAACAGGAAGGACCTCACACTGCTGTAGCCTCTTCGGTAGGCCTCCCAAGTCGCTGCCGACACAGAGTTTTTCAGCAAGTCGATCATGCCTGCAGGCCAATCTGCCATAAAGTCTCCGGGACCGAGGCCCCCCGCTCTTCGGCAGCCGGCGCCAAGGTCCGAAACAGCTCCCACTTGAAACGGGAAAGAGCATCGGCAATAGTGTTAATACTCCCCGGAATGTGGCGAGCCTTAAGAACCACGTTCAAACGTAAACAGGATAAGACCACCTGCCGCATCAATTCTGCAACCTGCCTGCACCTTGGGGTATAATTATTCACCACACTCACCACTGACTCGTTGTCGCACCTCCATAATATCTGGCGATTCCGCAGCCTCCCTGGCCATAGTGACAACACCACCAAGATTGGGAACAACTCTAGGAAGGTGATATTACTGGTAAGGCCGGCTTCGCGCCAGGACGGAGGCCATTCCGCCGCACACCAAGAGCCCCCAAAGTAAATCCCCAAACCCGCCCCTCCGGCAGCATCTGTATATAAATGCAACTCCTCACTCGACACGACCGGCTCCCGCAACACCGATACACCGTTAAATTCCCTCAAAAACTCATCCCAGATGCCCAAGTCCGCTCTTATACTACGGGAAACCCTAACCCGATGATGAGGTTTACGCACCCCCGCCGTAGCCAACGACAGGCGGCGGAGGAATACCCGTCCCATGGGAATGACCCGACATGCAAAATTGAGTGAGCCAATAAGTGCCTGCATATCCCGCAGCGACAGCTTTGTGGCTAACATCGCATTCGCAATCAAAACCCGCAGCTTCTCGACCTTGCCTACCGGTAATCTCGCCACCATGAAAAGCGAATCTAGTTCCACCCCCAGAAAAGTAAGACGCGTAGCCGGCCCCTCCGTCTTCCCCACTGCCAACGGTACTCCCCATTCTTGAGCCAATTGGTTGAAATCATCCAATAAATCCCGCACTGCCTGGACTGAGCCGACCCTACGAAAAGGAAATCATCCAAGTAGTGAACCATTTGCCTACAACCCGAACGCTGAACCACGGCCCAGTGCAGGAATGAACTGAACCGCTCAAAATACGAGCAGGATATTGCGCAACCCATAGGCATGCATTTGTCGAAGTAAAAGTGCCCCTCGAAGCGAAAACCCAACAAATGAAACGCCGAAGGGTGCACCGGCAGCAAACGGAAGGCTGACTCGATATCGGCCTTAGCCATCAGGCACCCGGGCCCACAATCCCTTACTAATGCCACCGCCTCATCAAACGATGCGTAACGCACCGAACACAAATCCTTCGGGATATGATCATTCACAGAAGCACCCTCCAGGAAGGAAAGATTGTGGATTAGTCTATATTTACCTCGCTCTTTCTTCGGGATTATGCCCAAGGGGGAAACCACAAAGTCCTCGAAGGGCTGATCCTGAAAAGGGCCAGCTACCCGCCCCAGCGAAATTTCCCCGGCCAGCTTGTCTCTCACAATACTAGCAAAACGACGCACCGACGGTGAATTCTTCGCTACGCCCGCGGCCACCCTCCCAACAATAGGAATCCGAAACCCCCCCTCGAATCCCTGTCCCAAAACGTTACCATCCGCCTTCCGGGGATACCGATCTAACCACGGACGAAGAGCCTGAACCTGAATGGGAGTAGGCGCGAGGCTCATCGCAGACCTATTGTTTTGCGGTGGGGGCGTTGGAACCCGTAGGGCCACGTTTAACACATTTGAGGGCGGAATGAGTTCCTCCGCAGACAGAGCAGGCGTGCCGGAATTTACAGTCCGGAAAGGGGCAGGAAGACTTGTTGACACGCCAACATACGTCACCCGTGCCCCCTCCCCCCGCCGGTCTCTGCACCGCCGGGGACACGCTCCCGCGAAAGGGCTTACCGGACCCCACCGCGCTGACCAAGCCTCCTCTACCCACACTCCCCCCTCCCGGTTTGACCGCCATCTGCGTCAGCCACAGGTTGATATCTTGGGTACCCCACGATAACAACCGGTTCTCCTCCATCTTGTCCCGAAACTTTTCATCGTAGTTGAGCCAGGCCCAACTGTCATGGGTTTGAGACGCTTCTAAGATGGAGTCCGCGTACGCCAACAACATCCCATACTGCTCCGGATGCACGCACCCCCAAACACTGGCGAGCCGGAGAAAGGCCCTCGTCCAATTCACTACATTCCTTGCGACTCTCCGCACCCGACTGGCTTTTTCGTCTTCTTTCCTCTTTCGTCTACTATCCCCCGACCGCTTCCTACCCTCCAGCAACCGGAAAATGTCAATATAGCGCCGCTTCTGTATCTTTTTCCGCAATTTCTTCGGTACGCCTTCCGACAACTCAGAGAACGCCGCTACTGTGGGAATTGCGCCGATAGTGTTGTGTTCGCTGGCCCTCCTCCCAGATGCCTGACCCTGCCTCCCCTCCCGCGAGGCCGAGCTAGACGATGAGTCCGTGGACGACGTGAACGACGAATCCGATCGCCGGTGCCTATGACACGCCCGCCGTCGCTTTCGACTTCTCTTGACCCGATCCCCGCCCGCCGTCTCAGTTCCCCGCCCATGCTCCTCCCCGTGGTCAACTGCCAACTCACCCGCAGCACTCGCAGCTGTTCCAGCCGGTACTCCGAGCTCGGGACGCTCCGCTGCCGTCGAGACCGCTGCCTCCGTCTCAACAGACGGACCGCCGTCCGCCTGACCACTAGTGCCGTCACTGGGCCGTAACCCGCTCCACCGAGGATTCCCCGCACACTGCCACGCTGGAGGTACCTGTGGAGAGAAAAAAGGGAGAGGCGACGAGACACCCGCCCTACCCCAGGGAGACTGCCACGCCCCAAGCCACTCCGCCCTCGAGGAACCCTGTCCTCCACTCTGCCAACGCTCCCACGAGGGGGACGGGCCGCCCCCCGCCTCCTGAGGCCATCCCCACATGCCCGCAAACCCCCACCTATCCGTACCGTCCAGGGGTGGCGGCCCCCCATCTGGCCGGCACTCAGGTGGCCCGGCAGTTCTGGGTCCCAGCATCCCCCCCACGGGCTCCCCATTCCCGCCAACCTGACCACCCCGAGGGACCCCCAGCTCCCCAACCGACCCTGCCGCCCCCCCCTCCCCTTCCATTCCCATCCGCGATGGTCCTCCTGCCCCCCCTCTGCCCCCCCTGCCCCCTATTTCCCCTGACGGACTCCCCCGCTGGCTGCCCCCTGCCCTGAACTGACCCGGCAGTTTGAGGAGTTCTGCCCTTAGCCCCCCCCCCCCCGCGCTGCCTTTCCAGGCCCTGCTGGACCACGTGCCCTGCTAGCCAAACGCTCCGCGCGGGCCCCGGACTCCCTCCGCCCCTCCACCGGAGCTCCCACCCCACTTGCCTCACTGCTTTTTGCAGCCCGCTTGCCCCCTGATTTGTTCCTGGGCATCTTTCCAGGAATAGCCTGCCCTCTTCGTTTATGTGTTCTTTTATTTTTTTTTGAACTGTTAGCCCCAGAAAACCCCCCCCCCATGAGTGCCCAAGCACCAACAGCACCCTTTAAACCCCCTGCCGCCCTCGTTAAACCTCCCCGGGGATTCCTGGCTCTGGCCGCGTTTTGAGCACTGCCTGGAAGCGTGAACCAGAGAGGCGGCGGCAATGGCGCTTCGTGCAGTCGCTCACTCCCGAACGGGACTGAAGCTGCACAGAGGCAGGGCTTCTATGCCGCTATGCGCCCGCTCCACGCGCCGCAGGCCCCCCAATGCTCCTCCGAATACCTGGCAACTCAGAACACGTCCGGCGGCTCCGGCATCCACACGAAAGAGGCCGGAGCCACGCCGCGTCCCCGCACCTGCTCCTGGGGTCCTTCTTCCCATTGGCCGCGGCGCCGAGCCGTCACACGCCACCGCCAATGGGAAGGTATTATCTCCTCGCTCCGCCCCCCCCGGGCTCACAACGGCCCCGCTTCCGCCGGGGGAATGCACGCGGCCGCCCCCCCCGGTTAATGGTGGCCGCGAGCACATGGCTCCGCGGCCTTGCCGTTCCTGATCATAAGGTACAGGTTGAAATGGCTGTTGGTCCACTTGATCTTTATTGTATAATGACTCTGTATATTCTTTCCACCTTTTCATGATCATCTCGGCATCATTCAACATGGATCCTTGAGCATCTTGTAGCATTCCAATTTGAGGATGGAAGTTTTTCTTTAACTCTTGTAGCTTTAGGAAAGCCAATATTGTTCTTCCTCTAATAGTTTCTTATTCTATTTCCTTGCATGCATCATTGTAGTACTTCTCTTTGTCTTGTCTTGCTGCACATTGGAAATCTCTGTTGAGTTCTGCGATTGCCTCTCTTTCTCCTCTGGCTTTAGCTTCTCTGCGTTTCTGAGCAATTTTCAGAGTTTCTTCGGTCATCCATTTTGGCCGTTTTTGCTTTTTCACCTTTTGTAGAGACTTCTCACTTTTTTCCAACACAACCTTCTTGATGTCATCCCATTACTCTTCTGGAGCTCTGTCATTTGTATCTAAAGCAGCAAATCAATTTTGCAGGCAGTCTTTAAATTCTGGTGGTATATTCTCAAGGTCATATTTTGCTACATTCATGAGTTTTTTGCTCTTTTTCAACTTTAGCTTGTATTTGCATACTAGTAGTTGGTGATCTGTACCACAGTCAGCTCCAGGTTTTATCTTTGTTGAATTTATAGAGCTTTTCCATTGTTGACTTCCACAGATATAGTCCATTTGATTTTTGTACAATCCCTTGGGTGAAGTCCATGTGTACAGTCACTGCTTGTGTTGCTGGAAGAAGGTGTTTGAGATGAATAGATCATTGATCTTGCAGAATTCTATTATTCTCCAGCTTCATTTCTATTGCCAAGTCCATATTTTCCAACCACTTTGTCTTCTTTTTTGTTGCCTCCTTTCTGTTCCAGTCATCCATGACTATCAGGATATCCTGTTTGCATCTTCTGTCAATTTCAGCTTGTACCTGTTCATAGAAATCAACTTCATCCTCTTCTGCAGCTGTTGTTGGGGCCTAAACCTGAATTATAGTTGTGTTGATGGACATTCCTTGTAGACGAATAGAAATTAAGCATTCACTGCTTGCATTATATTTCATTACAGTTCTTGCAAGCTTCTTCTTAATTATAAATGCAACAGCATTTTTTCTTTGTCTTTCATTTCCAGCATAGTAGACCATGTGATCATCAGATGCAAAGTGCATTTCAGTTTGCTGACACCCAACAGATCCAGTTGTATACGTTCTATTTCATTCTTGACCACCTCCAACTTTCATTAGTTCAAGTTTCATACATTCCATGTCCCAATATGTAAGACATGTTTGCAGCTTCTGACTCTCATTTCATGTGCAGCTACATCAGCAGTCAGACATCCCCAGGGTTTTAATCCAATCACATCATAAATGCTGACTTTACTTGGAAATGTCTTCAGCTCCTCCCCAGTAGCCAGTTGATTGCCTTCCGACCTGGGGGTCTCATCTTCCAGCACTATAGTGCAATTTGTTTTGTTGTGACTATCTATTGGATTTTCATGGCAAGATATGGAAGTAGATTGCCAGGCCTTTCTTCCATGCAGATAATTCTAGTGTTGTTGCCATTTTCACAGAAATGTGATCCTCTGCTTCCAACATCATCCAATTCGGCTGCTACCTAGATGGGTGGTTTGTCTTGGTCTGGCACCTCAGCTGAGATCTGTCCATCTTGGGAGACCCTGCCAGTAGTTAAGCTACTGATAGCTTAGGTCTCAGCATCACTGATGCACACAACCCCTCACAGCATGACAAGCTGCAAACCAAGTGAGGGGCATGGTGGTAGTCTTTGTAAAAATGAAAACTAGTTCTGCTGAGGCCAATATGGCACTATGAGAATCATGGTGCTTGGCCATTGTTGGAATATGTGCAGGGTTTTCCTGTGAAAGGAATGGAGGAGGTATGCATACAGAAGAGACCAAGCTGAAGGGATTGCTAGTGCATCTGGAGCTAGGTGTTCAGGGGACAGAAGGATGGAGCAGTTGATAGGAAACTTTGCATTCTTGCTGCTGGTGAACAGGTTGACCTAATGAGTCCCCACTCCCTAAAGAAGGCCTATAAGATTGCTGTACTTAGGAATAATTTGTGAGACTGAAAAACTCTGCTGAGCTTGTAGGCTATATGGTTCTGAATCCCAGAGATATAAGTAATTTGTATTTGGATGCAATTGGTTATGACAAAGTCCAGCAGAGATGCAGGGATCCCATACCTCTTTGTTTGTTGATATAAAACATTGTCACTTGGTTCTCAGTTTTAATTAAAACTTATGTGTCCTGGAACAAGTGAAAGACTCAAAGGGCATAGTAAATTATTTGTAACTCCAAGTAGTTGATGTGGAGAATCTTCTTGGACTTCATGCACATTCCATGTGTGTGGTAAGCAATGATATGAGCTCTCAAGCCTATGCAGTGGAGCAGAGGAAACACCTATTGCAGGACTGGTGTTGGATACCCACCATTGTAACATAGTTTGAAGTTGATTCAAAGGATGAGGAAAGAGGATTGGAATGCTGATTCTATTGGAAGCTAAAATCTCATTGAGGCCACCTCATTGTCAGTTATGCTAGAGGTACTACATGATAAACAACAAAACCCTCAATATTTAGTGATAAATAAACTACCTAAAAAAATCACCAAAGCAAACCCCCAAAAATTCAAGTCAAAAAAAAGTTTTTGTCGGATGTTTTTAGGAAAGGAACATTGTATCAAAATTATGGGGCATGTTTACTAAAATCCGCAAAATAGCGCGCCGCAAAATAGCGCATGGCAACGCGGCACTGAAACGCGCAGAAACGCGTTTAAACGCCCCGCACACGTGCGTGTCACCCCCGCACAGGTACGCGGCTCACTAACGGGCCCCGTACAAGTGCGGGCCCGCAAATGTCCGATAGAGGCGTGGAACGGCGAAAGGAGGGCGGAGGAAGGCTCCGGAGGGGCGGAGGGACGGGGTCAATGGGTGGAGAGAGGGAGGGGAGAGGCTCCCCGCACAGTATCGGGCCCGAATATGCATGTAAAAACTACCGCGAGTGAAACATTTAAAGGGAAGAGAAACCATTTCCGTCAGCAATGTACAGGAAAACCGGGGAAACCAGCTAAACGTGAGCAGTGTGATACATGTGCACAGCACAAAAGTGAAAATAAAAATAGAAAATGACCACAACAGAACTATTAAAAATAGTAATTCAGCTGGGGAACAGTTATAGTGATGGGCAAATACAGAAATCACACCCAGCAAAGCTCCAGAAAAAAGAAATGAATTTTGGAAGGGTCTACTGAGAGGAGACTCTTCCAAAAAACATTTCCACGTTTTGGAGCTTTCCTGGGAGTGTTTGCTATGGTTGCCCATTAATATCACTGTTGCCCAGCGTGGTGATATTTTGTCCCACATTTCCCGTGGTCATTTCCGGGGTTTATGTGCACGTTTGTCACCAGACAGGGTGCATATGCCCACAGTAGAATTTCGTAGAGCAGGGTTTGTGACTCCATCCTGCCAGGCTTACTGCCTCCAGGGGCTGCACTGTCTCTGTGGCCAAAGTGTGGGACAGTGGACAGATTCATTACCTCTAGGACCAGAGGGCAAAGGTTCAAAACCCAGCTGGGGCACCTGCCAGCCCAGTCCCTACATTTTACCCACCACTAAATAAAGATAGCGCAGACACCCCTGTATGCATGGGGAAAACACCCATATTTTACCCAACACCGCACACACACCACAACAATGGGCATTACCTACAGCCAAGTCCCCCAAATGCAGTCCCATACTGCCACATTGCAATCAGGTCAACTGCTTTTTCTGAGAGAAGTTCATGCCAGCATGTTGGCGGACAAGTACATGTGGTGCAGGGGGCAGTGGCTGCTAACCACAGAAGACAGAGGCCTAGCCATGTGCAGGCTGGCACAGTCCACTGCAACAGACAGGTCCTGCCGGATCCACAGTCATGGATAGTCCAGGGAATCCAACCAATCTGTGGCTACACAGTGGTGCAGTGCACACAGACAGTGCATACAAGAACAGAAGGTCACAGGTTCAAAGCCCAGCTGGGGCTACTGCCAATCCTGCCCACATATTTTTCCCACAACTAAACAGTGATAGTAAGGACACACCTTTCATGGCGGGGACATATGCAATGGTAAGACATCTATCTTTTACCCCACTGAGCACAGACACCATGAACAGGGGCAGTACCTAGAGCAGAATCACCCAAATGCAGTCCTGGTGGGCCACACACCAGTCAAGTTCCATGCTGACACTCATACAAATGCCTGTGCTGTATATCTATGCACCACCCCCATGGCATGTAGATGTAGCCCATGCATATTCATGAGGGATAGCAGGAAAACCCGAACAGTGTGATGCAAACCTGGACTGGAGTTGGGAATCTGTGCCGTAAAGCAGCAGCCATCAAGGGCAGACACACCCACACCCACAGGCCCCATTGGCCAATGTCTCCTGGAAAGGCAGAACATTGGACCGTGCATGCAGCACCCAAAACGAGCACTTGCATAACTTACCAATGTCACCCTACACCTGAGGTATACGGTACACAGCTCGGAGACGTTTGCTAGGAGCACAGGCAGGCAGTTATCCATACGTTACGTACATACTGCTAGTTGACCCCATCCAAACAATCTGTTAGGTGTTTGCAGGGCATGCTCCAGGCCTGGCCTCTGACGGTGCTTACCACCCTGGGGAGTGACCACCAGCTGTAATGCGTACCATATCCATGCCTTGCCGTGCTCAGGACCGGTTTGGTGGGCAAGGCTACTTACCCCCTCAATCGTAGCACCATGATGGCAGAGGTGTGGAAGTGTGTGTCTGTCTATACAGTGGGTGTTGGCTGCAAGCCCCTTCAACAGCCCGCACTGCCAGCACTGTTGCCAGTATTGGCCAGTCAATGTGCATAATGAGGTGCAAGGTACCATGGGTATAGCCAGGGCAGGGTGGCGTGGCCAGGATGCATCTGCACTGGGCATAGGGCCCTGGCAGGGACATTGGCTGGGATATTGTAGTGTCCGGCCACCACCTACACAGACAGGGTGGCCAAAGCATGTCCTTCTGGGGGATCACGCTCACCCTGACTGTGCAGTGACCACAGCATGGCTAGGCCCCCCCATAGTGCTGTATAGTAGTTCTCTCATGTGATAGATATGGGTTTCTCTTTGGGGCCCAGTCACTGATCTATCTGCTTGCTGTGTATGCAGACAGCCCAGTTCTGGGTGCATGCATCTCCATTGGGAACATGCACTATGGACTAACCAGCAGACTGTTTGTAGCTGGTAAATGTCTTGCTATAATGGCTTGCAGGGTGCAGTGGCTGTTGGCTTGCTGCAGGGGAATATCTGGTGGTGGAGTGCAGCTTACCATACCCTGGGCTTATGTCTGTCTGCTATTGTGTTATGGCTGTGTATGGAGCTGCCTGCTGGGGGGGGTGGTGGTGGTGTTCCTCAGCAGGACTGGGTTTGATGTTGCCCTCTACTGCCACCTTTGCAGGGAGGTAGAGTGTGGATCCCTTGATGGGGACCATGTTTGCCACTGGGGGGGGGGGGGGTGCCTGATGGCGGCAGACAGGGATATCCATGGTGTTTGTGCAGAAACTAGCTATCTTACACATTAACACTGCTTTGGAACACCCGCTTGTCCTCCAGCAGCCATGGCAGGTGTTGTTGACCTGGTCCTGGCCACCTCATTGCACACTCAGGGTGAGCACAGTACCCGCACGATGTAACGGTGTGTGGCTACTCTGTGCCAGTAAAACACCCGGTCAGTGCCCCCTACTAGGCCAAGGTGCTGTGTGGGTGCACCCGGTCACTTCCCCCAACAGGGCCGAGGTGCTGTGGGGGTGCATTCCCCATCTTGTGTCCATCTGCGGACAGCTAATTTGCATGTGCAGTGCATCATGGGTACGGGTGGCCTAACCCTATCCTGTTGACACCAGCAGACTGTCTGTGAGGTGACGTGTAGGCTATCTGCAGCCAGCCAGGGGCCTGCTTACAGCTATGGAGCTGTAGCGCAATGGTTACATCACTGCCTGTGCAGCCAGAGGTCATGGGTTCAAACCCACAGTGGGGCCCTTTGGTAGGGCTGTCCACAGCTTTATTTTTATTTACTGTACATATGTCTATGCCGGCAAGACCACCCTCAGCTTACTATACCCATTAGGTGCCTCTGAGGGTGCTTCATAGGGCGCCCTGTAGGCCACCTTATGGTTGCCATCCCTATAGGGTGCACTATACATTATCCTGTGTCACAACATACATGCTGCCCTATAGGGGTCATTCAAGGGTGCCTTGGCGAACAGTGCACTGTAACATGTGCCTTATGGGCCGCCGTATGTTAACATGCTGGGAGAGTGCGTTTGCTAGTAGTGATAACAAAATAAAATTATACAGCCTCCTACAGCACTCCACAACATAATACATACTGCCTCAGCAGGCATTTTTCACTGGGCATTGTGAGGTGTTGAACCCCTGATCCCTGCACCATTGGTCAGTGTTTTAACCATTGTGCTGTGGCTCTGTTCCTGTGCTTGTGCATCAGCGCGCCGCCTTGTGCCTATCAGCGCGCCGCCTTCTGCCGCCCAAGGGGACCAGTGCGCCGCCTTCTGCTGCCCAAAAATAACTGTGCGCCGCCTTATGCCGCCCAAAAAGCACTGTGCGCCGCCTTCTGCCGCCCAAAAATAACTGTGCGCCGCCTTATGCCGTTCCAAATTAATTTGCCTCCTAAAACAATGTTAATCATTACAATTACTGACTCAGCTGACCTTTGTCGTTGCGCACACTGGGGGATTGAACCCATGGCCCCTGCACCATTGGTCAGTGTCTTCACCGTTGTACCACGGCTCTGCTGTTTTGTATACTCAGCAGCGTGCCACTTTGCCTTTCCACGCGCTAATGTCGACCCCCGCACATTAGCGCGACGCACACACGTCCGGTTGCTTACTACCGTTTTTTTTCTATTTTCTGCCTGAACCGCCCACTCCTTATATGGCACAGGCACACTAGCACGGCCCCGCACGTTAGGAATGTTTAGTAAACATGCCCCTATGTCCACCACACAGTCACATCCATTTTATTATAAAACTTTGAAAAACTTCACTTAGCTGAAAATTGTAGGTCGCAGACTACTCAGGCACGCTCAGACACGACGTGCACGTTTCGGGTGAGAACCCTGCTTCAAGTGCTGCCGTTAGTAAATTCATCCGACAAAACAATTTTTTTGACTTGAATTTTTGGGGGTTTGCTTTGGTGATTTTTTTAGGTAGACGTACTACATGGACAACTGCAGCCATGTGACCAAACTTCTGCAAGCAGGCATTGGCTATGATTAGCACCGTTTGTATGTTGCAAATATGTGAAATGAGGGCCTGCATGCAGTCCTCGGAGAGAAAGGATTTTGCCTGAATTGTATCTAGAATGATGCCTATAATAGAAAGGTACATGTAGGACATGAAGTACATTTCTGAAAATTGGTAATGAAGCCCACACTCTGGAGAAGATATACTGTCTCATTCCTGAGGACAAGGGCCTAGATTTCCAAAACTGCTTGAAGCTAGTTATCAAGATATGGAAGACTAGATGACCTTACTTCTGGAAGCAGGCAGCTACCACTACAAGGCATTTTGTAAAGCTTCTCAGAGCTGACAGGCCAAATGGAAGGAAACTAGTCAGTGTCAAGAACAAATCCCAGATACTTTCTTTAGTGTCACGAGCAGGGGTCTAGATGTGCACTATTTAGGGCTGCATTGTCTACAGGCGCTCAACACCTTAGGGTTCTGGATTCTCTCTATCTCAAAACAGAAGAAATACTTTATGCAAAAGAACAATGGTTCTGGGAATTCCTCCACTCCAGACAGCTCTGCTGCCCAACAAATACTGCCCTGGAACTGTGTAGTCTCATCCAGATTGTAATCAACAGAAAAACCCCAGCCAGTCTTTGTAGCTTAATTGTTCAAATAAACTTACTGTTCAAATGTTAACGTTACTGCACTGAATTTTCTGGAAACTGTCTTGACAGATAGAAAGACGGTATAATCCCCCCCCCCCCCCAGATGTCAAATAAATAAACGAACTAACTAAAAGTCGTTATAACGTTTTGGCGTTCATCAGCCCTTTATATTCAACAAGGAAGCAAATCATAAATGGCGCCAACAACAAAAAAGAGAACATTAGAAACTAGTCCATCCTGGGCTCAGCAACCTTTCAAAACTGGCATGGCTGCAAATTGATCCAGTATGGGTCTTCTTGTCAGCTTCCTCAGTTCAGGCTAGCTGGCTGCACCCTTGTGGAGCATCAGGACAGCCCTTCCCCTTCAGTCTCTCTCAGAGGTGTTACATTTCCTGATGTGTCTGACAATCACAAACTAGCTAACTAGGTAGAAAAGGTGACGGTGAAAGCTAGAAGGATGCTTGGGTGCATAGGGAGAGGAATGACCAGCAGAAGAAAGGAGGTGATAGTGCCTCTTTATAAGTCTTTGGTGCAACCTCATTTGGAGTATTGTATGCAATTCTGGAAACCGCACTTTTAAAAGTATAAACAGGTTGGGGTCGGTGCAGAGGGTAGCTACTAAAATGGTTAATGGTCTTCATTGTAAAGCATTTGAGGATAGACTTAAGGACTTTAATATGTATACTTTAAAGGAAAGGTGAAACAGAGGTGATATGATTGAGACGTTTAAATACCTCAGTGGCATAAATGCACAGGAGGAAAGCCTCTTTCGATTGAAAGCAAGCTCTGCTATGAGGGGACATAGGATGAGGGTGAAAGGGGATAGACTCAGGAGTAATATGCAGAAGTATTTCTTTACGGAAAGAGTGGTAGATTCATGGAATAGTCTCCCAATGGAGGTGGTAGAGTTCAGGACAGTATCTTAATTCAAAAAAACATGGGACAAATACAGAAGCTCTCTAAGGAAAAAAGGGGGCTCTTGTAGTGAGTGATATGGAAGGACAGACTAGATAGGCCATGTGGTCTTTATCTGCCATTATGTTTCTATGTAAGAGTATCAATTTTGAATTTTCTCTTTTGAAGAAATCAGTTAAGTCTCTGAGAGCTAGGTTGGAACATAAGCCTTCAGTTTTCTCTGAAATGAGGAAATACCTAGAGTAGAAGCTCAAATTGTTTTCTTGGGGTGGGACTAGCTCTATGGTAAAGAACTGAAGCAGAAGAGCAATTTCTTCTTGCCAGAATTTGATGCCAGAGTGGGGAAGGTGAATCCAGCATAAGAGCCGATCTGGAGGACAGATAATGAACCTTAGTCAGTAATTCATCTTAAATATGTTCAGGACCCAGGAATCTAAAATGATCTTTTCCCAGAACGAAAGAAAGAAGTGAACTTGACCATACACAGGAAGGGCAGGTTGTATATTTTGCAGCTTCAATTTCAATAGGCGATCATACTCATTGAGAAGGCTGCTACTTTGACTAAGTAGACATGGATGCTTTGGCTGCATGGGCATAATTTGACTGCTTCATTTTGGGGAGGCAGAGGGAGGTGTGACATATTTGCATATTCATTTGTGTATTTGCATATTCATTATGATTATCTTTAAAAAAAGCAAGAGGGGCCCGATATTCAATTGGGATAACTATGCGCTGCTATGGTGCATAGCGATTGCCGCCGCCCTCGAAACCCAGATGTTCAATGCCAGGGTCATATGCGGCCCTGGCATTGAATATCCAGGGTCACCGCACAGCCTTCAATACCGCAGAAGCTAACCGGGTAGCAGCGATATTGCACCACTACCTGCTTAGCTCCCGCAGGTAAGATTAGGCCAGCTTTTCTTTCACCTAGTTTTAATTATTTATTTAACAGGTTTATTATACCACTTTATCATTTAGTCAAAGCAGATTACATTGTAACTTAAACTTGGTAATGTACATTAAACAAGAACATTGATAACTTGGATTTTTTTCTGAGGCAATGAGGTTTAAGTGACTTGCCCAAGGCCACCAGGAATGCTAGTGGCCACAAGGTCACAAGGAGTGCCGCTACCCGGTTAGTGACTGTCACCACCCACAACACGCCCTGAAACGCCCAGGACACACTCTGATGCAAAGTGCTTAGCATCGGGGAGTGTAGCGGCATTAGTTGGGGATATTCCATTCAGCGGCATTTACACGGTGTACAGTTCAGTTAGCCATGTAAATGCCTTTAGAATATCGGGCCCTACATGAATAGGAAGCCAGTATATCGAACAGGCGAGGGATGAGATGGTGCTTCCAAGATAAATACCAAAAAAAGGAAAGCAACATATTCCCAGGCTGTATCATTAAAATGCAGAAAAAATTGTAGCTGTTTAATTATTAGCCCGCCACTCACAAGATAAAAAAAATACTGATACCTGTAAATATGTATTCTGCAAAAAACAAAGATGTAAGGTGCTCTCATGCCAAGAGGCAAAAAGAAAAAGAGAACCACAGCACAGTTTCTAACACCAAAATAAAATTAATTATAATTTAACTAATTTTATTTTGCTGTTAGAAACTGTGCTATGGTTCTCTCTTTTTCTTTTTGAACATCTATTTTGTGTCCAACAAAACCCTCCTTCAACAGTAGGTGCAGAGCAGAACTAGGACATTTCACATAGAATCCAACCATAGAAGAAAAAATATCTGATTCCAGTGTCATCTCATTAACAGCCTCTCCAGTACGAGGCAGACAGTGAAATAACACAAAACCTTACAAAAGTCACTGAAGACCTCTAAAGCAAATTTACCATACCATAATGACACCAACTTCTAAAATTAACACTATAAGGAGCCTACCCAGAAAAGAACAGCACCATAAATATTGCAGTGGGCCTTAGAACATCCTTATACCTATTCAGAAAACTGAAGAAGCCTGATTATTACAAACGTGGCAGAAAGATACAGCAATTTTTCCCATTGTCACTGGGAGTGACAGGCTTGATAAAGAAGAATTTCCAAGCACATCTTGACAAACTACCCATACATGTTACATCTTACGAACTCCAGCAGGAGGCTCTCTTGGGCACGATGTATTATGCCGAGCATTAGCAGTAAATTTGAGAAACCTTAGAAGTGAGGTTCACGACTGTCATGGTATCACAAAAGTAACCCATTTGGAGAAACTGCCCCGAGTAAAACCCCATGCTAACAGAACATGTGGTCTTGGTCCCACAGGCAGAACACAATTAGAGCCTCACCAAGTACAGAATAAATCATAACAAACTCCAAGTAGAAATATGCAGACAAAACTAAATTTAAAGCCCAACAAGCTAGGGTGTGCAAGCAGTGCACACAAGAAATAGAAACAGAGATGCATTTCCTCCTGTACTGGGCAAATTATAAAGACGGCATACGTAAAATCCAAAACCGACATTATCCAGTCATTAAAATGAAAATAAATCCTTTACCTTTATCATCTAGCTATTTTATTTTTCTAGTTGCCTTGGTCCTGGTATCTGATTTCTGCGTACTCTGTCTTCCGTTAATTCTCTTTTCCAGAGTCTGCAATCCACCTGCCACTTCTCTCCACTCCTGTCTTACTCCCTTACATCCATCTCAGATACTGATCTTTTTCCTTTCAGCTTTCTTCCATTTACTTTTCTCTCTTTATCAACTCAGATTTCATTTCTCTTTCTTATATCCAGTTCTTAGTCTCCCTCGATTTACAACCCTCTCACTCCATCTCTCTATCCTTCCCTTAACTAACTTTTTCCTTTCTCTCTCTCTCTTCCACCCTCCCTATGTTCAGCAACTATCCCCTTCTTTCCTGCCATGTCTTGTCTCTCCCTCTTTCCCCAAACTCCCACCTGCCCCCTTTTTCTTATCCTATCCCCCATATCCAGCATTCCCTCTCTCTCCCCCTTACCCCATGTCCAGCATTTCCCCATTTCACCCCACTCCATCCAGCATCCCTCTCTCCCCACCTCATGCAGAATACCTGGCTTCAGTCATACACTGCCTGGTTAGCGATGGGTGCTACCTTCACTCCGCCCTGGAAAATGGTTACTGCTGCTCAAAATCTGCGGGTGCTACCACAGCACATCCCGATTCTAACCGCAAAGTATCAGGGCATGTAGCAGCATCACCCACGGATATCCAGCAGCACTAACCATATTAGTGCCACTGAATATCCCGTTTTACATCATTTTCAAAGTTTGCAGGTCTACAAACAATGCAAATGCCTTTGAATATCCACCCCACCTCCCCAATGAGAATCATTCCAATCTGTGAATAGCAGAGGTGGATATCCGGTTTGGATGTCCAACCCCCGCTATTCTCAGGGAGTGAATTCCCACCTCCAGGCTCCCCGCATGTACAGCGGCGTTGTGCAGGGAGCTCTGGACAAGGGTGGAAGGGGGGGAGGGTTGGAGGAGGAGTAGAGGTTGGGCAGAGGTAGGCCCATGACCCCGGATGTACAGGGCCGATTCCGGTAGTGTTCCTGTACATCCGGGGCAGCAAGGCTGCACAGGGAACTTATTCCACCTTGGAGATGGAATAAGTCCCCCCTGAGGAAGGAGTGCGGCACCAGCGGACCTCCCAACCCAGGTGAGCACCAGCGGGAGGTTCCCCGAAGCCCTTCCCTGGCCTTGGCAGGCCACTCCAATGGTCGGGAGATGGGGAAGAGCAGTATTGATCGGGTGCAGGGAATTGGGGCTCCTGCATGGCACCGCAGTATCATGGCAACAGAATGCCACAGCACCGAGGCTCCATGCAGGAGCACTGGGAGGTTTGGACGGGGTGGGAGCTGTACATGCAGTGGGGTGGAATTAGAGAACTCCTGCCCATCCAAGTCCTGTGCCTCAATTCTGCTCCAGTGGGAATTTCTAGCTCCAGCGAGTGCAGAATCAGGTGCAGAACCAGCCTGTCCAGATTTTGGACGTCCGGACAGGACGGACATGCCCCAAACAAAATGAGCCCGAATATCTATATCTATCTAACTGACAACTTCAGGTAAAATCAGGCGCTACAAAGTCAAGACCATACACCCTAAACCAAGGAGTTCCCCAAGGAACAGCCCTCTCCATGCTATTATTCAACATCTTCATTCGGCTGATCTGCACAATCATACAAACATTTAGGGGGTCATTCTGATGTGCGAATAGTGGGGATGTATGTCCGGTTTTGATGTACATCCCCCACTATTCGCTGGGGGCGAATTCTGAACTCCAGGCTCTGTGCACATACTGCGGCATTGTGTGGGGAGCTCTGGATGGGGTGGGAGGGGGAGAGCTGGAGGAGGAGCATGGGTGGGGCAGAGGCGGGCCCATGACCCCAGAAATACAGGGATGATTCTGGTCGTGGCCCTGTATGTCCGGGGCAGCAAGCATGGGGAGCTTATTCCACTTTGAAGGTGGAATAAGTCCCCCCAAGGAAGGGGAGCAGCACCGGCGGACTCCCCAACCCAGGTGAACGGCAGCGAGAGGCTCCCTGCCACCCGACCACAGCCTTGGCAGGCCCCTCTGGGGGTCAGGCATCAGGGAACAGCAGTTTGGTTCTGGTGTGGGGAATCATCACCCCTGCATGGCATCCCTGTGCCATGGCAACAGGACATCATGGCACTGAGACTCCATGCAGGAGCATTGGGAGGGATGGATGGAGTGGGAGCCATTCGTGCAGCAGGGCTGAATTGGGGCACGTCCAGCACGTCCAAGCTCTTTGCCTCGATTCTGCTCCCGCACGAACGTATAGCTCCTGCGGGTGCAGAATCGGGTGCAAATCTGGCGGTCCAGATTTTGGACATCTGGACGGGACAGATGGGCCCTGATCAGAATGGGCCCCTCAATTTCCATTACCACATATACGCTGATGACATCATGATCTATGCACCCATCAGTACACTCATCCCTGACATCACAAACTTAACAAAATGCTTCACCACCATCAGTTCATGGCTCATCACCCACAACATAACCATAAAGCTCAACTAAACCGAAGCCCTATATATCACCAGAGACAGCAGCTTCACCCCACCAGACACCATAAGATTCACTAGAACTCAGCTTCACGTATGACAAGAGATACAATATCTAGTTGTAACCCTCGATCAGCACCTAAAATTCTTTGCCCACATCAGAAACATCACCACGAGTACTGTATACTATAAACTCAAGACTGTACAACATCTCAAGCCTCTCCTAGCCCAGCAAACTTTCACACAGTCCTCCTGTAGCAGCTGATAAGCATGCAATAAATAATACCAGGAGTCAGTTCAAAGATCCAAGCCAATTTATTATGCACAAGTAGGGTTACCAACTTTTTCACCGAGAAAAACCCGACACCTGTGGCTCGCCATGCTCCACCCATTCTCCGCCCCTAGTCCCACCCCTGCCCCGCCCCCAGCCCCACCCACAAAAATTACCGAGGATACGTGTAGGCTAACTTCCTTGGTCAGATAATAATTAAACTGGGAACCCCAAAATCCAAACATGAAATGTACAACACTGGAGAAATAAAACTATAAAGTAATTTCCTCTTGCACTAAACAAAAACGCAAAGATGTTATCAATACACACTTCCCAGACCAAACATATTCCAGCTAATTCAAAATAAAAAGTATTTTTCTACCTTCTGTTTGGGCGTTTTATTTTTCAGTTGCAATTGCTCCAGTCACTTTCTTCTGGTTTCTTTCTTCGTGTCTTCTGCGAGCTATCCATTTGTCCTTTCTTCTCTTTTAAATGTTTTCCATTCTCTCTCTATATCTGCTTTAACATACTGATTGTTTCCCTTTTGCTCTTTCCCCCAATTCTTTCCTTATTCCTTTATCATCCATTTAAATTTCACCCTTTCATTCTCAAGCCCCTCTTACTCTCCCAATACCCAGCCCATCATAGACGTTTCTTCCACACAAAATATTTTTCCCCTCTCCACTCATTCCCCATCTATTCTAGTCCTCCCCCAAAATCAGTTCCCTTATAGTTCTAGACCCACCCAGCATCCACTCCCTTCTAGTCCCATTCTCCCATGCCCCACATCAGCCCATTTCCAGTCCTATTCCAGCTCTTCATCAGCCCATTTCCAGTGGTAGCCCTCACATCACAGACCATTTCCAGTCCTAGCCCCCCCCCCCCAATCACAGCCCATTTCCAGTCCAAGTCCCCCATCACAGCCTATTTCCAGTCCTAGGCCCCCCCACCCCATCACATCCCATTTGCAGTCGGAGTCCCCCCGCACCATCACAGCCCATTTGCAGTCCTACCCCCCCCCCACCACCATCACAGTCCATTTGCAGTCCTAGCCCCCCTAATCACAGCCTATTTCCAGTCCAAGTTCCCCCTCCCTCCACCATAGCCCATTTCCAGTCCAAGTTTCCCCCCCCCCCATAGCCCTTTTCCAGTCCAGGTCCCCCTCCCCATCACAACCCATTTCCAGTCCATGTCCCCCACCCCCATAGCCCTTTTCCAGTCCAGGTCCCCCTCCCCATCAAAACCCATTTCCAGTCCATGTCCCCCCCCCCCCCACATAGTCCTTTTACAGTCCAGGTCCCCCTCCCCATCACAGCCCATTTCTTTCCAGTCCAATGCCCCCCCATAGCCCTTTTCCAGTCCAGGTCCCCCCCCGTCACAGCCCATTTCAAGTCCAAGTCCCCCTAATCACAGCCTATTTCCAGTCCAAGTTCCCCCTCCCTCCGCCATAGCCCATTTCCAGTCCAATTCCCCCCTCCCATAGCCCTCTTCCCTTCCAAGGTCCCCCCCCCCCCTAGCCCTGTTCCAGTCCAGGTCCCCCTCCTCATCAAAACCCATTTCCAGTCCATGTCCATCCCCCCCACATAGTCCTTTTCCAGTCCAGGTCCCCCTCCCCATCACAGCCCATTTCTTTCCAGTCCAATGCCCCCCCATAGCCCTTTTCCAGTCCAGGTCCCCCTCCCCATCACAACCCATTTCCAGTCCAAGTCCCCCTAATCACAGCCTATTTCCAGTCCAAGTTCCCCCTCCCTCCGCCATAGCCCTCTTCCAGTCCAAGTCCCCCCCCCCCAGCCCTTTTCCAGTCCAGGTCCCCCTCCCATCACAGCCCATTTCTTTCCAGTCCAAGTCCCCCCCCCCCTCCATAGCCCTTTTCCGGTCCAGGTCCCCCCCCCCCCATCACAACCCATTTCCAGTCAAATTCCCCCCTCCTAGCCGTTTTCCAGTCCAGGCCCCCTCCCCCCATCACAGCCCAGGCAGTCCTTGGCCTCCCCCCCCCCCCAAAAACCGCGGCTGTCTGAGGCTTTAGAGGGAGCCGGGGAAGCCCGCACGAGGCCCCGGCTCCCTCTGAACAGCTGGCAGCGTGAAGAGCCTTTTCCTTCACGCTGGCGGCTGTTTCTGCGAAGCCGCGAATGCTGGGAAAGGTTAAAGGGCATTGCCTTTAACCTTTCCCACCAATCGCGGCTTCACAGGAACAGCCGCCAGCGTGAAGGTAAAGGCTCTTCACGCTGGCGGCTGTACGGAGGGAGCCGAGGCCTCGCGCGGGCTTCCCCGGCTCCCTCTGAAGCCCTCCGGGTTGGGAGAAAAGCCGGTTTTTCTGCTCTGGCCGCTCCCGATCTTGCGGCCAGAGCAAAAAAACCGGCTTTTCAAGGGCCGGTTTTGCCTCTGCGCCGGCAGCCAGCCTGGCCATGGAAAAACCGGCCAGGCCGGCTGAAAACCGGCCAGTTGGCAACCCTATGCACAAGGCCCAGACAGTCAAGCTTCAAAAAGGACTGAGCAAAGCTCTTACAGAAACATATTCATTTTATACATTTCTTTTCAGTTTGATACATGCAGACTTTCTATTGGTCCCAACGCCCCCTGCACCCATCCAATCAGGGACCCTTCTGGACCTAGCACCCTGCTCCCTCCTCTAGGATTGTTCTAACAATGTCACAGTTTCTAGGTATTGATACAATTCTACTGCGAGGTCGTTTCTAGCTCTAGGAATGCAAGTATTGAAACATTTCTATCCTCAGAACACAAGAGAATAATGAAGGATTTATGAATTCATGAAAAGCTTCTTGTTAAGCAGTTTTAAAGCAGCTTTCTCAGACTTTCACAAATTTTTGGTTCTTACTAAGATGGGAGTTGGAATCAGGGCCTAACTTACAGGCCTTTCATATTTGCAGGCTATCATAGGCCATAGCCTACCACATTCCCCCCTTTGATTATTCTCACCCACAAGTGAGAAAGGGTGAGAATTAAATCACACATTATACTTGCGTCACATCATCATGTTGGGGTATAGGGTAATATTGCCACATAGCTAATACTTTCGTAGCTGCCTTCCGTTCTACAGTGCTATCAATGGCTGCTGGCTTTACTCGACTGTGATGAATCCAAGTTTCAAGTTCTGCAACTTTAACTGCAGTTGGGGTTGATAAGATGACAACATAAGGTCCCTTCCAATGCGATACCAACGGTGTCTTTCTCCACTCTAATCCACACTGAGACTCCAGGCTTGAAAGGATGCAAAGGTTCTGTTAGATGGATGGGCAGCTGATCTTGTACCCACGTATGAAGACTCTGCAAATCAGAACTTAAAACCAATAGTTCTTGTCTAGTAATTTCAGATCCAATCTGTTTCATATCTCCTTTTATTCCTTGTACAATAGGCGGGGGTTGCCTATACAGAATCTCAAAAGGGGAAACTCCTAAAGACTTAGTAGGGGCTAAGCATATCCTAAGAAGGGCTATAGGAAGAACCTGGGGCCACTTCAGGTGAACTTCTTGACAAAGTTTAGACAACTGAGATATCAGGGTTCTATTCATACGTTTTACTTTTCCTAAGTTCTGAGGTCTGTAGGCAGTATGCCTCTGATAATGTCAATATCCCGGGGTCATACTTAATGGACTTGCCTCCTGAGGTTATCAACCCTCATTCTTTGTACAGGGCCCCATGTGCGTGCAAGGTTGTAAGGTCATACTTGGAATCTGTGTACACATTTAGATGGAGCTCTTTTCCTATTATCAGTGCTCTAGTGAGAGCTATCAGTTCAGCTTTCTGTGCTGAAGTTCCTGGGACCAGAGCTGAGGACTCAACTACCAGATCAAGGGTCACCACTGCATACCCGGCACAACGATCTCCATTGATGACGAGACTGCTTCCATCCACAAAGAAAGTCCGTTCTGGATTCTCCAAAGGAACATCAGTCAAATCCGGGCGACTTGAGAATACAGTGTCCATAATTTCTAAACAGTCATGTTCAGGGGGGGCAGGACCAATTGGGAGCAACGTAGAAGGATTCAGAGCTTGATTGACCATCAATTGCAATAATGGATTCTCACACAGCATACTCTGATACTTCAACATTCGTGAATTTGTGAGCCAGAAACTTCCTTTGTGTTCCATGAGGGTCAGAACAGAATGTGGTACAGCAACTTGAAGATTCTGTCTCAGAGTGAGCTTGTCTGCTTCGCTCACTAGGAGGGCTGTAGCTGCAACAGCTCTCACACAAGGGGGCCAACCTTTTGCAACCACATCCAATTGTTTTGACAAATAGGCTACTGGCCGTTGCCAAGATCCAAGAGATTGAGTCAGCACCACTAGAGCATTTCCTTGTGACTCATGAACATAGAGACGGAAAGGTAGACCCAGAGCTGGTGATGACATCAGAGCGGTTTTTAGAGATTGAAATGCTGCATCCTGTTCAGGTCCCCATTCCAGTGGTAACCTCTCCATTCCTTTGGTGACTTGATACAATGGCTTTGCCAACAGAACAAAATTGGGGATCCATATGCAACAGTACCCTGCAGCCCCCAGGAAGGCTCTTACTTGCCTCCTGGTGGTTGGAGTGGGAATACTGCACACAGCTTCTTTGCGTTCCGGTCCCAAGTGTCGAATCCCGCTAGACAACTGGAACCCTAGATATTTCACTTCGGTTTGGCATAATTGCGCCTTGGCTCTTGAGACTTTGTATCCAGCCTCATTTAGAAGGTGCAAGAGTTCACTGGTGACTTGTAGACATTCACTTTCTGAATTTGTGGCTATGAGCAGGTCGTCCACATACTGAAGAAGAACCCTTTGTCCTGGGTTCACTGAGTAACTTGAGAGATCTTGATTCAAAGCAGCACTGAAGAGAGTAGGTGAATTCTTAAATCCTTGAGGTAATCGAGTCCAGGTAAGTTGGCCCCGCCTTCCTGTTGTGGGGTCTTGCCATTCAAAAACGAACAAAAGTTGACTGGTGGGGGCTAGGCGTATACAGAAGAAGGCATCTTTCAGGTCCAGGACGGTGAAATGAGTAGCCTCAGCAGGGATCAGTCCCAAGAGAGTATAAGGATTTGGTACCACTGGGTGTATAGTTTCAGCTGCATCATTTACCCGCCTCAGATCTTGTACTGGGCGGTAATCCCCTGTCCCAGGTTTCTTGACTGGGAGAAGGGGGGTATTCCAAGGTGACTGGCACTCCTTGAGAAGTCCATACTTCAGCAGTTTCATCAGATGGCAGTGGATACCTTCAAAAGCTGGTCGAGGAAGAGGATACTGCTTCACATGCACGTGTTCCGCTCCTGGCTTGAGGGTGACAATGACAGGGGCTATGTTCTTCGCTAGGCCAGGTGGATTATCTTCTGCCCATACTTCAGGCGGGGCTAAAAGGTTGGTGGGTATACAGGAACTAGCTGGCTTGGTTGGAGATACATTATAGAACCGCCATTCTTCTTCTAGGGGAACAGTCAGCACCATCAATCCAGCAGGCTTTGGGTTCACAGTCATTTGCATTTCTCCCCCTTCAGCAAAGGATATTTGCGCCTGAAGCTTAGCAAGCATATCTCGGCCCAAGAGTGGAATAGGGCACTCAGGCATATACAGGAACTGGTGCGTTATTTTCTGTCCCCCTAGTTCACAAATGCGGTTTTTCAGGACAGGCTTGGTGGCCCTAGCCCCAGTGGCCCCAATAATGGTGATGCATCGAGAAGACAAAGGGGCTACTGGCTTTGCCACCACTGAGTGTTCTGCTCCTTTATCCACCATAAAGTCCATATATTGGTCCCCTATTTTCAAACTGACCATAGGCTCCTGGGGATCCAGGGTGAACTTGGAGCCCGGTCTGGCCTAGTCTTCATCCATGTCATAGCCTGTTGCAACTGCCACTCCCTCAATAGCTTCTTCCCTCTCTCGCTGGACCTCTGCTCGAGTCATTCCTCCACGACTCTGAAATCGGCCTCCTGTTCTCCAGGGACTCCCTCCTCCCCTTCTGGGGGTGGAGTCAAGATGTGGGCATTCACTTCTCCAATGTCCTTATTCTCTGCAATGGGCGCACAGATTCGCACCCAGTGGGGTCCAATTATTTTCACGACCCCTTCCACGTCCTCTGCTCCTTCGATTAGGAAAACCTCCTTTATGTCGTTCAATTAAAGCGGCAGCAAGAAGATCTGCTTTCTTCTTCATTTTACGTTCACTTTCTCTGTTACGTTCATTTTCACGATTCACAAACACTTTCTGAGCAACTTCCATTAACTGTGCTGTATTCATGCCCGCAAATCCATCCAGTTTCTGTAACTTTCGTTTTATGTCTCTCTGGGACTGACTGACAAAGGCTGCGTTTACCATATGCAAATTTTCCTGAGCGGCTGGATCGTATGGGGTATACAATCTATAGGCTGCAGACAACCGCTCATAAAAGGCCGCTGGGCTCTCATCTGGACCCTGGATAACTTCTGATACCTTCCCGATATTCATGGCCCTCTGGCCTCCCTTCCTCAGGCCCTGCAGCAAGGCCTGGCGAAATCGAGTTAGGGCCGCCGCCCCCCTTTCGTCATTTGGATCCCATCTAGGATCTTCATTTGGGAAAGCTGTGGCGGCTGTTTGTGGGAGATTCATTTCCCCCGCCGCTACGGGATTCTCTTCTAACCAGCGGATGGCTGCTTGCACAATTCGCGCTCGCTCCTCAGTAGTAAAGAGAGTGGACAGGAGCTGGCGACAATCAGTCCAGGTAGGCTGATGGGTTTGCATTATACTAGACATTAACTCTGTCAATTCTTGGGTTTTTTTAGTATAGGAGGCATAATGCGTTTTCCAGTTTAATAAATCAGTAGTGGAAAAAGGCACATAGATTAGACTGGTTGGTCCTGGTGCCATCTGGCCCTGTTCATTTAGGATAGGTAGACCAGGCACTTGACGCAATGGCATTAGGCGCCCTGCTTTCTCCTTCTTCTTTGGGGTTACACTTCTTAAATCATACGGTTCCCGGGTATAGGCTTCCTTGGTGGGTGACCCTGAACTGGCAAATGAATCCCTGCTGGCAGGGTCATCAGTGGACTGTGGTCCTCCCGAGGCACTCTGAACTGAGCCGGGGCTTCCGGTCAAGAGGGGGTGCGTGTCCTCCTGCTACGGAGATGGCTGGTGAACTACTTGGGGTACAACTGCAGGGAGGTGTCCCCCCCTGCCCCAGGCTCTGCCCGGGGTGGTGGCAGAGCTGAGGGGACTGGCCTATAAAGATACTGGGATGGACAGAGTGGAATGTCTGGAGATTCTGGGGCAGAATAAATGGGCAGCTTTTTTTTTTTTTTTTAAAGATCCAGACTTCCGGGCGCCCTCCCTTGTGGTTGCTACTAATCTCCTACACTGTTCCTCATAGCAACGCTTTATCCAGGAGGGTTTTTTTTCCCTTCACAAACACTTAACCAGGAATCTATATAGGGGAATTGATCAGGGAACATTTTCTGTACAACCTGATAAACACGGGAAACTATACTAATATCAAAGGTGCCCTCACAGGGCCATGAAGTGACCAACATTGGCCACTCCCTTTCACAGAGCATTCCTAATGGGGACGGAGACATTTTAATTCCGTAGTCTCCAGCAAATGCCTTGCTAAAATTCCTAGTGATCATAGCATGATTGCCTTTGATTTAATTAGTGGAGGAGGGATAGTAAGGAAATCCACAGTACTACCTTTTAACTTTCGAAAGGGAGACTATGATAAAATGAGGAAAACAGTTAAGAAAAAACTAAAAGGAGCAGTTGCAAAGGTTAAAGACGTACATCAGGCTTGGCTGTTGCTGAAAAATACTATATTGGAAGCCCAGACCAGCTGTATTCCACGCTTTAAGAAAAGTGGAAGGAAGTCCAAAAAACTGCCAGCATGGTTTAAAGGTGAGGACAGAGAGGCTGTTGTTGCCAAAAAAGCATCTTTCAGGAAATGGAAAAAAGAGCCAAACGATGAAACCTGGAAACAGCACAAGCACTGGCAAGTCAAATGCAAGGCATTGATAAGGCAGGCAAAGGGAGAATTTGAGAAGAAGCTTGCTGCGGAAGCAAAAATGTGAAGTAAAGACCTTTTCAAGTACATTCGTAGCAAAAAACATGTGAGAGAGTCAGTTGGTCCATTAGATGATAAAGGGGTTAAGGGAGCACTAAGAGGCGACAAGGCGATAGCGGAGAGACTGAATGAATTTTTTGCTTCGGTCTTTACTGAGGAAGATGTAGGGATGTTACCCATGACTGAAGTGGTATTTAAAGGTGCGGAAGAATTGAAGAAAATATCGATACATCGGGAAGATGTATTACAACTATTAGATAAAATGAAGAGTAGCAAATCACCTGGGCCGGATGGTATACATCCAAGGGTGTTGAAAGAACTGAAATATGAGATTGCAGACCTGCTATTAGTAATCTGTGAACTATCATTAAAATCATCTGTAATACCTGAAGATTGGAGGATCGCCAATGTAACACCAATTTTTAAAAAGGGTTCCAGGGGTGATCCGGGAAACTACAGACCGGTGAGCCTGACGTCAGTACCGGGAAAAATGGTAGAAACCATCATAAAGAATAAAATTACTCAGCATGTAGATAGTCATGACCTAATGGGAGACAGCCAACTTGGCTTTAGACAAGGAAGATCTTGTCTTACTAATCTGTTATGTTTTTTTGAAGGAGTGAATAATCAGGTGGACAAAGGTAAGTCGGTTGATATTGTGTATATGGACTTTCAGAAAGCCTTTGACAAGGTCCCTCATGAGAGACTTTTGGAAAAACTAAAGAGTCATGGGATAGGAGGCAGTGTACTATTGTGGATCAGGAACTGGTTAAAAGATAGAAAGCAGAGGGTAGGGCTAAATGGCCAATATTCACAATGGAGAAAGGTGAATAGTGGTGTACCCCAGGGATCTGTGCTGGGTCCGCTGCTTTTTGACATATTCATAAATGACCTGGAAAGTGGAATAACGAGTCAGGTTATCAAATTTGCAGATGACACAAAACTATTTAAAGTTGTTAAAACCCAAGAGGATTGTGGAAAATTGCAAGAGGATCTTGATAAATTGGAAGACTGGGCATCAAAATGGCAGATGAAATTTAATGTGGACAAGTGCAAAGTTATGCACCTAGGGAAGAATAACCCAAACTATGGTTACACGATGCAAGGTTCCACATTAGGAACTACCACCCAGGAAAAAGATTTAGGCGTCATTGTGGATACCATGTTAAAACCCTCGGTCCAGTGTGCAGCAGCAGCCAAGAGAGCAAATAGAATGCTAGGTATGATAAGGAAAGGAATGGAACATAAAACAAAATATATTATAATGCCTCTATATCGTTCCATGGTGAGACCGCACCTTGAATACTGTGTGCAATTCTGGTCGCCATATCTTAAAAAGGATATAGCGATTTTAGAAAAGGTTCAGAGAAGAGCCACCAAAATGGTAAAGGGGATGGAAGGATACTCCTATGAAGAAAGGCTAAAAAGGTTAGGGCTCTTTAACCTGGAAAAGAGACGGCTGAGGGGAGATATGATAGAAGTTTATAAATTAATGAACGGAGTGGAACGGGTAAACGAAGATCGTTTGTTTACCTTATCAGAATATAGAAAGACTAGGGGACATGCAATGAAGCTACAGGGTAAACTATTTAAGACTAATAAAAGAAAATATTTTTTCACTCAACGTGTAATCAAACTCTGGAATTTGTTACCGGAGGATGTAGTAAAGGCTGTTAGTGTAGCTGGGTTTAAAAAAGGTTTAGACAAGTTCCTGGCGGAAAGGTCCATAAACCATTATTAAGAAGGGACCCAGGATATCAATGCTTGAACCAATACAAGCATTGTGGAACCTGTGTCCCTTGGGGAAACTGATAGGTACATATGACCTAGATTGGCCACTGTTGGAAACAGAATACTGGGCTTGATGGACCTTGGTCTGACCCAGTATGGCATATCTTATGTTCTTATGTTCTTAGTCATACATTTCAACAGAATCTGTGTGGACTCCGACCCCTCCCCGCCATGGTGACGTACTTGACAACAGAGAGGGCGGGCAGTCAGGCTGCATTTTCCTGTGGACTAAGCATAATGGATGTGTGTGCTCATTCTAAATAGGAACAATTTAGATAAAGTCCTTAAAATATAAAACTATTATTTTGCAACATGTTATAACAACAATCCCAATAGAAAGAACTATGGCTCCTAACATGACGGCCACATATCTGTTACGTATGACTAGAGTAAAAATACTTGGCATGAAACTTAACTGCCAGCAGGTCGTCAGTACTAAGCTCAATAATGCAAAGGAATTACTTTAAATCTTACAGTTTAAAAAGCAGATATTCAAAGGACATGTAACGGGTACTTTTTCATAAAGTGGGTAGATATTTGGAATGCATATACTCCCCTTTTCTTTTTTATTAACAATAAGTATGTCCTCTATGAGGTGCTTGCCACAGTATATAAAATCTTGTTTTTACTTTTAATTTTGCTCAATAGCATACGCAGTCAAAACCAAATATATATATATATCAGGAATTAGAATTCAAGCACTATTAACTCCTCATTCACTCAGGATTTAAATCACTTTCAAGTCGCGATCTGGTAACTACTGGCTCGGGATGCTTCATAGTCCTGTCAGGGTTCTTAACCTCTACTTCGTAGGTCAAAGGAAAAACAAAAGCAGTTTCCTTAATTTCTCTATCATTTCTATTTGGACCATTACAGTGTTTGCTGAAGACTGAAACATAAAAAAACACAAGACAAGGCTAAGCCCACAAATGCATTATACCTAACAGCCTGTCTGATCAGGTATTCCTTTTTAAGGAGTCTCACCCTGCACACTAAAAACTGAACTAAACCCTTCCCCCTGGATATTTCTGAAAGGTAACATACCATAACAAGTAATACTAGCTCTACAGAATCCTCCTCACTTGGTCCGTACTCGATATTTATAAGAACAGTTGAGGAGCTCGAAAGGGGTTAATAAGAACTTAACCCTTTCCAGGCTGAGCCCAAAACTGTCGGGATCCAAAATTCTGACTAAACATTCCTACCAAATGACCATAGCAGAAGGAACATCACTATTAGAACATATTGAATAAGACAGGTACAATTTTCCTGAAATAAGCACAAATTAACCCAGCTGCAAAATGTGGATTAAAAATTGAAAGTAAGCCTTCAAAGGGTTAAAGGATACTAAAACATTCCTTTCTACGGGCTGTGTGAAAGACACACCCCTTCTCTCTCTGCTTGCTAGAGACTTGCTGTGCTGGAAAAAAACCTGAAATCAGTGAGACAGCTGTCTTTGTACTTAGAAGTGACTCCTGAGTTGGTTTTTCCTTCTTCTTTCTTCTTTTCTTAGTACTATTCCTTAATCGGTAAACTGTTTCACAAATTACCTGACAAAATAATCTTACATTATACCAGAAGGGAAACCCGCAGTTTCAACAGATAACAAAAATCAGATACAAACAACAAACAGTAAGGACAACGGAACAATGGGGGAGACAAAACACCAAACGCTTCCTCCTTTTCGCGACCTGGGTGCGGTCGCCCTGCCAGGAACTGCGCTACTCAGGAGTCCGCTCTCGCTTGGTCTGTATTCAAGACCTCTCAGTCACACAGACAGTCATGCCAGCAACAAGAAATTATTTTTCAAATGCCCAAGGTTTTACTGACTAACTGACTATCCCAACCAAAGTGTCGGTGGCTTCTGCTCCGCTAACCCTTATGCTGAGCGTACTAGGACCACCCTTATGAGAGGTGATCAGGCTCTCTCGTCTTTGCGCACTTATGCAAGACGTTCCCAGTTAGTCTATACCAAATTTGTCTCACATACTCATGCAAGACTTTCCCCAGGCTTCACTGACTATCCAACAAGAAAATGTCTATACCAAATTAGCCTCACATACTCATGCAAGACTTTCCCCAGGCTCACATATTCATGCAAGGCTTTCCCCAGGCTTCACTGACTCAAATGCTCAAGGTTTTCTACTCACCGGATCCGGTTCCCGATACCAAACCAGTTCATGGGTTGGATCCTGGACTCCCCTCGGGTTCGGAGGTGTTGGCCAGCTGGACTCAGTGGTCCGCCGAGGCAAGGAGAAACCCTCCCCAATACAAGAAGACCCGTGGCGCCTGAGGTTTCCCCTGCGGTCGGACAGACACGGTTCCAACCGGGCCAAACCTGGAGGCGAAAGTACGTGGTATATTCACTTGAATACCATCCACTACTCGCACATTCCCGGCCAACGCACCAAGAATATGTAGCAGCTGATAAGCATGCAATAAATAATACCAGGAATCAGTTCAAAGATCCAAGCCAATTTATTGTGCACAAGGCCCAGACAGTCAAGCTTCAAAAAGGACTGAGCAAAGCTCTTACAGAAACATATTCATTTTATACATTTCTTTTCAGTTTGATACATGCAGACTTTCTATTGGTCCCAACGCCCCCTGCACCCATCCAATCAGGGACCCTCTCTGGGCCTAGCACCCTGCTCCCTCCTCTAGGATTGTTCTAACAATGGCACAGTTTCTAGGTATTCATACAATTCTACTGCGAGGTCGTTTCTAGCTCTAAGAATGCAAGTATTGAAACATTTCTATCCTCAGAACACAAGAGAATAATGAAGGATTTATGAATTCATGAAAAACCTCTTGTTAAGCAGTTTTAAAGAAGCTTTCTCAGACTTTCACAGATTTTTGGTTCTTACTAAGATGGGGGTTGGCATCAGGGCCTAACTTACAGGCCTTTCATATTTGCAGGCTATCATAAGCCATAGCCTACCACACTCCAAGATCTCATCTTCCCACATATGGACTTCTGCAACCTCATCCTCCAAGGCCTACCTAAGACAACAGTCCACCCACTCCAACTAGCTCTCAAAACAGCAGTACGTACCCTCTGCAATGCAAGCATATCCGAACACATAACTCCCTTACTCAAACAGCTACATTGGCTACCCATCATTGAAAGTACAAAATTCAAATCATCATTACAATTTTCAAAGTCCTCAATGGCCTATCGTCCACCCACCTTCAGACAGTAATATAGTAACAAAGTAACATAGTAAATGATGGCAGATAAAGACCAGTATGGTCCTTCTAGTCTGCCCAGCAATATGACAGAAGTAGATGCACCCCTTCCCATGTCTTTTAGGGAGTAGGTGCACCCCTACCCATGTCTTTGCTTAGTGGTCCACCCACCAGGAGCAGGTGCACCCCTCCCCATGTCTTCACCCCTCCCCATTTCTTTGTTTCTTTGTTTGTTTAGGGGTGAACACACCACTCCTCCCCCCATCGCTCCATGTAGGACACCCCTATTTGTTGAGAAATTAGATGGTTCTGTTTATTTTGATTTAATCTTGTTGCTGTAAAGTAATCCACAGTGTCTGTCCCAGGCCACTTTGAATTCCGTCATTGTGTTTGTCCCCACCACCTCCATCGGGAGGGCATTCCAAGTATCCACCACCCTTTCAGTAAAAAAGTATTTCCTGACATTGCCTTTCAATTTACCACCTTGCAGCTTCATGTTATGCCCTCTAGTTTTACAGCTTCCCCGTCTCTGGAAGAGGTTTGTTTGTTCATTATTTCTTTTTAAGTATTTAAAGGTCTGAATCATATCTCCCCTATCCCTCCTCTCCTCCAAAGTGCACATATTTAGGTCTTCAAGTCTCTCCTCATAAGACTTCTGACGCAGTCTCCAAATCATTTTGATCACCTTCCTCTGAACAGCTTCCATTCTTTTTACATCCTTTACAAGATACGGTCGCCAAAACTGAGCACAGTATTCCAAGTGAGGCTTCACCAGAGACTTATACAGTGGTACCAGTACCCCTTCCTTTCTGCTGGTATTCCTCTTCGAATGCAGCCCAAAATCCTCCTGGCTTTTGCCACTGCCTTGTCGCACTGTTTTGCCACCTTGCGATCTACAGAAATAATCACACCGAGGTCTTTCTCCTGCTCCGTGCACACCAACCTCTCGCCCCCTTTTGTGTACATTTCTCTTGGATTTCTGCTACTCAAGTGCATCACATTGCACTTCTTCGCATGAATTTTTAATTGCCAAGCAATCAGACCATTCCTCCAGCTTTTGCAGATCCCTCCTCATGTTAAGCGCTCCCTCGGGGGAGTCCACTGTGTTGCAAATTTTCGTGTCATCTGCAAAAAGACAGACTTTTCCATTCAGTCCTTCAGCAATGTCACTCACAAATACATTGAACAGTGCCGGGCCTAGGACTTAACCCTGAGGCACCCCACTAATCACCTTCCTTTCATCCGAGTGAGCTCCATTTATGATCACCTTCTGTCATCTGTCAGTCAACCAATTTCTGATTTAGTTTACCACCTTGGGACCCATCCCCAAACTACTGAGTTTATTGATAAGCCTCCTATGAAGGACAGTCTCAAAGGCTTTGCTGAAATCCAGGTAGCTGACATCCATCGCGTGTCCTTGATGCAGTTCTCTGGTCACCCAGTCAAAGAACTCAATGAGATTTGTCTGGCAAGATCGTCCTTCGGTAAAACCATGTTGCCTCAGATCCTGTAACCCGCTGGTTTTGAGAAAGTTCACTATTCGCTCTTTCAGGAGTGTCTCCATTACTTTTCCCGCCACCGAGGTAAGGCTCACGGGCCTGTAGTTTGACACTTCTTCCCTGTCACCACTTTTGTGTAGAGGTATGACGTCAGCCATTCTCCAGTCCTGAGGAACCTCTCCTGTTTCCAAGGATCTGTTGAAAACATCCTGCACGAACCTCTCCTGTTTCCAAGGATCTGTTGAAAACATCCTGCACGAACCTCTCTGAGCTCTTTCAGTATCCTGGGATGTATCCCATCTGGTCCCATGGCCTTGTCCACTTTCAGTTTTGCAAGTTGTTCTAAAACCTCATCCTCTCTGAATGGTGTGGTATCTACCTCATTCCCATTTTTATATTTGGGAGTCATAGGTGGTCCATCTCCAGGATTTTCTTTAGTAAAAACAGAGCAGAAGTATTTGTTTAGTAATTTCGCTTTATCAATGTCATTTTCCACGAGTCCGTTTCCAGCACTTCTGAGTCCTGCAATTCCACCTCTGATCTTCTTCCTTTCCCGAATATACCTGAAGAAAGTTTTGTCGCCGCACTTAACATCTTTAGCCATCTTTTCCTCTGCCTTTGATTTTGCTATCCTTATTTCACTTTTTGTTTCCTTCAGTTTGATCCTGTATTCATTTCTGTGTTCTTTTGTTTGCAAGCTTTTGAATTTTACAAAAGCTGTGTTTTTTGCCCTTATTTGAGCAGCCACTTCTTTGGAAAACCAAATAGGTTTCCTTCTCCTCTTGTTTTTATTTAGTTTTCTTACATATTTATCTGTTGCCCCTTTTAGTTTAGCCCATTGCAATTCCACTTCCCTTATCCCCTTCCACCCTGTCATCTCCTCCTTTAGGTACTCAGCCATTTTATTGAAGTCAGTGTTTTTGAAGTTTAGGACTTTGAGCTTGCTATGATTGGATTGCACCTTGGCTTTTATCTCAAACCACACCGTGTGATGATCACTGTTGCTCAAAGGGTCACTCACCCAGACATTAGACACGCTATCAGTGTTGGTGAGCACCAAATCCAGTGTTGAGCTTTCCCTAGTTGGTTCCATCACCATTTGTCTAAGTAATGCATCTTGGATAGCGTCTACAATTTTTTTGCTTCTTTCGAGATTTGCAGAAGGAGCAATCCAATCCACATCGGGTAGATTAAAGTCACCCAATATGATTGTTTCCCCCTTTGTTGCTATCTTGGCAATATCTATAATCAATTGGTTATCTATCTCTTCAATTTGAGTTGGAGGTCTGTAGATTACAGCAGTATGGATGACAGTGCCATCTCCTCTTTCCAACATGATCCAGAGCGCTTCTTCTTTTCCCCATGCACCCTGCATTTCAATAGCTTTGATATTGCTTTTGACATACAAGGCTACTCCTCCCCTTTTCCATTTTCTCTGTCTCTTCTGAATAGATTATAGCCAGGTATGGCTATATCCCAATCATGCAATTCTTTAAACCATGTTTCTGTAATGGCCACAATGTCCAAGTCCTTTTCCACCATTAGGGCTTCCAGGTCTGGAAGTTTGTTGGCTAAGCTTCGAGCATTTGTGCTCATTGCTTTCCAGCATTTAACTGGCTTGTGTGTATATATACATGTAATACATAAAACCAAAGACAACCGCACAAGTCGAACCGGATCCCAGAACACTCTAATCACCCCAACGTTCTTCACCAGAACCAGCACCACCACATCCAGAAGAGCCTTCCCATATCTCAATCCCATGCAAACTCCAGGCCACAAAAGACCTCTAACATTCAGAAAAACCCTCAACACTCACCTATTTACAGCCTACTTCACTGAAAACATGACATAATCCCATTATGTAACAGCCTCTGACCCTTGTCTCCCTATCCCCTTTCCCCATCCCGTTTCCCTTTCCCCCCACCATCCCTTCTATTCTTCCCACTTTTCTATGAGCATTGATCCCCCTTTATATTAAGGTCTCTCTAAATTCATTACCCTGTTACAATGTATTAAGTTCTGTTTCGATGTACTATAAACTGCTTTGACCACAGGATAAAGCAGTATAGAAAAGCTGTTAAATAAATAAATATATTTCAATCATTAAACTGAAAATAAATTCCTATTTTTACCTTAGTCATCCAGCCAGTATAGTTTTCTACTTGCACTGGTTCCAGTCTCTGGTTTCTGCTTTTCAGCATCTTCTCTTAAGTCTTTCCAGGGTCTTGGGTCCATCTGCTACTTCTCTCCTATGCATCCATCTCTTATATTGATCTTTTACTTTTCAGCTTTCTTCCATTTATTTTTTTTAATCTCTCTATTGACTCAAATTCCTCTCTTTCTTCTTACTATCTTGTCCTCAATCTATTACTTTTCATCCTTAACCCCAAACCTCTTATTCCCTAGTCTATCACTAATTCTCTCTCACTTCCCTGCTGTGTCCAGCATCTCCCCCTCCTTTTTTTCCCCAATGTCCAAATCACCCCACCCAATTTCTGCCCCTCACTCCCTCTCTCCCATCTAGCATTTCCACCTCTATCTTATATCATATCCCCCACCAGATCCAAAATTTCTCTTCTGTCTCACTGTGTCCGGCATTCCTATCCTTCTTCCTATTTCCTCTCATGTCTAGCATCTATACTCCATTTCCCTTATTTCTTGTCAAGTCCAGTTTTCCCCTCTGTAGCTCTTTGCCCCCTCCTGTGTCCAGCATCTCACCACTCTATCTCCCTATGACCCCATTGCATGTCACGCATTTCCCCTCTATCTCCCTATGGACCCATTACATGTCACGCATTTCCCCTCCATCTCCCTATGACCGCATTACATGTCACGCATTTCCCCTCCATCTCCCTATGACCCCATTACATGTCACGCATTTCCTCTCCATCTCCCTATGACCCCATTACATGTCATGCATTTCCCCTCCATCTCCCTATGACCCCATTATATGTCATGCATTTCCCCTCTATCTCCCTATGACCCCATTGCATGTCACGCATTTCCCCTCCATCTCCCTATGACCCCATTACATGTCACGCATTTCCCCTCTATCTCCCTATGACCCCATTACATGTCACGCATTTCCCCTCCATCTCCCTATGGACCCCATTACATGTCACGCATTTCCCCTCCATCTTCCTATGACCCCATTACATGTCACGGGGTCCAACAAAAAGAACAGCGCTAGCCACTCAAACGAGCAGAAACAAAAACACATTTCCCCTCCATCTCCCTATGACCCCATTACATGTCACGCATTTCCTCTCCATCTCCCTATGACCCCATTACATGTCACGCATTTCCCCTCCATCTCCCTATGGCCCCATTACATGTCACGCATTTCCTCTCCATCTCCCTATGGCCCCATTACATGTCACGCATTTCCCCTCCATCTCCCTATGACCCCATTACATGTCACACATTTCCCCTCCATCTCCCTATGGACCCATTACATGTCACGCATTTCCCCTCCATCTCCCTATGACCCCATTACATGTCACGCATTTCCTGTCCATCTCCCTATGGCCCCATTACATGTCACGCATTTCCCCTCCATCTCCCTATGACCCCATTACATGTCACGCATTTCCTCTCCATCTCCCTATGGCCCCATTACATGTCACGCATTTCCCCTCCATCTCCCTATGACCCCATTACATGTCACACATTTCCCCTCCATCTCCCTATGGACCCCATTACATGTCACGCATTTCCCCTCCATCTCCCTATGGACCCATTACATGTCACGCATTTCCCCTCCATCTCCCTATGGACCCATTACATGTCACGCATTTCCTCTCCATCTCCCTATGACCCCATTACATGTCACGCATTTCCCCTCCATCTCCCTATGGACCCATTACATGTCACGCATTTCCCCTCCATCTCCCTATGACCCCATTACATGTCACGCATTTCCTCTCCATCTCCCTATGGCCCCATTACATGTCACGCATTTCCTCTCCATCTCCCTATGACCCCATTACATGTCACGCATTTCCCCTCCATCTCCCTATGACCCCATTACATGTCACGCATTTCCCCTCCATCTCCCTATGACCCCATTACATGTCACACATTTCCCCTCCATCTCCCTATGGACCCCATTACATGTCACGCATTTCCCCTCCATCTCCCTATGGACCCATTACATGTCACGCATTTCCTCTCCATCTCCCTATGACCCCATTACATGTCACGCATTTCCCCTCCATCTCCCTATGGACCCATTACATGTCACGCATTTCCCCTCCATCTCCCTATGACCCCATTACATGTCACGCATTTCCCCTCCATCACCCTATGACCCCATTACATGTCACGCATTTTCCCTCCATCTCCTTATGACCCCATTATATGTCACGCATTTCCTCTCCATCTCCCTATGACCCCATTACATGTCATGCATTTACCCTCCATCTCCCTATGACCCCATTACATGTCACGCATTTCCCCTCCATCTCCCTATGACCCCATTACATGTCACGCATTTCCCCTCCATCTCCCTATGACCCCATTACATGTCATGCATTTCCCCTCCATCTCCCTATGACCCCATTACATGTCTCGCATTTCCCCTCCATCTCCCTATGACCCCATTACATGTTACGCATTTCCTCTCCATCTCCCTATGGCCCCATTACATGTCACGCATTTCCTCTCCATCTCCCTATGACCCCATTACATGTCACGCATTTCTTCTCCATCTCCCTATGACCCCATTACATGTCACGCATTTCCCCTCCATCTCCCTATGACCCCATTATATGTCACACATTTCCCCTCCATCTCCCTATGACCCCATTGCATGTCACGCATTTCCTCTCCATCTCCTTATGACCCCATTACATGTCATGCGTTTCCACTCCATCTCCCTATGGCCCCATTATATGTCACGCATTTCCCCTCCATCTTCCTATGACCCCATTACATGTCACGCATTTCCCCTCCATCTCCCTATGGCCCCATTACATGTCACGCATTTCCCCTCCATCTCCCTATGGCCCCATTACATGTCACGCATTTCCCCTCCATCTCCCTATGACCCCATTACATGTCACGCATTTCCCCTCCATCTCCCTATGACCCCATTACATGTCACGCATTTCCCCTCCATCTCCCTATGACCCCATTACATGTCACGCATTTCCGCTCCATCTCCCTATGACCCCATTACATGTCACGCATTTCCCCTCCATCTCCCTATGACCCCATTACATGTCACGCATTTCCGCTCCATCTCCCTATGACCCCATTACATGTCACGCATTTCCCCTCCATCTCCCTATGACCCCATTACATGTCACGCATTTCCCCTCCATCACCCTATGACCCCATTATATGTCACGCATTTCCCCTCCATCTCCCTATGACCCCATTAATGTCACGCATTTCCCCTCCATGTCCCTATGACCCCATTACATGTCACGCATTTCCCCTCCATCTCCCTATTACCCCATTACATGTCACGCATTTCCCCTCCATCTCCCTATGACCCCATTTCATGTCACGCATTTCCCCTCCATCTCCCTATGACCCCATTACATGTCACGCATTTCCCCTCCATCTCCCTATGACCCCATTACATGTCACGCATTTCCCCTCCATCTCCCTATGACCCCATTACATGTCACGTATTTCCCCTCCATCTCCCTATGACCCCATTACATGTCACGCATTTCCCCTCCATCTCCCTTTGACCCCATTACATGTCACGCATTTCCTCTCCATCTCCTTATGACCCCATTACATGTCACGCATTTCCCCTCCATCTCCTTATGACCCCATTACATGTCACGCATTTCCGCTCCATCTCCTTATGACCCCATTACATGTCATGCATTTCTGCTCCATCTCCTTATGACCCCATTACATGTCACGCATTTCCGCTCCATCTCCTTATTCCCACCTCCCCTGTGTCCAACATCATTCTCTTCTCTATCTCCCAAATTCTCTCTCATGTTCATCTGGCTATAATGCCACCTCCCTATTACCCCTTTCCCTGTGTCAAGCATCCCCCCTCCCTCTCTCTTCCCATCCTTATGACCTCTCTATGTCTAATATCCCCTCGCCTCAGTTTCCTTTATCCCTTCTCTCTGTGCCAACTGCACTGAAACAAAATAAACTCTCCAGATTCCATTCCGTAGCAGCAGTGCTGTGGCAGTCCGGGAAACAGGAAGGGACTTTGCAATGATCACGGTGGGCAGGCAGTAGGCTACCTGCGGGGACCCTGTCCCCTGTACGCAGAAGAAGCAGAGGAGCTGCTATTGCAGCAAAGATCCTTCCTGTCTGCCTGCAGGGCTCGAAAGGGGCTTTTCTTCTTCTGCCCGTGAGAGATATGATCCCTGCGGGCAACCTGCCTGCTGTGTTTTTTGGTGGGGCCGGGGCCCTTGTGGCCTACTCCTTTCCGATGCCTATGCTGACTTTTATGCTGCTCGGTATTTTATAAGCAGCCATTCAGAAGTGTATATGGCCACATATGCAAATTAATGACTAAAATAAGCCCCAGTTAAGTGCCTACTTGGCATCTCAAAGTACACGTTCCTTTATAAAATTCCCCTCATAAAGCCCAGTTTTGCGTAGGGGCTGCATGTGGGGAATGGGACATCCGGATCAGGGCATTACCATTTCCTCAGCATGTTCCAGAAAGCTTGCTGGGCACAGAGCCTTTTGTAAAATATGTAGAAGGATGTCAGCGAATACATGTACTGCAGTAGCATTGATTTCAGCAAAGTAAATGCATCAAAAGTGAGCAGCAGCACTCAGAAGCCTTCTCATACAAGTGCTGGCACTTACGTGTGCAAGTAGTGATTTCACAGCTTCTGTATGTGCCACCAATTACATGTACTGTATAGTGGCCGCATTTCAGAACACTGGAAGTAATTATATAAAGGATTCCTCATGCGTGAAAGAGCTTTTAGAGAATTCCCCCAGGGGTTATGTGCGCAGAACTATGTGCGATGACAAGGTGCGCACGTTCACACAACTCACATGTAGATGTGTTCTGGGGCAGAGCACAGGCAGAGTCATCATTTAAGTGTGTAATTTCTACGTGTATACACAGACTTTATGTGCTAATCTGATTCCGAGCAGGTGTAAATGTCTGTGGCTTCAGTCTAGCCACCATTTATGTGATTTACCCCAAGTGTCTTATAAAGACACATGGGACAGGTTTACTAAAGATGAATGCATGCTAATGTTAGGTGCTTCTGAAGTCCATTTTATTCCTATGGCCACAGTGGTGTGTAGCACATACTAGCGGATGCCTAGCCTACTGCATGTTGATCTTTAGTAAACATGCTCCATAGGCACCTATGTCTTTATAAAATAGGTCAAAAAGAAGGTGCCTATGTGGCTTTCACATATAGGGGACCTGTTATAAACTTACTCTCTACAGCCAGCATTCGATCCCGTGAATAACAGGGTTGGAGGCCCAGTCTGGACGTGCAACCCACGCTCAGAGCCTGTCCCTGATTCCGCTGCCAGCACTCCCCACATGTACACAGTAGTTGTGCAGAGAGCACTGTATGTGGGTGGAGCTGAGGTGGGGCAAGATGCCTGGACATACAGAGGCTAGTCAGGAAGACCCTCTGTACATCCCCCGGCACCAACATGGACGGTCTGCCTAGTCCACCCTGAGGTTGGAATAAGTGCAGGCCACCACTCCAATGGTGGCCTGCAGCCCCCCACTCACCAGGGCACCCAGTCAGGATGGAGCCTGCCAGCATGGCATGATCTTGTGGACTCTTGCAGATAGGCGGACAGCATCCTGCTGGTGCCTGTGTCGGCCACACTATTCCCATCAGCCAGCTGGACTTGTCAATGCTATGGCGACGAGATTCCACTGCACCAGCACTCCAGCCACAGTGGGCTGTGCAGGAAACGAGTAGCGCTTCAGATGTCTCACATCACACAATATGGTACACGCTGGGCAGCCTAAGTGCCCGATTCTGCAATCGCGGGTGCATCTAGCTCCTGTGGTTGCAGAACTGGGTACATCTTGGCCTCATCTGGATTTTGGCCATTCAGACGGTCCAGGTGTGCACTATTCTGAATCAGCCTCCATGTGCATCAGTAGGACTAATTAAGGAGCAAAGCCACAAAAGATTTTTTTCTGCTCCTCAAAAATGGGGAATTAAGGTCATGAATGCCCTCCGTCCCTCATGTTTGGCCCTGGCCTAAATTAACACTTTTATGACAGTTGCATTCATTTCAGAGCAGGTGCAAAAGCAGATGGAGAAATCTCTGTAATTGTGGAATGAGAAGTACACATATAGGGCCTGATATTGAGTTAGGTCGGCTAGGCGCAAGTACAGTGTCTCGCCGTCGCTGCCGTCTCCTAACCCTGGATATTCAATGCTGGGGTCATATGCAGTCCTGGCATTGAATATCTGGGATCACCGCACATGCCCAGAAGCCACAGAGGCTAACTGGATAGCGGCAATATTGCGCTGCTGCCCATTTAGCTTCTATGTGTAAAGATAGGTCAGTTTTTCCAGCGCCTATTATTTACTTCTAGAAGTCAACTGGGTAGCAATGCAATATTGTCACTCATGACATGCCTCGATGCTAAGCAGTTAGCATTGGGGTGTGTAGGAGAGAAGATTGGGGATATTCATTGAATATTCCACCGAGCGGCATTTATATGGTTTACAGGGCTGCAAACTGTATAAATGTCTTTTGAATATTGGGCCCATAGTTTTCATTTCACCCCAACCATGCCCATGACATGTCCCCCTCTGCGTCCTGGGCATCTACACATGTAAGTGTTGGGTTTTCCAAAATTTCTGTTTTGACCTATAGCCAATCTACACAGTGAAAAGAAAAAAGTGAAAGTGTGTGCCAAGTCAATGCCTGCCAACCCCAAGCAGAAGTAGACTGCCAGGTCTTTCTTCTACACAGGAAGTCTACAGAAGCAGGTGTGCCAATGTGGTCACCCATCCAAGTACTAGCCAGGCCTGACCCTGCATAGCTTCTGTGATCAACTAACATCAAGCTTATTCAGGGCAAAAAGCCATATCTGCACAGCTAACTGCTTCTAGATGCTTCTAAAATGACCACCATAGGCAGATCTTTAGATTTAGTTGGGCTCCTCTTGACACAAATTTCCTTCTGGATTTCCAAGTCAGCTATAGCCTTGTTCATATAGACATGGGACTGCTACAGCTGGCTCTGATTTACTGTTACTGTTGTAAATCAGTCTCAGGTTTAGTCATTCGTCAGGAGGGGATGGGCAGATAGGCTATGCGAATAAGCTGCTGTGACTTTTAGCAGTAAATCATTAACAAAAGTGCTCACCTTTAAGTTTAAAGTCAGGCTGTGCTGCTTCAGATTCTGCGAGAGGCACATCGGGTCAGTCAGACACGGCTCAAAGGATGGGAGTGAAATGAAGATCTCATTTCCCACCCCACCTCGCCCTCATCCTTCCTCCTCAGTATCATCAGTGTTCACTCCTAATCATTTTTTTTTTAATAATCAGTAGCAAAACTGGTTAGGGCAATGGAAAATTTTGCATCTTTATATTATATATTCCCTTGCACAGTAGTGCTGCAGTATTTTACCATTAGGTGGTGTTACTGTTCCATCTCATCTTTCCAGACTTTGCGACGTGTTACAGTAATCCTGGAATTGGCAACCTGAAGCTTTGGCAATTACTTTGAGCCCTTGGACTATGGAGGCCAGATGCAGTGCCAACACTTCTATTCTCATTTCTTGGAGAGCAATTCAGTTCTAGCTAAGTCAGCATCACAGGAAATATATATATATATGCAAATGCAATGTGTGCCTTTGAGTTAGTCCTGACTCCTGGTGACCCAGAAGCTCCTGGGTTTTCTTGGCAGTGTCACTGGAAGTAGAATGCCAGGCCTTTCTTCTGAGGCAATGGAGGGTTATATATATATATATATATATATATATATATATCAGTATCAGTTTACAAGGGGATCATGTACATATATATCAATCAGTATCAACCAAGCCAGTGTTCTAAGCAGTATCAGTCAAGCCAGTGTTTAACCACTAGGCTACTCCTCCTATATATATATATCAGTATCAGTTTACGAGGGGATCATAACAAACAAGGCTTGTGACAAGGAGACATAAAATCTGCAATCTGTCTTTCACTTTAAACTTAGAATGGAGACAGAAGAGCTTCTCAAAGTGTGCCAGAAAACACCTCCACTATAAGATAGTCATTTCTGATTAAGGCTCCTGAAAAAGAAGTTGGATCAGTGAGCTGGGTTTCTTGGCTGTTCTTAAAAGTGGTGCATATCTTCAGTGCTCTCACTTGCTCCCAGTGTTTAAGTTTTGTAAGCTTACTACATATGAATAAACTATTTCAAAAAGCACCAAGGTCACTCCATGGCTCAGCTGTAGTGCTCTGGTGCTACAGAGTCACAGAATCTGCAGAGGCGACACACTCAGACTCCTCAGTGGGCGGAAAGAGAGCTGCCACTATGGTGGTGACCCCTGTGCGTGACAGCTTTGTTAGAGACCTCCCCTCCAGCTCTTGACCAGCAAGGGATTCTGAGGTCATCCATGTCATGCATACCGTCTCAGGGACAAGGAGGGTCAATAGTGGAGAATATCTAAACAAAATTATCAGACCGTTTCTTAGAGGGTAATTTTGTAATAGGGCTCCTAGACCGGGAAGGCGCATAATCACATATGTTACTCCTCTGTAAAATAGCCTAATAGAGACCTTACACCTGGTGTCTATCTTGCATGCCTCTCGGGGCAAGCTTCCACGATACTTAGGCACAAGCCCTCTCGCCATACTCCTTGCAGGGAGCCTGGCATTATCTTTGTCAGCTAATGGAGCATTCAGGGCTCCTACCAATGCGAGGCAACCTGGCATTCACATTGGGTGAGATGTCTAGAGAATTTGGGCTCTGGGGACAGCAGGGCCTAGATCATTTGTCCCAGTTTTTGAAATCAGAGAGTCATCTTAAACCTCTCGCAGAGTTAACCAGGGAATTTTAACTGGTTCCAGGTGGAGTTTATGCTCTCATGCAGGTGCGACACTATATTGCTTCCATGATGTGCTCCGACCCCAGCCAGGGATTTGTTGACAAACTAGTGGCATTCTTTGAGACAGACAGTCAAGAGCGCATGTCACTCTCTTTGATGCGGAGGGCATCAACACCTTGGAGACCGCACAGTACCATGCTGAGCTGGCTCACCAATGGAATGAGGAGTTGGGTATGGCCTGGGGGGGGGGGGAGGACTTGACTCATGCCATATGGAGGGTTCCCCAAGATACTACTGCTGTGACACTCCGCAAACCCCTGTACAAAGTGATCCTGCATGCTTTTTTCACCCCCATGAGGTCAAGGGCAGCTGGCCAGGTGGCTACAGGAGCCTGCCACAAATGTTTTGCAGGATGTGGTACTCAGGGTCACATGTTTTGGTTGTGCAGTGAAGTGTGTGGCTTTTGGAATAAAATGTAGGAGTACATGGGGTCCATACTGGGCCAGGCCATGACCGTTCGAGTGGGGGGGGGCTTTTGCTTAGAGAACCAGCAGGGTTCAATGTAAAAAGGCGGGGCACAAAGCTTTTCATGCACAAGGCCTCTTCATTTGATCTTCAGGGTGTGTTACGGACAGGCTGGAATTGGAGCTGCCAGCTTTTTGGGCTTGGCACAATAGCTTGTACAAGCTCATGCAGATGGAGAATTTGGCAGCTCAGGGCCCGGGCTCATGACACGTGCAATTCCTGGCAATTTGGGAACCCTATATTCAATCTTTGCTACCCCAGGGTCGTAGCATGGCTCTGAACTGTGCCTTTATTTGACTTTTGTCATGCATTTAAGTCCCCACAGCCACAACTTGGGATGGGTCGTTGCAGGAGGAACATGGTGAGGACACATACCCAGGCTGCTTAGGCACTTGGACATCCAGTTCTGCATGTTATGTTTTGTGACATCTATCTTGTTGGCTGCATTTTTAGCATTGGCTATGATTTTGCTTTGTTGTTGAGGGGGGAGGGGGGTGTGAGTCAGAGGGGAGGGGGGTTGGAGTGGGGGTTTGGAGTTTATCTGGTAAAGGAAAGAAACTTTTGTAAATACTGCTTTGTTGGACTCCTGGTCCCGTGTGTCAGCATGGGCCAGGGGCTGGTGCCTGTATTGTTATTGTTTGTTGGTGGTTTCAATAAAAATGATTAATATGTAAAATTTATTTTATTTATTTATTTAACAATTTTTCTATACCGCTTTATCATATAATCAAGGCGGTTTACATTGCAACTTTAACTGTTACAGAACATAAGAACATAAGATATGCCATACTGGGTCAGACCAAGGTCCATCAAGCCCAGTATCCTGTTTCCAACAGTGGCCAATCTAGGTCATAAGTACCTAGCAGTCTCCCCAAAAGACACAGGTTCCTCAATGCTTGTATTGGGTCAAGCAGTGATATCCCGGGTCCCTTTTAATAATGGTTTATGGACCTTTCCTCCAGGAACTTGTCCAAACCTTTTTCAAACCCAGCTACACTAACAGCTTTTACTACATTCTCCGGTAACAAATTCAGAGTTGGATTACACGTTGAGTGAAAAAATATTTTCTCTTATTAGTCTTAAATAGTTTACCCTTTAGCTTCATTGCATTTCCCCTAGTCTTTCTATATTTTGATGACGTAAACAATCGATCTAGGTTTACCCGTTCCATTCCGTTCATTATTTTATAGACCTCTATCATATCTCCCCTCAGCCGTCTCTTTTTCAGGTTAAAGAGCCCTAACCATTTTAGCCTCTCTTCATAGGGGTATCCTTCCATCCCCTTTACCATTTTGGTGTCTCTTCTCTGAACATTTTCTAATAACACTATATCTTTTTTAAGATATGGCGACCAGAATTGCACACAATATTCCAGGTGCGGTCGCACCATGGAACAATACAGAGGCATTATAATATCCTTTGTTTTATTTTCCATTCCTTTCCTTATGATATCTAGCATTCTATTTGCTCTCTTAGCCGTCGCTGCACACTGGGTGGAGGGTTTTAACATGTTATCCACAATGACGCCTAAATCTTTTTCCTGGGTGGTGGTTCCTAATGTGGAACCTTGCATCGTGTATACATAGTTTGGGTTGTTCTTTCCTAGGTGCATAACTTTGAAATTGTCCACATTAAATTTCATCTGCCATTTGGATGCCCAGTTTTCCAATTTATCAAGATTCCCTTGCAATTTTCCACAATCGTCATGAGTCTTAACAACTTTAAAAAGTTTTGTCATCTGCAAATTTGATAACCTCATTTGTTATTCCCTTTTCCAGGTCATTTATGAATATGTCAAAAAGCAGCGGACCCAGCACAGATCCCTGGGGTACTCCACTATTCACCTTTCTCCATTGGGAAAATTGGCCATTTAGCATCCTGATACAAAGGTAAGGTAAAAGCAACCCAGATACCTCTAAGTAAAGAGAACTGGTGTAAATCCTACTTATCTGATAGACAGCAGCAAGTCAGAACAGGAGAAGCAACGTCTGATCCATTCCCCCTTAAACAAGGTGTCCCGCAGGGTTCCTCATTGTCCGCCTTAATGTTCAATATCTATATGCAGCCAATCTGCGATCTCATACGCACTTTCAACATACAATGCCTTGCCTATGCTGATGACATCCTCATGTTTGCTCCATTCAACATAAAACAACCAGATTTTACACCAATAACTCACTGCTTTGAAGCTGTATCCAACTGGCTCCTTAATCAGAATCTACGGATAAACCACAACAAAACTGATGTTCTATTCGTTACACGGAACCCAACATTCATACCCCCTACCTCCCTTCAGGTAAACAACATTGAGCTGAAAGCACAACCCACAATTCGATACTTAGGAATTATATTAGATCAACAGCTTAATATGTCAGCCCACATTAAGAAAACAACGAGTGCAATCTACCACAAGATGCGATCACTACGTAATCTCCGACCTTTACTTAACTACTCTGACTTCCGTACTATATTCCAAGCCCTGATATTACCACACTTGGATTTCGCCAATATCATTCTACACGGTCTCCCGCAATCCACCCTAAATCCTCTCCGTCTGGCCATGAATGCAGCCGCGAGAATCCTCGTAGGCGCTCCACGATCAGAACACATAACTCCAATATTGATGAGTTTACATTGGCTACCCCTACAGGCCAGAACTCTATACAAGACTCTGGTCATGACTTTTAAAGCCTCAAAATGCCCATCTCTATCACCTCTCAGTAATATGATACATATCACCCCAAATAACAGATCCAGGAGGTCTGTTACATTAAACTCCATTGACCTCCCGAAACTCCTCACAAAATGCTCTAAATCAACAGCCTCTAGAGCCTTCTCTCTGTTTTCTCCCAGAGCCTGGAATGCCCTTCCACCCGAAATAAGAGCTATATCAAGTCTGATGAAGTTCAGAAAGGCATTGAAGCACTATTTGTTCCTAACATACTACCCCGAAGACACTCCATCTGACAATAGTACTCATGCAGATCTCTCATACTTGACCCCGGTAGAGAATGGGTAATTATGATGTTTATTACATGCTCATTATACTATGCCATATTTATTATCACGATATTTGGCATTTTTATTCTGCTCTTTAATTAATTTCTTACCCACGGCATTATAGATATTCTTGTTCGCATCTAATTAACCAAATAACCATGTATATAGTAGCCATGTATATAGTTTTTTTGTCTATAGTTACCCTGATTTTCACCAAGTTTATGTACCTTGTTCTATGTAAAAAAACCAATGCTGCTTGTACCATTGTGTTTATATTTGTTCATATGTAAACCGCACTGAATTAAGAGCGCGGTATATAAGAGAAATAAATAAATAAATAAATAAAATAAATAAGACAGAGATGAAGGATTCCAAATTATCCGTCAACTGATAACCAGATTGTAAATATGAACAAAATACCACCTCTGAAATGCCTGTTTGCAAATGCTAGAAGTCTAAAATTAAGATGGGAGAGATAGAATATATAGCACTAAATGAACGGTTAGATATAATTGGCATCTCAGAGACCTGGTGGAAAGAGGACAACCAATGGGACACTGTGATACCTGGGTACAAACTATATCCCAATGATAGGATAGATCAAATTGGTGGAAGGCTTGTGCTATCTCTTAGAGAGGGCATTGCATCAAACAGAATAAAAGTTTTGCAGGAAACAAAATACACCGTAGAATCTCTATAGAAAGAAATTCCTTGTAAAAAGGGTAAGGTAATGACAGTGGGGGTATATCCCTGTCTCCTCGAGCCAACAGCTTTCCTGTGTCCAGTGCTGTGGCCTGTGGCTTCCAGCACTGGTGGGGCAGAGAATGGACAGGAGGACCCCAAGGGCCCCTGAGATGGGTTGGTAAGTTAGGTCCAAGCCCCTCTTCGCTCTTGCTGTCCTATATCTACTTGCTGTGATTTTTCTGCTATTTTTTTTATTTTCTCCATTGTTTTCAGTTAGCATCCATTGGCTCTAAGCTGCTTGCAATAAAGCAGCTCTAAGCCCCCTCCCCTTCCCCCCCCCCCCCCAAAAAAGCAGTCTTTGTTTCTTTGGCAGCTGGGCTTCTCAGTCCTGCAGAGGGGGCTGGGGAAGTCCTTCTATGGCTTCCAAAGACAACTTGACAAGTGCTGAGATTCCCTTTTCGCAGCTACCTTTATACCACAGTTTTTTATTTTTTACCGGCAGATCTTTTTATTCAGTTTTCTTCTTTTTGCCATGTGCAATCATGCCGGGTGCTGGGCACTGTGCCTCTTGTGGCTTCCACCAGATCAGCTCCATGGCTGACTCCTTTTGCCCTGAGTGTAATGAAGACACCTCGGCCTCTTTTTGGCATTTTTGGGACCTAGTGCACGATGCTGACTTGCATGCCTCTGTCACATCTCCCGCAAATTTCCTGCCAGTGGGAGCAGTAGCTATCTTGAATGGCCGCATGGTCTCAGCATAGGGGAGCATAGAAATATAGAAACATGACGACAGATAAAAACCATACGGCCTATTCAGTCTGCCCTTCTATACCAACCACTAAGCTCTACAGTCCCTTTTTCCTTTAGAGACCTTCTGTGTTTGTCCCATGTTTTTTTGAATTCAGATACAGTTTTTGTCTCTATTACCTCCACTGGGAGACTATTCCATGCAACTACCACTCTTTCTGTAAAGAAATATTTTTGCAAATTACTCCTGAGTCTGTCTCCTTTCACCGTCATCTTATGCCCCCTCATTGCAGACTTTCTTTCAATTGAAAAACTCTCATGTGCATTTATGCCACAGAGGTATTTAACATCTCTATCATATCTCCCCTCTCTCGTCTTTCTTCCATTGTATACATATTTAGATCTTTAAATCTGTCTTCATATGCCTTATGGCAAAGTTCACTGACCATTTTGATAGCCACCCCCTTTACCGACTCCAATCTATTTATATCCTTTTGTAGGTGTGGTCTCCAGAATTGTACACTCATCTCCAGAATTGCACACAATTGGTGTGGAGGCATCAGATTCAAGCCAGTAGACCCCCCCCCCCTCCCCTCAGGCCCTCCAGGACCCCAGGGCTCTTTTTTGGCTGACTTTGAGCAGGAGCTGTGGAAATAGCTCACTGTCTGTCTTCAGTCTCTGCTAGCTCAATGGCAGCCCCCTTCCCAAGGATCCAAGGCCCTGATCTCCCCTATAAGGGACATGGAGCCCTCTGAAGCCTCTCCTGCTAGCAAAAAGGGAGTTAAGCAATCCTGTTCTGCCTTTTGCCTGTCTGTTCATCTGGGATCTCAAACTTATCCCCTATGGGATTTCGCTGGGATAGAGAAGAAGATTCCCTATTTCTAGCTGGTGAGTCAGGAAAAGAAGGGGAGCTTCCCATACTAGAATGCAAAGATCTATCTGTGATTCACCTGTTTCACAAGGAGGACCTCTGCATGCTCATTCAGGATTTTATGGTTGCCTTGCTCATTGTGGAGCCTATCCTTGAACATGTTTCCCAATTGGATCCTATTTTGGAGGGGCTCAGATGTTCATCTGGATTTTATGGAGTCTATGCATCAGAGGTAATGGGCTTCTAGGACCCTAAGGTCCTCACTCAGTTGTACCCTCTATCTCAGGGTAAGCTAGATCAACTTTTTGGGTTTGCTCAGATGGATGCTCTGGTTACAGCAGTGGCAAAGCACATAGCCTTTCTGATGGAAAGGAATGCTGAACCAAAGGAATCTCATGATAAGAGGGTGGAAGCCCTCCTCAAAAAATGCCTTTAAAGCTTCAGCTTTGAGCACTCAGGTGGCTCTGTATGCAGGCTTGGTGGCCAGAGCCTTCCTATGCTGGGTCCAGCAGTTGCTGGACAGCCTTAAGATGGTGAGACTGGAGTCTGGAGCTTCATATGTAGCTGATGCTTTGTATGACTTGATCAGGATTTTGTCCAAGTCCATGGCAGTGGTAGTAGTGGCCAGGCAATGGTCATGGCTTCACAATTGGGCTGCAGACTCCATTTCCATGTTATGCCTGAGCAAGCTTCCTTCAAAGGGAGTTTGCTCTTTGTGGAGGACCTAGAGATATTGGAGAAAGAATTTGCAGGAGGTTTGCTTGCAGAGGCTTCAGAAGATAGGCCCAAGGATTCCTGGAGTGCTTCTCAGAGGACTCCACATGGTTCTTGGAGATGCCCTTGGATGGGTAAGAGTCCAGGCAAGGTATACCCTTTTGTGGTTCCCAGTGCTCTCAGGACTCAGAAACAAACTCCATCTGGAGTCGGTAAGCCCCTGCAATGAGATCTGGTGGGTCCCTTCTGAGATACAGTGGTAGGGGTGGTGACCACTGTTCCCTCTAAGCTGTGCACATGTGTGCGCGCGCACACACCTCGCCGAGCGAGCGCACATACTTTACAACAGAGCGCACAAAAATTACGGCTCTGATTCTGATAGAAAACAACACAGATCTCTTAAAATTTAAAAGTTATGATTGCAATTACTAGGAATTTCCCGCTTCCTTTAGTAATCGTCTATTTTCATTTAATTTGATTAAAATCAATGTGGTGTACATACTGTATTCTGACGTGTAGTCAAATTTTAAAGTATATAACTCCGAGTGTCGTTATGTGGCGCACAAAAATTTAACCTTCCTTCAAAAGCTGCACACAGCTGAAATTTTATGCGCACACAGCCTACAGAAAATTAGAGGGAACATTGGTGGTGACTGCAGCTGTTCTACTCAGAATAAACCCATATCAATAAACCCAATGGGTTCTAGAGATTCTCAGTCAAGGTTACATTCTGCACTCCACAGAGTCTCATCGAGATGGCTTTCTGGAGTTTCTCTGCAGCTTCCCACTCATGCAGGAGGTGATCAAAGAAACTCTGCATAATTTCCTGCAGTTGCAAGCTATTATACTCATGTCCTCTGCAAAGCAATAACAGAGCCATTAGTCCATCAGTTTTGTGGTACTCAAGAAGGATAGCTCGTTCCAGCCCATTATGGACCTGAAGGTGGTAAATGCCAGGCTTCAACTGCCTCACTTCTGCATAGAGACCATCAGGTCAGATATTGCATTGGTCCAGTAAGGAGAGTTTCAATCCTCCCTGGGCCTTGCTGAAGCATACTTCCACATTCCCATCCAAGAGCACCATCAGTGGTTCCTTCACTTATGTGCTCTAGGCTACTATTCCCAATTTTGGGCTCTGCCCTTTGGCCTGGCCATCACACCTCACACCTTTTTAAAGATAATGTTGGTAGTGGTGGTAGTGGTGTTCCTGTTCAAGCAAGGAATTCAAGTCCATCTGTACCTGGATGACTGGCTGATTTGGTCCAATACTTTGAATCATCCAGGGAAGACATGGCCTTGATGATTCACTGGCTGGAACAGCTGAGGTTGATGGTCAGTTACCCCAAGAGCAGTTACCCCAAGAAGGAATTTCCCTGGGTATTCCAGGACTTGGAATATCTGGTTGCTGGGTTCAGCACCCACTTGGGAAAAGTGTTTCTCATGCAGGAGAGGTTGTTCCTCTCAGGGAGCTTTGTGCTCAGCCAGATCCTTTGGCATGGAACCACCTATCATCAACCCTACTACTCCTGCTATTAATCAGTTGTATTAATGCTACAAGGCATACACAGCACTGTATACAAACACTCCCTGCTCAACAGAGCTTACAATCTATTCAAACAAGACAGGGAGAACAAACAAAGGGCTAGAGTAATTTAAGAGAAATTATAAAACACATAAGGGTGTCAAAGAAGAGAATAAGGGGGTGCCAAGATCCAAAAGCACCCTTGGAGAGGTAGGTTTTGAGTCTGCATTTGAATAGGACCAGAGATGGAAGCTGACAAATAGACTCGGGTAGCCTATTCCAAGCATATGGTGCAGCAAGGTGGAATAAACAGAGTCTGGAAAAGGCAGTAGAAGAGGAAGACATAAATAAGAATGGTTTGCTTGAGGAGCAGAGTTCCCAAAGTGGGTTACAGGAAGAGATAAATGAGGTAATGAGGAGCTGCAGAGTACATGCACTTGTATGTCAGTAGGAGAAGTTTGAACTGTATAAGAAAATGAACAGAGAGACAGTGAAGTGATTTGAGAAGAGAGGTTATGTGAACATTGCAACAATGGCAGGAGATTAGCCATCCAACTGAGTTTTGAATGGATTGGACAGGAGAGAAATTATTCATTGGGAGACCAGCAAAGAATAGGTGGCAATAGCCTTGATGAGAGGTAACAAGAGAGTAGATAAGATCTTGGTAGTGTGTTCAGAGAGGAAGGGATGAATTTTTCTGATTTTGTAGAGAGAGAATAAACAGGGCAGAGAAACAGAGAAAAGAGTCAAAGATGATCTGAAGATTGCGAGCTGAGGAAATAGGGAGCAGTATAGTGTTATCCACAGAAATAGATTAGGGAGGAAAGGGGAAGGTGGGTTTAGGGGGTTTATTCATCTTCAGATAGCGGTGGGATATTCAGGCAGAAACATCAGCCAAGCAGGTTGAGATTTGGGCCTGGATTCCAGGAGAGATTTCTGGTGTAGACCAGTAAATCTGAGAGTCATCAGCATAAAGATGGTACTGAAACCCATGGGAGATCAGTGCACCATGAGAATAAGTATAGAGAGAGAAGAGAAGAGGTCCCAAGACAGTCCTGAGGTACACCAACTGAAAATTGGATAGCAGTGTAGAAGGATTGACCAGAACATATGCTAAAAGTGTGATGGGAGCAATAAGAAGAAAGCCAGGACAGAACAAAGCCCTAAATCTAAGCAAGAACAGGGTGTTGAGGAGAAGGTGGTGATCAGTAGTGTCAAAAGCAGCAGACAGATCAAGAATGATGAGGATCGAGTAGAGATCCTTGGATTTGGCCAGGAACAGAACATTGGAGGCTTTGGCAATGGCTGCTTCTGTAGAGGACGAAAGTTCAGAATGTCTTGAGAAGAAAGAAAGTCAAGACAGTGGCAGCGATCTGCATGTTTGAGTAGTTTGGATTCAAAGGAGAAGAGGAAAATTGGCCAACAACTGGAAAGGCAAGAAGGGTTCAGTGAAGGTTTTTTTAGCACAATAACCTATTCCTGCTGCATGCTAAAGGCAGCAGGAACAGGTGCACTGGAAAAGCATTAAGTTGAGGATATGACAGAAGGAAGGAATGACAGTGAGGGAAATAGAGCATACTAGATGAGTTCAGAGAAGCAGGTAGCAAGTTTGCAGGTGGAGAGAAGACATGCAGTTTCCTCTTCAGTAATATTAGGAAGAAAGAAAGGACCACAGAGGTTGGAAGAAGGATTTGAGAGTGAAAAGAGGGAAGAAGAGACTGAGGTGACCAAATGGAGAACTCAGGACTAATCTTGTGCACTTTATCATAGAAGTAGTCACCCAAAGTTTCTGCAGAAAGCAAAGGAGGGATTGGAAGTAGAGGCATCTTGATGAGAGAGTTGAGCATTTCAAGTGAGGCAAGAGAGTTTGTCAGATGGACATAGTACGTTTGTTTGGCGAGTGCTATGGCAGACTGGAAAGAGTTTAGCATGAATATGAAATGTAAGAAGTCAGCGTAGGAATGGGATTTAAGCCAAAGTCGCTCAGTGGAGCAAGCAAAGGAACATAGATACTGTAGTGGATTTCAGAGGTCAGCCAAGGCTGAGATACAGTATATCTCACAGGGCATGGAATAGGAGCAAGAGCATCCAAAGCAAAAGGGAGTACAGGAGACTGCCTCATCAACAAATTCAGGCACAATGGATGAGAGATGAGATGAAATAGCAGTGGAGAGAGCTGAAGTGTGTTTTTGTGGAGATAGGACGAGATTGTGGCAGAGAGTGGTTAAGACTGAAAGTTAGCAGATGATGGTCAGATAGGGGGAGAACTGATGTAGAGAAGTTTGAAAGCAAGCAGTTGGAGAAAAAAACAAGATCCAGACAGTGGTCATGCTGGTGAATAGGGGCAGTAGAGCATAGCTGGAGACTGAATGAGGAGGTTAAGGCAAGAAACCTTGAGGCAAAAGAATCAGAGAGGTCATCAACATGAATGTTAAAATCCCAAAGAATGAGGAAAGGAGAAGATGGTTCAAGAAAGAAGGAAAGTCAGTGAGAAAGGAAGAGGTGGACTTTTCAAGAGATCGATAAATGACAGCTACCAAGAAAGGTAGTGGGGTAAAGAGGTGGATGAAGTGGCCTTAAAAGAAGGAAAAGAAGTGAGACCGAGGTAGAAAAAGGGGTTGAAACTGGCAGGAAGGAGAGAATCATAACCCAGCATCACCACTGTGGCCAATCAGGTGAGATGTATGGGAGAAAGGATAGCCCTGACAGAGGACAGAAGCTGAAGCAGAGTCTTCAAGGAGAAACCAAGTCTCAAAGCAAGAAGACATAGAGCTTAGAGATAAAGAGGTCATGAATGAAGGTATGTTTATTGGAGGCAGAATGGACATTCCACAGAGCTCATGAGAAAGGGAGAAAAGAGGAAGAAAGGAAGAAAATGGATATGAATAAGATTAGAGGGGTTGTGGTTGAGTCTGCATAGGGAGTGTGAGAAATGCCTAGAGAGACCAGGATTGGGATTGATATCCCCAGGTGAGAGAAGAAGCAGCAGCAGGAGAGTAGAGGGGAGAGAAGTGGAGGCATGTGGGTGACAAGGGTGAGGTGCTCTCAGAGAGAGTGAGGATGAGTGGATGAGGGGAAGAAAATGTTGAAGTTCCAGAGCAGATGATAGGGTAGAAGACAAGATGGCAGGGAAAGCAGAGAAATTAAGGAATGGGTGATGAGGACTTGGGGTTTGAAGTTATTGGAATGAAGGGAAAAGACTAGAGAGAGTTAACATCAAGAAGAGAAAGTGATGTGGAGCCACAGGAACAGATGGGGAGAGGGTGAAGAAGGGTGCACATGTGTCCTGGCCCAAGGGACCCTGGAGCTGGTCCATTAGTCCATGGAACACATGTACCCCCTACAGAGACATCTGTTGATGCACTGGTCTCCCAGCTCCCAGCTGTTCGATCAGCACTTCCTCTCCCCCAGGAGATTAAGGAGTAGTTGGATCAATGGTTGCTCTCTCATCATCCATTCGATGAGATGCCTCTGGAAATGCCAGATTGGGTGATAGTCACCATAGATGTCAGTCTGAAGGGCTGGGAAGATCACTGTCTGGCTCAGTTTGCCCGGGGTCTCTGGTCCCCTCAGGAAGCCTCCTGGTTGATCAATCTGCTGGAGCTAGAGCGATCTGCCTGGCACTGGAGAGGTTTTGGCCTCAACTACCAGACAAATTAGTATGTGTGTTCTCAGGCAACGTCATGGCTGTGGACTTATGGCAATAAGCAAGGTGAGACTTGCAATGCCGCAATGGTGGTCAAACATATGGACCTGTGGCATTGGGCAAGTAATATCTGCTTGCTCTGTTTGCAGCCCACACAGCAGGAATCAACAATGTACAGGCTGAATCTTGAGTAAGAATTCTGTGGATCCTTGCAAGTGGGAGCTAAGCCTGCACACATTTAATCTCATTGTGAGGAGGTGAGGCCTTCCAGTATTCAACTTGATGGCCACCCAGGCAAATGCCAAAGTGGAGAACTTCTTCAGCCACAGGAAGAATCCAGCAAACATGGATACCCTGCTTCAGCAGTGACCCCAGGATGGGCTCCTATATGTCTTCTCTTCCAAGATCTTTAGTGAGCTGTCTTCTTTGCAGAGTTCAATCTTACCCAGGCATAGTGATTCTGGTGGTGCTGCACTGGCTGTGCAGGTCATGGTATGTGGCTCGAATGAGCCTCTTGGTCAGATCCCCTCTCTTTCTTCCTCAAGAAAAGGGTCTTTTGTGGCAGGGACCCCTGCTGATGGAGGATCCCGTTCCCTTCTCACTTAGAGCCTGGCCCTTGAGAGGAGCAGGCTGTTCAGGAAAGGCTACTCTGAAGCAATAATAAATACCCTGCTCATGACCCAGAGGGCCTCTACTCCTTTGGCCTATATGAGAGTCTGGTGGGTCTTTGAGAGGTGGTGTTCTTCTCAGGCCCTGTAGGCCAGGAAGGCAGATGATATCACCATTTTGTCCTTCTTGTTGTCCGGTTTGGACCAAGGATTGGCACTAAATTCATAGTTCAGGTTCTGGTCCTAGCAGCTATCAGGGCAGAATTCAGGGGATGTCCTTGGTGGTACACCCTGATGTCTTCTGCTTCCTCAGAGGTTTGAAGCAGATCCATCCTTCAATATGTCCAATCATTCCTCAGTGGAATTTATAGAGGTGTTGAAGACTCTGAAAGACACTACCCCCCCCCCCTTCTTTTGAACTCACGTGACAGACCTCTCTCAAGGATTTGACCATCAAGGTGGTTATCCTGGTTGTTATCGCCTCTGCCAGACAAGTATCAGAACTGCAGGCTTGTCCTGTAAGAAGCCTTTTCTCATCATTTTGACAGCATCCGTTTCATAGAAACATAGAAATATGATGACAGAAAAAGACTACATGGCCTATCTAGTCTGTCCTTCCATATCAACAACTACAACAGTCCCCTTTTTACCTTTAGAGATCCTCTGTGTTTGTCCCATGCTTTTTTGAATTCAGTTACTGTCCTCATCTCTACCACCTCCACTGGGAGACTATTCCACGGATCCACTACTCTTTCCGTAAAGAAATATTTCCGCATATCACTCCTGAATCTATCTCCCTTCACCCTCATCCCATGTCCCCTCGTAGCAGAACTTGCTTTCAATTGAAAGAGGCTCTCTCCCTGAACATTTATGCCATGGAGGTATTTAAACATCTCAATCATATCACCTCTATCCCGCCTTTCCTCTAAGGTGTACATATTAAGATCCTTCAGTCTGTCCTCATATGCTTTATAATGAAGACCACTAATCATTTTAGTAGCCACCCTCTGCACCGATTCCATCCTGTTCACATCCTTTTGAAGGTGCGGTCTCCAGAACTGCACACTATACTCCAAATGAGGTCACACCAAAGACTTATAGAGAGGCATTATCACCTCCTTTTTTCTGCTAGCCATTCCTCTCCGTATGCACCCAAGCATCCTTTTAGCTTTTGCCGTCGCCTTTTCTACCTGTTTAGCTACTGTTTCCTTGCAGACTGTTCTGTAATTCTCCCAAAGATATTATTACCCTTTAATCTTAACCAAACTGTCATTCTACATACTCTCCTTTCCCAAGTAAGATCTTTGGCCAGACTCCTTGCTCTGTCTGGTGGACATGTGAAAGATGTTGATGATCATTTTTGGAGATTACTAATTCCTTCCATCAGTTGGACGATTTCTTTCTGCTCTTCAGTGGTCTGAGGAAAGGATGGGCAGAGACCAGATTCTCAATTGCCTGATGGATTAAGGAGGCTATCGGCTCAGTTCTTTTTCAATATAGCAAAGTTGTAGGTTTTACATAGTTTCCAATGGATGAGACATACCACTTTATTGTGCCTTTCTATTTAGAAATTTTCTGCCATCAGAACTTTGCGGCCAGCTACAAGATAAGTAAATGTTTCCCTCTATATCTTACAGAATCTATATATCTGTTTTGCTAGTTTATTCTGTGCTTGCTGTAAATCATCTCTTCCATAATACAGTCTCCTGGGCTGCAGCTATCAATCTCTCATCCTTCGGTTTCAGTTCACCTCTTCTTAACCATTTATTTATCTATTTTGATCGACCAATGGTTCCTGGAGTAACACTTTGTATTCCTCACCTATATTAGTGTATTTGCCCCTTGTTTCCCTTGTTTGCTTATATAATTCTATAATGAGTTTTTTCTCTTGTTTTGCAAATTTTGTTGCTTCCTATCCTATGTGCACTGGTGGATTCTCACTCATTCCTTCTATTCATCAAAATGCTTATCCAAATTGTGAGAGAGAGTGAATGTAGGAATAATAATTATTCTAAGCGGTAAGCGGTATTTAGTCATTTTCTGGAGTTCTTGAGAAAGAAAAAGAGACACAAATGTTTGTGTAACAGAGTAATTCTGTGGAAAGACTAATGCTTTAGATCTTTGTAGTTTTCCAGGTCATGCCGCATCTTAATAAGTGGAGCCAATGTTTCAGCCATTGTGCTATGGCTTTCCTCAGGGTGAAGTGGTTATGCAGTAGAGGTCTATTCTTATATATAGTGGTTCTCAAACTGGATTGGTAGGATTGAGGTGGGAAATGTGAATTTTGGGGGAAAACGTCGTTAAAGAAAAGGCGGGAAACTTGAATTTGATTTTAGTGAGAAAGTTTGTTGGAGAAAAGGTGGGAAAAGTGCAAGTTAAAATTCTGTAAACAAACAAAAAATGATGGACCCTCCAAAATGGCCTCAAAACATGACACCCTTCATATTGATTCCAACTGCTGCTTGCCCACACTCTAAGCATTGTTGCAGCTCAACAGGCAAAATTACTGGCCCAAACCACCAAATGTATGTCATCAATGCTCCCTCTACCATGCTAGAGTAGGAAAAGCACAAAGACAAAAAGACAGCATCGCAACTTGTCTTGCTTGGTTCAAACTGATCTCTTAACAATGCTTTCCAAAATATGAGGGCATAATATTGTAGTTCATGATGCAAACGTTATACTTAGCTTGTAGAGATGTAGCGACACAAGTATCAGAACTAATAGTAATGCTGCGGTGCTCAGCCAAAGCTTCAGTTTCCAAAATGCTGTCATACAATAGTCAACCACAGCCGATGGTTTCGCCGCAATGACAGCGGCTTTATCAAAGGCATTCAGCTCAGTGCCATAGTTTTCTCAATAAGAACAGTGCCATAATAAGTGTGGGTAAGCAGCAGTTGGAATCAATATGAAGGCCATTTTGGAGGGTCCATCATTTTTGGTTTGTTTGTGGGGGGGGTTTGGGGTATCCTTTTCTTATTTTTTTTGGTGTTACAGTATTATTCAGTTAAAATTCTGTAGGCATCCAGTGGGATAGGGACCTGGGAAGGAAGACAGACAAGCAAGCATGGTTACACATATTTATAGATATGAGTAAGGACCTGGTTACGGCTAGTCATGTAGAGCATATTTGTAAGATGACCCTATGGTGGTATATTACTTCAGAGAGGCTGCACTCAATGGGAAGGGGGGAGACTGCACAGTGTTGGAGAGGATGCATTGCGAAAGGAGATTATTGCCACCTGTGGTGGAAATATATATATGTGCAAGGATTTTAAAAACAAGTCCAAGGGGAAGTAAAGGAAATAATCTCATGCGCAGACTGCAATGGTTTGGCCACGTTTGCATGGCTGCCATACAAACTCCTCTGGTGAGAGCGACCTGTCCAGTGGAGGGTTCAACGAGCAGCACCAAAGAAAACATGGCTCAAACTCATCAAGGAAGACCTAAGGAACCAGTGACTGACCATCAACGAGGCCAGAAATATCGCCACCGATTGCCAAGGTTGAAAGCATATTGTGAACAACACACAGAATCCAGCAGCACCTACAGCAGCGTATTGGTTGAGAGGACAACTTGCTCCCCAAACTCCAGCTAAGGATTAAAGAAGAAGAAGAGGAAATAATGGGGAAACGAGTGGACTGTGATATGGCAAATGCAGTACTGTTGATAAAGAGGGCGGGTTGGGAGAGGGTTGGTGGGAAGTTGATCCGCCTTTGCATAATTGCAGCTAGAATGCAGATTGCTTTCAGATGGAAAACAGCTAGCCTGCCTACTATGGAGGCTGGTGGACTGGTCTGAACTACATACTGTATATCCGATGGAGAGGCTGACCACTATCCAAAGAAGAAAGGAAGAAAAGCTCCAGGCATGTGGAAGCCTTTCTTAAATCGACTAGCAAGAAATGCTGCTGTGCCCGGGGAGGGAGGGGGGGAACAAGGGGCAAAAGAACATTGAGTTTCAGGCGGGAGCAAAATAGTTAAGGGGAGATTAGGGAAATATATAGAAAGTTTAATGCAAAACTAAACTGTTTCAAGTTTGTATTATGCAAGTTGATAAAAAATGAATAAAAAATATTTTTTAAAAAATTCTGTTGGCAGGGTATTTTGAATTTTAGCAGGAAGATTGTTGTGGCAATCCCAGATTCAGGAAGGTAGAAAAAAATCATTGGTCTTCAGCACCAGTCTTTGTAGCACTAAACCTTCTGTGAAAGAGCGGTTGCCATACTTTGTTGATAAGAACATAAGATATGCCATACTGGGTCAGACCAAAAGTCTATCAAGTCCAGTATCTGTTTCCAACAGTGGCCAATCCAGGTCACAAGGATCTGTCAGTTTCCCAAAAGGTATACAGATTCTCCAGGACCAAGCAGGAAGTCAGTCCTCACATATGGGTGACGTCGGCGCCGACGGAGCCCTCCCGGAGCAATTTTCCCCAGCTTTCAAAGAAAGCCTTTGGGAATTGCAGCGCGCATGCACGGTCGCCTTCCCGCCCAAGGGTGCCATCTTAGCCAGTCTTCTTTTTTCCGCGGAGCCCTACAGACGTACCCGTCGTGTCCCCGCGAAAAAGTTGATTTTTACTCATAATTTTCTCTTTTTTCCTTCGGTTCGACGCCGGTGTTTTTCCCGCCCGGACTCGCGACGCCGGTCACGAGTCCTCTTCTTCTTCTTTTTAGGTTTTTCTGACTTAGTCAGTTTCGTTTTCGGTTTTTCCCTGGCAGCCCGGTCCTTTGACCTCGCCGGGGCCCTTTTTCCCCCGATGGCTGCCAGTGGTTTCAAGCGGTGTGGTCAGTGTGACCGAAATATGTCACTAACTGACACACACGACAATTGCCTCCGCTGCCTGGGCCCGGATCATGAAGAAATGATCTGTGGGCCCTGCGGCAAAATGTCCTCCAAAGCGTTGAGAAGTCGGCGGCATCAGCGGGATAGGATCTTCGCTGACCCCAGCCGTACCCGGACCTCGTCGGAGGCCTCCGCGTCCAGAGGTTCCAGCTCGGACCGTCGCCGGAGTTCCTCCGACAGGGGTTCTCCCTCCGGGGACCATCGACGGAAGGTGAAACCCGCGAGGGCGGCGTCGGTGGACGCTCCTGGCTCCGCGAGGGCCAGGTCGCATAGCCCCGATAGCCGTCCCGGGTCCTTGGAGAAGGAGCACCTCTCGAAGCGACCTCGCCTGGAGTCGGAGCTGCCTGCTCGGGTAAGTCCTGTGGTCCTCCTGGACTCGCCTCCGAGACCGCCGACGTCGGGCCCGACGCCGTCGGGGCCCGAGTCGGGGGCTGCTGGGTCACCTGAGCTCGGACTCAGGTTGACGGCCTTGGAGAGCAGACTGTCTGCCTTCATGGACCAGCAGCGGGCACTGCTCGCTGGCCTCGCTGGCGCCGCTGCCCCGACTGCCGGGACGTCGACGTCTAAGTCGACCCCGGAGACCGAGCCGATCCTCGAGTCCATGCGAACTCGAGTCGATCCTCGGTCGAGGTCACCCTCGGCCTCCTGTTCGGGACCGAGGTCGCCGACGCCGACTCCCTCGGCGTCGGGGCGGCAGGCGCCGCGCCCTGCCCGGGCCGACCCCACCGATTCCTCGTCGGAGTCGGTCTGGGAGTCTGAAGAGGAAGAGTCACCTGATTCTTTTCGGACTCGGTGTGTCCCCTCGGACTCACCTGAGTCCGAACCTCGGAAGCAGTCCCCCCCGGAGGATGCCCGGTTCTCGGACTTCGTCAGGGATATGGCCAAGGCTTTGGCCTTCCCTGCAGATCCCGAGGAGGAGCCTCGAGCCGAAGAGCTTGACGCCCTCCAGTATGACTCTCCCGCCAGGGAACACTTTACTGTACCGGTTCCTCCCATGCTGGAACGACTACTCTTCCGCATGTGGGAGAGTCCGGCCTCCTCGCCGGTCCTGAGCAAGCGGGTCGATTCTATCTATCGAGTCCGCAAGAGCCCTGGCTTCCAAAAAGCACAGCTACCACACCATTCCATGGTAGTGGAATCGGCCATGCATCGTCTTAAGAGCCAGAAGATGCACTCCTCGGTGCCTCCTGGCAGGGAGGCCCGTAACCTGGATGGCCTTGGTAAGAAGTGTTTCCAGGGCTCTATGCTTGCGTGTCGTGTCCAGACCTACCAGCTATACATGGGCATGTATCTCCGAGACCTGGCTAAAGAGCTAGCCGGATTCTCCGCTGGTTTGTCCGAGGAACCCTTGCGGAGGTTCCTGGCCTTGTCCTCTAGAATTCGGGAATGCTCAAAATTCATATCCCGAGCAGCCTATGATGGCTTTGAAGCATCGGCTCGAGTGGCCGCAGCCGGCATCGGTGCCCGCCGACAGGCTTGGCTTCAGTCGTCTGACCTTGAGCCCTGGGTGCAGGACAAGTTGGTCGATGTCCCCTGCCGAGGCGAAAACCTCTTTGGCAAGCCCATGGCTGAAAAGGCTGCACAAATCGAGACGGAGACTCTCACCAGGACTAGGCTTTCTAGGAAGACATCCGCCCCTTCCCAGAAAAAGAAGGGCTCGGGAAAGAAGTCCTTTTACCCGAGAAAGGCGGCTGCCTACAAACAATACCCCCAATATCAGGCCCCTGCAGCTCCCCAACAGGGCCAGCAGGCCAAGGGACGGGGTAACGGGTCCCGTAGGCAGCAAGCCCCCAAGCCTGCACCGCCAGCCCCTGCTCAGCAGGGTGGGGGCTTTTGACTCCTTAAGCATAGCCTCTCCCCCTCCGCTGGTTCCTCCCAGCACCGGAGGCCGGCTGGTTCACTTCGCCCACAGGTGGTCCAGCATCACCTCAGATGCCTTGGTGCTTCAAGTCGTGAGAGAAGGCTATCTTCTCCACTTCCACCAGGTCCCTCCCTCCTATTTTCCGGGAGAACCTCCACGACTCCCTCTGCACAGGGAATTACTCCTTCAGGAGTTAGCAGGTCTTCTACAGGAACAGGCGGTGGAACCGGTGCCCCACCACCTGAGAGGTCAAGGCTTTTATTCCAGGTATTTTCTAGTACCAAAAAGGACAGGAGGCCTCAGACCCATCCTGGACTTGCGCAACCTCAACAAATTCCTCGTGCGGGAAAAGTTCAAGATGCTTACACTTGGAATCCTTCTGCCCTACCTCCAGCAGGGAGATTGGCTATGCTCCTTGGATCTAAAGGATGCCTACACGCACATCCTCATCCACCCAAGCCACCGCCAATACCTAAGGTTTGTGGTGGCAGGAAATCATTACCAGTACAGAGTACTGCCCTTTGGCCTGTCCTCCGCGCCGCGAGTCTTCACAAAATGTCTCGCGGTGGTGGCGGCCCATCTCCGGCTTCACGGCCTCTATGTCTTTCCGTACCTCGACGACTGGCTCATCAGAGCAGCGTCCGCTCCGGAGGTCACCAACGCCACACGCCGCACGGTGACTCTTCTGCAGTACTTGGGCTTTGTTATAAACTTCGCAAAGTCCACTTTGCTCCCCTCACAGGATCTCGAGTTCATCGGCGCAAGGCTGCACACTCCTCAGGCACGAGCGTTCCTACCGCTCGACAGGGCTCAACGGCTCATGGACCTAGCCGACCGTTTTCGCAGCCAGCCCCTGGTCTCCGCCAGGCGCTTCCTGAGGCTACTCGGCCATATGGCTTCCACCGTCCATGTGACCCCCAATGCCCGCCTGAATATGCGGCCTGCTCAATGGTGTCTCCGCAAGCAGTGGCAACAAGCCACAGGCGGCCTAGCAGACCTAGTGCGCGTCTCCGAGTCGCTGATCTCGTCTCTCCAGTGGTGGCTTCATCGGCCGAACCTGGTACTCGGCATGCCTTTCCAGTCACCTCAGCCGGCCCGGGTGCTGACGACAGATGCATCCCTCCTGGGCTGGGGAGCACATTGCCAAGGGGCACGTACTCAGGGCCTCTGGACCACGTGGGAGTCTGCTCAGCAGATCAACTTCCTGGAGCTCAGAGCGATCTGCCTGGCTCTCAAGGCCTTCTCCCACCTGACCTCTCACCAGTCCGTCCTTGTCCAGACGGACAACCAAGTTGCCATGTTCTACGTGAACAAGCAGGGGGGCACGGGCTCCTTCCTTCTCTGTCGGGAAGCACAGAAGCTCTGCTCTTGGGCCGTCAGTCACGGCGTTCTTCTCAAGGCAGTTTATCTCCCAGGCCAAGAAAATTGCCTGGCGGACAAACTCAGCAGGATCCTCCAGCCGCACGAGTGGCGCCTGGATCCCTTGGTAGTTCAGAAGCTCTTTCTAAAGTGGGGCCTCCCCACGATGGATCTCTTTGCCAGCCCTCTCAACCGGCAACTTCCTCGCTTCTGCTCTCGTCAGCCACATCCCCTTCGAGTTGCGGCAGACGCTTTTCTACTCTCATGGTCGGAGAGCCTTCTGTACGCTTTCCCTCCCATCCCGCTAGTCTCTCGGACTCTGTTCAAGGTTCTCCGAGACAAAGCCTTCATGATCCTGGTGGCCCCTCGCTGGCCCAGACAGCCGTGGTTTCCACTCCTGCTGCAATTAGCGGTAGAGGATCCATTCCCTCTGGGGTTACAACCGGATCTCCTCACTCAGGATCAGGGGTCTCTGCTACACCCCAACCTCAGATCTCTCAATCTAATGGCCTGGCTGCTGAGAGGGTAGTCCTTGCTCCCCTTCTTCTGCCGGCAGAGGTGGAAGAGGTCGTCCTAGCTTCTCGGCGACCTTCTACCCGCAAATGCTACGCCCTTAAATGGCGTCGCTTTTCCGTTTGGTGTACCCAACAGTCTCAGGATCCCTTCTCCTGCCCGGTGTCGGTGATCCTGCAGTACTTGCTATACCTCTCTAATCTGGGACTTAAGTCCAACTCCGTCAAAGTTCACCTCAGTGCTCTTTCAGCACATCATGTGCCGGTGGACGGCAGACCTCTTTCCAGCGACCCTCTTGTAGCGAGGTTTCTCCGAGGTCTCCTTCTGCTTAAACCACCTCTGTGCCCGCCAGCGCCTGACTGGGATCTGAATGTGGTTTTACAGCGGATCACCTGTCCACCTTTTGAACCTATGGCTACCTGTTCTCTCCGTTTTCTTTCTTGGAAAACATTGTTCTTGATAGCCCTCACTTCCGCTAGACGCGTAAGTGAATTGCAGGCCCTCGTGTCTGATCCCCCTTACACTCGGTTCTACAAAAATAGGGTAGTCCTACGGACTCACCCAAAATTTCTTCCAAAAGTGGTCTCCCCTTTTCACATCAATCAGGAGGTGGTACTTCCGACCTTCTTTCCCAGACCACACTCCAGCCAAGCTGAAACGGTCCTCCATACCCTGGACTGTAGAAGGGCATTGAACTTCTACCTTGACCGTACGCGGGAGCACCGTAAAGCTGCTCAGCTTTTTGTGTCTTTTGACCCCAATAAATTGGGGCTCCCGGTCTCCAAGCGTACTCTGTCCATCTGGGTTGCGGACTGTATCACTTGGGCTTATGGGGCAGCCGGACTCTCCTTGGAAGGTCGAGTCACGGCTCATTGCGTTCGGGCAAAGGCTACGTCAGTGGCTTACCTCCGCTCTGTTCCGCTGGCAGACATCTGCCGGGCCGCTACTTGGTCTTCGAGCCAGACTTTTGCGGTCCATTACTGTCTCGAGAGGGAGTCCCGCAGGGACAGTGCTTTCGGACAGGCAGTCCTCCGTAATCTCTTTGAGGTCTGAGCAACTCCTACCCTCCATCCCGGATGTGGGCTACCGGTGGGTAATAATTCAGCGAAGATTCCTTCCTTCTGTGCTGCTGAGCTAGAGGGAGCTCATTTTTGTGCTTAGGGTCTCCGGTAGCCTTAAGCTTGGGAGTCCCATATGTGAGGACTGACTTCCTGCTTGGTCCTGGAGAAAGCGTAGTTACTCACCTGTAACAGGTGTTCTCCAGGAGCAGCAGGAATCAGTCCTCACAACCCTCCCTCCTCCCCTTGGAGTTGCAATCATCTGCTTTAGTTTTTTTGCAAATTTTTATGCTGTCTTTTTTAGCTATGTCATCTGACTGGCTAAGATGGCACCCTTGGGTGGGAAGGCGACCGCGCATGCGCGCTGCAATTCCCAAAGGCTTTCTTTGAAAGCTGGGGAAAATTGCTCCGCGAGGGCTCCGTCGGCGCCGACGTCACCCATATGTGAGGACTGATTCCTGCTGCTCCTGGAGAACACCTGTTACAGGTGAGTAACTACGCTTTCCATGCTGCTTGTCCAATGGGTAAGCAATGGATTTCCCCGGTCATCTTTATTAATGATTTATGGACTTTTCCTCCAGTAACCTGTCCAAACCTCTTTTAAATCCAGGTACACTAACAGCTTTTACTACATCCTCTGGTAACGAATTCCAGAGTTTGATTACATGTTGAATGAAAAAATATTTTCTCTAATTAGTCTTACGTCACCAGGCATGTACTATTCTCTCCACCTGAATCCATAAACATCTTAGACTACGCTCTAAGGGATATGTTTACTAAACAGCGCTAACGTCGCAGTGGCGATGTTATCGCGTAATAAGTGATGTTATCATGCGATACTGTAACATTACTGCACGATAACGTCACTTATCGCACGATAACGTCTCCGGCGGCATTAAGGCACACAGAGGGTGGAGTAAGGCTCCCCAGAGAGCAGAGATAAAGGGTCAATGGATGGAGAGTGGGCAGGAAGAGGCTCCAGGAACACTAACACTGTGAAATCAGGGTCTGAAAATTAACGCCAGTGAAAACCTCGCGTTAGAGGCACATTTTCAGGAGAGAGAAACCATTTCAGTCAGTAATGTATAGCAAAGGCAGGGAGACCAAGAAGAGTGATAGAAGTGATACATGTGCAGCAACAGCATAGTGCCCAAGTACGAAAGGGCACTATGGTGAGGATGCAAATGGGGTACAGGGGGCTGCAGGCGGGACATGCAGTGGAGTAGCTGGGGCACAGGGTGGACTAGGCAGATGCCTAGATGACACATAGGAATGTAGAAACGGAAAACCAGCAAGACAGCAACTGACCAAGGGCAAACCTGTCCACGAGTGTGTGTCCCACAGTGCCACAATGGACATTACCCAGCAAGTACCCCAAAGGGCACATAACATTGGCAGGTGGTGCCGGGGGGAAGCATGGATGTCTATGCAGGCACCCCTACCCCATATCACGCACCATAGGCAGCCGCCTACCAGCACACTGGATGGCCTGGGACTGCGCACCACCGGCATAAGGGCATGTCAGCATGGTGGCAGAGGGGTGCTGGTGGTGGAGGGGGCAGTGGCATCTGCCCACAGCAGATCAAGGCCAAGCCCTGTGTAGGTGGGTGCCATGCACTGGAAAACACAAGGTCTGTCTGACGAACAGTTATGGTATCCCCAGGGAATGATCTGCCTCTGTGCCAACAGTTTGGTGCAGTGCACACAGCCAGTATATTCAGGGGCAGAAGGTCACAGGCTCAAGTCCCAGCTGTGGCTCCTGCAGATCATGTCCCTATATTTTACCCAGTACTGAACCATAGTAATAAAGACGGAATTTTTATTGCAGATAAAATAAACACGCCATAAACTCCTATATTTTACCCTACAGAGCACAGACAGCATAAACAAGTGCAATCCCTAGAGCAGAGTTTCCCAACTGCAGTCCTGGAGAGCCAAACACCATTCAGGTTTCATGCTGTCCCTAATAAATATGCCTGTGATGCATTTGTAAGCATCTCCCCCATTGTATGCAAATGTATCTCATGCATATTCATTAGGGACAGCATGAAAACCTGAACCGTGTTTGGTAACCACAGCAGACAGTTTGTGTGGTGACTTGCAGTCTTTCTGTAGCCAGCCAGCGATGTGTTAGATGTTGTAGAGATGTAGCCCACTGGTTACTTCAATGACTGCAAAGGCAGAGGTCATGGGTTTGATCCCACAGTGGTATTATTTAATAAGACTGTCTGAGGCTTTTCCATTTAATTTAAATCAGTGTTGCCAGCAGAAACACCCTCACAGTGCCGTAGCCTACGGTACCTCATAAGGCGCCCTATAAAGCGCCCTATAGGGCACATTATAAGGTGCCTTGGCGGACAGGGCACTTTATAATGTGCCCTATGGAGTGCCTTATAGGGCGCCTTATGCGTCACGTAGGTTACGGCACTGTGAGGGTGTTTTTGTTGGCAGCACTGATTTAAATTAAAAGGAAATGCTTCAGACAGCCTTCTTACATAACACCACTGCAGGATCGAACCCATGACCTCTGCCTCCACAGTCATTGCAGTAGCCAGTGGGCTACATCTTTATAGCTTCTAACGCTGTGCTGGCATGAACTTAGGGTTAACACGCGTTAACGTGCCACGGTGCCCACTACCGCACAAAACCGATTCCTCGCAACCTTCCCTTCGGACCGCCCACTACCTTATATGGCATTCTTCACATTAACGCTGCAACTAGCACCGGTAACATTAAGACGGTTTAGTAAACATACCCCTAAGAGTCAAGAATGAAGTCAGATACCTTGGAGTGACATTTGACAGACAACTCAACTTCCAGACCCACATCAAGAAAATAACTAAGACAACATATCAAAAGCTAAGAACCATACAGTGACAGTGACTTCAGATCAGTCTGCCAGGTCATTATAACCCCCACATTAGATTATTGTAATATAATCTATCAAGATATCCCAAAGAAAACAACACTTCCACTCCAACTTGTACAAAACACTACTGCGTGCATAATAACTGGAACAGCAAGATACTGCCCCATAACCCCTACCCTACAGCAACTACACTGACTTCCAATAGTTACACATTCCAAATACAAGACCTTATTGATGATCTTCCAAATAATCCACAACCTAGCACCTCCAGTTCTTCAACCACTGATAAAAAAAAAGTCACCAGGATACAGAACAAGAAGAACCTCAAATAACAACATTCTAAACATCCCCATGCACAAGACGAAAGCCAAGCAAACGACATGTAAGAGAGCATTCACCTTATATGCTCCTTCCTTATGGAATTACTTACAATAAGAGCCATGAAGAACATATCAGACTTCAGAAAAGCAATAAAGACCTTCCTATATACTGAATACTATGGGAACACCCCATGAACAGTAGATACATACTGAAACCCCTCAGTATATAGACCAAATCTTCCCAACTGTCTGCCCCTTCATTCCCTCCCCAACCCAATCTAACTCTTTCACCCAACCAGTTCCACCTTCCAAAGAGCATACTCCCTACCTGCTGTAATATATCACCCACAACAATGATAATTGTGAATTATCTATAACCCCATATAACCATCCAAGTTTAACACCCTTGTTCAATCTAAACCTTTATGTTATTGTTGGTTCATGTTATATGTAAACCTCTCTGAATCCTATGATAGAGCGGTATAGAAAAAACTGTTAAATAAATAAATGCGCTACATTGTAGCTTGATGCTTCCTTACATGTTCCATAGTCTTTCTACTTTCTGAAGGAGTAAACAACCGTTCTATTTTATTCATTATTTTATAGACCTCAACCGTCTCTTTTCCAAGTTGAAGAGCCCTAACCTTTTAAGCCTTTCCTCGTAAGGATATTCCTCCATTCATTTTACCATTTTTGTTGGGTTTTGTTTCTGTGCCTTTTCAAGTTCTGCTATATCCTTTTTAAGGTCTGGTAACCAGAATTGCACACAATATTCTAGGTGTGTTCACACCATGGAGAGATACATAGGCATTATAATATTCTCCATTTTATTCTCTATTCCTTTCTTTATGATTCCTAGCATTCTATTTGCTTTCTTACCGCCACTGCACACTGGGCAGTGGGTTTCAACATACAAAGTATTATCTAAAAAGATATCTAAATCCTTTTCCTGGTGGTGGTTCCTAATGTGGAACTTTGCATCATATAACTATAGTTTAGGTTGTTCTTCCCTAAGTGCATAAGTTTGCACATGTCCACATTAAATGTCATCTGCCATCTGGATGCCCTGTCTTTCAATTTATCATGGTCCTCTTGCAATTTTTTACAATTCTTTTTTGTTTTAACAACTTTGAATAATTTGGTGTCATCTGCAAATTTGATCACCTCATTCATTATTCCCATTTCCAGATCATTTATAAATACTCGTATGTTAAAAAGCAGCGAGCCTAGCACAGATCCCTGGGGTACTCCACTCTTCACCTTTCTCCATTGAGAAAATTGTCCATTTAGCCCTACTCTCTGTTTCTATCTTTCAACCAATTCCTAATCGACAATAGTACATTGTCTTCTATCCCATGGCTGTTTAATTTCTCCAAGAGTCTCTCAAGAGGGACTTTGACAAAGGCTTTCTGAAAATTGAGATATAGGGGTATGTTTACTAAACTGCGGTAATCGTGAATAACGCGCGTTATGTAACGTTAATGATCGTAAGCGCAGCATAATGCTGCGCTTACGATTGTTAATGTTACATAACGCGCATTATGATGCGCTAACGATCGTAAAGCCCCGCCGCGTGGTAAAACAACGCAGAAGGTGGAGAGAGGGCAGAGAGAAGGGGTCAGTGGGCGGAGAGTGGGCGGGGAGAGGCTCCCCTCACACTAACGCGCTGAATTTCAGGGCTGAATTCCAACGCGAATGAAAACCTGCCGTTAAAGGCACATTACAGGGGAGAGAAACCATTTCAGTGTCAGCAATGTAAAGCCCAGGCAGGGAAACCAAAACAAAGTGATAAGTGTGATACATGTGCACAGAACAAAATGACCCCAACAAACTGGAAAAAAACAATAACCAAGCTGGCCAATAGTGGTATCAATGAGAAACATCAAACCCCCACCCCCCCCCCCCCCGAGTAAGCTCCATAGAACAAATATAAATCGTGGAAGGGTCTATACTCCGTCCCCATACAAGGTGAATGGGCCCACAGTGAAATAGCGCTGCTCAGAGTTTTCCCCCCCATCGGACAGGGTTCCTATGGCGTGCACATGTCCCGCAACATCAGGGCGGGCATGTCAGAATGGCAACTGGACAGATGCCGGAAAAGGGGATACAGAGGGCCGCAGGCGGCACATGCTGTGGTGGAGCTGGGCCACAGTGCAGACTAGGATGATGCCTAGATGGCCCATACGAATGCTGAAACAGCGGAGCAGTCAGACAGCAACTGCTGAAGGCCCAACATGGGCACGAGTGTGTTTCCTAAAGTGTCACAGGGGATAGTACCCAACAGCTACCCCCAAGGGCAAGGAACATTGGCAGACGGGGCTGGGGGGAGCGTGGACGTTGATGCAGGCACCCCTATCCCAGAACCCGCACCATAGGCAGCCGCCTACCTGCACACTGGATGGCCTGAGACTGCGCACCACCAGCTCCACCAGCAGAAGGGCATGTCAGCATGGTGGCTGAGGGATACTGGTGGTGGAGGGGGCAGTGGCAGCTGGCCAGAGCAGACCGTGGCCTAGCCCTGTGTAGGTGGGTGCCATGCACTGCAACAGACAGGCCCTGTCTGACCAACAGTCATGGTATCACCACGGAATGTACCATCTCTGTGATAACATGGTGGTGCAGTGCACAAAACCAGTGTATTCAGAAGCAGAAGGTCACAGGTTCAAGTCCCAGCTGTGGTTTCCGCCAACCCAGTCCTCATATTTTACCCACTACTATAACGTGCTAATACAGACAGAACCTTTCTTGCAGATGACGTAAACATGCCCAAAACACCTACATTTTACCCTACAGAGCACAGACACCATACACATGCACATTACCTAGAGCAGAGCCTCCCAAATGCAGTCCTGGAGGGCCAAACACCATTCAGGTTCCATGCTGCCTTTGATAAAGATGCCTGTGCTGCATTTCTATGCGCCACCCCCACGGTATGCAGATGTATCTCATACATATTCATGAGGGATAGTAGGAAAACCCGAACAGTGTTTTGCACCGCAGGACTGGAGTTGGAAACCTCTGCCATAAAGCAGCAGCCAACAGGGACAGACACACCCGCACCCACAGGCACCATTATCCAAAGCCTCCTGGAGAGGCAGGACTTTGGGCTCTGCGTGCATCTCCCAATACTAGCACTTGCATACCTTAGTAATGCCACCCTAAATCTGGGAATATGGTACACATCTATCAAAAGGTTGCTATGATTACTGGCAGATAGCAATTCCTAGGTTAAGTACAATTTTCGGAGTGAGCTGCATCATAGCAACCTTTCTGATGTCTGTGGAGTGTGCTACAGATCTTGTGTCTGACAGTGTTTACCAATCTGGGGAGTGACTCCTACAGTATTGCGTACCATAGCCATGCCTGCACTGTGCCCAGGACTGGTGTGGTGGCCTGGGCTGCCCAACACCTCTATAGTTGCACAATGCTGGCATAGGTGTGGGGAGTGTGTGTCTGTCTATCCAGTGTGTGATGGCTGCCAACACCCTCCACAGCCCACACTGCTAGCACTGTTGCCAGTATTGGCCTGCCAATGTGCATAATGAGGAGCAAGGTACTGTGGGAATAGCCTGGATAGGGTGGCCTGGCCCGGCCGCATCTGCACAGGGCATAGGGCAATGGCTCGGACATTGTAGTGCCCGGTACCACCTGCACGGACAGGGTGGCCATAGCATGTCCTGCTGGGAGGTCACTCTCACCCTGACTGAGCAGTGACCATGGCATGGCTAGGTTCCCCCATAGTACTATATAGCATTTCTCTCATGTGAAATTTATGGGTTTTCTTTTGGGGCCCAATCACTGACCTATCTGCTTGGTGTGTATGCTGATATCCCTGTTTTGTGTACATGCATTTCCTCCAGGACCATGCACTATGGGCTAGCTGGCGGACTGTCTGCAGCTAGTATGTGTCTTGCTGGAACACCTTGCAGGGTGCAGTGGCTGGAGGCTTGCTGCTGGAGAATATCAGACAATGGTGGGGGGCAGCTGAGCATTTCCAGGCCTGCCGTCTGTCTGCTATTGTGTTATGGATGTGTAATGCTCTGTCTGTCCCCCAGCAGGACAGGGGTTGCTGGTCCCCTCTACTGCTGTCATTGCAGGGAGGTAGACTGTGGATCTATTGGGGGGTGATCCTGTTTCCCACTCTGTACCCCAGAGGGTGGGTTGTGTGGTGGTGCATGATCTGCCCGTGGTGCATGATCTGCCCGTGGGTCCATACACCCCCCCACCCCCTACAGCAGGTAACCATGGCACCAACACAGGATATGCACTCTTCTGGGTGCATCATCACCCATAGGGACTAGACATGACCGGGACATACAGCAGGGCACAGATGTGTCCTAGGTGTGTCTAACGGAACTACCTATCACACATTGATGGGGACCTGCAGTATGGCGTAGTTCAGCCATGAATGGTGCTGTGGACCTGGTGCTGGGCGCCCCACCTCAACCTTAGGGTGGGCACAGTACCCGCACAATGTGACTGTCTGTGGCTACTCTGTGGCAGTACCACACACGGTCTGTTCCCCCTATCTGGCTGAGGTGCTGTGGGGGTGCATACCCAATCTTGTGCCCATCTGTCGACTGCTGATTTGCATGTGCAGTGCATCATGGGTACGGGTGGGTTAGCCCTATCCTGGTAACCACAGCATACAGTTTGTGTGGTGACGTTCAGTCCTGCAGCCAGCCAGGGCTTTGTTCACAGCCTTATAAGGTGTCCTATAGGGGACATTATAGGGTGCCTTGGCGGACAGTGCACTTTCTAATGTGCCCTATGGAGTGCCTTATGCGGCACCTTAGGTTATGCCACCGTGAGGGTGTGTTTGCTGGCAGCACAAATTAAAATACATGTCAAATGCCTCACCAATCCCAACTTTAATGTAAAGGGTGCTGCCTCAGCCAACCTTATACATTAGGCCCACTGGGGAATTGAACCCATGACCCCTGTACTATCTGTCAGCGTTGTAACCATTGTGCTACAGCTCTGTTGCTATTATTGTATGCCTGCGCGCCTTCTTAAGATTAATGCGCGGTAACGTTCCCTGTAGCGCTCGTTAATTTATGGCGCCTTGTAACGCGCGTTCTCGGCAACGATGTACCGCCCATGTCCTTATTTGGGATTTCTGTCTCTAATGCAGCTCCTAACGCGAATCGCACTAACACAGTTTAGTAAACATACCCCATAGTGTATCAGCTGGCTCACCTTTATTTACCTGTTTATTTATACCTTCAAAAAAATATAAGAGATTGGTGAGACAAGACTTTCCTTGACTAAATCCATATTGGCTTTCAGTCATTAAACCATGACTAACTCTACATGTTTAGTAATTTGCTTTTTAAAATGGTTTCTACCTAGGGTTGCCAACTGGCTCCAGATGCACCCGACAGGCTTGATCCAGTCCTGTATTTACCCCTTTGCCTGCAGAGGCTTGTAGTCTTGCTTTTCTTGCATTGAATGGAGTAATCCCAGGACTGGATCAAGCCTGTCAGGTGCATCTGGAGCCAGTTGGCAACCCTATTTCTACCATTTTGCCTGGTACTGATATTAGGTTCACTGGTCTGTAATTTCCCAGATCGCCCCTGGAACCTTTTTTTAAATTTGGCATTGCACTGGCCACTCTCCAATCTTCAGGTACTGCAGATGATTATAATCATAGATCACAGATTACTAATAGTAGTTCTCCAATCTCATCTTTCAGTTCTTTCATCACCCTGGGATATATGCCATCTGATCTGGGTCATTTGCTGTTCTTTAGTTTATCAAATGACTTTATTACATCTTCCCGATTTATCAAGATTTGTTTCAATTCCTCTGATACACCACCTTTAAATATCGTTTCTGGCATAGGTAAGTTTCCTACATCTTCTTCGGTAAAGACTGAAATAAAAAATTCATTCAGTCTGTCCATTATGGCCTTATCCTCTCTCATTCACCTTTTACCCCTACATCATCTAATGGTTCAACTGACTCCCTCACAAGTGTTTTGCTACTAATATACTTGAAAAAAATGTATTATGTGCTTTTGCTTCCACGCAAGCATCTTTTCAAATTTTCTCTTTGTTTGCCCTATCAATGTCTTGCATTTAACTTAGAAACACAGAAACATGTCAATGTAATCAGCCTTTCCATATCAAATACTATAGTCCTTTTTTTTCCTTTTAGAGATCTTCTGTGTTCATCCCATGCTTTCTTGAATTCAGATACTGTCCTCGTCTCTACTACCTCTATTTGGGAGATTATTCCATGCAGCTACCACTCTTTCTGTAAAGAAATATTGCCAGTACTTATGCTTTTTTCTGTTTTCATCATTTCGCTCTTTTTTTCCATTTTCTGAAAGATTCTCTCAGCTATAACAGCCTCTCTGACCTCACCTTTAAGCCATGCTGACTGTCATTTGGCCTTCCTTCTACCTTTTTTTTTGTGTAAATTTTTATTATCCAAAAATGACACCACAGCAATGAAACAATTCAGAACACAACAGATTTTCCTCTCTCCCCTACCTCCCACCCCGCAATTCTAACTAGAAATCAGGCATTCCCATTAACCAGTTTTTTGCCGCCATCTCTCGCAGCTAGTCCATGTTTCATGGAAGTAACATAGTAACATAGTAAATGACGGCAGATAAAGACCAGCTTGACCATCTAGTCTGCCCAGCAATATGGCAGGAGTAGGTGCACCCCTTCCCATGTCTTTTAGAGAAAAGGTGCACCCCTACCCATGTCTTTGCTTAGTGGTGCACCCACCAGGAGCAGGTGCACCCCTCCTCATATCTTTGTTTCTTTGTTTGTTTAGGGGTGAACCCACTGCTCCTCCCATTGCTCCATGTAGGACACCCCTATTTGTTGAGAAATTAGATGGTTCCGTTTATTTTGAATTAATCTTGTTGCTGTAAAGTGATCCACTGTGTCTGTCCCAGGCCACTTTGAATTCCATCACTGTGTTTGCCCCCACCACCTCCATCGGGAGGGCATTCAAAGCATCCACCACCCTTTCAGTAAAAAAGTATTTCCTGACATTGCCTTTCAATTTACCACCTTGCAGCTTCATGTCATGCCTTCTAGTTTTACAGCTTCCCCGTCTCTGGAAGAGGTTTGTTTGTTCATTATTTCTCTTTAAGTATTTAAAGGTCTGAATCATATCTCCCCTATCCCTCCTCTCCTCCAAAGTGTACATATTTAGGTCTTCAACTCTCTCCTCATAAGGCTTCTGATGCAGGCTGTAAATGGGGGCGCTGGGTGAGAATCAAGCCCTGCCCTTGGAGATGAGTGCTTGGGGATTACCTCATAGCCCTCCTGATTGAACACACGTTTCCCCACTTCAGCTCTTCTAATGGCTGTTGGAAACCTGGTGCATTCTGGGAATGGTAGTCTTTTATGGAAACATTCTGTTTTATTATTTCTACTAGAACAGACAGGTTGCTTGTTCAGAGTCACTTCACCTCTATTATAGCTCCTTCCTGAACTATGATAAGCTTCCTTATCACATACCCCCCTGCTTAAGTTATTACGGACTGGTGTAACTGGTGAAACTTCTTCTTTACAGTCCGTAATACGGGAAAGGGCATCCGCATTTTTGTGTAACTTCCCAGCACGATGTTCCACTTGAAAATCAAATGCCTGTAAGGCCATGTACCAGCGTGTCAACCTGGCATTGTGGTTCTTCATTTGTTGCAACCACTTAAGTGGGGCATGGTCTGTGACCAATTGGAACTTTCTCCCTGTAAGGTAAAACCTTAATGCCTCCACTGACCACTTTATAGCTAAACATTCTTTTTCTATTGTGGAATACTTTTGTTCAGCCGGTGACAACTTCCTGCTCAGGTACATCACAGGATGCTCCTCCCTTTCATGACATTGGGATAGAACCGCTCCTAGCCCTACATCCGATGCATCTGTTTGAACCAGAAAGGGTTTCCTGAAATCCACCCCTTTCAGTACTGGTCCTGTACACAATTTCCCTTTTATGACTGAAAATGCTTTCTCAGCTTCAGGAGTCCATTTTAACTGGTTTGGGCAATTCTTCCGCAGCATATCTGTGAAAATTGCACTTTTCTCTGCAAATTGTGGTATAAATCTGCGGTAGTATCCAATAAGTCCCAAGAAACTTCTTAGTTGTTTCTTTGTTGTTGGAGGGGGAAAATTCCTGATGCTATCCACCTTGCTCATTAGAGGTTTAATTTTTCCTCTTCCCACTAGGTGGCCCAGGTATTTTACCTCCCTATTAGCAAAGGCACACTTCTTCGGGTTTAAAGTGATTCTCGCTTCCTTCATGGAGCACAAGACTGCCCTGATCCTCTTTAGATGTTCCGCCCAGGTGTTACTATGGATTATGACATCATCCATATATGCAAAGGCATAATTTTGGTGGGGTCGAAGTACCTGATCCACTAACCTCTGGCAGGTAGCTGCCGCTCCATGCAGTCCGAAAGGCATCCTCTTGAACTGGAAAAGGTCAACGGGGGTGCTGAACGCAGTCTTCGGCTTCGACTCCCTGGTTAGAGGGATTTGCCAATATCCTTTTGTCATATCAAGGGTGGTTAAATATTGAGCTTGTCCAAGCTGGTCCAACAGCTCTTCAATTCTTGGCATGGGATATGCATCAAAAACTGATATTGCGTTTACCTGCCGGAAGTCAATACAGAATCTTAAAGAGCCATCAGGCTTTGGCACCAGGACTATGGGGCTATTCCAGGGACTCTTCGACTCCTCTATTACTCCCATGTCCAACATTTCCTGGACTTGTGCCACTACTTCCTGTCTCTTTGCTTCAGGCAAGCGGTATGGCCTTTGACGAATTAATTTCCCAGGTGGAGTTATTATCTCATGGGCAACCAAATGTGTCTCCCCGGGTATGGGAGTCAACACATCTGGGAATTCTTTAAGCAATTTCCTAATTTTTTCCTGTTGTACCACTGTCAGGTCTTCACCTATTTGGGGCTCTGACTTTTCTTTACAATCAGATACCTGGGGTCCCAAATCTTCCTCTTTATTCACCTCCCTTTCTCGGGCACAGGTGGCAGCTAGGCTTTTAACCCCTTTGTCTTCAGTAGAACCAAAGCCTTTGGTTCCACGCTCAGAATTTGCCAGGGATGTGACCTCCTCCACAGGTGGAAAACCCAGTCTCTCACATATCAATTGGGCAATTCTGTCTCCTGTCTTCACATGATAATCATTCTGTCCAAAATTAAATAACAGAACTTTAAGATTGCCCCTGTAATCGGGATCAATTACTCCCGCTCCCACATCGATGAAATATTTAAGGGCTAATCCGGACCTTGGGGCTACTCTCCCATAGCATCCAATAGGTATTTCAACTTGGAGACCAGTGTCCACCAGGGCTCTCCCTTGGCTAGGTACAGTCACATTTTCTATACTGCACAGGTCAAACCCAGCAGCTTGAGGGGTTGCCCGCTTAGGAGCTTGGGCCTTCTCTGTGACCCTATGGTACTTTAAGACAAATGTCTGCTTCGGGGTAGTTTGGTCTTCTGGACGCTTAACCATCTTTTTAGCCATCAGTCCTTCTCCCTCCTTCTTTCCTAGTCCTTCCACTAGACCCTGCTTAAATCTTGGCCAGTCTCTTCCTAGAACCAAATCAAATGGTAGCCTAGGCATCACTGCTAACGGAACTTCCTCTTGTTTCCCTAGGCACTTAACCATTAGCCTATAGGTGGGATATGATGTTGCAGCACCATGAATGCATCTGATGTGAATTTGGCTTTCAGGGGTTCTAGGCACAAATCCTTCTTGGGCCTCTATCCTCTTCCAAAGCCTCTTTGACAACATACTCTGGTCTGCCCCAGAGTCTAACAGAGCATTTGTGGTAATTCCCTGCACATCAACCATCAAAAGAAATCCTTCTTTGGGCTGTTTTAAATCAACACCCATTAAGCTAGTGTGTGTCTGGCATCCCCTTTCTAAATGTCCCCATTTTCCACATTTGAAACATTTCTTTTTACTCCACTGTGTCATCTGGGCTGGCACAGTACATTTACTTTCAGAAACATTTTTAACCATTTTCTTTTCTGATACAGCACAGCTTGCCTCAGCACCAGTCTTCAGAGGGCCACCCATTCTATGGCAAGCCTGCGTGGCTTCCAAGAATCTCTCTGCTAGCATGGTTGCCTCTCCAAGATTTTGGCAATTTTGCTGTATAAGGAAAGTGTGCAAATCTTTAGGCACAGCAGACATAAATTGCTCAAGCATAATAATGTCTAATAACATCTCTACAGTCTTTCCCTCAGGCTCCAACCATTTTACAGCCAATCCTCTGATTCTCTGACTCAGAGCCCTGGGTGTTTCACCCACTCTTAATGCAGTAGCTCTAAACATTCGCCTATACTCTGAAATAGACAACCTTAGGCGATCTCTAATAGCAGCCTTTACATCTTTATAATTCAAAGCCTGAGCTGCTGGCATTGCTCTATAAGCTGCAAGCGCCTCTCCAGTTAATGAGGCTGCCAGCCTTACTGCCCACTGGGTCTCTGGCCATGCTAATGCTTGTGCCACTCTCTCAAAAGACTCTAGAAAATCATCAACATTATCATCTGGAGTTAGCTTCCCAAAACTAAATGCCCCAATTCCCTGACTGAGTCCCACACTGTCCACATGTGGTATACCAGTATTTACTGATGGTCTTGCATCCGGTCCACTTTGGTTCTGCAGATTAACTAAGGCTTTCACCAGATCAAGCACTGGCCTCTGCTGGTCCATTAAGGCTTTCATAGCAGTGTCCTGAGCCTGCTGCGCTAGCTCCTGCTGCCTGCTAAACTGGGCTGCCATCCAGCTAGCAATTTCCCTCGGATCCATCTTGATCCCTGCAAGAAAACAAAGAAAAACAAAAACACAGTGCACCACCTTCCAAACAGGTGTTTTCTCCTAAATTTTTTTTTCAATTACCCCTGTGCCTTACTCCCATCCACCACTAGACATGCCCAGGTACTTATTACCTTATGCCAGTGATGAATCCAGCTCTACACAGGGTCTTTTTCCTCCTGGAACAGCTACCTGGATCAGCCACCTCTTCCTCCAAAGTGTAGTTAAGGGAAATCTTTTTTTTCCAGCTTTTAAACTTGAACTTTCTTTTTTTCTTCAGACTTTAGTTGTAATCCTTAGCATGTAAATCCTTTGCGCAAAAGCAATCCGAAAAACTACGCCATCTGTAAATGGGGGCGCTGGGTGAGAATGTCCACAGTCTTGGCAAAGGCAAATATTAATATGACTTGCAAAGGATTGTGGGAAATGTAGTCCATTCATACCAGACTCAGCCGTTCACAATAAATTAGTTGTGCTTGCTCGAATGTAAAGCAAAGAAGATATTTTATTTATGGTGTTATTTCTCCCAACACAGATATACTTGGTAGCACATAAAAAGGAATACTTGCTTTCAGTATTATACTTAGAAAAACAAATTAGGAAAACAACAGCTAAACTTGTTAAGCAATCAAATCAAAGCATAAAGACCTTGATGGGAACAGAAAGGTCTTTTCTGTAAGCTCCTGCTAATATCTTCTTAGCAGTGCTTCAAAGAACAAACAAAACCCACAAAGTAGAAAAAAAAACTGTTCTTTTTCAGGGATAACTTCTTGTATCTTCACACACACTCAGAAGTGTCCCTTTAGAGCTCACAGGCAATTAGGCAAGGCTAAATTGCTAACAATTACCAGTTGAAACCCTCTTGGCTGGTTTACTTTCTATTACGTGGCTCAAATCCTACTCAGAAGCTTTTCTGAGTAGATTAAAGAACAAGTTTATATTTCTTTGTGATGGTTGTTGTATTTTTGTAACAGCATATTACCACAGAAGTTTAGACAGAGAGCAATCCATGTATTCAAAGTCCCCATTTCTAACATCTTCCCCTTCTTCAATTATCATAGGTTCACTATCATGGATTGGCACAGAGGAATTTCTCAATGGAACACTCTCAGGACAATACTTGTTTCCCTGCTGTCTTCCCAGTGAAGAACTAGGGCATAGATCAGTGTTCATACCTGAGCTTCCATTGCTGTTAGAGTTCCTCTCTAAATATCCTGGCCAGTATGTAGTCCGGTTCTTATGTCCAGCCTTCCAATCAAGATCCCTGGACACTGGATCTCTCTTCACATACCTTCTTGCACTGGTCTTAGGGTCCCTTCCAAGTGCAGCCGTCTCCCTCACAGGTGCCGTCTGGGGATTCCTGGCTCTGCAACCACACTCCTCTGGCTTTCCCCAGTCCAATGATGTATGCTTGCCTCTGGAATGCCTCCCAGTATACGTACTGCTATGGACTCCTCTAGACCTCCCAAATGCTTTTCTCTTCTTTCTTCCAAAGTGTTTCTTGCTCTCTCTGTCCGTCAGCTCTGGCTTCTGCTGATGATGATGGTCAGGATGATCAAGGTGCTTCTGATGATCAAGATGATGATTCTCTGTAGAATAAGCTTTTCTTTTATCCTGCTTAGATGAATGCTCCACCCTAGCACAGCACAGCTGTGCTGAATCAAGCCCTGCCCTTGGAGATGAGTGCTTGGGGATTACCTCATAGCCCTCCTGATTGAACACATGTTTCCCCACTTCAGCTCTTCTAATGGCTGTTGGAAACCTGGTGCATTCTGGGAATGGTAGTCTTTTATGGAAACATTCTGTTTTATTATTTCTACTAGAACAGACAGGTTGCTTGTTCAGAGTCACTTCACCTCTATTATAGCTCCTTCCTGAACTATGATAAGCTTCCTTATCACAAGGCTCCAAATCATTTTGGTCGCCTTCCTCTGAACAGCTTCCATTCTTTTTACATTCTTTGCAAGATAAGGTCTCCAAAACTGAACACAGATTCCAAGTGAGGCCTCACCAGAGACTTATACAGTGGCACTAGTACTCCTTCCTTTCTGCTGGTAATTCCTCTTCGAATGCAGCCCAACATCCTCCTGGCTTTTGCCACCGCCTTGTTGCACTGTTTTGCCACCTTGAGAACTACAGAAATAATCACACCGAGGTCTTTCTCCTGCTCCGTGCACACCAACCTCTCGCCCCCTATCGTGTACATTTCCTTTGGATTTCTGCTACCCAAGTGCATGACACTGCACTTCTTCGCATTAAATCTCAATTGCCAAGCATCAGACCATGCCTCCAGCTTTTGCAGATCCCTCCTCATGTTCAGCACTCCCTCGGGGGAGTCCACTCTGTTGCAAATTTTCATGTCATCTGCAAAAAGACAGACTTTTCCATTCAGTCCTTCAACAATATCCCTCACAAATACATTGAACAGTGTCGGGCCCAGGACCGAACCCTGCGGCACCCCGCTAATCACCTTCCTTTCATCCGACTGAGCTCCATTTACCATCACCTTCTGTCATCTGTCAGTCAACCAATTTCTGATCCGTTTATTGATAAGCCTCCTATGAGGGACAGTATCAAAGGCTTTGCTGAAATCCAGGTAGATGACATCCATCGCGTGTCCTTGATCCAGTTCTCTGGTCACCCAGTCAAAGAAGTCAATCAGATTTCTCTGGCAAGATTGCCCCTCAGTAAAAACCATGTTGCCTCAGATCCTGTAACCCTCTGGTTTTGAGAAAGTTCACTATTCGCTCTTTCAGGAGCGTCTCCATTACCTTTCCCGCCACCGAGGTAAGGCTCACGGGCCTATAGTTTGACACTCCCTTCCCTGTCACCACTTTTGTGTAGAGGTACGACATCAGCCATTCTCCAGTCCTGAGGAACCTCTCCTGTTTCCAAGGATCTGTTGAAAACATCCTTTAACGGCCCTGCAAGAACCTCTCTGAGCTCTTTCAGTATCTTGGGATGTATCCCATCCGGTCCCATGGCCTTGTCCACTTTCAGTTTTGCAAGTTGTTCTAACACCTCATCCTCTCCGAATGGTGTGGTATCTACCTCACTCCCATTTTTATATTTGGGAGTCACAGGTGGTCCTTCTCCAGGATTTTCTTTAGTAAAAACAGAGCAGAAGTATTTGTTTAGCAATTTGACTTTATCAATGTCATTTTCCATGAGTCCGTTCCCAGCACTTCTGAGCCCTGCAATTCCACCTCTGATCTTCTTCCTTTCCTGAATATACCTGAAGAAAGTTTTGTCGCCGCACTTAACATCTTTAGCCATCTTTTCCTCTGCCTTTGATTTTGCTATCCTTATTTCTCTTTTTGTCTCCTTGAGTTTGGTCCTGTAATCATTTCTGTGTTCTTCTGTTTGCAAGCTTTTGAATTTTGCAAAAGTTGTGGTTTTTGCCCTTATTTGAGCAGCCTCTTCTTTGGAAAACCAAATGGGTTTCCTTCTCCTCTTGTTTTTATTTAGGGGTATGTTTACTAAACTGCGCTCAAGTGCGCGGCGCACAATAGCGCGCACTAAGGTACCTTAGCGCACGATTAATGATGCATTTTTGTGCCCCGCACATGTGTGTGCCGCACTAAATTGCCCGCTCATGTGCGCGGCGCGCTGATGTGCGATAGAGGCGTGGAAAGGCTCTCAGAGGGCGGAGGAAGGCTCCCCAGGGGCGGAGAGACGGGGTCAATGGGTGGAGAGTGGGAGGGGAGAGGCTCCCCGCACACGAGCGTGGCTGAAATTCAAGCAAAAAAATACCGCGAGTGAAAACCTCGCGGTAGAGCCGATTTAAAGGGAAGAGAAACCATTTCTGTCAGCAATGTACAGCAAAACCAGGGAAACCTACAAAAAGTGAGCAGTGTGATACATGTGCACGGAACAAAAGGGCAAATAAACAGTAAAAATGACCCCAACAAAATATAAAAAAATCATAAGCAAGCTGGGCAATAGTGATAGTAATGGGAAACATCAAAAAAACTCCCAAGAAAGCCCCAAAAAATAAATATGAATTTTAGAAGGGTCTACGCTCCGTCCCCATACAAGGTGAATGATCCCACAATGAAATAGCACTGATCAGGGTTACGTCCTCCATTGGACAGGTTTCCTATGGCATGCCCATGTTCCACAGCAGCAGGGTGGGCATGTCGGAATGGGCAACTGGACAGATGCTGGGAAAGGGGATACAGAGGGCTGCAGGCGGCACATGCTGTGGTGCAGCTGGGGCACAGTGCGGACTAGGCAGATGCCTAGGTGGCACCTAGGAATGCTGAAACTGTACAGAAGCCAGACAGCAACTGATGAGGGCCCAACATGGGCATGAGCGTATCTATCACAGTGTCACAGGGGATAGTACCCAGCAGGTACCTCCAAGGGCACAGAACAGTGGCAGGCGGTGATTGGGGGACGTGCGGACAGATATGCAGGCACCCCTACCCCAGAACCCGCACCATAGGCAGCCGCCTACCCGCACACAGGATGGCCTGAGACTGCGTACCACCAGCACCACCAACAGAAGGGCATGCCAGCATGGTGGCACAGGGGTACTGGAGGTGGAGGGGGGCAGTGGCAGCTGCCCAGAGCAGACCATGGCCTAGCCCTGTCCAGGTGGGTGCAATGCACTGCAACAGACAGCCCCTGCCAGACAAACAGTCATGGTATCATCAGGGAATGCACTGTCTCTGTGGCAACATGGTGGTGCAGTGCACACAACCAATGTGTTTGGAGACAGAAGGTCACAGGTTCAAGCCCCAGCTGGGGCTCCTGCCAATCCAGTCCCCATATTTTACCCACAACTATATCGTGATAGTAAAGACGAACCTTTATTGCAGAGAACATAAGCATGGCTCAAACACCTCTATTTTACCCTACAGAGCACAGACACTAGAAACGTGCACATTACCTAGAGCAGATTCCCCCAAATGCAGTCCTGGAGGGCCACAAATCCTTCAGGGTTTATGCTGTCTCCAATCTAAGGATGGAGCGGTACTGGTGGTGGAGGTGGCAGCAGCTGGTGGCAACAGCAGACCATGGCCTAGCCCTGTCCAGGTGGGTGCCGTGCACTGCAACAAACAGGCCCTGTCAGATGTACAGTCATGGACTCCCCAGGGCATGCAACATATCTGTGGCAACACAGTGGTGCAGTGCACACAGACCATGTGTGCAAGAACAGAAGGTCACAGGTTCAAAGCCCAGCTTGGGCTACTGCCAATCCAGTCCACATATTTTTTCCCACAACTAAACCGTGATAGTAAGGACAAACCTTTATTGCAGAGAACATACGCATGGTTAATACGCCTATATTTTACCCCACTGAGCACAGACACCATAAACAGCCGCATTACCTAGAGCAGAGTCTCCCAAATGCAGTCCTGGAGGGCCAAACACCATTCAGGTTCCATGCTGCCTCTAATAAAGATGCCTGTGCTGCATATCTATGCACCACCCCCATGGTATGCAGATGTATCTCATGCATATTCATGAGGGACAGCATGAAAACCCGAACACTGTTTGGCACACCAGGACTGGAGTTGGGAACCTCTGCCGTAAAGCAGCAGCCAACATGGGCAGACACACCCACACCCACACCCACAGGCCCCATTGGCCAATGCCTCCTGGAGAGGCAGGACATTGGGCCCTGCGTGCATCTCCAAATACTAGCACTTGCATACCTTAGCAATGCCACCCTACACCTGGGTATACGGTACACAGCTATCAAACGTTTGCTATGATTACTGGCAGATAGCAATTCCTACATTAAGCACAGTTTGCTCATTGAGCTCCATCATAACAACCTTTCTGATGTCTGTGGTGTGTGCTTCAGGTCTGGTCTCTGACAGTGTTTACCACCCTGGGGAGTGACCTCCAACAGTATTGCGTACCATATCCATGCCTGTACTGTGCCCAGGACTGATGTGGTGGCCAGGGCTGCTAAACTCCTCTATAGTAGCACAATGCTGGCATAGGTGTGGGTGTGTGTGTCTGTCTATCCAGTGTGTGGTGGCTGCAAACACCCTCCACAGCCCACACTGCCAGCACTGTTGCCAGTATTGGCCTGTAATGTGCATAATGAGGAGCAAGGTACCATGGGTATAGCCCGGACAGGGTGGCCTGGCCAGGATGCATCTGCACAGGGCATAGGGCACTGGCTGGGACATTATAGTGCCCGGCCACCACCTACACAGACAGGGTGGCCTCAGCATGTCCTGCTGGGAGATCACTCTCACCCTGACTGTGCAGTGACCACAGCATGGCTAGGCACCCCCATAGTGCTATATAGTATTTCTTTCATGTGATATGGGTTTTCTTTTGGGGCCCAGTCACTGACTTATCTGCTTGTTGTGTATGCTGATATCCCAGTTCTGGGTGCATGCATTTCCACCAGGAACATGCACTATGGACTAGCTAGCAGACTGTTTGCAGCTGGTATGTGTCTTGATGGAGCGCCTTGCAGAGTGCAGCGGCTGAAGGCTTGCTGCAGGAGAATATCAGATAGTGGTGGGGTGCAGCTTGGCATATACAGGCCTAATGTCTGTCTGCTATTGTGTTATGGATGTGTACAGAGCTGCATTGACTGCCCTGTAGGGTGTCTATTCCCCAACAGGACCAGGGTGGATGGTCCCCCTCTACTGTCACCATTGCAGGGAGGTAGAATGTGGATCTGTTGATGGGAGAACCTGTTTACCACCCTCAGCCCTGGAGGAAGAGGGTGGTGGTACATAATCCTCCTAGGGGTCCATAGGGGCTACACCTGACTGACACATATATCCAAGGTGTTTCTGCAGAAACTAACTACCTCACACATTAGCACTGCTGGGGACCTGCAGCATGGCCTATTTCTGCAGTGGACCTGGTGCTGGGCACCCCACCGCACACTCAGGGTGAGCACAGTACCTTCACAATGTGACGGTGTGTAGCTACTCTGTGCCAGTAACACACACGGTCAGTACCCCCTACCAGGCCGAGGTGCTGTGGGGGTGCATATGGTCAGTTCCCCCTACCAGGCCGAGGTGCTGTGGGGGTGCATATCCCATCTTGTGTTTATCTGTGGACAGCTGATTTGCATGTGCAGTGCATCATGGGTACGGGTGTGCTAACCCTATCCTGGTGACCATAGCAGACTGTCTTTGTGGTGATGTGCATTCCCTCTGCAGCCAGCCAGGGGCTTGCTAGCAGCTATAGAGCTATAGCCCAATGGTTCCTTCACTGCCTGTGGAGCCAGAGATCATTGGTTCAAACCCACAGTGGGGTTATTTGATAGGGCTGGCCAAAGCATTATCTCTTTTTCATGTACATTGTTGCTGCCAGCAAAAACACTCTCAGCGTACTGTACCCATAAGGTGCCTCTGAGGGCGCTTTATAGGGCGCTCTATAGGGCACCCTATAGGGCACCTTATGGTTACCGTCCATATGAGGTGCACTATACATTATCCTGTGGAGCGACTTATAGGGTGCCCTATAGGGGACATTTTAGGGTGCCGTGGCAGACAGTGCACTTTATAATGTGCCCTATGGAATGCCTTATAGAGTGCCTTATGCGGCACCTTCAATTACGGCACGTGAGGGCGTGTTTGCTGGCAGCAATTAATAAAATACAAATAATGTGCTTCAGGAAACAATACATACATTGCAAAGCTGATGCCTCAGCCAGCCTTACATATTAGGCACACGGGGGAGCAAACTCATGACCCCTGTATCATCAGTCAGAGCCTTAACCATTATGCTACACTGCTGTTCCTCCTTGTATGTCAGCGCACCTACTTCAGATTTCCATGCGTTTAAATGCACAGTGCTGCCATCAAACACAGTGCTATGACCTTGCTGTGCCTCATAGGGCACCCTATATGGCGCCCTATAGGCCACCCTTTCAGCAACATTGTAGGGTGCCGTGGCGGACAGTGCACTTTAAAATGTGCCCTCTTGGGTACCCTATGAGGCGCCTTATGCAGCACCTTATGTTACAATACTTTGAGGGTGTGTTTGCTGGCAGCACTATTTAAAATAAAAATAAAATGCCCCCTACAGCAATATTACCTATAATAGGTAATGCCTCAGCCAGCCTTCTTCATTAGGCACAGTGGGGGATTGAACCCATGACTCCTGCATCAGTGGTCAGTGTCTTAACCATTGTGCTACACTGCTGTATGTCAGCACACTTACTTCAGTTTCCATGTGTTTAAATGCACAGTGCTGCCATCAAAAACAGTGCTGTGACCTTGCGGTACCTCATACGGCACCCTATAAAGCGCCCTATAAGCAACATTCTAGGGTGCCTTGGCAGACAGTGCACTTTAAAATGTGCCTTATGGGGCACCTTATGTTAACACGCTTTGAGAGTGCGTTTGCTAGTAGAGATAATTAAAATAAAAATAAAATACCTCCTAAAGAAATCTTCCCCATAATAGGTAATGCCTCAGCCAGCCTTCTTCATTGGGCGATTGAACCCATGATCCCTGCACCATTGGTCAGTGTCTTAACCATTGTACTGTGGCTCTGTTCCTGTGCTTGCACATCAGCGCGCCGCTTATGCTTCCCGCGCAACTTTCTCATGCGCTAATGTGCGGGGCGCACATTAGCGCATGATTAATCCCGGTTTTGCTTTTTTCTGACTGAAACGCCCACTCCTTATATGGCATCCGCACACTAGCGCGGCGCGCACCCTAACGGGGTTTTAGTAAACATACCCCTTACTTTTCTTACATATTTATCGGGTGCCCCTTTTATTGCCTCTTTTAGTTTAGCCCATTGCAATTCCACTTCCCTTATTCCCTTCCACCCTGTCAGCTCCTCCTTTAGGTACTTGGCCATTTTGTTGAAGTCAGTGTTTTTGAAGTTTAGGACTTTGAGCTTGCTATGATTGGACTTCACCTTGACTTTTATCTCAAACCACACCATGTGATGATCACTGTTGCTCACAGGGGCACTCACCCAGACATTTGACATGCTATCACTGTTGGAGAACACCAAATCCAGCGTTGAGCTTTCCCTGGTTGGTTCCATCACCATTTGTCTAAGTAACGGATCTTGGATAGCGTCCACAATTTTTTTGCTTCTTTCCAGATTTGCAGAAGGAGTAATCCAATTCACATCGGGTAGATTAAAGTCACCCAATATGATCGCTTCCCCCTTTGTTGCTATCTTGGCAATATCTATAATCAATTAGTTATCTCTCTCTCTTCAATTTGAGTTGGAGGTCTGTAGATTACAGCAGTATGGATGACAGTGCCATCTCCTCTTTCCAACACTATCCAGAGTGCTTCTTCTTTTCCCCATGCACCCTGCATTTCAGTAGCTTTAATATTGGATTTGACATACAAGGCTCTCCTCCCTCTTTTCCATTTTCTCTGTCTCTTCTGAATAGATTATAGCCAGGTATGGCTATATCCCAATCATGCGATTCATTAAACCATGTTTCTGTAATGGCCACAATGTCCAAGTCCTTTTCCACCATTAGGGCTTCCAGGTCTGGAAGTTTGTTGGCTAAGCTATGAGCATTTGTGTTCATTGCTTTCCAGCATTTAACTGGCTTGTGTGTATTTTGCATTGATTTTATTCTACCCACTTCTTCCCAGTTGCTTTTGATGTGTAGTTTAAAAGTGTGGTTGTTTCTGTTATTCTGCTTTTGCAGGGGGTGACGTCCAGAACTTGACCTTCCCGTGTTCCACTCTAACTGTTTGTCTTGCGATAGCTTCGTTCATACAGTAAATCCACTCCAACCTATGAGTAACTTCAGAAATGTCAGGCATCAGCCATACCATGACCGTTCTAGCAGCAATCATACACATTCTAGCCAGGACCAAGGCCCCAATGGCTGTACCCTTCAATTGGTAAATTAAACAGGCTCAAGCTCTATCCGCCCCCCCCCCCCCCAATATCCACAATGAAAACCATATTTCTCTTCAAATATCGAACCGCCTTTGGGCATGACCACTGCATATGGAGGAAGTTCCCATCTTCTCCAAAGCCCCTCTAACCTATCCTTTAGTAACCCCATCTTCTGCAACCTGACAGGATCACAATACATCCAGTAGAGGTCTTTATATAAATGCTCCACTATTGAGGCAGCCACAGATAGTTTCCTGATTGTTCAAAAATGGAGCGCCATCTCTAATCCCCCAGCTCAGATCCAAAATCTCCCTCCCACTTCTTATGGAACCAAGGCTCCTCCTTCTGAGTTTTGAGTAAGAGTTATACAGTACCGACACCAACCCCCTGGACCCCTCAGAACCCAGTCATTGGCCCAAAGTAATGTTCCTAGTTTGGCTGGACTGCATATAATGTTGCACCTGATTATAATAGAACTCATGTCCCTCTCCCAGCTGAGATTGACTACCCCAACTCTGCAAAACTCAATATTCTCCCTTTGCTATCCACCGGTTGCCCCACCCTGTCCAATCCCACCCTTTGCCACTTCTGGTAAGTCCCATACATACGTCCTGGCTTGAAGTGCTCATTAAACTGGATATAGCCTTTCTTCCCACAGAAGCACTCCCAATACCACTCTCATATCCTCAAGGTGTGTCTCACAAAAGTGGTCACCGGCCCACCCAGTTCCTGGTCAATCTGCACCCAATGCTTATCTCCTTCCACCTGATCCCACTCAATCAGCCTACTTAACATAGCACTCACATAATACCCTCATACATCTGGAAGTCTCAGCCCCCAGTCTCTTCTATCCTGCGCAAGGACCGTCCTCGCCACCCGTGGCAGCCTCTTCCTCCAGATGAAATCAAAAATGCACTTCTGCCAGACTCTTGGGATCTTATCTACTATGGGGATATGGAGTGCTGTAAATAGAAATAGTAACCTAGGCAAGGCATTCATTTTTATAGTAGTTATCCTTCCCAGCCAGAACAGTGTAACACGGTTCCACCTCTCGAGGTCTCCCCTTATCAGCCATACCTTTCCTTGTCTCCCTGGGATGAAGCTCGCTTGATCTTCCCAAACAACCTTCGCTATCAACCCCTGCAGCTGGTTAGCAAGTATCTTTGCCAGCACCTTGGCATCCAGGCTATTCAATGAGATTGGTCTATAAGATCCACAAACAGTAGTAACCTTCCTAGGTTTAGGGATCACCATTATCCCTGCTGTACACATCAAGTCAGACACCCTCCCCCTCATGTGTATGCCATTGAAGACATCCACCATTCTACCCAGCAACAAGTTGTGATATGTTTTATAAAATCGGGCTGTGTAGCCATCAAGCCCTGGAGTCTGTGATGAGGAGAGCATGACTGAGCCCATGCAAACAGAGGAAAATTGTAAATCTACCTTTAAGGAAGGAGACAGGCAAGGTATCTGTGGCTTTCATGGTGCAGGCAAAGGAAAAAAACACGCACTTGCTGAAGCTAAGCCACACCCAAGCTCTGCTGATCTAAGGGCAGACTTGGAGGATAATGAGAGACACCTGGGTAAGGGACAGTGCAAGTTAGGGAAAAGGCAGCCTTATAAACCCAGAGAAACACGTGAAAGGAGCACCAGCACCAGCGCCAGCACCAGCACCAGGACCAGCACCGGCTGGAGAGAGGATTCCACGAGAGAGCAGTACTCAGGGAGAGAGCAGCACCCGAGAGAGCTGACTAGAGAGAGCACTGCAGACTTCCGTGGAGGGAGAAGCACCAGGGAAAGACCCAGAGAACTCACCGGAGGAGAACGGTGGAGATTTCCAGGGGGATTTCAGAGGTGAAAGCAACACCCAGAAGGAGAGCCAGGCTTGCAGGGAAACTGCAATTGGTTCTGAAGCCAGTAGAGCTGTAGCTGAAAGAATTGCAGACAAGGGGCAAGGTGCAGTTCCTCCAGTACGTGGACCAGCTAAAAAGATTCAAGTTCCTAGAAGGTGGGTGGATAAAAATATATCTAAGAGTGACCTAAACCAGTTAGAGGCACTCTGGCATTTGAGTCAGGAGAAGAACCTTCTCACTCCAGGTGAAAACCCTTTTCATAGTAAGAAGCCCTAGTGGAGGAGAATTCAGGAGCTCTTAGAGAGTTTCAAGCAAGAAGCATTGCATGAAGGCTTAGAGCCAGACATACCGGTTGAAAACCCAGAGGAAATGCAGGTAGAATCTGTTGAACCTGATTCTGACTCAGGATTTATTAATGGACTGTTCATGGTGCAAAAAGGCAGAATAGAAGCTGCTGGTTAAAGAAAAAGTCTGTAACCTGAAACCACCAAAAGCAGTGAGTAAGACAGGGAGAATGATTCTAGCCTGAATTGCTAAGTACCCTGTTGAAAGAAGAAAAAGACATTTACTTTGATTTGAAGAAAAGAAAACTGTGTTTGTTGCTGTATGTTTGAGAAACAGCTACGTATGTTGTGAAGGCCAGCTAAAGCAATTTCACTGTTGGGTTTTTGTGTGATTTTCCTGAAGATCATTTGTTTTGGAGAAGAATCCTGTTGTTTTGTTTGAGCTATATGCTTGTGAAAAGAAGGAAATAAATTCCTGTGTGTCTTTTGAAAAACCCTCGGTTCTCAATACTACTGTTTTTTAAGCGGTAGCACAACTACAAGTCCCAGCAGCCCCAAGCTCTGGACGAGGACAAATAATTCTTTATTCAAAGACTAAACAGTGGCACCCCTATACCTATAGGCCGTGGCCTGGGCTAGGGGCCCCCACAAGTCTTACAACTTGCTATTCTGGTCTGCAGGAGCCAGAATTGGGCAAGAGGATGGCCCGACATGCCCCTCCTGCCTGCGGGGATGTCCTCCCCACAGGTGCCCCAGACATCCATGACTCCAGACCCCAAAATCCATGCTGCCCGACCCACGGCTGGCCTCCCGCAACCTGGATCAGGCGGTGGGGTCTCCCCCGCACCCAGCCCTGGCCCAGTGGTGGCTGCCATGCCCCAATTCTCCTACAAATGCTGCTTATACCACCTCTGAGGTGGTATAAGCAGTATGCCCCAGCAGGCCCAGAAGCACGTACAGGGCCATGAACTTAATCGGCCCTGTATGTGCTGCCGGGAAGTCCACCCCCACGTTGCCCCCCACCGGCTCTCCCCATCCTGAAGCATATGACGTATGGGTAGAGCCAGTGAGGGGATAGAGTTTAGGAGGATTGCAGGGCTGCACGTCCCATTGGGACGTGCAGTCCCGCAACCCACATTCTGCATTGAGGGCCCTGATGTCCCTAGGCTGCTGCACATTTGGCGGACCCAAGGTCCTCATGAGTTCTGTCAATTTTCACCTTGTCCACTATGCTTCTCTCCTATCCATGCTACAGGATGGCCTTGCAGATCTCTTGTGCCACGTGGTTGGCATCCCTGAACTCCGGCATTCAGACACACCATGAATTCTCAATTATTGCACCTCATACGGTTTTCAATGTCCTCCTGTTTTAAGGCCAATCTTTCCTTCTCATATGTGAGCATTATACTCTTGTTTCCACAGCCCAATCATTTTCTCCTGGGCACTCTCCACCCTCTCCTCACAGTCTTCCATATGAAGCCCAAGTTCCATCACATTGGCCCTCAGATCCTTTACCAGACCTCTGATGTTAGCTTTAATCTCTAAGAGTTCCTTTTTCAAATCCATAAACCAGCTGCACGGTTCTGCTTTAGAGAGGGGGACTACTGCCACTTCATCTGTTTGGCCCTCCATATCAGGCAGCTCTCCCTCCACTCCCCCTCCCGTGTCCTTCATCGCCATTTTCTAGAATCACGGCTTTCACTTCTCCCCCCTTGATACGTGAATTCTCACAAATCCATTGTTTTGCATCTTGTGGTCATCCCAGGCTGTCCTTCACCTTTCTCACTACTCATATTCTCACCAGCATCTTTTGGAGGGTGATTACTCGCTTTTTTAAGATGGCAGAGCTCTTCCTTCAGCTGACGTCACTTCCTCCTCCCACTTTTTTTAAAGCATGGAATACATCTGCTCTGGGCTTCCAAGACAGTATTTTTAAATAATGCCCAAGCCTGATGTAAACTCTTAACCTTTGTAGTTGCTCCTTTTAGTTTTTTTCTTAACAATTTTCCTCATTTTTTCAGTTTCCTTTTAGAAAGCTGAATGCTAGTGCAGTAGATTTCCTTGCTATTCTCCCTGAATTTATTAAATCAAAGGTGATTCATTTTGTGATCGCTATTGCCAAGCGGCCCCAAAACATTTACCTCTCATCGTAGATCCTGCGTTCCACTGAGGACTAGGGGGCTTGTTTACAAAGCCGCGGTAGCGGTTTCCGATTGTGAAATCAATGGGGCCGTGGCTCCGATAACGATCGGAAACCGCTATCGCAGCTTTGTAAACAAGCCCCTAGGTCTATAATAGCATCTCTGCATGTCAATTCCTGAACCAGCTGCTCCATAAAGCAGTCATTTATTTCATCTAGAAACTTTCTCTCCCTAGCATGTCCTGATGTGATATTGACCGAGTCAATACCAGGGTAATTGAAATCGTCCAATATTACTGTGTTGTAAACTTGGCTAGCTTCCCTAATTTCTGTTGGCATTTCATCATCTGTCTGTTCATTCTGGCCAGGCAGATGGTAGTACAACCCCAATGCCATTCCCTTCCCCTTTTTACATGGAATTTGTTGTTTCCTGCAAAACCTTTAACCTATTTGACTCGATACCCTCTCTAATATAAAGAGAGTCCTCTCCACCAATGTGATTTACTCTATCATTGCGATATAAAGAAAAGTAGTTGAATTTAGAAGACTTGAAATATAGGACATAAGGGGCATGCTTACTAATGTATGCTAGTTATTAGCACAGGCCCCCACGCTAAGAATCCTACACTAGCTGGTCAGCACGCGATCAGGCAGGAACCTGGTGGTGTTGGCACTGTGTGATTAGTGTGGGCATTTTGGCACATTCTAACTAGGAAGGCAGCTGTTAGCATGGATGCACTTAAAGCCACTTCAACAGGTGGTAGTTAGTGTATCCGTGCACCAGGTAGCACAGTGTGGCACATTACCACCATGCTAAAATGGCAGGGGCATGGACGCACACACCCCTAAAGGTTAGGATGGGCATCCACACTAACCTTCGGGCTCGAACACACACTACTGGTGCATTCCTTAGTAAACATGCCCCAAATTGTAATAAGAGGTATTGCATAGTGAAAGTTATGATGCTGTAGAGTTACTTTAGAACATTTTCAACACGTTTGTATCCTGAATACAGTTAAAAAGGTAATTTTAGAAATACTTACCTGAGAAAAATGCCATGGATTGATTCAGGAGTTGTCAATTGCTGATTTCCAAATTTTGTCCTATTAAAGAAAAGATTATTCATTAATCAGTGCTTATTAGCAAGAATGTTAACATCTGATTTACATTTCCAACACGTCAGCTTAACTAATGATTATATAAAGCTGAATTTGTTTGCGCAATGCCAGCTGTGTGATTACTAGACCAGAGTTTATTTTCTAATTCTGATCACTACTCCCCACTTCCCCTCCCAATCTCCAGGAGGAAACTATGCTGAAAGAACTCAGCAGGAACGGGGCAAATGTATATACCCCTAAGGTAACATTTGGGGCACTTCATCACATTTACCACCACTCATGCCACCAAGCGTCATCATCTGTGGGAGGGTTGCCAGCCTCAGTGGTGTTACACTCATCTTTCACCATTGTCACATTACACATATACAAGTCACTACATTGGCTCTCTATCCATTCCCACATACAGTTCAACTCCTCTTATTCATGTATCAGTGCAATCATTCTGTTGCTCCTCAATACCTCTCCTCACATTCTCTTCCTAAGCTCCACTCACCAGGCAAATCATTCTCTGTCCTTTTCCTCCACTGCTAACTCCTTTCTCAGTGCTTTCCGTCTTGCTGCTCCATATGCTTGGAATAGACTTCCTGAATCAGTGTGTCATGTTCCTTCTCTTACCACATCAAAACACAGGCTAAAAACCCAACAGGCCCGATATGCAGAAGGCTTTATCTCATTAGCCAGACTTGCTACTCGATAAAGCTCGCTGAACCCAATATTCGGAGGCCCCAGATTCTAGATAATGATGGGGCAGTCCCTGGGCTAGGCAAGAGTGGTATAAGCACTTATTGGATTTAGCTCATACCTATTTTCTGAAGTACTACTACTACTATTAAACACTTGTAAAGCGCCACATACGCAGCACTGTACAACCAAAGGTACAAAAGTTCATGCAAAGTAACATTCAGGTATTTTTCCTGTCCCCAGAAAGCGTACACCCTATTGGGCCAATGCAGAAAACCTGCACTAGGGCCCAGTACTAAAGTTCTAGCGTGAGTTTCCACAGGCATGCAGTAAGGAAAGAGCATGTAAATGAGCTGCTCACCAAAAGTCTGCACTAAACCTGAAGAACAAACCAGGCACATAATACAGGTATCTGCATTAGCAGCTCTGATAGTCTGCACACAGAAAGGCACTTGTGTGCATGTGCTGAAATACTACGTGGTGCATAATTCCACTCAGAGGTTCTGCTCCAAATATTCTGGAACACCAATATTAGTCAGAGCAGTGCCTCTGAACAGAATGATTGCTTTATGCGCCACGTAGCATTCCAGAACATGCACTTCCATTTCCAGCACGTGCCCCCTGCAGTTTTTTTCAGGCCTCACTCACTTCAGCAAAGCCCCAGAAAAAGCTCAAGAAACAAGCTTAAAAATGTAAATTAAATAAAGTTGATTATGCTCAATTTGACGGTAGATACAGTTGAGGTCAACGTTATTGGCATCCTTGCAGTTCAACCCCTTAATGTCCAATATCTCCTAAAAGAAAGTGGCTTTGGATGCCTTTGTGTATATAGTTAACTTGTTATAGGGTTTTCACCTTATGCCTTTGTGTATATAGTTAACATGTTATCCAAGTTAATCTCCCTGTTATCTGTAATTTACGGTGTAACCCCACTGTAAGACTGCTTTGATGTTCCATGTAAACCGCACTGATGTCGAATAGCGCGGTATATAAGAGTATTAAATAAATAAATAAAACAAATAAATACTGTATGCAGACACATAAAAGAATCAAATTAAACAAAGCCAATTAAAAAAGGAAATAGTAGGCAATAGTATAAAAACTGGGACATTGCCGGGACATGATTATTGGCACCCTTATAAACAATTCAAATCAGTTTGGACAGAAGAACCACATTCCCATTGCAGTAAAATTAGATTCACCTGTGATCAACCAATGAATGATGGCTCTAATGTTTAAAATGGCCACATTCACTCCCTGTTCTATTTTCACAATGGTAAAGAAAAGAGAGCTGACTGAGACCGTCAGAAAAGCCATTATCACCAAACATCAAAGGGATACAAAGCCATCTCCAAAGACCTTGGGATCCGTGTGTCTGCAGTTCACAATGTTATTAAGAATTTTTCTGTTCATGGAACTGTCAAGAATCTCCCAGGGTATAGTGGGAAGAGGAAAATTAATACAAGAAGTCTTTGAAGGTTAGTGCAAACTGTTGGAAAAACACCACATATAACATCCAAAGAGCTTAAGGCTGACCTGCAGCAAGCAGGTGTGGTGGTTTCAACCCACACCATATGCTGTGCACTAAAAAAAAGAAGGACTTCATGGGCGAAGACCAAGGAGGACCTCACTGCTCAAAGACAGGCATAAAAAGGAACTCCTGATCTTTGCCCAAATTTACCTTGAGAAAACACAATCCTTCTTCGAAAATGTTCTGTGAACAAATGAAACCAAGCCTGAACTCTTTGGCAATGCAGACCAACAATACATTCCTTCCTCTCTCTGTGATCTCTTGTATTTCATGAAGGCCCTCCTCTTTTTCTTCACCTTTTCAGCTACTTCTTTTGAGAACCATAATGGCCTCCTTTTCCTTTTACATTTATTTACCTTTCTAACAAAAAGGTTTATTGCCCTTACAATATCCTCTTTCGGTTTTGCCTACTGTTTTTCAACATCCCGCAGCTGTTCCCATCGCACTAACGACTCTTTGAGGCATTGTCCCATCTTGACGAAGTTAGTTTTCCTTAAGACCCTTGCTTTTGAATGGATTTTATCAGCCCTAGTCCTAATACTGAACCACACCATCTGGTGATCACTGGATGTGAAATAATCTCCCATTGTAACATCTGAAACACTTTCCCCATTGGTAAGCACCAAGTCCAGTATGGCCCCTTCATGTGTGGGTTCTGTTACCAGTTACCTGAATAGTTCTCCCTGTAGAGAATCCAGGAACTCCTTACTTCTAGATGATACTGCAGCAGGAATGTGCCAATCCACATCTGCCATATTGAAATCTCCTATCAGTAGCACTTCCCCTTTCCTGTCAATGCTGCATATGTCTTCTATTAAATCTTCATCCACCTCTACCCCCTTTGAGGTGTATCTGTATATAACTCCAATGCAAATGGATTTCCCTTTCCCTCTTTCAAGTTTAACCCACAGTGTCTCCTCTCTTACTTTTAAGCCTTCCAGTTCTATAGCTTTAATATTATTTTTTACATATAGTGCCACTGTACCTCCCCTTCTTCCTACCCTGTCCTTCCTGAATAAAGTATAGCCCGGTATAATTACATCCCAGTCTCCATAACCACCACTAAATCAAAGTCAGCATCTTCCATTAAAGCCTCAACAGCTGTGATCTTATTTCCCATGCTACGGGCATTTATACACACCACTTTCCAGATGTTTTACCTTTTACCCATTTCTACAGAGGTATTTAATGTTTCCCTTATCTGGTGCCTTTCTTCACTTAAATGGGGGCTCTTGTCACCCATCTCCAAAGAATCTAGTTTAAAACCCTCTTCAATAGGTTAGCCAGTCTGCTGCTGAAGACACTTTGACCCTTCTTGGACAGATGAACACCACCTCTGCTCTGCAGCCCTTGGAAAGGGTTTGAGAATTCCTGGAGGAAAAGTCTATAAATCATTATTAAAGTGGACTGGGGAAAGCCACTGTTTACCCGTGGGATAAGCAGCATGGAATCTTATATTTTATTTATTTATTTATTTAACAGTTATTTTTATACCTCTTTATCATTTCAGTGAAAGTGGTTTACATTGTAACTTAAACTTGGTAACATACATTAAAATGGGACATTGATAACTTGGATTTTTTTGAGGCAATGGAGGGATAAGTGACTTGCCCAAGGTCACAAGGAGCAACAGGGAATTCAGACTGGGCTTCTCTGGTTCTTATCCAGTTATCAGCAATTTTCAGTCTGCTAACTGCATAAGAAACTACATAAAGTCAGGACAGAAAAAAAAACAGGCCTAACTTTATGTGGTTTGGCTATCCAGATAGTAGCTGAATATCATTGCTATAGAGACATGTGTGTGTGTATGTTCTAATATTTTTATTGAAACTTTTAGCAATAACAACAACACTGCCAAATTAAATAATACAGGTTGTACAATATTTTTTGATAAGAGGCATTAGCAGAAATTATTATTTTACATAATTATCCAACCATCCTTGATGCAGAGATTTAAATAGAGTGCTTTTTATTTCAGCTACTACTCTTTCATATGTCCTCTAAAAATATAAGGGGCTCCCCCACAAAATCATATCTAAGGTAAGGGCATCCTTTTAGGTTTTAATATTAAGGTTGACTTCCAGCGTTAACATAAAGTTCAACAGGTATGCATTCTCCTTGGTTAGGTCACTTTCAGCAGTCAGGGAGTTCCACATCACCAATCTAAATGCTATTTGTTCCCCAAAAGATTTTCACCCACACATCTGACCAGTAGATCCCTACTAGTGAACACGGATAAATCATGTGGGCAAGGGTACCTATATCTGCCTTAGAGTGCCAGCAAGTACCACCACTATCCTTAAAAAATGTGGCAATTTTTAACACCAGATAACAGCGGAAGCCACTATCCAGGCATGTCTGCGGAATATCTGGTTGCATTTTTGCCCGCATGGCCATTGTTTAATTAAGTTCAGTAAGCTTGCTGGCTTGAAAAATACATGGACCAATTAACTGAGGCTGACAATGACACACGAGAGGCTGGATAGCAAAAGCTCCCATTAATACTGTGAAATCCTCCCACCCCTCCCCCTCCAGATCCTTTTCCCAAACTCTTCACATAACCACTTTCCTAAGAGTTACTACTGATCCGAGCAACTTAAAAAAAATCAGGAGCCTAAATTGGAAAACTCTGCAAGTTCTCAATTTTCCAATTTTCTTTAAGCTCTAAGAGATTAATGTCCCTATGGGTCAGCAAATGTCATAACTGAGCTATTTAAAGAACTGGGAGGGCAGCAAGCCATAAAGTCTCTGCAGTTCCTTAGATAACTTCAACTAGCCAAAATCTGTCCAATTGTCCTAATATTTTGGGATTGCCACACCTTCCAGGTTACTGGTATATTGTTCATTTTGATTCTATTATTAAACCATATAGGAGACTTCAAAGACAGAACCTCCCTTGAGTCTGTCGTCCCCATCTCTAAACTATGGAACATGCAAATGGTAACTTGAATAAGTAACCAGTTTTATACCTCGGATTATTCAGCATACTGGGGAAGATCTTTAATGGTATTGGATGCATCATTTCCTCTTCCAGTGTCAACCCAATTTGGTTTATCCGGCACCTCTAATTTTCTAAACTAAGCCCCCCTTGACTCAATAGAAAAGAGGCATGGTACTGCTTCAGATCTGGAAAATCAACCCCTCCTTTTCAACCATTTCTTTTAATAATTGAATTTTGTGTATGTTTGCCTTAATCAGATTATAAATTTTATCAGACAGGGATTGCCGTCCCTGTGTCATTGTAAAGTGCTGTATAGAAGGGATAAGTAGTATCAGACTGGCAGAGGGATGCTGGTCAGCAGTGGGCACTATGTGTGTCAGAAGGGTAAGCTGAGGCTGAGGAAGGCCAACAGTGAGAAGCTGACATGTGTCAGGAAGGCTGGGAGGTTGGTATGGCATGTGCAGTTGGGGATAGTGGCAGCAGAAGGGTGGACTTTGGAAGGCATTGGGTTAGACTGGCACATCCACTCACACCAAACTCCCTTTTGGCTGCCTCTCATTCTTGCACATTCTATTTATTCCAAGTGGAGACTGATAGATACAGCCAGCTTAGCGTAAAGGTTTAATGCTTTGCATCCAGGACCCTAAATGTGAGAGCAAGAAGCCTTTTATTTTTCTTTGCCTGCAGAAAATAAAAAGTTCTCTTTAAGTCTAAGTGGGATTTTAGACAGGGCGGCCAGAATGAATCTGGGATGTCCAGAGCACAACATCCCGCATCCCGCAGCAGAACAGCCCGCAGCCATCTTCCGCTCCCCCGATCGGGGTTGAGCGCCCTGAGCGGGCCGGCCAGCTTTCCCGCTCGGAGATCTCCAGCCCAATCAGGGCTGTGGGAGAGGGAGGAGGAGCCAGAGCAACAACAAAAGCAGCCGCCGTCGGCGGGCCAGCTGAACAGCCCACAGCCATCTTCCGCTCCCCCGATCGGGGTCGAGCGCCCTGAGCGGGCCTGCCAGCTTTCCCGCTCGGAGATCTCCAGCCCAATCGGGGCTGTGGGAGAGGGAGGAGGAGCCAGAGCAACAACAAAATCAGCCGCCATCAGCGGGCCAGCTGAACAGCCCGCAGCCATCTTCCACTCCCCCGATCGGGGTCTAGCGCCCTGAGCGGGCCTGCCAGCTTTCCCGCTCGGAGATCTCCAGCCCAATCGGGGCTGTGGGAGAGGGAGGAGGAGCCAGAGCAACAACAAAAGCAGCCGCCGTCGGCGGGCCAGCTGAACTGCCCGCAGCCATCTTCCGCTCCCCCGATCAGGGTCGAGCACCCTGAGCGGGCCTGCCAGCTTTCCCGCTCAGAGATCTCCAGCCCAATCAGGGCTGTGGGAGAGGGAGGAGGAGCCAGAGCAACAATAAAAGCAGCCGCCGTCAGGCGGTCCCGCGCCTGGCGGGCCCGCGCCTGAGGGCCTCGCTAGAGGGCCCTTTGGCGTGGCCTTTAGGCGGGGACCAAACGCAGTCCAGTAAGCCAAAGTAAGACAGACTGTCCAGATCACAGCGTAACCATCCAAAGAGCTGATCAGGTACTTTACCCTGAACATCTTCATAGACATTAATTTACGTCAGACCCTTCCCAACGGGTCTCTGATAATTATATATATGTCTTGCCCGTCTCAGGACCAAAACGTCATATCATCTCTATTTCATTACTGTGGTAATCATTCATGGTTGACAATCGTCTACTTATGCAAAATGTTAGCATATTTACCTTTGTTTTGCAATTACATTATTTGCCTGTAATTATACATGTTCCTGATATAGATCCATGCCATATGTTTATATCTACCTATGCTAATTAGCTTAGTTAATTATTTATAGTTCATTCCACCAGTCAAATCGGCGCATTGACCAGCCCGCTTAAACAGCATTATTTAAATGACTTATCCACCCACACGTCTCTTTCAAACACGCACAATCGAAGTTTCCAAATGGCCTTCCACTTCATTGCCTTTGTCAGTTTTTACCTTCTCACATATTGGCTTGGGAACTCCCTTGCCCTTTCCCCCTCATACAATCAAATCCCCATCCTTAAGAACCATGGAAAAAGATGGTCAGGGCCCCCATACCATTATCCAGGATGTGATGCTCACACGTGTCACTCTCACTTGATACACATCACAATCCAACAATCGAAGACATCTAAAGAGGAGGAACCTCAGATTTCCCGAAGCCTAAAATGTGCTCTCATAAATGCACGTTCAATTCGCAAGAAATGGCCGGTCATCCTAGACATAATTTCCCTTAATGATCTGGATATACTCATGATCACGAAAACCTGGTTATCATATGAAGACAATGTCCTCCTCAACCAACTCCTACCCCCCAACTTCTCTATACACGCACGACATAGAGAAAATAAGAAAGGAGGAGGAGCGCTCATACCAAGTCAGACCTTCATTTCAACACACCTGACTCCTCTAGCACTAACAACTTGGATATAATTTCCATTGCAAACGAACAGTGCTCTATCAACCTGCTTTACAGAACCCCCTCAGCTTCCCCAGACGACCTCCCTACCATTGTTGACCTAGCTGCCAACATCCTCAATCCCAATATACCAAACTGGATAATGGGAGATTTCAATCTCCCATCATTGCATCAAAATCAGGCAGCCACTCTCCTCGACGCCATTGAAGATCTGGGATACAAACAAATAATCAAGGAACCCATGCATATAAAGGGAAATATTCTCGACTTGGTGTTTGCTCCACAGTCAGTCTTTGAACAAAGCTGCGACCTTGTGATGTCTGTCAACGCTGTACCCTGGTCCGACCACAAACTGATCAATCTCCAGATACCCATCAACAACAAGCAACCACAGGACAATAAAAGATTTAACAGCACCTCAAGAACGTCAACAAGAAGTTTTCGACCATTCAACAGAGAACTCATCCTGTCTGAGACCCACTCAATCCTCAACGACACAACTCCCAACCTCGAAGATCTGATCTCCTCCTGGAACTGCAACCTTAACGCCATTTCACAACGGCTGCACCCCAACAACACCTCAAGGAAAAGAAACTCTGATCCATGGTTCTCTCCTGAGCTGCGCTCTTCTCTTACACATCTACGAAGACTTGAGAGACTATGGGGTATGTTTACTTAAACCCCGGTAAAGTGCGGGCCGCGGTAGAGTGCGGGTGCCATATAAGGAGTGGGTGTTTCGCGCTGAAGAAGGAAATGCATGATTTGCATATGCACTAAGGTGCGCGGCGCCCATATGCGCCCCGCACCTTAGCGCATCAGATGGCTGCGCGGGAGGCATATGTGGTACGCTGATGAGCAAGCAGAAGAGCAGAGCCACAGCACAATGGTTAAAGCACCTACCAATAGTGCAGGGATCAGGGGATCCATCCCCCACAGAGGCCAATAAAGACAGTTGGCTGATGCGATAATTTAGGTGGCAGTGAAATAATGAGCAGCATAAGGTGGCGTGCTAATGTTTTGGAGGCAGTCGAATACTGGGCGGCATAAGGCGGCGCGCTAATTGTTTTAGGAGACATCTCAATAAGGAGCGGCATAAGGCGGCGCGCTGCTGAGCAAACAGAAGAGCAGAGCCACAGCACAATGGTTAAGGCACCTACCAATGGTGCAGGGATCAGGGGTTCAATCCCCCAAAGTGCCCAATGAACAAGGCTGGCTGAGGCATTGTTTATTATGGGCATGAGTGCTGTAGGGGGCATGTTATTTTTAGTTCAATTATCATTACTAGCAAACGCACCCTCAAAGCGTGTTAACATGAGGCGCCCCATAAGGCACATTGTAAAGTGCACTGTCTGCCAAGGCACCCTAGAATGTAGCTTATAGGGCGCTTTAGAGGGTGCCGTATGAGGTCCTGCAAGGTCAGAGCACTGTTTATGATGGCAGCACTGTGCAGTTTAAGGAATGAAAAGCATTAGTAGGTGCGCTGACATGCAAGGCAGAGCAGCAGTGCAGCATAATGGTTAAGGCACTGACTGCTGATACAGAGGTCATGAGTTTGCTCCCCAGGGTGCCTAATACGTAAGGCTGGCTGTGGCATCAGCTTTGCAATGTACATATTTTTTCCTGCAGCACTGTATGTTTATTTTATTAATTGCTGCCAGCAAACACGCCCTCATGTGCCGTAAGTGAAGGTGCCGTATAAGGCACCCTATAAGGCACTCCATAGGGCACATTATAGAATGCACTGTCCCCCATGGCACCTATAAGTTGTGTCACAGGATAATGTATAGTGCACCTTATATGGACGGGAACCATAAGGTGCTCTATAGGGTGCCCTATGGAGCCCCCTCAGAGACACCCTATGGGTACAGTACGCTGAGGGTGTTTTTGCTGGCATCAAAATATGTACATTAAAGAAAAATAATGCTTTGGAAAACCCTCTCAAATAACCCCACTGTGGGTTTGAACCCATGATCTCTGGCTTCACAGACAGTGAAGTAACCATTGCGCTACAGCTGGTAGCAAGCCCCTGCCTGGCAGCAAAGAGCCTGCATGTCACTGCACAGTCTACTGTGCTCACCAGGATAGGGTTAGCCCACCAGTACCCATGATACACTGCACATGCAAATCAGCTGTCCACAGATGAACACAAGATGGGGAATGCACCCCCACAGCACCTCGGCCTGGTAGGGGGAAGTGACCTGGTGCACACCCACAGCACCTCGGCCTGGTAAGGGGTACTGACCGGGTGTTTTACTGGCACAGAGTACCTACACACCGTCACATTGTGCGTTTACTGTGCTCACTCTGAGTGTGCGATGAGGCACCTACGACCAGGTCCACAACACCTTCAATGGCTGATGGAGGCCATGTGGGAGGTCCAAAGCAGTGTTAATGTGTAAGATAGGTAGTGTCTGCACAAACACCATGGATGTCTCAGTCAGGTGTAGCCCCATGGACCCCCAGGTGGGATATGCACACACACCATGTGCACAGGCGCACACCACCACCCCCCCCCCCCCCCCCAGCAGCAAACATCATCTCCCATCAATAGATCCACCCTATACCTCCCTGCAACAGTGGCATTAGAGTGGAACATCAACCCTAGTCCTGCTGAGGTACAGACACCCCACAGGGCAGTCAATGCAGCTCTATACACATCCATAACACAATAGCAGACAGGCATTAGACCAGGATATGGTAAGCTGCACCCCACCACTATCTGATATTCTCCTGCAGCACACCATCAGCCACTGCACCCTGCAAACCACTCCATCTGGACACATACCAGCTACAAACAGCCTACTAGCTAGTCCATAGTGCATGTTCCCAGTGGAGATGCATGCACCCAGAACTGGGATGTCAGCATACACAGCACACAGATAAATCAATGACTGTGCTCCAAAAGAACACCCATATATATCACATGAGAGAAATACTATATAGCACTATGGGTGTGCCTAGCCATGCTGTGTTCACTGCACAGTCAGGGTGAGAGTGATCTCTCAGCAGGACATACTGAGGTCACCCTGTCTGTGTAGGTGGTGGCCGGGCACCACAATGTCCCAGTCAGTGCCCTATGCCCTGTGCAGATGCACCCTGGCAAGGCCACCCTGTCCGGCCTACACCCATGGTACCTTGCTCCTCATTATGCCAGCATTGTGCTACTATAGAGGGGTTCAGCAGCCATACCCACCACACCAGTCATGGACACAGTACATGCATGGATATGGTACGCATTACTGTTGGGGGTCACATCCCAGGGTGCTAAACACTGTCAGGGACCAGACCTGCAGCACACACCGCAGACATCTGAATGATTGCTATGGTGGAGCTCAATGAGCAAACTGTGCTTTACGTAGGACTGGAGATCTGCCAGTTATCATAGGAAACGTTTGATAGCTGTGTACCATATACCCAGGTGTAGGGTGGCATTGCAGAGGTATGCAACTGCTAGTATTGGGAGATACAGGCAAAGCCCAATGTCCTGCCTCTCCAGGAGGCATTGGCCAATGGGGCCTGTGGGTGTGTGTGTGGGTATGTCTGGCCCTGTTGGCTGCTGCTCTACGGCAGGGTTTCCCAACTCCAGTCCTGGTGTTCCAACCACTGTTCGGGTTTTCATGCTGTCCCTCATAGATATGCATGAGCTACATCTGCATACCATGGGGATGGTGCATAGCTGTGCAGCACAGGCATCATTATTAGAGGCAGCATGGAACCTGAATGGTGTGGGGCCCTCCAGGACTGCATTTGGGAGACTCTGCTCTAGGTAATGCGCCTGTTTATGGTGTCTGAGGTTGGTGTGGTAAAATATAGGCGTATGAACCATGCATATGTTCTTAGCTATACAGTTTTGTCCTTACTATCATGCATTAGTTGTAGGTAAAATATGTGGACTGGATTGGCAGTAGCCCCAGCTGGGATTTGAACCTGTGACCTTCTGTTCCTACACACACTGTCTGTGTGCACTGCACCACCGTGTTGGCACAGATATGCTGTGTTCCCTGGGGATTCCATGACTGTACATCCAACAGAGCCTGTCTGTTGTGGTGGACGGTGCCAGCCTGCACAGGCCTAGGCCACTGTCTGCTTTGGTTTGCAGCCACCGCCCCCTCCACCACCTGTACCCTTCCGCCAACATGCAGACATGTCCCTATCTGGGAAAAACACATGACCTGAGTGAGTTGTAACACTCCAGGACTGAGTTTGGGGGACTCGGCTGTAGGTAATGCCCATTGTTATGGTTTGTGTGTGGTGTAGGGTAAAATATAGGTGTTGGGACCATGCTTATGTTCTCTGCAATACAAGAGTGTCTGTACTCTCACTGTTTAGTGGTGGGTAAAGCTGTGGGGACTGGGTTGGCAGGAGCCCCAGCTGGGATGTGAGCCTGTGGCCCTCTGGTCCTACAGGTACTGGCTGTGTCTGCTGCACCACACTGTGGCCACAGTGATAGTGCAGTCTCTGGAGATAGGAAACCTGGCCGCAAGTGTCAGACACCCTGCCCTGCACAATTTTACTGTGTGCTCGTTTACCTTGTATGGGGACACGGGTGCACATAAAACTCAGATATGCCCTTCAAAAAAAGGGGAGAAAAATATAACAACAAGCTGGGCAACAGTGATATCAATGGGCAACCTGAAATACACTCCCAGGAAAGCTCGATTACATTGCAGTGCTTTTGAAAGAGTCTACGGTGCGTAGACCCTTCCAAAAATCATTTCTATTTTTTGGGGCTTTCCTGGGAGTGTTTGTTATTGTTACCCATTAATAGCACTGTTGCCCAGCAGGATTATAATTTATTTGGAATTTGTTGTGGTCATTTTCAATTTATATTTGCAATTTTCTTCTGTGCACATGTATCACACTGCTTACGTTTTTTAGGTTTCCCCGTTTTTGCTGTACATTGCTGACGGAAATGGTTTCTCTTCCCTTTAAATGCGCTCTACCGCGAGTGTTTCACTTGCGGTAGTTTTTACATGTAAATTCGGACCCGCTCCTATGCGGGAAGCCTCTCCCCTCCCACTCTCCACCCATTGACCCCGTCTCTCCGCCCCTCGGGGGCCTTCCTCCGCCCTCCGTTAGCCTTTCCACGCCTCTATCGCACAACAGCGCACCGCAAACGTGCGCATTTTCATCGCACGTGTGCGGGGCCCATTAATGTGACACGCACGCGTGCGGGGCGCTTAAGAGCACTTAAATGCATCATTTTAGAGCGCTCAAGTGCGCCCCGCACAAGTGCGCAGTTTAGTAAACATACCCCTATGGCGCCAATCGCTCTCCATTGAAGATCAGACAGCTTACAAACTCCACCTATCAATTCACCGAGAAGCAATCACGGTCAAAATAAAGCAATTTCACACTGACACTCTCAAGAGATCACTGAACAAACCGCGGGATCTTTTCAATTTGGTCAAATCCCTTTCAAAGGATCCTTCTCCTGAACAACATGATGAGATTCACCCACAAAAATTTGCCGACTACCTGCAGTCTAAACTTATACAGACTGATAAGGTCTCAGTAGCCTCTGCACAAGAACCAACCTGCCTAATGTCTCTACCTAAGTTCTCCACACCATCTGCAAAATATATTGAGGACACAATCACATCTCTCAATACCACCACGGCTCAAACTGATCCCTGCCCAGCCTTTTGGATAAAGGAGCTACGCAGTGAGTTCAGTCCTTTCATCGCAAAACTGATGAACCTATCTTTCACAACTGGATCCTTCCCCCCAGCACTCAAACATACATCCATTAGACCTCTTTTAAAAAACTCCAAACTAGACCCCCAAAGGGTCGACTCATACAGGCCCATAGCTAATATTCCTCTGCTAGCTAAGATAATTGAGAAAGAGGTACAAAGACAAATCCAAGATCATATAGACTCTGCAGCCCCTCTAGACCAGTGCCAACATGGGTTCAGAGAATTTCATGGAGTAGAAACCCTCCTCACCACCCTTTTCAATAATATAATTACAGGCATCGACAACATCCGGCAAGGTTTTGTGCTTATCTTCTTAGACATCGCTGCAGCATTCGACTCAGTAAGTCATGAACTTCTCCTCAGGCGACTGAAAGAGAAGGGCATCTGCAGCACTGCACTCGAATGGTGCAAATCATATCTGACCAGAAGATATCAATATGTAAAATCTGGATCTGAAGAATCTAAACCCTTCCATCAAACGCAAGGTGTTCCGCAAGGTTCCTCTTTATCATCACTCATGTTCAACATATACGTGCAGCCCATCTGCAGTATCATTAGATCGTTTAAAGTGAACTGTTTGATATATGCAGATGACATACTCTTATACATGCCGTTCTCTACGGACCAAATGGACCTCTCCGCCCTGATAGAATGTTTCAACGCAGTTTCAGAATGGCTCCAATCTCAAAACCTCCGTATTCAACACAAGAAAACTGAGGTACTCTTCATCACGAGAGACCCCAATTTTACTCCACCATCCCATGTAAGAGTTAAGGAAGCAGATCTGCAAACTAAAGACGCAATAAGATACCTTGGTGTCACGTTGGACCAACGTCTTGATATGAAATCACACATAGGCAATATAGTAAAAGCAGTATACTTCAAGATCCGTACACTCAGGCATCTGCGTTCCTTATTAGATCCAGATGACTTCCGGACTATATACCAAGCACTAATCTTACCCCACTTCGACTTTGCCAACGCCATTTTACAAGGCCTCCCACAATCTACATTGAGTCCGCTACAGCTGGCCATGAATGCTGCAGCAAGGGTCCTCCATGGAGTCTCTAGGAGTGACCACGTGACACCTATCCTGAAGCAGCTTCACTGGCTCCCCATACACGGAAGGCTTGTCTTTAAGACCCTACTACTGACCTTCAAGGCCATCAATGGCCTCTCATCCTCCTCACTTACAGAGCTCATTCACACCGTGCCACCCAACAGATCCAGAAGACCAACAGCCTTAAACTCTCTAATAATTCCGAAGGCCTTGACGAAATGCAAGATAACAACGGCAAATAGGGCCTTCAGATTTTGCGCCCCAAGATGCTGGAATGCTCTACCATCTGACATTCGTGCTATCGTTGACTTAACTCAGTTCAGGAAGGCACTCAAATATCACCTGTTCTTCAAATACTACCCAGTCAGCAATGAAGCCTAGATAACCCCACCAAAGAAAGTAACCACTTGTTACTTCTAGAGCTTTGTCAGCACGCCTACTTGTAGATATTTTATGTATATAGTTCACCCATGTTATCCAAGTTTGTACACCTGCTCTCTTGTAGATATTTTATGTATATAGTTCACCCATGTTATCCAAGTTGGTACACCTGTTCTCTGTAAAACCGAACAGCCTGTTGTTCTGGTCCTTTTGTTTTACTGTAAACCGCGCTGATATCGAATAGTGCGGTATATAAGAAATTGTAATAAATAAAATAAATAAATAAAATCCAAAAATCCAGGAGAGTGGCTCAGCCACATATAAGTGGCTTGTGAAATCATTCCATCTCCACTCCAAAAAATGAACATCCCAGTAACTAGATCTGGAAATGGGCCCCTTACAGATAGCAAGCCCAGGTACATGCAAGGGTGTAGGCCATTTTATAAAAGTGGACATCTCCAAAATGCACGCCTGCAGAATCGGGTACATGGATGTAACAGCAGGGGTATTTCAAAAGGGGTCGACTATGTTATGAGACTTGAATGTCTCAGCCTGCCATTTCAGATAACTAGACGTTTGACGGCAAGTCAGTAATATGTTTGGAATATATATTTACATGCACGTTTCATTGGTCAGGATATATTAGCTGTGTTGATGCAAGCACATTTTGCTGTACCCTCCAGAAGCATTGCAGCCATGAAACAAATACATTTTTACACCTTACTCATGGTCCGGAGCTGGACTAAACATGATTGGGCCCAGGGTCAGTCCAAGGGTTCCTGCCTGTGCCACTCGTACTTCTGAGCCAAGCTGAGTCGTGCCACTACCACCCCTCACTGCCACCGATTCTGTTGGTGGGGTCGGTGGAGAGAGAAGGCTTGGCTTGGTGCGGCAACAGCAGCCCACAGCAGGTCATTTGCTTCAGAACGCATGGCTTGCCACTTCTGACCCCCATTCAACACAACTTCCTGTCAGAGAGGGAGTCAGAAGTGGCAGGCCATTTGTGCTGAAACACATGGCCTGCCGTGGGCACTGTGCCACCCACAGAGTTCTGCTGCCCTAGGCAGCTGCCTAGTCTGCCTAGTAGATGGGCCGGCCTTGCTTGTGCCATCCTGAAATCGCATTGCAACTTGCTTCTCTGTTGCTCCCTCCAAGGCACACCTCCTCCTCATCTGCATGCAACAAGGAAGTGCTCACATCGGGGACATTTATATACCCGGTTTCTAAAATGGGTCCAAGGATATCTCTGATTTGCACATCTAAATGCCCATTTTTAAACATCCAAATCACATATAGAGCTTCTAAAATGCCCTCATCTGCTTTTAACTGCCTTGTGAATTAATTTTTTGTATGTCTCATTTATAAGCATAAAACAATATTTGAGCAAATGTATTTGAAGCCGAAACAGAATATGTTCCCAGGCTCATCTGTGAGCATGTTAAATGACTCAAAGTGCATAGTCCTGTTGTGTCCTATTTCCCTTCTCCTTCTCACCCTCAAACAATGACTCATACCAAAGTTCACATTACAGGCCTCATTTATCCAGCTTTTTCGCCCACTCCGTGCCCTTGGGAAAAGCCCACGATAAATCAGACTCTATATTTAAGTGTCTTTCTTGAAGACGTTTTGTGCATGATTTATACAGCACTGCATTAGTTGCTACAGCGAGAGGCATTTTAATGGCTAGCCGGCTGTCTATATGATCCCAAAATGATACTCATACAAAAGTCTAGAGTGTAAATTAGGATTGCTCCACAATGTGACCTACACCCACCTCTTCCTTTCTGCAAAGTTTCAGAGGTGTCATCTGTACATTAACTAGCATTGTAAACATCATTCAGTAAAAGTTATGAGGTCTTCTCACAACAGTGTCTACTTATCTTTAAGTTATCCAGTGTACTACAAAAAAAGCAAGAAACAAATTTGATGAAACAAGTCCATTTGCAGGCTGTTTTTGGAATTTCAAAAAGTACATAAAATAACATTTTATTTTTTAAACATGTTTACCCAGAGTAGGGAAGGTACAATTTATGAAAGGAATAGCACAAATGCAGTAGGAAAACAGAGGTGATAGAAGTGTCATAGCTGCTAAGGATGGAAAACCTTTCCTGCTGTTGCTGCAGGAAGCATCCTAATAATGCAAGTTCTACACTGGACCATTTTTGCAGTCTTGGGAGATAGCACTCACCATTCTAAACCAAATGTGTACAACAATCAATCTGAAGTGACTCCATCAATCACTTCCAGGCAACTTTGACCAAATGTCCCAGAAGGGGTGCTTTTGGGTCGTTCTTGAAGAAGATAGGGTAATGGATCTACAATAACTTGAAGGCCCTGGTTCAAGACCTTTGATTGAAAAAACTAAAAGAAAAATGAGGAGTCAAAGTTGCCCTTGTCTCAGTTCCCAACATACTTCTGACTTCGGGCTGGAATGTCAACTTGATGCATCAACCTAAAGCATAGCTACCAACAATGGCAAAACGATTTAACAAAAGTTTAAGCAGTGTGTTTATATTGAAGTCATGCAAAAGACTAATCATAAAAACATAAGAAGAGTCATGCTGGGTCAGACCAATGGTCTATTCTGGGTCACTTGGTTATAGCCAGCAGCTCCAAATGGGGAAATTTATTCCCTGTTAATCATTGCCAGAGATACAAGGTGCCAAACCCCAACTCTAACTGGTTATTAATGGTCCGTGGATGTGTTTTTCAGGAACGTAATTCCATGCTAACTGAAAATGTATGTTCTTAAATTTGCTTTAAATCTGTTCCCAGTTACTTTCATTCAGCCTGATGTAATAAAGCGTGCTATGGTGTTTTTACTCACAAATGTACATTATGTAATGCAAGTCCCATTTTATGCTGCATTTTATAGATTGCTATAAGGGAGTTCTTTTGGGGAGGCTGTATATTTTTTATTCATTGTGTGTACATTTGTGATATATGGTGATATTTTACTTACCAGTTAATGTCCTTTCTTTGAATCCTGCCAGACCAGTCCAGACAAGTGGGTTGTGTTCCCCTACCAGCAGATTGGTGGAAACAAAAAACTAATGATAAGCCCAGATTTCAATGACATCACTCCTATGCCTCTATTAGTCTCAGCCACCAGAGGTCTTTGGTGTTCATCTCAAAGAATACGGGAGAAAAATGGCAAGCCTCACACAACCTCAATCGTGGGCAGCAATGAGTAATCAACAGTAAAGAACTATGTACAGGAAAGCATAAACAGAAAACTGTCTGAAGATGAACCTGCAGAATCAAGTAAAAAAAAATCATAGTGGACCCAAGGGTATCGCAGCAGAAGAACAGAGCAAATACAGTTTTAGGGGCAGGCCCTGGACTGGTCTAGCAGAACTCAACGAAAGGACATTAACTGGTATGTAAAATGTCACCTTCCATATCATCCTTCTAGACCAGTCCAGACAAGTGAGATGTACCAAAACTACAACTCCACTAGGCAGGAAGAAGACACAGCAGCTCACAGAACCCTTGAGCCAAAAGCTGTGTCCGCTATCATGTGGACATCCAAGCAGTAATGCTTGACAAAAGTAGAAAGTGTTGCCCATATTGCTGCCAGACAAATGTCTGCAGGGGCTACCAAGCTCTGCTCCACCCATGATGATGCTTGTGCTCAGGTAGAATGGACATGCAAACCCTGATACACCGAGGCAATGGTCTCCTTAATCCAACATCCCAAAATCAACTTGGCCACCGCATCACCCTTGCATGGGCCAGCCATCAGCACAAAAAGATGGTCAGACTTATGAAAGGAATTCGTAACCTCCAAGTACTGGAGAAACACCCTTAAACAAACAAAGAAACAAAGATATGGGGAGGGGTGAAGACATGGGGAGGGGTGCACCTGCTCCTGGTGGGTGCACCACTAAGCAAAGACATGGGTAGGGGTGTACCTACTCCCTAAAAGACATGGGAAGGGGTGCACCTACTCCTGTCATATTGCTGGGCAGACTAGATGGACCATACTGGTCTTTATCTGCCATCATTTACTATGTTACTATGTTACACCCTCCAGACATCCACAAGGCACAGATCCTTATCCTTCCCCCGACACTGTTCCTTCGAGTGGGAGGGTAGGCAGGACACCTGGTTCACGTGAAAGGGAGACAGCACCTTAGGCAATAAGGAAGCCACAGGTCGAATAGAAACAGCTTCCTTTGAAAAAGACAGATAAGGATCTCAGCAAGACAGAATCTGCAGCTCGGAAATCCACCTTGCAAAACAAATCGCGACCAAGACCATTTTGAGCGTCAAATCCTTGAAAGTGGCATGCTTCAGTGGCTCAAAGAACACCAACATCAGGACCCTGAGCACCAGACACAGATCCCAGGCAAGGATCACAAACTAAAGGGGAGAACGCAGATGCTTTGGAGAAAGCGTGAGATGTCCAGGTGCAAGGCCAAAGACTTACCAGCCACCGGACCTCAGAAACAGGACAAAGCTGCCACCTAAACTTTCAGGGAGCTAAAGGAAGGCCTTTCTCAAGGCCATCCTGTAGAAGGCCTTTCTCAAGGCCATCCTGTAGAAGGCCAACAGAGATGGTCCTTTGGCTGCCTCAGGAGCCAACTGCTGAATGCCACACCATTGCTCTAAGAGATACCAGATCCACATGTATACCAGCATGGTAGACCTCCTCCAGGCTCCTAGCAGAGTAGAGACCGCTGCTGCAGAATAGCCTTTCCATGCTAGCCATCTTCAAGACTCAAGCCATAAGGGAGAAGGGAGTCGGGTCCTCCAGGATGATCAGTCCCTGCCTCAATAGGCCTCAAAATGAGGCAACCGAAGAAGAGGTGCCTGCAGGTGCCACATCAATTTCTGAACCACGCTCTCCTCAGCCAAACTGGTGCCACCAGAACAATCCTGCCTGGGAGACATTCTCAGGGGCGGCTCAAGGCAATATGCTGCCTGAGGCGAGGGATGAGGTGGCACCCCCTTCCCCCCAGAGCAGAGGGGGAGAGGCTTTCTCAAAACTCCAGTCAAGAACTGAACCAAACCAAAAAGCTGATTAGATAATGTGGAGGAAATGAAAGATGCTTACACACCAAGGAACTAAAAGAAAGAGCAAGAACCACAGCACTGTTTATAACAACAAATTATAACTCATGTTTATTTAACCAGTTTTCTATTTCTGCCTTATCCTTCAATCAAAGTGATTTACATTATGTAATTACTGCAAACAGGTACTGGATATATTTCCTTGTTCCCAAAGGGCTCACAATCTATGTGTACCCAAGGCAACGGAGAGCTAAGTGACTTGCCCAAGGCCACAAGGAGTGCCTATAGGACTAGAAACCCCAGTCCCTCTGGCCTAAGATTGCTGTCTCAAGGTGGGACTTGAACCCCCAGCTCTCAAGTACAGTGTCCTAACCACTAGGCCACTCCTCCCCCCTGTTATAAACTGTGCTATAGTTCTTGCTTTTTCTTTTTAAACATATGTTTTGCATTCACAGACCCCTTTCCCTCAATAGTGGGTGCAGAACAGAACTAGGACATTCACCCACAGAACTAAATATTTAAAAAAAAAATCTGATTCTGATCATCTCACTAACAACAAAGAAACATTCTCCAGTACCAGGCATATTGTGAACTAATACAAAACCCTACAATAAGGTCACTGATGATCTGTAGAGTAAACCTACCATACCATACCAGCTCAACTTACAAAACTCACATAAGGAGCCTACCCCAAAAAAAGCATAACAGTAAATACTGCAGCGGGCCTTGGAACATCCAAACACCTATCTGAAAAGCTGAAACAATTCAGATTATTACAGTACAGATCCCTACATACAAACTCCATGTTAGCAGAAATGGCCACAAACGCAGAACACAGATCCTCAGCACCATATTGAATAAGTGACCTTAACCTAAAAATAAACATATGTAGATAAAAATTAAACTGCAACCCCAAAAAGTCAGATTCTGCATACAATGCAATATCAGAGAAATAGAAAGACATGCATTTCCCTGTACTTTATAAAATATAAAGATAGCACTAAGGCTGTTCATTAAACTGAAAATCAAATTCTCTTTGAACTTTGTTGTCTGACCATTTTATTCTTGATCATGCTGTTCCCAATATGAGTTTTCTGCTTTCCTCCATCCCCACTGTCTACTTCCTCCCAGGGGTGACATGAGGGTGACGCAGGGCCATGTGCATAGATTCCCTGCAGCATTATTTGCATAAATTTAGTATACTTTATGTAAAAACATATATACCACCAATATAAAATCCTAGGTGGCTTCCAAACATATACATGCAATTTAGTAAAACAGATATTACAATAAAACAAACATAATAAAACATTACATTTGATTGATGAAAAGCCACTTACACAGCCCCTCCTCCCCCCCCCCCCCCCCACACACACAACACATCAGACCATCACCAATCTGCAACATGAGATTTATTTTGCAATGACCAGATCATTGATGAAGAGGGAAGATATAAAATGAGAAACTAACCCTGGTAGCCATGAATTCAAATGCTGGATTGGATTGTGCTAGAGCTGGAAAAGTCCAGAACTCAGCAGTGGTGAAGCTAACAGACTACTAAGCAAAAATAAACTGAGACGTTCCCTTAAAATTAGAAATTTCCTTGAATCTGACCTGACAAAATATTTTAAATTTTAGTCTGGCATCATAAAGAACACAAATCTCAAAGACAATACATATTCCAGTACCCCCCTCCCCCCAACCAATACCCTAAAGTTGACCTTACCAAAAACCCAGAGCGCAGGACCCATACAGCAAATCTACTATTCCATAACAGCACTAACATCCAAAACTCACACAACATGGAGCATACCCATAAATGTCAGTGCCACAAATATTGCAGTGGGCCCTAGAAGATCCATATTCCTATTCAGAAAACTGAACACACTGGATTGCTACAGCTCCCTATATAGAAACTCCATGCTAACAGAACATGTAGCCTCACTCACATATGCAGAACAGAAATAGATCTTCACCAAGTAGGGAATATATCAATACAAAATAAAAACAGACATATGTAGTCAAAAAATGTTTTTACCCATAACTCTTTAGATGTACAGGATTTCTTTCCCAAAATTATCCTTTACTGCAGAGTGAGGCAAGAGAAAGAACTCACACACAGGCATCTGCATTGTCGGCAGAAACTTACATAATAGCTCAGTGCAAGTAGCGCAAGTGCAACTAATGCCACCTCAGTGTGTGATCTTAATTGCACCTGCAGCTGTTTTGCTACACTGAAATGTAGTAACTGCAGGGGGTTATAGCTGCCTCCCTGCAGTTAGCCTATGGCCCCGTGTAATCAAACTCTGGAATTAGTTACCAGAGGATTTAGTAAAAGCTGTTAGTGTAGCTGGGTTTAAAAAAGATTTGGAGAAGTTCCTGGAGGAAAGGTCCATAAGCTATTATTAAAGAGGACCTGGAAAATCCACTTCTGCCCTGGGATTTGTGACCTGGATTAGCCACTATCAGGCATTTGTGACCTGGATTGGCCACTGTTGGAAACAGGATACTGGGTTTGAGGGACCTTGGTCTGACCCAATATGGCACTGAGCTTAGGAAACATGCTACTAAATATGCCAAACAAGAGGGGCTCAACAGCACCCATGCAGCACCTCCTACTTCCACAAAAACAGGAGTAACTTGGCGCCCCAACACAGTACCTCCCACCCTCTGAAAAACATGAGAGACATTGTGACCAAGAAGGGCTTGGCAACCCCAATATAACTCCTGAAAATGCACACTGGACCAGCATAGCGTTAATGTAAATATATATTCTGCAAAAAAAACCAAAGGAAATGCAAGATGCTCGCACAGCAAAGAACAAAGAAAAAGTGAGGACCGCGACACAGTTTATAGTACCAAATTATACAATTATAACTCATTTATTTTGTTATAAACTATATTATGGTTCTCACTTTTTCTTTTTGAATATAAATTTTACATCCACAGAAACCTCTCCCTCAACAATGGGTGCAGAGCAGAAGTTTGACATTCACTATAGAACTCAATATATTAAAACAAAATCTGTTTCTGGTCATCTAACAAACATTCTCCAGTAACAGGCATATTGGGAACTAATATAAGACCCTACAAGTCACTGAAGATCTACAAGACCAAATCTACCATACCATACCAGGATAAACTTCTAAAAGTCACATAAGGGGTCTACCCAGAAAAACGACACACAATAAATACTGCTGTAATCCCTAGAACATCCATACATACCTATTTGAAAAGCTGAACAAATCAAATTACTACAGTACAGTATAAATCCCTATGCACAAACTCCATGCTAACAGAATACATCACTTTGCACTTGTCCACATTAAATTTCATCTGCTCAATTGTCTAGTTTCAGATCATTTTGAAATTCCTCACAATCTTCTGCTGTTTTAAGGACCTTGAATACGCTTGTGTCATTTGGCTGCATGGAGTGGAGTATTAGTCTAATAGAAAACCAGGGAAGCCAAATCCCACCACTGTTTCTTATGATCTTGGGCAAGTCACTTGACCCTTCTTTACCTCAAGTACAAACTTACACCTATGTACCTGAAAGCAACATGTCTGAGCTCCTGAGAAAGAAGTGAACTAAAGCCCATTCTATTTGATCACCTCACATTTCGCTCCTTCTCCAGATCATTTATGCATATACCAAACAAATGACTGCCAATTAGGATGCCGGGCTCAATGAACCCAGTATGGCATTTCTTATGTTCTTGAATATCTGTAGTCTCTGTGAAAATGTTTTATTATTAATAGTTCAAAGGAGCCTCCCACCCATTCTTCTGGTTAGGGGTGGGCACTTTAATGTGCTACCAGCAGCCAGTCAGGTTTTATGAAAAATCTGAATGAATATGTATGAGGGATAAATGGAAATATTTCTGGAAATTCTGACCAGCTGCCCACCCATGCCCTAGTATTCTGTACACATTATGTCTCCTGGGCACTGAGTTGGCAGGACTTGTATGTCCTTCCATTGTCACTTATCTATGTCTACTAAAGGTATCTATTGGAGATCTTGAGTTGCCTAGGAACCCTCAGTAACTCTGAGCTACATTCATTTCCAGTGATGGCAACTTATAATTTATTGGGGAAAAAATTCCACTGAAAATAAAAAGCAACATGGAGGGTAAGAGAGAAAATTAGATCCCTCACTATTGCTTTAATCTTACTTCCTAAAAAAAAATTCCTAAACTCAGGCTTAAATAGAAAGATGAGTAAGAAATCAAACTTAATTTTCCAACTGTTAAAATTCATATAAACAAATACTCTAAAGATTAGATGATCAGACATTGTTCTGTAGCATTGTAAAATAGAGAGTTCCACATACTTGTCTGAAGAAAACTTGCTTTGAGTGACTGACTCCATGATCAAACCAAAGCCTTGGCTATTAAGACGTGCCTTGTTCGGAGTCCACGAGCAGTACCATCCGCTGTACTGTTCCTGATTAGAACAACTTATCTGGTCTGAAGTCACCACCCTAGACTCAAAACCAAGGGGCTTATGGTAGGGGCACTCTCTTAACACTAACCAGTCACAGCACAGTACAAAGATAGTTCTAGAACAGAATAAACCTAATCGCCTAGACGTTTGCAATTTGCTTTCTTTTCATGTACTGCTCTCCAGCTGTGATAGGATTGAACAAGCCTCCCTTATCCACCCTAGCTCACACATTCAGGTTATTCTGAGCAAATGCATTGACCACAGTAGTAATCATGAGCTCACCCTCTCTTTTATATGGCAACCGCAGCTTTTGTCTCTTAGAACCATGGCTGTGCTAGCTATTGTCAGCTTAAACAACAAGGCAAACCAGTGTGGAGCCTTCCTGCCGCCTCAGTGAAGGAACCCGTGCAACTGTGCTATAACAACTTCCTTTGGGGGCGGGACGCAGTTACACGAGTTCCTTCACTGAGGTGGCGAGAAGGCTCCACACTTGTTTACCTTTTTGTTTAAACTGACAATCGCTAGCACAGCCGCGGTTCTAAGAGGCAGGAGCCACAGCTGCCATAGAAAGGAGAGGGCCAGTCTGCTTCTGCCGAGAAGCAGACTCAGCAGCGGCAGCAACTTGTACACTTGGGGGGGGTTGTTTTTAATTTTTGAAGGTGAAGTGAGGCGGCTGTTTTGGGGGCATTTTTTGTCGCCCTCAAAACTTTGCCGCCTGAGGCAGCTGCCTCACTTCGCCTCATTATAGAGCCACCCCTGCTGTAGAAGAGAGTCACCAACCACGACTACCCTTCATTTCCTTGTGGTGACTGATTCTGCAACTTTGGGGTGCTCAAGCTATGGTTCTTCCCTTTCCTTGGATGCTTCCACCTCTTCCACTTCCAAGGCTGATACTGGCTCTTCAATTCAAGGGCTGGAGGAGTTGGAGTGTTGATACTACAAGCTCTGGTGACTCGTGTTCAAACTTCTTCCTTCTGTAGCCTCCCATCTTCACTTTTGTCGGAGAGCTTGGATGTTTCAAGAAGTATCTCATCAATGTACTTCTCACTGTCTTAAATGCTTCTTAGCCTCACCACCTCTTCCCTGAGCTCCTCCACTTCTTTCCCGAGAGCCTCAGCATACAGGCATCCTGCACATGGAACTGGTCCTTCAACTGGCATTGGGATCTCTGTCTGGACAGAGGCAGAAGCTGTAACGAGGGCAAGAGCTTTAACAATGTGATTTTTCCATGCCATTGTTTAGTTGATGGAGCTTTGATACCTATTGAAGTTAAAGAGAGAGACCTGACAAAGTCCCTACCTGTTCCTCAGCTGTCCTTTAAGAGAAAAAGCAGTTAACCTCTTAAGTGTGTTCTAACAGTGCTGTCTATGTCCCTGCATGTAGCCAATTGGGGAGTTGCCCTATAAAACAAGAATGCTCATATGGGATGAGTGGGTGTCGTGGTGGGTAGGGAGGGACCTAAAACCTGATGAGGTCAGCGGCTTCAAAGAGTTAGCTGTGAATGGGTAGCTGGAACAAAGACAGTGAAGTTTCACTGAAGGTAGAAAATGTAATGCCAATTTTTTTTTTAAAAAAGACTCCAGATGTGATCCAGGAAACTACAGACCAGTGAGCAGGGCCGGATTTACCTATACGCCAGTTACGCCGTGGCGTAGGGCCCACAGCTGGCAAGGGCCCACAAAAATTGAATACTGGCGTATAGGTAAATACTAGTATAGTTTAAAAAAAAAGCTGACTGCTGCTGCCGCGGCAGCATGGACCGTCCGGCGGGGCCCCCTCTGAATCTCTCCCTCCCTCCGCGACGGCTGAGCCCCTCCGTGCCGGCTTTGAGAGGCGCGAAGGAAGAGTGTCTCCCTCGCGTCTCTTTAAGCCCGCAGGGGCTGATGGGAAATCCCATCAGCCCCTGCGGGCTTAACAGAGATGCGAGGGAGACACTCTTCCTTCGCGCCTCTCAAAGCCGGCACGGAGGGGCTCAGCCGTCGCGGAGGGAGGGAGGGAGGGATTCAGAGGGGGCCCCGCGGGACGGTCCATGCTGCCGCGGCAGCAGCAGTCAGCTTTTGTTTTTGCTTTTTGAGACTCGAGTGTGTAGCAGTTTTGGAAGCTCAATCTGGTTGTGATTCTGATCCCGTGGGGCTAGAGTTTCCCCATGGGATCAGAACCCCGGCTACATCTGTGCGTCTGCACAGAAGGTCGGGCCATCGATGTCAGAATCGCACCCAAACAGTTTTTAGAGCTTACCCGTGTCATTCTCTGAATGGTGGTGAGTGTTTAAACTGATATTTATTTTGTAGTTATGATGTTTTTGTGGTTTATATTTTACCAATTATGCACTTCTACTATTCCTTGACACAGGCGCTCTTTGTCATGTCTGTTCTTAATAGATTAACTTTGATTCCTTTTTTTATATATGTCATTTTTTGTATTTTAATTATTTGCTATTTATTGGTTGTATATCATTGAATCCACACTTTTTTAATGTAATTGTTTTATAATAAGTATTTAGATTATCATATGAGTTTGGCTTTTAACACATACATTTATATTTATTTATTTGTCCATATGTGATGATCATCTTTTACATATACTTTTTATATTTATTTATTGTTTTGCAATGGTTTTGTTATGTTTTAATGATAACCCATGTTGTATTATGGGCCCGATTCTGCAAGGCAATTAGCAATGGGGAGTGGGGTGTCTGTGTGTATGCGTGTATGTGTGTATGGGGCAGGGGTAGGGCATGCACATGTTTGTGAGTGTGTGTGTGTTTTCGGTGCAAGGGTAGTGTATGTGTATGTGTTCGGGATTGAGGTATTTTTGTACTGGTATGCAGGTAGTGCAGAGGTGGAGTGCCTGTGTGCATGTATATAACTAAAAGTTAGTATATGGTAACATTATGCAAATATTTATGCAAATGAGGCCCCTTATGCAAATGAGGCCCCGCACCCCCCTTGGGCCGCCCCTGTTGGGGGCCCACAATTTTTGTTGGCGTAGGGCCTCACTCAAGGTAAATCCGGCCCTGCCAGTGAGTCTGATATTGGTGCAGAGTATGAAGATGGAAAGTATTGTTAAGAACACAATTACTGGGAATATGAATAAACATAGCTTCATGGAGGAAGAACAAACACGGATTTAGCAAGTCACACCTTATTAATCTACAGTATTAGAATTCTTTGAAGATGAAAATAAATATATGGTTAAGAGTGTATCTAGATTTTATGAAAGCACTTAAAAAAAGTCTTTTATGTGAGAAATAGTGATGGAATAGGAGGCCATGTCCTATCATGGACCGATAACTGGTTGAAGGATAGGAGACAGAGAGAAGAATTAACTTGCATTAAAATTTTTAAAACTGAACTATTGGGTCACTATTCAGTCATTGTGGTCAGCATTTTTTTAAAGCAGTGCCTGTGGTAGTTAGATAAAATACATATATTCAGTTCCACTATCTGGATAGTGGTCAGCACTGAATACCTATTTAACATGTCATTTTAAAAAGGTCTTCCAAGTGTAATTTGGGTCGTTTAGAGGAAAACATGCAGAAAAATGTTTGGGATGTCTATGTGTTAGCTTAATTTTAGAAACATAGAGACCCCTGACTTGGATGTCCATGCTGGCATCCATACAGACATCCCCACTACAAAAACATGATAGTTTGATTTGGGGACAATCATTGGCATGGCAAAATGAAAACAAGAGCCCACATTCCCTGTCCGTGTTCATTGTCAACACAGAAAATATAGAGGATATGAGTGTACTTCTTTCTCTTCATTCTCCGGATATTTGGCTCGCAAAATGAGCACTTTTATAATCCTTATTCAAGCCGGGAGCAGATATAACCATTGCCACGGCTTAGGATGTGCAAGACATTTCTGAATTCAGGCGAGGATGCACATGTTCCTGGAAATGCCTGGCCATGCCTCTGCCACATCCCCCTCACAGCTTAGATATGCTTGCACTGGGGATGTCTTTGGAGTTGGCTTCTAAAATGCTTCCAGAGACATCTGTATGATTTGAATGTCTGCATGCCCATTTGCAGACGTCCAAAGGATGAATAGCTCTTTTAAAATAACTCCCAATGCTGGAGTTACCTGGATAGTGGTGCTATCCAGGTAATTTCTGGGACTGCCCAAATTTCACCCCAGCACTAAACAGATCTTTATCTTTTATCTTTATTGAGGCATTTGATATACTGCCCAATGCCAAGGCGTCTGAGCGGTTTACAATATAAACTTGCTACAAGACAGTGCCAGGGCATTCAGTGTTGATTTTCAATGGCACTCTCTGGATAGTGCCACTGCAAATCACCAGCGACTCTTATCAGGGCAGCAGCATCTGTATAAGAAATTCCATATTATCCTGGTAGACCAGTCCAGACAAGTGGGTTGTGTTTCCCTACCAGCAGATTGGTGGAGACAAAGAACCAATGAAAAGTCCAGATTTCAATTACAAAACTCCTATGCCTCTATTAGCCTCAGCCACCAGAAGTCCTTTCAGTATTTCTTTGTCTCCAGCAGATAGTGGATGGATTTTTCCTCTCTGAAGAAAATCTGAAGATTGAGAAGAAAAGTGACTCTTTCACTTTAGCATGTCATGGGAAGCTCCACTAGATGGAGGTCTTTTTGGTAGACATAGGAGGAGGGAAAATTGGTTCAGCTCCATGCTCTTATCATGATAAGAGCCTGTTGAGTAGCTAGAAAATTTGAAGGATTTGGAAAGATCTGGAAGAGTGCAGCAACCTCACACAACCTCAGCACCCCCTCCCTCCTCCTCTGTCCGCACTGCTCTCCTGAAGATTGCAGAAAGCCATCAGAGGAATCTGCCTGCCTGCCACCTTAAACATAGTCCTGCCAAGCTAGAGAAACAGTTTTAGAGGAGTAGAGTTCAGCCCGACATGGATCCTCTGCCTGTGGCTTTCAGCGTGAGCACCAAGGCTTGACCTTGTCATTGTCCTTGTTGGGGGCTCCCAATTCCATCTTCCTAGGACGCAATTTGGGGTGGACAGCTGATGACTGTTGGGGGTTTCCCACTGTTTTTTGCATGAGCTTTTACCTATTGCTTGCCTGGCAGTCATGTGGTTCTAGAGGCTCCAGTGTGTGTTCCTTCCCTAGCACCTGTAACACACGTTGCAATAAAAGTGCAGTTAATGCATACCTTTGGGCCAACACCACCTTAGTGTGTGCTGTTGTGATACTTGCCTTAAATCTCTATGTCTTCTTCCAGGAAATGTTTGATCTGTGGCAAGCGAGGTGCTTCATCTCTGGATTCTGGACTCTGCTCTTATTGCATGGCAGCTTCTGAGTCATCCCTAGAGGGGCTGCTTCCCCTCTCCCAGCCAGCGGAAGCAATTAGTCTGGTCTTATCTGCCTTAGGGCAGGAGGTGACAGATGGCATTATGAGTAAGAATATCCAGCTGGCCAGAGGATTCAGCAACTGTGCTGTGAGCTGCTCATCATCCTCTAGGGGGTCTGTGGCGGCTGTGCCCCCTGGTGTTAGGGGTTCATTTCTAAGAGGAGAGCTTCTGGACTTAGGATTGTCCTCCCCAGAATCCTTTCTTTTTGCAGCAGGCCTAGTCATTCTGGCATGGAAATTCAGACCCTGTGACCTCTGGGTGCCACCGGGCACAGATTCATGCGTGGCAGGCAGAGAGTGGACGCTATGTTCGATTACTCTTGGCTAATCGTCCCTGACAAATGACACCCCCTGCATATGGGAACAGTTGGGAGTGGTCTGAGATTTTGACTAAGACTCAGCTTCAGATGACTTGGTACTGGTCTCTGACGTAGACGAAGAAGTACTCTCACCTTCAGAAGATTGTGAAAAGGCTGGAGTGATCTGCCAATTCTAGAAGGAGAAGTTGACAGCATTGATGGCCAGGGTCTCATCCAACTTTGAAAATGACAGATGCTACCAGCATGGAGCAGGAGCCAAAGACACGGAACTTGACAGATGCTACTGCATGGAGCAGGAGCCAAAGTACCCGCTCCATCACGGGGTGCGGAAATCCACTACTGACCTCCTGTTCCCAGATGTGATCATGGATATGATCTGGTTGGAGTGGGAATCTCCCAAGTCCCCACTTAAGAGGCTAAGGGGCGAAAGAAGGTCTATGCTGTCACGGAGAAGGAGTGCTTTGAGCTGTTTGGCATTCCCAAGGTGGATGCGCAGGTCACGGCATTTACCAGTCGGACCATCATTCCAGTGGAAGGCGTATTTATCTCAAAGCATTTTCTGGATGCAAGGTGGATTCGATGTTGTGAAGTCTGTTCATCATGGTGGCAGCTTTTCTGCAGCTGGTTGTATGTACCAGACTGTCGTCTTCAGCCCTGCTCCAGTGGATTCAGTCTCTTCCACCAGATAATACTACTCTCTTTTGGAGTCAGCTGTGACCTTCATTCTGATGCCATGTATGACCTGGTATGATTGGCAGCCAGGGATGATGCCCTTACAGCAGTGTCATGGCATTGATTTGAGCTCTGGCACTAGCAGCGGACTCATCTTCCAAAGCCCGGTTGGCCCAACTGGCTTTTAAGGGGAAGTTTCTGTGTGGAGCTGAATTGGAGAAGCTAGTGAAGGACCTGGGCGAGACAAAATCTTACTGCCTTTTGGAAGGCAGGTCCAAGGGGCCTATGAAGCAGGCTCGTGTCAGTCTCTGTCTGTCTACTGAGACATGCTGGCCAGATTCCCGGGGGTCTCGGGCCTCTCATCATTGCTAACCTGGTAAATCTTCTTCCCCTCTGCTTCTGGGCTTCGAGAAGTGCTTGGGCCCAGGGACTTGGTGCTGTCCAGAGGGGGACCCTCCCATGCTGCACAATGAAGGTTTGGGGGTCCATTCCTTGGTTCCTCCAATTGGAGGCAGGCTTCGCCATTTCTTTCAGGAATGAGCCTAGGTTACCAAGGATCCCATGTCCATTTCCTTCCAGTTCCCCTCTTTCCCCACTGCCCAGCCCCTTCTAGTCCAAATAACATCTCAGTGTCCCCTCCCTTCCAGCCCCCACCCCCATTACCCACCCACCTACCAGTCCCATCACAAGTGTCAGCTCCCTTCCATCCCTCTCCTCCCTTCCCTAGTATCATCACCCTTCCAGTCCCCCTCCAGTACCATCCCCAGGTATCAGCTCCTTTCCAGCCTCCTCCTCCTCCCCCCCATGTCAGCCCCTTTCCAGCCCCCACCTTCCCCTGTGTCAGCTCCCTTCCAGCCATCTCCTCCCCTCCCACCCCCGTGTCAGCCCCTCCCCCCATGTCAGACCCTTTCTGGACCAGTTTAAATACAAAGCGAAAACGGTGCGGAGCCTTCCCGCCTCTTGAAGGACTCTGTGCAGCTTTGTCCCACCCCAAAAGGAAGTTACATGAAAATAAAAGAAGAGACAAGAAATGGCAGATGGATATAGACCATAGAAAGAGATCTAAGAGAAGACAGGAAAGCAGAAGCCTCAGATCAGGAACAGCATGATCATAGAATAAAATGATTGGACTTTGCACAATCTTTATGTGGAACTACATCTCTTATTTATCTGATGTTGCACTTCATGCAAAGTCTGGCTTCTTGGAGATTCAGTTTAATTTTTGTCTACATATTTTTATTTTTACTTTAGGTTGTAGTCACTTATTCTGTACTCGGTGAGGGTCTGTCTTCTGAGTGTGTGTCTGAGGCCATGTGTTCTATTAACATGGAGTTTATACATAGGGATCTAAACAGTACTGTAGTAATTTGACTTGTTCAGCTTTTCAAATAGATGTATGGATGTTCTAGGGATTACAGCAGTATATATAGTGCGTCATTTTTCTGGGTAGGTTCCTTATGTGAGTTTTGGAAGTTTATCCTAGTATGGTTTGGTAGATTTGGCCTTGTAGATCTTCGGTGACTATTGTAGGGTTTTATATTGGTTCCCAATATGCCTATTACTGGAGAATGTTTGTTGTTGTTGAGATCACCAGAATCAGATTTTTTTAATATATTGAGTTCTGTGGGTGAATGTCCTACTTCTGCTCTGCACCCATTGTTGAGGGAGAGGTTTCTGTGAATGCAGAATATATATTCAAAAGGAAAAAGTGAGAACCATAATGCAGTATATAACAAAATAAAATGAGTTATAATTTGGGGTTGATTCCCACTAGCACTCCTTGTAGCCTTGAGCAAGTCACTTAACCCTCCATTGTCTCGGAAGAAAGGCCTGGCAATCTACTTCCGGTCACACTGCCAAGAAAACCCAAGAGCTTCTGGGTCGCCAGGAGTCAGCATTGACTCGAAGGCACACATTCATTGCATTATAAACTGTGCCGTGGTTCTCAGTTTTTCTTTTAGCTCCTTGGGGTGAGAGCATCTTGCATTTGCTTTGTTCTTTTGCAGAATATATATTTACATTAACATCATACTGGTCCAGTGTGCAGTTTCAGGAGTTATGATGGGGTTGCCAAGCCCTTCTTGGTTCAAAATCTGTCTTGTTTTTCAGAGGGTAGGACGTGCTGTGTTGGGGCACCAAGTTGCTCCTGTTTTTGTGGAAATGGAGGTGCTTTAGGGTGTTGGTTGGGGGGTGGGGAATTGGAATATGTATTGTCATTGAGATTTGCAGTTTTGTGTTCTTTATGCTGCCAGACTGAAATTTAAAATATTTTCTCTGGTCGGATTAAAGGAAATTTCAAATTTTAAGGGAATGTCTCAGTTTAATTTTGTTTAGCAGCCTGATAGCTTCACCGCTGCTGAGTTCTGGACTTTTCCAGCTCTAGCACAATCCAATCCAGCGTTTGAATTCATGGATACCTGGCAATGTTCCCTCTAATTTTCTGTAGGCTGGTGCGCATAAAATATCAGCTGTGCAGCTTTTGAAGGAAGGTTAAATTTTTGTGTGCCACATAGCGACACTCGGAGTTATATACTTTAAAATTTGACTACCCGTCAGAATACAGTATGTACACCACATTGATTGCACTAGAAAATATTGTAGAACTTTTGAAAACCGTAAATACACAACAACTTTTAAATTTTAAGACATCTGTGTTGTTTTCTATCAGAATCAGAACCATAATTTTTGTGCGCTCTGTTGTAAAGCATGTGCGCTCGCTCAGCGAGGTGTGTGTGCGCACACACCCACAGCTTAGAGGGAACAGTGATACCAGGATTAGTTTCTCATTTTATATCTTACCTCCTCACCAATAATCTGGTCATAGCAAAATAAATCTGATATGCAGATTGGTGATGGTCTGAATGGGGGGGGGGTGGCTGTGTAAGTGGCTTTTCATTAATCAAATTTAATGTTTTTTTTATGATGCGTTTTATTGTAACATCTGTTTTAGTAAATTGCATGTATATGTTTGGAAGCCACCTAGGATTTTAGATTGGTAGCATATATATTTTAAAATAAAGCAAGCTAAATTTATGCAAATAATGCTGCAATGAATCTCTGTACATGGTTCTGCATCACCATCATGCTGCCCCTGGGAGAAAGTAAACGGGGGGGAGGGGGTGCACTAGGACGTGTAGGAAAGCAGAAACCTCAGATTGGGACAAGCATGATCAAGAATAAAATGGTCAGACAATAAAGGTAGAAGAGAATTTTATTTTCAATTTAATGAACAGTCTTGGTGCTATCTTTATACAGTGGAACCTCGGTTTTCGTGATTAATCCGTTCAAAAAAGTCTGACTAAAACTGAATGTATGAAAACTGAAGCAATATTTCCCATAAGAAATAATGTAAATCCAATTAATCTGTTCCAGACACCCAAAAATATTAACAAAAAATACATTTAATAGATAATAACTATATTTTTACATACAGAAAACAATGAGAAATAAATATAAATGACTAATGAAATGGATAAATGAACATTTAACATCACCTTTGCCTTTATTGAAGACACTTGTTGGCATATGGAAGACAGTCAATCAGCAAGAAAATCAAAATAAAGAAAATCCCACTTCTGGCCACAAGATGGTGCTCCATTTTCAACTGTATGAAAACTAAGACAATGTACGAAAACTGGGACAAAATCTTGACGAAAAAAGTCAACGAAAACCGAATCGTACGAAAACTAGGGCATACGAAAACCGAGGTTTGACTGTATTTTATAAAGTACAGGGAAATGCATCTCTTTCTATTTCTCTGGCATTGCTTTGTATGCAGAACCTGACTTTTTGCGGTTTCAGTTTAATTTTTATCTATATATGTTTGTTATTAGGTTATGGTCACTTATTCTGTACTTTGGTGAGGGACTGTGTTCTGAGTTTGTGGCCAAGGCCAGATCTTCTGTTAACATGGAATTTGTATGTAGGGATCTGTTCTGTAGTAATCTGAATTGTTCAGCTTTTCAAATACATGTTTGGGTGTTCCAGGGCCCACTGCAGTATTTACAGTTATGCTTTTTTGGGGGGTAGGCTCCTTATGTGAGTTTTGGAAGTTGAGCTGGTATGGTATAGTAGGTTTGCTCTACAGATCCTCAGTGACTTTGCTGTAGGGTTTTGTATTAGTTCACAATATGGCTGGTACTGAAGAATGTTTGTTGTTGTTAGTGAGATAGTCGGAATCAGATTTTTTTTTTTTTAAGAAATTGACTTCTGTGAGTGAATATCCTACTTCTACTCTGCACCCATTGTTGAGGGAGGGGGTTCTGTGGATGCAAAATATATGTTCAAAAAAGAAAAAAAAAAGCAAGAACCATAATGCAGTTTATAACAACAAAATAAAAATGAGTTATAATTTGGTGTTATAAACAGTGCTGCGGTTCTCGCTCTTTCTTTTAGTTCCTTGGTGTGCATTTCCTCCACATTATCTAATCTGCTTTTTGGTTTGGTTCAGTCCCTGACTGGAGTTTTGAGAAAGACACCCCACCTCCACTCTGGGAGGGGGGGTGCCATCTCATCTCTCGCCTCAGGAAGCAGATTTCCTTGAGCCGCCCCTGAGCATACCAAACCCCTTCACACATGTTTTGAGGTGCACCTCCAAGGGGAGTAGATTCTCTTGTGAGTTCTGTGTGTGCTTTTTTTAGGATGATAGGATCTGAGTTGCTTTTCTCTGTTAATTTTAAAGCTGATAATAACCAAGCACTTTCCCTTTTCTATGTTTAATAGGGCTTTCTGTCAGCAAGAGTTTATTGACAGTATTTGAGATTCCAATGATTACAGGTAGAAGGTGTTACAGCAAGAATAATACTATATTGGACCCTGGACTTCCCCAGTCACATTTACTCTTTCACTATCTTCCCCCTGGAATCTTCACTCATGACCTTCCTCCCATGTGCTGCCACGCTTCATCTCTCCAGAAGTAGCATGGTGAAAACTGCTGGGCCTAGAGGTGGCAATAGCAGCAGTTGTGAGTGAGTCAGGGGTCTGTGTAAAAACATACTTTGAGTGCAGTGGCCTAGTAGATAGAACAGAAGGCTGAGAACCAAGGAAGCTTGAGAAGTAATTTTCACCCTCCATTGTTTCTGGTACAAACTTAAGATGCCAAAGGTAGACCATCCTAAGAGTGAGATTTATGGCAATGGGGAAATTTTGGAAGCCATATTTGTGCTTTCGACATCTGAAAATGGGCACAGAGACATCCAAAGCACAGAGAAGTCTCCAGAGCCATTTTAGAAGGCAGGCTATGGATGTCAGCAGGACCAGCCCAAGGCATGTGTGAGAGTCACCCACACATGGCCCCGCATCTCAAGGGGCCCCCACGTGTCTGACCAGCTTAAGAGGAAGCCGGTGAGGCCCGAAGCCCAGCTCCCCGACTCACCTTTGCACAGCTGCAGAAGTAAACAGCTGCCAGAACGTTTTTCTTATACTCCATGGCTGTGCTAAGTTACAGCCACTGGCATCGCTCACTTCATAGAAGGTAAACAAGGGCACTTCCTGTCTTGTGCAAGAGATAGGAAGTGCCCCTGTTTAACTTACTTATTTAGTTGTATTTATATCCTGCTTTTCACCGGGTCAAAGCGGTCAATTGGGGGATACATTTAACACGAGGGGATATGACACACATACACTAATACTTACAGGGAACATGGGCAATGGAGGGTTAAGTGGCTTGCCCAAGACCACAAGGAGTGCCTATAGGACTAGGAATCCCAGACCCTCCGGCCTGAGATTGCTGTCCCCAGGTGGGACTTGAACCCCCAGCCCTCTGGCCTGAAGTACCTTGTCCTAACCACTAGACCACTCCTCCCTTAACCTCTCCCTCTTAAACCGGTCAGGTGCACATGGAGCCCTTCATGGTGTAGGGCCATATTGGGGGTGAGCGACTGGCACTGGAAGAAGAACATAAGGACATAAGATATGCCATACTGGCTCAGACCAAGGTCCATCAAGCCAAGTATCCTGTTTCCAACAGTGGCCAATCTAGGTCACAAGTACCTAACAGTTTCCCCAAAAGACACAGGTTCCACAATGCTTGTATTGGGGCAAGCAGTAGATTTCCTGGGTCCCCTCTAATAATGGTTTATGGATCTTTCCTCCAGGAACTTGTACAAACCTTTTTAACTGGACTGCTACTTGGGGCTAGAACGGGAAATGGCTAATGTTGAGAGATGGGGAGACTGCGATTGAAAAATAGATAATGCTGGGAGGGACTGGGACTGGAGGTGGGCAAATACTAGGGGGCCAGGACTGGAAAAGGGCTGATGCTGGGGGATGGAGGGACTGGGAGCTGATGCTGGGAAGGACTGGAACTGGAGGAATACTGATACTGGGGAGCTAGGACTGGAAATGAGCTGATGCTAGGGAATAAGGAGCCTGAGATTAAAAGGGAGATGATGCTGGGAGGGATTAGGACTGGAGGAGGACTGATACTGGGGGGGTTAGGACTGGAAAAAGGCTGATGCTGGTGGATGGAGGGACTGGAAGGAGCTGATTCTGAGAGGGACGAACTGGAGGAGGACTGATACTGGGGGGGCAAGGACTGATATTGGGGGCTAGGACTGGAAATAGACTGATGCTGGGGGATGGGGAAAATGGGATTGGAAAGGAGATGATGCTGAGAGGGACTGGGACTGGAGGAAGATTGATATTGGGGGCCTAGAACTAGAAATGGGCTGATGCTGGGGGATGGAAAGAATGAGACTGGAAGGGAGTGGGTGCTGGAAAAGGCTGGAACTAGAAAGGAGCTGATGCTGGGGAGGATTAGAAGGGGGTTGGGGTGGGCTGGGGCTTGGGCTGGGGCTAGGGGAGAAAAAAAAAAGCTGGGGGAGTGAAGATGGAAAGAAGAATAGATACATTGTGTGCAAGGGAAAAAAATGGTCATACAGAGGGAAGAGTTGAAAGAAAGAGGCATAAGAATGAATGCTGGGGTAAGAAGGAGGAAAGGGCGAGTTAATGAATATCGGAGAAGGAAGTAAGTGGGTGGGTGTGCAGAAGGGACGTAGGAAGCAGTACTGGGGACAGGGAGATGGGAGAGATCAGGGACTGGGGTTTAGGTGAAGACTTTAAAATTGAGTGGGAGAAATGAAGAAGACAGAATCTAAGATTGGCTGGATATTGGGAGAGTAAGTGGGACTCAGATGCTGGGCTCAGGAGCTGGCACAGCTCCGGCATCATGCAGCTCCATCTTTCTTTCTCTGAGTCAGCAACAGCAGCCAATGCTGCCTGTAGCCTTCACTTCCAGTGCGTGATGCCATTCATCGGAAGTAAATGCTACAGGCTGCCCTGGCTGCTGTGTGCTGGCTCTGAGAAAGAAAGATAAAGCTGGGGATTGTGCTATGTGATCGTTCTGCCACTGACACAGAAGATACCAGGAATGGTGTTGCACGATATTTTTTCCCAGGGGAGAGGAGAGAGAGAGGGAGAAAAAGAGAGATGGGATATGCTGCATGGGGGGGGGGTGTATATGTACAGTATATAGATAGATAGATAGATAGATAGATAGATAGATAGATAGATAGATAGATAGATCGAGAGAGAAGGAGAGAGAGGTGGATTTTAAGTTACGAGAGAGAAGGGATATATTGGCCTGGAATTGAGAGGAGCAGAGGGGGAGAGAGAGAAGATACTGGGCTGGGAAGAGAGATAGGAGAGATGCCGGACCACTGCAGGGGGAGAGAATGGAGAAGGGGAAGGGGATAGAAAGCTGTTGGTCTATGAGAGGTGGTCTGTGGTAGGGGAAAGGGGCTGAAGAAGTGGAAGAGAAAGCATGAGATGCTGGACTTTTGGGGTAAAGCAGAAGGGTGAGAGAAATGCTGAATTGGGGTGAGAGAAAGAGGGGGGAAATGGTGGGCATGATGGAACTATGTGAGAGAGGCCATGGGCAGCTGGTAAGGAGATGAGTGAGAGGAGGAGGAGGATTATAGAAGGTTAAAATGTGGTAATAGGGAGTGGGTGAAAGAAGGGAATAAGAGACTAGCGAAAGAGTGAGATGTGAAATGGGGGAGCTGGGTCGGAGATTAGAAGAGTAGATGCAAGTTGCTAGGTGAAAAGTCAAAAGGGGATTGAGGACAGGATTGAAACTGAGTGGATCAATGAGTAAAGAAAGAAATGGAGAAAAAAAAAACCAAAAAGCAAAAGATCAGTATGTCAGAGGCGGATGTAGACAGAAAATGGAAAAAAAATAGGAGAAAAGAGAAGAAAGGACAAATGGACAGCAGACAATGAAGAGTTAGTAGAAGACACAAAGAAGGCAAAAGAGAGAGACTGAGATAATTGTGACTGAAAAATAAAATGCTCAAACAACAAAAGGTAGAAAGAAAAGTATTTTATTTTGAATTTATTAACTGGAATATATCAGCTTTGGGAAATGTGCGCTGATGTCTTTGTGCTTTGTTCAGTATAAGAGGAAATTAATTTCATAGTTTAATTTTTCCAGTATTGTGGTGCATTCAAAGTTTGGCTTTTGGAGTTCCTAGTTCAATTATTGTCTTCATATTTCTAAATCATGATCCCTTGTTCTATATTTGGTGATGGTCTGTCTGTTTTGCGTGTATGACAAAACTGTGCTATTCTGTTCATCTAATTTCTGTGTAGTAGTCCCACTTGTTCTCTTTTCCCATTAAGAGATGCATTGGTTTAATATTTGTAGTGTTACCGTTTGATGAATACAGTTAGATGGGTATGAGTTCTGGTAGTGCTGTTATAATATGGCAGGTTTGCTATGGGTTCTAAATGAGCAAGGTTTTGTAATAATGCATCTGGCAGTTGGCACTGGAGGATAGTAATGCAGAAATATGGTAGTCTTTCATTATCCTCACTGTATATGCAAATGGTTTTCAGACACTCATTAAGAGGCATGTTTACTAAAAGTTAATGTGCTAAGTGCAGCAACATCTATCTATGTCTATGGGTACAGTGGCACTTAACACACATTAATTTTTAGTAAACATGCCCCTAAGATATTGTTAGGACAATAAAGAGGCTTGTGAAGGACTCCTTTAAAAGAAGCTTAAAATTTCAGATGAGGAGCATATACATTTTAAAATAAAATAAATTATTTATACAAATGAGGCCCAGTGGATATGCAAATATTTATGCAAATGAGGCCACACAATTAGTCTCCGCACATGGCCCCACAACACTCTTGGCCACCCCTGGATGTCTGCAGCATGAGGACATCCAAGTCTGAACTTGGGCATGGTGGAGGTGTGCCTGTGGCACTCCCAAGAACCTGGCTGTCCCCACCTCATCTCAGAAACGTCCTGGAAGTCTGGAGTAATGTCTAAGTTTAGATGTGCAACAACATAGAGCCTTCTTCAGGGGATTTATAAAGCTTTTTCTAGAAATGTGCAACACCTAATCACGTAGCTTCAAGGAACACCGTATATTGTAAAGACAGTTTTTGTGTAGTGTTTCAAGATTGAGTCTATTGTGTGCGGCTTTGTAAACCCCCTAAAAAAGGCAGAAGCCAAAATGCATTGGGGTATTTCTAGAATAAAGCTTTTCTAATACACCAGCTGCATGTTACACCTCACTCTGTTGTTTTTGGTTCTCCTTTCTTGCAAGTGTGGGTGCTCTTAGACTGGACCTAAGTTTAGACCTGCTCCAGGCATGAACAGGCATCTGAAAAGTGCTCATTTTGACTGAAACACATCCAGAGTGATAGCAGTAGTGGGATTTAAACCCTGGCTTCCACATTCCTAGCCCATTAGGCTATTCTTAGGCATCCGGGTTCTAAAATACTATTCTGGGGATGTCTATGTAGATGCCCTCACAGATGTACATATCAGGCAAATCCCCGTTTGTGAAATCATGTCTGCACCTGGACGTGCCTGCTTTGTTTTTTTCAGACGTTCTGGCTTAAACTTCCCAGATTGCACTTGGACGTCCTTTCTAAAACCCCTTCATGGTGTCTGAAGCATTAACTTAGGAAGTTTTAAGTGTCAAAAAGGCTTCACATATGAAAGAAGCAAAAGAAAATATTAAGCTTTCTTTGGTGCCTCTCAAGAGATACAAACAGAGTGATTGCAGTATAGTATTAAGGCCATTTTCAAAGGACTTTGCCCAAGTATCTATGGGCCTGATATTCAGCAGTAGTGGCTAGCGCTGCTAAAGTGCATAGTTCTCACCACTGAGGTTTGACCCTGGATATTCAGTGCCAGAGCCATATCCAGCCACCTGCATTGAATATCCGGGTTACCGCACAGCCCGGAAGCTAACTGGGCAGTGGCGATATTGAGTTAGCAACGGGTGCTGCCTCCGCTCCACCCTGAAATGCTAATGCCACGCTCCAGTGCTAACCGCATAGCATTAGGGCATGTAGCAGCAGCACCCACAGATATCCAGTGGCACTAACCATGTTAGTGCTGCTGAATATCCCACTTAGGGGCATTTACACAGTTTACAAGTCTGTAAATCATGTAAATGCCTTTGAATAGTGGGCCCTACAAACTTAGCCTGGTAAATTCACCAAGCTGAAAAATTCTGATGTCAGTGACACTGGAAGCAGGCAGGGCAAATTCATTCACAGTGGCAGAAGGATTGGAGACCTATAGATGTTCAGACCCTGAAACATATCCAGCACTTTAGCCATCCTTCTGGCTTGCAGACATTAATTCAAAAATAAATTTGTACAGTCCCACAAGCAGTTCTATCATGGGTAGTTAGACGGGTCCGGCCACTGCTTTGCCCTTTTACTCATCCATTCCTCCGGGAGGCCAACCTTATCCCCTACGAGGGTTCGTTGAAGAACTCAAGTGAAATTCCCATGCCAGAAAGTAAGTCTGAGGAACACAGGATAGTTCCCGTGGAGGAAGATTAGGACCTCTATGATGCGTTTTTTTTCACTGGCAGACCCTGTTTATACCTTTTCAGGACTCTATGGATGCTCTGCATGTTGCACAGCTTGATTTCAGACGAGGTTCGCAGGTGGGTCCCATTTATACCCAGAGGGTATCCTGTGTCCTGATGCATTTATGCTTCTCCCTGACCCTATGATGCAGCATGTGTGGTTTTAGGGAGGAAACCTCTGAAATAGTCCTTAGGCACCCTAAGGTTCTGTCTCGGCCATACCCTCCATTTCAGGGCTAATGGGATCAGCCTTTCAAGCTCCATTGGGTGAGAGTCTTGATCACAGCTGTCTCAGTTTTGGAGGGTCTAGGTCCTCCTTAAGAATGCCTTTGCAGTCACCGCCTTAGGCTCTTGTGCACCACTGTGTACACACCTGCAGAATAGCCCTCTGGTGTTGACTCTATCCTCTGCCAGTAGCCTCTGTGGATCCAGCTATTTGGCTATGGCCTCTTGTTCCCAACGTTGCGGTTTCATCCGTGGTACACCTGACATTGGCCTGACCCAGCATGGCAAAAGTCTAACAAGCTTAGTCTCCTTTTAGGAGTCTAGGATGTTTGTAGTGGACCACCTAGCTGGTTGCTGATTTTTAAGACTGCTTCAGAATCTCTTCCAAGTCTATGATGGCAATGGTAGTGGTCAGATGGCAGTTCTGGCACCACAGTTGATGGATGCTGACTTCTAATTGTGGCTAAGCAGATTCCCTTTAAGAGTCACTTGCTCTTCAGAAGAGGAAGCTCTCCCACAGAGAATCTTAGAAGATAGGTCTAGAGATGCCAAAGGTTCATCTTGTACAGCTGTGCATATAGTCTAGACCTGCCCCTGGAGTCCTTTGGGTCGCAAGTTGCAGTAGAGGCAGAAGCCGTAGTGTGGGAGCAGATCTCAAGGTTGCAGGGCTGTATTATTGGGTGGAGGAACAACTGATTGCCCTCTCTACAAGTGCACATTGCAAGCTTCAATAACATGCAGACTGACTTCTGTATTGGAACCCCAAGGGTTTTGGTTAGTGAGAGCTGAACTCTCCCATATTTGACCTCACAAATGTTGGGGTCTTCCAGTACTCCGTTTGATGGACATTCAGGAGAATGGCAATTTGAGAAACTATTTCAGCCGTGGGAAGGATTCTTAGATGGCAGACTTGGATGCTCTACTTCAGTAGTGGCCTTTGGAAGGGATGCTGCATGTCTCCCTCCCTGACCCCTGGTGAGCCATTTTTTGCACATGTTTTTGGCCTATCCAGACCTGGTAATCCTAGTGACCCTGGGCTGACCTCATATGGTATGTGGATTTCTTGATCCAGGGGGTATGGTCCTTTCTTTTTCTACCTCAAAAGACAGACCAACTATGTTGTGGGCTTCTAGTAATGGATGTTCCTGGTCTTTTCTTGCTGATAGCCTGGCCCTTCTGAGGAATAGGCTCTCAAAAAAAGGTTGCTCTGGAACCATAGTAGCCTCCCTGCTTATGGTCCAGTGGGCCTCTACATCCTTAAATTATGTCAGAGCCCTTTTGGCAGGTTGACCTGGACCAGGGCTTGACCCTGAACTTTCAAGGTTCAGGTGGCAATCTTATTGTACTAAAATAATCACATCCAGGGGATTTCATTAGCAGTGCACCTCAATGTAACCTGCTTTCTCAGAAGAACAAAGCTGTTCTGTCTGCCTGTGTACTCCATTGTGCCTCAGTGGGTCTCTCGTTGAGATTGAGGGCACTGAAAGGACCCCTCCTTGGGCCAATGCAAAAGGCTTCCCTCGAAGGCTGAACCCTTATGGTGGCTTCCTATGGGATCTAGTTTCACTAGGTGAGTGTCTGAGCTGCAAGTCTGGTCTTGCAGGGAACCTTTCCTGATCTTCTCGATAGCTTCTGTTGCTTTACATTCTGTGCTGTCCTTCTCTCAAGGATGCTGCGCCTCTTTCAATTTGACCAGCCTGTTGTTGTGCCTTCCTTCTCAAAGAAGGATCTTTGTAAGGACTCCTCACTGCATCTATGGGATGTTCAGAGGGGGCAACAACAGTCTCTTGCATGTGTCTGTATAGCGCTATTCACGTCTTTTGTACTGTATGATTGATCATTGTTAGCACCATTATTATTAATGATACTGTTAAGATAGCTCTTCTACTAAATCTTCTGCTTTCTTCTCCATTTCTTCTCTTCTTATGGCTCCACATCACTTTCTCTTCCTGTTATTGACACTCCCTAACCTTCTCCCCTCATACCAACATCCTCAATCCCTCTCTCCTTATCATCCTCTCACTACCTTTCTCATTTCTTCTCCCATCTTGTCTTCCTCCCTTTCCTCAGCTCTTGAACTTAACCTTTTTCATCCTCTCATTCGTCCCTCTCCCTTAAAAATCCTCATCCTCATTTCTGCCATTCTGTCTCCTCTCTGCCTCACATTCTTCTCCTTCTTCTTTCATCTGGTGACATTAATCCTAACCCTAGTCTCCCTAGTTTATTCTCTCACTCCCACTCTAATCTCATCCATATTCCTCTCCTTTCCTCCTCCTCTCTCCCTTTCTCATGTGCCATATGGAATGCTCATTCCATATCTAATAAACTCCCCTTTACTCATGATCTTTTCATTTCTAACTCTTTCCATCTTTTAGCTCTTACTGAAACCTGGCTCATCCCTGATGACACTGCTTCGGTCACTGCCCTCTGTCACAGCGGCTATCAATTTTCCCACACTCCTCATACCACTGGTCGTCATGGTGGTGTTGGGTTTCTACTTTCTCCTTCCTGCCAATTCCAAACCCTCCTTCTTCCTCAGTCTCACGCCTTTTTCTCCTTTGAAGTCCATTCCATCTGCCTTTTTAATCCCTTACTTCTCTGGATAGCTGTTATTTATAGATCCCCTGATAAGTCCACTTCTACCTTTCTCACTGACTTTGACGCCCGGCTTTCCCTATTTCTGGATTCTTCTTTCCCCTCCCTTATCCTTGGTGACTTTAATATTCATGTTGATATCCTTCTGACTTCAATACCTCCAAACTCCTTTCCCTTATCTCCTCAATCAACCTCCAATTTTGCTCTTCTGCCTCTACCCATCAGCGCGGTCACTGCCTTGACTTGGTTTTCTTCTCTAACTGTTTATCTTCCAATTTCCCTACCTCAGTTCTTCCCTTATCAAATCATCATCCACTAAACTTCACCCTTCATCACTCCCCACGTCAATCTCACCCAGTTTCCACCAACCTTTTTAGATATCTTCCTGCTATTGAACCTTTGACTCTCTCCACTATTGTCTCATCACTTCTTTCTTCCACCTTGTCTTCTAAATCTGTTGATGAGGCTTTAGCTTCCTACAATACTGCCCTCTTCTCTGCTCTGGATACTCTTGCTCCTTCCATCCCACGTTCTGTGAGACGCACTTTACCTCCGTTGGTATTCTACCACTGCTTCCTGAATCTCCCTAGTAAGTTTGTCTTCCCTCTGCTCCCAAATCTTCTTAAGTCATGCAGCCCACATAATAAAATGCCCTCTCACAACTTCTTTAAGACCCTCCCACAGGATGGCATTGCCCACCTCCCCAGTATCATTCAGTGTGATGTACTCCCTGATTGTTTGCCTTACATCTTCCACCACCTCCTTCCTCTTCAGTAACCTCACATTTAATCTCCAAAATTTAGTCCCGTCCCCCCCACCTCCCCCACAACTCTACCCATACCAGGCTGTGGTTTGACCATGTTATAGGTCCCAGCTCTGCCTCCTTCAACCCCGCCATCCATAGCTTATCCACCATAATCATATCAATGCAACTAAAACTGTCACGTGGGGCCAAGTAAAACAAATACTTCCGTTTGCCTGGGTGTGTCTCTCTCCAGGCATCCATTAACTGGAATCTTTTTAATAATTGCCTCAATGCCTTCAAACTATTACTACCCCCTCATCCTTACCCTGGGATTTTCAGTCATGGTCCGGCTTCAGGACAATGTTAAAATCCCCCCCCAACACTAATTTCCCCTGGGCCTTCTCTTCTAACTACCCCCTCACACCCTTCCAGAATTCCACCTGCCCCCCATTTGGTCCATACACCGACACTACAATTACCTCTTCCCCTCCTACCAACCCCTTTATCCCAGCCACTCTTCCCACCTGGACATGGAAAAAATCCAGTACCTATACCCCATTCCCCTATCTAATTAACAGTGCCACACATACCCCTCCCCCGGTTTCCCCCATCCTTTGCCACAGAGAAAAAATGATCTGGGCAGTGTCACCGCCTAAGGCACCATTCATCTTTAGCTTTAAGGTGAGTTTCCTGGACCAGGACAATATCCCACCTACCCCTCTCCGCTTCGTGGTATAGCATCTGGCATTTCCTAGGAGAGTTCAAACCTTTAACATTCAAAGAGCCTATGCGCAACATCACATCAGCCCCTCTTCACCCATTCAAAACCTCCCCTGCTGAGCTATCCCCTTCCCCCTTCGCCCATGTTTTCACATCCTCCCTCTTGAGGCTGCTCTTCCAGTCACAGTCAATAGGCCCATCCCCCACCACTGCCCCCCCCCCTTGACTACAGTACCCCTACAGTCCATTCCCCTCTATCACACCACTCCTGTTCTCCCAGGGGTGCTCTCAAACCCAGCCAACCCCTCCATCTCAAACACCCCCCCCCCACCATCAACACTCCCTAACCATCCATTGCCCTCCCCACTCCCCCACATTCATCCCATCAAAATATTCTCATATGCCCTCACAGTTTATTGTCCAGCCTCTGCACTTTCAATGTCCGGCCCATAAGGAGCTCAGCAACTCAGCGCCCACATGTTGTGCCTCATTTTGCCTCAGGTCCCACTGTCGGCCTTCTCTTCTCCAGACTGCTTCTCAGTAGACAATCTTTTAAGGCGTTTCTCCTTTGCCGCTGCTTGCTTTCACTGTGTTTGTGCTGCAAAGAGGACACACACCCCCTTAGGTCTCGCTGTGTCTGTGGTCTTCTGTGGTAGCCTGCACAGCCCACCTCTCCCAAAACCCACCAGGCCTTGTGCTCATCCTTAACTCACTTGGAGATGACTTTCACCATGATTAAGAAACTGAATGGAAACAACCACTGATATCGCAGCCCTTCATGTCTCAGATATGAAGTCACTTCCCAAAGGGCACAACGTTTCCCCAGCGTCCCCTGGGAGAGATCATTATATAGCTCCAGTTCACAGTTCTCCCAGGTAATATGCCCATACTTCCTCGCTATGTAGAGGAGATGCTCCTTCACTGGAAAGGAACTCAAACGGACCACCACATCCCATGGTCTGTTGTCTCTAGAGGGGACCAGGCTCCTATGTGCTGTTTCAATCCTTACTAGGCCCTCTGCCTTCTCTCCAGTAGCATCCAATTGTAAGATATGCCCAAATAGTTTCTGTAGCACCAAGGTGCAGTCCTTGAATTCAGCACTCTCACAGAGGCCCTTCACCCGCAAGTTGCATCTACGTGCTTGATCTTCCAATTCTTCCATTCTGTCCTGCAGCTGCTCCGGCTTATTTTTTAAAGCATCACAACCTGACAACATTTTCTATAGATTGCCCGCATGGAGCTCCACGTGGTCTTCAATCTCCACCATACAATTTCCCAGAGCGCTGATATTTTTTTGTAGGGTCACCAAAGTTTCTTTTAGATCTGCCCTTAGCAAATTAATGTCCACACGCATTTCATGGTGGAATTCCTGTAGCTAGCCCTTAAAGTCATCTCCTGTGGTCGCCTGGCTCTGAACTGACCAGTCCTCCTCTGAGTCCTCTGATCTGCTTGTATGGGCCTGGCGATCTGCGCTCCCGCTGTGCTTCAACTCCCTCCAATCATAGGTCGGCTGGAAAACCTCCAATTTTTTGCAGACCGACATCTGTAACCATTTTGGAGCCAGAGAGTGCACTGACAGGCACTGTGATCACACTGATTACCCTGAAGAGGTGGGTTCAGGATGGAGCTCCTATAAACTGCATCCATCAAGCTCACTGATATCACCAGAAGTCTCCGAAACATACTATACCTCAACCCTGGTTGTCCTCAACTACCCGCTATCTATGCTCTTCTGCCCACTCAGCTGAGCACATTTGGCTCAAATCCCGCTCCCTTTCTGACTTTCTTCACTTTAAATTCATACTTACCTCCTTCCAGTCTGCCTTAGCACTCGCCAAGCAAAACTACTATGTCCATCTGGCTAACTCTCTTGTCACTAACCCTTGCCGTCTATTCTCAACCTTTAATTCTCTCCTGAAGGCACCTCCCCCTCCTATCCCTCCTTCTCTTTCTGCCCAAACCTTTGCCGACTATTTCCATGACAAAATCCACAAGATTGCACTCCAATTCTCCATTAGTTCAGCTTCATCTCCTTTTCCCCCTCCTCAATACCAACTTTTCCCTTCATTCTTGTTACCTTTCATCCTTTTCTAATATCTCTGATGAGGAAACCTCTCATCTTCTTTCCTCCTCTAAACTTACTACTTGTTCTTCCGATCCTATCCCCACCCATCTTCTTAACTCCATTTCATCCTCTGTCATCCCTTCCGTCTCACATATTCTCAACCTCTCACTCTCCACTGCTACTATTCCTTCAGCCTTCAAGCATGCTATGGTCACATCTCTCCTCAAGAATCCTTCTCTTGATCCTAGCTGTCCTTCTAATTATGGTTTATGGTTTAGGCACTTGATATACCACCCTTGACTATGTGCAGCAGAGCGGTTTATATATATATATATATATATATATATATATATACGAACAGGTACTTTTTCCCTTGTCCCCGAAGGGCTCACAATCTAAGTGTACCTGAGGCAATGGAGGGTTAAGTGGAGTGGCCATGGGACTAGAGACACCAGTCACTCCGGCCTGAGGTACACTTAGATTGTAAGCCCTTACCATCCCATCTCACGTCTTCTCTTCATTTCTAAACTTCTTGAGCATGCAGTCCTCCGCCATTGCCTTGAATTCCTTTCCTCTCAAGCCCTGCTGTATCCACTTCAATCTGGCTTTCATCCCTAACATTCTACTAAGACGGTACTTGCCAAATTCTCCAGTGACATATTCCTGGCTAAATCCAAGGGCCTTTACTCTATCCTCATCCTTCTTGACCTTTCTGCTGCTTTTGACACTGTTGATCACCACCTTCTCCTTGTCCTCAATTAGTTTTAGGGGCTCTGTACTGTCCTGATTCTCTTCTTTTCTCTCCCATTGCTCTTTCAGTGCTTCTTCTGTTGGTTCCTCTTCTACTGCTATCCCTCTCTCAGTTGGTATGCCCCAAGGGTCTGTTCCGGGTCCTCTCCTTTTCTCTTTCTACACCTAGTCCCTTGGTGCTCTCATCTCCTCTCATGGATTTCAGTATCATTTTTATGCTAATGATTATCAGATCTATCTTTCTACACCTTGATATTTCTCTTTCACTCCAGACCAGCATCTCTGCCTGCCTATCTGACATCACCACCAATTGAAATTAAACATGGCCAAAACCGAACTTCTTATTTTTCCACCAAACCTTCCTCTCCCCTTCCTCCTTTCTTTATCTCTGTAGGTAGCACTCTTTTACTTACCGTTTCCTCAGCCCATAACCTTAGTGTCATCTTTGACCCCTCCCCTCCCTTTCCTTCTCCTCACATATTCAACAGATCACTAAAACCTATTGTTTCTTTCTCTATAACGTTAACAAAATTCATCCCTTCCTTTCTGAACACACTACTAAAATACTTGTCCACTCTCTAATTACTTCCCATCTCGAGTACTGCAATCTCCTCCTTGCTGGTTTCCCTCTGAGTCACCTCTCTCCCCTTCAATCTATTCAGATCTCTGCTGCATGGTTAATCTTTCTCCAGCCATGAATACTCATATAACCCCTCTTCTCAAATCTCTTCACTGGCTGCTCTTCCATTGCCGTATCCAATTCAAACTTCTCCTTCAGACCTATAAATGCATTCATTCTGCTGCTCCTCTCTACCTTTCCTCTCTCCTTATACCCCTTCTCGTGAACTCTGCCCTTCTAATGGCTTACTTCTCTCTATGCCCTTTTCTTCCACTGCTAACTCCAGACTTCAATCCTTTCACCTTGCTGCTCCTTATGTCTGGAACAAACTGCCTGACTCTGTATGTCAGGCCTTGTCTCTGTCCCTTTTCAAATCCATGCTAAAGGCTCCCCTCTTTGAGGCTGATTTTGCATCCTGATCCCTTATTTTCCTAGTGTTTCCTTACCCTTCCCTATTCTGCCCTTTTCTTATTTTTTGTCTTGTCTATCTTAATTAGATTGTAGGCTCAGAGAGCAGGGACCGTCTTTGTATGTGTATGTACAATGCTGTGTTTGCCTTGTAGCGCTTTATAAATGATTAATAGTAGTAGTAGTAGTAGTAGTAGTGCTGCTCAGATACATAGCAATTGCTAATTCCTTCCATTGGTCAGATCTTCTTGTGTCCTCTTTGGCAATCAGAGGAAAGGACTGGCAGAGGCTAAATCCTCTACTATCCATTAACTTAGGAGAGCATTGGGTCAGTGTATATTCTGGCTAGTAAGCATGTGTGCTGGAGTGGGTCAGAGCTCACTCCACTGGGCACAGGCCTCCTGGGGCAGAGTCTGTTCTGGTGTCTCAAGAGAGCATCTGTAAGGTGGCTTTCTTGTCTGCATTGCATGCCTTTGTGAAGCCCTACAGGTTGCTTGTGGGGGTTGATATAAATGGCACCTTTGGCAGGGTAGTCTGTCCTAAGCATTGTCTTCATCCAACCCTGGCTCCTAATTGCTAGGATATATCCCACTCATCTGGATTGGTCTATCAGGATGATACATATGTAAAATTTCTCCTTCTTGATTTAATTTCCTTGAATCCTGCTAGACCAGTCCAAGACCTACCCTGAAAGATTCTTTTCTGCAGGTTTGGTAGTCTGACTGCCAAAAAAGGCCTAGTCAGTCCTGTGGTATGACACCAATTTCATTGTGGTAAGAGAGCCAAGTACTTGCTCACAGTATTTGTGGCAAAGTTGTTTGTGGTTAATGACATTTTATGAGTATTTTAAGTCTTACTTACTGTTTGGGAAGGTTCATACTGGCTTCTCTCAGTGCTGTACCAAAGGATATGCCAAGTGATGGCACTGAAGTTTGCTCAAGTCTGCCTCCACCTGCTGGTAAGGGAGCATAACCCACTCATCTGGACTTGTCTAGCAAGATTCAAGGAAAATACATAAATTATCAGGTATGTAAAATTTCTGCATTTATGTGACCTGCACTTAGGTGATCCCAGGACATAGTTCTGGCGAAGTTGGAATGAAGTTATGATGTATGTATGTAATTTCTAAAATGCATCTGTACATATGCAGAGCACACACACACATACTTGGCTCGGAGCAGATGTAAATGTGTGCAAGAGCATTTGTACACTACTAGTGAATAATGTAGGAGCTTATTTCATAAAGGCACATAGGTACATGCTGCATATTGCTTTTATAACATAAAAATTAAATAGGTATGCTTATGAATATATATTATATATGTATATATAAAGACACACAAACACACAGAACCAAATTAAAAATTTATCAATGTGATATCTAATTACATATTTTTATAGAATCGTTTTGAGAAGGATGCTGCTAGGGTGATCATAGTTATTAGACTCTGGGATGGTGGAGGGAGACAAGTAGCTTGAAAGTTAATTGGAGGTGGTACAAGGTTGAAGGTTCACCTAAAGTGCCTAATACCCTTGCACTGGCCTGCCCTTCATTCTTTTATATTGATGGATTTACATTGGCTTTCAACACTTTTGACTTGGATATTTTACTTCACCATTTTGTTTATATAAATACAATGGATATTATGTTGCAATAGTTTAGCGCCTTAGCTCCTTCCTGACGGGTTCTCAGAGAGTCCAAATGTACTTGAAAGATTCCACTGGAATTATATCACGGGGTCCCTTAGGACTCAGCTCTGTCCCCTGCTCCTTGCTTTTAATTCCTTCCAACCCAATAACTGTTGGAGAGAAATTATACACAAAGGATTGAGAATTTTTGTTTGTCTGGGAGCAAAATATGTCTCTGCACATTTAACGGAGCAAGGCCAAATTTGGTATGGGGGAAAACCTAATAAAAAGACAAATCAAGTTTGAAAATAGGCCATCAGAGTGGGGATTCCAGAGAAACAAGCTCCCCAAAAAATAACCAAATGCATTTCAGTGGGAGACACAAACTTTCAGACAGTGAAACACAGCAGTTAGGAAATGGCTCCTTTCAAACTGCCTCTGCCCTCCTCTCTCTCTCCCATTGTAGACACATACAGAGCTAACACATACACACACACACCCAAACACACACCACACAAATATACACACAACATAGATGTATACACATACAACACACACACAAACACAAAACACAAATATACACACGCAAACGCAACCCAGATACATATAAACAAGAGATATACACATAAACACAATGACTGGAAATAATTCCACGAGGATGCTTCACATGCTTTCCTCACTACACACCGTCCAGCTCCCAATGCTATCACACCCTTGTCCCTGATGAGCTACCTTTTAGTGACTCAGATGTACTGCATATTTCATTTTCTTTGCTGTAAATTCTACTATGAAACGTACTGACGGAATGGTACAGCTTTCTTAATGTTTGCTATGTGAAATGGTAGCTAATATCTACCTGTTGTTATGGGCAGGACCAAATTTATTTATTTATTCTTATATACCACATTTCCGAAGATCAGTGTGGTTTACAGGGAACATAACTAAACATCACATGAAACAGATTTACATGGAACGGTTAACAGTATTAAATGGAACATGTATCTAGCTCTATATATAGCACAGAACAGCAACTATATACAGTTAGAGAGTTAGAGTTGCTTACAACTTAGAGTGACTATGTACAGTTAGAAGGCATAAGCAAACTAGGGAAATGTCTAGGGCCCAGATGTTTAGGGGAGTCCTGTGAGATGAGCTCAGGACTTAGGCGACTAGGTTTGCAAGCTCTCTGGCTTTTTTCAGAAGTCTACAGATGTTTGCATTATTGTTCTGAAGTTAGAAGGATGGCCAAACTGTTTGGACATTTTTCAAAGTTTAAAACTTGTGTCTGCACCGCACCATTCTTCTCCCCATGGTCTATCTGTTTCCAATGTCCATAGCAGCAGAGATTGTTGCTAGGATTCAGCCAATAGAAAGGCATTGGGAGCGGGAGCACGGGAAGGCAGCTCTGGTCACAGGGAGGGAGGCAAAGTTTCCCATACTGTGTAAGTGAAGCCTCTATCTGAGATGAACTCTGAAAGAGGCACTTGGTTGACAATGAAGGGAGCCAATAAGCCTCTTGGGAGGGGAGTGTTGAGAAGTGGGAATAAGAGAAGGATGAAGATAAGGGGGTAGACTCCTACAGGCCAAGGAAAAGAGCCATCATCGGTTAAAAAACTTTATATGAAGATGGGCAGAACTGATGATTTGTGGGGTATTCAGCACATTAGCAACAGGCAACAGTGCAAAACCAGAAGAGAGAGAGAGTGTGTGTGTGCATGAGGAATAACAGAGTGTGTGTGTTCGATGGGGTCAGTATCATATAAATACAGTTTCCCTTTGAAAGTTTGGGCTGGAGAAGTCTACTGGTGCAGTACCATTTTCTGTTCTGTCGGTCATATGTGAAATCTTTTAGGCACTTAGGGAGTACTTTTATAAAGTTTTCGGTACAGAAAGTATATTTTAAACACAGAAAAGGGCTCTAATAAAAGTGAACAACTCCATATGCATGTAAAAATATGCCGGTGACATTTATAAGGGCGGAGTTTGGCGGAGCAGAGGTAGAGTTGTGATATAAGCGCATACAGTGCATGCACCAGCTTGGGAGCAGGTATGAATGTGGTCATTGGCATGTCCATGCTACAGGGGCTAGATCTAGGTGCCTATTTTATTAAGGCACATTACAGCTTCTCTGGTTTCCTGCCCACTCCACTCAAAACATGTGCTTGGACAGTCACCATGCTCCCTCACAACTATATACTGCCACTATACCCAGTACTGGGCCCTGCAGTTTTCCTTATGCTAGTTCTGAAAAGGTGAAGTATGTAGGGGAAAGCCGTGAATGAAGATTCCGATGGCGAATGAATGAGATTCTTTTTGGGGTTTGAGACAAAAAGAAGATGTCTATGGTGGGGGTTCATAAATGTGTGTTTGCCTAGGGCTCAATATAATGTATAATGAACCCTCTCCCACCTGTATGATACTCAAACACCTTTGATTACTCTGTTATAATGTATACTGTTATGTTACAATGTAAACCGGTTTGACCACAGGAAAAAGTGGTATATAGCACCTGCTAAATAAATAAATAATGTTAACCAGCCTTGGCCATGGAACAGCAACATCGAGTGGTTATACTGTTAAATCCATTCGTTGAAATTTCTTGACAGTGATACCTAATGATTTGATATATATTCACACTTCATTTAATTTTATTATACTTTTGAAATCAACAAGAGTTTGGGTGCTGCACCATTTGTCCTGTTTTACATTATGGGGTATGTTTACTAAACCATCTTATTGTGCGCTCTGTGACGTTATCGCGCGATAAGGTATCTTAGCGCGCGATAACGCACGCTGCAGCGCAAACGAGCACTGAAGGCGGAGAAAGGCTCCCGGAGGGCGGATGAAGGCTCCCCAGGGGCGGAGAGAAGGGATCAATGGGTGGAGAGTGGGAGGGGAGAGGCTCCCCGCACACTAACGCTGTGAAATCCAAGGCCAAAACTAACGCCACTGAAACCCTGACATTAGAGCTGATTTAAAGGGAAGAGAAACCATTTCTGTCAGCAATGTACAGCAAAACCAGGGAAACCTACAAAAAAGTGATAAGTGTGATACATGTGCACGGAACAAAAGTGCAAATAAACAGTGAAAATGACCAGCAGAAAATGGAAAAATAAAATAACCAAGCTGGTCAATAGTGATCCCAATGGGAAACATCAAAATACACTCCCAAGAAGGCACCAAAAAAAGGATATGAATTTTGGAAGGGTCCATGCTCCGTCCCCATACAAGGTGAATGAGCCCACAGTGAAATTGCGCTGTGCAGGGTTTTCCTCTCCATCAGACAGGTTTCCTATGGCGTGCACATGTGCGGCAACAGCAGGGCGGGCATGTCGGAACGGCCAACTGGACAGTTGCTTGGAAATTGGATACAGAGGGCTGCAGGCAGCACATGCTGTGGTGCAACTGTGGCACCGTGCGGACTAGGCAGATGCCTAGGTGGCACTTAGGAATGCTGAAACTGTACAGCAGCTAGACAGCAACTGATGAGGGCCCAACATGGGCATGAGTGTGTTTATCACAGTGTCACAGGGGACAGTACCCAGCAGATACCTCCAAGGGCACAGAACATTGGCAGGCGGTGTTGGGGGGGAAGCGTGGACGTCTATGCAGGCACCCCTACCTCAGAACACGCACCATAGGCAGCCGCCTACCTGCACACTGGATGGCCTGAGACTGCGCACCACCAGCACCACCAGCAGAAGGGCATGTCAGCATGGTGGCAGAGGTGTACTGGTGGTGGAGGGGGGCAGTGGCAGCTGCCCAGAGCAGACCATGGCCTAGCCCTGTGTAGGTGGGTGCCATGTACTGCAACAGACAGGCCCTGCCAGATGAACAGTCATGGTATCACCAGGGAATGCATTGTCTCTGTGGCAACACGGTGGTGCAGTGCACACAGCCAGTGTGTTCAAAGGCAGAAGGTCACAGGTTCATGTCCCAGCTTTGGTTCCTGCCAACCCAGTCCCCATATTTTACCCACTACTAAAACATGCTAATATAGACAGAACCTTTAATGCAAGCATGCCCAAAACGTTAACATGCCCAAAACACCTACATTTTACCCTACAGAGCACAGACACCATAAACATGCGCATTACATAGAGCAGAGACCCCCAAATGGAGTCCTGGAGGGCCAAACACCATTCAGGTTCCATGCTGCCTCTAATAAAGATGCCTGTGCTGCATTTCTATGCGCCGCCCCCATGGTATGCAGATGTATCTCATGCATATTCATGAGGGACAGCATGAAAACCCGAACAGTGTTTGGCACACCAGGACTGGAGTTGGGAACCTCTGCCATAAAGCAGCAGCCAACAGCGGCAGACACACCCGCACCCACAGGCTCCATTATCCAATGCCTCCTGGAGAGGCAGAACATTGGGCCCTGCATGCATCTCCCAATACTAGCACTTGCATACCTTAGCAATGCCACCCTAAACCTGGGAATACAGTACACATATATCAGAAGGCTGCTATGATTACTGGCAGATAGCAATTCCTAAGTTAAGTACAATTTTCTGATTGAGCTGCATCATGGCAACCTTTCTGATGTCTGTGGAGTGTGCTACAGGTCTTGTGTCTGACAGTGTTTACCACTCTGGGGAGTGACCCCAACAGTATTGCGTACCATAGCCATGCCTGCACTGTGCCCAGGACTGGAGCGGTGGCCAGGGCTGCCAAACACCTCTATAGTTGTACAATGCTGGCATAGGTGTGTGAGTGTGTGTCTGTCTATCCAGTGTGTGGTGGCTGCAAACACCCTCCACAGCTCACACTGCCAGCACTGTTGCCAGTATTGGCCTGCCAATGTGCATAATGAGGAGCAAGGTGCCATGGGTATAGCCCTGACAGGGTGGCCTGGCCAGGATGCATCTGCACAGGGCATAGGGCAATGGCTGGGACATTGTAGTGCCCGGCCACCACCTGCACAGACAGGGTAGCCACAGCATGTCCTGCTGGGAGATCATTCTCACCCTGACTGAGCAGTGACCACAGCATAGCTAGGTTCCCCCATAGTGCTCTATAATATTTCTCTCATGTGATATTTATGGGTTCCCTTTTGGGGTCTAATCACTGACCTATTTGCTTGGTGTGTATGCATCTTCTCCAGGAACATGCACTATGGACTAGCTAGTAGACTGTCTGCAGCTAGTATGTGCTGTTCTGGAACACCTTGCAGAGTGCAGTGGCTGGAGACTTGCTGCAGGAGAATATCAGATAGTAGTGGGGTGCAGCTGAGCATTTCTGGGCCTAATGTCTGCTATTGCTTTATAGGTGTGTACAAAGCTGCATTGACTGCCCTGTAGGGGTGTCTGTTCCTCAGCAGGGCTGCGGTTGATGGTCCCCTCTACTGCTGCCATTGTAGGGATGCGAAATGTGGATCTGTTGGTGGGAGCCCCTAGAGAGTGGGTACATAATCCACCTATGGGTCCATAAGAAATACAGATGTATCCAAAGCATGTCTGCAGGAACTACATATCTCACACACTAGCACTGCTGGGGACCTGCAGCATGGCCTATTTCTGCCATGGACGGCGCTGTGGACCTGGTGCTGGGCGCCCCACCTCACCCTCAGGGTGAGCACAGTACCCGCACAATGTGACGGTGTGTAACTACTCTGTGCCAGTAACACACACGGTCAGTCCCCCCTACCAGGCCGAGGTGCTGTGGGGGTGCATACCTTATCTTGTGTTCATCTGTAGACTGCTGATTTGCATGTGCAGTGCATCATGGGTACAGGTGGGTTAACCCTATCCTGGTGATCACAGCAGACTTCAGTCCTTCTGCAGCCAGCCAGGGGCTTGTTAGCAGCTATAGAGCTGTAGCCCCCTGGTTACTTCACTGCCTGTGGAGCCAGAGGTTATGCATTAGGCACACTGGGGGATCAAACTCATGACCCCTGTATCATCAGTCAGTGTATTAACCATTGTGCTACACTTCTGTTTCTATATTTGCATGTCTGGGCGCCTACTTAAGATTAGCACGTGTTAACGCGCTTAGCGGCACTTCGCCCGATAATGTGCACAGCAGCGCGCGTTATCGCGCGATACTCCCATTTTGCTGCTTTAAGACTGAAACGCCCACTCCTTTTATGGCAGCCTGCACACTATCGCCGGGCGCACAATAAGATGGTTTAGTAAACATACCCCTATATTTTCATACAATTTTCCACAGGCAGTTAAACCTCTTCAATATCCAAGGAAAAGACCCAGTCTCTTACTTTCCAACTGCTTATTACAATCAGTAAAATTAAAGCACTTACTGCAATAGTTGCAATGAAGAGGCAGCACTGTCCTGGTTCAACATACAACAGGCAGTTTGAAATATCTATTCAAGATGGACAATTGTTGACAAGATGGGTTGTGGAATTAGCTGAATGGCTGGATACTGAACTGTAGCAGGGTGGATGATGGAACCTGAATGCTGAAAGGAAGGACTGGATGTTGAAAAAAGGGAGTGAGGATGCTGAGAGAGATTGGATGTTGAAAGAGTGAGATTGAAGTGAAGTGGTACAAGGATGATGGAATTCCTGAGGGATGAAGCAGGGGAAGAGACAAGAGAGCTTTGCTTTCTTTCCCCCAAGTTTAAGATTTTTGCACGATTATCCAAAAGGCTAGAGGGAGCTGCAGTTGACCAATGGGGGTAAAGGGTGTACCTTGGGCAGAGACGTGAAGCCAAGAAGGTCTAAAGGAGACTAGAGGGAATGGGTCACATGCTCCAGTTTTGCTATAGGCGCTAGGATTACAGCAATACAAAACATAGGGGTATGTTTACTAAACGGTCTTAATGTTACCGGCACTAGTTGTAGCGATAACGTGAGGAATGCCATATAAGATGGTGGGTGTGTCGGCGTAAAGAAAGCAATGGCAGGGTATCGCGCGATAGAGGGTGCCCTGGCCAACACCGCGCAATAGATGCGCCGTGCCATGTTATCGCGCAGTAACCTTAAGTTCATGCGCTGAACTGTGATCAAAGGACTAGAGGTGTAGCACACTGGTCAATACAATGATCACCAAACCCGAGGTAATGGGTTCGATCCCTCAGAGGTCATATCTAATAAGGCTGTCTGAGGCAATCTCTTTTTCTGCATATAACAGTCAGACACATCGCTACAATCTGTGCTGCCAGCAGAAACACCCTCACCTCATTGCCACCACCTATGGCACCCTATAGGGCAGGGGCAGGGGCAGGGGCAGGGGGTGTCTGGACCTACATGTGGATTAGGGGGCACCGCCTACCAACCCGCCCACTTGGGGGCAGGGTGGGGGGACAGGATCTGCTACCAACAGATCCACACTCTACATTGTTGCAATGGTGGCAGGACATGATGAAGGGCTGTGGGACCAGCAACCCCAGTCCTCCAGGGCAATCACTCCAGATCTGTTTGTATGACACAGGGCACTGGCAGTAGACCTGGAGACACTCAGATGCCCCCCACCACCATCTGACATTCACCAGCAGAGAGCACAGTCAGTCTTCACCCACTGCACGGTGCTCCAGCCATACACACGCTAACTGCAGACAATCTGCTAGCTAGTACATAGTCCAGGTGAAACTGTGTGCACCCAGAGGTGGTATGCCAGTGATTGGGCCCCAGCCAAGGGAACTCCCAGATATCACTTGATAGAAACACTGCATAGCACTATGTGGGGACCTAGACATGCCATGGTCACTGCTCAGTCAGGGTGAGAGTGACACCCCCCCGCCCCCAGCATGACATGCTGTGGTCACTGTGTCCGTGCAGGTGGTGGTCGGATGCTACAATGTCCCAGCCATTGCCCTATGCCCTGTGCAGATGCATCCTGCCCAGGCTGCCCTGTCCGGCCCATACCCACAGTACCTTGCTCCTCATTATGCACATTAGCAGGCTAACACTGGAAACAGTGCAAGCATTGTGGGCTCATTAAGGTGTGGGCAGCCACAAAACACTGGATAGACATACACACACCCCCACACCTATTTCAGCATTGTGCAAATATAGAGATGGTTGGAAGCCCTGGCCGCCACACCAGTCCTGGGCACAGCGCAGGCATTGCTATGGTACTCAGTACTGATGGGGTCACTCTCCGGAGTGGTAAACACTGTCAGAAACAAACACCAAAACACACTCCACAGATATCAGAAAGGTTGCTCTGATGGATCTCTGTTAACAAATTGTGTTTAATGTTGGACTTGTTATCTGACATTAATCATAGCAACCGTTTGATATATGTAGAATGTGTTTCCAAGTTTATGATGGCAATGCTGAGGTATGCAGGTTCTAGTATTGGTAGATGCTGCTCCGCGCAGGGCCCAACAGCCTGACTCTCCATGAGGCTTTGGATAGTGGAGCTGGCCGATGCTCTTGTGCAGACGTTCCCAACTCCGGTCCTGCTGGGCCCAACATGATTCAGGTTTTCATGCTGTCCCGAATATGCAGGAGATACATTTGCATACAATGGGGGTGGTGCATAATAATGCATCTCAAGCATATTTCTTAGGGACAGCATGAGACCCTCTGTTGGCAACCTCTGCTGTAGGGACTACACATGTCTATGGTGAATGTGCTCTGTAGGGTAGGATATAGGCTTTTATGGCGTGTTTATTTTATCTGCAAAAACAGTTCCTTCTTTATTACCATGGTTTAGTACTGGGTAATGTATGGGGACATGGTCTGCAGGAGCCACAGCTGAGACTTGAACCTGTGATCTTCTGCCCCTGAACACACTGGCTCAATGTACTGCACCAAACTGTTGCCACAGAGGCAGGTCATTCCCTGGAGATACCATTACTGTTCGTCAGACAGACAGACGTCTTTTGCAGTGCACGGCACCCATCTAGACAGGGCTTTGCCTTGGTCTGCTGTGGGCAGATGCCACTGCCCCCTCCACCATCAGCACCCTTCCGCCACCATGCTGACATGCCCTTATGCCGGTGGTGCTGATGGTGCACAGTCCCAGGCCATTCAGTGTCCCGGTAGGCGGCTGCCTATTGTGTGTAATCTGGGGTAGGGGTGCCTGCATAGAAATCCATGCTTCCCCCCGGCACTGCCTGCCAATGTTCTGTGCCCTTTGGGGTGTTTGCTGGGTACTGTCCCCTGGGACACTGTGGGACACACACACTCGTGGGCATGTTTGACCTTGATCAGTTGCTGATATTCCGTTTCTGCTTTTCTATGTGTCACCTAGGCATCTGCCTAGCCTTCCCTCTGCCCCAGCTGCACCACTGCATGTCACACCTGCAGCCCCCTGTATCCCATGTGCAGCCTCACCATAGTGCCCTTTCGTACTTGGGCACTATCTGCTGCTGCTGCACATGTATCACTACTATCACTGTTCTTGGTCTCCCTGCCTTTGCTGTACATTGCTGACTGAAATGGTTTCTCTCTCCTTCACTTTTGCCTCTAATGCCAGGTTTTCACTCGTGCTATTTTTCAGACCTTCATTTCACAACGATAGCGTGCCTGGAGCCTCTCCCCGCCCACTTTCCGCCCATTGACCCCTTCTCTCCACCCCTGGGGAGTCTTACTGCACCCTCTGGGGAGCCTTACTCCACCCTCGGCGCACCTTACCGCCGCAGGAGACGTTATCGCGCGATACATGACGTTATTGCATGGTAATGCACCATTATCACACGATAACATCACGTATCGCGTGATAACGTCGCAGCTGCGACGTTAGCACCGTTTAGTAAACATACCCCATAGTGAAAAACCTGCACACACACAACTATGGGGACAGAATACCATTCAAGCCACCCCCTTTCCTCTCTCCTCCAGTTCCAAAGGCACACACAGAGACAACTATACATTCACACATACAACACACACACAAACTCCACATATGCAGAGAGGGTTTTGAGGTGCCAAAAATAAGCAATGCCCAGTCACATTAGGATCCAAAAGTTGAAAGGCAGCAGAGCAATGGCCCCAGGCAGAATGAGGTCCAGCAGCTGAGAGGCCTTGGAGTGGTCAGGCACAGAGGTTTCAGTGGCTGAAAAGTGGCAGAGTGAGGCCCAGTGACTGAGAGACAGCAGATCGCTGGACCCAGGAAGAATGAGATCTGGCAACTGAGAGACAGCAAAACAATGGGTCTAGCAGAGCTGGGTCTAGCAGCTGAGGGACAGCAGAGGCAGTGACCTCAAGGAAAGTCACAGAGGAAGAGCTCTGGGACCTGACAGCAGAGTAGCAGAGACAGACTAGGAACAACAGATCCTCTCATGAATTACAGCATCCACCTGTCCAATTGCAACCCTGCATATGGATGAGATTTGGGTTCAATGGGAAGGAAATAGGGAGAGACAAGTTTTATGGAGGATGGGGAAGGCAAGAGGGTTTTCCTATCCAGCTGGTAATGTTGGCAATAATTCTATAAAGGTTTTTTCATGGGTATATGACAGAATGCACATATAATATGCCTCTTAGACAATTACTCAATGCAAATAAGTAATCAAGATAATAAGAATGATCATACCTGTAAGCAACTCTACTGTAGTCATGCCTGGAGTGGGATTTGTACAGAGCTCAGGCAAAGCTGAAGATTTACATACATTCTCCTGAATTGGTATAAATGTACATGGGTTTATTATAGCTACGATTTCTGCGGGGTGTGTGCTATTATTTGATAGACAAATGCTTATGTGTTTTTATCAAGTAGGCCCATGTAAGCACCCACTTGGCTCTCCAGTTCGGTGGTGTGACAGGGTGTATGTCCCATCACCGCGGGAGTCCTGAGGGACCCCAGCCAGGCCCTGCTCTGGGGGGGTATGGACCCATTCGGGAGAAGCCCCCTGGAGCAGCAGACAAGGACACTCAGGGGCCGAGGAAGGACCCAAATCCCTGTTCCCTCCTCAGCCAGGAGGCCTAGAGCTCGGCTCCCTGACAACACCTGGGATGGAAGGAAGGGAGGTGAGGGACTTACCCCAGGCCCCCCATGAAGATAGATCCCCTTGGGGAGGATTCAGGGGACTCCCAGCGGAAAAAGGAGATGGAGCGGAGGAATGAGGAACAGCTAGTCCAGGGGTGGGCAAACCTGGTCCTGGAGGGCCGCAGACCAGTCAGGTTTTTGGGATATCTCTAATGAATATGCATGAGATATATATGCATTAGAGATATCCTGCCAACCTGACTGGTCTGCGGCCCTCCAGGACCGGAGGTGCCCACCCCTGAGCTAGTCAGTGAGGAGATAGCCATGGATGTTCAGCTGGTGGATAACTCACCAGACTTGGTGTGGTAGTAGCAACAAGCAGCTATGTGGGAGGTGGAGGGGCGTCCAGATAATTCCACACCTGGGACATATCCTGGCTGAATCTGAGTCTTAAAGAGGGGGAAGGATGTTGGGAACATGTCATTTGCATGTCCTACTTAATTTGCATATCATTCACATTTTGTATGGCTATGAAGGACCCTGAGGCTACTTTGGACACAGGGAGGGGGCAGTTGCCTGGGGAAGGGGGTGGACCCCAGCGTAGTCCACCAAATGTGGACTTTGGGACTATTGGATCACTCACCATAACATGCAGGGGAACCCCAGAGATAGACCTCCCTGCTAGGGGGCAGCTATAAAAGGTACTTCCTAGACTTTTCTTTGAGGGTGGACAAAGCCAGGAGGATTATGGGTGCAATCTGAATGGACTTCCAGATATTTGCCTGCTGGTCCTGGAGTTAGACCAGCTCTAAGACAAAGCAACAATTGGTGTTAGAAGTGGGATCACTGGAGCAGAGCCACTGATCCCTTGAGGAAGAAACAAGCAGGGACCAGCAGAGGGGCTTCCTCTACAAGGTCCATGAAAAACAACATTGAGACCCTTGAGTTCAGAAATCATGGTTTCGGAGGAACTGGTTCATTGGATAGCAGAACAGACTTTATACTAGCATGAGGTGAAGGATAGGAGAATTGTCCAGATCCTGGAAAGATAGACGCAACTTAACCAGCCACTCTTCCAACTACTAGAGGTACAAACTCAGGAGCTTAAGAAACTCACCAATGGGATGATCGGATCGGCAAAGACACCGAAACCTGAGGTGGACCCAATTGAGGGATGTGTTGCATTGGGAGGACTGGAGGGGTCCCAGACCCTCACCTTAGCAAAAATGTGTCCTGGGGATGATCTCAAAGCATACATTATGACATTTGAAAGGGTGGCTACAGCAGCAGGTTGGACTTGGTCAGTGGGCTGTGCATTTAGCACCGCTGTTTAGGGGGGAAGCCCAGGCGGTCTATTGGTCCCTAGACAATACTCAAACTGCAGACTATTACGAGCTGAAAGCAGCTATCCAGGACCATTGAGGCTATCCCCAGAGAACTAACAAAAGCATTTCCAGGCTACCGAATTTCACCCAGGAGAAAATCCTAGTGCCGTGGCCCACAGATTAACTGATTTGGCCACCAGGTGGCTGGAGCCCGGTAAGAACGCTGGACTTACCCTAATAAGGAAGATAGTGCTAGAACAATTTCTATGTATTTTGCAAAGGGAAGTACAGGCATTGTATCTAGGCAGGGGCCCGTGTCCATAATGGAGGCTGTAGGCCTCACTGAGAACTTTCTCAATGCTGAATCCCAAGGACCTCGAGTTCCCAGGGAAGGGAGAAAGGAGATACCCTAAAGAATTCCTGTGGGAAAAACAACCCCTAGGCCAAAGGGAAGTTGGGATAACCCTAAGAACCTCACAGGAAGGAAACCCACTCAGGAGTCCTGAAGAGGGCCACGATGCTTTGCATGTGGGGAGTCAAACCATTTCCAGCGGAGTGTCCAAAAGGGAAATGTTCCTTATCTGGCGTAGGACTCACAGGGGACCCAGAAAGTTGGAGTGGACCCCTTAAAAAAGGGATCTGGATTGGTGGGACAGACCTGGAAGCTCTCATAGACACTAGGAGTAATCAGTCTCTGATGTCTCAACATCTGGCCTGGAGCCTAGGGGTTGGTAAGAAGCAGGGTAGATATCTAGGCCTCATATGAGTGAGGTGTTCCATGGGGACATACAGAATGACTCGTTTACAAGATAAAAATCACCTAGGACAACAAATAACAACTACAAGGAATGGCCATTGTCAAGGGGCTCCCAGTGCCATTAATCCAAGGCTGGGATTGGGAGGGGTTATTAGACTAAACCAGCTTCCACTATGCTTTAGTAGCCACCAGTTTCCGAGACTACACCCCGGAGGAAACGTCCGTCCCTAGTCTCGGGGAGTTGTTCCCCTTTGCATCCCCGGATGTGGTAGAGAGAGGGGGAAAGACTAAAAAAGGCAGGGCTCAGCAGAGGGCGGAAAAGTGAAAAGGATTGAGGCTCTTGAGGAGGAAGTGCTCTCCAAGTCTGATAATTTTTCTGAAGAGCAAGTAAAAGACCTTTCCTAGCAGGAAGCCTGGGGTAAGGCAGAAGGAGTAGGCTCTAAGAAGGGAAAGGCAAATTATCCTGTGTTTAGGAAGATGAATAGCCTCTTTTATTGGATTACATTTTGGGCAAAGAAAGGAGAACAATCCCAGGTCATGGTGTCCCAGATATTCCGACAGGCCCTATTGATCTTGGCCCACAGCCACCCATTAGCAGGATGCCTATGGTAGCGAGGGTTATTGCACGTCTTACACAACAGTTCTTCTGGCCTAACCTATATCAGGAGATGACTAAGTTCTGCCAGGCATGCCCCATGTGCCAATGAAAAAAATAAGAACCAACCCAAGAAAGCTCCCCTGATTCTGATCCCAGGGGTTGAACAACCCTGGATCGAATGGCCATAGGTATTGTGAGTCCATTAGATAGGAGAATGGCAGGTTACCAATATCTCTTAGTACTTGTTGACTATGCCACCCGCCATCAGTTTTTTATGGTCTTTTCTCTGAGCGGTTAATACTATGAATATCCCCAAAGAACGCTCAATTATATCAATATGGAACAAAAAACTTCTTATTATTATCTCTTGTGGTTATTCAAAAACACTTATTTCTTACTACCTTTGAAGGTCTCAGACTTCCATGGCACTCCGTTTCAGACATACAACGTGTCTCACTATGGTGCCTAATAGCATCAATGACCTTCTGTGAACACTATCGAGCATTTAACAAAGCGGATGGGGCTCCTGTCTCATGAGTTCACTACTAAGACTTCTAAAACAGCTGTTTAAATCTCTTTGTTTCTTCTTAAAAAGCCATCGAACACTTAGGGGTATGTTTACTAAACTTTCTTAACGTGCGCGCCGCGCAATTAGTGCGTGCTAAGGTACCTTAGCGCACGCTAATGATGCTTTACGGGGCAAAAATGCGCTTTAGTGCGCGCTCATGCGCGCAGCGGCACACACGAGCGCTGAAGGTGGGGAAAGGCTCCCGGAGGGCGGAGGAAGGCTCCCCAGGGGCGGAGAGAAGGGGCAATGGGTGGAGAGTGGGAGGGGAGAGGCTCCCCGCACACTAACGAGGTGAAATTCGAGGCCAAAAATAACGCAAGTGAAAACCTCGCGTTAGAGCCGATTTAAAGGGAAGAGAAACCATTTCTGTCAGCAATGTACAGCAAAACCAGGGAAACCTAAAAAAACGTGATAAGTGTGATACATGTGCACAGAACAAAAGTACAAATAAACATTGAAAAGGACCCCAACAAAATTAAAAAAAATCATAATCAAGCTGGGCAATAGTGATAGTAATGGGAAACATCAAAAAACACTCCCAAGAAAGCCCCAAAAAATAAATATGAATTTTGGAAGGGTCTACGCGCCATCCCCATACAAGGTGAATGATCCCACAGTGAAATAGCACTGATCAGGGTTTCCCTCTCCATTGGACAGGTTACCTATGGCATGCACATGTTCCACAACAGCAGGGCGGGCATGTCGGAATGGGCAACTGGACAGATGCTGGGAAAGGGGATACAGAGGGCTGCAGGCGGCACATGCTGTGGTGCAGCTGGGGCACAGTGTGGACTAGGCAGATGCCTAGATGGCACTTAGGAATGTGAAACTGAACAGCAGCCAGACAGCAACTGATGAGGGCCCAACATGGGCACGAGAGTGTTTATCACAGTGTCACAGGGGATAGTACCCAGCAGGTACCCCCAAGGGCACAGAACATTGGCAGGCGGTGTTGGGGGGAAGCGTGGATGCCTATGCAGGCACCCCTACCCCAGAACACGCACCATAGGCAGCCGCCTACCTGCACACTGGATGGCTTGCGACTGCACACCACCAGCACCACCAGCAGAAGGGCATGTCAGCATGGTGGCAGAAGGGTACTGGTGGTGGAGGGGGGGAGTGGTAGCTGCCCAGAGCCGACCATGGCCTAGCCCTGTGTAGGTGGGTGCCATGCACTGCAACAGACAGGCTCTGTCTGACAAACAACCATGGTATCTCCAGGGACTGCACTGTCTCTGTGAGCACAGTGTGGTGTGGTGAACACAGCCAGTGTGTTCAGGAGCAGAAGGTCACAAGTTCAAGTCCCAGCTGGGGCTACTGCCAATCCAGTCCCCATATTTTACCCGCTACTAAACCGTGATAGTAAGGACAAACCTTTATTGCAGAGAATATACACATGGTTCAAACACCTATATTTTACCCCATCGAGCACAGACACCAGAAACATGCGCATTACCTAGAGCAGAGTCCCCCAAATGCAGTCCTGGAGGGCCACAAATCATTCAGGTTTTATGCTGTCTCCAATAGAAGGCCATGTCAGCATGGTGGCGGAGGGGTACTGGTGGTGGAGGGGGAAGTGGCAGCTGCCCAGAGCAGACCATGGCCTAGCCCTGTGTATGTGGGTTCCATGCACTGCAACAGACAGGCCCTGCCAGACAAACAGTCATGGTATCATCAGGGAATGCACTGTCTCTGTGGCAACACGGTGGTGCAGTGCACACAACCAGTGTGTTTGGAGGCAGAAGGTCACAGGTTCAAGCCCCAGCTATGGTGCCTGACAACCCAGTCCCCATATTTTACCCACTACTACAACGTGCTAATACAGACAGAACGTTTATTGCAGATGACGTAAACATGCCCAAAACACCTACATTTTACCCTACAGAGCAAAGACACCATAAACAGGCGCATTACCTAGAGCAGAGTCTCCCAAATGCAGTCCTGGAGGGCCAAACACCATTCAGGTTCCATGCTGCCTTTAATAAAGATGTCTGTGCTGCATATCTATGCACCACCCCCATGGTATGCAGATGTATCTCATGCATATTCATGAGGGACAGCATGAAAACCCGAACAGTGTTTGGCACACCAGGACTGGAGTTGGGAACCTCTGCCGTAAAGCAGCAGCCAACAGGGGCAGACACACCCACACCCACAGGCTCCATTAGCTAATGCCTCCTGGAGAGGCAGGACATTGGGCCCTGCGTGCATCTCCCAATACTAGCACTTGCATACCTTAGCAATGCCACCCTACACCTGGGAATACGGTACACAGCTATCAAAAGTTTGCTATGATTACTGGCAGATAGCAATTCCTACGTTAAGCACAGTTTGCTGATTGAGCTCCATTATAACAACCTTTCTGATTTCTGTGGAGTGTGCTTCAGGTCTGGTCTCTGACAGTGTTTACCACCCTGGGGAATGACCCCCAACAGTATTGCGTACCATATCCATGCCTGCACTGTGCCCAGGACTGGTGTGGTGGCCAGGGCTGCTAAACTCCTCTATAGTAGCACAATGCTGGCATAGGTGTGGGAGTGTGTGTCTGTCTATCCAGTGTGTGGTGGCTGCAAACACCCTCCACAGCCCACACTGCCAGCACTGTTGCCAGTATTGGCCTGCCAATGTGCATAATGAGGAGCAAGGTACCATGGGTATAGCCCGGACAAGGTGGCCTGGCCAGGATGCATCTGCACAGGGCATAGGGCACTGGCTGGAACATTGTAGTGCCCGGCCACCGCCTGCACAGACAGGGTGGCCACGGCATGTCCTGCTGGGAGATCACTCTCACCCTGACTGTGCAGTGACCACAGCATGGCTAGGCACCCCCATAGTGCTATATAGTGTTTCTCTCATGTGATATTTATGGGTTTCCTTTTGGGGCCCAGTAACTGACTTATCTGCTTGTTGTGTATGCTGACATCCCAGTTCTGGGTGCACGCATTTCCACCAGGAACACTTTCTGCAGCTGGTATGTGTCTTGATGGAGCGCCTTGCAGGGTGCAGTGGCTGAAGGCTTGCTGCAGGAGAATATCAGATAGTGGTGGGGTGCAGCTTAGCATATCTGGGCCTAATGTCTGTCTGCTATTGCATTATGGATGTGTACAGAGCTGCATTAACTGCCCTGTAGGGTGTCTGTTCCCCTGCAGGACTGGGGTTGATGGTCCCCTCTACTGCCACCATTGCAGGGAGGTAGAATGTGGATCTGTTGGTGGGAGACCTTGTTTACCACCCTCAGCCCTGGAGGAGGAGGGTGGTGGTGGTACATAATCCTCCTAGGGGCCCATAGGGGCTACACCTGACTGAGACATACAGATATATCCAAGGTGTGTTTGCAGAAACTACCTATCTCACACATTAGCACTGCTGGGGACCTGCAGCATGGCCTATCTCTGCTGTGGACCTGGTGCTGGGCACCCCACCTCACCCTCAGGGTGAGTGCAGTACCTGCACAATGTGACGGTGTGTAGCTACTCTGTGCCAGTACCACACACGGTCAGTTCCCCCTACCAGGCCGAGGTGCTGTGGGGGTGCATACCCCATCTTGTGATCATCTGTAGACTGCTGATTTGCATGTGCAGTGCATCATGGGTATGGGTGGGTTAACCCTATCCTGGGGACCACAGCAGACTGTTTGTGTGGTGACTTGCAGTCCTTCTGCAGCCAGCCAGGGGTTTGCTAGCAGCTGTAGCCCACTGGTTACTTCACTGCCAGTGGAGCCAGAGGTTATGGGTTCAAACCCACAGTGGGGTTATTTGGTAGGGCCATCCAAAGCATTATCTATTTTTAATGTACATTAGTGCTGCCAGCAAAAACACCCTCAGCGTACTGTACCCATAAGGTGCCTCAGAGGGCGCTTTATAGGGCGCCCTATAGGGCACCTTATGGTTACCGTCCATATAAGGTGCACTATACAGTATCCTATGGAGCGACTGATAGGGTGCCGTGGCGGATAGTGCACTTTATAATGTGCCCTATGGAGTGCCTTATAGGGTGCCTTATGCGGCACCTTAGGTTACGGCACATGAGGCTGTGTTTGCTGGCAGCAATTAATAAAATACAAATAAAGTGCCGCAGGAAACAATACTTACATGTCCAAGCTGATGCCTCTGCCAGCCTTACATATTAGGCACACTGGGGATCGCACTCATGACCCCTGTATCATCAGTCAGTGCCTTAACCATTGTGCTACATTGCTGTTCCTCCTTGCATGTCAGCGCACCTACTTAAGATTTTCATGCGTTTAAATGCACAGTGCTGCCATCAAAAACAGTGCTATGACCTTGCTGTGCCTCATAGGGCATCCTATATGGCGCCCTATACGCCACCCTTTCAGCAACATTGTAGGGTGCCGTGGCGGACAGTGCACTTTAAAATGTGCCCTCTGGGGTACCTTATGGGGTGCCTTATGCAGCACCTTATGTTACAGTGCTTTGAGAGTGCGTTTGCTAGCAGCAGTAATTAAAATAAAATTAAAAAGCCTCATAATGCAATATTACACATAAATGACAGTGCCTCAGCCAGCCTTATTTATTGGGCACAGTGGGGGATTGAACCCATGACCCCTGCACTATCTGTCAGTGTCTTCACCATTGTACTGCAGCCCTGTTCCTCTGTTTGCACATCAGCGCGCCTGCTTATGCTTCCCGCGCGTGTTACTCGTGCACTAATGTGCACGGCGCACAAGAGCGCGCTCGCTAATCCCATTTTGCTATTTTTGACCGGACCGCCCACTCCTTATATGGCATCCTGCAGACTAACATGGCGCGCACGTTAAGAAACTTTAGTAAACATACCCCTTAGCTTTTAATGAGTTGTTTCACTTCAGGCTCCCATCACGCTCTCTTTGATCCCAACGCCTTCCTCAGGTACCGCCTCTTCATTTCCCTATTGATGTTTCATCAGGGGATCTCTGTTCACTTCCTATTGACATTCTATAGAATAAAACCCAATTTTATAACCATTACATTTCAATTTTATCATTTTATAAGTTCCTACTCCTTATTACTTAATCTTATTAGCTACGTAGATAGAAAACACCTACCAGAAGTATAAATGATGCTGCACACGTCTTTAATCATTTTCACATGAGCAACAATACTCTTCAAATTTCCTTCACTCCGCTCTTATAAAAATGCCGTGCATGCGAAATTTGGGTCGTGACACCCTATTTAAAGACCCTATCCTACTGTTTCATTGGAAGCACTTAATCACACCCCCTGATGACATCGTTACCATCATCAGTACTATAAACGTTACCTTTCTATTAATCCAATGATGATACCTATATCTCACCCCTGAACGCCGCTTCATCTATACTATATAAAAACCTTTCAGTTCTTAACACTTTTCTCCGTGTTGCTACCTCATCATCAGTTATTATTGGCAAGACATATATAATATTAACTTTCAATAAGTTTTAACTTCTCAAATAACTTGATCTTAAAAATTTTTTCTTTTCTGCCGTTACCGTCCTTGACCTACAATCAGGGCCGGATTTAGCTATACGCCATGTACGCCATGGCGTAGGGCCCACAGCTGCAAAGGGCCCACAAAAATTGAAGTAGTTAGGCTTTTTTTTTAAATAAAATAAAAAAAAACCTGCTGGCTGCCGCCGCGGGGCCCCCTCTGCTGCCGCGGCAGCATGGACTGACCCGCGGGGGCCCCCTCTGTAAGCTCGGTCCCTCCCTCCGTGCCTCCGTGTCTCCCTCCGTGCAGGCTGTTAGAGACGCGAAGGCAGACTGTCTCCTTCTGCCTTCCCGTCTCTGTTAAGCCCGCAGGGCTGATGGGAAATTTCCCATCAGCCCCTGCGGGCTTAACAGAGACGCGAAGGAGACAGTCTGCCTTCGCGTCTCTAACAGCCTGCACGGAGGGAGACACGGAGGCACGGAGGGAGGGACCGAGCTTACAGAGGGGGCCCCCGCGGGTCAGTCCATGCTGCCGCGGCAGCAGAGGGGGCCCCGCGGCGGCAGCCAGCAGGTTTTTTTTTTAAAAATAAATTTTACTTTAGGCTGGGGGAGGGGGAGGGGGTAGGACTGGTAATTGGGGGGGCTGGGACTGGGGCTGGAAATGGGTTGGGACTGGGACTGGAAATGGGCTGGGACTGGGACTGGAAATGGGTTGGGGGGATTAAGGCTGGAGGTGGGCTGATGAGGAGGACTGGTAATGGGCTGTGGGCTGTTGGGGGGGGGTTAGAACTGGTAATGGGCTTTGGGGGGGTTAAGACTGGTAATGGGCTGTGGGCTGATGGGGGCTGTCTGGTAATGGGCTATGGGAGGGGCTAGGACTGGAAATGGGCTGGGGCGGCTTAAGACTGGAGGTGGGCTGATGGGGTTAGGACTGGTAATGGGCTGTTGGGGGGGGTTTAGAACTGGTAATGGGTTTTGGGGGGTTTAGACTGGTAATGGGCTGTGGGCTGATGGGGGCTGTCTGGTAATGGGCTATGGGGGGGGCTAGGACTGGAAATGGGCTGGGGGGGTTAAGACGGGAGGTGGGCTGTTGGGGTTAGGACTGTTAATGGGGTGTTGGGGGGGTTTAGAACTGGTAATGGGTTTTGGGGGGTTTAGACTGGTAATGGGCTGTGGGCTGATGGGGGCTGTCTGGTAATGGGCTATGGGGGGGCTAGGACTGGAAATGGGCTGGGGGGTTAAGACTGGAGGTGGGCTGATGGGGTTAGGACTGATAATGGGCTGTTGGGGGGGTTTAGAACTGGTAATGGGCTTTGGGGGGGTTAAGACTGGTAATGGGCTGTGGGCTGATGGGGGCTGTCTGGTAATGGGCTATGGGGGGGGTTAGGACTGGAAATGGGCTGGGGGGGGTTAAGACTGGAGGTGGGCTGATGGGGTTAGGACTGGTAATGGGCTGTGGGCTGATGGGCTGATGGGGGGGGTTAGGACTGGCAATGGGCTATGGGGGGCTGACTGGAAATGGGTTGATGGGGTTAGGACTGGAAGTGGGCTGATGGGGGGTTAGGACTGGTAATGGGTTATAGGGGGGGCTTAAACTGAAAATGGGGTGATGGGGGGTTAGGACTGGTATTGGGTTGGGGGGTTGCTAGGACTGGAAATGGGCTGATGGGTGGCTAGGACTGGAAATGGGCTGATGCAGGGACTAGAAGGGAATGGATGCTGGGTGAGGCTGGAACTAGAAGGGAGCTGATGTTGGGGGAGGATTAGAATGGGATGGGGCTGGAAGAGTAAAATGGAGAAGGGAAAAATATTTTGTGTGGGAGGGATAAAAAAATCTACAATTGGCCGGGTATTGGGAGAGTAAGTGGGGATTGAGGATGGAGGGGTAAAATTTGACTGGATGAAATAGGAATGAGGAAAGAGCAAAAGGAGAAAGATTAGTATGTTAAAGCAGATGTAGAGAGAGAATGGAAAAAAACTAGAAGAGAGAAGAAAGGAGAAATGGACAGCAGACGATGGAGAGTTAGCAGAAGACATGAAGAAACCAGAAGAAAGTGGCTGGAGCAATTGCAGCTGAAAAAAATGCACAAAAGGTAGAAAAATATCTCTTTATTTTGAATTTATTAATTGGAATATGTCAGCTCTGGTAAATGTGCATCATTAACGTCTGCGCTTTGTTTAGTACAAGAGCAAATTAATGTATAGTTTTATTTCTACAGTGTTGTACATTCCAAGTTTGGCTTTTGGGATTCCCAGTTTAATTATTGTCTTCCTGTTTCTAAAATGTGATTACTTGTTTGGTGATGGTCTATGTTCTGCATGTGTAACTGAGCTGAGGTGTTCTGTTTATATAATTCCTATTTGACATTGCCACTTGTTCTCTTTCCCCAGTAGGTCATGTATTGTTGTTCTCTGAAATGTATTGGTTTAATATTTGCAGTGTTGCCTTTTGATTGGTAGAGTATGGTGCTTTGTGAGTCCTGGTAGTGCTGTTAGGATACGGCGGGTTTGCTATGGGTTCTAAATGGGCAGTGTTTGTAGTAGTTCCTAATGTGTCTGGCAGTTGGCACTGGATTATAGTAATGTAGAAATCTTTTAGTCTTTCTTTATCCATACACTCATTAAGAGGCACGTTTACTAAAAGTTAGTATATGGTAACATTATGCAAATATTTATGCAAATGAGGCCCCTTATGCAAATGAGGCCCACACCCCCCTTGGGCCGCCCCTGCTGGGGCCCACAATTTTTGTTGGCATAGGGCCTCACTCAAGGTAAATCCGGCCCTGCCTACAATAAAACATTGCCATTGAGAAATCCCTGAAATCATGACTACACAACTAATATAACCTAGGGCTACCATGGATCTATCATTACATAACACTGTAATACTTTAGATTTTAATTTTAAATATCTACTATTGTTTATAGGCACGAAGACCAGTCTATGGTTGCATTAAGGCCTGTAGGGATTACCAATTTCAAAATGTAAATCAATTTCTGTTCTCTAATCAAAAGAGTTTGTTCTTGAGATTTCCCAGCTACTCCCCAGTCTACTTAATCTATACAAAAACATCGTAATTGTTCAAAAATGTGCCCTTTTGCAATACAATGCTGGACCAGTGGTGCTTCTTTAACCTTACATTTTAACCAACTCCTATGTTCCCCCATTCTAGTTTTAAAAGAACGGACCATCTTGCCCACATAAATTAACTCACATGGGCATTGAATGACATATACTATACTAGTGGAATCACATGTTGTATAGGTTCTCAATGGGTAGGTGGATCCCTGATGTATAAAAACATCCAACTCAATAGTGATGTCACAAATAGTACACCCACCACATTTTCTATGACCTTTCACTACATCTGAAGTTCCCATTGAACCAGCGGGGGAATTCAATACCGCTGGACTTAATCGCTCCTTTAAATTGTGGTTACGCTGCCATACACAACGTATTTTTCCCCGCTAGCCCGGGAACAGCTTCTATGATATTCTTATGTTTCCTTAAAATCCTTTGAATACCTGAGCTTAAAGGGGACTATCTAGTTATCAAATTGATATTATTGGGATTAATATTTTCCTTTTTATAGGAATTTTTTACCTCCAATAGTAAACTCCTATTATTGTAGAGGGCTCTAGAATATGCTCGTCTCACCGTCCCCTTAGGATAACCTCTTTCTTCAAAATTTCTTGATAGTTGTTTTGATAAATATTTAAATTCATTATCATTAGAACGATTTCTCCTATATCGCAAAAATTGAGAAGAAGGGAGGTTCTCTTTTAACTGTAGAGGATGTACGCTTTTAAAATGTCAAAATCTATTTCGATCAGTGCTTTTCTTATGAACTGATGTCAACCATTCTCCCTTCCCTCTGCTAATGACTACATCCAGATAAGCCAACTTTTCTTTATGATAAGTATGTGTGAATTTTATGTTGTAATCACATCGATTTATCCACTGCAGAAACAGTGTTAACGTTTCTTCTGGACCTCTCCATAACATAAAAACATCATCAATGTATCGACTCCATGAAATAACATTGGAAATGTATGGGGATTGAGACAGCCATCGTTCTTCAAATTTGCCCATATAGAGATTCGCTATTGAGGGGGCACATGTAGCCCCCATGACCACTCCTGATATTTGCTGATAAAGAACCCTTTCAAAAATAAAATAATTCTGAAAAATGGCCAAATGTGCTAATTTTAACCCAAAGCCAATCTGCGCTACTGTGAGATCCCCTCTTTGATTTAACGCCTGTTCTACCACCTGGTAGGCTGCTTGAGGAATATTTGTGTATAAGGACGAAACGTCCATAGTCACTAATAAAATGTTCTTATGTGTTGACCACTGTGCTAAATTATTTAAAATATTTAAAAAATGCGTAGTGTCTTTTACATACGATGGAATATTCGGTAATAACGGACGTAAATATGAATCCACAAATGTAGTTAAAGGTTCTAATATAGTGCCTCTGGTCAAAACAATTGGTCTATCTGGAGGTATCTGCAAATTTTTATGGGTTTTTGGAACAGTATAAAATTTTGCTGTCAAAAGTGTTACCACATTCAAATATTGAAATTCTTTACGAGTAATCAACTTATCTTGTAAGGCTATCTGAGTAATCCCTTTAATTTCCTTTTGCAAAGCAGATTTTGGATCATCAGTTAACTTTTTATAAGTTGTTAAATCCTGCAACTGCTGCAATGCCTCCGATACGTAATATATCTTACTTAAAACTACCACGGCTCCCCCTTTGTCTGCATGTCTTATTACAATATCAGTTCTTTGTTGCAATTCCTTTAATGCTATTTGTTCCATTTTTGTTAAAGTAGTATATTTCGTTCTTCTTGACTTTTCTAAATCTTGTATCTCTTTCATCACTAGTTCTTTAAAAATCACTAGCGCTGGATGGAATGGACCTGGGGGGGACCAGGTGGACTTCAGTGGTAATTTTATGTGTCGTATTCCTTGATCTCCTTGCTCAACCTCTTCCTGTGGATCTTCATCAGACTTAGCCCTAGGTCATATTAGTTGTACTCACTTAGCGCCCTTTTTACCCCTCTATCATCCAGTGGTCCAACTGACTCTCTCACAGGTTTTTTGCTACGAATGTACTTGTGAATGTTTTTATTATGTGTTTTTGCTTCCACGGCTTCTTTTCAAATTCTCTCTTAGCCTGCTTTATCAATGCCTTGCATCTAACTTGCCAATGTTTATGTTGTTTCCTGTTTTTATTATTTGACTCCCTTTTCCATTTCCTGAAAGATGCTTTTTTTGGCAGTAACAGCCTCTCTGGCCTTGCCTTTAAGCCATGCAGGCAGTTTTTTGGCCTTCCTTCCATTTTTCTTAAAGCATGGAACTGTTCTGGGCTTCCAGGATAGTACTTTTAAACAACGCCCATGCTTGATGTAACATAGTAACGTAGTATATGACGGCAGATAAAGACCAGCATGGTCCATCTAGTCTGCCCAGCAAGGTGGCAAGAGTAGATGTACCTGCCGCTCCGTTCAGGTCACCCCTCCCCGTGCCTTTTAGTTTTTTCTTAACTATTTTCCTCATCTTATCATAGTCTCCCTTTCAAAAGTTAAATGGTAGTGTGGTAGGCTATGGCCTGCAAACTAGGCCTAGATCCCAACCCCCACCTGAGACTAGTGCTGAACAGAACCAGAGTTTGAGAATCTGCTTTAAACGTCTTTAAACTGCTTTTGAAAAGTCTGTATAATTCCTCTATGCTGATGATAGACACGTTCCTGCTTTCTCTGAGCTAGAAATGGCCTTGAAGTAGAAATGTATCAATGTCTAATACTATGCCTTTGTTAGAACAGCCTGAGAAGGGGGAACAGGGAGCTAGGCCCAGAGAGGGTCCCCAATTGGACAGGTGCAAGGGGCATTGGGACCAATGCAAAGTTTGCCTGTATCAAACTGTAAAAATTGTATATAAGGAATTTGCTCCTGTACTCCATTGCTCAGTCCTTTTTGGATGCTCTCCTGTCTGAGCCTGTGCACAATAAATTGGCTTGGATCCCGCAGTTGACTCCTGGTTTTATTCATTGCGTGCACTTCGCTGCTACATTTCCTGGTGCATTGGGCCGGGAAGTGCGAGTAGTGGATGGTATTCAAGTGAGTATACCACGTATTACCACCTCAAGGTTTGGCCCGGTTGGAATCGTGTCCGTCCGACCGCAGGGGAAACATCAGGCGCCACCAGTCCCCTTGTATCGAGGAGGGTTCCGCCTTGCCTCGGCGGGCCACTGGGTCCAGCTGGCCAACACCTCCGAACCCAAGGGGAGTCCAGGATTCAACCCAAGAACTGGTTCTGTAGCGGGTACCGGATCCGGTGAGTAGAACTTTTGTTGCTATCTAGTCAGCTAGCTTGGGAAATGTCTTGCATGAGTGCGCGAGACTAAATTGGTATGGGAATACGGTACCGAGAGCCTGATCACCTCTCAGGGCAAGTCCGAGTACACCTTGCATGAGTGCGCGAGGCCGAAACTACTGCCCTTGGTTCAGCAGTCCGAGTACGTCTTGCATGAGTGCTCGAGACCGGCTGCTGTTGGTTAGTAAGGTAGGCCTGGGAATTCGGGAAAATGTTGCTAGCATGTTTGGTTGTGTGTATGAATGAGAGGTCTTGAAACACAGACCAAGTGAGAGCGGACTCCTGAGTAGCGCAGTTCCTGGCCAGGCGACCGTGCCCAGGTCGTGAAAAGGAGGAAGCGTTCGGTGTTTGTCTACCTATTTGTTTCTAGGGCTGTACGGACCCCTTACCTGCAGCCCGACTACCTGCCCCTACTGTCTGTTGTTGTGTACGTCATTATGGGAGGGTCGGAGTCCACGCAAACTCCGCTGAAATGTATGATCAAGAATTTCAAGAAGGGATTTGACGGAGACTATGGAATAAAAATGTCTCCGTCCCGATTAGGAATACTCTGCGACAGGGAGTGGCTGGTGCTGGTCACCGTGTGGCCCCCTGGTGGTACTTTTGATGTTAGAATTGTATCCCTAGTTCATCAGATTGTACGTAAGAAACACCCTGACCAGTTCCCCTATATAGATTCCTGGTTAAGTATTTGTGAAAAGGAGCCCTTCTGGATAAAGCGCTACCATAAGGAACAGTGTAGGATATTGGTAGCGACCACAAGGGGGGCCCAGAGATCCAGAGAAGAGAAGCTGCCTGTTTATTCTGCCCCAGAGTCGCCAGATATTCTGACCCATTCGCCCCAGTTCCTCTATAGGCCAGTCCCCTCAGCTCCGCCACGGCCCCCGGCCGAGCCTGGCACAGGGGAATCCCCTCCCGCCGATTTACCCCTAGCCCACCAACCACCTCCACAACAGGAGGAGGCACACCTGCTCCCGAGCGGGAGCCCCAGCTCCATCCAGAGTGCCTCAGGAGGGCCGCAGTCCACCGATAACACTGCAAGCAGGGATTCATTTGCCAGTTCGGGGTCACCTACTGCCAAAGATCAGAGCAGGGGAGCTGAATTCCAGCAGGCCAGACTGCATTACGCCCTCAGAAGTACGACAGCAAGCCAGAGGGATGGTCACGTGATGCCATTGTGCCAGGTCCCAGGACTTCCTATCCTTAATGAACCGGACCAGGTTGTGGTGGGGCCAGCCAGTCTCGTTTATGTGCCCTTCTCTACCACAGATTTATTGAACTGGAAAACGCATTATGCATCCTATACTGAAAAGCCCCAAGAATTAACTGAATTAATGTCAAGTATTATGCAGACCCATCAGCCTACCAGGATTGCCGCAAGCTCCTGTCTACCCTCTTCACTACTGAAGAACGAGCACGGATTGTGCAAGCGTCCACCAGCTGGTTAGAAGAGAACCCTGCAGGAGAAGGAAGCCTGGATCCCCGGCAAGCAGCCGCCGCAGATTTTCCAAATGATGATCCTAAATGGGATCCGAACAGTGTGAGTGGGGCTGCGGCCCTCACTTGGTTCTGCCAGGCCCTACTGCAAGGCCTGAAGAAAGGAAGCCAGAAGGCCATGAGTATCGGAAAGGTATCAGAAGTCATCCAGCATCCAGACGAGAGCCCAGCGGCCTTTTATGAACGCTTATCTGAAGCTTACAGACTTTATACCCCATATGATCCAGCGGCCCAGGAGAATTTGCGTATGGTAAATGCAGCCTTTGTGAGTAAGTCCCAGGGAGACATAAAACGAAAACTGCAAAAGTTGGAAGGATTTGCGGGCATGAATGCGGCCCAGTTAATGGAAGTTGCTCAGAAAGTGTTTGTGAATCGTGATCAAGAACGTCAGAAGGAAAGTGAACGTAAAATGAAGAAGAAAGCTGATTTCCTTGCGGCAGCTTTAGTTGAGCGGCGTGGAGGAAGTTTCTCTAACAAAAGGATCCGAGGACGTGGAAGGGGCCGAGGAAATGGTCGGCCCCCATTGGGCGCAAATCAGTGCGCCCACTGTAGAGAAGAAGGACATTGAAAGAACGAATGCCCGAACTTTGACTCCGCCTCCTGGAGGGGAGGAGGGAGCACACGGAGAGCAGGGGGGTGATTCTAGAATCGGGGAGGAATGTACCGCACATAGTTCCGACAAGATGAAGCAGCTATGGTGTGAATGGCAGCCGAAGGGGGTTACAGCATGTATGAAGACTAGGCCAGACCGGGCCAAGTTTCTCCTGGGTCCCCAGGAGCCTATGGCCAGTTTAAAAATTGGGGACCAATATATGGACTTTATGGTGGATACGGGGTCCGAACATTCAGTGGTGGCTAAACCAGTGGCCCCTTTGTCTTCTCGAACTATCACCGTTGTCGGGGCTACTGGAACCAGAGCCACTAAACCTTTCTTGCAGAACCGCACCTGTGAATTAGGGGGACGGAAGATAGCACACCAGTTCCTGTATATGCCTGAATGCCCAATCCCCCTCTTGGGCCGAGATATGCTCGTTAAGCTCCAGGCGCAGATATCCTTTGCTGAAGGGGGAGAAATGGAAATGACTCTGAACTCAAAATCTGCTGGCCTAATGGTGTTGACTGTCCCCCGTGAAGAAGAATGGCGATTCTATAGTACATCTCCGACCAAGGCAGCCAGATCCTGTATACCCACCAGTGTTTTAGCTCCACCCGAGGTGTGGGCGGAGGATAATCCTCCAGGCCTAGCAAAGAATGTAGCCCCTGTTCTCATCACCCTCAAACCAGGAGCGGAACCAGTGCATGTGAGACAATACCCTCTTCTGCGACCAGCGATTGAAGGCATTCACTGTCATCTAATGAAACTATTGAAGTATGGACTTCTCAGGAAGTGCCAATCACCCTGGAATACCCCCCTCCTCCCAGTCAAGAAGCCTGGGAAAGGTGATTACCGCCCAGTGCAGGATTTGAGACGAGTGAATGATGCAGTTGTAACCATACATCCAGTGGTACCAAACCCCTACACTCTCCTGGGACTGATTCCAGCTAAGGCTACTCATTTCACTGTCTTGGATTTGAAGGATGCTTTCTTTTGTATACGGCTAGCATCAACCAGCCAACTTTTGTTTGCCTTTGAATGGGAAGACCCTACTTCAGGAAGACGGGGTCAACTCACCTGGACTCGACTACCCCAAGGATTTAAGAACTCACCTACTCTCTTCAGTGCTGCTCTCAACCAAGATCTTTCAAGTTACTCTGTTACTCCGGGAAAAAGAGTCCTCCTCCAGTATGTAGATGACCTATTGATAGCCACCAACTCTAAAAGCGAATGCTCTGGGCGTTTTGACCCAATCCCTCGGATCTTGGCAGCGACCTGTAGCGTATCTATCCAGACAACTGGACACTGTAGCAAAAGGATGGCCACCTTGCCTGAGAACCGTGGCAGCTACAGCTCTCTTGGTGAGTGAAGCCGACAAGCTCACTTTGGGTCAGAGTTTCCAAGTAACGGTACCACATTCTGTCCTGACTCTTATGGAACACAAAGGGAATTACTGGTTCACAAGTTCACGAATGCTGAAGTACCAAAGCATGTTGTGTGAAAACCCCCAATTGCAGTTGATCGTCAGTCAAGCTTTGAACCTAACTACGCTGTTGCCAATTGGTCCAGGCCCCCCCCCCCCCCCATCATGATTGCTTGGAAATAATGGACACTGTATTCTCCAGTCGCCCTCATCTAACTGATGTCCCATTAAATGACCCTGAACGAACTTTCTTCGTGGATGGAAGTAGTCTTGTCATCAACGGACGACAATGTGCTGGTTATGCAGTGGTGACCCTGGACCTGGTAATAGAATCAACAGCTTTGGCCCCGGGGACTTCAGCACAGAAAGCTGAACTGATAGCCCTCACTAGGGCACTGATAATAGGGACAGGGCTCCGCTTGAATGTGTACACAGATAAGCGGGTGGTCTTCCTCCAGGTCCAACTGTGATCCCTGAAGCATTAGGTCCAGCATTTGTCCAAGCTTTCCACCAAGCCCCACATTATGGAAAAACTGCAATGGAAAAAGCTCTCAGACCCCATTTCTGTATCTCATTATTAGGACCCCTGTCAGCCTCAGTAGCCCGCAAATGTGTAACCTGTGCAAAGAACAATGCCCAGCAGGGTCCTAACCTGCCCCCGAGAGTCCAGTCAGTAGGAGTTACCCCCATGGGAAATATTCAGGTGGACTTCACTGAAATGCCACGTGTAAATGGATATCATTACCTTTTGGTTGTGGTTTGTACATTCTCTGGTTGGGTGGAGTTGGGAGTTGGTGAGAGGTCTTACGTGTGCACTAGGTGCAAGGAGCTCTTTGCTCTCAGGGAACAAGTCCGTTCTCTAGAGGCTAAAGTAGCAGACTTGGAAAACATAAGACAGACAGAGAGGTACATAGACGAGACCTACAGGGATATAGTCCTGAAGTCCCACCTCCAGTCTGGCAGCACCCCTGTTGCCATGGAGGAGAGAGGTCACGTGACAGGAGAGCATCACCCTGGTGTGGCAAGAAGTGATCCTGTAACTAGGACCTGTCCTCCAGGTGATGTAAAACCCTCTTACACCGAGGAAGTTTCTCCAGGGCCATGTGCCCATGAGGGAAGGGTTAGGACAGCCATTATAGTTGGTGATTCGATCATTAGGCATGTAGATAGCTGGGTGGCTGGTGGACGTGAGGATCACCTGGTAACATGCCTGCCTGGTGCGAAGGTAGCGGACCTCACGCGCCACCTAGATAAGGTCTTAGATAGTGATGGGGAGGAGTCTGCTGTCTTGGTACATGTCAGTACCAATGACATAGGAAAATGTGGTAGGGAGGTTCTGGAGGCAAAATTTAGGCTTTTAGGTAGGAAGTTGAAATCCAGAACAACCCAGGGTAGCATTCTCTGAAATGCTTCCTGTTCCACGCGCAGGACCCAAAAGGCAGGCAGAGCTCCGGAGTCTCAATGCGTGGATGAGACAATGGTGCAGAGATGAGGGTTTTGGATTTGTTAGGAACTGGGGAACATTCTGGGGAAAGGAGGGGCTCTTCCGAAGGGATGGGCTTCACCTTAACCGGGATGGAACCAGGCTGCTGGCATTAACCTTTAAAAAGGAGATAGAGCAGCTTTTAAACTAGATATTAGGGGAAAGCCGACAGTCGCCCAAGAGCGGATGGTTCAGAAGAATGTATCCTTGAAGGATACTACCAAAAGCAGAGAGGTTCCACAAAAGAGTAAAGTAGCCAAATGCCCTCAAGTATGGAGCAGACAGAGCTTAAAGATCCCAATTTACCCATGTCTAACAATAGCCAAATTAACATGAATAAAATACATTCTCTAAAATGCTTCTATGCAAATGCTAGAAGTCTAAAGAATAAGATGAGAGAGTTAGAATATATAGCACTAAATATGATATGATTGGAATATCAGAGACATGGTGGAAGGAGGACAACCAGTGGGACACTGTGATACCTGGGTACAAACTATATCGTAATGATAGAGCTGATCAAATTGGTGGAGGGGTTGCGCTCTATGTTAGAGAGGGCATTGACTCAGAAAGGATTAAAGTTTTGCAGGAAACAAAATCTGCTGTAGAATCTATATGGATTGAAATTCCATATAAAAAGGGGAAGGCAATGGCAGTGGGGGTGTACTATCGAGCACCTGGCCAGAATGACCAAATGGATGATGAAATGCTCAAAGAAATCAAGGAAGCTAACAAAAGTTACAGCGCAGTAATAATAATGGGTGATTTCAATTACCCCGGTATCGACTGGGTCAGTGTCACGTCAGGACATGCTAGGGAGATAAAGTTCCTAGATGAAATAAATGACTGCTTCTTGGAGCAGCTGGTTCATGAACCGACCAGAGGGGAAGCCATATTAGACTTAGTCCTTAGTGGAACACCAGATCTAGTGCAAGAGATAAGGGTGTTGGGGCCACTTGGCAATAGTGATCATAGCATGATCGCCTTTGATTTAATTAGTGGAGGAGGGATAGTAAGGAAATCCACAGTACTACCTTTTAACTTTCGAAAGGGAGACTATGATAAAATGAGGAAAACAGTTAAGAAAAAACTAAAAGGAGCAGTTGCGAAGGTTAAAGACGAACATCAAGCTTGGGTGTTGTTGAAAAATACTATCTTGGAAGCCTAGACCAGCTGTATTCCACGCTTTAGGAAAAGTGGAAGGAAGTCCAAAAAACTGCCAGCATGGTTTAAAGGTGAGGTCAGAGAGGCTGTAGTTGCCAAAAAAGCATCTTTCAGGAAATGGAAAAAAGAGCCAAACGACGAAACCTGGAAACAGCACAAGCACTGGCAAGTCAAATGCAAGGCATTGATAAGGCAGGCAAAGAGAGAATTTGAGAAGAAGCTTGCTGCGGAAGCAAAAACGCGAAATAAAGACCTTTTCAAGTACATTCGTAGCAAAAAACCTGTGAGAGAGTCAGTTGGTCCATTAGATGATAAAGGGGTTTAAGAAGCACTAAGAGGCGACAAGGCGATAGCGGAGAGACTGAATGAATTCTTTGCTTCGGTCTTTACTGAGGAAGATGTAGGGATGTTACCCATGACTGAAGTGGTATTGAAGGAACTATCGATACATCGGGAAGATGTCTTACAACTATAAGATAAACTGAAGAGTAGCAAATCACCTGGGCCGGATGGTATACATCCAAGGGTGTTGAAAGAACTGAAATATGAGATTGCAGAACTGCTATCAGTAATCTGTGAACTATCATTAAAATCATCTCTAATACCTGAAGATTGGAGGATCGCCAATGATCCGGGAAACTACAGACCGGTGAGCCTGACGTCAGTACCGGGAAAAATGGTAGAAACCATCATAAAGAATAAAATTACTCAGCATGTAGATAGTCACAACCCAATGGGAGACAGCCAACATGGCTTTAGACAAGGAAGATCTTCTCTTACTAATCTGTTATGTTTTTTTGAAGGAGTGAATAAACAGGTGGACAAAGGTGAGTCGGTTGATATTGTGTATCTGGACTTTCAGAAAGCCTTTGACAAGGTCCCTCATCAGAGACTTTTGGCAAAACTAAAGAGTCATGGGATAGGAGGCAGTGTACTATTGTGGATCAGGAACTGGTTAAAAGATAGAAAGCAGAGGGTAGGGCTAAATGGCCAATTTTCCCAATGGAGAAAGGTGAATAGTGGTGTACCCCAGGGATCTGTGCTGGGTCCGCTGCTTTTTGACATATTCATAAATGACCTGGAAAGTGGAATAACGAGTGAGGTTATCAAATTTGCAGATGACACAAAACTATTTAAAGTTGTTAAAACCCAAGAGGATTGTGAAAATTGCAAGAGGATCTTGATAAATTGGAAGACTGGGCATCAAAATGGCAGATGAAATTTAATGTGGACAAGTGCAAGGTTATGCACCTAGGGAAGAACAACCCAAACTATGGTTACACGATGCAAGGCTCCACATTAGGAACCACCACCCAGGAAAAAGATTTAGGCGTCATTGTGGATACCATGTTAAAACCCTCGGCCCAGTGTGCAGCGACGGCCAAGAGAGCAAATAGAATGCTAGGTATGATAAGGAAAGGAATGGAAAATAAAACAAAAGATATTATAATGCCTCTATATCGTTCCATGGTGAGACCGCACCTTGAATACTGTGTGCAATTCTGGTCGCCATATCTTAAAAAGGATATAGCGATTTTAGAAAAGGTACAGAGAAGAGCCACCAAAATGGTAAAGGGGATGGAAGTATACTCCTATGAAGAAAGGCTAAAAAGGTTAGGGCTCTTTAACCTGGAAAAGAGACGGCTGAGGGGAGATATGATAGAAGTCTATAAATTAATGAACGGAGTGGAACGGGTAAATGTAGATCGATTGTTTACCTTATCAGAATATAGAAAGACTAGGGGACATGCAATGAAGCTAAAGGGTAAACTATTTAAGACTAATAAAAGAAAATATTTTTTCACTCAATGTGTAATCAAACTCTGGAATTTGTTACCGGAGGATGTAGTAAAGGCTGTTAGTGTAGCTGGGTTTAAAAAAGGTTTGGACAAGTTCCTGGAGGAAAGGTCCATAAACCATTATTAAGAAGTGACCAAAGATATCAATGCTTGACCCAGTACAAGCATTGTGGAACTTGTGTCTCTTGGGGAAACTGCTAGGTACATATGACCTAGATTGGCCACTGTTGAAAACAGAATACTGGGCTTGATGGACCTTGGTCTGACCCAGTATGGCACATCTTATGTTCATATGTTCTTATGGAAGCTTTCCCCATCAGGACTGAGAAAGCCAGGGAAATTACCAAAATTCTGCTCCTTGAGATCATTCCCCGGTTTGGAATACCATTAGTTATAGGATCAGATAATGGGCCCTCGTTTGTATCTCAAGTAACTCAGCAGTTGGCCCAGGCCCTACAGGTGCAGTGGAAGTTACATACAGCTTACAGACCCCAAAGTTCAGGAAAAGTAGAGCGTATGAATCGGACCCTAAAGTCCCAGCTATCCAAACTCTGTCAGGAAGCTCACCTGAAGTGGCCCCAGGCTCTTCCTATAGCCCTCCTCAGGATACGTTCAGCCCCCACCAAGTCATTGGGAGTTTCCCCTTTTGAGGTCTTGTATGGGCGACCTCCGCCCATTGTCCAAGGGATAAAAGGGGATATGAGTCAGATTGGGTCCGAAATCACTAGACAAGAACTATTGACTCTAGGTTCCGTCTTGCAGAGTCTCCATGCATGGGTACAGGACCAGTTGCCCATTAACCTGACTGAACCACTGCATCCCCACAAGCCTGGAGCCTCGGTGTGGGTCAAGAGTGGAGGAAGACACCATTAGCACCTCACTGGAAAGGACCCTATGTCGTCATATTGTCGACCCCTACAGCAGTTAAAGTTGTGGAATTAAAACTTTGGATCCATCACAGTCGGGTAAAGCCAGCGGCGACTACCGAACTTCGTCCCTGGACTTCAACCACCAATCCAGCATCACCACTGCGACTCACGCTGCGACGACAACCACTGCTGTGAGAGTCTACAGCCCTACTCCTGCCACCTACCAGACGCTGGCAAGTCTACGTACGGCAGAAGCTTGAGGAATCTGCAACCCTACTCCTGTCACCAACCGGAAGCTGACAGGTCTATGTACGGTGGAAGCTGTGGAAAAAGAGAACTTCAGTAAAGAATTTGCAAATTTCTAGACAAATTCATTGAAATATTGTAATCATGCTACATCTATGTGTTTATGTTGTACTTATGGTAGCCCTGGGGCCCCTTAGAATGCCCACTGATATACCTCCTTGTATCACATGTTATGGACCAGCCACATGGGCGAATGATGGGTCCTGGGGATACCGCACTCCTGTTTAGGTTTGAAGACTATTGTGTTTGCAGTTTTACTAATGGCAGCTATGTGTTTACTCCTTCCATGTTTTCTGCCTCTTTGTTTACGTATGGTTACCTCCATCGTTGACAGTACCGTTGAACGTAAGACAGCAGCACAGGTACTAGCCATGTGGAAGTATCAAGCTATACCCCGAGAAGAAGCATCAGTTTGCACAGGGTTTGATATGTGATTATTTTCTCACCCTCTTTTATTCGGGCTGAGAATAATCAGAGGGGGGAATGTGGTAGGCTATGGCCTGTAAACTAGGCCTAGATCCCAACCCCAACCTGAGACTAGTGCTGAACAGAACCAGAGTTTGAGAATCTGCTTTAAACTGCTTTTGAAAAGTCTGTATAATTCCTCTATGCTGATGATAGACATGTTCCTGCATTCTCTGAGCTAGAAATGGCCTTGAAGTAGAAATGTATCAATGTCTAAGACTATGCCTTTGTTAGAACAGCCTGAGAAGGGGGAACAGGGAGCTAGGCCCAGAGAGGGTCCCCGATTGGACAGGTGCAAGGGGCGCTGGGACCAATAGAAAGTTTGCCTGTATCAAACTGTAAAACTTGTATATAAGGAATTTGCTCCTGTACTCCATTGCTCAGTCCTTTTTGGATGCTCTCCTGTCTGAGCCTGTGCACAATAAATTGGCTTGGATCCTGCAGCTGACTCCTGGTTTTATTCATTGCGTGTACTTCGCTGCTACAGTACTACTGTGGATTTCCTTACCTTCCTTCTTCCATTCATTGAATCAAATGTGATCATACTATAATTACTATTGCCAAGTGGCCCCCAACACCCATATCTCTTGCACCAGATCCTGCATTCCACTAAGAACCAGGTCCAAAATAGGTTCCTTTCTTATCGGTTCATGAACCAACTGCTCCAAGAAGCAGTCATTTAATTCATACAGAAACTTTAGCTCCCTAGCATATCCTTCTGTGACATTGCCCAGTCAATACTGGGGTAATTAAAATCACCCATTATTACTGTGTTGTAACTTTTGTTAGTTTCCCTGATTTCTCTGAGCATGTCATCTTCTATCTGTTCATTATGGCCAAGCGGTCAGTAGTACAAACCCACTGCCATCGCCTTCCCCTTTTTACATGAAATTTCAATCCATAGAGATTCTACAGTGTATTTTGTTTCCTGAAAAATGTTAATTCTTTGTGACTCAATGCCCTCTCTAACATAGAGCGCAACACCCTCACCAATTTGATCTACTCTATCATTGTGATATAGTTTGTACCCAGGTATCACAGTGTCCCATTGGCTATCCTCCTTCCACCAAGTCTCTGAGATGCCAATCATATCTAACTTTTCATTTAGTGCTATATATCCTAGCTCTCCCATCTTATTTTTAGACTTCTAGCATTTGCATACAGGCATTTTAGAGGTTGTATTTTATTCATGTTAATCTGGTTATCAGTTGATGGGGTAATTTGGAATCTTTCAGCTCTGTACATAAGGGCATCGTGGTTACTTTTATCTTTATTGGAACCTCTCTGTTGAGATTCCCTAACTTCCCTCTTTTGATAGTATCCTTCAAGGAAATATCATTCTGAACCATGCGTACCTGGTTGACTGCCGGCTTTCCCTTATTATCTAGTTTAAAAGCTGCTCTATCTCCTTTTTAAAGGTTAATGCCAGCAGCCTGGTTCCATCCCAGTTGAAGTGGAGCCCATACCTTTGGAAAAGCCCCTCCTTCCCCCAGAATGTTCCCCAATTCTTAACAAATCCAAAACCTTCTTCTTTGCACCATCATCTCATCCACGCATTGAGACTCCGGAGCTCTGCCTGTCTTTTGAGTCCTGTGCATGGAACGGGAAGCATTTCAGAGAATGTTATCCTGGAAGTTCTAGATTTCAACTTCCTAACTTTAAGGACTACCCAGAGGGACTGCTGCAACTGCAAATAGATCTGCACTTGTAAGTATCTTCTAAATGTACTCTAAAGCTTGGGGGGAAAGGGTAATCTTTGGATTAAAGCAGATAAATCTATTTTAGAATTCAGTGTGTTTGCTGAGTCAGTCAGGTCTTAGTACCACCAGAGAGCTTTTCAATTAAATCAAATCTGAGTATAGCTTAGCATAGAAAGTAAAATTGAGTAAATAGTTACTGAAATAACTTTGTTTCTAGAGAGCATTTTATTTTAATCAAATCAGAGTATGGCTTAGCATTCAAGTAGAATAAATAGTCTCTGAGTACAAAGAACTAAACTTGTTTCAAAAGATCTGTGAAGTTGTCTTAAATAGGTGTTAAAGGCAAGTGAAAGATCAAAGGGGCGATTTGAAAGGACCTCTCTATGAAACCAAGGACTGTGTGAATCACCCAGGAAATTAGTAAGACTTTACCTTAAAAGCACAAGTCAGGGCACTGTGTAGCAAGCCGGCTTTTAAATCCTCCCTCCCACCCCAACTCCCATCCACCTCAGGGATAATCTTAGCTTTATAGGCTTTTATACCTATTAAAGGGGGGAGGTGCCCATAATCACTTTCAGGTGCAGCTGGCTATTCTCATCAGGAATACATTTGTTAAGGACCTGCTCCTCTGATCCTATTCCCACCTGTCTCCTTAACGCCATCTCCTCCACTGGAGTCCCTTCCATCTCTCATATTCTCAACCTATCGCTCTCCACTGCAATTTTCCCTGCAGACCTTAAGCATGCTGTGGTCACTCCTCTCCTTGAAAAACCCTCACTAGATCCTACCTGTCCTTCTCACTATCGACCCATCTCCCTCCTCCCCTTCATTTTAAAAATACTTGAACATGCAATTCACCGACATTGCCTCAACTTTCTCTCCTCTCAAGCCCTTCTGGATCCTCTACAATCTGGCTTTTATCCTTTACATTCTTCCGAAACAGTGACCTGTTCCTAGCAAAATCCAAGGGCCTTTACTCAATCCTCATCTTTCTTGACCTTTCTGCTGCTTTTGACACTGTTCATCAAAATCTTCTCCTTGATACCTTGTCCTCACTTAGTTTTAAGGGCTCTTTGCTGTCTTGTTTCTCTTCTTATCTCTCCCATCACTCTTTCAGTGTTTGTTCTGATGGTTCCTATTCTACTGCTATCCCATTCTCAGTTGGTGTACCCCAAGGATCAGTCTTGGGTCCACTCCTTTTCTTTCTCTATACCCAGTCCCTTGGTGCACTCATCTCTTCCCATGGCTTTCAGTACCTCTCTACATCTGAAATCTCTCTGGCAAACCAGGCCTAGATCTCTTCCTGCCTTTCTGACATTGCTGCTTGGATGTCTCACCATCGCTTGAAACTGAACATGGCCAAAACTGAGCTTCTTATTTTTCCCCTTAAACCCTCCTCTCCCCTTTCTCCTTCTCTGTCTCTGTGGATAATTTTCTACTCCTCCATGACTCCTCAGCTTGCAACCTTGGGGTCAACTTTGACTCCTCTCTCTCCTTCTCCACATACATCCAACTGATAGCTAGAACCTGCCGTTTCTTTCTCTACAACATCAACAAAATTCATCCTTTCCTTTCTGAACACACTGCTAAGACACTTATCCAAGTAGTCACCTCATGTCTAAACTATTGTAACCTGCTCCTTGCAAGTCTCCCTCTGAGTCATCTCTCTCTCCTTCAATCTGTTCAGCATTCTCCTGCATGGCTAATCTTCTGCCAGCCTCATAATGCTCATATTACCCCTCAAGTCTCTTCATTGGCTTCCTTATCTGTTTCCACATCTAGTTCAAACTTCTCCTGCTGACCTATAACTGCATTCACTCTGCAGCTCCTCACTACCTTTCCTCTCTTATCTCTCCCTTCACCCCTCCTCAGGAACTCTGCTCTTCTGGCAAATCGCTTCTATCTGTGCCCTTCTCTTCTATTGCCAACTCCAGACTTCGCTCCTTTCACCTTGCTTCTTTTAATGCCTGGAACAAACTACCAAAGTTTCTACATCAGGTGCCTTCTCTGACCCTTTTCAAATCCAGGCTAAAAACTCACCTCTTCGCTGCCACTTTCGGATCTTGACTCACCTGATGTCCTTTGTTTTTCCTTATCACTCCCCCTAGCTGTATCCCATGTCTACGGCTACTGTGTTGTCTGTCTCTATTAGATTGTAAACTCTGATGAGCAGAGACCATCTTTTACATTTGTCTATGCAGCGCTGCATAAGCCTTGTAGCTCTATACAAATGTTCAGTGGAAGTAGTAGTAGTAGTAGTAGAGATTAATTATTCTTGAGGTGAACAAAGTCCATTTAACATATAAGGTATAGTTGTATTACTATAAGTGTACCCAACAAACTTAAGTAAGTAAACAACTTTAATAGCTGAACAAAACCTTAAAACTAAGATGCAGACAGCAGTCCAGCAGTGAGATGGGGGCTTTCCAGTCTTTTGCATTGAATGTCACGTATATGATTTTCTCTTAATTGTTGAGGGGTTTTATGTATGCACTAGGTGCAAGAAGATCTTTGCTCTCAGGGAACGAGTCCAATCTCTGGAGGCTAGAGTAGCAGACTTAGAGGACATAAGGAAAATAGAGAGGTATATAGACGATACCTACAGGAATGTAGTACTGAAGTCCCACCTACAGTTTGGCAGCCTCCCAGTTGCCATGGAGAAGAGAGGTCACATCACAAGAGATTATCACCCTGGTGTGGTAGGAAGTGATCCTGTAGCTAGGACCAGTCCTCTAGGTGATGTAAAACCCTTTGCATTGAGGAATTTTCTCCAGAGACATACGCTCATAAGAGGAAGTTAGGACGGCCATTATAGTTGGTGATTCAATCATTAGGCATGTAAACAGCTGGGTAGCTGGTGGACATGAGGATCGCTTGTTAACATGCCTGCCTGGTGTGAAAGTAGCGGACCTCACGCACCACCTAGACAAGGTGTTAGATAGCGCTGGGGAGGAGTTTGCTGTCTTGGTACATGTTGTTACCAATGACATAGGAAAGTGTGGTAGGGAGGTTCTGGAGGCCAAATTTAGGCTTTTAGGTAGGAAGTTGAAATCCAGAAATTCCAGGGTAGCATTCTCAGAAATGCTTCCCATTCCACACACAGGACTCAAAAGGCAGGCAGAACTCTGGAGTCTCCATGTGTGATTGAGACGATGGTACAAAGAAGAGGGTTTGGGATTTTTTAGGAAATGGGGAACATTCTGGAGAAAGGAGGGGCTTTTCCAAAGGGATGGGCTCCACCTTAACTGGGATGGAACCAGGCTGCTGGCATTAACCTTTAAAAAGGAGATAGAGACTTTTTAAACTAGATATTAGGGGAAAGCCAACAGTTGCCAAGAGTGCATGTTTTGGAATTATGCATCCATGAAGAATACTACCAAAGGGCTGAAGTTAGGGCATACTGACAGAGAGGTTTAATGCATAGCAAAAAATCCTGTGAGAGAGTCAGTTGGACCATTAGATGATAGAGGGGTAATTAGGTACTAAGAGGGGACAAGGCTATAGCAGAGAGACTGAATGAATTCTTTGCTGAAGAAGATGTAGGAAAGTTACCCATGACTGAAATGCTATTTAAAGTGATGCATCGGAAGAATTGAAATAAATATTGATAAACCTGGAAGATATATTACAACTATTTGATAAACTAAAAAGTAGCAAATCACCTGGACTGGATGGTATACACCTGATGGTATTGAAAGAACTGAAATATGAGATTGCAGACATACTATTAGTAATCTGTGAACTATCATTAAAATCTTCTTTAGTACCTCAAGATTGGTGAATGGCCAATGTAACGCCAATTTTTAAAAATGGATTCCAGGGGTAATTCAGGAAACTACAGGCCGGGGAGCCTGACATCAGTACCAGGCAAAATGGTAGAAACCATTATAAAGAACAATTACTGAACATGTAGCTTGTCCTGGTTTAATGGGAGAAAGCCGACATAGATTTAGCCAATGGAGGTCTTGTCTTACTAACCTGGTATGTTATTTTGAAGGTGTGAATAAACAGGTAGACAAAGGTGAGCCGGTCGATATAGTGTATCTGAATTTTCAGAAAGCCTTTGACAAGGTCCCTCATTAGAGACTTTGGCAAAACTAAAAAGTCATGGGATAGGAGGTGATATACTATTGTGGATCAGGAACTGGTTACAAGATAGAAAGCAGAGGGTAGGGCTGAACAGCCAGTTTTTCCAATGGAGAAAGGTAAATAGTGGAGTACCCCAGGGATCTCTGCTGGGTCTGCTGCTTTTTAACATATTCGTAAATGACCTAGAAATGGGAATAATGAGTGAGGTAGTCAGATTTGCAGATGAAACAAAATTATTCAAAGTTGTTAAAACCCAGAGGATTGTGAAAAATTGCAAGACTACCTTGATAAATTGGAAGACTGGATGTTCAAATGGCAGATAAAATTTAATATGGACAAGTGCAAAGTTATACACCTAAGAAAAAACAACCCAAATTATGGTTATACGATGCAAGGTTTCACATTAGGAATCACCACCCAGGAAAAAGATTTAGGCATTATCATGGATAATACGTTGAAAACCGCCACCCAGTGTGTAACAGCGGCCAAGAAGGCAAATAGAATGCTAGGAATCATAAGGAAAGGAATGGAGAATAAAACAAAAGATATAATAGTGCCTCTGTATCGTTCCATGATGCGACCACACCTTGAATATTGTGTGCAATTCTGGTCGCCGTATCTTAAAAAAGATATAGCAGAATTCGAAAATGTACAGAGAAGAGCCACCAAAATGGTAAAGGAGATGAAAGGATATCCCTATGAGGAGAGGCTTAAAAGGTTAGGGCTCTTCAACCTGGAAAAGAGAAAGCTGAGGGGAGATATGATAAGAACATAAGATATGCCATACTGCCATCAAGCCCAGTATCCTGTTTCCAACAGTGGCTAATCTAAGTCATATGTACCTAGCAGTTTCCCCAAAAGACACAGGTTCCACAATGTTTGTGCTGGGTCAAGCATTGATATCCTGGGTCCCTTCTTAATAATGGTTTATGGACCTTTCCTCCAGAAAAATGTCCAAACCTTTTTTAAACCCAGCTACACTAACAGCCTTTACTACATCCTCCGGTAACAAATTCCAGAGTTTGATTACACGTTGAGTGAAAAAATATTTTCTTTTATTAGTCTTAAATAGTTTACCCTGTAGCTTCATTGAATGTCCCCTAGTCTTTCTATATTCTGATAACGTAAACAATCGATCTACGTTTACCCGTTCCACTCCATTCATTAATTTATAGACTTCTATCATATCTCCCCTCAGCCGTCTCTTTTCCAAGTTAAAGAGCCCTAACCTTTTTAGTCTTTCTTCCATCCCCTTTACCATTTTGGTGGCTCTTCTCTGAACCTTTTCTAATAACGCTATATCCTTTTTAAGATATGGCGACCAGAATTGCACACAATATTCAAGATGCAGTCTCACCATGAAACGATATAGAGGCATTATAATATCTTTTGTTTTATTTTCCATTCCTTTCCTTATGATACCTAGCATTCTATTTGCTCTCTTGGCCGCCGCTGAACACTGGGCCGAGGGTTTTAACTTGTTATCCACAATGACGCCTAAATCATTTTCCTGGGTGATGGTTCCTAATGTGGAGCCTTGCATCGTGTAACCATAGTTTGGGTTGTTCTTCCCTAGGTGCATAACTTTGCACTTGTCCACATTAAATTTCATCTGCCATTTGGATGCCCAGTCTTCCAATTTATCAAGATCCTCTTGCAATTTTCCACAATCCTCTTGGGTTTTAACAGCTTTAAATAGTTTTGTGTCATCTGCAAATTTGATAACCTCACCCGTTATTCCCTTTTCCAGGTCATTTGTGAATATGTCAAAAAGCAGCAGACCCAGCACAGATCCCTGGGTACACCATCATTTACCTTTCTCCATTGGGAAAATTGGCCATTTAGCCTTACCCTCTGCTTTCTATCTTTTAACCAGTTCCTGATCCACAATACTACACTGCCTCCTATCCCATGACTCTTTAGTTTTGCCAAAAGTCTCTGATGAGGGACCTTTCAACCGACTCACCTTTGAACACCTGTTTATTCACACCTTCAAAAAAACATAACAGATTAGTAAGACAAGATCTTCCTTGTCTAAAGCCATGTTGGCTGTCTCTCATTAGGCCATGACTATCTACATGCTGAGTAATATTGTTCTTTATGATGGTTTCTACCATTTTTCCAGGTACTGATGTCAGGCTCACCGGTCTGTAGCTTCCCAGATCACCCCTGGAACCCTTTTTAAAAATTGGTGTTACATTGGCGATCCTCCAATCTTCAGGTATTACAGATGATTTTAATGAAAGTTCACAGATTACTAATAGCAGGTCTGCAATCTCATATTTCAGTTCTTTCAACACCCTTGGATGTATACCATCCGGCCCAGGTGATTTGCTACTCTTCAGTTTATCTAATAGTTGTAATACATCTTCCAGATCTATCGCTATTTCCTTCAATTCTTCCGCACCTTTAAATACCACTTCAGTCATGGGTAACATCCCTACATCTTCCTCAGTAAAGACCGAAGCAAAGAATTCATTCAGTCTCTCCACTATCGCCTTGTCGCCTCTTAGTGCCCCTTTAACCCCTCTATCATCTAATGTACCAACTGACTCTCTCACAGGTTTTTTGCTAGGAATGTACTTGAAAAAGTCTTTATTTTGCGTTTTTGCTTCCGCAGCAAGCTTCTTCTCAAATTCTCCCTTTGTCTGCCTTATCAATGCCTTGCATTTAACTTGCCAGTGCTTGTGCTGTTTCGAGGTTTCGTTGTTTGGCTCTTTTTTCCATTTCCTGAAAGATGCTTTTTTGGCAACAACAGCCTCTCTGACCTCACCTTTAAACCATGCTGGCAGTTTTTTGGACTTCCTTCCACTTTTCTTAAAGCGTGGAATACAGCTGGTCTGGGCTTCCAAGATAGTATTTTTCAACAACACCCAAGCTTGATGTAAGTCTTTAACCTTTGCAACTGCTCCTTTTAGTTTTTTCTTAACTATTTTCCTCATTTTATCATAGTCTCCCTTTTGAAAGTTAAAAGGTAGTACTGTGGATTTCCTTACTGTCCCTCCGCCACTAATTAAATCAAACACGATCATGCTATGGTCACTATTGCCAAGTGGCCCCAACACCCTTATCTCTTGCACTAGATCTAGTGTTCCACTAAGGACTAGGTCTAATATGGATTCCCCTCTGGTCTGTTCATGAACCAGCTGCTCCAAGAAGCAGTCATTTATTTCATCGAGGAATTTTATCTCCCTAGCATATCCTGCTGTGATAAAGGTCTATAAATTAATGAATAGAGTGGAACAGGTAAACTGATTCTTTTTTGTTAGTGCTGTCAAGTCAGTGCTGACTCCTGGTGACCCAGCTCCCTCTGGATTTTCTTGGCAATGTATCACTGGAAGTAGATTGTCAGGCCTTTTTTTCTGAGGCAATGGAGGTCAAAGTGACTTGCCCAAGGTCACAAGGAGTGCCAGTGTGAATCAAACCATTGATTTTTTTAGTAGTAGGCAGTTGCTCTAACCACTAGGCTACTCTTCCATTTTGATCAATTCTTTACACCATCAAAAAGTAGAAAGGCTAGGGGACATGCAATGAAGCTACAGTGTAATCTATTTAAGACTAATAACAGAAAATATTTTTTCACTCAACGCTTAATCAAATTCTGGAATTTGTTACCGTAGGATGTAGTAAAAGCTGTTAGTGTAGCTGGGTTTAAAAAAGGTTGATAATGGATGAAAGGTCCATTATTAGAGGACCCAGGTAATCCACTGCTTGCCCCAATACAAGCATTATGGAACCTGTTTGTCTTTTTGGGAAACTGCTAGGTACTTGTGACTTGGTTTGGCCACTGCTGGAAACAGGATACTGGGCTTGATAAACCTTGGTCTGACACAGTATGGCATTTCTTATGTTCTTATGTTATGTTCTTATGTACCTAAAAGCCTAAGTTTGGCCTCCAGAACCTCCCTCCCACATTTTCCTATGTCATTGTTACCAACATGTACCAAGACAGCAGACTCTTCCCCAGCACTATCTAAAACCTTGTCTAGGTGATGCTTGAGGTTGGCTACCTTCGTACCAGGCAGGCATGTTACCAGGCGATCCTCACGTCCACCAACCACCCAGCTATCTACATGCCTAATGATCGAATCACCAACTATAATGGTTGTCCTAACCCTTCCCTCATGGGCACATGGCCCTGGAGAAACCTCCTCGGTGCAAGAGGGTTTTACATCTCCTGGTGGACAGGTCCTAGCTACAGGATCACATCCTGCCTCACCAAGGTGATGCTCTCTTTTCACATGACATCTCTCCCCCATAGCAACTGAGAGGCTGCCAGACTCAAGGTGAGATTTCAGTTCTACATCCCTGTAGGTCTCATCTATGTACCTCTCTGACTTCCTTATGTCCTCCAAGTCTGCTACTCTAGCCTCCAAAGATCGTACTCATTCTCTGAAGGCAAAGAGCTCCTTGCACCTAGTGCACACGTATGACACCTCACCAACTGGGAGAAAATCGTACATGTGACACTCAATGCAAAAGACTGGATAGCCACCATCTCTCTACTAGACTGCTGTCTGCATCTTAGTTTTAAGGTCTTGTTTAGTTATTTAAGTTTGTTTGAAGTTACTAGGGACACTTGAATTGACACAACTATACCAAATAAGTTTAAGGGACTTTGTTCACCTCAAGATTAATTAATTTCAGGGCCCTAATTAATCTATTCTTGGTGAGGATAACCAGCTGCACCTGAAAGTGAATTTGAATACCCCTCCCTCTTTAATAGGTCTAAGAGTCTATAAAGCTAAGATTATGCCAGGGGTATGTGGGAAAGATTATGCCAGGGTGTGTGTCTGGTTCCAGCACAGGTCCCAGACCTGTCCTTCTAAGGTAATCAGTTAACAATTTCGTGGGTGATTCCCACAGCCCTTGCTTTGATGGAGGGAGACTTTCAAATTGGCACTTTGATCTATTACTTGGCTTTAACACCTATTTGAAACAATTTCACAAGTCCCTTGCTCCCTATCTGGAAAGCCTCTTTGTAAGAGCCTCTAGAAAGGTCAAGGTCCTTAATAAGGCCTTGATAGTCACCACTTTAGGTTCTCTGACAGTGCTGTGTGTACACCTGGAGATTAGCCCTCTGATGATGGATCCCTCCTCTGCTGGTAACCTTGTGGCTCTAATATGGCTATGGTCCCTGTTTTCCAAGATTGTAGGCTTGTTCCCTGGAACACATAACTTTACCATGCTCATTGAGCTAAATGATCATTATGCCCATTCTGCTTCTGGATACTAAGAGGCTTGAAACGGACCACCTATATGGCTGCTGCCGGTTAAGACTGGTTCAGAGTCTCTTCCAAGTACATGACATTAGTGGTATTGGCCAGTTGGCAGTGCTGACACTACTTAGTCCACAGATGCTGGTTCCAATCTGTGGTGGGGCAGTTTCCCTTAAAGGACACTTGTTCTTCAGGAGAAGAAACTCACCTACAGAGATTCCTGGAAGTCAGGCCTAGAGATGCCAAGGGTCCCTCTTGTAAGGCCGTGCATAGAGCCTAGAGATGTCCTAGGACTACTGTGAGTCCTTCGGAGCCTCAGTTACAATAGGGGCAGTCCTTTCGGTGCTTTTGGCATACTTGAGTCCTTCCTGAGATGCAATCAGTTGGGGTGTAACTCAGGCTATTCTCTCTGTGAAGACCCATACCACGTTAGACCAGTGGTTCTTCAGGGTCCTTAGTCAAGGTCAGAGATATATTAGTTATAAGTTATATATTAGTTATAAGTTCCTTCTGCAAGTGGGAGGTGTCTGGATATAAGTTAACCAGTCTAGATATGACTCATTTCCCTTGGTAGAGTGAGTACCTCAGCGTGCCTTTCTGCCTTTCAAGTCGCAGGGGGTGACTTCACTTATCTTGGCATTAAAAATTTTTCCTAATAATAAATTATTGTTTATAGCTAATTAGGGCCTCTTTATGAGAAAAATTAAGAATGATCTTCTGGAGTGGATGGAGCTTCTGGTATCATGGACAGGAGGGATTAACTTGGTGAAAATGTGCATATTCCTGCAAATTTTATATGTGTTTCAGCATGTTCCATGTGAAGTCCCAGCCAAAGTCTTTGATAAGCTGCAAAGTGCAATTTTTAGTTTCCTATGGTACAAGAGGCAAGTCAAGGTTCAGGTAAGTACACATTGGCTGCCAAAGGCACAGAGAGGATATGTTATTTCTGAACTTGTGCCTTCTTTACTGGGCAGCCAGGCTGGTACACGTGCAAGAATGGGTTCTAGTGACTTCAGATCAAGCTTGCGTTTCTCTAGAAGCCACTCAAGCTGATTGCTTTCAGCTGGGAACACTACTGGTTTTACCTGCTGGCTGACCTCAAGTGAGAAGGATTATCCATGACAGTGCTATACTAACTCATACTGTACATTATGGGGGATATTTTAGAAGTCCTATTCATGCTTTGGACGTCTAAAAACAGGCACAGAGAAATCCAAAGCATGGAGACATCCCTGAAACCATTTTAGATGCCAGTACTGTGGATCTCCCGGGGCAGTTTCTCCAAATAGGTTCGTTTTGCGCATACCTTGACAGTTGTGAACCTCACTTCTAAGCCAGGGCATGGGGAGTATGATCTCAGTCTCTCAAATTTATGTTTATGTTTATGTTTATTTAAATTTGATATACCGCTCAGGCCAGAGGCATTAGAGCGGTTTACAATACCATATCAATCGAGGAAATAGGAAAAGAACGCCATTTATATGATAGGATAGAATAGAGGACAGAGACAGTTAAACAGATAAGAGAAGGAGAGGAACATGGAACAGCAAATTATCACCAAAATGAAGCACGTCAATCTGGTCCATGACATCAATGAAACCCTCAGCAACAAACGCCACGGACCAACGCCTAAGGGCCACGCCAAAGGGCCCTCTGGCGAGGCCCTCAGGCGCAGGCGCACCTCAGAAGTGGCGGTTTTTAAAGCCGTTGAAGAGGGCTGCGGAGGGCTGATGATTGGCAGAGAATGGAGGTGAATGGTGCCAAAGAGAGCCTCCTGCTGCAGTTCATAAGATGTCACACGTATGGGTAGTTTGTCAAGATGTGCTTGGAAATTCTTCTTTATCAAGCTTGTGGCACCCAACACAATGGGAAATATTTCTATATCTTTCTGCCATATTTTCTTAATCTCTGACTGCCTTTCCTGGTATTTCAGGATCTTCTGCCTCTCCATGTGATTCACAGAGTATTTATTTATTTTATTTATTTAAAAGGATTTCTATACTGCCTTCTCCTGTAATCAAGGCAGTCTACACAGCAAACAATCGAAGAAATACTGACTTTTGTGTGTGCATGCAGTGAAAAACAGTGAATGCGTGTGTGTGTAGGGTGGTTTTGATTCGTGGTGGGCTATTTACAGCGTGCGCTATTATACAATACTATGTAGATAAATGAGAAGGGAGGGGGGTTGGTCTGTAGTTCTGGCTGGCGGGCAGGTTATGTGACGTCACCATAGTCTTCAATAAAGAGTAGTCGCTTGGAACTGATACCTCTATTATCAATGCCATTCTGGTGTTTTTCTACTTAACCACTATATCCAGCTTCCTGGCATCCAGCTTTTTATCAGTCGGAATAGGAGTATCCCAGGTGATCATAACCTCTTAATTCTTTGTAATTCTCTTAGGGGTCTATTTACTAACTGGCGGTAGCGGATTCCATGCGATATCGGTGGGGCCGCGGCTCCGATATCGAACGGAGTCCGCTACCGCCGTTTAGTAAACAGACCCCTTAGGGTCATGATCCCAGTGCTTTTCAGGCACAGTGATATTGTAGTGCTTACAAAGTTTCCAATGGATGAAGCATGCTATTTTAATATGGCTGCCATCAGAATTTCACAGCCAGCTATGAGGTGAGTCACCGTTTCCAGGTCTTTCTTACAGAATCGACATATGTCTGTGTTGCCAGTTTTTTCAACGCTTGCTGTAAACTATCTCATCCGTAAGCCACTGTCCTGGGCTGCAACTATCAACCTCTCATCCTTCAGTTTCAGTTCACCCCTCCTTAACCATTCATGTGTCCATTCTTGATCAACAAAGGGTTCCTGGATTAATATTCTGTATTTCCCACTGTATTTGTGCATCTGCCACTTGTTTTTCCTTGTTTGTTGATCTAATTCTTGAAGTTTTTTTCTCTTGTTTTGCAAATTCTGTTACTTCCTTCCCTGTGAATGCTTGTGGATTTTCATTCATTCCTTCTAGTCGTCGGAAGGCTTGTTCCAAGCTTGATGATGGAGACAGCTTATGGGCATTTACTCTCATATTTCAGCACTTGTTACATATTTGGATCCGAGGATGCAGTTAAGTAGGCCCAGAGGCCTATGATAGTAGCTCTGTATGTGTAATCAATCTCTATAAGTCCTAGAATATTGGAATATTGTGTTTGGCTTTGAAGACCATATATCGCAAAGGATATAAAAAGGCTGGAAGCGGTTCAGAAGAAGGCGACCAAAATGATTTGGAGCCTGCATCAGAAGATTATGAGAAGAGACTTGAAGACCTAAATATGTACACTCTGGAGGAGAGGAGGGACAGGGGAGATATGATTCAGACCTTTAAATTATTAAAGAGTATTAATGGACAAACAAACCTCTTCCAAAGATGGGGAAGCTGTAAAACTAGAGGGCATAACATGAAGCTGCAAAGGGGTAAACTAAAAGGCAATGTCAGGAAATACTTTTTCACTGAAAGGTTGGTGGATGCTTGGAATGCCCTCCCGATGGAAGTGGTGGGGACAAACACAGTGACAGTATTCAAAATGGCATGGGACAGACACAGTGGATCCCTTTATAGCAACAGGATAAAATCAAAATAAGCATAACTATCTCTTATATCTGAACAAATAGGGGTGACCTGCACGGAGCGGAAAGTGCACCTACTCTTGCCACCTTGCTGGGCAGACTAGATGAACCATATTGGTCTTTATCTGCCATCATATACTATGTTACCAGTCCTCCTGCAGCCCTAGGAATGTATATACTGATTCTTATAAATCACTTCATGGGCATGGAGGAGTTTTCGTGTTCGCACATCCAGTTTTTCAAGATCTTTAAGAGGCCAGTTCACAATCCCAAAGCTGTATGAAAGTACAGGAATTGCCAGCTGATTGATGGTTGGCATCTTATTCCGTGATGTTAAAGCACTTTTCAATAATGATTTTAATCTCCTGTAGTATTCTTTTCTCTCAGTAATTTCTGCTTGAGTGTCGTTCCTTCTTCTACTCCGAGATATTTATATACGCCTTCCTGTTCAAGGTCCTTGATGTCACAGCCCTCAGCCAGGGAGATGTTTTATCTCTTGCTCAATTTTCCTCTAAAAAAGTTGCCTTAGCACATCTGTCAAGGCCAAAGGTCATCCTGATGTCATCAGAAAAGGTTTTCACCAAATGGATTTGCTCTGCTAATTGTTGGTCGTTGGGACTATAGAGTTTCAGATTGTCTACAAATAATAAATGAGATGTTGTTTCTGTGTTGTTACCTTCTTTAGGATTCATGCTAAATCCACATGAGAGTACTCATTGGATTAAGCGCCACATAAAACAGAAGGGGCAATAGGGAATCCCCCTGAAATATTCCTCACTAGATCCTGATTTTAGGAATGATATACTGACCATCTTCATATTTCAGAAAGAGTGTGGTTTGCCACATTGTCATAGTGAACTTAATGTACTCTATCAAACCAGAATTGATTTTATATATTTCAAGGCAATTTATTATCCATAATTGCAGGACGCTGTCAAAAGCTTTCTTATAATCAATCCATGCTTTACTGAGATTTATGCTTTTCTTAGCACTGGCCACGATGGCCTTATTCAACATTAACTGGTCTTTGGTGCCATATGCCCCTCTCTTGTTGCTCTTTTATTCTATTTCCATGATGTTATTGGACTCGATATGATCATATATTCTGTCTGCATCTATTGCAGTGAACAGTTTATAGTTTATAGGTATACATGTTATTGGTCTATAATTATTGGGAGTATTACTTGAGTCTCCTTTTGGAAGGAGACATGTTCTTCCTGTAATAAGCCATTGTGGTGTTAAATCTGGCTGCGTAAACAATTGATTTTTGCAATTCACCAGGTCTGGGTAGACAGATGTTAACTGTTTGAGCCAAAAGTTGGTTACTCCATCTGGGCCAGGGCTCTTCCCGTTTGGGCTTGCTTTAACTGCTTGGCAGCTCTTTTGTTGTTACTGCAGGCCACTCTATAGGTGTGATGTATGTTTTTCTAAATGCTCCTGCATACAGGGTAACCATTCTGCTTCTTGATTGTGCTTTATAGGGTCCTTGTATACTTTTCTCCAGAAGCTTTCTGTTTCAGCTTTGGTTGGTGGGTCTTTTATTATCTTAATGCTCTTTCCCCAATTCCCTGTAAAATTGTTTTGGGTTCTCTCTAAATAACCTATTTTCATATCTTTCTTTTCGGTTTTCTTCACATCTTTGTAGTTTTTGCGCTTCTGCAGCTACTTTCAATTTATTGTTGGAACATATAAATTTCAGGCCTTCTTCTGTTAATGCAGCATGCTTCAGCTTGATGTCTTGGATCTTCCTCATTATCTTTGATGATCTTAATCCTTTCAGATACTCATCTATCAGGGATACCTCCTCATGCAATGACTCTATTTTTCCCTCGTTGTGCTTTTTCCAAGGAAGAACTGTTATTGTTTTCTTTTTCTTCTGGCCCTGCACGTCAGCTGGTATTATTCTTGCAGTAATAATTTTAGCAGCACAATACTGTATTCAATTTATTTTAGTGATGTCAATAAATGGTCCCTTTATACTGGATATGGCCTTGTTCAGCTTTATAAACATACTTTTAACCTTAGATGTTACATTTAACTTGGGTAATCTTTCCCTTGCCTGAAACCCAGCATATTCATCTTTTTCTATATGAAGTAGGAGTTCAATCTTGAATTCCTCCACCCTGGGTCTATCTCCTCCCTTTCTACCTCCTCTTCAGTTGATTGGTTGACCTGTCTGTAGTTACCTCACTCTCCAGCAGTACCAGATCTCCAAGCTCAATCTTCCCCTCAACTGCTCTTTCTGTTTCTGTGTATTCCTTTCTTCTGGTACTCTCACCCAGGTCTCCTCCATCTCCCTGTATTTCTCTTTCCACTGAAACCTTTAGTTGCTTCAGGATGTTATCATTCACATACTTCTTTGCTTTGATCAGCGAAATTAAAGATCTTAAATTTGCATCTGTTGCTTTTTGTAGTTTTTCTTGTGGCAATTTTTCTCTTTCTTCTAGTTTTTGGTCAATTTTCCTTGTATACCCTCTTGATTGAAATATAGAGTTTGTAGCATAAACGTAGCAGTACATTATCTCCTCATTATTTGCAGAAGTCCACTTAACCATAGTTAATCATCTTAACTTTTTCATTAATTTCTGTGGTTTATCTCCTGCCACAATGGATCCGTGAACATGCTCATCATGGCCTTTATCTATAGCAGGGATGCTCCAGTATCTACTGTACATCTGCAGTGCTTGCACTATCGCAACGTTCATCATTAGCCCTAGTGCGTAACCTACAGGTGGGCACAATTTTATCCTGGCGATATGCAGCCAGTATGTATTTTTTTTTCGTTCCTACCATACTTCAATCATAGTGTTGCCTTGCTGAGATTCAGTATAGAGTTTGTACAATAGAGTCATTACATGAAGGCACTCAGCAAGACTTGGGGAGGGAACTATAATCTCACCCCCTAAGAAAAGCACAGCAGTTCACCAACCACAGCTACTGAAGTTTATGCTGCACTTCCCCTTGTCCCCAATGTGAGGGTAAAGGTGTGTCTGGGCTGTTACTAGGAACCTGAGCGTCCTCACCCAATTGCAGAAATGCCATGTATGTCCCATGCCGCGTCCAAGTTTATATCTGCTCCAGGCATGGATAGGCAGCGGAAAAGCGTTCGTTTTGCTTGCCAAGCATCCAAAAGGTGTGGAGAAGGAGGTAAATTCCTATCCCATATGTTTCCTGTTTTGAAAACAACTCTTCAGGGGGATGGGGGCTCATATTTCCAGTTTACAACACTGCTGGACATCCCTATATGCAACCTTGCATGCTCTGAATGTTCCCACCCCACTGTTCTGTAGCAGGGAGCATATGTGGATGAGGCTGTGGACATTCACATCGGGGATGTCTGTGTCCCTGAAAATGGCCAGAGACATGGACGTTTTTCTGCACCTTCCACTGAGTATGTCCAGATTGCACTTGGACGTCCTTTCTAAAATTCCCCTCCATGGGTTTGGAGTCTGGTGCAAAAGTACTTAGGCTTTATGAGTGGATATCCCTGATTTCTACTCTGTATATGGATCCTTTGATCTCTCCATGCTTGTTCTACCCTGAGATGTGGGGATGGAGGGACAAGGGATTGGTTTATCTGTGGCAACTTTGAAATGAAGATGGTAATTACTTATTAGTATTTAGCTCATGCCTTTCCAATAGTAGTTCAAAGTGAGTTACAATCAGGTACAGTAGGTATTTCCCTATCCCCAGAGGGCTTACAATCTACATTTGCACCTGAGGCAATGGAAGGTTAGTGACTTGCTCGAGGCCACAAGGAGTGTCGGTGGGATTTGAACCCTGGTCCCAGGCTGCTGCTCTAATCACTAGCCTATTCCTCCTCCTACGTTATCTTTACAGGCCTTGCATTGCAAGTTTGATTTGGATAGCTCCACACATGCTGTGTTTGTAGAGATACCACAAATTTTGGTGAAAGTCACTGATGTTAGGTACGCATTTTGGGATTTGAGTGAAATGGAGACCTTCCTTGCAGAAGAGTGGAAACTCAGGAGAGAAATATCTAGTATCTATCAAAGTGTTTTGACTGCTAAGTATGGTAGAGGCACTCAGACTATTCGTGGGTGGAATGATGCTTTAGGACTCGCTCTGGATGAACAGGCCTGAAGAGTATCTGGGTTGCAGCATACAATATTTCTCTTTGTACCAGAAGGATATAATTTAGGCCCAGGATTTTGTGTTCTACATACCAGTGCTGTTACTGTAGCTGGGATACTCTAATGAGTTCTGTTGGCACAATATGTCCTTAGGAGCATGCATCTGGACAGACATGTGGTAGGAGTGCCAAGTGATTAATTGCTTCTGGTCTCAGGTGACCCAGGAGATTGAGTCTATTAAAGTTAGTACACTTGTGGTTAACATTATTGGCACCCTTGCCATTCAATTCCTTAATGTCCAATATGTCCTAAAAACAAAGTGGCCAGTGAAATGGCTTTGGACTATATATGCACACAGATATGACACATAAAAGAATCAAATAAAAGAAGACCAAGTAAAAAGGAAATAGTAGGAAATACTATAAAAACTGGGACATTGCCAGGACATGGTTATTCAAAAAATCAAAATGCTAAACCCAAACCAGAGTGAAGAAAGCCAAAGTAATTTTTGTTGGATAGTGTCAATGTGAGGAATTTAACCCCTACAAAAGAACAAGTCCCTTTGATTTTTTGATGATTGAATTGGCTAGCCTTACCCTTTAGGCCTTTGGGGACTATTTTTTGGAGGACATGATTATTGCCACCCTTATAAACAATTCAAATCAGTTAGAACAGAAGAACCATATTCCCATTACAGTAAAATTGGCCACACCTGTGATCAATTGTCAGTACTCACCTGACTTGAATCAACCAATAAAAAATGGTTCTAATGTTTAATATGGCCACATTCACTTCCTGTTCCATTTTCACAATGGTAAAGACAAGAGAACTGCCTGAGACCATCAGAAAAGCCGTTATCACCAATCATCAAACTTTTAATCTAATCTAATATGTTGTTTTATACCACTACAGTCCCAAAACTGGTGTGGTTCAATGAGGTTTTCAATAAAAGATAAGATTACAAATAAGATTAAAAAGGAATTGTGAATCAAAAAGTCAGGACTTCAAAGACTTCCAGAAAAGAGAAGTAGAGGAGAGCACCTTAATATTTAGAGGTAATTTAGCCCAAAGCTCAGCTGCCTTATATGAAATAGTGTATGCAAATTTGTTCTTAAGCTAACACCTCTGCTAGATGGGAATTAAAGGACACAGGATGACTGTAACCATTTAGACTTAACAGCTAGAAGCAGAAGTAAGAACAAAGAAAAACGCATGGGAACAGAATCATAAAAGATTTATAGAGAACTGTATAGAATTTAAAACAAAGCCATTTGGAGATCCTGAGCCAGTGCAGCTCACGAAGTAAAAATGTTACCGCTACATACCTACAGACTCCAAAAATGAGTCAAGCAGTGGTATTTTGACATAATTGTAACAGCTAAAGCTGTTGCTTTGAACAGTTTATAAAGAGTATATTACCATAATCTAGGTATGCCAAAACAGAACTTTGCACTAGAAGCCGAAAAAGATGAAAAGAAAAATGGGGTGCAAGGTCATCTCCAAAGACCTTGGGATTCCTGTGAATACAGTTCGCAATGTTATTAAGACATTTTCTGTTCTTGGAACTGTCAAGAACCTCATAGGTGTAGTGGGAAGAGGAAAACTAATCCATGAAGTCTTTGAAAGTCAGTACAAACTGTTGGGAAAACACCACATACGACATCCAAAGAGCTAAAGGCTAACCTGGAGCAATCTGGAGTGGTGGTTTCAACCCGCACCATACATTGCGCACTAAACAAAGGACGGCTTCATGGGCGAAGGCCAAGGAGAACCCCACTGCTCAAAGACAGACATAAAAAGGCACACCTGATCTTTGCTCAAACCCACCTTGAGAAACCACAATCCTTCTGGGAAAATGTTCTGTGGACCCAAACCAAACTTGAACTCTTTGGCAATGCAGACCAGTGATACATTTACAGGTAAAGAAATGAAACTTATAAGGAAAAAGGCATCCTTCTTACAGTTAAATATGCTGGAGGTTCCATAATGTTGTGGTGCTGTTTTGCTGCCCCAGGAACTGGAAGCTTGGAACATATTAAAGGAATCATGAAGTCAGAAGATTTCTAAGGTATTTTGGAGCGAAATGTGCTACCTAGTGTCAGAAAGCTAAGTCTGGGTTGAAGGTCATTGGTCCTTCAAAAGACAATGACCCAAAACATTCATCCAAAAGTACAAAATAATGATAGAAAAGTAAAAAAATGGACTGTTTTAAACTGGCCAGCAATGAGTTCTCATCTCAATTCAATCGAGAACATTTGGAAAGAGCTGAAATCTGCCATTGGTAAAAGGAATTCTGGAAACATTCATGAGCTGGAACAAATCGCAGTTGAAGCGTGGGAGAAACTACCAGCAAACAGATGTACAAAGCTTATAGATGGCTACAAGAAACGTTTGGAGGTTGTCATCACTGTGCAACAAAATATTAGTGAAGGGTGCCATTAATCCTGTCCAGGTCAAATTTTGTTTTTTTGTCTCAGAAATTACTATGTCTAAGTTTCACAGACATCTTTTTTTTTGTATACCTTTGAACATATTATTAAAATATCATGATGACATACAGTTAGAATATTTCCAATTATTTTTCAAGATGTTGTACACAATATACCTAAAATGTAAGGATGCCAATAATGTTGACCACAAATGTATTTCCCCTATTTTGGGGCTGTTGGACAGATGGGAAGGATCTAGAATTCCTTTGGAGCTTTGGACCCTGGTGTCTCAATTGTTGCTAGCAGCTTGATATACTATAGCTGTGCACTGAAAGCCCCCCCCCCCCCCCCGGACTATTGGCTTCACTAGACACTTGAAATTACCATCTTGGAGAGACTGTGCAACGGCCTGTGGTGAGAGAGACATAAATATGCTTGCTTTTGGAGAGTGTTATTGGCTTGACCTAAGGCGGTGAGGTTCTTGATGATGGTCCATGATCATATGCATTGCTTAAATGTAACAAGATGTTGCTTGTCTACTGTTATGCCCTTCTTCTGGACATGCCCTTGAGGCATCTCAATTTTTGGTTGTATGCCTGGAAAAATTGTTAAATAAATAGTTTAAAAAAAAACTCAGACGTATATGTGCCTTTCTGAAATCGCATGGCAATGTGCATTAGACTGCCCAGGTCACACCTCTACCATACCCTGGATGTGCTCACACCAAAAACGTGTATATTCCTGGCTTTCTAAAATGACTCCAGAGACGTCTTTGTAATTTGCACGTGTGAATGAGTGTTTTCAGATGTGCCAATCAGGAATAGAGCTTCTAAAATGACCCCCTTAGCCAAATGCCTTAGCCAAGTGCCACTGCACTCTTTAAGGATGAATCTTAATAATTCCATCCATGATCAGAATTCAGCTACAGCATTAGCTACAATGCTCCATTTCTTTGGAACTTCCTACCTAATAGTTTGAGTACAGGTGTTTCATACACTGTTTGCTGTTCTAAAGTGAAGGCTGGCTATATACACAAACCATCGGGTCTGGGGTAACCTGTTACGATTGGAATGTATTGTTAGTGGGTTTTCTTTTTTTTTTGAAAATCTGTTTATTAATGCACACACATCACATTACATAACAAAGCAAACAACCAGTACACTACGTCTCCCGGCGGGGTGAACTCTTATCCTCTGCCCGAGAAATAACTCCGTTTTTCAGAAATAACACGCTATACCCCCCCTTATCCTCCCCCCACCCTCCCACCTTCCCTCCCCCCCTACCACTCTGTACCACCCCCCCAGGAGTGACTCGGCTTTCTGCCTCTCCTTACCCGGCTCCAATGTATCCCAAGGCCGTAGGGACCCTCCGGTCACCTTTTAGGGCTCTAATCTAATCTCCTCCTAACCCTCCTGCAGTATTTTGTTACGTATCCGGGATTGTAGCGTTTGTATGTAAGGCTCCCATATCAGCCAGAAGGAAGACCACCATGAGCTGTTCCTCCTCACCCACTTTCTCTCAAAAAGCATCAATTGATGGAAACTATTGTGCCATTCCCAAAAGGTAGAGGGCATTGGTTCTCTCCATCTATGAAGTATCGGCCCTTTACCCACTAGACAGGCCTTCCTCACCAAAATACGCTCCCATCTCCCTTTAGGATGGAACGGTCCAAGTTGATCCAAGACTACTAAGGTCCCCGACCACGCGACTTGTTGCCGGAGCAGGCTATCTAGATATGTACTGATTTGCACCCAATAGCTCTGAATTGTCGGACCACTCCACCACATATGACCCAAATCTGCCAGGGGACCAGAGCATTTCGGACAACTACCGTCCAAGGTGAGACGACTCCGCAGAGCCCTCCTTGGAGAAAAATGTGCACGTATAATGCATTTGAACTGTACCTCTATCCATCGCGCCCCCTAAACCCATGCCAACCGCTCAGCTAAGATCTTAGAAAGTACCTTCCAATCATAATTTAGCAGTGATATGGGCCTATATGAGGCCGCTTGAAGCGGGTCTTTTTCTGGCTTGGGTATCAAAATAATATGTGCATGTTTTCCCCCCCCCCCCCCCCAGCGAACATGGCCTTGTTCCACTCTCTTGTGGTACACCGCCAGCATAGCCGGCGCCACTATGTCACTCAGTAGCTTATAAAACTCTGCCCCATAGCCATCTGGTCCAGGCGATTTGTAACAGCTAGCCATCTGAATGATGTGCTGCACTTCCCCTAATGTTATGGGCCCATCTAGTTGGGCTCTCTGCTGCTCCCCTAGCCGTGGCAGTTTTAACTCCCTAAAATAGTCCTCCATGTGAGCCCTCTCCCCCACTCTGCCGAATATAACTTCTGATAAAAGACGCAAAAGATTTGGGCTATTGCTCTGCTTTCTTTGTGCAAGGTACCTTGATCATCTCTCAGGGCCGACACTGCTCTAGAACCCCTGCTCCCCTGAAGACATTGCGCTAAACATTTTCCTGGCCTATCCCCAAATCGATTGAGCTGATAACGATAATATAGAAAGGATTTCTTTGCTCTGCTATGGAGCAGTTCATCAAGAGCCATTTGCGTCTCCCGCAATTGCTTTTTATTTCCTGCACTGGGATAGTTCGTGTATTTCCTCCGTTCTCTCACCAACTGCCTCTCCAGTCAAACGATCTGCTCTGCGGCCAACCGCCTTTTCTGCGCCGCGTACCCAATAATGTCTCCTCTCAACACCACTTTAGCCGTTTCCCAGTATAACTCCGGGTCACTTTGGTGCTCCTGGTTATAAAGCGCAAAGTTCTGCCATTTCTGTTTCAAATAAAGGTGGAAAGCCGAGTCATTATATAACTCCAGCGAAAATCTCCACATTCTTGCCCGTGCACTACTCTCCTGCCATTCCAGGTCTATCCAAATGAGGGCGTGGTCTGAAATCTCCATCGGCCCGATCTGTGCATCTAAAATATGGGCGAAGAGTCTTTCAAAAGTTAAAATATAGTCTATGCGTGCACTGGAACCATGCGCCCGTGACTGATGGGTAAAATCTCTATCCGTCGGGTGTAACAGACGCCACAGGTCTATCACCCCTAGCCTTCGGCGTAGCCCTTGCAACGCTTTAGTGGTTTGCAAACATCCTCTATCCCCCCCTCTCGTCATATCCAACTCCGTGTCCATCACCCTGTTAAAATCCCCACCCAGAATCAAGGGGGCCTCTGGTAGCTGTTCTATTCGGGATGCCAACTGCATATATAGTGCTCTATCCAGATTGTTTGGGCTATAGAGATTCCCCAGGACAATGAGCTTCCCCTCCATCAGCCCATACACTAGTACATATCTGCTGTTGGGGTCATGATATTCCTGCTCTATCACAAATCACACTCGTCGGTGGATCAAAATGGCCACCCCCCCCCCTCCTTCTTCCCTTGGGCCTGCGCCCCCCACCCTTGTCCCACCCAATCTCTCTGTAATTTCTGGTGCTCTTCCTCTATCTGGAGGGTTTCTTGCAGCATAGCAATATCACATTTCTGTCTGGCTAATGCCTTCAACACTTTATATCTCTTAATCGGAGACCCTATTCCGCATACATTCCAAGAGATGATCTTCAAGGTGGTAGATCTAGTTCAGGCTCTGAACTCTCAGTATGCAACATTACCCCAGAGAAGGCCTCCCCAGCGTGAAGCCCCCCCCCCCATAGCTCTCACTCCTGTTGGATTATGTTAATGTCCTCCCCCTCCTGGTTCTCTATCCCCCTACCAATTCTCCCCTTTCGTGGCCCCGCCCCCTCCCTCTTCTCTTCCCCCTCCACCCCTTCCCCTCCCCCTCTCCCACCCCTTCTCCCCCCTCTGCTCTTCCCCTCCCCCTCCACTCCCCACTCCCCTTCTTTACCCCTTTCCTCCAGTTCTATGAAGTCACCAAGATGTGCAAGTGCCCCCCCCCCCTCCTTCCTCCTTCCATACCTCACTCGCCGAACCCTCGATCCTACTTCCGGCATTGCTGGTCCCCTTAAACTACCCCATCTAACCATACATAATGTTCCATAAACATTACACCCTCGAACAAGCAATCTTAACATGTTAACATTTCTAGGGCTTTTAGCCAACTTTACGTGGTCCAGGGTCACAGGAAAATCCAAGCCCCAAAGTTAGGCTTTTCCCCATGTGCTTGGAAAAGCGTCCCACATGCAGCACTCCATTGTAGTTGGTTCCTCCTCTTGGCTCCATCAGGTCGCAGTCCCCAAGTTAGTGGGGCAATCCCCCAACGATGTTGTCTCTCTCCGCGTCACTTCTTCCACGTATTGGGCCGCTTCCATGGCTGATTCAAAGGCCCGTGAGTCACAAGCAGGCGGGCAGGATACTGTACCACAAACTGAATGTTAGCATCTATCAGCTTTTGAAATAAAGGTCCATATGCCCGCCTGCACAGCCCAGGGCTGCAGAATAATCCTGCACAATCCACAGTTTGACATTGTCCTGTACCATCGTTCCTTGCTTTCGGGCTGCACGAAGCACTGCCTCCTTCTGCGGGAATCTCAGGAACCTTGCCAGTACCACACGCGGCCGGCCATCTTTAGGCCACCTGGGCCTCACTCTGTGCGCTCTTTCGATTTGGACCGGGCCTCCCTCCGCTCCGCCCTCCAATAGCCTCATCGCCAGTGTCTCCAGGTAGGACTTTAAGTCTAGGTCCAAAAAAGCTGTCTGGGACGCCCAAGAAACGCAAGTTGTTGCATCGGGACCTATTCTCGAGGTCATCCAAATTGGCTTCCTGTGCCTGCATAGCAGTTCTCATGCGGCCTACCTCTTGCTGGAGCTCTGCCACACTCTCCTCCACCCTCTCAATGCGGGTCTCGGCCTCCAACACTCGACTGCCCAAGGTTCCCACCGAGGTTTGAAGCAAGTCCATCTTTCCGTTCAGGGCATCAAACTGGGCGGAGAGTGCTCCCACTACAGCCATTGAGATCTCCTCCATGAGCTCTGGAGCTGCCAGCGATTGGGGCGTCAATGGTGCCTCTGTCATTTTCTGCTGCACCGTGCTCCTCCTTCTCCCGGCATCCCGCTTTTACCACCGCCGCCATCGCTTTCGTCTCCATGTTCGCCCGCCGCTTCTTCTCTGCTGTGTGGCAGTTTGGTAGCCGTTTTGTTAAAAGTATTATTCGTCACTTTTGCCGGCGAAAAGAGGGGGCTGGGGCTCAGAGCTCAAGAAGCAACCGCCCACTCAGCTCACCACATCACGTAACTCTCCTTGTTAGTGAGGTTTTTTTAATTCTTCTCCCCATGCTTCTCCATCAATGCATTGTAACTCATTTTCTTTTATTATTGATTGTCTAATCTTAAGACTTATTATGTTTTTGTTTCTTTTAGTCCATGATATTTTAAACCACCTTGTCGTTAACGCTAAAGATGGTGTATCAAAAAGGTAACTCATGATGATAATGTTAGGTAAGGAATTAGCTAAGGAAGTCATTTTGGTAGCCCTGTTTGTGCTTTGGATATCTGAAAACAGGCATAAAGACACCCAAAGCCATTTTAGAAGCCGGGTCTGTGAATGTCCAAGTCTGAACAGGGGCATGGTGAAGCATTCTCAGGAACCTTGGTGTCCCCACCTGATCTTAGAAATGTCCTGAACACCGGGAGTTGTATCTAAGTTTAGATCTGCCGAACAGTGCTCATTTTGACTGAAAAACAACCAGAGGGTATAGAGAAGAAAGCACTCCATCATTCCCAGCACAATTTCAAGGATAGTAGCAGTAGGATTTGAATCCTGGCTTCCCTGCTCCCAGCTCACTACTCTAACCACTAGGATATTCCTAGATGCTTAGGTTCTGAAATGCTATTCTGGGGACATCTATGTAGACGAGCATGTCCACGTTTGTGAAATCGTGCCTGCAACTGGAAGTGCCTGCTTTTTCTTCAGACATTCTGGCTTAGACATCCCAGATTGCACTTGGATATCCTTTCTAAAATCTCCCTCCACATGCAGGGCTGGTGCAAGGAGATGAGGAACCCTAAGCGAACCTCATCCCCTTGCGCCTCCCCCAGTCGCCCCTCAATTCCGCTGCTGCCGCCCCTCTCCGGGACCTACATCTGCAGCAATGCCCTGAAACAGCCCTGTGGCAATTACTTTCAAACTTCACTGCCATGGGGCTATCTGCTTCTGCTCCCTCCAATGGCAACTTCCTTTTCAATGAGAGTGGTGGCAGCTTCCATCCCTATGCAAACAGGAAATCAGCATCGATGGGGGCAGAAACAAACATCCCTGCAGCGCTGATGTTTGAAAGTAACTGCCACGGAGCTATTTCAGGTCATTGCCACTGCTGTAGGTCCTGGTAAGGGGTGGCAGAGGTGGCAATGGGCACTCCCAGTGGGCCGGCTCTCTAGGTGATTGCCTAATGGTAGCGCTGGCCCTATCCACATGAATTGCTGATATAGTTCCAGAAGATAGAAACATAGAAATATGACGACAGAAAAAGACCACATGGCCTATCTAGTCTGTCCTTCCATAACAACTACAACAGTCCCCTTTTTACCTTTAGAGATCCTCTGTGTTTGTCCCATGCTTTTTTGAATTCAGTTACTGTCCTCTTCTCTACCATCTCCACTGGGAGACTATTCCACGGATCCACTACTCTTTCCGTAAAGAAATATTTCCGCATATCACTCCTAATCTATCTCCCTTCACCCTCATCCCATGTCCCCTCGTAGCAGAACTTGCTTTCAATTGAAAGAGGCTCTCTCCCTGAACATTTATGCCACGGAGGTATTTAAACATCTCAATCATATCACCTCTATCCTGCCTTTCCTCTAAGGTGTACATATTAATATCCTTCAGTCTGTCCTCATATGCTTTATAATGAAGACCACTAATCATTTTAGTAGCCCACTCTGCACCGACTCCATCCTGTTCACATCCTTTTGAAGGTGCGGTCTCCAGAATTCCACACTATACTCCAAATGAGGTCGCACCAAAGACTTATACAGAGGCATTATCACCTCCTTTTTTCTGCTAGCCATTCCTCTCTGTATGCACCCAAGCATCCTTCTAGCTTTTGCTGTCGCCTTTTCTACCTGTTTAGCTACTTTAAGATCATCAGACACAACCACGCCTAGGTCCCGCTCTTCTTTAGTGGACAAAAGTCCTTCACCCCCTATACTATATTGCTCCCTTGGATTGCTGCAGCCCAAATGCATGACCTTACATTTTTTAACATTAAATCCCAGCTGCCAAATTCTAGACCATTCTTCAAGCTTAGCTAGATCCCTCCTCATGTTATCTACCCCTTCTTGGGTGTCTACTCTATTGCAGATTTTGGTATCATCCGCAAAGAGGCAAACCTTACCTATATCCGCTATATCACTAGCAAAGATGTTAAAAAGAATCGGACCAAGGACAGATCCCTGGGGCACACCACTGGTAACATCCTTCTCCTCAGAGTGAGCTCCATTTACTTGTACTCTTTGTCGCCTCCCACCCAACCAATTTCTAACCCAAGCAGTAACTTTAGGGTCCATCCCTAGGGTGCTCAGTTTGTTTGTAAGTCGCCTGTGAGGAACAGTGTCAAAGGCTTTACTGAAATCTAAATACACCACATCTAGGGCTCTCCCTCGGTCCAACTCCCTGGTCACCCAGTCAAAGAAATCAATCAGATTTGTCTGACAAGACCTGCCTCTGGTGAATCCATGCTGCCTCGGATCCTGTAATCTGCTGGACTCCAGAAACTTCACTGTTTTCTCTTTCAGCAGCGTTTCCAATAATTTACTCACCACTGAAGTTAAACTAACCAGCCTGTAGTTTTCAACCAGATCCTTACTTCCGCTTTTGTGTAAAGGCACCACATGAGCCTCTCTCCAGTCCTTTGGCACCACTCCCGACTCCGAGGCATTGAAAAGGCCAGTCAGTGGAGCTGCTAGAACATCCCCATCCTCAGTATTCTCGGGTGTATCCCATCCGGTCCCATCGCTTTGTCTACTTTAAGTTGAGATAGTTTCTCATGAACACAGTTTTTTGAAAACTGTTCAAGATGTCTTTTGCTTCTGTTCCCATTTGTGGGTGTTTTCTGAGGTCCTGCTCCTGGTTCTTCATCTGTGAACACAGAACAAAAATATTTGTTAAGCAATTCCGCTTTATCCTTATCAGCTTCTACATATTCCTCCCCTGCACCCTTGAGTCTGACAATACCACTCTTGCCCTTCCTCTTCTCACTAATATATCTGAAAAATGTCTTATCCCCCCATTTTATTGCATTGGCTATTTCCTCCTCCTTTTGAATCTTTGCCTTCTTGACTACTTTGCTAGCTTCTCTAAGTTTTTCCAAATACAGATGCCTTTCTTCCTCTCTCTGTGATCTCTTGTATTTCATGAAGGCCTCCCTTTTTTTCTTCACTTTTTCAGCTACTTCTTTCGAAAACCATAGCGGTCTCCTTTTCCTTTTACCTTTATTTACCATTTTAACAAAAAGGTTGGTTGCCCTTAAAATATCCCCTTTCAGTTTTTCCCACTGTTTTTCTACATCCCTCAGCTGTTCCCATCCAACTAACAACTCCCTGAGGTATTGGCCCATCTTCGCAAAGTTAGTCTTCCTAAAGTCTAAGATCCTCGCCTTTGAATGGATTCTAACAGCCCTAGTCCTAATACTGAACCACATCATCTGGTGATCACTGGATGCAAAATGATCTCCCACTACAACATCAGAAACACTTTCACCATTGGTAAGCACCAAGTCCAGTATGGCCCCTTCACGTGTGGGGTCTGTTATCAATTGCCTGAATAGTTCTCCCTGTAGAGAATCCAGGATCTCCTTACTTCTAGATGATACTGCAGCAGGAATGTGCCAATCAACATCTGGCATATTGAAATCTCCTATCAGTAGCACTTCCCCTTTCCTAGCAATGCTGCACATGTCTTCAATTAACTCTCATTCCACCTCTTCCTCTTGTGAGGGAGGTCTGTGTATCACACCAATGTAAATAGATTTCTCTTTCCCTCTTTCTAGTTTAACCCACAGTGCCTCCCCTCTCCCTTTTAAGCTCTGTAATTCCAAAGCTTTAATAGTAGTTTTTACATATAATGCCACTCCTCCTCCCCTACTTCCTACCCTGTCCTTTCTGAATAAGGTATAGCCAGGTATAGTTACATCCCAATCATGGTTTTCTGTGAACCATGTTTCTGTAACTGCCACTAAATCCAAGTCAGCCACTCCCACCAAAACTTCAACATCAGGGATCTTATTTCACATGCTACGGGCATTTATACACACTGCTTTCCATATGTTACCCCTGTTACCCAGTTCCATAAAGTTATTTAATGTATCACCTACCTGGGGGCTTTCACTTCCCTGGGGGCTTTCTTCACCCATCTCCAACGAATCTAGTTTAAAGCCCTCTTCAGTAGATTAGCCAGTCTACTACTGAAGACGCGCTGACCTTTCTTGGACAGATGGATGCCATCTCTGCTCTGCAACCCTTGGAACAGCATCCCATGGTCTAGGAAACCAAAACGCTCTCGATAACACCATCCACGCAGCCATGCATTCATCTCCAGGATGCGAGCCTCTCTGCCTTGGCTTTTACCCTCAACAGGGAGGATTGAAGAGAACACCACCTGTGCACCTAACTGCTTCACCCTCTGTTCCAGAGCCATGAAGTCACTGGGCTGATACAAGTGATCACCAAGTCCCTCTTGTTGTTTTTGTTGGAGTGGGAGGTGTTGTGTTAGGATCATCAAGTCCCTCTTGTTGTTTTTGTTGGAGTGGATGCTATTGTGTTGGGGCCACTGTGCCCTTTAGTTGTTTTTCTTCAAAGGGAAGATGTTGTGTTGGGGTCACTAAGCCCCTCCTATTGATTTTGTCGGAGTAAGTGGCATTATGCTGGGGCCACTGAGCCCCACTGTTTGTGGGATAGACTACATAATTTCATTAAATATTTCAAGTGACTCTCAGAAAGAGACAAAGAAATGATGGGCCCAATATTCAAAGGCCTTTACACGGGTAACTTCCTTAGTTACCCGTGTAAAAGCCTTAACCGGGATTTTCGAAGGACATCTACATGGGTTCGTGCCCTTCGAAAATCCCAGCTAAGTCCCTAACGTGCCCCGATACTATCCACAGAGCATCGGAGCGTATTAGGGGCATTCTGGGGCGGAGGAAGGGGCTACACAGGTAGCAGCCATTTTCATTGCTATCCGCGTAGTTCTCTGCACCTTAAAGATAGGCGAGGAAAAACTTCTCCTATCTTTAAGACGCAGAGGCTATGCGTGTAGCAACGAAAATCACTGCTACCCGTGTAGCCTCTACGGCTGCCGGGCGTCTGGGCTAACCCGGATATTCACTTCCACTGGCACAGAAGTGAATATCCGGGTTGGGGGGTCGGCGGACAGACTATGCGCCACGGTGCATAGCCTGCCCAACTCAATTTCGGGCCCGATGTTGTTAAGTAATTCTGTTTCAAATATTAAGGACATACTGATAGTTGTTCCAGGACACTGAACCCTCAGTTCATCCCAAACAGTGAATGAATGCATTAACTTTAGTTAAGTTTACACATTTACTGAACCCTCTACTGTAAATTTATGTCACTGCACCCCACTGAGCGCTGTTGACATTTGCTTGTGAGTTAAAAGTCCTGAAGGATCTGTGCAGCAGCATTTTGCACAAACTGTAAACTCTGTAACTGTATCATTTCTAATCCTGTCAATAAAGCATTAAAACTGCCTATCTACCCCTTAACTATAGTATGGATCACTCTCATAAGATCCTTCTTAAAGAGAGAAGTCCAAAGATCACAAATAAGGTGGAGCTGCCAAAAAGAGCTCTTTACTAAGCTATTGTCATCCTCTTGGATGTTAAGCTCTGTTTGTAAGATAACACCAAGAATCTTTACTTCGAATTTCACTGAAAGCTGAATGCTCCCAAAGAACAGGTTAGGAGGATCAAACTTAAAAGACAATTTCCTAACCCAGAATAATTCCATCTTTTGCATATTCAGGATCAACTTCTTTTCCACCATTCATCTGCGTACTGCCTGAAAACATTCCAAAAGTCATGCAAATTTACGGCTCTGATCATTTTCCATTTCACAATAAATCTGCATATCACATGCATTACAGTCCCATATTACAAATATAGGAACCTAATGGCGGTAAATGTATGTTGCATAATCACAAAGAAAGGTTTGAGACTTGTGGTACTCCACATTAGATACCCGATGGGGGTCTTTTACTAAAGGGCATTATGGTGTTGCAGCTAATTTAGCTGTATTTATATCCTGCTTTTCACCAGGTCAAAGCGGTCAATTGGGAGATACATTTAACACGAGGGGATATGACACACATACGCTAATACTTACAGGGAATATGGGCAGTGGAGGGTTAAGTGGCTTGCCCAAGACCACAAGGAGTGCCTATAGGACTAGAAATCTCAGTCCCTCTGGTCTGAGATTGCTGTCCCCAGGTGGGACTTGAACCCCCAGCCCTCCGGCCTGAAGTACCTTGTCCTAACCACTAGGCCACTCCTCCCCTTATGTGCCAATAGCACCAATACCATGGTGCATTAGGTGCAACACCACCGCTTTAACTGTTGGTGGTGTGGACAGCATGTTCCTGGCAATTAATATGGAGCCCTGTGCCCTAATGTGGCATACAAATAGTATGGGTGCACTTAACTCTACCTATTGAGGAGTGTTAAGGGAACCTGTGCTAATTGCAAGGTCACAGTTAGCACATGGTGTTCACCCCCACACCATCTGCGAAGTGCTGACCACACCCACTCTCCACCTCTAAGCTGTTCCCTTACCACCCTAACATATGAGTCACAGTTAGTCCAGACTTCAGCCTGCGCTGTCATGGCACCACTCTAGCTGTCAATGTGCATCCCAGCATGCCTTCAGTATGCACCAGAGCAGGTCTAAGTCAGATAATTCTCATAGAATTCACTATTATTATGAAATATATTTATTAAAAATAATATCAAAATACAACACAGCTGGAATTGTTCCTGTGTGTTTAATAACAAAAATCAATAGCCAGTTGCCCCATTATATCATCCGAGCCCCAGCATTTGATTCTTGTTAAGTTTTTAGTGCTCCATATATATCACAGGGCACTATTTATAAGCATTTGATATACCGCCTTTCGGAACACACTACTAACAAGATGGTATACAATGTACAAAAACAAAATATCAAACATAAAAGCAACAACACATAGTGGTAGACTAGAAAGAGAAAGAAAAGAAGAGTTGATAAAGGATAGAGACTGGGGAGTGCAAATTCATTACAAAAATCAAAAACAACACATCCTAAACATAAAAGGTGACTAAAGTACCATACAAAGACACCATGAAGGGAAAAACCCAGGATTAGGAAAAAGAAAGGTAGGATTGTCTCAAACTAGCCAATTTTGAAATACACCCAAACATCAGCTCAAAAAGTCAGGTCTTTAATGCCTTCTTAAATTTAGAAGAGAACTCTCTAAGTGAATGTATGGAGGTAGAGAATTCCATAGATAAAGATTGAGGTAGAAGAATGTCAAATTCCCAATAGACCTCAAGACACAAATGACACAGCAGAAGAAAGTGCAAGTAGACGGGCCAAGGCTGAATGGAGAAAGGAGACAAGATAGGGTGAGCATTTTTCAGATATATTAGTGAGAGGAGAAAGGGCAAAAGTGGTATTGTCAGACTCAAGGGTGCAGGGGAGGAATATACAGAAACTGATGAGGATAAAGCAGAATTGCTTAACAAATATTTCTGTTCTGTATTCACAGATCAAGGACCAGGAGCAGGACCTCAGAAAACACCCACAAATAGGAACAGAAGCGACGGGGATCTCAAACAATTTTCAGAAGACAGTGTTTGTGAGGAACTAGCTAAACTAAAAGTAGACAAAGCCATGGGTCTGGATGGAATACATCTAAGAATACTGAGGGAACTTGGGGATGTTCTAGTGGCTTCACTATCTGACCTTTTCAATGCCTCTTTGGAATCGGGAGTGGTATCAGAGGACTGGATAAAAGCACATGTGGTCCCTTTACACAAAGGTGGATGTAAGGATGACATTGAGAACTACACATCGGTTAGTCTAACATCTGTGGTTAGTAAATTATTGGAAAGGCTACTAAAAGAGAGAATAGTGAGGTTTCTGGAGTCCAATGGATTGCAGGATCCGAAGCAGCATGAATTTACCAGAGGCAGATCTTGTCAGACAAATCTGATTTATTTCTTTGACTGGGTGAGCAGGGAATTGGACCGAGGGACCCTAGATGTGGTGTATTTAGATTTCAGTAAAGCCTTTAACACTGTTCTGCACAAGCGACTTATATTGAGCACCATAGGGATGGACCCAAAAGTTACTGATTGGGTTAGAAATTGGTTGAGTGGGAGGCGACAGAGGGTATAGGTAAATGGAGCTCGCTCTGAGGAGAAGGAGGTTACCAGTGGTGTGATGCAGGGATCTGTCCTTGGTTCGATTCTGTTTAACATCTTTGTTAGTGATATTGAAGAAGGGCTGAAGAGTAAAGTTTGCTTGTTTGCGGATGATACCAATAGAGTAGACACTCAGGAAGGAGTAGATAACATGAGGGGGGATCTAGCTAAGCTTGAAGAATGGTCTAGAATTTGGCAGCTGAAATTTAATGTTAAAAAATACAAGGTCATGCATTTGGGCTGCAAAAATCCAAAGGAGCGGTACAGTGTAGGGGGTGAGATACTTCTGTCCACAAAAGAGGAGCGGAACCTAGTCGTAATTGTGTCTGATGATCTTAAAGTAGCTAAACAGGTAGAAAAGGTAACTGTGAAAGCCAGAAGGATGCTTGGGTGTATAGGGAGAGGAAAGGCCAGCAGAAAAAAGGAGGTGAAAATGCCTCTGTATAAGTCTCTGTTGCAACATTTGGAGTTTTGTGTGCAATTCTGGAGACTGCACCTTCAAAAGGATATAAGCAGGTTAGAGTTGGTGCAGAGGGTTGCTACTAAAATGGGTAACGATCTTCATTATGAAGCATCTGAGGACAGACTTAAAAATCTTAATATGTATCCTTTAGAGCAGGGGTTCTCAACCCTGTCCTCGGGACCCACCTAGCCAGTCGGGTTTTCAGGATAACCACAATGAATATGTATGAGAGAGATTTGCATACACTGCCTCCATTATATGCAAATCTCTTCCATGCATATTCATTGTGGTTATCCTGAAAACCAGACTGGCTAGGTGGGTCCCGAGGACAGGGTTGAGAACCCCTGCTTTAGAGGAAAGGTGGGATAGGAGCGATATGATAGAGACATTTAAATACCTCCATGGCATAAATGCACAGCAGGGTCTCTTTATATTGAAATCAAGCTCTGCTATGAGAGTGAAAGGGGATAGACTCAGGAGTAGAAACATAGAAACATAGAAATATGACGACAGAAAAAGACCACATGGCCTATCTAGACTGTCCTTCCATATCAACAACTACAACAGTCCCCTTTTTCCTTTAGAGATCCTCTGTGTTTGTCCCATGCTTCTTTGAATTCAGATACTGTCCTCATCTCTACCACTTCCACTGGGAGACTATTCCACAGATCCACCACTCTTTCCGTAAAGAAATATTTCTGCATATCACTCCTGAATCTATCCCCCTTCACCCTCATCCCATGTTCCCTCGTAGTAGAACTTGCTTTCAATCGAAAGAGGCTCTCCCCCTGTACATTTATGCCACGTAGGTATTTAAACATCTCAATCATATCACCTCTATCCCGCCTTTCCTCCAAGGTGTACATATTAAGATCCTTAAGTCTGTCCTCATATGCTTTATAATGAAGACCACTAACCATTTTAGTAGCCACCCTCTGTACCGACTCCATCCTGTTTATATCCTTTTGAAGATGCGGTCTCCAGAATTCCACACTATACTCCAAATGAGGTCGCACCAAAGACTTATATAGAGGCACTATCATCTCCTTTTTTCTGCTAGCCATTCCTCTCCGTATGCACCCAGGCATCCTTCTAGCTTTTGCTGTCGCCTTCTCTACCTGTTTAGTTACTTTAAGATCATCAGACACAACCACGCCTAGATCCTGCTCTTCTTTAGTAGACAAAAGTACTTCACCCCCTATACTATATTGTTCCCTTGGATTGCTGCAGCTCAAATGCATGACCTTACATTTTTTTAACATTAAATCCCAGCTGCCAAATTCTAGACCATTCTTCAAGCTTAGCTAGATCCCTCATCATGTTATCTACACCTTCCTGGATGTCTACTCTATTGCAGATTTTGGTATCATCCGCAAAGAGGCAAACCTTACCCGACAGCCCTTCTGCTATATCACTAACAAAGATGTTTAAAAGAATCAGACCAAGGACAGATCCCTGGAGCACACCACTGGTAACATCCTTCTCCTCAGAGTGAGCTCCATTTACCTGTACTCTTTGTCGCCTCCCACCCAACCAATTTCTAACCCAAGCAGTAACTTTAGGGTCCATTCCTAGGGTGCTCAGTTTGTTTATAAGTCGCCTGTGAGGAACAGTGTCAGAGGCTTTACTGAAATCTAAATACACCACATCTAGGGCTCTCCCTTGGTCCAACTCCCTGGTCACCCAGTCAAAGAAATCAATCAGATTTGTCTGGCAAGACCTGCCTCTGGTGAATCCATGCTGCCTCGGATCCTGTAATCCGCTGGACTCCAGAAACCTCACTATTTTCTCTTTCAGCAGTGTTTCCAATAATTTACTCACCACTGAAGTTAAACTAACCAGCCTGTAGTTTTCAACCGCATCCTTACTTCCGCTTTTGTGTAAAGGCACCACATGAGCCTCTCTCCAGTCCTTTGGCACCACTCCTGACTCCAATGAGGCTTTGAAAAGATCAGTCAGTGGAGCATTTTTTTATGAAAAGAGTGGTGGACAAGAGGACAGTGTCTGAATTCAAAAAAGCATGGGACAAACAAAGAGGTAAAAAGAGGATTATTGTGGTTGATATGGAAGGGCAGACTAGATAGACCATGTGGTCTTTTTCTGCCGTCATGTTTCTATGTTTCTATAATAAGCATGTTGAATAAGAACGAATATTTTCTATTTAATGTGCACTGTAAATAATGGCCAATATTGTGAGATCAAGAGTAGTGAGACGTGGAGCCCATTCAGAAAGGGGCATGTCTGAGCCGTCCAGACGGCCCTGAGCAGGGTGGGCCCGTTAGGACCTGAATCGACCACCTTAAAATGTGTTTAATTTATAGACCCCCCAACCAAAACGCAGACAGCCTCCACTCACTAACTGAACTCTTCAACTCATCCTCAGATCAGAATCCTCTAATTGCCCTAGGAGATTTCAACCTTCCTTCACTACTAATAAATGAATCCAACCTTTTTCTTGAAACGATATCTGATCTAGATTACCATCAAGTAATAAACATACCTACCCACACCAAGGGTGGCACTCTTGATCTTGTACTACTACCCAACATAATCTTCAAACTGTTTAAAACAGACTCTTTAGAATGCTCTCAAATACCTTGGTCTGATCATCACCTTATCAAACTAAACCTCAACTACAATACCAACCACAACATAAAACATACAAGAAATGACCAGAACTTAAAATTTAAGAAATTTAATGAAACTGAGTTTCTGGATTCTACAATCCCTCTCCTTACCCCATCCCCAACAAACCTGGATGAAGCGGTCAAAAACTGGCATACTACCATAAACAATGCAGCCAAAATAAATCAAATTAATAAAAAACTAACCCACTCAAAAACCAACAGTACACCATGGTTTAATAGCACATTAAAACAAATGAAAAGAGATCTAAGAAATCTAGAACGTAAATGGCGTAAAACTAAATCCACCATTGAGAAAGAAATATATTACAACCACCTCACTCAATATAAAGACGCCATAGATAATTCAAAGAAAAATTATTATGCTACAATTCTATCAAAATCATATAATAGACCAAGAGAACTATTTTCCATTGTTAGCAACCTAACAAACTCTTCTCAAACCTCTAGCAAGGAAATCACTGAAATATCAGCACAAACTCTAGCCAATTATTATCAAAACAAAACAAAACATTCACCAATGACCCTAGACCCCATATACAAACCTCTCCATATGCTAAATGAATGGCCAGAATTTCACCCTATATCCAAAACATCATTAAAGAATATCATTCTCAATCTCAACACCACAACGTCTTATCTCGACCCCTGCCCAGTAATCTGGATAAAAAACACACTCCCAACTCTTCTATCCTTCATACTCCCTATGGTCAATCTATCATTACTCCAAGGTTACCTCCCACCTACACTTAAACATGTATAAATCAGACCAATCCTGAAGAATAACACACTTGACAAAACATCCCCAAAATCCTAACGACCTATCTCAAGTATACCATTCTTAGCAAAAGTCATCAAAAAAACTGTACAAATACAAACACAAGAATTCCTTGATTCATCCTACCCTCTTGACGACCAACAATATGGATTTCGTCCCAAGCATGGAGTGGAAACACTTCTGACTGTTCTAACTGATATACTACTAAGAGGAATAGACAACCACAAAAAAGCCTTCATCCTCTTATTCATCGACATATCAGCCGCTTTTGATAGTGTTCACCATTCAATAATGCTTAACAACTTAAGATACATAGGGATATATTCTACAGTTCATAAATGGTTCACTTCTTATCTGAGCAATAGAACCCAAAATGTCAGAATAGGCAATCAAACATCTGAATCATATAAATTTGAAACAGGTTTACCACAGGGCTCAGCGCTTTCAGCTCTGCTATTTAATATATACATAAAACCAGTTTGCAATATCTTTAAAAAATATGGCGTACTCTATCATCTATATGCAGATGATATTATGATGTACATCCCATTCACAATCCCTAACATACCATTGCAACTCCTATCAGATTGTTTTAATGATATAACTTTATGGCTAAATGCCCACAATCTCCAAATAAACCATTCAAAAACCGAAGTGCTAATTGTCACTAAAAATCATGATTATACCCCTCCAACGCATATAACACTTCAAAACCAGGAAATTAAAATAAAAAATGAAGTGAGATACTTAGGAGTTATCTTAGATAAACATCTCACACTAGATACCCATATCAGAAACACCACAAAGAAAATTTATTTCAAACTCAAAATACTTAAACAACTTAGACCTCTTGTATACATACATGATTTCATCAGTATAATTCAAGCTACCATAACCCCCCACTTTGATTTTGCTAATCTTATATTAGTAGGTACATCAAAACAAAACATTAAAAGACTTCAACTTGCACAAAATTCAGCAGCTAGGATCATAACGAAAACACACTCACATCAACATATAACACCAATACTAGCATCCCTTCACTGGCTGCCAATTCAAAGCCGGATAACATATAAAACACTAATAACTACTTTTAAAACACTATTTGATATGGCACCATGCACATTAAGTAACTTAATTACTAAAGAACATTCAAAACCTACTCAAAGAAAAGGTCAATTAAATAAACTCAAAACCCCCAAAGACTTCATAAAAACAAATAAATCAACAAACAACAGAGCATTCTCACATGCAGCCCCAATAGCCTGGAATTCCCTCCCAGTTGAACTAAGAATGCTAACAGAGATTAATGAATTCCGCAAAAAATTGAAAACCCACCTTTTTACAATACACTACAATAACATAGACCAGCCCTCAAAAGAATTAGATAAAGGCTAATCAGTTTCTGGTTAACATCTTACTATAACAGAAAAAGAAAACCTTCCCCATCAAAACCTGAACTACTCATTACGATAATACCCTACATAAAATGTATATGTATATAATGTATATAGTGTTGCACTGTTCCGTGCTAATCTGTTTAACATTTTCTGTTAATTTTACATTGTTTATAGTTATATGTTATATGTAAAACAAACTATGCTTTGTTGACTGTTGTTATTTGTGAACCGCAGCTGATCCCCGGAAGCCGCGGTATATAAGTGCTTGTTAAATAAATAAATAAATAAATTCTGTACCGCAGGAACAAAACATTCCCGTGGCATACAGAATCAGGCCCAAGGACAGCCTGGCATGTCCCTGCATGACTGCAGGGACATCCTCTCCGCAGGCTCCTCTTGCCCCTGGCCCCTGCGACGCCTCTTCTACTCCGCTGCCCGACCCACGGCTGGGCAGCCAGGGTCTGGATCGGGCAGTGCGGTCCTACCTACACCGACCCCCGGCTCCTGGCCCCGGGGGGAGTTCCAGCCCCGATCTCACAGCTTGTGCTGCTTATTCCACCTTGAAGGTGGAGTAAGCAGCACATTCCCCCTGAACACGCAGGACATACAGGGCCGTTACTGGAATCGGCCCTGTACGTCCTGCCACCTCGGCCCACCCCCACTCTGCCCTGACTCTGCCCCTTCCTGCCCCCCCCCCTCCCACTGGCTCTCCCCATACTGCTACTCTAGCTGTGTGAGGAGGGCCTGAGGGGGAATAGGGGCAGGACGGCTTGCGGGCCTGCACGTCCCACCAGGATGTGCAGTCCCACATGTCGCATCTCTGAATCGGGCCCAAAGTCAAAAAGATGAGCATTACATAGAAGTTTAAATGCTGTAGATTGCATCAACTGGAGATATTTCAGAGATATGTTGAAGAGTTTTGTACAAAGCTTAACAAAATCCTACTTGGACATGACTAGCATAAGAATAAGGATTTAAAGTTGTGTAGTGGAGAAGCAAGACTTGACAGAATGAATACACTTGAACAAAAAGTTGATTTGCTGCTTCAACATAAGGGCTGAGTCCAACATGACCCCAAGGGTGTGACCTGAATCTCAGTGAGGAGGTGGAATGCTGTTTAGTGAAAGTATTTTATTTATTTATTTATGCAGTCTTTTAATATACCACTAGGGCCGGAGCATAAAAGTGGTTTACAATAAAATAAAAACAAGATGCATAGAAAAAATAAGAGTAGTAAAAGGATAGGAGAGAAAAGGTAGAGATAAATGGCAGAGGAAAGGGGCAGGTTACAGATAGACTCAGCTACTCAAAATAACAGAAATCCCAGTAAGCGGACTATTGAGGAGGGTGAGGTAGGTGAGGGGAGATGTTAAAAGCTAGCTGGAAGAGGTGTATTTTCAAGGCGGTTTTAAACTTAGGGAAGGAAGGCTCTGAACAGAGAGTGGGGGGAAGTGAGTTCCACAGGGCGGGGTCCAAGAAGAAAAAGGCAGCATCTCGAGTGCATTCCAGATGCGCCTGTGAGACGTTGGGGAGGGCTAAATGGTGAGTGTGAATGGACCAGAGGAGACTGTGGAGGTGATGAAAATGAAGAAAGTCAGTCAGGTAACAGGGGCTGGAGATGTGAATGACCTTATGAGCAGAGATAAGAATTTTATATTGGATCCAGTAACGAACAGGTAGCCAGTGTAGACGAGCCAAGAGAGGCAAGACGTGATCAAAGCGAGAAGAGTAGGTGAGAATGCAGGCAGCAGTGTTCTGAAGTAACTGTAATCTGTGTAACTCATATCAGTAAAGAAAAAAGTGAGAGCCTGGAAAACAGATGGATTTACATTTAGCTGCATTAAGATGCAGTCTCTGAAAGTTAAACTAGTCAACCACTGCCACGAGGCAAGCTTGAAGAGAGAAAACATCAAGAGCCACATGGTCAAAAGAATTTGAATATCATCCACATAGATGAAAGGCCTACAGCATAAGACTGAATCAACAGTTGAAGAGAGGCTGGAAATATATTGAATAGTGTGGGTGGTGTGGGGGGGGGGGGGCAACGGCACAGGGAACTGGTCTGGTAGAAGACAGTGACTTGTGAGAAGAAACCTGAAAGGAACATTGATCAACATAAGAACAGAACCAATTTAGCACTGTAGCCCAAAGGCCTGAGTTGTAAAGGTGTTCAAGCAGAATGGAACGATCAATGAGGTCGAAAGTCAACAAGAGGTCTAGCAAGATGAGAAGCACTGCTTTCCTCTGACCAAGGGCTGAGCAGATTTCACTAACCAACACATTTCACTAACAAGAAGCTACTCCTACAATGCGCTTAGACTATGTCCCACTGTTCCCCTTAATACCTAGGTATTCCTCCCTGTCTGTACATACTTATCGTATTTATTGTACATTGTTATGTGACTATTGTACTGGTTATATGTACTTAAATGTTCTTGTTCACTGTGTTCACTGTAAAACAGTCGCACCTGCACTATTACTTCTGTTACGTTTTATGTAAACGTCCTTGGAAAGGAAGGTATATAAACACATTTTTAAAAAATAAACCATCGCCGACAGAAGCAACTCCATCCTATTACTGGCCTAAATGTCAGCTTGGAGTGGGTGAAGCACAAAGGTCTTGTCAAGCAAAAGGTATCAGCTGAGAAAGTACTATTTTCTCTGCAATTATTGAAAGAAATTCCCCATGTCCCAGGCAACTATCCATTCACAGTCTTGTAAGGACCTCCGAGCTTCTCATAGAGCAGTATTTCTCAGCCTTTTTTATTTTGTGACACTCTTCTGTGCCGATCTTCATGGCACACCAAACCAAATTTACATGATCCTCAACTCCACTCTCTCGCACTGATAGGGCCAGCGTTACCATTAGGTGAACTAGTCAGTTGCCTAGAGTGCTGGCCTTCCGGGGATGCCCATTGACAGTGACAGGCATTACAGTGACAGGCAGCAGCAACAGCAATGGGCTTATCTTTAAATTTTGGCGCCGCGGAGATCTTTGTCTCCACCTCTCAAACGCCCGATGCCGGCTTCCTGCTGCAAACAGGAAGTCGACATTGGGGATTTAGAGAGGGGCAGTAGCAAAGAGCTCCACAGCGCCGAAGTTTAAAGGTAAGAACCATGGGGCTCTTTGTACCTATTGCTGTTGCTGCATATTTCGGAGAGGGGCAACAGCGGAAGAAATGGGCACCTGGGGGGGGGGCACAAAGGATGAGATTCTCCTAGGGCACCTCCTCTCCTTGCGCCAGCTCTGCCCATTGGTAGGAAGACAATAGCAGCATTTTCTACCTGGGATGGAGCTAAGGTTTCTGAAACCCTTAAATCTATACCCTCTCCCTCTCCATGTCCACGTGTTGTTAACGCTGGTCCTGGCACTTGCCAGACATTTGTGCTTCCTTGTCACACTTTATGCGTTGTGCCAGCCCTGCCTCTGTTTCTCATTCTGCTAGCTTTAACCTGATGACTGAACATAAAAGGTCAGCAAGTCCTGCGAGATTACAGGAGCCCAAGCTTTGTCAGATTGTTTCCTCTTCTGACTTCAAAGCCATAGAAAGCGCTGCTCTCTTCCTGCCAGTCGGAAGGAACAAGGGTGGGTAAAATACTCTGGGACTGTAGTGCCGGTAGTAGGTGAGTAGTAGCTATTTTTTCTTGGGGGGAGGGTGGGCAGTGCAGTGAACTGCATCCATGGAAAGTTATAGAATCTACTCTCAAAATATATTTAAAACCACATTTTGTAAGTTTTGTAGGTTACCACAAAATACTTTTTTTTGATCAAAGACACAGGCTTGGGGAGTACATCCTGCCTGCAAGAGAAGTAAATATGCACCAGAAAGTAAAAATTGAATTTCCAATACAATCCAAACATTTCCAACTTATAGATTCTGTGTGGGAGTTACACCAAGATTAGAAATTTTCAACTATGTTCTAGTACTTTCAGTTTATTCAAGGAGCCATGGAGCTAATACAGCACTGTTATATATTCTAATCAATAAACTGAAAATAAAATGCTCTTTTCTACCTTTGTTTGGATGGCTTTTTTGGTCCCAGTCTATTTTTTCTCCTCCTTCTTGTCTGTTTTCTCATAATTCCTTCTCCAGGCTCTTTTTCCTATGTTACATTTCTTATTTTGTCTGTCTTCATCTCTTCCTCCTTTACTCCTCTCTAACAATCTTTTTCCTTTTATTGCATTTTCCTCCTTTTCTTTCTTCTGTACTTCTAAATCTCTCCCTTACAACATCATCTCTTCAGACTCTGCAATCACAACTGGATCTCACCTCTCTTCTCCTTCACTTCTTTTCTTTACCATCTTTCACCCTCCAGTTCTCCCTGCAACAACACTTGACCCTCTCAGCTCTCCATTTCCCCCTAATTTGGTTATTTCTTCAATCTCTCACTTTCTGGCTCCCTTCTTCTCAGGTAGCTATTCATAATTTCTGCATTTTGATGCTAGGACAGAAGAGAAAATGCCTGGAACAGCTAGTGTATCTGCTCCAGTCATACCCACACCCTCTTATTCTTGAATGACAAGAGGGAGAGGCAGGTTAGGGGTCAGAATGGCTTTTCATTGTTTTGGTACCAAGCCCATCCTTTTCCTTCCTGATCCTACATGCTGCCTGGCAAGAAAGTGCTGCTGTAGGACACAGAGGGCTGTTCTCCAGGGCACTTCCAATAGAAATGAGACAAGAGTCTCATAAAACCACACAAAGCCATGTCCATGGTTGTCACCACCAAGGCACACAAGTACTTTCCCAAGGTATACCAGTGTGCCCCAACACACTGGTTGAGAAGGTGACATTTTACTTACCAGATAATGTCTTTTCCTTGAGTTCTGCTAGACCAGTCCAGACAACTGCTACTACTGTTACTACTACTACTACTGAGCATTTGTATAATGCTACAGGACGTACACAGCACTGCACAGATATGTAAGAGACAGTCCCTGCTCATCAGAGCTTTCAATCTAATCAAGACAGACAACAAAGAAGGTGCAGACAGGGATACCTCTAGAGGGAATGGTAAAGAAACACAAGGAGATCAGGAGAGTCAAGATCCGAAAGCAACAGCGAAGAGGTGAGTTTTCTGCCTGGATTTGAAAAGGGTCAGAGAAGGCGCTTGGTGTACAGACTCAGGTAGTTTGTTCCAGGCATAAGGTGCAGCAAGGTGAAAGGAGCCAAGTCTGGAGTTAGCAGTAGAAGAGAAGGGCACAAATAGAAGCAATTTGCCAGAAGAGCGGAGTTCCTGGGGGGGGGGGGGCAGTAGAGAGAGATAAGAGAAGAAAGGTAGTGAGGAGCTGCAGAGTGAATGCACTTATAGGTCAGCAGGAGAAGTTTGAAATGGATGCGGAAACGGATAGGGAGCCAATAAAGTGACTTGAGAAGAGGAGTAATATGAGTATGACAAGGCTGGCAGAAGATTAGCCGCGCAGCAGAGTGTTGAACAGACTGAAGGGGAGAGAGATGATTCAGTGGGAGACCAGCAAGGAGTAGTTTACAGTAGTCAAGACGGGAGGTGATTAAGGAGTGGATAAGTGTCTTAGTAGTATGCTCAGAAAGGAATAGGTGGATTTTGTTGATGTTATAGAGAAAGAAACGGCAGGTCTTAGCTATCAGATGCATGTGTGTGGAGAAGGAGAGAGAGGCGTCCATGACAACCCCAAGGTTGTGAGCTGAGGAAATGGGGAGGAGTAGAGAGTTATCCACAGAGACTGAGAAAGGAGGAAGAGGAGAGGAGGTTTTAGGGGGAAAAATAAGCAGCTCAGTTTTGGCCATGTTCAATTTCAAGTGGTAGTGAGACATTCAGGCAGCAATATCAGAAAGGCAGGCAGAGATCTGGGTCTGGATTGCTGGCAAGATTTCAGGCATAGAGAGGTAGATCTGGGAGTCATCAGCATAAAGATGGTACTGAAAGCCATGGGAAGAGATGAGTGCACCAAGGAACTGGGTATAGAGAGAGAAAAAGAGTGGACTCAAGACAGATCCTTGGGTATACCAACTGAGAGTGGGATAGCAGCAGAGGAGGAGTCACCAAAACAAACACTGAAAGTGCAACGGGAGAAGTAAGAGGAGAACCAGGATAGTACAGAGCCCTTAAAGCCAAGCGAGGACAGGGTATTGAGGAAAAGGTTGTGGTCAACAGTGTCAAAATCAGCAGAAAGGTCAAGAAGGATGAGGACAGAGTAAAGGCCCATAGATTTTGCCAGGAACAAGTCACTGGGGACTTTGGCAAGAGCCGTTTCAGTAGAGTGTAAAGGACAAAAGCCAGATTGTAAAGGATCCAGGAGGGCATGAGTGGAGAGGAAGTCAAGGTAGCGGCAGTGAACCACACGGTCACGTAGTTTAGAAACAAAGGGGAGGAGGGAGATGGGTCGATAATTAGAAAGGCAGGTAGGCTCAAGTGAATTGTGTTCCCCTACCAGCAGATTGGTGGAAACAAAATGAAATGCCCACAATTCAATGACATCACCCACATGCCTCTATCAGCCTGAGCTACTAGAGAGTACCTCAGTATTCATCCCAAAGCATATGGGAAAGCATGGTTAACCTCACACATCCTCAATGTGGGCAACAATGATGAATCAAACAGTCGAGAAACCATGTAGAAAACTATATATGTGAGAAATTGACCAGAAGGTTGTTAGTAAGAAATGAACCTGGAGAGCCAAGTAAACAAAAATCCATGTGGACCAAGGTACTGCCCCAGAATAACAGGTCAGACACAGTTCCATGAGTGGGTCCTGGACTGCTCTATCAGGACCCAAGGAAAGGTCATTATCTAGTAAGTAAAATGTTATCCTTCATATAGTCCTGTTAGACCAGTCCAGACAAGTGGGACGTACCAAAGGTATGCCTCCACTAGGCAGGAAGAAGACACAGCAGCTCGCAAAACCTTGGAGCCAAAGGCCGTGTTCACCTGAGCAGGGCCGGATTTACCTATACGCCAACTACGCCATGGCGTAGGGTCCACAGCTGACAAGGGCCCACAAAAATTGAACAAATTAGCTTTTTTAAAATTAAATTTAAAAAAAAAACACTGGCTGCTGCCGCGGCAGCATAGACTGTCCCGCGGGGCCCCCTCTGCTGCCGCGGCAGCATGGACTGTCCCGCGGGGCCCCCTCTGCCCAGCTGAATCTGTCCGTCCCTCCCTCCCTCCATGCCGGCTTTGAGAGGCGCGAAGGGAGAGTGTCTCCCTCGCGTCTCTGTTAAGCCCACAGGGGCAGATGGGAAATTTCCCATCAGCCCCTGCGGGCTTAACAGAGACGCGAGGGAGACACTCTCCCTTCGCGCCTCTCAAAGCCGGCACGGAGGGAGGGACGGACGGCCGGATTCAGCCGGGCAGAGGGGGCCCCGCGGGACAGTCCATGCTGCCGCGGCGGCAGCCAGCGTTTTTTTTTTTTTATTTAACAATGCGGGAGCTGGAAAAATGTAAAGCTTGCACTTGGGATTTTGGAGTCGGGGGTGTAATTTGTAGGCTAAAGGGACTGTGGAGCCCAGGGAGGAAGGCACCAGGGGCAAGAGGAACAGGAGATGAGCGGCTGGTTTAGGAAGATTGCCCCTCACCCCCCCCCCCGAACGCCTGGAAGGGAGGGGCTGGGGCAGGACACACCTGCTGCTCTGCCGTCTGGAAAGAAGCAGTGGGACTGGGCTCCAGGCCCCTCCCCAGAAATTAAACCTGGCTTGTAATCTTACTCAAGAAGAGCTGGGGGCAGCAGAGGGGGCCCCGCGGGACAGTCCATGCGGCAGCGGCCAGAGTTTTATTTTTTTTTATTAAAGTTTACTTGAGCCGATGGGGGGGGGGGTTAAGACTGGAGGTGGGCTGACACGAAGAAACCAGAAGAAAGTGGCTGGAGCAATTGCAGCTGAAAAAAAATGCACAAACGGTAGAGAATATCTCTTTATTTTGAATTTATTAATTGGAATATGTCAGCTCTGGTAAATGTGCATCATTAACGTCTGCGCTTTGTTTAGTACAAGAGCAGATTAATGTATAGTTTTATTTCTACAGTGTTGTACATTCCAAGTTTGGCTTTTGGGATTCCCAGTTTAATTATGACGTCAGGGCCAACAGCGCGCAGCTGATCCGGTGTGCTCGTTTTTATCTTTTCTGGGGGCCCACAATTTTTGTTGGCGTAGGGCCTCACTCAAGGTAAATCCGGCCCTGCACCTGAGTGTGAATATCCAAGCTGTAAGTCTTGACAAAAAGTGGAAAGTGATGCCCACAGCGCCACCTGACAATGTCTGAAGGGGCTACCGAGCTACACTCCACCTGCGAGGATGCTGGCACCTGAGAATAATGGGTGTGCAAACCCTCCAGAACCAGTCAGCTACGTAATAGGTACACTGATGCAAATGCCTCTGTGATCCAGCATTCCAAAGTAGTTGTCGCAACACCCTCGCACAGGCCAGCAAACAGCACAACAGATGATCAGACTTACAAAGGGAAGTCAAATCTCCAAGTCCCAGAGACACACACCCTCCGGACATCCACAAGGCGAAGAACCTCATCTTTCCCTCTACACTGCTCCTCAGAGAAGGAGGGCAAACAAACCAACTGGTTAATATGAAAGGGAGATATCACCTTGGGCAAAAAGGATGCACAAGCCAAATGAAAGTGGCCTCCTCTGAAGAGGACAAATATGGATTCCGGCAGACAGTGCTTGCCACTTGGAAATGCCTTGCCAAATAAATTGCAACCAAGAAAATAGTCTTAAAGTCACATACTTCAGAGCAGTACACTTCAGAGGCTCGAAGGGCTCCGACACCAGGACCCTGAAAGAAAACCCAAGAAGGGACAAATGACCAGAGGGGAGGATGCAAACTCCGAACCCCTTGAAGAAAACATGAAACATCCGGGTGCAAAACTGAAGACTGAAACAGGACAAGGCTGCCACCTGGACTTTCAGGAAGGTAAGGGAAAAACCCTTTTCCAAACCATTCTGCAGAAGACCAATAGAGCCAACATCTTAGCAGACATTTATTTATTAACGTTTTGTTTTTTTTAATATTGCTTTATCCTGTGGTCAAAGCGATTTACATTATAATGAAAATAGTACACATTATAACAGGGCAATCAGTTTGGAGTATTTGTAACATAAGGGGATAGATTTATCATGTTAGTAGGGGAAGATAATATCATGGTGATACATCAAAACAGGGAAGTTAACTTGGAGGGTTCATAACATGAGGGGGAGAGAGGAGGGTGGTCATGAATATTGCATATTGGGTAGTTATGTTATGTACTAGGAGAAGCAGTCTATAAACAGGTGTGTCTTGAGGCTCTTTCTGAATGCTCTTAAGTCCTTTGTAGCACGTAGGTTGGCAGGGATTGAGTTCCAGAGGGACGGTGCAAATATGAAGAAGGCTCTCTTCAATGTCGTGGAGCTGGTTCTGGTGTATAGTGCTGATATGCATAGAGTGTTGAGGGAGCCTGTTCATCTTTTTTGGTTTTCGGGTGTCTTTTGTATTAGTGATTGAATGTGGATGGACGATAGCACATTGATGACTTTAAAAATTGTGAGGATGGTTTGTATTATATGTGTTCAGCGATGGGTAGCCAGTGTAGCTGTATGAGTAAGGGGGTTATGTGTTTACTTCTGTGGGCATTGCAGATGGTGCAGGCTGCGGTGTTGAGGGTAAGTTGGAGCGGGTGGATTGCTGACTTTGGCAAGCTTTGGAAGATGAGACTGCATTAGTCTAGGGGGTGGGAAGACAAGTGCTTGGAGAACTGTGCGAAAGTCGTGGTGGATTAGGAGTGGTTTGAGGTTGCTGGACTGTCTTGAACTTGAAATAGATACTTTTGGTGATGTTCCTGATGTGGGATGAGAAGGAGAGACGCTGATCAAGAGTGATTCCTAAGTAGCAGACTTCATGCTTTACTTGTAATTGGGTTCCATCGATGGCTATGGTGGCTGGCAGGGTGAAGCTGCTGTCCCTGGTAATGTATAGCACATCTGTTTTTTTGAGGTGCGAGCCATTTATTGATGGAGGTGAAAAATGCCTCTGGGATCGACTGCTTGAAGTCCAGGACATAGCCATTCTGAATGGTGTCTAGCACCCTTCTATCCTTGGTGACATGTGTGAATGGGCTCCAGAACCTACATGGTGAAGAATGGGAGGAACTCCCTCTGGAGGGGACCAAGCCTCCGGTCCCACAAGCCCTATTGAAAGGACTAATTACTGAATTGTAATTCAGAAGCAGAGAAGAAAGACTTTCCAGGATGAAACGCCAGGCATCCTGAGACCCTCAGAAATCAGTCCAGCTCATCCATAATAGACATGCAGAGGCCAAGAAAGGAAGGACCCTGCTTGTTTCCCAGGTTCTTTTGCTCTATCCTCTGGAAGGCGAGAAGACTTGGCCTTGGCTAACTGCTGGACCAACTTCTCCAATCAACCCCTCAAGGAAGACTTCTTTTAAGGCCAGTTGAGTTATCCAGGCTCTGGAGGGCATAACCGCTGCCCAGCAGCAAAGTCATGATGAACTCCACATCACGGCTAACAGGCTAGACTATACATGGCATCAGAGTATCATTCAGTGGGAGAGAATGAATCTGCAGGAACAGAGCTTGTGGCACCAGGTCTGCACACACAGCCAATGGGAGAAAGCTACCACTGTGAAGTGGCTCTTCAGCAGAGGGTCAATCTGTCTATCCATAGTGCCCTTAAAGGCCAAGCCAACTCCCACAGGAGTAGAAGCCCACTGCATGACCGCATTGACGTCTGCCTTTACCTTGGGTGGGCCGGACCAAGAGATGCATTCCCCTGAGAGAGGGCTCACACCCCTTAACATGTCTGTATCCCCCATGCAGTAAATTAGTCAGGATCTGTTACGACCAGAATATATTCTGGAATATTTTCTGAATAAAGACTGGAAGACTGCCGTAAATATCTACACCTCCCATAGAGGAGGAGAACATATGGCCCCTGCTCCTTCACTGGAGTGTTAGCCATATACCAGGTAGAGGAAAACTCAAGCAATCAAAGCCGCCACATTTCCCTTCCAGGACAGGTGGAAAATGTCAGCCTCCACATGAGCCTCCAACTGAGAAAACACTCTTCCTTTTCTTTTTCCTCTCGCCTGCATCAGACTCCTCAGCCAAGATGCCAGGACCAGCACTCTCCAGATTTCAGACAGACCCCAGCTGATCCACATCTCCAGGAGGCAACCTCAGGTCGCTTAGAAGGAGGTCCTCAAGCCAGGCTTCTACGCTGCCCATTCCTCATGTGACTGAGCTGGAGAGAATCCAAAGGCTGCAGGGTTTGAGTTTCCACCCTAACAATCAGGCTTGCTGAAGAAGGAAAACATTTTGGGGAGAAAAAAACAGATTCCAGGGGCTCCCCACCCTGAGAAGAATCCCCAACACAGGGTACACAGCTGGAGCCAAGCCCTCAGAAGAAGGGGAGTGGTCAGCAGCACAGACTCCAGAACTCAAGGCTGGGCTAGGACCTACAGTGCCATCAATCACATTCTACCTTGAGGCGGAAAATTCTGGGCCAACCGAATCCTTTTTTTGGGAGGAGACGGGCACCCCAATGAAGAGTCAGAAGCTGCTATTCAGTATGAAAACACGTCAAACAATGCTTTCTGGAAGAAGACAGAAGAGTTAAGGCATGGCAAAAAGTTATGCACACTAAGGCCACATATGCACAAAGACATGCACTAATGGAGCTCATACAAAAGTGTGCTTTACAATCCATCCCAAATGGCGCTTCATGCACTGAAACATATGCCTCCAAAAGCAGCCATGGAGAAAGTACATACAGCAGGCATTGCCATGGCCAGGACTGAACCAGGACGACAAGCCCTTGGACCCAGTTTCTGTGTGGAGAGTGAAGCAATGGCATACTTGAGATTGGAGAGGGATGCCTTCAATTCCATCCAGGGGTGGCTCCAATGGCAGAGGAACATCTGAAACATCTTCTGACTCAATGCCCACTCCCTGGGACTGAGAGAGTGACAACAGAAGAAGACCACTTCCACATTGACCATCCCAGCAATGTGCTGAGCCGATAGAGCTAGGAGGCTCAGCTATACCCAGGGGAACCAAAGAGTCATCTCCCGGGACACTCCTGCACAGCTTGTATCGCCATGGTGATTGACAGATGCCATAGCTGTGGCATTGCCCTTGAACACTCGTACCACCCTGCCCTTGACCAAGGGCGGAAAACGCATGAGGGCCAGTCAGATAGCCCTTACTTTGAGATGGTTAATGGACCACTCTACCTGCATATGCTCCAACAGCCCTGGGCCGCTCAGCCTGGACAACAGCTTCCCCACCTATAAGATTGGTGCCCGACTCCGGAAGAATCCACGGGTAATATCCAGTGACCTGCCCATCATCATCACACCAGCTGGAGTGAGAGCCTGAGCTCAAGCTCTGGTCAGGAAGGACCACTGGAGCGGTCTCATATGAGCATGCCCATGGCATCAGTTGACTGCCACCACCATCAAGCCAAAAATCTGGGGATAATCCCAAACCCTGGGAGTCTGTTGAGAATCTCACAGTGAAAGTCGTTCCAATCATCTCCATACTCTCTCCATCGTCAGGAGGACTCTGCTCACTCGAACATTGAACTGCGCTCCCAGGAAGTCCAGGGATTGAGAGGTAGCCAACAGATAGTTTCACTGATTAACCAACCAGCTGAGACCTTCCAGAAGGGCGCCACTCAGGCTGAAACCCAAGAGGCATGCGAGAGAGAACGGGCTCAGATAGGCCATTCGTCCAGGAATGGGTGCACTCATAGTCTTTAGCACCATAGCACAGCAGCCATCACCACCACCACCATCATGACCCTGGAGAGCATCCTCAGGACAGAGGAGTGGCCGAAGGTACAGCAGTGAACTGAAGGCATGAGCCAAACATGGCAAAATGCAAACATCTCTGCAGATCCTCCCAGATCGGGATATAAACATCAGATTCAGCAAATCCCAGAAACTTTCTTTTCTTTTTTTTTGTTCATTCAGATGCTGGACTTTAACCAGCAATCTTTAGGTTAAAAGGCATGTAACTTGCAAAAGAGCCATTAAGTCTCAGTAACTAGAAACTCCCATTGGAGCATCACTAAAATCACCGATCACAGAGTTGCCATTCAGAAGTGCAACAAGTGCAAAGAAGCATTGACTGTCTAAAGGCCATGGATTGGAAGGAGCCATACTTCTTTCGCATCCCAGTTGTCCTTGCCCCACTTGGCTGGGGCCCTGGCACCACCGCCTGTAGGTGCAATAACTTATACAACATGGCCCATGTGCTGTCTCTCATGTCCGCCAACCCACATGGAGAGATGACAAATGCCTCTTAGATCAGCTGCTTACAGTTCAGGATATAGCTGTTCTAAATGGTGTTTAGCACCCTTCTATCCATGGTGACATGTGGGAATGGGCCCGAAAACCTACATGGTGAAAAATGGGAGGAACCCCTTCTGGAGGGAATCAAGCCTCTGGGCCCACAAGCCCTATTGAAAGGACTAATTACAGAACTTCAGTCCAGAAGTGGAAAAGAAGGACTTTCCAGGATAAAATGCCAGGAGTCCCAAGACCTCCGGGAATCAATCCAGCGCATCCGCATTGAACATGCAGAAGCCAAGAAGGGAAGGACCCTGCTTGTTTCCTAGGCTCTTTTGGTCTATCCTTTGGAAGGCGAGAAGACTCAGCCTTGACCAAGTCCTTCGCCAACTTCTCCAAGACTTCCTTTATGGCCAATTGAGTTATCCATGCTCTGGAGGACATATCTATTGCCCAGTGGCAAAGCTGTGACCAACCCTGCATCACTGCCAAACAGGAGATATCCCTAGCCACCAGCGGGCTAGAATATACATGACAACAGAGCATCATCCAGCGGGAGAGAGTTAATTCACAGGAAGAGAGCTTGCGGCACCAGGCCTGCACACACAACCAATGGGAGAAAGCTGCCACTGTGAACTGGCTCTTCAGCAGAGGGTCCATCTGTCTATCCATAGTGCCCTTCAAGGCCATTCTGACTCCTAGAGGCCCACTGCATGACTGCCGTGACTTCTGCCTTCACCTTGGGTGAGCCGGACCAAGCAAAGCACTCCCCTGAGAGAGGGCTCACATTCATTAACACGTCTGTATCCCACAGTAAGGAAATCATTCAGGATCCATTGCGACCGGAACATGTCATGGAATAAGTCTTGAAGTCTGCTTTAAATATCTGCACCACCTAAAGAAGCAGGGAACTTACAGTATCTGCTCCATCGTTGGAGTGCCAGTCACATACCAGGTGAAGGAAAACTCGAGCAATCAAAGTTGCCCGGTTTCCCTTCCAGGACAGGCGGAAAATGTCAGCCTCCATATGAACCTCCATCAGAGAAAACACTCTTCCTTTCTTCCCCCCCCCCCCCCATCAGACTCCTCAGCTGAGACGCCAGGACCAGCACTCAAATCCAGGTCTCGGACACACCCCAGCCAATCCACATCTCCAGGAGGCAACCTCCATCCAGGTCATTTAGATGAGGCACTCAAGCTGGGCTTCTTCACTCTGCCTATCCCTCACGTGACTGAGCTCGAGGGAATCCAAAGGCTGCAGGGTTTGAGTTTCCACCCTAATGACCAGGCTTGCCAAAGAAGAAAAAGAATTCCAGGAGGACTACCTGGACTCCGGGAGCTCCCCACCATGAGAAGGATCCCCAATACAGGGGACACAGCCGGAGCCAAGCTCTCGGAAGAAAGGGAGTGGTCAGCAGCACAGACACCGGAATTTAAGGCCAACCTAGAATTCTTGCCCACAGCGCCATTAATCGCCTTCTACCTTGAGATGGAAAATGCTAGGTCAACCAAATCCCTTCGCGCCCTTCAGTAAAAAGTCAGAGACTGCCATTCAGGATGAATCCAGTGAGAAGGCTCTTCGCTTGCCATAGGTCAAACAATGCTTCCTGAAAGAAGACAGAAGAGTTAAGGCAGGGCAAACATTTGTGCTTGCTAAGGCCACATATACACAAAGGCCTGCGCTAATGGAACATATAAAAGAGCGTGTTTATGGGCACTTCATCAGGAACACGCATTGTAGCTATTCAAGCAAAACACGTGCTGGAACCACTGGTGCTCAAGGTGTGCAAACATAGAAAACGTTACTAGAAAACATTAATGGCGCATGATGAAAAATTTGTCAATTATGTTCTGCCACTCTGATAATTATATACACGAAAGTAAAGCGTATCTTATGTTATGACTTTATCATTCTCCTGTTAAATCATTGAACCGCGACTAGAGGTCTCAGACTTTTTGGGCGTCCAAAGGCAAACTTCAGTATAGCTTCTGAATATCGCCCCAATTGCATCAATGACCTTTTTTTTATCACTTATAATCAATTATTTCAAATTAATTGTTTAGAATTTAGGTATACTGAAACAGTGCTTAGCTTTCGATGTTGTCCCCAACGCCATCTATCGCGCTCTTCTTGCATTTCATCCAAATTCGGTTTCTTCAGGGGGTAACTTTGAAAGCACTGCAATTCAAAATATAGCCATATTTATTGTGTACACTCTTTCTACTGTTTTATCAAATTCATAAATATCCATATATGTTAAGTTGCATGAAAACCACATACCCCTTATTCAGCAGTTCTCCATTCATAGATATAAACAATATCATCCGTATTCTCTGCATGAGCCTACCGGCTTACAAAAACGCCGCGCATGCGGACTGGGCTTTTAAACTCTCTTTAAACCAGCGCCCTCCTTAATGACATCAGATGGTAGACGCTATTACGAAATTTTCACATACAGACTTCCCATTCGATCCGAACATTTAATCCCTCTGGGAAAACTGATCCCAACTTATGTATCCAGCGTTGTTCTTGCCATAATAAAGTACGCTCTCTTGATTTTCCTCGTTGTGCTGTTTTTACCTGGTCGATGCAGAAACATCGTAGCTCCTCAAAAGCATGATGCAATTGTAAACAATGATCTATTATAGGTGCTTCACGTTTCTGACATTTTAGTCTACTTTTGTGCTCATTCATCCTCACTCTAAATTCTCGAATAATTTTGCCCACATATATTAAGCCACAAGGGCATTGGATGCAATATACCACAAATGTGGATGAACATGATGTCTGATGTTGTAAATGGTAATTTTTTCCATGATATTGAAATTCTTTTCCTTCTCTAGTGATATGGCATATAGTGCATTCCCCACATTTATGATGTCCCTTCTGGCCAGATTGGGAGTCTGCTTTCAAAGGTTGCAACACTGCAGGGCTCAATAATTCCTTTAAATTTCTGTGTCGCTGCCAAACGCAGCAAACTGTTTTATCTTATAGACCAGGGATGCTATTCAAAACATTAGCGTGATGTTTTATTATTTGCTTCAATTTGAAACTAAACGGGGAATACTTAGTAATTAAATTGATATGTGAACTGGATCCGGCTGCTAGGACTGGTCTCTTCTGTGGATATAGTAGTAGATCCCAATTATTAAACAATGCCCTTTTGTATGCCTTGTTGATGACTCTTTGTGGATAACCGCGACTACTAAAATTTGTTTCAATATTTTGGACTGCTGTTTAAATTCTTGAACATCCGTGCAGTTCCTCCGGTATCGCACAAACTGTGACAAAGGCAGGCTGTCTCGCAATTGTACTACTATAATGCAGAAACGTGTTTCTGTCTGTTTCTTTTCTGTACACCGAAGTGTACCATCCGTTTGCCAGGAGTGATGAAAAATGCCAGGAAGCATCGACAGAGAGTCAACGGTTGCCCGTGATCCACCTTGACTGTTGCCCCAATGGACGAGATGCAGAAGCCCCCAACGAGGACAATGATTAAGTCAAGTCTTGGCACTCACCCCCTAGGAGCTTCAAGATGAGCAAACTGTGCCAGATTCAGTGCTGTTCCCCAATCACTGTATCTTTCTTTCACATGCTTGCATAACAGGTTAACAGCCATATACAGTTGTGGTCAACATTATTGGCACCCTTGCATTTTAGGTATGTTGTGCACAATATCTTGAGAAATAATTGGAAATATTCCTACTGTATGTCTTCATAATATTGTAATAGTATGTTCAAAGGTATACAACAGAAAGAAGATGTCTGTGCAACTTAGTGTAGTAATTTCTGAGTGAAAAACAAAATATAATCTGCACAGGATTAATGGCACCCTTCACTAATATTTGGTTGCACAACCCTTGGCAGTGATGACAGCCTCCAAACATTTCTTATAGCCATCTATAAGTTTTGTACATCTGTCTACTGGTAATTTCTCCCACTCTTCAAATGCAATTTGTTCCAGCTCATGAATGTTTCCAGAATTCCTTTTACCAATGGCTGATTTCAGCTCTTTCTAACAGTTCTCAATTGGATTGAGATCAGGACTTATTGCTGGCCAGTTTAAAACAGTCCATTTTTTCATTTTTAACCATTCTTTTGTACTTTTGGATGTATGTTTTGAGTCACTGTCCTGCTGGAGGATTCATGACCTTCGACCTAGACCTACCTTTCTGACACTAGGTAGCACATTTCACTCCAAAATACCTTGGTAGTCCTCTGACTTCATGATTTCTTTAATACGTTCCATGCCTCTAGTTCCTAAGGCAGTAAAACAGCCCCACAACATTATGGAACCTCCGCCATATTTGACTATAGGAAGGGTGTTTTTTTTTCATTATAAGCTTCATTTCTACACCTGTAAATGTATCACTCGTCTGCATTGCCAAAGAGTTCAAGTTTGCTTTCATCTGTACACAGAATATTTTCCCAGAAGAATTATGGTTTCTCAAGTTGGGTTTGGACAAAGATCAGGCATGCCTCTTTATGTCTGTCTTTGAGCAGTGGGGTCTTCTTTGGCCTTCGCCCATGAAGTCCTTCTTTGTTTAGTGCATGGCATATAGTGTGGATTGAAACCACTACTCCAGATTGCTCTAGGTCAGCCTTAAGCTCTTGGATGTTGTATGTGGTGTTTTTCCAACACTTCGCACTAAGCTTTGAAGACTTCTTGGATTCATTTTGCTCTTCCCACCACGTCCTTGGAGTTTCTTGACAGTTCCATGAGCAGAAAACTTCTTAATAGCATTGCAAACTGTAGACACAATAATCCCAAGGTATTTAGAGATGGCTTTGTAGCTCTCTGAAGTTTGATATATGGTGATAATAGCCTGTTTGATGGTCTCGGCAGCTCTCTTGTCTTCACCATTGTGAAAATAGAACAGAGATTGAATGTGGCCATTTTAAACATTAGACCCATCAATCATTGGTTGATTCAAGTCATGAGAGTACTGATAAAATTGATCACAGATGTGTCTAATTTTGCTGCAATGGGAATGTGGTTCTTCTGTTCAAACTGATTTGAATTGTTTATAAGGATGCCAATAATCATGTCCTCAATAGATACCCAAAACAGATCTCATCAAATGGGAGTAAGATGAATATATCACTAATAAAACAACATACTCCGCAGAAAATTTCAAATATTATAATTTTAATTATCCAGTGCTAAAGAACAAATTTAAAAAGCTAGCAGAGAAACCTTCAGATCCTCACTAAAGATTTTCATAGACTGACAAAGAGCCCGATTCATGGAGGGGGATGTCCAGGCCATCCAGACATCCCAGATAAAGATGGGACTGTGTGGACCAGATTCTGGTGTGCATGATCAAAATGTTCCCGCGGTAGTCAGAATCGGACCCACAGACGGCCCGGCATACCCTTTCTCCCTATGGGGACATCCTCCCCACATGCGCACCCAACATCCACGGATCCTGCCCCCCATTTCCCCACCATCTGACCCATGGCTGCCCTGCAACAGCCTGAATCGGGTGGCGCAGAACCCCCTTCCCCTCACCCCCAGCACCTGGCCTTAGTCCCGGTAGGGATCCTTGGGTCCGATCAGGCCAAAACTGCTGCTTATACCACCTTTGAGGTGGTATAAGCAGCACGTCCCCACAGGCCCAGCAGCACAAACAGGGTTATGACCTGAATTGGCCCTGTACATGCTGCCAGACTGGCCCGCCCCTGCTACGCCCCATTCCCGCCCTCTCCTGTCCCCTGCCGGCTCTCTCCATCCTGATGCACAGGACGTACAGGGAGAGCCAGAGGGGGAATCGGACATGGATGGCTTGCAGGGCTGCACATCCCACCGGGACATGCAGCCCCGCAACCCACATTCGTGAATGACCTCCAAAGTCTCTATCCATAGGTCACAGCTTTATCATTCATCAGACTTAATTATCTTTAGCAACAATGGATATTTTGTTTGGGGTCTTTGGAACCTTCTGGCCTAATAATGAGATTGAGTGGACCTCTTTGAGCTAATCAATTAATTATTTAATTGTTTAATTGATTGGTTGCTTCTTTACAGCTGAATGGATGATCCTTTTTATTCTGACATGTTTTCCAGTTTTGTACAACAGCTGTTTATTTTAATGTAGCACTAGTTGGTAGTTGGTAAATGTTTTCCCCTGAAGCAAGTCTTTGTTAAGCCTGAAACATATCATGGCAGGTCTTTATGACAATGTGTATTCCAGCTAAGTACTATTGATTGTATTATATTTATATTTGGTTGTTCTGGAGGCACAATATTTATAGTGATTTCATAATATTTTGATATAATATTGAAACATTGTAATCAGCGGATGAGACCAATGAATGATAAAGCTGGCATCTATAGACAGAGGCTTTGTTCCTCTATAAAAGTCTTTTAGCGAGGATCTGAAAGTTTTTCCACTGGCTTTTTAACTTTGTTCTTTAGCTGTGGATAATTAAGATTATAATATTTGAAATTTTCGGGGGCATATGTTGTTTTATTGGTGACATAATCATGTCCTAGCAATCTCCCAGTTTCCATACTATTTTCTACTATTTCCTTTTTTAATTGGTCTTGTTTTATTTGATTCTTTTATGTGTCAAATATGTGTGCAGATATAGGTTACTCCTCCACTCCACTGGAAAAATTACCGTCCTGCAAATGTCCCACCACCTCACCAATTTCACCCTGCATCTGCCCCACCATCCTTAAAACTTACCCATTCCCAAAACCTATTGCCCCATAACTGCTCCATCCCCAAATCCACCCCTTTTATAAGAAAATAAGAGCATAAGACATGCCATACTAGGTCAGACCAAGGTCCATCAAGCCCGGTATCCTGTTTTCAACAGTGGCCAATCCAAGTCACAAGTACCTAGCAGGTTCCCAAAAAGACACACAGCTTCCACAATGCTTGTCCTGGAACAAGCAGTGGATTTCCTGGGTCCTCTTTAATATCGGTTTATGGACTTTTCCTCCAGGAACTTGTCCAAACCTTTTTTAAACCCAACTACACTAACAGCTTTTACTACATCCTCCAGTAAAGAATTCCAGAGTTTGATTCCACATTGAGTGAAAAATATTTTCTCTTATTAGTCTTAAATGGGTTACATTGTAGCTTCATTGTGTGTCCCCTAGTCTTTCTACTTTTTGATGGTGTAAACAACCAATCTATGTTTACTCGTTCCACTCAATTCATATCTTCCCTCCGCCGTCTCTTTTGAAGAGTCCGCCCAGTTTGAAGAGCCCTAAGCTTTTAAGCCTTTCCTCATAGGGATATTTTTCCATCCCCTTTACCATTTTGGTGACTCTTCTCTGTATCTTTTCTAATTCTGCTATATCCTTTTTAAGATACGGCGACCAGAATTGCAAACAATATTCAAGGTGAAGTTGCGCCATGGAATGATACAGAGGCATTATAACATCCTTTGTTTTATTCTCCATTCCTTTCCTTATGATTCCTAGCATTCTATGTGCTTGATTGGCCACGGCTGACCCAGTATAGCATACCTTATGCTCTCATATTTTTGTGTTCTTGTGTACTCCACCACAGACATAACAAATGCAGCACACACAGAACACACAACAGAGATACATACCCAAACACATGAACACCACACCCACACAGACACAGAGATTATAAATAATTCCCTAGCTATGATGTACTGCATTTTAAATTATTCACATATATATTTGGACCAGCCCGTCCACTAGGTACAGTAGGCTAGGCGGCCATCAAGGGTGGTCGACCTTGGTGGGTGGAACAGCAGCTTTGTGCCGCCATTTTGGTGTCTGTGGCATAAAAAGCATGGCCTGCCAATTCTGACCCCCCTCCAACGCAACTTCCTGTCAGAGGGAGGCCAGAGTGGCAGGCCATGTGTGCCGAATCATAGTGCAGTTTTTAAATTAGATAATGGTTGAAAGCCAAGAGTTGCCCAAGAGCGAATGGTTTGAAATGATGTAGCTCTGAAGGATACTAGCAAAACAGGGAAGTTACGGCATCCTGATAGAGAGGTTCAAATAAAAGTAAAAGTAACCCAAGTGCAGTTCAATTCTGAGATCATCCCTGTATGTCTGGGGCCATGCACATGGATGGGGGACTTATTCCACCACAGAGGTGGAATGAGACCCTCTGGACATCGGGGAATCATGCCGCTGGGCTGGGCCAAAAAGGTAAGGGAGTGCAGGAGGATCCCCCCAGCCGGATCCTGACCATGGGAGACCAGATAGAGGGTCTGGCTACAGGGAAAGAAAAATATCTGTGACGGCTGGATTTTGTAGCTCCTGAATGGAGTCATGGTGCCATGGCGATGGGACACCATGGCACTGCAGCTCCATCCAGGAGCCTGACTGAGGTAGCCAAGGATCTGCTGTGTGTGCAGACTGATCAGAATCGGGGCCTGGCCTGCACATTCGGGCCGTAGACCCGATTCTGATCCCGTGGGCACGTTTAGCCCCCGTGGGATCAGAATCGGGTCTACCTTTGGGCGTCCCGCTTCTGGTCGGCCACACATGGGGCTGGATGGCCAGTTCAAAATGTGCCTCTGTTTACATCAGGCCTAGGCATTATGTAAATATACTGTCTTGGAAGCTCAGACCAAATGTATTTCACGCTTTAAGAAAGATGGAAGGAAAGCCAAACGACAGTCAATATAGCTTAAAGGTGAGGTCAGAGAGGCTGTTATAGCTAAGAGAAAATCCTTCAGAAAATGGAAAAAATTAGCCAAATGATGAAAGCAGGAAACAACATAAGTACTAGCAAGTTAAATGCAAGGCATTGATAAAGCAGGCAAAGAGAGAATTTCAAAAGCAGCTTGCCGTGGAAGCAAAAGCATGTGGAGCCCGATTCAGCAAGGAGCACGTCCTGTTAGGACCCAATTCTGCACTGCAGGAGCAAGACACTCCTGTGGGTGCAGGATTTGGCCCAGAGATGGCCTGGCATGCCCCTGCAGTCAACCAGGAATGTACTCACCACCTCCCAGACAGCCCACTGCATTGCTGTCCCCCTTTACCCTGCCACCCAACCCCCAACAAGGCTGGCCAGGGCCCGGATCAGGTGGTGGGGACTAACCGTGCCTAATGCTGATGCCACTGGGGGCTGGCTGGCTGATCCAGGGAGGCAGTCAGTGCTTATTCCACCTCCAAGATGGAATAATCTGGCCATCCCCCAGTGCCCCCAGGACGTACAGGGACGTGACCAGCATCAGCCCTGTATATCCAGGTGCTGGTCCCGCCCACACTCCTCCCACTCTCTGCCCCATGACACCCCCATCCCCCACAGCACGCACAGCAGCTCTGTGCATGCAGGGGGAACGTGAGGTGGAATATAGCGAAGGTGGATAGCTAGGCTGCAAGTCCCAGCGGGACATGCAGCCCCACTATCTGCCTTACAGAATCAGGGCCATAATAAAATCTTTTTCAAGTACATTTCTAGCAAAGCACCTGTGAGAGAGTCAGTTGGACCATTAGATGATGGATGGGTAAAAGGTGCACTGAGAGAGGACAAGGCCATAGCGGAGAGAATGAATGAAATTTTTGCTTCAGTCTTAACTGAAGAAGATATAGAAAACTTACCTATACATATATACAAGTCCAGAGCAAGGTGAAAACAACAGAGTTTATTGAAGAACACAAAGGAATACCAATCATCCGATATGGCCATGTTTCGGCAAAACCTTCATCATGGGTAAAGGCAACTATAAATAAAACATATGTACAAAAAATTAGAACCATGTAACAGAAATTCAAAATATAAGGTTAAAATAAATTGAAATAAAATAGCATGAAAGGGAGCAAAGAATATTCAAACATATACAAAAAAATAATTCATAAACATTATAGTCAGCAAACTTTTAAAGTCATGTTATCCTTGAGATAACAAAAAAGGAGGCATAGGGCAGACTTACACGCTAGGATCATGATATGATCACTGGATATGAAGTACTCCTAGCATGTAAGTCTGCTTTATGGCTCTATATTTATGAATATGTTTTATGTATTATTTCGACAAATGAGTTTTGAGATGTCTCATATTTTTAACCTGTTATTTGTATGGTATCATTTTAACTAATTTATGTAAATGTTGTTTAAATTAATTTGGTATTTTTTACATGTTTTTATTTACATTCTATAATGGTTATTTTTAATGTTTTACCTTTAGTCATCTCACCTTTTTGATTTTTAGTTCATTGATTTGTTTTAAATGTACATGTTACATTTTATTTATGATATAATTTTAAAGTTCAAATTGACCTGTTTGCATCTTTTGAATGTTCTCTGTTCTCTTACATACTATTTTATTTCAATTTATTTTAGCCTTATATTTCAAATTTATGCTACATGGTTTTAATTTTTTATATATATGTTTTATTTATAGTTGCCTTTACCCCTGACGAAGGCTTTGCTGAAACACAGCCATGTTGGGTGACTGGTATTCCTTTGTGTTCTTCAATAAACTCTGTTCTTTTCAACTTGTTCTGGACTTGTACATTTGACTTTTGGAAGTGTGTAGTCCTTTTATGTTTGGAATGTCCCATGACAGAAATGATATTTAAAGGTGATGTATCAGAGGAAATGAAACAAAACTTGATAAACTGGGAAGATGTGATAGAGCTAATTGATGAACTAAAGAGCAGCAAATCACCTGGACCAAATGGCATACATCCTAGAGTGCTAAAAGAACTGAAATATAAGATTGTAGAACTACTATTAGTAATCTGTGATCTATCATTAAAATAATCTGTAGTACCCGAAGATTGGAGAGTGGCCAATATAACGCCAATTTTTAAAAAGGGTTTAAGGGGTGATCTAGGAAACTACAAACCATTGAGCCTGATCAGTACCAGACGAAATCTTAGAAAACATTATAAAGAACAAATTTACTGAACATGTGGATAGTCATGGCTTAATGGCAGGAAGCCAACATGAATTTAGCCAAGGAAAGTCTTGTCTCACTAATCTGTTATATTTATTCAAAGGTATGAATAAACAGGTAAATAAAGGTGAGCCAGTTGATAAAGTGTATCTGGATTTTCAGAAAGCCAAGGTCCCTCATGAGAGACTTGCAAAAATTACAAAATCATGGAATAGGAAACAAAGAGTAGGGCTAAATGGCCAATTTTCTCAATGGAGAAAGGTGAATAATGGAGTACCCCAGGGATCTGTAATGGGCCTGCTGCTTTTTAACATAAATGATCAGGAAATGGAAATAAAGAGTTGGGTGATCAAATCTGCAGATGACACAAAATTATTCAGAGTTGCTAAAAGACAAGAGAATTGTGGAAAATTGCAAGAGGACCTTGAAAAATTTCACTAGACAACAAATGTGTTCAAACGTTTTGCTTCCTAAAAAATATTTGCTGATTATGATAGACAGTTTCAAGATGAACACAAATATAATTTCAGATTGACTGTATCACATGGGAATTTGGAAAAACATGGAATTAAATTTTGACTGAATTTAGCATGTTTAATCGCACAATGATGCTGATATTTTGCATAAGTTCACCTGAGCTAAATATGTTTTGCTCCTGATTTTCATTTGTACTCAGCATCTGATGATGCTTATCTCAGTGTCCAACAGTAGCAGCAGGCATTGCTTAGTTCCAGTTGCCCTGATACCACTTTTCCATTGTCACAATGTTCTAGTGAAACCTTTCACCATGTTCGTCGCTAACTGCACCAAGATTAGCAGGGAAGAAGTCCAAGTGTGAATGCAGAAAATAAATCTTCAGTGACATCTTGTACTTCATGGTTTTGTATGCTTGAAGCATGTTGTCAACCACCTGGATGTAGTTTGGTGCCTTGTAATTGCCAAGAAAATTCTCAACAATATCCCTGAATGCCTTCCATGCGATTTTCTCAGGCTCTACTAGCAGATCTTCGAACCACTTCTCATTCATTAAGGTCCCGATTCCATCCCACACGTAGATCCCCTCTGTGCATCTGGTCTGAACCGGATGCACAGAAAGGATCATGATTCTGATCTTGCAGGGCATGTCTAGCCCCATGGGATCAGAATTGTGAACAGTTATGTACATGCAGGCCGGGACTGCAATTCAGTCTGGCCTGCACGTACATGAAAAGCCTGGCTAACTTAGTCAGGGCTTTTAAATGGAGCCGCGATGCCAACCGCAACATAAAAGTGTTTATTCCCCACAGCCCGACCCCCGATCTGGCCTCCTATGGCCAGGGTCAGGCTGTGGAGCATAAACTCTGCCCTCCCCCCCCTTTTGAAAGGGAGACTATGATAAAATGAGGAAAATAGTTAAGAAAAAACTAAAAGGAGCAGTTGCAAAGGTTAAAGACTTACATCAAGCTTGGGTGTTGTTGAAAAATACTATCTTGGAAGCCCAGACCAACTGTATTCCACGCTTTATGAAAAGTGGAAGGAAGTCCAAAAACTGCCAGCATGGTTTAAAGGTGAGGTCAGAGAGGCTGTTGTTGCCCAAAAAGCATCTTTCAGGAAATGGAAAAAAGAGCCAAACGACGAAACCTGGAAACAGCACAAGCACTGGCAAGTCAAATGCAAGGCATTGGTAAGGCAGGCAAAGGGAGAATTTGAGAAGAAGCTTGCTGTGGAAGCAAAAATGCAAAATAAAGACTTTTTCAAGTACATTCATAGCAAAAAACCTGTGAGAGAGTCAGTTGGTCCATTAGATGATAGAGGGGTTAAAGGGGCACTAAGAGGCGACAAGGCGATAGCGGAGAGACTGAATGAATTCTTTGCTTCGGTCTTTACTGAGGAAGATGTAGGGATGTTACCCATGACTGAAGTGGTATTTAAAGGTGCGGAAGAATTGAAGGAAATAGCGATAGATCTGGAAGATGTATTACAACTATTAGATAAACTGAAGAGTAGCAAATCACCTGGGCCGGATGGTATACATCCAAGGGTGTTGAAAGAACTGAAATATGAGATTGCAGACCTGCTATTAGTAATCTGTGAACTTTCATTAAAATCATCTATACCTGGGGTGATCCGGGAAACTACAGACCTGTGAGCCTGACATCAGTACCAGGAAAAATGGTAGAAACCATCATAAAGAACAAAATTACTCAGCATGTAGATAGTCATGGCCTAATTGGGACACAGCCAAAATGGCTTTAGACAAGGAAGATCTTGTCTTACTAATCTGTTATGTTTTTTTGAAGGTGTGAATAAACAGGTGGACAAAGGTGAGTCGCTTGATATAGTGTATCTGGACTTTCAGAAAGCCTTTGACAAGGTCCCTCATCAGAGACGTTTGGCAAAGATAAAGAGTCATGGGATAGGAGGCAGTGTACTATTGTGGATCATGAACTGGTTAAAAGATAGAAAGCGGAGGGTAGGGCTAAATGGCCAATTTTCCCAGTGGAGAAAGGTGAACAGTGGTGTACCCCAGGGATCTGTGCTGGGTCCGCTGCTTTTTGACATATTCATAAATGACCTGGAAAAGGGAATAACAAGTGAGGTTATCAAATTTGCAGATGACACAAAACTATTTAAAGTTGTTAAAACCCAAGAGGATTGTGGAAAATTGCAAGAGGATCTTGATAAATTGGAAGACTGGGCATCAAAATGGCAGATGAAATTTAATGTGGACAAGTGCAAAGTTATGCACCTGGGGAAGAACAACCCAAACTATGATTACAAGATGCAAGGCTCCACATTAGGAACCACCACCCAGGAAAAAGATTTAGGCGTCATTGTGGATAACATGTTAAAACCCTCGGCCCAGTGTGTAGCGGCAGCCAAGTGAGCAAATAGAATGCTAGGTATCATAAGGAAAGGAATGGAAAATAAAACAAAAGATATTATAATGTCTCTATATCGTTCCATAGTGAGACCGCACCTTGAATATTGTGTGCAATTCTGGTTGCCGTATCTTAAAACGGATATAGCGTTATTAGAAAAGGTTCAGAGAAGAGCCACCAAAATGGTAAAGGGGATGGAAGGATACTCCTATGAAGAAAGGCTAAAAAGGTTAGGGCTCTTTAACTTGGAAAAGAGAGGGCTGAGGGGAGATATGATAGAAGTCTATAAATTAATGAACGTAGTGGAACAGTTAAACGTAGATCGATTGTTTACGTTATCAGAATATAGAAAGACTAGGGGACATGCAATAAAGCTACAGGGTAAACTATTTAAGACTAATAAAAGAAAATATTTTTTCACTCAACATGTAATCAAACTCTGGAATTTGTTACCGGAGGATGTAGTAAAGGCTGTTAGTGTAGCTGAGTTTAAAAAAGGTTTAAACCAGTTCCTGGAGGAAAGGTCCATAAACCATTATTAAGAAGGGACCCAGGATATCAATGTTTGACCCAGTACAAGCACTGTGGAACCTGTGTCTTTTGGGGAAACTGCTAGGTACGTATGACCTAGATTGGCCACTGTTGGAAACAGGATACTGGGCTTGATGGACCTTGGTCTGACCCATGTTCTTATGTGATGAATCTATAAAAAGGTGCCATTGTTGTGGGTCATGCTCACAACCCAAAGCCATGAACAACCCATCAATATCAGTGCAGAAAAAGAGGCTGTCAATGTATGCAAAGAAATTTTTCATATCTTCTTGGCGGGTCCGAAAGACAGAAATTTTCATACCTGGCGACAGCAAACCCATCCTTGCAATCTTGAACCAAGTAGTTCAGCTTTTATTTTTGACAAACGTTAGTCCTTCACCAGGTCATTTAATTCTGACTGTGTTATCAGATGAGGCACATCGGACATAAACAGTTCAAAATCTGGAGCCATGTTTTCCACATTTGAACTGCATATTGTGGCATCTTCGTCTGCCTCATCTAGGCTCCATGTCTCTGGTGGCTTCAGTAGTGGCATACTGTCATCATGCAGCACAGGTCTCGTAGCTGAAGGCAGACTGGTGTATTCAATAAATTTTTTATTTTTAGCAGTGAAGTTGGATACATTGGTCAGACAAACATAACAATCTATCACGTGATCCTTCTGTTCTCTCCATATAATTTGGACTGCAAATGTAAGGAGCCCAGGATTTGTCTTGATCACCAACTTTACAACCGAAACAGAGCTCATACGCTTTCTTAATAAGTGCAGTCATGCTGTGTCTTTAAGGCTTAAGCGTATGTTGTTGTTTTTAAGTGCCATCGAGTCAGTGTCGACTCATGGCGATCCTTTGGATAGTTGTGCTAAATTGTGTTCGGTCTTCAATCAGGCGGCTCATTGTTGACAGACTGGCACCTGTAGCTGCTGTTACTGTATCGATCCATCTCACTGCTGACCTTCCTCTTTTGTGTTGACCTTCTATCTTGCCAAGCATGATGTCTTTCTCTAATGACCTCTTTCTTTGCATGATGTGTCCAAAGTGTGAAAGTCAAAGTCTTGTCATCTGAACTTCTAAAGAAAGCTTAGGTTTGATATCCTCTACTACTGACTGGTTTGTTCTTCGGGCAGTCCATGTATACGCAGTATTCGCCACCAGCACCATAATTCAAAGGCATCAATTTTCTTCCTGCCTATCTTTTTCACTATCCAACTTTCGCATCCATATGATGTAATTGAAAATACAATGGCTTGAACAAGTCAAATATTTCTATGGAGTGAGACATCTCTGCTCTTCAGAATCTTGTCTAGGTCCTTCACAGCCATTCTGCCAAGAGTAATGTGTCATCGGATTTCTTGACTGCTTGTTGCTTCTTTTCACAGGTCTGCGACTAAAAAGCTGTTTGATTATTTTCATCTAATTTCCATGTATTTTGAAGTGCTGAAAACAAATAAAATATTGAAAAAACTCCTAGACGTCATGATTTGCCACAACATGCAAAATTGTCTTCAAATTTATCAAATGTTTTCAAATTACTATTAATTAATTCAAATTACTATTAATTAAATCACATAAGTGCATTTAAGATATAAAATGCCAAAAAAACCCTTAAAGGGGTTGTCCTGGTTTTGTAAAAAAACAATATAGCACTGTAAATCTTATGGTCAGCATTACATACATAAGCTAAGCAAGTTTTAAGTCCGTGCTTCTAATGGTAGAAGGGGTTAATCTTTCCTGAACAATCCAGTGGGAGGGAGACAGGGCAGATAGCAGCAGCTCCGGTCAGTGCAGGGGGGTGTGGCCAGCACTGTGACGTCTCGTGTACAGACACAGAGTTGCTCTCTCCTGCATGCCACACTTGTGCACGAATCATCATCAGGTTCTTGGTTCTAGGCTGTTCACACTTTTTCATCTCAATTCGTGTTAGCTCGTCATTCTTCAACCGTTATGTTATGGCTCCGCGAAAGTGTATTAATTCGCCAGACAGTTTCTGTTTCATCTGTGGTGAATATACAGTGTTGAAGCAACAGCAGAATATTACAGACTTTGTGAAAAAAGTATACTTTGCATACTTTGGACTAAAAATTGGAGATCAAGATAAGGTCTGGGTGCCTCATAAAGTGTGCAAACAGTGTGTTGAGGACCTCCGAAACTGGTTCAAGGGTAAGAAAAAATCTTTCCGTTATGGGATTCCTATGGTATGGCGAGAGCAAAAGAACCATAGTGATGACTGTTACTTTTGTTCATGCAATGTGAAAGGGTTTTATTCCAAATGGAAGAATTCCATTTCATACCCCAATCTTCACTCGGCAATTTGTCCCATCCCCCATGGCACAGATATACCAGTACCCAAGCCCCCTGCTTCCTTGGAAGAGATATCTAGCTCCGATGAAGGTGAAGTCATACCTGAACCAGATGACGAATCAAGTTCTGACTTTGAAGATGATACAAGACCAAAATTGTTTTCTCAGGAGGAGATGAATGATTTGGTAAGAGACTTGAATCTTCCCAAAGATGCCGCTGAGTTACTCGGATCAAGGCTGAAAAGCAGGAATTTATTGTTGCCAGGAGTGTCATCTTCATGGTTCAGACATCGTGAAAAGGAGTTCATTCCTTACTTCACCCAGGAAGACAAGTTGGTTTATTGCATCGATGTCGAAGGTCTGATGGGTCAATTTAAAATCCAATATGATTCAGAGCAAACGCGTCTTTTTATAGATTCTTCAAAAAGAAGTCTCAAAGCAGTTTTACTCCACAACGGTTTTTACGCTTCCATACCTGTAGGTCATTCCGTACACTTGAAGGAAACCTACGAGAACTTCGAATTGGTTCTTCGTAAACTTAAATATGAAGACCATGGTTGGCAAGTGTGTGGGGACTTGAAGGTCTTGTGCATGCTGCTCGGGCAACAAGCTGGGTATACCAAATATCCTTGTTTTCTGTGTCTATGGGACAGTCGAGACCGACAAAATCACTGGACCAAGAAGAGTTGACAGCCGAGGGTGCTAACAGTCGGTGAAAAAAATGTCCTCTGAGAAACTTTGGTACCTTCCCATAAAGTTATTTTACCACCTCTCCACATAAAATAGGGATTGATGAAGCAATTTGTAAAATCACTTCCAAGAGATGGAGAATGCTTCAAATACTTGGTCACCAAGTTTCCAGGCCTGTCGGAGGCAAAATTGAAGGAAGGTGTGTTCGTCGGACCAGACATTAGAAGGCTTATAGTTGATCAAGAGTTTGTCAATACCATGATGGATCCTCAAAAAGAAGGGTGAATTGCATTTAAAGAAGTCGTACAGAAATTTTTAGGCAATAACAAAGATCCTCACTACAAAATGATCGTTGGACGAATGTTGAAAGCATTTCAAGCTTTAGGTTGCCTGATGAGTTTGAAAGTGCATTTTCTCCAGTCCCACCTTGGCTACTTTCCTGAAAATTTTGGGAACTGTGAGTGAGGAACAAGGTGAATGATTCCACCAAGACATTAAAGAGATGGAAAGGAGATACCAGGGAAAATGGAGCATTATAATGATGGCAGACTACTGTTGGATGCTTCAGAGAGACATTCCAGATGCTACTCACAAGCGTAAATGCACCAAGAGGAGCCTCACAAGGAAGAAGAATCGAGTTTAGTGTGTGTAGGTGAGCTCATTTCAGTTCAAAAACGGATTTTCATGAAAATATTGTAATAAAACTTTAATTTTATAAGTCTATTTCCATTTATTTTGAGGTATTGCCTTATTTAACATAGTTACCTAAATTGTCTGGAAACGTGATGTCTTATGACAAAATGGAGGTCATTTTCAGATTCAGCACACCAAAAAACATAAAGATTACGTGGAATAACCAAAACAGCTCTCGAAAAAAAATTTTTTGCTATAGTTGATCCAACTAGGATCTATAGTTGGTCCAAGTAGGATCTATAGTTGATCCAGGTAGGTTAAAGTTGTCCATGATTTCAATTTCTTCTCCATCAACAATGAACTTATTGATTTTGCCAGTTGTCATGATCTTTGTCTTCTTTACATTAAGGTGAGGGCCCATTTTTAAGACTATGTTCTTGATCGTGAGAAGCAAATGTTTCAGATCATCTTCACTTTCAGCCAGTAATGTGGTATCATCAGCATAGCGAAGGTTGTTGATGAGTCTTCCACCAATCTTCACACCTCTGTTGTCTTCATACAATCCTGCTTCTCTGATGATTTATTCTTCATATAAATTAAACAGGTAGGGGGAAAGTATGCAGCCTTGTCGTACACCTTTGCTGATTTTAAACCATTCTGTTTCTTCTTTTTCCATTCTAACTGTTGCTTCTTGGTCAATGTACAGATTGTGCAAGACAACAATCATGTGTTCTGGTATACCTATGCTTCTTAATGTGGCCCAGAGTTTCTCTTGTTTACACAGTCAAAAGCCTTGCTGTAGTCAATAAAGCACAAATAGATATCCTTTTGATATTCTTTAGTCTTTACGCGATGATGTCTCTCGTTCCTCACCCTTTCCTGAACCCTCCTTGCCCTTCAGGTAGTTCTTGTTCCAGGTATGGTTGTTGTCTCTGTTGAATAATCTTCAGTAGAATCTTGCTGGCATGTGGGATCAGAGCAATTGTGTGATAATTTCCACAGTCTGTTGGATCACCTTTCTTTAGTATTGGTATAAGCACAGATCTTTTCCAGTCTTCCAAATTTCCTGGCAGAGCCTTGAAAGTATGGTAACAGCTGCATCAGATTGCTGTAATACTTCTATGGGAATGCCATCAATACCTGGTGCTTTGTTCTTTGATAAGGCTTTCAATGCTGTTTCAACTTCTTCTTTCATCACCAATGGTTCTGGATCGTAAGGTACAGGTTGGTCCACTTGATCTTTATCATATAAAAACTCTGTATATTCTTTCCACCTTTTCTTGATCTTCTCAGCATCATTCAACATAGATCTTTGAGCATCTTGTAACATTCCATTTCGAGGCTGGAATTTTTTTCTTTAACTCTCGTAGTTTTAGGAAAGCCAATCATGTTCTTCCTTTTTCTGCTTCTATTTCCTTGCATTGTAGTACTTTTCCTTGTCCTGTCTTACTACATGTTGTAAATCTCTGTTGAGTTCTGTGATTGCCTCTCTTTCTCCTCTGGCTTTAGCTTCTCTGCATTTATGGGCAATTTTCAGTTTCTTCTGTCATCCATTTTGGCCGTTTTTGCTTTTTCACCTTTTATAGAGACTTATCGCTTTCTTCCAACATAACCTTCTTGATGTCATTCCATAACTCTTCTGGAGCTCTGTCATTTGTACCTAAAACAGCAAATCTATTTTGCAGGCAGTCTTTAAATTCAAATGGTGTATTCTCAAAGTCATATTTTGCTACATTCATGAGTGACTTGCTCTTTTTCAACTTTAGCTTGAGTTTGCATACTAGTAGTTGGTGATCTGTACCACATTCAGCTCCAGGTTTTGTCTTTGTTGATGTTATAGAACTTTTGCATCGTTGACTTCCACAGATGTAGTCAATTTGATTTTTGTACATTCCATTGGGTGAAATCCATGTGTACAGTCACCGCTTGTGTTGCTGGAAGAAGGTGTTTGAGATGAATAGATCGTTGGTCATGCAAAATTCTATCAGTCTTTCTCCAGCTTCATTTCTGTTGCCAAGTCCATATTTTCCAACCATTTTTCCTTCGTTGTTGCCAACTTTTGCATTCCAGTCACCCATGACTATCGTGATATCCTGTTTGCATGTTCTGTCAATTTCAGCTTGTACGTGTTCATAGAACTCATCAATTTCATCCTCTTCTGCAGCTGTTGTTGGGGCATACACCTGAATTATAGTTGTGTTGATGGACTTTCCTCGTAGACAAATAGAGATTAAGTGTTCACTGACTGCATTGTATTTTATTACAGTTCTTGCAAGTTTCTTCTTTATTATAAATGCAACACCATTTCTTCTTTGTCTTTCATTTTCAGCATAGTAGACCATGTGATCATCTGATGCAAAGTGCCCGATGCCAGTCTATTTCAGTTCACTGACACCCAACAGATCAAGTTGTACACATTCCATTTCATTCTTGACCACTTCCAACTTCCCTTGGTTCATGCTTCATATATTCCATGTCCCAATATGTAAGTCATCTTTGCAGCTTCTGACTCTCATTTCATGTGCAGCTACATCAGCAGTCAGACGTTCCAAGGGCTTTGATCCAACCACATCATAAATGCTGGCTTTATTCTGAAACGTCTTTAGCTCCTCCCCAGTAGTTAGTTGAGTGCCTTCCGACCTGAGGGTCTCATCTTCCAGCACTATTGTGCAATTTGTTTTGTTGTGACTATCCATTGGGTTTTCATGGCAAGATACAGAAGTAGATTGCCAGGCATTGCCTCTGCGCAGTTTAAGTTTAGTGTTGTTGCTGTTGTCACAGAAATGTGATCCTCCACCGCCAGCACTCTCCCATTCTGCTGCTGCCCAGATAGGTGGTTTGTCTTGGTCTGGCACCTCAGCTGAGACCTGTCCATCTTGGGAGACCCTGCCAGTATTTAAACTACTGATAGCTTAGCCCTCAGCATCACTGATGCACACACATCCTCACAGCATGATAAGCTGCAAACCAAGTGAGGGACTCAAGTGTATACTCACCACAAATGTAACACAGCTGTTGGGACATTGACGAGACATTGACAAGACATTTTGTTTAGACAAGAAGCTTACAGGTAATTGCTATTTTAAGTACACAAACTGATATCAATGTCATGCATAGCATCTGTGTATGAAAGCTGCTTTTACAGCCTGTACTGCCAGCATCCATCCTGACTAAGCATGCCCACGCATTCCTGAGCAGTAGCATTTCCACTGCACATTGTGAGACTGCACTGAGTGCATGCCCGGGCATGCCTGGACTAAACAAAACAGTTTACTTTCTAGGCAACATATGAATAGACTTAAAATATGTGAAGAAATCACAAAAATAGGTGATTGCAAAAAAATGGTGTGTAATGGAAAAATTTCATGGTGATTCTAATGATCAGCAACTCAAAATCCATAAGATACACCCAAAGGTGTTCAGAAAGCAAAATCTTCATTGTCCAGAGACTGGGCGTTCAAATGGCAGATGAAATTTAATGTGGACAAGTTATGCATTTAAGGAAGAACAAGCCAAACTATATTTACACAATTCAGGGTTCCACATTAGGAATCACTGCTCAGGAAAAGGATCGGGGCATCATCATAGATAGTACATTGAAATCGTCTTCCCAGTATGCAGTAGCAGCCAAGAAAGCAAATAGAATGCTAGGAATCATAAGGAAAGGAATAGAAAATAAAACCAAGGATATTATAATGCCTTTGTATTGCTCCATGATGCGATCATACCTTGAATATTGTGTGCAATTCTGGTCACCATACCTTAAAAAGGATACAGCAGAATTGGAAAAGGTACAAAGAAGGCCACCAAAATGGTAAAGGGGATGGAAGGATATCCCTATGAGGAAAGGTTTAAAAGGTTAGGGCTCTTCAACTTGGAAAAGAGACGGCTGAGGGGAGATATGATAGAGGTGTAAAAAATAATGAATGGAGTGGAACGGGTAAAGGTAGATCAGCTGTTTACTCCTTCAAAAGGTAGAAAGACTAGAGGACATGCAATGGAGCTACAGTGTGGCACATTTAAGACTAAACGTAGGAAATATTTTTTCACTCAGCGTGCAAACTCTGGAAGTCGTTACCAGAGGATGTAGTGAAAGGTGTTAGTATAGCTGAATTAAAAACAGGTTTGGATGATTTCTTGGAGGAAAAGTCCATAAGCCATTATTAAAGAGGACTGGGGAAATCCACTGCTTACCCCTGGGTCAAGCAGCATGGAATTTGTATACCTTTGGGAACCCAACAGTACTTGAGTCCTGGAATGGCCACTTTTCGAAACAAGATATATCATAATGTGTCAGACTAAGGATCCATCAAGCTCAGTATCCTATGTTCTGATGTTGTAAGTACAAGTGCTACTGATTTTAAACTGCCAGTGCTTCCACCGCCGCTGCTCCACACCCCCCTCCCACCCAAAAAGACAGAAAAAGTGGCAGGGGTGGTGCAGCATGGCATGGTGTGACTCAGCTTGGCAGGGGGGGGCAGCTCGATGTGGTGGGGGAGTGGCTCAGCCAGGTCCTGCCTGGGGTAGCAGAAACCCTTGGGCCAGCCCTGTATATTTATTTATTTATTTTATTTATTTACCAAAGCTTATATACCACCCCTTCCTGAGATCAGGGGCGGTTTACATGGAACATCAGAACTTGTTTTACATTGAACATAGGAACTATGTACATTTAACATATGAACAAAGGAACTATGTACATTTAACGTAGGAACTATATATATTTAGCATGTACGATCGTGTACGGGTAGTTATATCCATTTTGATTGTGTTTAATGTTTGATCTAGGGTGATTATGTTGTTTGAAGTTTAAGTGGACAGACGTTGGGAGGTGATAATGCTTTAGGTTTTTTGGGAGCTGATGAGGGTGTTTGAGTCACCAAAGTGTTCTATAAAAAGATGTGTTTTTAGGCTCTTGTGGAATTGCTGAAGGACTTTTATTGCTCTTAGGTCATTGGGGAGTGAGTTCCACAGTATTGGGGCCACGTAGGAGAAGGTTCTGGTATAGTACATTGATTTGTGTTGCGGATGTGTGAGGGAGTTATGAATGTATTTTGTGAGCCATTTCTTCTTGTTCTTGACGTGTTTGGTGTTGTAAGGAGAGAGGATAGGGTGGTGGAGGCAATGTTACAATGATGTTTGAAGATGATCATTATATATTTATACTTTACCCTTGTGGTTATTGGAAGCCAGTGAAGATTGTGGAGTATGGGGGTGATGTGATCCTTGCAAGTTGAATTGGAAGCTATCCGAGCGGCCAGGTTTTGCGCTAATTGTAGAGTAGTTTTTTGGGAAGTCCTTGTAGAATGCTGTTGCAGTAATCTGTGAGAGGGGTTATGAGAGCTTGAAGTACTGTCCGAAAGTTGTGGTCTTCCAGAAGTGGTTTGATGCGTTGAATTGTTTTTAATTTAAAGTAGATATTTTTTGTTACTGCTTTTAGGTGTGGGATCATGCTTAGGGTCTTGTCTAACACTACTCCTAGATATCTTACTTCTGACTTAACTTTGATTTCTGTGTCTTATATAGTGACTTTGCTGGGGGGATAAAGTTTGGGTTCCTTGAAATGAATTAGCGCCTCTGTTTTCTTGAGATTGATTTTGAGGTTTTGGGTGTCAAGCCACTTCGTTATAGCAGAGATGCATGCGGTTAGTCTGCAGTACTTCAGGTTAGCAATATCCAGTGGGAGGTACATCATGATATCATCTACGTAAAGATGATAGCTGATGTTGTGTGAATTGAATATGTTACAGATTGGCTGCATGTAAATGTTAAACAGTAGGGATGAGAGAGAGGAGCCTTGGAGGACACTAATTTTCTGCGGAAAGGTTGAGGAGGATTCATGGCCTATTTGAACTTGCTGGGTTCTGTTGTTCAGGTAGGATGTGAACCATTGTAGGACTGTACCTTTTATCCCAATGTGTTTTAGCCTGTTTATTAGGAGGTTGTGCTTTATGCTGTCGAAGGCTGCTGCTATGTCTATAAAAATAAGTAGGAAGACCTATTTGCCAGAGTCCAGTCCACAGATAATTTTATCAATTAATGTTAGCATGAGGGTCTTGATGCTGTGTTGAGGCCTAAACCCATGTTGATTTTCATCAAGGGGGGGCGTTTGTTTCAATGAAATCCTGCAGTTGCAGTTGTACAACTTTTTCAATGACCTTCGATAGGAAGAGTAAGCTTGATATTGGGCGGTAGAAATTGGGGGATTGTTTGTCGGAGTTTGTGGCTTTTAATATGGGTCTTATAGTTGACTGCTTGAGGGCATCAGGCATTTGCCCTATGTTGAGTGAGTAGTTAATTGTCTCACAGATTACTGGGGTGAATTCATCCTTTGTTGATTTTAACCAACTAACTGGGCTGGGGTCCCTTGGTGAGGTAGTTGTGTTAATGTTGGTTATGATGTTTTTGAGGCGTTTATTATCGATAGAACTGAATGTTGTCCAGGTAGAGTGGTAGTGCGTGTTTGGGTTTGTGGGCTTGGGGCTGGGGGCTGGGGGTGTCCGTGGTGCTCTCATTCTGGCAATGGTGGGATAATTTATTAATATAGTAGTTAGCGAACTTTTGGGGGTGTATTACTATAGAGTCATCTTCGTGAGTGTGTGTTTTGGTGAGGTTTCTACTATGGAGAATAGTTCCCGGGGTTTGTTTAGTGATTTAGTGATTACTGCTGCATGGTATTCTTTCTTTCTAGTGTTTACAGCATCTTTGTATTGTCTCAGTGTTTGCATGTATTGTGTGTTGTCTTCTGTTTTTGTGCGTCTCCATTTATGTTCTAGGTTTCTTCGTTTTTGTTTTAATTTTTTTAGGTCATGAGTGTACCATTTGTTATTGTTCCTTTTTTTGATTTTGTTGTTTGTCTTGGAACTGTGGCCGCATTGGCTAAGACTGTGTTCCATTTTTTTATGTATTCATCTATGTTAGTATGGGAGTTATCAAAGTATGGGAGTGTGTTGTCTAGGAATGTTTCCTTGTTGAAGGATTTGTATTTGTTAATTATGTTGGGTTTTACATCAGGTTTGGTTCTGTTGGGTAGTGTGGGTAATGTGAGCTCTATCAGGTAATGGTCTGTCCAAGGTAGTGGTGTAGATATTGGGGAGGAGTAACAAGTGTTGTGAGTGGTGTCTGAGTGGAGGAATATTAGATCAAGAGTGCTACCTTTTTTGTGGGTAGGGGTTTGAACTACTTGGTGGAGGTCTATATCTGTCATTGTGTTCAGAAAGTGGGAGGAGTGGGTGCTATATAATGAGGGAAGATTAAAGTCTCCAAGTATGATCTGCAGTTTGTTTGTGTTTTTGGAACATGCTTGTTCTAGTATGATATCCAGGTTTTTTGGGGAAGGCGATGGAGGTCTATATAATAACGTTAGTGAGAGGAATTTATTTTCTATGGTGAGGATATCAATATCCTCTATATTTTTATTCAGATGCAGAGTGGTGCATAATTCTTTTTTGGCCAATATTAGCACGCCACCGCCACGTTTGTTCTGTCTAGGGCAGTGGTATAGGTTGTAGTTAGGATGAGTAAGTTGGTTTACTAACACCTGGTCTGTTTCTGCTAGCCAGGTTTCTCTCAGGCATAGTATATCAGGTGATTTGTCCGTAGTTAGGTCATTCAGAATTGGCATTTTATTTCTGGCTGATCTAGTATTAAGTAGTAGGCATTTTATAGGGTATGGTGTGTGTGAGGATGGAATATGGTGGGTGTCAGAAATTGGTTTTATATACGAGTCTAGGGTTGTGTGTTTTGTTATATAATTATATATATTTCATTTTCTTTGCTGTCAGGTCTACTGTGAAAGCCAATTGCTGAAAGGTACTGCTTTCTTACAGGTTGCTTTCTCTGTAGAGTCTGCTAGTATCTGTTGCCATGGGTGGGGCTAGATCAAGGAAGTGACAAGGTAGGAATATACCTTGGGTCGAAAGTTTACAGATGTGCTCAGCACTTGGGAGGTTAGGATTTATTTATTTATTATTTATTTAGCTAATTTGTATCCAGCTTTATTTACAAAGTTAGAGTGGGTAACAGATAAGATTTATAGAGAATCATATTATACATCATACAACCATCTGACCTTTTTGTAATTCTAGTGATTTTTACATTAATGTCTGGACATTTCTCAGAGTTTAAAACTTCTATGTGCAGTTCTCTAAACTTCCCCCTTATATGAGTGAGCCTGCCCTGCCTGCTTCCACTGTAACTAGCAGCAGACTGTGGTTGGATTTAAGCCAATGGGAATGCTTTGGAGGCGGAGCAATGGAATGCTCCTGTAGTCACAGAAAGGGAGGGGATGAGCTGGGGGAAATTCCGGTATTGTACATTTGGTGAGGCATAGAAAAGAAATGAAGCCCCTTCCCCCTCCCCCCCCCAAAAAAAAAAGACATAATTCATTTCTCTAGGAAAAGCAGTTCTAGCAAATGCAGCATTCAAACCCTGATTCACAGTAACATAGCAATTACACAATTGTACCTGTCAAACAGCCCTCCTCTCCCTATCACAAACACACACCCATGCAGAAACATACATACAAGCATTCACACACATACAAGAATGCACAGACACACATGCAAGCATATATACAGTGACACACAAACACATACATGTTCATACATATACATACAGGCATCCCAACCCACAAAGATTATATACATGCACGCAAACAAAATAAAGATACTAAACATACATACATATACACATGCACACACACAAACATATACACATTCACACACTCACGCTCACTCTCATACGGACACCACATTCAAAAGACACACAAACACACAGGCAATGCAAATAAAAACATAGGGATAGAGTGGAGGAGTAGCCTAGTGGTTGGGGCAAGGTACTTCAGGCCGGAAGGTCGGGGGTTCAAATCCCACTAGAGGACAGCAACCTTGGGCTGGAAGGACTGGGGTTTCTAGTCCCACAGATGCTCCTTGTGGTCTTGGGCAAGCCACTTAACCCTCCATAGCCCATGTTCCCTGTAAAATAGTTATCTCCAAGTTATAATGCCCTGTTCAATGTAATTTCAGTTTGTTCAATGTAAACCGCACTGATGCAGAATAGCGCGGTATATAAGAGAATATAAATAAATAAATAAATAAATAAGGGATGTGGGTATTGACACACACAGAGGGGATGGAAAGAATTCCATGAGTCGTGCTCTGCATACTTTCCCACTTGTTCAAAATTGGCATTACACTGCCCATCTAAATTGTTTTTAATGATGAATCACATATTACAGTTACAGGACCACAATTTCATATTTCAGTTCTATCAGAACTCTGAGGTTAATGCTATCAGTACCTAGTAATCTGTTATTCTTTAGTTCAACAATTTGATCTATAGCAGGTTTTTAGTCTTCCTTTGACCTTTCTTAAAGTATGGAATGTATTGTTTCAGGCTTCCAAGTATTTATTTATGTAACATTTATAACCTGCTGATCAAAGTTACTTGGCTCCATTGGCCTTCTACATGCCTCATGCAAATTTGTAACCTTTGCTACCATGGCTTTTTCCCCTAATTTCCTCAGTTTATCATAGTTGTCTTCTTTTTTTTTAAAATTTAAATGTTACTGCAGTAGTTTTACTTCATATCCTCCCTCCTGTGATTGTCAAATTTGATTATGTTATGATCACTATTGCCAAGTGGCCACACCATTGTTATCCCTTGCATCAGGTCTTGCCCGGAGATAGGAAAAGAGTGCCCCTTTCATTGGATCCAAGACCAACTGTTCCACAAAGCAGCTTTTTATGGCATCTGGAAACTCAATTTCTATTTTCCCATTTAGTATGGGAGTAATTGAAATTTCCCATTATTAGTATGTTACCAGTCATATTTGTTTTTCTAATCTATGTTAGTATTTCAGTCTTTCATCCACATATTTCAGTCTTCTTTCCCTTATCCAGCATAAACCTTCACTCCTCCATTTCTCACTTGTCTCCCTCTTTTAACCCCTTTCATCTCTCCCATCTCTGACCTTTCTTCTCTTCTCCTTCATCTCCTCCTCCTTTCCCAGCCAGCCCTCTTCTGCCTTCCCCATCTCATTCCTTCTTCTCATCCAAACTTCTCCATTTCTAAATCTCAACATCGCCATCCCCATCTCTATCCTTCTGTCACTTACCCGCTCTCCATGTATTTCTGCCTCTTACCCCATGTTCCCAAATCTCCCCCCCCCCACCTTCTCGGTTTGATCCCCAATTCCTTCCCATCAGCTTGATCCCTGGTCTTACCCCTTTCCCCATTTGATCCTGGGTCCTCCCTCTCTTCTTGCTTCCCCTCTCCCACATTATTCTTATTCATTTATCCCCACCCCACCTAAGGTTTTCTTTGCTTTTCTCTCCCTACTCTACTCGCCCCCCCCCCCCCCGGCCCTCTGTTTTCCTTGTGATTCCCCTTCTTCACCCTCAGCCCAAGTTCTCTTATCTCATCACCTCAACCCTGCCTTCATCTGAAGCCTCCTATAGAACCTTTGTTCTCATTCTTAACTCCCTCTGGACTGTCTGTCTCTCACTCCTTCCCATCAACATCCCTTGATCCTAGATCCTCCTCCCTCTCTGACCTGCAGGAAATCCGCAACTTACCACTAGCCTGAACTGTGAGGGGCCCCTTTCATATTGTCTTACACAAGATGTAGGAAGCCCCCAGGTTGCTGGAATCATCAGGCAGTAGACAGAGGCTCTCGTGGCTAAAGCGGCCCGCTCCTGCCAGCCAGGGAAAGAGGGGGGAACGCGGGCAGGGATGGTGAGATGGAAAATGTGCAAACCAAAGATGAGCACAGGAAGACTTCAAGCTGTGCACAGTTACCAGTTGCACATACATGCAGCTTAGCTGAAAAGGGACATTGGATTGTGTTGATAGTTTGCTTTACAGTTAAAACAAAAATAAGTACAATTTTCCTTTTCATTCATTCATGGAGATATGCTCCTGGATGACATTTTGTTTGTTTTCAAGGTTACAGGTTTCATGCTCTAGAAAGAATGCATATAGCAAAGGTGTTTATCTTCCCCACTGCGCTGCAGAGACCACATCAAACATAAGAGTGTAATTCAGCCTCCACACTCATGTCACCTTTGGCCTGTCCTCTCAGACTGCCACCAACACGGCCACTCAGCCGTCAGGCAAGACTACGCAGTCACCTAGGGAAGCAGCTTCTGGGAACGCAGCAAAAAGCATCATCAGTTAAAGCAAACAATGTCCTGACATCCAGATAAATGGAAAGGGTCATCAGCATATTCTCTTACCTGCAAGGAGAGTGAGCACATAAATTCATGCAAAGCAAATATTAATATTTAAAAATATTGGGCCCGATATTCGAAGGGCATTTACATGGTTTACAGCCCTATAAACCGTGTAAATGCTTTGGACAGGAATATTCAATGGCATCTACACACTTAATGCCGTTGAATATTCCCATCTATGTCCCCTACACACCCGATGCTATCTGGGGCAAAGTGGAGGCAGTGACTGCCGTTGTCCATGTAGCAGAGATATTGGACTGCTACATGGTTAGTGGTCTGCAGCTAAAACTAGGCCAGCTTTTGGCTCACCTAGTTCTAGCCGTGGACCACTAACTGGGTAGAAGTCCAATTTTGCTGCTACATGATTAGGCTCTGCAGTGTTGACCCCTTGGCACAGCATTGAATATCCAGGATTAGGTGTGAGCAGGCAGGGCTATGCACCATAGCGTCACACAGCCCACCCAGAAGAAAATCGGGCCCATTATGTCCAGTTATACATTTTTAAAAAATTGTTTTGGAAAGAGGGGTGTTGGGTGATCATAATTGAGGGGGAGGGGAGGAATGACATAAGGTTGAAGGTTTGCACCAAATACCCTTGCACAGCAGAGCAAGCAAAAACAATCTCTGTGTATTTACGTTATAACTGAACAGATGTTATGTTCAGGTTCAAAATAAATGTGTATTCTGTTCAGGACATACTGGCCTCCTTGTCAGCTTTGTAGCATACAGCACTATACGGCATCATCCTACCACAACCCTGGGATATGGAGAGGGTGGGGAATACCACGCGCTTCCGCGAGCGCGTCCCTCTACATCCCCGCCCAGGAATCACCTAAGCATGGCTGACCATGGAGAAAGTGAGGTTACTTATTGTAATACGGAGTTCCCTATAGACAACAGGATGAGTCAGTCACACAAACCCACCCCATCCCCTTCAGATGAGCCTGCCAGGCTAGGGAAAGACTGAGGCGGGAAGGGCAGGGATCAGGGTTTGAAGGGAAGGGAGCATGCTCAGAGGAGTCCAAAACAAAAAAGGAGGAATTCCTCTGAGCTATTGGAGAGCCAATCCAGTTCCTGCAGATGACACACCTAGGCAGGAATGACTCAGCCTGCTTGAACATGGGGAAAGGCATCCTACCTCCGCATGTCAGACACACACACGCACGCACCCCTGCTCCACACCACACAGCGAGTCTCCCAGCTGTGCAGTACACACGCACAATCACTGCAGCCCCGCACCCCACCCCCACAAAGGCACCCACTGCTGCATCCCATGCATAGACAGCCATACCACCACTGCAACACACACACATACACTTAATATCTGAAGGTATAACTATTATCGGTATGCTTGTCTAATGATGCAGAATGGTAAAGGAATCTGGCATTGCTCTCATGAGATGAAAACATGAGACCAGCCACAAGAGACAATGGAGAGGGGGCCAAGGAGGTCGGAAGCACTGCCTCCTAAGAAGCTCACTGCAATATTTATGGTGCTGCTCTTTTCTGGTTCGGCTCCTTATTGTGTTAGTTTTAGAAGCTGGTGGCATTATGATATGGCACATTTGCATTATAGGTCTTCAGTGACTTTTGTAGGGTTTTGTGTTAGTTTGCAATCTGCCTGGGGCTGGAGAGGCTGTTAATGAGATGACACTGGAATCAGATTTTTTTGTCTTATAAGAGGGTTGCTCAGAAAGTAATGCCCCAAATAGAGGTGTGAAATTGAAAGGGTAGTAACTTGGAACTTCAAAGGACACGTGTGTAATTTTACAGTCGTCCGACAAATAGCGAGGCGGTAGTGATCCTTCAAATGATGTCTGTGAGTGACACATGGTACAAACGACGAGCTGTAATTGAATTCTTGGTAGAGGAGAAAGGAAGTGTGAGAAACATTCACAAACGGTTGTGTGCTGTGTATGGAAGTTCTGCAGTAGATAGGAGCACCGTTGGATGATGGGTGAATAGAGTAAAGGCTTCAAGAAGTGGTAAAACAGAACTGGAAGATCGGCTGCGGTCTGGGCGTCCTGCCTCAGCCACCTGTCCAGACAAGTTGCAGTGCACTGATGACATTATTCGTGCGGATCGGCACATCACGAGTCGGGAATTGTCCGTACAGCTTTCCATCAGTAGAGGTAGTGCAATGGCAATTATTGACTCTTTGAGATAAAGACCTCCCCCTCAGCTTCAAAACCCTCCAGCAAATCAGAGCAGATGTCTTTCCTTTGGTGTTTGTGTTCGGTTGTGAGACTTTGTGGAACCCATCTTGCACACACCTTTGAATATCCCAAAGAGTCAATAATTGCCATTGCACTACCTCTACTGATGGAAAGCTGTACGGACAATTCCCGACTAATGATGTGCCGATCTGGACTGGTGGCTGAGGCAGGATTTTCTTTCTCCTCCACCAAGAATTCAATTACAGCTCGTTGTTTGTACCGTGTGTCACTCATAGATGCCATTTGAAGGATCACTACCGCCTCGCTATTTGTCGGATGACTGCAAAATTGCACACATGTCCTTTGAAGTTCCAAGTTACTACCCTTTCAATTTCACACCTCTATCTTCATTCTGGACTGAGAAAAAACATGCGGGGCATTACTTTCTGAGCAACCCTCGTATACTGGGTTCTATGGTGAAATGTCCTAGTTCTGCTCTGCACCTATTGTTGGAGGAAGGGTCTTGCTGGACGCAAAATAGATGTTCAAAAAGAAAAAGAGAGAACCATAGCACAGTTTCTAACACCAAATTAACAGGCCAATGCAGAAAGCTACCGCGGGCTTTACGAGCCCATAACACCACATTTAAGCACATTTTTACGATCCACCCCATGGAGGAAATAGACCTAAACGCTGGCAGAAAACTAGCGCCCAATTAACACCACGTGTACTTAAATGAATACTGATTATTTAAATGTTTTTGAATCTTCTGGGCTGGTATGCAAATCATGGCTATGCCAGATGCAGAGACAGGCATAGATGATTTTGCAACCAGCCATAGCATCAAAATTTGAACTGCACGATCTGATTAGAAGTAAACCTTTAATGCTTCTCCCAACAGTATTTTGATGGCACCGGGTACTTTCCCCAATGCCTAGATCATCTTCTCCCCAGATCATCAGGCATCGGGCAAAGCCCCCGATACCATCAAAACACTATTTTATTTATTTATTTAAACAGTTTTTCTATACCGCCCCTTCCAGAGATCAGGGGTGGTTTACATTTAAACAAACCAGATACGTGGAACAGTTATTACAAACCATAATGGTATAACTATGTACAGATACATAAGAACAAGAAAATGTGAAAAGTCATTAACTATGTACAGATCAGGAAGTTAGAGGAAGGCTTTTAACAATATAGTTATATTTGTAGGTTACATATGAGTGGGGGTAACAATTATGCATTAGTCAATATTGTTAAAGTATTCTGTAAAAAGAAGTGTCTTCAGTTCTTTCCTAAAGGTCTGCAGATCTTTGATTGCCCTAATGGGGTCTGGTAATGAATTCCATAGAGTAGGTGCAGTGAAAGTAAAGGCCCTGTTGCTAGTTATTTGTTTCGTTTTAGGCACTGAGGAAGGTATGGCAAGTATTTGTTTCGTTTTAGGCACTGAGGAAGGTATGGCAAGTATGTTCTGGTTACTCTTCCTTCTGTTCCTGAAGTCTGTTTGTGATTGAATTCTAGATTTGAGGAAGGAGGGAGAGATGTCGTTAATTAGTTTGAATGTGGTGATTATTGTTTTATATTTTACTCTGCTCGCTATTGGGAGCCAATGCAGATTCTTGAGTACAGGTGTGATGTGATCTGTTAGATGTGTTCTGGGAATAAATCTAGCAGTCACATTTCGGGCTAGTTGTAAGGTGCTGATAGTTTTTTGGGGGAGACCCTGTAGTAAGATGTTGCAATAGTCCCAGTGGGGTGTTATAAGTGCTTGGACCACTGTTCGGAAATCACTAGGTTCAAGGAGAGGTCTGAGGTTCTGGATGGTTCTTAGTTTGAAAAATATGGTCCTGGCTGTTCGTTTTATATGGGTTGACATACTGAGGGACTTGTCCAGAATGATTCCTAGGTAGTTTACCTCCTGCTTTACTGGGATTGTGGTGTTTTGTATGTTGAATTGGTTGGGGGGGGGGGGTAAAATCTAGGTTTCTTGTTGTGAACATAATTTCAGGTTTTTTAAAATTGATTTGGAGGTTGTTATTGGCGAGGCAGGTTTGTGCCTCTAGAATGCATTCAATCATGTTGCTATAGATGGGGCTTTTTATATTTACCGGTGTAAATAACATAATATCGTAGACATAAATTAGGTATCCTATTTTATGTTTCTTGAAAATTGAGCAGATTGGTTGTATGTACAGGTTGAAAAGGAGGGCAGATAATGCTGAACATTGTGGGATTCCCTTGTGGGAAATAATGAAGACAAAAAAGAATCCCTAGTGCCCCATCTCCCTACAGTAGGAGAGAAAAGGAACATGGGATGATTTGTTCAATAGGAAAAAAAATATAAAGCTGAACTGAAACCGGTTTTCTGATGTTCCAGTACTGTGTGGTTCATCAGTCTGTCATCTGGTTAGATAAGAGGTTGCTGTGTGCAGTCAGGAAGCAGAGAGATGACCGAAGGAAAAAATGCAAATTAGCCACCAATGCTGGAGAGCAAACCAAACTAGTGCAGACTTCTTGTGCACATGTGTTTGACTTGCTCTCCGCAGTTTAATGCTGCGATGGGTCATTTGCATGTGCAGGGATACCGCGGTGGGTATTTGCATACCCTAACCTTCCTGCATTGCAGTTAAAATGTGTGCACTGTCAGGAACATTAAACAATCGATCCAGCGCGGGTCTAGCACCGGCTTTCTGCATCGGCCTGTAAATTAGCTATATCTATTTTTCAGAGAATATATACCTACAGGCGTCAGTATTTATTTTAATCTTAGAGTGCCAGGATAAATAATTAAACAGCTACAATTTTTGTTGCATTTTAATTATATAGACTAGGAATATGTTGCTTTCCTTTTTTTTTTTTTTTTTTTGGCAAAGCCACTGAATGAGAACCTCTTCTCCCTCTTTGAGTATCTTGGGGGCACCAGCTCATCCCTCGCCTGTTTGATATACTGGCTTCCTATCCATCTAGTTTGTTTGTTTGTTTGTTTGTTTGTTTTTTAAGATAACCGTAATGAATATGCAAGTGTATACAAATACACAAATGAATATGCAAGTATGTCACACACCCTTTGCCATCCCAAATGAAGCCGTCAACCTATGCCCATGCAGAGTAATCAACAAAGCTAAAAAAAACCCTGGACAGCGCTATTTTGCAGCAAGCTATTTCTTTTGCTGTAGGGAACTAGGCCGGCGAGTTTAGTGACTGCGCGCTACTCCGTGCAGTCGCCCCTGCATCTGAAAATGGGCCCTATCTAGCCTAGCCAGAGTAATCGGTGCCTTTTGCCAATGAAAGCAACTCAACCGCTGGCAGCTCGTGTAAGTGTAGAGTGTGATCCAGCAGGGGGCGCTGCAGGCCTGCTCACCAACACCCCTATCACTTACCTTCTGTTTGTGCACGATGCAAAAACCGATATATGCAGACGGGACCTATGATGCAACGTAATTTTTCTCATCACTGGCAATTGCAAGCCAGGAAATCGGATGAGAGAGAAATTGAGAATATCAAGTGCACGAACTCCCTTAACCAGATGTGCGCCCTCATTTCTGCCGAAGCTCCCAGCTCCGCACCCTTGGTAGTTTGTACCTTTCAGCCGAGATATTGGTTACCGTGCAAATGAAGGAATGTATTGTAATTTCCAATAACTTCAATTAAGAGATCGGGAAGGAAGGTTGTTTGCGCGGGCCACAGTGCAATTCAAACAAAATGATTAGTTACCCTACCTTTTTGCTTTTGTGCCCTTCGGGGAGGAGGGGGGGGGCATTTTCCTGGCTGTAATGGTGTACTGAGTGTCATTTTCTAGAGTAATACAAACTAAACATGGATTTTCTTCTACGAGTTCATAAAGGGCTGGCTGCACGTTACAAAACAGAGAGTAAACGTCTATAAACGTTCCCAGTTCAGCGAGTTTCAAAGGATCTCAGGTTAGAGGAGGGCTGAGGACTGGCCGCTGTAAGGTGTAAGCCGTGAACCGAATCTCCGCTGGGGGGATCAGTGCCTCGGGGATAGGCTTCAGCTGGAAGTCACTGACCAGTCTCGGTGCCTGCCACACACACACACGCAAGCCCTCCACACCTCTCATTAACTGGCCATCTGAGATCGCCGGACATTTGTAAGCTAATTAAACCTGTGGACAGCCCTCCCCGTTCTGCAGTGCCCCCTGGCTCATTCCATAAAAAAGGGCAACTGGAAGGCAGCGCTGTGCACTGAAGGAACGAATAAGGAGGGGGGGGGTCTTTCTAGAGTCTGACTCTTCTCTTGTCCATCAGCGTATGGGGGGGGGGGGGATTGTATCCGCGTCTGTGTGCGCAGTAACCTGCTACCAGTTCCTCACCTGAGGAGAAACCCACGGTAGGAATGAGCGATGAACGGACGAATGGTGAGCTGCTTTCCCGCTATGCTCATGGTGGGTACCTTCTCGGACCTATCTCCCGGCTGTATTGGAAGGAACCGTTAAGGATTTCGTTTAGGACCTTCTAATTAACAGGTAGTTAAATCCACCTCGAAATACGCAGGAGACGTCCTATGGTTTAAGCTCCAGCATTCGACAAAGTAAAATAAATATAAACGTGTACAGACAATTGCATTTTGACATCATTTATTTGGTAGCCTTAAAAATGAAAACGTACAATTTATCAGTGTTAATCAAAGGAAGGTCTTTGCTTCCGTTTATAGTTAAATCTTCAATTTTACATTTCAGATTTTTGTAAAGACAAACCGACTGTGGGGGAGGGGAGAAAGGGCGTTAATTTACTTTTATGAATAGCCATCACATTAAGAGTGCAATATAAGATGTGCAGGTCTAATGGTGACACCCGCGCCCATGATACAATAAAATCGCTCTTGCTCTGTTTTAAACTTAGGTGGAAACAGGCGTGCCATTTTTCCTCTGTTATTATTTCAGCAATCCCGGGTGTCAGTGCCCTACCTTTTCAGGAGATGGAGAGCGTGTCTCCCGGGTCGGAAGAGGTGGCCTGGGGGAAGCGGACTGACACAGAAAATAGCCTAGTTAATGAGACCAGAGCGAGGAGGGCTGGCCGCTTACTACCCTACAGCCAGGGAAGGAGGTCTGACTATTTATAAAAACAGCCCGGGGCTGGGAAACAAAAAAAGTTCATCCCCGGGTCTCCGAGAGAAAATATGTAGAGTTACTTTCGTTCACTTGTAGAGTTCTTCAGTTCGTTCCTGAACAACGAAATAACTAGTCACTGTGGAATGCTTCGGGTTTTATATATCTCTCAGTCTCTAAAGTCTGATTTATCCATTTGACTACAGAGAATGAGAAACATAATTATATACAAAGATACAGCATATAGCCACAATATACCTGTATCTTCAATATGATTCGACAAGAAATCTTTTGTTTTTCCTTTTTGTTTTTACAGTTTTCTATTGAATTTACGGTGTTTTCTGTTTTTGTTTGTTTTCATAAGTTTTGAATGTTTATGGTAAATCAGACAGATGTAAATATTTTGAGGGAAACTCCCCATAGTTCTTCCGAAGCGTTGCCTTGGCCTAAAGAAAACAATATTACACTTCCTTTCATTTGAATATAGAACTAAGGAAATCCACACAAAGGTTTCCTCATCTGCTGATTCCCGGAGACCTAAAATATCATTAAAATAGTTTATGTTCCCTATCAGGTGGGGGTCGTCTCTTCGCTGTTTCTTCATGCTCTTAAATTTGGAAAAAGCCCTACAAACAGGATTAGAGCGTTTATCGAAGTTCTGTGTCCGTCTTTCCGAGCACTGAGATGGAACAGAAATGACTTTTTTCTCGAAAGGACCCAGAATCAAACTAGTCCCTTCTGCCTTAAACCTGTTTTCCTCGCACCCATTTCACGCTCATCAACACTTTTTACAAGAGCTGCTCGGACAGGCTGTTAAGAAAAAGGCGATCTATGCGTTTGGCCATGCTACTTTACCAGATATTATTTAACGCATTCCTCGAGAACACGGAGAGATTGTGTATATATCCAGAGACAAAAAAGAAAGAGCCAAACTGGGAGAGTAACAACAGCTTAAAATCTCAAATATAATCGACTAAAGTTGAAGATGAATGTCGAACATATATTTTCTGATGAGGAAATCTTAACTTCAACAAAGAGCGATCTGTTACAATGAAAACTGCAGTAAAGAATAGGTAAACCGAAGAAGAAATTCTCATATATTTTATTTGTTCAAAATATATAATACAAATTTATTTTCTTCGCTTGTACATCTTTCTTTATGATGAGGTCCCCTACTGATGCAGTTTTGGAGTGTCGTATGCATTCTGAACCATTTCAGGAAGATTTATCAGTATGTAGCAACCACTGGAAATAGAAAACGATAAATTCAAAAACCGAGAACAAGTCGAAATTTAATCTTTACAACTTTATTTAGAAATTATAAAATGCTGGGATCTTACTTTAAACAAAGACGTATGTGATATTTTTTTTCATTGTGCAGCACATCGTCTTATTATCGGGTTCAAGTATATAGATTTTTTGGTAAAAAAAAAAAAAAAACTTGCAACTTAAACAAACCAAGTTTCATGCTTTTCTGCCTTCAAAATCTCCCCCTTGCCCTATTTTTTCTAATATCCGAGATGAGAAATGGAACTTTGGTTTTCTGAAGGCAAAGAAGCCGAAAGAATGAAAGCTGATCACTTTTTGAGAAACGGAACCCACAATGGAGGCAACAAAATGAGACACGCAACAGGTTTTCCAAGTTTGTTTCTGGCAAATGGAGCATAATGAATCTTAATAAGATTTCGATTTCACGCGGCATCAATCTGTTTGAGCAGACACTGGAGACACATTTTAGGAATGTGGAACTCTATTCTTTTTTTTTATGTAATCTTTTCCGCACGGTAACTAATTCGCACAATTAAAGAGTTGTTGTTTTTTTTTCCTTCCCCTTATCTACACGATGATGTTAGTCAACTAAGAGAAAACGCTTGAAAGAGTTTTTTAGGCCATACTTTGGAATCTTTCATTATTTTAAATAAAATCATAAGTTCGTTGCCCTTATTTCTAACGTTCAAGTGGACTACATTGCAATCAGGACACTATACGTAAGTGTGATAACATGAACGTCGAAGCTTATTTAGACTTTCGGGCGGTTAACGTTATTTTAAAGTGGTTTTGTGAGGGATTCCTGGAATGGAGCATATTTTCGTTTCTGAACACACCTGCGTCTGACGTCTCTTTCACCCTGCTCTCAATTTTGTGAAAATAAATATACGCTTTCTTTAAAAGAAAAAAAAAAGTTACTCCAGCCGGTATGGGAGGATTACCTGAGCATGCCAGCTACGGACAAAACCAGTCTGTTATTTGTAAACAATGTATCAGTCAGGTCTGCTCTTTTTAAACTGGCAGAGGTAAAACCTTTCCTGGCTGATTAATTAAAGCAGCCCGGGCAAGACTTGTCAAAGAGAAGAATGGTGTCCCTTCAGAAACGTTTGGTAGCCCAGCTGTTTGGGAAAAGGGGCATGAAAGTCGATTTGACCACCTTCTTTTAAGGACTGCACAAATGCAAAATAGGTATATAGCCCTTTCCCCAGCTCCCGAACACACGCCTTTTATTTAACCATTTCAGTAATTAGGATGAGGTGGGCTGGGAGGTATGACAATTTCTTTTGGGCTATAGGTTACGAAGGGCAGATAAAAATATTACAGTCGTTTTACGGCTATTTGTTATAAACGTACAATCACTGAGAAATGTTACTACAGCGCCTGAGAGATCCTCAGATATAAATTCTGTATAGACAGATGGCTTTTATCTATACATCTAAGATGGGGAGAGAGAGAGATCTCAGATAGACAGACATTCAGACAGACAGAGAGAGTAGGGAAGCGTGTGTGGTCACAGTCCCAGGGCTCTGGCTCTAGCAGCGAAGTGGAGGGAAGGGGCGGAGTTATTTTTCCATTCAACCTCTGATTGGTAGTTCGGTTGAACGTGGGCGGGGCATACCAGAGAAGAAAAGTGCGTAAAAAAGTGCTTGCCTGGTGACGGATGCTCAAAAAGTTCCGAAGTTTTTCCAATGCTTTCCCAAGCAGCGGGCGAACGAAAAGACATTTTACGGCCATAAACACCAACAACAACAACAACAGTCCTGCTTATACGAAACGTTTGTACTTGGAGATCCTGGAGGTTGATTTGTTTGCTCTCCCACCCGCCGTTCTCCCTTCCTCTTTTAATTTTTCTTCTTCGGGATCATCATCATTGTCCAGACAACTTGTTTCCAGGGATCGTGGTGGCAAGAACAGGGAACTTTAAAAGAAGGGAGAGAGGAGCGCGCTGCAAAAGTTACAAACATAGAAGGATTTTTGTGCGCACCAGTTCCTGGAAGATTTCTGGACAGTACTATTCTCATCGGCGGGATTGGGGGTGAGGTTTGTTACAAAACCCCATTTGATTTGTCTCCTTCTTATTTGCTATACGGAGACGAAGGAGAACCTTTCCCGTGAGAAGGGCAGAGACAGGACAAAAGGGATCTCAACTTTTGCATGGACAGCGCTGTACCCCGGCCCCTGCCCCGGCCCCTACCAGGCACAGGAAGAGAGTGGCCGGAGGATCGGAGGGGGCTGGGGGGTGGGGGTGGGGACGATCGTCCGGTCCCGCTGGCTGATTTTTAGGAGCGGGGGAGCTGGGGGCTGAACGGGCCGTCAGCAAAGGAGGAGCAGCAGCAGCAGCAGCGGCGGCCGGATCTACAGGGGAGCTGTGCCGGCGGGTCAGCCATGCAGGCGCGCTACTCCGTGTCCAGCCCCAACTCCCTGGGAGTGGTGCCTTACCTCGGCGGCGACCAGAGCTACTACCGGGCCGCTGCTGCAGCCGCCGCCGCCGCCGCCGCCGGGGGCTACGCGGGCATGCCGGCGCCCATGAGCATGTACTCGCACCCGGCAGCCGCCGCCGAGCAGTACCCGGGCGGCATGGGCCGAGCCTACGGGCCCTACACGCCGCAGCAGCCCCCGCAGCCCAAGGACCTGGTGAAGCCGCCCTACTCCTACATCGCGCTCATCACCATGGCCATCCAGAACGCGCCCGACAAGAAGATCACCCTGAACGGCATCTACCAGTTCATCATGGAGCGCTTCCCCTTCTACCGGGACAACAAGCAGGGCTGGCAGAACAGCATCCGCCACAACCTCTCGCTCAACGAGTGCTTCGTCAAGGTGCCCCGCGACGACAAGAAGCCCGGCAAGGGCAGCTACTGGACTCTGGACCCGGACTCGTATAACATGTTCGAGAACGGCAGCTTCCTGCGCCGCCGCCGGCGCTTCAAGAAGAAGGACGTGACCAAGGAGGCGGCCGGCAAGGAGGACAAGGAGCAGCGGCACGCCAAGGAGCAGCAGCCGGCACAGCAGCCCGAGCCCGAGAGTGCCGGCAACCCGCCGCCCGTCCGCATCCAGGACATCAAGACCGAGAACGGCACCTCTTCGCCTCCCCGCGCCCTCTCGCCGGCCCTCAGCGCTGTCCCCAAAATCGAGAGCCCCGACAGCAGCAGCAGCCTCTCCAGCGGCAGCCCCCACAGCCTCCCGTCGGGCCGCTCCCTCAGCCTGGAGGGCTCCGATGCCCAGCACCAGCAGCACCACCCGCAGCAGCACCATCACCACCACCAGCAGCAGCCACAGCAGCACGGTCAAGGCTTCAGCGTGGACAACATCATGACCTCCCTCCGAGGCTCCCCCCAGGGCGCGGGGGAGCTGGCCTCCAGCCTGATCGCTTCCTCCCGGACAGGCATCACCCCTTCCTTGCCCCTCAGCTATTCTCCGGGGCAAAGCTCCATCTACAGCTCGCCCTGCAGCCAGGCTGTCAACTCCAGCGGCGCTGCCGGCGCCGGGACCTATCACTGCAATATGCAAGCCATGAGCCTTTACTCCGGAGACAGATCGGGCCATTTGGCCAACGCCAACAACGCCTCCGCGGCCACCACGGTGGACGAGACCCTGCCCGATTACTCCATCACTACCACCACCAGCTCGGCCCTTAGCCACGGCAGCTTAAGCTCCGGCCAGGACGGGCACCACCCGCACCAGGGGCGCCTGACATCTTGGTATCTGAACCAGCCTGGAGATCTAAGCCACTTGGCGAGTGCTGCCGCTTACCCCGGGCAGCAGCAGAACTTCCACTCTGTGCGAGAGATATTTGAATCGCAGAGAATAGGCTTAAGTAATTCCCCGGTGAATGGAAATAGCAGCTGTCAGATGGCCTTTCCTTCCAGTCAATCGCTCTATCGCACCTCAGGGGCTTTTGTATATGACTGCAGCAAGTTCTGACCAAAGTTACAAACACACGCACACACACAACTCCCATCCCCCTAAAGATACAGCAAAAAAACGTTTTACAGACTTTGTATTCTCGAATAAAAAGTTCTTAATAGAAAATCTCAGCCCTCCCCTACCCCCCCACCCCCTCCCTTTACACACACACAGACCCTATTTACTAGTTTGTACAAAACCAACCAAACGTGTCTTGGTTTGTTAAAGGACAGTGTTAACTCCAAATAACACGTAAGTTTTGTCTTGCTTTTGGAAAAATAAATTCTGGTTTCTAAGGTATTATTTACGGTATGTTTAAAAAGAACATATAATGGGAAGCTGTTCATGGACTTGTTCTAAAATGTAAATTGCAATATAGTAATTTATTTTTAATTTGTAGTTTGATGCTTTGGACCAAAACACCAGACAGTGTTGCAAAGCTGACGTAAAAATTGCTCGAAACATTGAATTGTTTTCATTATAAAAAGAGGGGGGAAATTGTATCAACCTTATTTTATCGATCTTTCTTTTGTTGAAAATATTCTGAAGGTATTGCATTGTTCCTTTATTAATAAATTACCATTCTATATGAATGACACTTACGTCTGATACTTTAATACTTTTAAGAATGTCTCCGCATTTGTGAGCATACCGCAGTGTAGAGTCCAGAAGGCAGCTTTAGCTTACTTCTTTTAAGGCAAAATATATTTTTGGGGGGCTTTTCTGCTGTATCAATCATTGAGTGAAACTTCTTGTCGGCTAGGGACAAAAATTTCCAAACTTATTTGACAAGCAAGCAAACAAGATTTCCAAATGCATAAGTACCCGGGTAGACAATCGCACAGAAAAGAACAATTTCTTATCTATCTGTTATAAAAACATTGGGACTATAGTTTCTGCTAGTACTTCAAATGAGGAAGTCTCAGCATGTTCAGGGGCAATTCATTTCTTTTCGGATTTCTTTTTATTAGTTATAGATACTGTATAGTTGGAACAAAGAGTAAAGGCGTTTTCAGCGGACTCTAATAGCATGCACCTATGCCCGACAGAGATATTTAAAAATAGTGACTTGATTTTTTTTTCTTTAAAAAGTGCACAGAACAATTGTTTGTCCTTTTTTCTGGCGAGGTACGAATTTTGCTTAATGCTTCTTAATTTGTAATTGAGATCCTAGAGATAGCCCAGATTCCCGATCTATTTACAATGAACTGATAAAAAGCGCTAAATTCATTACCCCTCAATCCCTCTCGCCGTCAATCACACTCTGAAAGCTGATTTAATTACAGGCCTTAGTTTACTTTTAAGATAATGCAATTTCTCTTATCTAAATTGCAGAGGCTTGTTGTCAAAATGTGATCATTCCAAAAGTTTACTGCGAGTGCACGCAAGTTGATTTTTCGGCAATATTTAACTACGAGCAGGAGAATTGATCGCTGCTGGAGAGGAGCAAATCACTAAAATCAACCAAAGTCGAGAACTTGAAATCCTTAAGCTATCATACTGTATTTTTAACATACGTTTGCTTTGTATCTTAATTCATTATCAATTCATCCCCCCTCCCCCAAGAGGTGACAAACTAAACTTACATGCCACAGACAGAAGATCAAATTGCTTTTTAAAACTATTTGCCGACGTTTAATTTATAAAATAGAGAAACGGGGTTGCTTTGGAATAACACCCGCCTTGCAGATTGATTGGTTTCGTTTTGAAAATGAAAACGAGACTAATTGTACTGTTTAACCTCCCAAATGAATAATAGCGAAAACCAGGTGTTATCAATATCCGCTCCTTGTAGCTGGTCTGCTCTTTGCGGCTGTCTCCAAGGGATGGTCTGAGTCCCACGCAAGACTGTGGGCTGCTTTAGATAACAGAAATAGGTGATATTTCATCTCCAGTTCCTCAGCTGTTTCTGGTTTAAACTCAGGTCAGGACTGTGTCAGGAAGAGAAACTGGGTGTCAGACCTCCAACGTTTGAACTGTGTTTGCAGCTCTGCTTACGTCGTTACTTTTGGTTTTGTTTGTTTTTACCTGTTTCCTTCACTATTTTTAATTCTAGAGCTCAGAGAGCTGACTGTGATTTTCTTTTGGTTCTGCTACAGGATGTTTCTGATTTGTTCTGTTTTTCATGTTCTCCCGGTGACCATAGATAATGGGAAAAGGAGACTAGGCCTACGGGAGGCCGGTTGTTAAATGCTTTACTGTTTAATGGGCCATCGGAAAGGCGGCAGGGACGGTGGAGAGGGCTTGCTGTTTGCTTCGTTGTGTTTTGCTAGCTGCAGGGCGGCCCTTGCACGGAGTCTGCTTTAGAATAGGAGAGGTGCAGAAGGACAGGTTGCCAGAATCTGCTTGACTCTTACTACCTACAAGCACCGTCTGCTTCTAGGGCCTAGTAGAGTCTCCTGCCTCAGACTGGTGGGATTAACTACTAACTCGCTAGCCGATGAAAAGGAAAAGAACGTGATACCATTTTATGGCACCAAGTTAATACTTTCTAGAACTAGCTTTCCAAGGTTAAAACCTTTTTCTTCAGGTCAGGTCGAGTCGAACTATTCTGGCCTGAAGAAGATTTTAATCTTCCAGAGTTATTCCTAGCATGTATTTAGTTAGCCTAATTAAAAGGGATCGCCTTCTTTCCCGTTTTTGTTTCTCCTTTTGTCGAACTGCCCTTAAAGCGGGCTGACACGGCAATTGCACTACTTTTTTTATAACAAATTTGTTTGTTTGCTTTGAAGGCACACGTGTGTGTTGAGGAAGATTGTAAGAGTTTTCATTCCATGTGTACCCCACGAATAGTTGCGTTCCCTTTCCTTTCCTTAAAATCGTAACAGATTAAATACATAATGAAGAGCGAGGAAAGAGTTGACGCTAATATGCACATGTAGTGCCTCTAAGTGGCAACCCTGCTGGAGTTCTATACGGCTTTCACCATTGTTGCCAGGCTTTTCTGCCACAGGCCAGCCTCAATCCTAGTGCGCGTGAAGGAGGCAGGAGCAGGGTCCGCGCGCCACGCCTGCGTCCTATTGTCTTCTTGCACTTGGGCTCCCTGCAGATACCTTTTATCTCTGCAGAGCACTGCATGAACGCTCTACTAGGCAAGCTAATGTTTCCAGCACCTTCAAACGATGTGTGCAGGTAATGCTTACAGTTCAGGATCCCAGACTAAATCCACACAATTAAACTGGGGAAAAGGCACCCAAGAGCCGCTCTGCCTGGAAGTGATACCTTTAGTGTAAAGATTAATTTTGCTAAGGATCACACTACCACCACCCTGCTGGTTTTAAGCACGATGAGGAAAGTTGCTTTAGGCCTGAAGCTACTAGGGTTATTTAAATCCAGAATTTTTTTTTTGAGTACCCCAATTATTCATGGTCTGAGTAATTAGTTTTAAATAACTGCTTTTGTGCCGGTTTCACTCAGTAATAGCTTTGCCTTAGGTTATGAACTTGCTTCCAGCTTTGGAGAAACAGGTCTCGGGACAACTCTTGTCTTTCAACTAATAGGGGATGTTCCCTGGAAGAAACAGAAGAGACACAAACAGTTCACTTCCACAATTATTTTACAAATAAAAAAAAAGTGTAAGGAAGATTCATGACCAGTAGTCTTGGAAAGAGCTTTGTTCTCCCAAAGAGATTCAATCCATTCATATATCAGCTGTTTCTGTAGCAACTCGGATTCGAGTTTTCTGTGGCACACAAACACTTCTACAAACCAGAGGTAGCTGAGAGAATTTGGTCAGAGATGTCAGGGATTTAGTGTCTGCCATCTTGATTATCGCGATGATAGGCAAATTGCACGCTTAACTTGCGCAAGATGCTCCGGGAACACTGCACATGAAAAATACGAGTTACTTACCTGTAACGTGAGTTCTCCAGCAGAGCATTCATTTTGCACATTTCTATGGAAACCGGTTTAAGATCTATCAGCAAAAAAATATTTCCCCATATAAACTTCTAGCCACCCATTATGAAAAGCTTACGAACGTAAAAAGGCGAAAATGCAAGAAGTTCGTTCTTTCTGAAATGAACAGCATTTGAATTAAATGCTTGGAAAGGACTATTAAGAGAGGCAAAGGTGAAAGGACTTTTGAATGCTCCCGAATCGGAAAGAGCGTGTTTCGGGTATCATCCGCAGCATGTCCGAATAGCAACTTTTAATCTTATCGAACCGGTGAGCTTCCATTTACGGTTTTTCACCACTACCAACAAACTAAGAGACCGCTTTAGATTTAAAAATATTCACAACCTCTCTTCCATTTTTAATAGTGATAACATCGTAATTGGAATGAATTATTAAAATTAGACTATCAAAAAGGGAGAACATAAAATAACTAATAGGTTGTCTACCTAAAATGTTAAGATGCAGGAAAAATATAAAATGTGAAATAAATGGCATAAAATTGTGGCATATACTTTCAACTGTATAATACATCTATAAAATTTTAACTGGGTGATCTCTAGATGTGACATTTTTCAGCTGGTATTTTTGCGGTCTTAATCTAAGCAATATGCCTTGTCTCTGAAATAACTATCACTAACTACTCCGTTGTGGTTTTGGTGGGTTCACGGGAAGAATTCATAATTTTAAAATAAAACCTTATGGGTGTGGACTGATTTTAAAATTACTAGGAAATGCTTAGGAAGCGCTAACATTTGTATCTTCAGTTTAAATCTGAACTTAGTGTTTGAATCGTAGCTGTACATTCGTCAGTATTTTGAAATCTTGGATGCATAAGATGCAGTTGTACTATGTATATAGCGCGCAAGAAAATACTATATGGGTCTTACGTCTGAGACAAGGAGTTATCATAAAATCGATAATAAGCCAGACCCTGCCTAGATACCCTGTTAAAGCACAACTCAGGAAACTGTTCAGCTTTTAAAGACGGGGCAGGGGAGATACCTGCCAAGGGTAGACTGGAGGATTCACCTCTCCCTTTCAGTCTTCTGCCCACCTGTCAGGGCGCGCAGATTTAGATCTTGCACGAAGGAGGTTTCCGTGACTGTCTTCTGCTGACCTTAAGGCGATATGGGTTTTCCTGCCTCGCTATAATCTCTTGTAAATAAATCCGGGCAAAGGGACTATGATGTGTGCCTGAATTTAGCTCTCCAGTTTTAATTATGATCAGGCTCATAAAGCCATTCATTCCTTCCCAGAGTAATAAACAAACGTCGTCTTAGTCCAAGATTGATGGTATCCATGCAGTAAAAGCAGGCCAGGTCAGGAAGGAATAAAATTCAATCAGGGCTGCGGAATCATTTTTCAGGGGACGGGAAAGACAGAACGGGAGACGGAGTCCAGGGAGAGGATGTCGGGCTTCGCACACAGTGAGGAACAATATGAGACCGTCTAATGAGAAGTTGTTTTTGAGCAAGTGCAGTTTAATGACACAATTACCAAATCAGTGAACACAACTCAAAGCTGTTAGACCTCGAAGTGAACTTTAAAATTACAGCTTTTTTCAGAGATAGTGTATCCTCACCTCTCCAGCTCTTTCGCTTTACATTTCTATATTTCATTGACGATAAAACCCAAATAAATCAAGCAATTAAAAAATAGTGATGAATCACAGATTAGCTTCATCTAGACAAGGGCTAGATTGTTGCGGCTGTATTTGCGTTGATTAAAGAAGCCATCAAGATGAGCGGTTAAAATGAATTTCTTGCATGAGGCCCCATGTTTAAAACTTCCTTCAGCTTGCTTCCACGTCTGTACCTTTTTAAAAAAAATTACAAAGTAAGTTCAGCTGGCTTGTAACAGAAAATATAGGTCAACCTATTTTGTCTTTAGAAACGTAATAGGTGACAACTCGGTGAATGTTGTACGAGTAATGGGCTCCAGAAGCCGAGCACAGCGCAGGGGGTTTATCGTCTTAGGCTAAAGAAGAAACAGATTTGTAAATATAGTTTAAAAACGCCCCGGTTTCCGCACCATCTCTGAAACGCTTTCACGTTCAAGGATTGAAAAGGAGGAAATTTTGTCAGTCTGCTTTTATTAAAAACAGAAAAAGTACAGAGGGACCAACTTTTTATCATGTTAAATATGTTTTTATCAATACAGTTTTCTCTTTCCGAAGAAATCCTGTTTTTTATTGTATTGCTTCTTTTTTTTTCGCTGTGTGGCAAATGAAATGCAATTTGCCGTTTGGAAATTCTTCAGTTATGTGAAAAATGTTGCTTTCTATCGTTTTGGTTACTTTTAAAGTAAATATGAAGAATGTGCATAGAAAGCAGATGTTCAAATGTGCTGGAGGTGCCGGGACGAGAAGAGAACATCTGCATTTGTTAATATGGTTAGTAATGTAATTTATTTGATACACGGTTCTTCGAAGTTTACAATAATAAGTGAACAATCGTATTTTAAGGTTATTCTTCACTGTAATTTGGCAAATCGAATTCTAAAAACAACAACATATTGTTGTAGTATAAAAACGGGAAGTATTGCTGGCAGGAGAAGGAAAGGGTCGGGGTGGGTATTGTGGATGGGCTTCATGGAAAAAGTCTGGGTGGCAGTGCCTGCCTGTAGTTTTCGGTTTGCTTCACTGAATCTGAGCTCTGGTGGGCAGCCGTGAGAGGTGACAGTATCCGCACACTGTACCGCCTGCCCCGGGGCTATGCTGGTTGCCCCCACCCCTCCCCCTCCCCCCTTACTGACTTCCTGGGACTCCGGGATGGCGAGGCAAAGAGATGCCCACAGACTGATCTCCGCTTCTCAGCCCTCTCCTGGGTGCTCAGGATTATGCAGGAGCCAGGTCTGCGCCGTGACTCTCCGTCGTGCGCATTAGTCGTGACGGGGCTGGAGATCTGGCAGGCAGCTAGGTGTGCCTCTAGAAGAGGGGGTTTGCTTCGTTTCGATGTCCCCCTTACTTCTCTTCCCGCCTCACCCCATCCTCCTCTTGTACTCTGGCTGTCTCTCTGCGCCCTTTAAATGACAGCGGGGAATCAAACGGGCAAGTCACTCGGAAGTTGATTAATCGGGGAAGGGGTGGTCAGCGATCGTCCCCTAAATAAACACAGCTTGAGACGACGTGGGTGGGCAAAAAAAAAAGAAATGTTGTGTTGGAGGGGGGGGGGGGGGGTTGTAACAGCGAGAAGACTGTCAGCTGGGCTTTGCAACAGGCCTCGAAGTCACCTGGGGACTTTCACCCGAAGTTTAGCTAGAGCAGGCAAACAGGAGGGGTAGGAGAGAGCCCCACAAGGTCTCGCTGCGTTTATCTAGCAATCGGTCAAGTATATCATGGCCTATCAGACTGGACCTTGACCTGAGAGCAGGGGCTGCGTTATAGCTGCCTCTAGATGTGCAGCACCACGGGATTATTCCGGATACAGCCCCGGGGTGAGGACGTCATTATCCACTGGGGAGCACTTCTGACTCCTGGAAGGTCATGGTTGCTTCCTGTTCTCAAGGAATATCTGGGCCATGTGTGACATAGATGTTGCCAGGGATAAGGCCTACCTGGTTCAGGCAACCTTCCCATGATCTGCTGTAACATAGGCAGCCCTGGTACCCCTTCTTCAACCAAATCTCCCAGAGCAGTAACAGTAGCCTTTCCGTAGTTTAAAAAACAGGGCCGCACTTTACAGAATGCCCGAGTGCACCTAAACCAAATCTCATCAAACTAACCTGCCTTCTCCTGGTCCAGCATGGGAACTGCTAAGCCCTCATCATCTTCATAATTACTCTGCGCTCAGCAGGTCCGTCTTTGGGCCTGGCTTGCTTGACCGTTTCCCTAAAGCAGTCGTTCTCAACCCAGTCCTCAGCAGACACTTAGACGTTGGGGTTTCAGTTTATGCACAAAGAATATGCGTGAGACAGATCGGCGTATAAATCTCTCTTGTGAGTATTCATTGTGGATGTCCTGAAAACCCGACTGTGCCGTGCCCTTGTTGAGCATTACTGTCCTAAAGAAGCAAACCCTCCACCATCCGCCTGCGGCACAAGCTAGTGACTGGGGGGTCTTGGGTCCCCCTTCCCCATCTTCAGGCAGCATGGTACTAGAGGACTGGGGAGCGGGTCTGTCTTACAGGGCACAAGACCCACAGATGGGCTGTCTGCACTCCCAGTAGCCATCCAAAGCTATGACACATAGACAATAGACGACCCCCCCCCCCCCCAAAAAAAAACACACACATTATGGGGATGCGGATAGCCCACTAGGAGGCATGTTCGTAGGTTACACGCTCACCCTCGCATGAGAGGTCCACTTGGCCTCTACGCAGGGCCTCGCAACCCCAACGTGAATTCCCACTAGAGATTAGATTGCCGGAAAAGTCTGGGGGAAGGCAGATCCGGCGCATGTTACTGAAGCCTTCAGGGTAGGTTTCTCAGGTTCCCTCTTTCGCCTTCGCTGCCTGCTATAAATACACCAATTTTCCTGGGAATTTTGCAAAAGGCATTATGTCTCTGTGAGCTGTCTCCTTCCAGTCTCTCACTTAGCCCTCATAATTTTAATTCACGCACAACAATTTGCTGACGGTGGCTCGAGTTGAGGTTCATGTATGAAATGAGCGGTACCAAATGAAAAGTTGCAGCAATGAGACCGCCTTACTTAAGAAAATATAATCTTACTGCTAGAGACACAATGCTTCTTATAGACGTAAAGTATATCAGGACCCCAAATTCTTTGTATTAATTATAAAGAAACATGCTTATTTTCTGATTTGCCAGATGAAGGCACGGTGTGGAAAGCAAAATTGTGGGTTGCAAGTAGAAGGGCCGGAAAGCAGAAGGCGAGGGAAGAGGAACCGCGCGAAGATGTGCCCTGTAATCGCCCAGAGTTCAGCAAAACTATGAGATACTCCATAGATCACTAGGGAGTTATGAACAGAGAAGCAACAGTGTTCGGGGTTTTCCACCTAACCAAGGACTTGGAAGGTTTCTAAACGTGGCAGAGCAGGACCAAAATCCTCCTAAAGATATGATGTTAAACCCTGGCTCCTTGTTCTAATATTACGTGGGAGGCAAAGTTTATCTTAAGTTGATCTAAAATCAGAAATTTACAGTGCGGGGAAAGGGCTATACAGAGTCCCAGCAGTTAGCCATGACTAAGTTATTTGCCATTTATCTGAAAGGTGGCTATTGTTGTGTGTGTTTGTATTAATTTAATACAAACTCTTTCAGGTAAAAACACTGGGCCGGGCGTACATTCAAGGATTTCTCCACATGGCCAAGGTGTTTCTGTGAGACATAAAAGTGAAGGTGGCATGCATCAGATTTTTCAATATAACACCCTGGAGTAGCGCGCTGCACTTCTCAATGGTCTGAAGCCCAGACCTTCGAAGGCTTTGCTTTGAAAATAACTTTCAATGCCTTTCAAGTGATTTGAGCGGAATTTCGGTAGCGATAGAACAGTTTGCGATCTCAAACACGGCTAAATCTCCATTGCTTAGATAATAATAATAATACCTGACCTTCGAAGCTCTGTGTCCTGGGCAAAAGCAAGCGCGTCCATACGCAATGCTCAACCCTGGACGCCATTACTGCGTTAGATAGGTGCATTAAGGCACATCTAAACTACCTGACTTAGATGAATGTAAATATTTTCCGAGCTCTGAACGTTTCTTTTTATAGGTCCACTCTGGCCTTCTAAGTCCTGCCATTTGAACTCAAGACTGGCTTTTAACCAATCAGTCACAGTATCCCAAATCTCCCCAAGAGGTTCCTAACATCGATTATTACTTTGTGATAGGGATAAGTGTGCATGAAAGGATTTCAAAGCCTGTTCACACCATGCTATCTGACAATGCTGGATTTCTCCCCTCGAAGAATTGTCCCAGACAAGTACCACTGAAATCTTTTGCGGCACGCCCGGGTGCAAGTTATTGCAGTTCATAAAATGTTCCAGTACCAAAACGCTCAAAGTGACTTTAGATGTTAAATATTCCCTTTATTGTATTTATCTGTACTGCTGAACTATGTTCATCAAAGATGCGGTGAGGCTTCCATCAGGGATACCGTGGTGTCATCAAACACTGAAGTGTCTTGTCGCTGATTGAGTGTCACATGTCTGGCAAAGAGGCTGCCTGGAAGAAATCGCACGCCCAGAATTCTTTGAAACATTTGCCAGTGTGCGTATATATCTTATTTTAGGCGTAAAAAAGGGCATATTTCGCCATCTCACTGTTTTTATTTTTGTCGCTGGCGGGAGCAACAACAAAACAAAAAACAAAACCCCAAAACAAACGGAAAATCACATTTAAGAAGCCACTTTTAAGGCTACTGTGATTTTTTTCTAACACAGCAAAAGTCGATTCATTCCAATGTGTTTCCTTTTATATTTATATATATATATATAAATGTATTTCATGAGACACAATATGTGATTATCATGAAAGCAATCTTTCTAATGTTAACTAGTAAATTAAAAGGTAGCTGAATTAGAAACCTTCCAGACTCTAAAATCCGTCGATTAATTGCATTCAATTGAAAAAGGAATCGTTTTAATATATTTCTACTAGTGCTTACTTTTCATGACATGTTGATTATTGTTGTATGCGTGTACGTCTATCCTGAGCTCGTTTGGAAAGAGGGCTTTTCAAATAATGATGGCGGATAAATTATATTAAAATGGCAGCTGAATTTTGACATTAAGTCAAAGGATAAGTTGTTTAACTCCGAACCCCAGTTGTAAGAAGGGAGAGAGAGAATGAGAATAGCTTTCTTGCTGATTTAATCTGAACATCGCCCGATTTTTATTAAAACAAACTTGAAGGTGGCTTGCATTTATAGTGGCAGAGCTACATCTATTTCGGATTAAAACAACAGAGCAGTGCAATATCAGATCAGAAGTAGCTTGATTTATGAAGAGTTTATCTCCCAATTAGGGCACGTTGGGCTAGGGTGTGCCAGTCATTAAAGGGAAGAGTTGGGAAGCGCTGTATTATATCGAAAACGATAAATCTAAAGAGAAGGTGTGCAGTTTCTTGGCAGAAACAGAATGAAAATTTCTAGTTTTAGAGAACTACTGACTCTCCCCCCTCAACTACCAGCCCCCAAAAGAAAACAAACCTTGATGAAAGAAGAAAAGAGAAGGAAATAAAATTCTGTTCTTGCCCCGAACCGGGCAAACAGCAGTCGGCAGTTTGGTCCATAATAGCCGCCGCCAGTGTACTGCAAATCCCCCTCGTGCAATATAAATACACTACCGCGCATTTATGTATTCTCTCCTAGACTAGCCTAAACTGTGGATGCTGATACATACGCTTTTACGTTTCGGGGTTTTTTTTCCAGTGTGGGTTTTGTTTTGTCTACTCCAGTTGTCTGGGTGGTGGAGGGGGAGCGAGAGTAGAGGGGACAAGGCCCGTGAGTTCAAGTTTACGTAACGTACAAACTTAGGATCAGTTCGGGGATGGGGTAATAGAGCCCTCCCTCCCTCCAAATTCAACCGGGGGGGGGGGCACTATGGTTGCCTCGTGTCAGCGCTCGGATCGGGTGGGGAGCGACGACCCCTCGGATTTGACCTGCAGCTTCTGATACCTCCACTAAAAGCGAGAAGGGACGGGATAGGTCTCAATCTGAGGTTTGCAGTGCTCGCAGCCCGCCTGACTTTTCCACCCCTGGAAATCTGGAGCCACCGTGGGGCGCTTGCGCTTCAGGTAATAACCCGGCTCCTCCCAAAGTTGTAGACTTGGTGGAAGTCAGGTGAGTGGCACGTCTCTGATAGCCCTCAGGAGTCAGGACAGGGGGCACTAAACGGAGAAATCGTGCTAGTGGGATTTCTCGACAGCAGTGGGGGAGGCAAACAGTAGGAAATTCAAGAGCGGCTTTTATTCAGCTTTAAACTTGGGAACTAGGTAGGTAGGCGTCTGTAACAGCAATAACAAACCTTTTCTTAGTAAAAACCTGCTATGGCATGCAGCATGTGTGGACCGGACGGCCGAGATGTGGCGCTTCCTCCCTGCCAGGAGTCCGGGAATGGGGGGGGGGGATTGCTGTACGAGGTGTGCACAGTGCACGTATGCACAAGAGAAGTGCTCACTGCTGCACGTTTGGCGCTCCGGGAGCCGGCTGAACTGGGGATTTAAGAGGCAGGACATCGTTCTGTACAAGTTCAGCTAGGGTTGAACTTATTGCCGCAGGATTTGAGCCCCGGTTACAGCCTCCTGCGCTGACAAGTCGTAAAAAGAAACGCCTGTCAATAATTCTTGCAGTCTTACACCAAATCTTTACGAGTACATCTGCCAATGACAGAGCGTTAAAATTGGCCTTCAAGGTAACCTTAGCAGGGGCGGAAAGGGAGATAGCACAAGGTGATAAATAGTAAAAGAAACGTGTTATCGTCACTGCCCCTCTGATAGGGGATGGTATCTCCTCCTGTGACTTAGACAAATGTATCTGTGTTGATTGTCAGAAAGGAGAAGGAGATTTCTTTTAGACCTCCTTATAGGTCATGCAGTATGACCTATGTTAGGAGGGACAATAAAACGAGACAATGATCAAATTGCATTGTTTATTGCTGCATTTCGTCAATTCTGCACACTAATATATATATATATCGCTGCATCCACACCAAAAATGTACAGAATAAATACTAAAAATAAAAAGTTTACTTTCTTTCAATCGTGTGTTAGGAAGTTAGAAAAATGTCTCTTTTTTGCAGTTATTCTATTCTTCATGGCCAGTGTCCAGCGCGAACAGAGATCGGGAACACTGCACAGACATGGTCACCCAGTTCCCTCCGGGAAGCAGAGTTTCCGCCCGCGGGAAGGTGTCCTGGCCCCCTTATTGTTCATTTGCAGAAGGAAAAGGAAAACCATCTGAGAGCTGGAATGATTTCCGCTTCTGTTTCTGCGGGATAACGGCTTTCGGCTGCCACAGTCCCTCCCTGGTGCGCGCCGTCTGCACTCTCGCGTCCAGCTGGACCTTTTGCGCTTAACGCTGGACTGCAGCGGCCGCTCTTTAGACGGATTTCTCCCCGAGGCTTGCTTGTGAAGAAGGCCCTAAAACACGACAGGGCGACTACAGCTCTAAATACTGGAGCCCGGAAGCTTAGCTTGAGGGGAGAGGGAAACCTAGTCCGCTGTTAATTCAATTTTCATACAGAATTTTATGCTAAATAATTAAGATTAGCTTAAAGCTGCAGCCGAAAATTAATCTGCTTCTTCCCAGGAGCCAAGTTAATAGAGCCTATAGCCTATTCATTTAACGTTTATATATTTACTCATATCTTGCTATTTATTTGCATGCAGTCACGTTTTAAAATGTTAAAACTTGAGTCACTCACTGCTCATATTCCCTGGTTGATGCTGCACAATTGGTAACTCACGAAGTCTTAAGTAATTTTAAATTTAGAAACCGAAATGCGCCAATATATTATTTATTTTCCTGCCATTTTTTTCCTATAAGGCACACACATATTTCCTCAATAAAATATTAAAGTTTGCAAATAATTTCTTGGGACACTATACTATAATTTCAAACCATATAGCTTTCCAGGATAAAAATTCGTCTGTATATTCCAGGCCGGAAAGGTGGAGTTGGCATAAGAACTTTGACTACAAAAATACCTAAAACCTCAGGGTAAGGGTTTTTAAAATGTATCCATAAAATATTCACATTTATACTGCCTAAAGTGTAGATAAGCATATATAACTATATGAATAAAAAAACTCAACTGAATGAAAAAAATATTAATTTATATGAAAAGTGACATAACAGTTAGCGGCTACCCTGAAAAGGGCAGAGTGTTACCCTTGCAGGAAAAATACATTGCGTATTTTCACTCTTCGAGTAACTCTGAAAATGTTCACCAGGTCAACTTTTCCATATTTTTCTTTTGAAATAATAAGGATTTCTTTTGCATCCTTCTGGTGGGCATAGGCCTCTATTTATATTCGCATCAGTGTTTTTTAGTTTTCCTTTCTAGCCAGATTGCTTGGAATGATAGTTACAGGATCACATTTAAAAACAAACAAAAACTGTGTATCTTATTTCTTTGGTAAGTAAATACAAGGTAACCCCGAAGCAAACCATTGCAGCACCTTCAAAAGGATATAGGCAGGCTGGAGTCGGTGCAGAGGGTGGCTACTAAAATGGTTCGTGGTCTTGTTGTGACTCGTATGAGGACAGACTTAAAAATCTTAATATGTCTACTTTAGAGGAAAGGCAGGATAGAGGCGATTTGATAGAGACATTTAAATACCTCCGTGGCATAAATGCACAGGAGGCTCTCTTTCAACTGAAGGCAAGGGGGCATAGGTTGAGGATGAAAGGGGATAGACTCAGGAGTAATATGCAGAAATGAATATTTCTTTACGGAAAGAGTGGTACATGCATGGAATAATCTCCAAGTGGTAGAGATTAGGACAGTATCTGAATTCAAAAAAGAATGGGACAAACACAGAGGCTCTCTAAAGATAAAAAGGGGACTGCTTTAGTTAGTGTGGAAGGGCAGACTGGACATGCCATGTGGTCTTTTTCTGCGGTTATGTTTTTTTATGTTTCTAATCTCCATTCACATGGCTGGGGTGTGGTTTGGGGGGAGGGACGGAGGGAGATCCTGAAATCAAATAAGACACGGGTGACCTCCAGCACACAGACCAAACTAGTCATTCCCTCTCTTGTGCTTGAGACCCAGCTTTCACCTTAATGTGCTACCTCCAGATGTATAAATATTGACTCCCCCCAGCAAGCATGGCAATAGCTGGCAACGCTAGCCCACTTATTTGTCGTCGTCCCCCCCCCCCCCCTAGCTGCCAGAGAGGCTCCGTGCAGCGGGCGCGCACCTGCATTGCAAGCTCGGCGCAGGGTTTACTGCGCGCTCCTGCAGCAGCCTCTGACAGCCAGCTGCGGCCCGTCAGACACGCTCGCTGTGTGCCCCTGAGAGCAAGCTCTCCCTCCCGCCTCCACCCAGACTTTCCACTGCACACCTCTGCAGCGCCCTCCTTTCACAGGAGCACACAAAGAGCCTTCTTTTCTCTCTCGCCGCCCAGCTTCCTCTCGAACTGCTGAAAGCTACATCACCGCTAGCTCTTACGGAATCACTCCCCGTTCAGCTCTTTATACGCGCCCGATTGTGTTTCATCTATACGGTAACGCGCCTTTTTACCCGCCTATCACATTTCCCCACGCCATGCGCTTACCCCGTTAGAGGACATAAATGCGTAGAACAACGAACGGCAAAAAGTATAACCTGTGACCTTTATTTCTATTTCTCCAGCTTTACGGTTTTTTAAGTCATTTATTATTAGGCATCACAATGAAAGACTTCACTGTTTTCTTAGAGGTTATTTTTTCCATGTCTAAGGTGCTGCGAAGCTGCAACTATGTGTTCGTCTAGTTTCTTTAAACTGGATGCTAATACCCTCCAGCAAGCTCCTCTCTGCAGGCTGCAGGGACGAAGTTAGCGAAGAGCCATTAGGTGCAAGATCCCTAGTCATCTGCTGACTTCAGTTTCCACGACCTTTGGATAACCCGAGCACGCTGGCAGCGAATGGTTCAATAACACTTTGCTTCAAAAATCTACTGTATCTACGTTTCAGTACTCCTTCCAGCTCCCCCCGTCGATGCTCCGAGCTCCTATAGAGGGAAGAGGGCGTGAATAACTCAATTCTGCAGATTGCGAGCTGAATGTACCGCATAGACTAGAGAGAGACTTATTGTGTATCAGAAACTGAACTGAGCAGGGCTGGCCTCTGAAGCAAATTTCCGCTATCCCTCTGTTTTTTTTTTTTAAGTGCCGTCAAGTTAATGCTGACTCCTGGCGACCCAGCAGCCCCTGGGTTGTCTTGGCAAGGTATGAACAGAAGTAGATCGCCAGGCCTTTTCTTCCGAGGCAGCGGAGGGTAAAGTGACTCGCCCAAGGTCACAGGGAGCACCAGTGAGAATCGACCCCTGATCTCTTGGGTGCTAGGCTGTAACCATTAGGCTACTTATCGGAAAAAAATATTAACATTTCTGCAGAAGCGAAAAAGCCTATTTTTTTTCTGTTCTTACTATGGGAGGTAAAATGGCTGATAGACTGAATAATTATTAGAAAGAAATAAAAAGGAAAATTAACACATTAATTAGGACAGTGTAAAAATTCAAACGGGTTTGACAAAATATAGGGGGGGGGGGGGGTGTTGGTGCGTCTCCTTTCAACAATTCAGATGACTACTATAGCATAAAATAACACACAGCCACAAGCAGATTTATAGGAAGGCTTGCTTTAATAAGAAAACAAGAAGGGATCATAGCACACAAAGAAAGGCGGTTTCATTCCCCAGGAGAATTTGGGGAGATCAAAGTAATGCAATTACATGGCACCCTCACCATATCGTATACAGCTTTCAATTAACAAAGTTGACTATAAGTATGAAACCCATCACCAAGAGAGACAACTCGAATCACATGGCAGCGAGTCCCTTAGCACCCGGAGGAAGCTCCCTTTACTCTTCAGTGCCGGTGGCGAGAGCTGAAGGGCCGCGGCCTGCTGCAAGGTTTTGCTTTCCCCGGGCTCTAGGCGTTCGGGTTGGTCTTCATGAGCTTTACGTCCGCCGCCACCATTTCCTTTACCAGCTCCTAGACGCAAAGCAAAAGACAGAGCCGGTCAGCTACGAAGTAACCCTCCTCTGTGCCAGCCAACACGCAGGAGTTCAGGCCGCGCTGCTGCGACATGGGCTTGTAGTCACAAGGAGCAGGTATCACATCGCAGCAGCAACAGCACCTCCCGCGCAACTTGGTGGGGGAGGGAGACAATAACACCAAACCTGATTTTATTTGTTGTGACTCAGGGCCAACGTTTTTTAAAGGATCCAAGGACAGGCAAGGCAAGAGAGTTTCACAGGAAAAGTAACTAGTGCAATCCTTTACAAAGAATTCTTTAAGATAGACCATCGCATTTTTGCGAAACATTTATAAACCCGTTTTTACCCAAATATACAGCTCTTGCGTGTTTTACTAATATACCATTTCCTGGCTTATGAACTGTAAAGCTAAGGTGGATATATTTCATTCACATTCATCCGAGTTCTGATATCTGAGACGTAGCAAACTATTATATACACACGGCTCCGCAGAACTAACGCTTGGACAGAAACTAGAAAATGTTTAAAAAAGGTGATTTATATCCTTTTCGGTGGGTTTCAGTTATTGAAAAATATCCCTGACGTACTTTTTTTAAATGTCATACAATATTGGCTGGAATAAGTACATGACTTACATCAAAAGTGACTTTGGGCGTCCAACCGAGTTTCAGCTTTGCTTTGGTGCAGTCACCTTGAAGAATATCCTGTTTGGGAAAGAGAGAGAGAGGAGAGGTTAGGAGAAAGGTTTCTCATTTTCGTCCTCATTGCCCTGCGTAACCGCATTAGTCGCTTGTCTCTATAATATAAATTACCCTCCAGGGGCTACAAATTGCCCTTAAGGCAAAGCCAAGCCTGGGAAGACACCAGCAGAACTTGAACGCAGGGTGAGTTACGATCCAAGGTGAAATTGTCCGCGAGAGGTTGTCGCCCATTTCTCGATCAGTGCAAAATGAGAACCGCTAACCTGCGGCTCCCCCTTCACTCCGCTCGACAGTTCCTTACACCGGTCGAGCACTATAAAAGTATGAAAACCCCGCCACCCCACCTATTCAGTCACCACTTATCGAGTACAAAATAATCGTTTCTTTTTTCACCAGCTAACCGAAGTCAAGTTATTGCAAGCGCTGTTTCAAATTATTGTGTTTCTGTTTTAAAACGCTAGCGAACAGCAACACAAACTCGGCAACTGCGAGCACTTCTTCAAATAGGAACCACGTGCTTCCCTCGGCTCTTCCGGAATTCACAGCCCAGCGCCTAGGCTACATTTGGGGAGTCCCTTAAGAAAAAACGGGGTGCTGCAACGTTTCCGTCAAGCTGCGGAAATCTTCCGGCCTCGCTGGGATATCGCGTTTTAGTACCTGCGCCTTGCGGTTAATAGCGCGATATCGCAGACTTCCCCATACTGGTTGCAGCACGGCCGGAGGACTTCCTCGGAAAAGTTGGTTTCCAGAACTCCTGTCTAAATCTGAACCCGCAATCCAGTTTTTTTATTTGAAACATTTTTTTTTCATCCAGAAGCATTTTTGTTGCTGTGCGGGTTAGTTAGAGGATATAGAAAGCGCTAAACGCTATCAGATAAAATAAACCTAGATATAACCGGGCAGCTCGGCTGATTAACCCAGCTTCAATTACGCTGCCTTATTAAAAGCCAGTTAGAGAAACCCCTTTTGTTCAGTTTGTTAAAAGAAAAAGAAAAAGAAAAAGAAAAGAAAACAAAACTTTCTTCCCATCACCCGAACTCTAGAAACATTTTTTTATAGCCTTTTACCAAAAGGAAAAGATTCTGCAATTTGACCACATTCGTTTTCTCTCTTCTTGCATGGTGGGGGAATCTAGCGTCTATTTTGTGACTATGGAAGAGCCAAACAAACCTATGCCCAGCCTCACCCGCAAGCTCTCTTGTGGTCCATGCTATGCGGGCAAAATATTGGTGGGGCCATGAACCCTGTGGCTCACCCTATTTTGCTGCCTACAGCTTCCACCAGCTAGGGAAGGTGACATTTACAAATGTTTCTTTTTGCCTAGGACAGGGATATGAAACTCCAGTCCTAGAAGGCCCCAGACCAGTCACGTTTTCATGGATATCCCTAACGAATATGCATGGATACATTTATATGCACTGAACCACTCAGGATGCAAATATATCTCATGCATAGTCACATTAGGGACATTCTAAAATCTGAGTTTGACACCTCTGCTCTAGAAGGCCTTGGAGGATACTTCCCAGTTCGGAGCATTGGTTGTCCTCTCCCACATCCTCCCATATCACCAGAGTTTTAGCCTCTGGTGATAAAGCAGAAAGTTAAGCTCGTCCCAGGAGGATTCGCAAAGTTTTTTCTCTGCACATATGCGACCTAGGGGTTGCCAACTGGCCGGTTTTCAGCCGGCCTGGCCGGTTTTTCCATGTCCAGGCCGGCTGCCGGCGCAGAGGTAAAACCAGCCCTTGAAAAGCCGTTTTTTTGCTCTGGCCGCAAGATCGGGAGCGGCCAGAGCAAAAAACCGGCTTTTCTCCCAACCCATCCAAAAAAAAAAACCCTTCCCCGTGGCGGCCCACACACCGGAGGGCTTCAGAGGGAGCCGGGGAAGCCCACGCGAGGCCCTGGCTCCCTCTGTACAGCCGCCAGCGTGAAGATCCTTTTCCTTCACGCTGGCGGCTGTTTCTGCAATACCCTTTAACCTTTCCTAGCATTCGCGGCTTCACAGACACAGCCGCCAGCGTGAAGGAAAAGGCTCTTCATGCTGGCGGCTGTACAGAGGGAGCCAGGGCCCCGCGCGGGCTTCCCCAGCTCCCTCTAAAGCCTCAGACAGCCGCGGTGCTGGTGGTGGGGTGGGGGGGGGGGGGAGGGAGGCCAAGGACTGCAGGGGCTGTGATGGGGGGAGGGCACCTGGACTGCAAAAGGGCTAGGGGTGGGACTTGGACTGGAAAGAAATGGGCTGTGATATGGGGGGGGGGACCTGGACTGTAAAAGGGATATGGAGGGGGGGGGGGACCTTTAAAGGAAATGGTTGGTGTTGGGGGGGGGGACGATAATGAAAAAGGGGTAATGGGAGGGGGGAACTTGGCAGGGAAAGGGGCTATGGTGGATGGAGGGGGAACTTGGACTGGAATTAGGCTGTGATTAGGGGGGCTAGGACTGCAAATGGGCTATGATGGGGGGGGGGACCTGGACTGTAAAAGGGCTATGTGGGGGGGGGGGACATGGACTGGAAATGGGTTGTGAAGGGGGGGGGACCTGGACCGGAAAAGGGCTATGGGGGCATTGGACTGGAAAGAAATGGGCTGTGATGGGGAGGGGGACCTGGACTGTAAAAGGGCTATGGGGGGGGGGGGACATGGACTGAAAATGGGTTGTGATGGGGAGGGGAACAGGGACTGAAAAAGGGCTAGGGGGGGGGGAATGGACTGGAAATGGGTTGTGATGGGGAGGGGGACCTGGACTGAAAAAGGGCTATGGTGGAGGGAGGGGGAACTTGGACTGGAAATAGGCTGTGATTAGGGGGGCTAGGACTGCAAATGGACTGTGATGGTGGGGGAGGGGCTAGGACTGCAAATGGGCTGTGATGGTGCGGGGGGACTCGGACTGGAAATGGGATGTGATGGTGGGGGGGGGGCTAGGACTGGAAATAGGCTGTGATGGGGGACTTGGACTGGAAATGGGCTGTGATTGGGGGGGGGGGCTAGGACTGGAAATGGTCTGTGATGTGAGGGCTATCACTAGAAATGGGCTGATGAAGAGCTGGAATAGGACTGGAAATGGGCTGATGTGGGGCATGGGAGAATGGGACTAGAAGGGAGTGGATGCTGAGTGGGTCTAGAACTATAAGGAAACTGATTTTGGGGGAGGACTAGAATGGATGAGGAATGAGAATGGAGAGGGGAAAATATTTTGTGTGGAAGAAAAGTCTATGATGGGCTGGGTATTGGGAGAGTAAGAGGGGCTTGAGAATGGAAGGGTGAAATTTAAATGGATGATAAAGGAGTAAGGAAAGAATTGGGGGAAAGAGCAAAAGGGAAACAATCAGTATGTTAAAGCAGAAATAGAGAGAGAATGGAAAAGAGAAGGAAGGACAAATGGATAGCTCGCAGAAGACACAAAGAAACCAGAAGAAAGTGACTGGAGCAATTGCAACTGAAAAATAAAACGCCCAAACAGAAGGTAGAAAAATACTTTTTATTTTGAATTTATTAACTGGAATATGTTTGGTCTGGGAAGTGTCTATTGCTAACATCTTTGCGTTTTTCTTTAGTGCAAGAGGAAATTACTTTATAGTTTTATTTCTCCAGTGTTGTACATTTCATGTTTGGATTTTGGGGTTCCCAGTTTAATTATTATCTGACCAAGGAAGTTAGCCTACACGTATCCTCGGTAATTTTTGTGGGTGGGGCTGGGGTGGGACTAGGGGCCGAGAATGGGTGGAGCATGGCGAGCCACAGGTGTCGGGTTTTTCTCGGTGAAAAAGTTGGTAACCCTAATGCGACCTCAGCAGCATCCCAGTCAGGAATAAAAAAACGAGGTCTCCAGCTTCAGTGCAGAAAACGACCTCTGCTGGCAGCAGGTCCAGATTTCTCTCTAGGCCAAGAGACAACTTCCTAGCAGAACCAGATTTATCTTGAGTGTCCCCCCCCTATGCATGGGCAACAGCCCCCTCCAAAAATGCAGTGGGTAGTCTTCTTCTAATCATGTGCAGAGCTGAAAGGAGCACCTCCCCTGCTAGTCTAGGGCACTTTCTTCCAAAATTCATTCAGCCTGAGTGGCAGTGTTCTGCTAGACTCCACCCCTTAAAGGTACAAAGACTCAGGGCCAATTCCAAGTCAAAGGGCTCTGCAATAGAATTTCTGCTGCCTGCCCAGGGGTTTAAGGGGGAGGGTCTGATGAGAGGCTGCCACTCCAGCTGAGTGGTACTTGGGAAAAAAAGCCCCTTTCAGTTCTGCACATGTTCAGAGGAAGACCACCTGCTGCCACACCCACATTTTGGGAGAGGACTGTTTGCATGCTGATTAATTCTCAAAAGATACATTTAGCCTTGCTGGCAGATATTGCCAGAGGAGATTTATACAGCCGTCATAGCCAAAGCTATGAAAATCACTGACATATAGATATAGGCCCGCTTCTGTATGAACAGTATTTTCCTACATGAAAAGGTTTAAAGCACATCTTCAGGCTAGTTCTCCATAACTGGGAGTTCTGGACTTTGCCCAGCCTGTTATTTTAAAAGTTTTTAGGCATGACCAGAAGGTGGATAAAAACATTTCTAAAAACCTTTTATCACATTTTTCTATCAAATTTTGTGCTGTAAACTGTCTGAACAATCTTTTGAGTAGGCAGGAAAATAGATCCAATAAAATAAATACATTTTGTTATATACACACACCATATTTTAAGCATGACATGGCTATTATTAAACACTTACTAAAGGTTAATGCACATTAAGTAACGTTAATGCATGTTAAGTGCTGCAATGGCCCATATAAATGAAAAGGCAGTGGCAGCACTTAACGCATATTAACTTTACTTAACGTGCATTAACCTTTAGTAAACATATCCCATGGAGGCTAAGTTTACAACAGGCCATTTAACTTGTGAAGCCAGTGTGTACACAAGTTACCCCCATTTCCCTTTGAATATTATTTCACAGAAAACACCCACCCATATTTATACTTGCTATTTCATATGCAGAAAGCTCATAAAGATCTAGTCACAGACTTTTGAAAATTGAAAAGCATGTGTATTAATTCTAAACCTCACCCTAACTGTGCCCTGGAAATGCCTAGTAATGACCTAAATTATTTTGCCAAGCATTCACAGAAATATTTTTTAAGGGTGACTTTCATTATAAGTTGCATTTTTTCATCACTAGAAAGACATTTTATTAGTAAAGATATAGAAACAAAAGGCAGTTTTCACTTTATTTACACAATTAAAAGAGAGTGAAATATACATGTGCGTACCCACATATAATCTATACCTCTTTCTCTCTCTATATATCTATGTATGTAGTTGTTTTAAACAGCTGTAAATCTATCAGCCTTTTGGCTCTTAGGAGTGTTTTTGTAAAGGCTTGTGATACAATGGTGCATGAAAATTTCTGTAGAACATATTTTTAAGCAGGTCAAGTTTCCACAATCTTGACACCATTTTAATACCATGCCAATAAAGGTAATTCCTACTTGACAGCTTTATTTAATTACAGTTTTCTGTAATGTTGTGAGTATGGCTAAAATCTTCAGAGTTCAATTCATCCAAATTTGCTTTACGTAGCCTCGTGAGGGTGAATAGAAAAAAATTCAGGTTTCACCAAAAAGCAACTATTGTAAAAGCAGATAATCAGGATATAGTTGTAATAAAATAAAATATTTGTTAAAGCTGAGAACATCCGTTCCTGTGGCCTTCAAACATGATGCGGCTACACCTCTCCTCAAAAAGCCTTCACTAGACCCACCTGTCCTTCCAGTTATTGGCCTATCTCTCTCCTACCTTTTGCTTCAAAACTACTTGACTTAGTGGTTCACCGCCACTCTCTTGACTTTCCTCTCAAGCCCTTCTGGATCCACTGCAGTCTGGCTTTTTCCTCTACATTCCACAAAAATGGCTCTTGCCAAAGCCTCCAGCAACTTGTTCTTTGCCAAATCCAAAGGTTTTTACTCAATCCTCATTCTTCTTGACCCTTTTGCTGCCTTTGACACTGTTGGTCACCACCTTCTCCTCGATAGCCTGTCCTCGCTTGGATTTAGGGTCTCTGTTCTGTCCCGGGTTTCTTCTTATCTTTCCCAGTGCACTTGTAGTGTATGTTCTGGTGGATCCTCCTCTACTGCCATCCCGGTTTCAGTCAGTGTACCTCAGGGCTCTGTCTTGGGACCTCTGCTTTTCTCTCTCTGCACTCGGTCACTTGGTGCACTTATGTCCTCCCATGCTTTTCAGTACTATCTTTATGCTGATGACTCTCAGATCGACTTCTCTGCATCTGAAATCTCTCCAGGAAGTCAGGCTCAAATCTCTGCCTGTTTATCCAACATTATTGCCTAGATGTCTCACTGCCATATGAAATTGAACATGGCCAAAACTGAGCTCCTTATCTTTCCCCCTAAACCCACCTCCCCCCTTCTCTGTTTCTGTGGATAACACCACACTCCTTCCTGTTTCCTCAGCTTGCAACTTTGGGGTCATCTTTGACTCTACTCTCTTTTTCTCTGCACACTTTCAACGGATAACTATAACCTGTCAACTTCTTTGGCTATAACACTGGCAAAATTCATCCCTTCCTTTCTACACACACTACTAAGACCCTTCTCCACTCTCTAGTCACCTCCTTATCCACTCTCTAGTAAGTTGCTCCTCGCCGGTCTCCCTTGGAATCATCTCTCTCCCCTTCAATCTGTTCAAAACTCAGCTGCACGGCTTATCTTCCGCCAGTATCGCTATGCTTATGTAACTCCTCTTTTCAAGTCACTTCGCTGGCTCCCTATTCATTTACGCATCCAGTTCAAACTTCTCCTATTGACCTAGAGTGCATTCATTCTGCGGCTCCTCGCTACCTTTCCTCTCTTAGCTCGCTCTACACCCCTCCTCGGGAACTCTGCTCCTCTGACAGATCCCTTTTATCTGTGCCCTTCTCTGCCACTATAAACTGCAGACTTCATTCATTTGATCTTGACGCTCCATATGCCTGAAACAAACCACTTCAGTCAGTGTGTTGGGCTCCTTCTCTAGCCCTATTCAAATCCAGACTAAAAACCTTCCCCTTTGAGGCTGCTTTAGGATCCTGATGCTCCTCACTCTCTTGTTCAGTACTTAATGCATATCTTACCAAACTCTAATCCCCAGTTTTTGTGATTTTTTTCATCTTGATTTAGACTGTAAGCTCTAATGAGCAGGGACTGTGTCTAACATCTATATGTACTGTGCTGTGTACGCCTTGTAGCGCTATACAAATGATTAGTAGTAGTAGAACCTTGTTACTATAGAGGGATTTATAGTGATATCTACTTAGTCCAGTGTTCTGTTTGCAAACATTGAAGCAGAATGCCCCTTTTCATTCATCTCAGAGTCCTCTGATGCACATGGAGTGGAGGAGTAGCCTCATCTCAGAGCCCTCTGATGCACATATACTGATGTACATGGAGTGGAGGAGTAGCAACCTAGTGGTTAGAGCACTGGCTTAGGAACCAAGAAACTAGGGTTCAATTCCCACTAGCTCTCCTTGTGGCCTTGGGCAAGTCACTTAACCTTACATTGAACAGAAAAATCCAAGTTATCAATGTCCCTGTTTAATGTACATTTAAGTTACAATGTAAACCCACTTTGATTGACATGATAAAGCGGTATAAAAAAAAACTGTTAAAAAATATATTTGCTACTGGTGAACCCAGCTGGTCGTTATCCTGTAAATCGCTTATGGTTGGAATTTTTTCCACCAACAATGAAGGAAATAGGTAACCTTTCTAAAAAGTATTCTAAGAACTACTCGCCAGCGGACCCTTGCCCAAACCACTTTTATCAGGCTGCACCTCCTGACTTTCACCTGGTTTTACTGGGTTTGCACAGAGCTATTGTTACAGGGTGTATATACTCAAGAACTGGGGGATGTTATTCTCACCCCGATTCCCAAGGATAAAAATGCGGATGTAGCCAATTTGCAAATATCCTGTTGTTCGTTAAAGTATTAGAAGCCATAGTGGCTGGACAGCTGGATCAATATCTAGACAAGTCTGATTGTCTGGATAACTCACAAATTGGTTTCAGGAAGGCACAACACTAACCTGCTTTTACGAACCCTCGCTTCAGACATAAACACTGCTCTATCTAAAGGCCATATAGCAGTTTTATTACAGTATGATCTTACTGCCATTTTTGATTTGGCCAATTATGATATTCTGTTGGCCATTCTGGATCATCTTGAGATTTCAGGGTTAGTGTATACGTGTTTCTCGGGCTTTTTAAAGAACAGGTCACATCAGGTTAGGATTAGCATGGATTGCTGGGTGGGTGGAGTGCCTGTTGTAGTGTTCCACAGGGATCCCCGCTTTTTCCAGCACTCTTTAATGTTCTTATGATAACACTAAGATGGTTTCTCCCTCAAAAGAATCTTAAGTCATATACTTATACGGATGATATCTCTATCAGGCTAAGATTTTCATCTCCGTCAAGTGACTTCTACTCTAATAATACTCTACAGGCACTTGAGAGGTGGGTGAGGACTCTGCGATTACATTTAAACACATCCTACGAAGGCCTTGTGCTTTAATAATGCTTAACTGCTCTCTAATTCCTTAGTTGAGGCCTCAAAACGGTTACATTTATTCTTTGACCCAGTACTCCATGCTCATATTAGCTCTGTTTGTCAGATTGCATCAATTATGTAGAATTAGACCTTTTTTCTATGTAGATCATTTTCGGTTCTTAGATCAAAGTACCATTCTTGCTTATTTGGACCATGAAATATTTTGTTTTTGAGCTGTTTGCAGAGGCAGATGAAATGTTTGCAGCTCTGTGAAAATACTGCATCTTGACTCCTATATTTTGTATCTAGATATACCCCAGTGACCCCACTGTTTCATGACTTACATTGGCCTTTGGGTTTTGAATCAGATTAAATTTAAATTTTATATGAATCACTATACATTTTTTAATGACTATGTACCTGGACACTTTTCACTTTTGATCCCATATCTAACATCTAAATCTAAATGTTTACAGTCCTCTAGTGTTATTTTGTTTCCTTCATGTAAAGGTGACAGATTAAAATCTAGATTTAGACAATTCCATATATGGCAGCAGAATTATGGCCACAGTTACCAACAGAGATTAAATCTATCTTGTCCCTCTTACATTTTTGAAAAAGTTTAAAATTCTGGTTGTTTAACTAATTCCATTCTAATACTGAGAAAAATCATTTTTGTCTATTGCAGGTTGTAATTTGTGTTTCTAAAGTAATTTTTCTTGCTTTTTTGTTAACCGTACTGAACCACTAGGTATAGGTGTGTTGCAGTATATAAGCATGAATTAGATTTTTTTTTAGATAAGAACTGGGAATGCCGCTGCCACAATAAGTACTGGGAACATGCTGGTCATGCCCCTGATGGCACTCTGCCTTCTTCCCACCCTGTGGAGTCGTAGATTTGGTATGTCCCACTTGTCTGGACTGATCTAGCAGAACGATATGGAAAGTGAATGACTGGAGAATGTAGTTAAAGCTGTTAGTGTAGCTGGATTTAAAAAAGGTTTGGACAAGTTCCTGGAGGAAAGGTCCATAAACCATTATTATAGAGAACCTGGGAAATCCATTGCTTGCCTCAATACAAGCATTGTGGAACCTTAGTGTCTTTTTGGGAACCTGCAAGGTACTTGTGACCTAGATTGGCCACTGTTGGAAACAGGATACTGGGCTTGATGGACCCAGTAAGGCATTTCTTATGTTCTTATGTCCCAATCAACATCCCAGCCAAACTCATGAATGGGATTTTGACTGGCTTCTACAGAACATGTAGTCGCTGCCCCTGTTCTGCTCCTGGACAACCTATCAGTTGAAGGGAGGCTTGATCTCTTTTAGATCACTGGCTCCTTATAATCTCTGACTCTTGGGTCTTAAGCAGGGGTTCTCAACCCAGTCCTCATGACACACCTAACTAGTCAGGTTTTCAGTGAACCACCAAGAATATGCATGAAATAGATTTGCATACACTGCCTCCATTGTATTCAAATCTCTCTCATGCATATTCAATATCCTTATCCTGAAAACCTAACTAGCTAGTGTGTCCTGAGGACTGGGTTAAGAAAACTGGTTCGGAGAATAGTCTGGGAGGGGTTACAGACTGCACCTTTTCAAACTCCCACGAAATTGCCCACCAAGAGTCCAATCAAATCATTGGGAAATATTTCTACAGGAACTCTCTGCTCTTCAGGCTGCCAATGTAGTCGAGCCCCTCCCATCAGGACAAGAAGGGCTGGGATTTTAATTGATGTTTTTCCTAGTGCCAAAGAAAATGGCGAAAACTCAGGGACCTGAACAGATTTCTCTTCAAAGAAAAAATTCAGAATGGCTTTCCTAAGCAGCTAGTTTCCCTCTTTCCAAAAGTGGAACTGGCTATGTTCTCTGGATCTACAGGATGCCTAAACCCACATACAGACACATCCCAGTCACAGGACATATCTGTAGTTTGCTGTAGGAACATGCCATGTCAAGTCCCACATACTGCCCCTTCAGCTCCTTACGTGTTCACCAAATGTCTCGTGGTTGTCACATTTCTATGCAGACTAGGCATGCACATGTTTCCCTCCCTGGATGACTGGTTGATCAAGAGCGCCACTCTGGAAGGGGTTCAAGAATTCAGAAGTCTTACCATCCAGATGCTAGAACTGCTAGGGTTCGTCATCAATTATCCTAAGACCATCCTCAGCCTGTCCCACCAAGTAGACTCCGGCAAAAGTCTTTCTTTCTTAAGATAGGCTCAACTGACTGGTGGTGATAGTGGAAAAAGTACAACAGAGTCCGCAGACGTCAGTGAGACATGTGTTAAGAATGTCAGGCCACGTGGGTAAATGGCTTTTGGGAATTGTTTTCATTCTATATGTATATACATACAAAACAAAGTTCAATATTTCAAAATATGATGTTCAGTTACACATTCGTACATTTATGATGGTTGGTGTTGAGATGATCATAATTGCTAAGTTTAATTATCAGAATCTCAGGGGAGAGGGAAGTGAGGCCTAAGGGTTTAAAAGTAAGTTGGCTACATATTGTATAGAGACTGTGTACAAATAAAAGTGCAAGCCAAGCACGGAATTACACTTCAGAATAATACAAGGTAGGCATGTATTTCTCCCTTTTCCCCATTGTTACCAATTTTTCATACATGCAACTTTTCTAACTTCTGCATTCAATTGCCTTCAGTTTCAATCTAATTCCGACTCTCTTTTTTTTCTACCCAAAATGACAGAAGCTGGTGGTACCTCACAGACTAATCAGTTTATTTATTTTATTTATGTGAACTTATATACCACCTTCCAGAATCAAAGCAGTTTACATGGAACTTAGAAAACAATAACATTACATGGAACAATGCTAACATGGTGCGTACATATTGAGGCACAAGGTTTAGATGACCAGGGTCCATTTTGGCAGAAGCATTTTTGCTTCTTCTGACTAAAATGGCTATCTCTCGATGTTTTTTTTTTTAACCATGAATGATTTACATTAATATTTAAATTTTAATTCTCCAGCTTGCTTCCTAGGTTACTGTGTTTCTGAACATATTTCAATGAGATAGTACAGTGACTGAATCTTCTTCTCTTAATATGAACAGGCATTACAGTTTCAGTATGATAAGTAGACTTCCTCTGCCTAGTCTGAAGTATTGTTGACGTCATGGTGGCAACTCCACATATTGTGAAAAGAATAATATGCTAGGTGGTTCAGGCCTGGAGGCAGGACTGGTGTTAGACATGCAGGGGGCCCAAGCAAGCCTGCAGACTATGTCTCCTTCAACTTGAAGCAGACTTGGGGCCGCCTTGTGGCAACAGGGCCCAGGGCAATTACCCTGTTTGCCACCCCCTAACATCGGCCCTGCCTGGGGGTGATCTAAAAATCAATGCAAAAGGAGATTTTTTAAAAATTTTACTGAGGTAGGATTCTTAGGCACATTTTTAGTTATAACCTTTATAGCCCGCCAATGGAATCCGCCTAAGCTGATTACAATAAAGCAGTTTACATAGAGGCACATTCTAATGTGTGCATCCAGGCTCCTGTGTGCCCGATCGGAATTGGGATGCACGGAGGTAGACCAATTCTGATCCCACGAGGGCTAGACGTGCCCTGCGGGATCAGAATCAGGTCTAGGATCTGTACGTGAAGGCTGGGACTCAATTCTGATCGGCCTGCATGTACAGAGCCATGCCCGGCTAACTCAGGCTCCTGAATGGAGTCGCTGTGCCATGGTGTCCCGTTGCCATGGTACCGTGGTTCCATTCAGAAGCCGCGATCCCTGGCCGCTGACCACAATTTCCTTTCCCCACAGCCTGACCCTCGATCTTCCATGGCCTTCCAAGGCCAGGGTCGGGCTGCGGAGAACCCCCTGCACCCCCTCACCTCACTGGCGCTGCCCGGTCCTGCCGTCTCCCGATGTCTAGGGGGACGTATTCCACCTCCAAGGTGGAATAAGTTCCCCATCCAGTCTGCCGAACCCGGATGTACAGGGCCGACTTCAGAATCGGCCTTGTACGTCCAGGGTCATGGACCGCCCACTGCCTGCCCTCACTCCGCCTCCACAACGCCCCCTCCTGCCCCTGTCTAAGCCTCCACGTACAAACTCCTTGCTTGCAAGGGGAGGGTTTTGCTGGGGACGGAAGGGGGGTGAATGGCGGGAATGGACGTCCCAATGGGATGTATATCCCCACTAATCACGGGACAGAACAGACCCCAAAATCTAAAACTGCTGTACAGCCATAATACAGCAAGTGAAGCATCATCCAGCAGTGACTCTCTCTTCTCTTTTGACAGTCTAGATGTCTCAGTGCAACTGGAGAAATTTAAAGAAGATTTGGCCATAAGATCCACCCCGATTGTGAATTTTACTTTGGAGTTGGGTAGAGACTGTGGTTTAAGTAAAAGTGAAAGGTTTTTCTCGATTAAGAGTAGAAGTGGACCAAACAGGGCCCAGAGGTTGGTAGAATTGCTGTATCAGAATGTTTAAATTTCAATTGATGTATTATTGTACGATTTTGTTAGTTTCTTTATTTTTGTTATTTAATTGCTATTATGTTTTTATAATTGTTACCACCTTGGACTAGCTTGCTGGCTAGATGGGATATAATTTTATAACATATTTAAATTAAGAAACATAGAAACATGACAGCAGAAAAATATCATATGGCCTATCTAGTCTGCCTTTTCATATCAACTACTATAGTTCCTTTTTTTCCCTTTAGAGATCTTCTGTGTTTGTCTTATGCTTTCTTGAACTCATATACTGACCTCATCTCTACTACCTCCACTGGGAGACTATTTCACACACCTGCTATTCTTTTCATAAAAATATTTATGCATATTACTCCTGAGTCTATCCCCTTTCACATTTCACCCTCATCCTATCATATCTTCTCTATCCCGTCTTTCCTCTAAAGTATACATATTGAGATCTTTAAGTCTGTCCCCATATGGTTTATAATGAAGACCACTGACCATTTTGGTAGCCACCCTCTGCATTGACTCTATCCTGTTTATATACTATTGAAAGTGTGCTCTCCAGAGTTGCACACAATACTCCAAATGAGGTCTCACCAAAGATTTATATGGAGGTACTATCACCTCCTTTTTTATGCTGACCATTCCTCTTCCTAAGCACCCAAGCATCCTTCTCGCTTTCGTTGTCGCCTTTTCTACCTGTTTTGCCACTTTAAGATCATCAGAAACAATCACGCATAGGTCCTGCTCTCCTTTCATGGACAGAAGTACTTCACCCCCTTATACTGTACTGCTCCCTTGGAGTTTTGCAGCCTAAATGCATGATCTTGCATTTTTTAGCATTAAATCTCAGCTGCCAAATTCTTGACTATTCTTCAAGCTTACCTAGATCCCTCCTCATGTTATCTACTCCTTTCTGGGTGACTACTCTTTTGCAGATTTTGGTATCATCCACAAAGAGGCAAACCTTACCCGATAGCCCTTCCACAATATCACTAACAAAAATGTTCAAAAGAATTGGACCAAGGATAGATCCCTGCGGCACACCACTGGTAATATTCTTCTCCTCAGTCTAAGCTCCATTTACCTGTACCCTTTATTGCCTCCCACTCAACCAATTTTAAACCCAGTGAGTCACTTTAGGGTCCATCCCTATGGTGTTCAATTTATTTATAAGTCGCCTGTGTGGAATGGTATTAAAGGCTTTACTGAAATCTAAGTACACCCCATTTAGGGATCTCCCTCAGTCCAACTCTCTGGTCATCGTGTCAAAGAAAGAAATTCAATTTTTTTCTGACAAGACCTGCCTCTAGTAAACCCATATCACCTCGGATTCTGAAATCCATTGGATTCCAGAAACCTCACTATCCTCTGTTTTAGCAGCATTTCTATTAATTTACTCACCACAGAGATCAGACTAACCGTCCTGTAGTTCTTAACCTCATCCTTACTTCCGCTTTTATGTAAAGGGACCACATGTTCCTTTCTCTAGTCCTCTGGGACACTCCTGACTAAAGAAACACAGTAGAGCCACTACAACTTCCCCAGGTTCCTTTAATACTCTCAGATGTATCCTATCTGGCCCCATCGCTTTGTCTACTTTTAGTTTAGCTAGTTCCTCATGAACACAGTCTTCTGAAAATCGTTCAAGATCCCCTTCACTTCTGTTCCTATTTGTGGGCGCTCTGGGCCTTCATCTATGAACACAGAACAAAAATATTTGTTAAGCAATTATGCTTTATCCTCATCAACCTCTACATACTCTTCCCCTTCACCCTTGAGTCTGACAATACCACTTTTGCACTTTATTCTCTCACTAACATATCTGAAAAATGTCTTGTCCCCTCCATTTTGCTGCATTGGCTATTTCTTCTTCTTTTTGTATCTTTGCTTTCCTGACTACTTTCCTAGCTTCTCTAAGTTTTTTCCAAATACTGATGCTTGTTTTCCTCTTTCTGTGATCTCTTATATTTTATGAAGGCCATCTTCTTTTTCTTAACTTTTCAGTTACTTCTTTTGAGAACCAGCGTGGCCACCTTTTCCTTTTACATTTATTTATCTTTCTAACAGAAAGGTATTTTGCTCTTAAATTTCCCCTTTTCTATTTTGCCCATTGCTTTTCTACATCCCCCAGCTATTCTGATCCCACTAACAACTCCTTGAAGTATTGTCCCATCTTGGCAGTTTGTTTTCCTAAATTCTAAGACTTTCACTTTTGAGTACATCTGCTTCTAAATACATTATTTTGTTTATTTGATTAACCTGTATTGAAATGGTTTTCTGAGGCATATATCTTCTTTGCAACTGCCAAGACTATTCTGGGTTAAGTGAGGGGCATGTTTACTACAGTGCACTAATGTTTGGGATGGGCTTGTCATGTGCTAAGTGCATTGTGCTAAAATTTAGCATGGGGCTCTTTGGCAAAAATTTCATGCTAACATGTTAACATATGACTAGGTACGGACTGGGGAAGTTAGGGGCGAAATGTGGGCATTGATGGCAAAGTACAGTAAGAGTTGGTGTCTTTAGTGTGCGCTAACCACAGCTGTTGCTGTTAACGTGGGTGCACTTAACACAACCTCAATGGGTGGTGTTAAGTGCACCAATAAGCCATTTAGCAAGGTGCCATGTGATTGCAACACGCTAATGGCAGGAAGACCGACTCACACATCCCCTGAGGTTAGCGTGGGCCTCGACACTAGAAGCACAGCCCAATCACATGTTAATTTAATGCACTTAAGTAAACATGCCCCTAAATGTGGTACCTTCAATACTGCCTTCCTCACTTTGGGGGTTATTCCGAACCACGAATAGCAGGGATGGACGTCCCAAAAGGATGTCCATCCTCACTATTTGTGCAGCTGCAGGCCCCCAAATAACCTCCCTGTCAGTTGTGCGGGGAAGTTAGTCGGGGACGGGGAAGAGGCGGCCTGGGGGGCGGAGAGTGGGCAGTCGCCAGCCCTGGATGTACAGGGCCATTTCTAATGTCAGCCTTGTACGTCCAGGGCCAGCGAAATGTCCGGGGAAGTTATTCCACTCCTGGGGTGGAATAACTTCCCTGAACGTTTTTTTTGTGGCGTTGGGGCACAGAATGGCTGGGGGCGGGGGGGCACAAAGTTCATCCCCCACAGCCCGACCCTGGCCTTAGGAGGCCGGATCGGGTGTCGGGCTGCGGGGAATTAACTTAGTGAGAAGCAGCCAGCATCGCAGCTTTTAAATGGAGCTGCGGTGCCATGGCAATGGGACACCATGGCGCTGTGGCTCCATTTAAAAGCCCTAGCTGAGTTAGCCGGGCTAGCGCTGTACGTGCAGGCTGGGAAGGAATCGCAGTCCCAGCCTGCACATACAGTTCTGTTCGTGATTCTGATCCCGTGGGGTTAGACATGCCCCGCGGGATCAGAATCGCGATCTCCTTTGTATGTCTGGGTCGGCCTGGACGTACAAAGGAGATCTACGTCTTGAATGGAATCGGGTCCTTTATCATTTAAATAGATGCGCTGGATTCATTTTTGACTAGATTGTTATTTCTATGTGTTCATTTCTTTGTTTCCGTTGGATTTGTTCCATATTTGTGTAAAGCTGATGAGATATAGATCAGATTATGTTGTCATGTTGTTTCCTTATGGTTAGTTTGGATTTTGTATCAACATAATGTATCAAAGTATGAAGCATAGCTTCATTTATCCGTACTTTGAATATATTTTTAATTTGTGTTTTGTGCAAGTAGTAATTGTGTATGTACTTCTTGTGCTCCACCTAACATAAAAATGCAGAATATAAATGTTTAAATAAATAAATTATGCAACATTACTATTATTTTCATGTCGTGTTTCTTGATTGATTTTGTAGAAGTGCTGTATATTCATGTGTATATTTGATATGATTAGTTTTATTTGCTTAATTTGCATAGCCTTCTGTTGGAAATCTGTCTAGGTCCTGAAGGTTTTTTGAGAGTGTTCATAAAACAGATTAATATAATAATTCCTTCACTGCCTCACTATATCTATGTTTATAGTAGAGTTTGTGCTGACTCCTGTGTGCATTCCCGTTTTCACCATTTAGGGACAGACTTTTATTCTTAATCAAGACTGCTGTGTAATGAAAGGAAAGGAATCTTTTTTTATATACTGCCTGTCCTATAAACTCTAACCCCAGTACAGGCCAGGATGAACTGCAGCAGTGTAGAGGTGCATGCTACAAAGCAAAGTAAAGGGTTAAAAAAAAGAGAGGACATATGGAATGGAGACAGACAGGGGGAGTGAGAAAGGGGTTCACTGGTTTTCTTTAGATTCCTTAGTATATCACCAAGATGGCATGGCAGTGTGGTTGGTTTTGGTTCACAACTCTGTGATGACCTGAAAGCTACATTGACAGGCATAGTATTTTATTACCAAAACAGGTTTCAAGTCCAAGTTTTAGGGATTTTGGTTTAAATTACACCTTGTTCAGTCAAAAAGAAAATAAAAAACGTTAGCCTAGAAATATCCCTTATTAATGGAAAGACTTTAATGAAGGGACAACCAATCACGTGAAGTCAGCATTATGTATTCTAGCATCCATGCACCCACACAGACATCTTAATTATTTCAATTACAAAAATGTGGAACAAACAGGGCTATAGATTCTCTGTTTTAGTATTTCCACTTTCAGCAAAGAAAGTAAACCTGCAAAAGAGAATTCCCCTTTTGAGTAACACTGTTTTAATAGGATAATTTTACACACATCTATTCAATGCAGCTCCGGATGAATAAAGCAATTTTCTATCAACATCATCTCACTTCTCTCTTTGAGTCTTTCTCTCTATATATCTGAACTGACATCTCAACGCAATGCTTTCTTATACAGAACTGCTTTTTACTTTTAGAGGCTAGATAAATACAATATCATATGGGCCACTATCCACAGGGCCGCCAGGAGTCTGCATCAACTCAGTGGCGCTTCACAACAACTAGACACTGGTAGAATATTTTTAGGATCCAGGAAAAAGTATGAGTTTTTCCATAATCATTTATTTAGACAATTAATTCTTTTACTTTTTTTATCGCTTTTTTTTGTTTGCTCTGTAATTTGTACTTTTTGTTCATTTTGCTCTTTTTAGAGGGGACTGCAAGCTAGCATTATTCTCAGCTCTCACAGTGGCCTCTCTCATCTGGATGACTCCAGGAGGTGGTAGGACCACTGTGAGGGGAGCAGTGAGCAGTGCTAGCTCATAATCTCACCCATGCATGCTGCAGCTGCTGAGAGGAGCCAGCTTCTGGGCTGTCCCATAGCAGAGCCAAGATGGAGTGGACGAGTAGCCTAATGGTTAGAGCAGCAGGCTGCCATTCCATGTCATCTTGGGCAAGTCAATTTACCCCTCATTGCCTCAGGTACAAACTTAGATTGCAAGCCCTCCATGGATAGGAAAAATATCTTCTGCACCTGAATGTAACTCGCCTTGAGCTACTTCTGAAAAAAGTGCGAGTTAAATGCACATTTCTTTCCTCTTCAGAAAAGTTGCTGTTCGGCTGGGAGGGGAAGCGTTGGCGTGGAAACTCAGGACTGGGAGCAAGACGAAGCCAGAAGCAGATCTCTGCTATGGACAGCAAGAACAAAGCCCAGAGGAGTTTGAAGCCAATATGCAGAGGGACAGATCGCTTTTGCTCCCTTGCATAAAATTTGATGTATAAACCGTATTTTCCTAAATTGATAAGATATGTAAATCAAAGGGATATGCAATAAAGAGATACAAACGATAACATTTAAAGAAAGCATCATCAAGGTGCAGCAATATTAAAAATCAATCCAATAAAGAAAATGCATCTGAAGATTTATTTATTATTTACTTAGCATTTGTATATTCTGCAAATCTGGTCCCTGATAGTTATGTGCAGGTCACAAACATAGAACAAGTAACACTGATGCACACAAAGACAGGTACCGAAACTGGCCCAACCATCACAACCGCCTTTAAATTACTAGAGAACAAAAACAAAATTATTGGAGAGCTGCTGGGAGTAGTTCAACAATAACCTTTTCAGCATCCTACAAAAATATTATCCAAATAGTCTCAAGGTGTATGCCAATGAGACGCTGTCACTGCATTTCCTTACTCCACTACGCTAGGCCTTATTTCTCAAAGCCTGGGTTTTGTTTTGCTTTGTTTTTTTTAACACACACAACGAAGAGATGGCTTTTGTCAAATAATCCTCTTAAAGATTTCTTTAAACACTCAATGAGCGAAAGATGTTTGTTTTGGAGTTAATGTTAAAAATCCCATCATTTAATACAAATGAGACAAAGCAGACAATGGATTATCACGCTAGAAACCATGAAAATATAAGATGCTTTTGTAATATAATGTGTAAACAAATAAAACAATGTTGCTGAAACAAATGTCTAGCCTGACAGCTAGTGAGAGTGTAAAAGGCAAAATAAAATGATTTGTATGAGGAAGAAAGAGAAAACGTTATGATAAGAAATCCTTTTTTATCAATGACTAGAACAAGGTAACGATATGGATCAGTCCTGTAACTCTCTTTTCTGACACCCCCAATTCCTGGCTATGCTTTGAAGCCATAATCCTGTCCGTTACCAAGACACTGAACCAGGGAAAGGAGCAGTTACAGAAGGAATTAAATATGATTTAACTGCAGATTGGCTGGTAGTGTGCTCATTAATTTGAGGTACTTAGATGTAGGCATTTTTCCCTGCTGACCTTGAATTTACTTTGAATTTGAACCTCTGTTCATCAAGTTTCCAGGTATGTTCCAAATCTTCAGTAGATACTGTTGCAAGCCTACTGGCTTTCTTGCCCTTGTCTAAAAGTTTGCAAATAGTTTACAGGCAGCAAGGCAAATCCTTATTTACAGTGTTCTACTACTCTGAATATTCGGCATTTTCATTCAGCTCATTATCTTTGGAAAGTTTTGCATGCAAGACTCAGACGAAAAAAACCCCCCACAGGCCAGTTGATTTCCTAGTCCCATAGGGACTCATTTACCACAGACTCTAATAAGTTCTATACTAAGTTTGCATTACACTGAATGAAAATGCCGAATATTCATAGTACTAGAACACTGTAAATAAGGATTTGCCTTGCTGCCTGTAAACTATTTGCAAACTTTTAGACAAGGGCAAGAAAGCCAGTAGGCTTGCACACTGCCTCAGTACTGCAATCAGGACAAGCCCTAGAGAGGTTCAAGGTGCTGGTGCCCTAGGCAGACCTTATTAAGCTTTACACCCCACCTAGCTATGAAGATCTATTGTTTAGCTTGAATGCTTAGCTGCTCTCCAGAAGCTGTTGCCCTATGCGGCTGCCTTGTTTGCCTAAATGTAGCTCAAAATGTGTTTTGAGACTGCAAGTTAAGTGTCTGATGGCTGACAACTGCCCCTTTCTGAATTGCATAGTAGGGTCTATAAAATTTCTAAATTTAGCTCAAAATGTGTCTAATGGCTGGGCTAGCCCTGACTATAATGCTCAAAGAGAAAGTATTGAGGCTGCCACACTGCAGCGACAGCACTGGCACGTGCCAGCCTGACAAAAGACTCCTTGATATAACTCAGCATCCTTCCCCCAACCTTTGGTTTTGGTAGCTGGAGGTTTATTTCCTCTGCTTTGGCAAAGGTCTTTCCATCATCGTATCTCCAAAGGGTTGGGCAGCAGGGTGTTTATTTTTAATTTTTTAATTCATATATTTCTTTGTTAACCACAGTATGCAATAGCACTGCGCTGTATATTCGATGATGTAAATAAATAATTGTCCCCCTGCCCTATGTTCGACCGCATTCTATCTCAGCTGAAAGGTTAAGAGACCGTCCTCAGACAGCTTTCGAGATCACTCCGTGTGTGTCTCTTCCATGAATAACTTTTGTGATTGATGTCCTCATCACACTGTTGGGATATGTGGGGAAGGAGGGGGAGGGCAGCAGAGTGTAGTTTCTGGATCCACGCTCTTTTGCATTTCCTAGCTGATCATTACAGTTCTTCAAAGTGCAAGTTAAGTGCCTGATGGCTGACAACTGCCCCTTTCTGAATTGCATAGGGTCTATAAAACTTCTAAATTTAGCTAAAAATGTGTTTTGAGAGAACACAGCAAATGCATTCAGATTTGATTTTATGCAGGTCCCGCTGTATATCTGGAACAAAGTGAGGCATTGTGTTAGGTAGCCTGGGACATCTTAAAATAATCCTAAAACTCTGAGAAAAAAACCTGCTAAAACATTTCTAAGTACATGCCTTTCTTCAGCTCTGGTGCTGGGTGCCAGAACTTTTCACATTTTGAACAGATTAAGTAAACGATACAGTACTCAATGCGCAATTTATGATTGCCAAATGCAATTAAACTGAAATAAGATTTTGAAAACATGCAAATTCCCAAGGTCACCAATTAGTAAACTGGTTCTCTTTCTTATGTTACTACAAGAGTTTGATCATTATGGGATGTTAGAGACTTCACATCTGGGAGAAGTAAGCCCACAATTGTCCAGACCATAATTAAACTGCATAGTTTTCGGCAGTTATGCTGCTCTTCCTCCAAATACAAAGCCCATAATGGACCTGGGTTTTCTGAGATTCACACTTGTTCCATATCTATGGGGAAATCCTTCATGCTAAATAGAAACATCAAGTTAGATGATCTCACTGTTACCTTATATTTAAGTAGCTTGTCAATGACATGATAGCTGTAAAATCATGAAAAGGTCCGCAAACTCAGGGGTGGTTCAAGGCAGTCTGCTGTCTCAGAAGAGAGATGAGATGGTGTGTCTCCTCCACTCCACCTCCTCAAAACTCTGGTCAGGAAGAAGGGTGGGGAGATCTCCTAACTCAGAACACTGGCTAGGCCGTTACCCCAAGAAAAAAAGAATGTAGCTTATTTCCCAGGCTACATACCAGAAAAACACTGACCACAAACACTGATTATACTGAGCAAAAATTGTTGCAGTTAAATTATGTAGCTTGGAATTCTAATATAAAAAATACTGACCCTGCAGGCTGGACCATCACGATGTTGAATCCACAGAAGCCTTCCCTACACAACAACAGGTGTAAGTAAGAACTAGGATATTTCCCATAGAACTCACTATACAAAAAAAGTCTGAGTCTGGTTTCATCTCAGTAACAGCAACATAAACCCTCTCTAGTACCAGGAATATTGTGAAGTAATACAAATCACTACAAAAGTCACTCAGTACTTAAAGAACAAATACACCAGTCCATAACAGCACCAACAAGAACTTACTTAGGATAAAGCATCACCACAAATATTGCATTGAGCTCTAGAACAGAGGTTCCCATTCTATATGGTCAGGTGGACTCTTCATTAACCTCCAGAAAGCTCAGAAGCCTCCAGTTCATCTCCACCATTCTTTCCGGACTCCTTCCCCTCAGGGCCAAGCCTGCCCCACTAGCCTTTTTTATTTCCCCTTCTCTTCCTTTCTCTGCCAGTCTCCATCTCTTCCTCCCAAAACCAACCCCACTAGCCTTTTTTATGTCCTTTTCCCTTCCTTTCTCCACCAGTCTCTATCTTTCCTGCCCCAAACCAGTCCCCACTAGACTTGGTTTCCTTCTCTCTCTCCCCCTCCCCCAAGCCAATTTCCTCCAGTCCTTCTCCCTAGCCAGTCTCAATCAATCTGATTCTTCTCCATAGACAATCCTTACCAGCATCTCTCTTGTCTGTGTTCTGCAGAGCATCTGTAATGGTCTCATGGTCCACAGGTTGGGAACCACTGCTCTAGAACATCAATACACCTCAGCCCCGATTCTGTAAGCCGTCCTGCCTGTATTCCCCTCCAACTCTCCCCACATGGCCTGAGCTGCAGTATGGGGAGAGCCAGCGGAGGCAGAAGGGGGCAGAGTGTGGGCGGAGCAGGGGCGGGCCAAGGTGGCAGGACATACAGGGCCAATTCAGGTCACAGCCCTGTACGTCCTGCGGGTCAGGGGAATGTGCTGCTTATTGCACCTTGGAGGTGGAATAAGCAGCTTGGACCAGGGTGATTGGGGCTGAACCTCCCTCCACAAAGGCTGGAGCTAGGTAGGTCCCTGCCGCCCGATCCTGGCCCCGGCTGCCCAGCCTTGGGCTGGGCAGCGGGGAAACAGGGGGTTAGGTGGGGAAGACATCCCTGCGGGAATGCAGGGGCATGCTGGGCTTTCTCAGGGTCCGATCCTGCACCCATGGGAATGTCTAGCTCCTGAGGTGCAGAATTGGATCCTAATGGGCCTGTCCTGCTCAGGGTCATCCAGATGGCCCAGACGTGCCCCTAAGGGAATCAGGCTCCTATTGGGGAAATTGAACAAACTGGATGACTACAGATCCTTATAGACACTCAATGCTAACATAATACCTGGCCTTGGTCACACATGCAGAACACAGATAGGCCCTCTCCAAATAAATATGCAGACTCATGTTTGACCCAGCCTCTGACTCTTCTTTCCTCTGTCCTCTTTACTTGGCTTCCAGGGCCTCCTGTCCATTTTCTATTTCTTTGTTCTTCTCCTATCTTCTTTACTTCCATCCTTATATCCACCGCTGACAGTGATCCTTCACTTTCAGCTTCCTTCTATTTATTTTTCTGCCTTTTGGTCCACTCAAATTTCACTACTTCTTCTCAAACTCAAGACTTGAACTTTCCTATTTTTACTGCATCTTTTTATAGCTATCTCTCCTCCATCCGGGCCAATATATTTCCTTTCCCTTCCCCTTCATCCATGTCTAGCATCTCCTCTCTCTCTTCCTTTCTCATCACCATGTGAGACATTGCTTTCTCTCTTCATTTCCCCCCTGTCCAGAAACACCCCTCTCACCCATTTCTGCCCCTTTCAAGCCTCCTCCACTCAGACTCTTCCACCTTCCATGTCCAGCATCCCCCCTTTTCCCTTCTCCCTCCATGTCCAGCATTTCCTCTGATTTTCTCTTCCACCCCTTCCATGTCCAGCATATCCCCTTCCCCTCCATTCATGTCCAGCATCTCCTCTCTCTCTTCTTATTGAAAGGGGAATAAGTATCTGTAAGTTTGTTGTTCCATGTGGACACACCATTTAGTCCTTGAAGAGTTCTTTGATTAGGAATGTCTTGAGTTCTTTGCAGAATTTTGTTGGGTTGTGTGTTTCTCTGAAGTTGTTGGGGAGTGCATTCCATAGATCAGGTGCATAAGTAGAGAAGGCTCTGTTGCGAGTATTTTGGTTTACCCATGTTATTTCTGCTGGCAAGTTCAGTAAGTTTTGGTTACATCTTTGCCTTTTTCTGGTGGTTGTTGGTGTTCAGATGAGGGACCTTAGATATAGCGATGAGTAGTCATGTAGGGTTTTGAATATGTTCATTATTGATTTATATTTAATTTGGCTGTATACAGGTAGCCAGTGTAGGTCTTAAAATTGGGGTAATGTGGTCATTCCTTTTTGCTTTTAGTATGGTGCGTGCTGCAGTGTGTTGGGCTATCTGTAGCTGATGAATTGCAAGTTTAGAGAGCCCCTGGTATGTGCTTACACTGAAATTCAGGAGGGGGACGATGAGGAAAGTACTAAGCGGAACTCAGACACTGCTCGTAGAAGTTGGAGGTTGAGGAGGATTCTTATTTTGTGATATATAGCTCTTGTAGTTCTGGTGATATGAGGAGAAGTCGAGCTGGTGGTCAATTGTTATGCCCAGATATTTCACCTCCTGCTTGGTTTCTAGCTCAATGTCATGGATTCTGAGTGTTTTGAGGTGGAGGAGGGAGATTGCCATGTTTCTGGAGATAAGGAGCACTTCTGTTTTTTTGCAGTTGATCTGCAGCCCATATTCATGCAGCCATTGTGCTATGTCTTCAAAGCAGACTGTTATTTTGCTTAGGTTTGGAGTAAGAATATCATAAGGTGTAAACATCATGATGTTGTTAGCATAGATCCTGTAGTGAATACCGTGATTGTGGAATATGGTATATATGCGCTGCATGAATATTTAAAGAGTAGTGAAGATAATGCAGAGCCTTGTGGAACTCCTTTGTGTTGTCTGTATGACGCTGATTTCTTTGGTCCTATGCGTGCTTGTTGGTGGCGGTCTGACAAGTATGATGAATCTATTTGAGAACAGTGCCACCGACTCCAATGGCTTGTAGTCTTGCAAGTAGGAGCTTGTGTGGAATGGAGACAAATGCCGCAGCGATATCTAGGAAAATTAGGATGTAGGCACAGTTAAGCTTCTCTATGCCTCTTACTAGTGTATCTAGAACTGATGTCAGGAGTGTGTCTAATCCATGGTGTGGTCTAAATCCATGTTGGTGTTGATCTAGTGGAGTGTGCTTGTCAAATATGATTCTGAAGTTGCTATAGTACTATTCATTTGAATATTTTAGAGATGAAGAGGAGTCTGTAAGAGGCAGGGTCTCCTTTGTCAGCTGTGGGATTTTTTAGAATAGGTCAGACTGAAGCCATTTTTAGTTCCTTAGGTAGAAAATCCTGTTCAAGTGAGATTTGTGCCATCTTGCAAATAATTGGAGACAGCTTAGATCTGGCTATCTTCATCCAGCTGGCAGGATCAAGCAGTGAAGTAGTGGTGTTGAGGTTGCTGATGATGTGTTCTAGGTTCTTGTCGGAGATGGAGTCAAAGCTAATCCATTGATTATTGGTGGAATTATTGTCTAGCAGTGTGTGTTATATGTTGTCATTGGGTCCCATTCTACTTTGGAAAAAGTTTGCCAGTGCTTGTGGTTGGGGAGTGTTGTCAGGTTTCTCTTGGTTGGGTGCTGTGGTTAGGGATCAAATTATGTTAAATAGCTCTCTTGGGTGGTTCAGCGAGCTGAGCTCATTAGGATTTTAGCGTGATGATCCTTCTTTGCAGTGTTGACTATGGTACGGTATTGCTTTAGCTTTTGCATGAAGTTCATCTGTAATTCTGGTTTCTTAGAAGTCCTCCATTTTCATTTAATTCTTCTCAGTTCTTGTTTTACGTTTCTGAGTTCTCTTGTGTACCAGGTTGTATTTGGTTTGTATTTTGGAGTGGATCTTGTTAGTGGGGTGGATGGTGCGTCACTTATGGTCCAAGTTTGTGAGCAGTGTATCCATGCTAGGTGTGTTGGATTGGAGGCGGGGAATGATTTTCTCCAAAAATGCTCCTTTTTAAATTTATGGAACTGCGTTCTTAGTATGGGTGTAAGGGTAGTGTGGGGTGGAGAAGTTAATCATGTTGTGGTCTCACCAATGGGACTGGGAGGATTTGTGTCACAGAGACTTTGTTGTCTGTTAGCATGTTGTTCTTAGGTGTGAAGATTTTCTTTCATATGAGTGGGGTTGTTTACTATTTGTTGGTAGTTCAGATCATTCATCACCTCTAGGAATGTGTTTGCTTGGTTTCTAGCGAGCATGCTCAGATTGAAGTCACCTAGTAGTATAAGAGGTCTGTTTTGCGTGGTGTTCTCACATGCTGTCTCCAGTATACTGGCCAGATCATTGGTGTTAGAGGTGACGGGGCTCTGTATACTAAGCTTTTTGAGAGGCAGTTGTTTGTTACTGACAAGATGTCTAGTTCATCTGTGGATGTGGATGTTGTGAAGTGGAATTTTAGGTTGGATTTAGTGAGGATTAAAACTCCTCCTCCTGTTTTATTCAATCTCGGGCAGTTGAAAATTGTGTAGTTACTTATTTTCAGTAGGTTGAGGAGTACAGATTCTGTTGTTGATAGCCAAGATTCTGTTATACAGGGTTGATCCGGTTTGTCTATACTGAGGATGTCAGCGATGACTGGGATTTTGTTGCATACTGAGCGTGCGTTGATGAGAGTGCATTTCAGGTGATTCTTGGTATTGGGAGTGGTTCTGGGTTGCTAAGAGTATGTAATAAAGGGTGTATTTGTATAAGCTTGTTATAGTTTCTATACCAAGGGTTGTGGTGTGTGTTGTAGGGTTGTTGACATTGGGTTCTGGCAATAATTGAAATGTACTGGGTATTGTTTTTAGAGCAGTGGAGGATTTAGCCAGTAGAATGATTCCCAGTAGGAGGATTGCGTACGAATGGCGGTTGGACATGATTGCGCTTGAAGCTTGAGTCTCGCTGACAGTTCTGGTTGATTTTTGGTGTGGGGTATGAAAGAATGCAGACCAAATCAGAAGCAGGTACCATATCAACTTCTGTTGTTTACCTTGTTGTGGTGCGGTCTCCATTTGTGATGTCATAGGTGGGCTGTGGTTATTGTCTCAGGGGTGTTGGTGCAAGCTCAAGAGAAGTGGGGCCCCGCACCTAAGGGCCCTTTGGCGAGGCCCTTAGGTGCGGGTGTACCTGCAGCACTTTCAAGTTTGAATTATCCGGGGCTGATCTTCAGCATGGGGGAAGGAGCTCACGTCCTTTACGTGCATGCTGGAGAGGTCCCTGACTGCAAGATCAACGGCGAGAATCACTTCTCCTGCAGCACTTTCAAGTACTTTTATTCTTCTTTTATCTACCCAGTGCCAGCTGGAATGACACATTTAACATCTCCAGCCGCAAACCCATCTCCCACTGGAAACTGGTCTAAGGTATAGGGTTGCATGGTTCCACGTGACTGGCAGTCTCTGCTAGGCAGAGGCCCACAGCCCAGAGCTAAATTATAAGGAGAGCTGGAGGACAGCAAGCAGGGTCTTGGGCATAGACATGAAGTTTGTGTGGCATTCAGCCTACTGCTTCACGAGCAAAAATTAGAAGCAGCAGGTTTTTTTTAAACCTTCTCAACTAAAAAGCAAGAGTGACAACTCATCTTGGCAAGCACAGTCCAAACCTGCAGGCAATGGACATACAACTACTTTAGGAATGTAAAAATGGAATAATTGTAGCTTGTCAAACTGTTTCCCCTCCTCTGCTGATCTCAGAAAAGCAAGTAGGGGAAGAACTCAGGTATCGAGGGAATAAGAGGATGCAAGGGAATTTGGTCCTTGGTCTAAATTTGTATTTTGCACAACATGAGCAGATTAGCTTTCACTCTTGGGTCACTGCTCCTTTTTAGCACGATGATGCCATTTGGCCCAGAGCCACAGGGAAATGCAAAGGGCAAATGCTTGCAGAGTGCCAAGTCAATCTCAGCTTAAAAAACAAAACCAAACCAAACCAATTTCAATTCAACAGGGCATTTCCTCTTTCAGTACAAATCAGAGAAGCTACAGCAGAATTCCCATTCCATCACTTCAGTCAACTCCAGATTCATCACATCCCATATGGAGAGAAACCTGTACTACAGCAGAACAAAATGTGACAATAATGATGACAGAGCCAATACTGAAAATGCAACTCCCTTTTCCACCTCCCCCTTCCACCCTTTTTTTCCTGTTCTCAGCATGTATCAGCACAAATTAGAGCAGAAAGCAGGCCTCTGCTGTAATGGCGTGGTGTTAAGAGACGAGAAGAAAACAGCAGCATGTCTGGTCTGCTCAGGAAGTCAGGAATCGGTGGCATTGTCCATCAGTGAGGCCAAGGGAATGCCGTCAGCACTGAAACAATACTCCAGCCCCAGCCCAGAGAAACACAGTCTGACAGCACTGGCTCAGACAAGAGCACGGCTTCTACAGAGATCAGAGCAAAGGTCACTACACCACTGCACAGACATGGGCAAAGAGAGCCCCCCACCACTGTACCATCAGGTCTTCAGCACTCGGAGGAATGCAATGCAGTGTTCTGACCTTATAACATGATTCTAGAATGTGGTCGTATTTGTTCTGTTACTGTATATGGTTAGTGCTAAGCCAGGGCTCTCCAAATCTACCCTGACGACCCCACAGCCAGTCGGTTTTCAGAATATTCCCAACGAATACACAGGAGATCCAGCATAAGCAACTTTATCTCATGCATATTCACTGTGGCTCTACTGAAAACCTGATAGTTGAATCATCAGCATAGGTTGGGGAGGTCATGTAAAAAGGACATAATAAAACTTAGGGGAACACGCTTGTTGGACAAATTCTGTTATAATCACGACATATCTCTGTAAAGTGTTTTGCTGGAAGCCAACCCACAACCCGTCAGATAACACTCCTCATGAGCTGGAGACTGAAAACACTTTTGTCTTGTACTGAGACGTTCCATTATCTACAGTCAATGCCTGGTATGGTGTAACAGGTGTAAGGCTTCAGTGGAGGTGACAGGGCGAATGAGTCAGATTTCCAGCTAAAGGTATCTTCTGAAATACAACAGAACCACCCACATGACTTGAAAGCTATTGTCTATTGTTTTATGAACCATACTTTACATTAGGCATGACCAGGAGGAAACAGCTACTTTTTGGTGAGTGGAAATTGATTATAAACAGGATAGATTCTTGCGCTTTCTACAACTCAAGAGTTCTTCTCCAAGCAGTGGCACTACCATTCCCTTTTACCCTCCACATCTACTCTATAACTGTTTAATTAAATCCATGCTTGATTATTACAGAGTTGGATGACATGCATTCCAACTGCGGCTGTCTGTATAAAATTGTTGTGCTCATCCATAAAGAGCCCTGATACCTGACTCCTGATCTCAGCACAATTGATACAGTGAACAGTATAGGAAGCCTGCAAGGGAAAGTCTAGCAAAAGAGGAGAAAAATCCCTGAGCAGTTATAAAAGAAAGCTCATAGTTTAGAATCCCAGCCTTGGTTCAGACTGAGCTGAAAGAAAAAAAAGAAGACAGGAGAAACTAACTGAACCAAAAATCCCCCCCCCCCCCAGAAAGTAAAGAAATCTAGATTGGGCTGAGCAACAAATAGCAGCCTATCATATTCTGCATAAGCATTATAATAAACAACACAAACTGGAGCAAGGTGGGTAAAGCAAACCTTTATTTTTCATGTTCAGCTAAAGCCGTCGTCAGGGGTAAGAAAGTAATATGTTGAACAGGGCTAGAGGAAAACAGTAGCTCACTGAGAAAAGATGCATATAGCACTATTGGTGCAGTAGCAGCTGACACAATTTTCGGCTAACACTTGAAAGTGAATCATTACCTATTTCCCTTCAGTCTAATACAGTCAACTCCATTGGAAGATGGGTGGCATGTGTGCCTGATTTATCCTGCTGTCTACAAAGAACCCTTGCACAGGTGAGCAACTGCTTTTTCTCTGTTAACAAGCAGCCACTCAAGTGGACAATCCCATAGCTGAGGGCTGCCCTGTTTCTATTTATTTCTTTGCTACCTGATATTTAAAAGCATTTATTTGGTCAGTAGTGGGTGCTGACCACATAAGCGCTTTTAAAGTACATTTTCCTGCTTGCAGAATGATTGACAATATACAGTACATTCTTATTGGCTGGATTTGGGGTTGCCTGGGTGCAGTTCACAAATGTATTTGGATAAGTTCAACCCCTTAATGTCCAATATCTCCTAAAAAAAAGTGGCCAGTGAAATGGCACACATATTTGACACACAAAATAATCAAATAAAACAAGACCAATTAAAAAAGAAAATAGTAGGAGATACTATAAAAACTGGGACATTTTCAGGGCATGATTAATCATGTAATTATTTAATAAAACCGGCCAATACCAGCCTGAGTAAAGGAGACAAACACTCACAAGTGCAGATGTCCACAAAATTTACAAATAAACTGCTAATCCCAGTAAACATTCATCTTCGGAGGGGATGCAGTTGTCCTATATCAGAAGCCAAACCTTGTATAAACACCCATACTATTAAAACGGTGCAAAACATCTATTGCTCAATGAAAAAGCTGGCCAGCTCAAGAAGTAGCAAACCACCAAGATACTCATCTGATGTTGAATGTGTAAAGCAGCAAAAAGACAGTCCGTTGGGTACTGCACACAGCGCTGTGTTTAAAGCCTGTTTTGTGGAGATCTGCTCTTGTGAGTGTTTGTCTCCTATACTCAGGCTGGTATTGGCTTTACACTCACAAGAGCAGATCTCCACAAAACAGACTTTAAACACAGCGTTGTGTGCAGTACCCAACGGACTGTCTTTTTGCTGCTATACACAATCAACATCAGATGAGTATCTTGGCGGTTTGCTACTTCTTGAGCTCGCCAGCTTTTTCATTGAGCAATAGATGTTTTGCACCATTTTAATAGTATGGGTGTTTATACAAGGTTTGGCTTCTGATATAGGACAACTACATCTCCTCCGAAGATGAATGTTTACCGGGATTAGCAGTTTATTTGTAAATTTTGTGGAGATCTGCACTTGTGAGTGTTTGTCTCTTTTGCTCAGACTGGTATTGGCTGGTTTCATTAAATAATTAAATGATTAAAACAGAGGACCTACTTCAAGAGAAGGTTTTAACATTCTCATGGTAGGTCATCCGACAAAAAAAGTTCACACTGTTCATTGGAATAGGGTCTATATTATGGGAGATTAGTTTATGTCTACCTTATCATTAGAATACTTTTGTGATGACATTTTTTGGGCTTTGTTAATAGGACATGATTAATGGCACCCTTACAAACAATTCAAATCAGTTTGAACAGAAGAACCACATTCCCATTGCTGTAAAATTAGACGTACCTCTGATCAATTGTCAGTACTCACATGACTTGAATCAACCAATGAATGATGGCTCTAATGTTTAAAATGACCACATTCACTCCCTATTCCATTTTCACAATGGTGAAAACAAGAGGCCTGCCTGAGATCATCAGACAAGTCATTATCACCAAACATCAAACTTCAGAGGGGTACAAGGTCATCTCCAAAGACCTTGAGATTCCTGTATCTACAGTTTACATTGTTATTAAAAAGGTTTCTGCTCATGGAACTGTCAAGAACCTCCCAGGACACGGTGGGAAAGAGTAGTTATTCACCTGTAACAGGTGTTCTCTGGGGACAGCAGGAATCTCACATATGGATGACGTCAGTGCCGACGGAGACTTCATGGAAGCATCTCCCCAGCTTTCAAAGAAAGCCTTTGGGAGATGCCACCACGTGTGGTGCCCTTCCCACCCAAGGGTACCATCATGCTCAGTCAAATGACAAAGCTAAAAGATTGCAAAAAGAAAATGGTAAAGAAGTAAACTCCAAGGGGAGGAGGGAGGGTTGTGAGGACTGATTCCTGCTGTCCCTGGAGAACACCTGTTACAGGTGAGTAACTATGCTTTCTCTGGGAACAAGCAGGAAGTCAGTCCTCACATATCAGACTTCCTAGCTACAGGCTACCGAAAGCCTGTAAATAAAAAACACGGTCGCCCTCAAGGGGAGCCGTGAGCAGTAGCAATTGAGTCCACAGAAAAGGACTGCAGTAGGACCCGTGTGTCTGGTGGGAACCAATGCTCCAGTAGCTTGAATACAGAAGGGTCGGAGGGTAGGAGTTGCCTAGACCCCAAAGAAATTACAGAGCACTGCCTGGTGGAAGGCGCTGTCCCGTTGGGACTCCCTCTCCAGACAGTAGTGAGCTGCGAAGGTATGGACTGAAGACCAGGTGGCGGCCTGGCAGATGTCCAACATCAGGACAGAGTGCAGGTTTGCCACAGAGGCCGCCATGGCTCTGACACTGTGTGCAGTGACCTGGCCATCCAGCATGAGCCCAGCCTGCTCATAGGTGAGGGCGATGCAGTCTGCCACCAAGGTGAACAGTATTCACTTGATCACCACTTCCCCCAGTCGACTGAGGTCATAGGAAACAAAAAGCTGAGAAGCTTTCTGGTGGCCCTACAAACATTGAATGTAGAAGGACAGGGCCATCTTAGAGTCCAAGATGTGAAGGACGGTCTCTGCCCTGCTGGAGTGAGGTCTTGGGAAGAAGGTGGGTAGTACCACCTCCTGGTTGAGGTGAAAAGAAGATACCACCTTCAGAAGGAATTTGGGGTGCGTGAGTAGCATGACCCTGTTCTTGTAGAATCTGGTATATGGTGCTTCTGCCACTAGGGCTTGGAGCTTGCTGACCCTGTGAGCAGAGGTGAGCGCTCCAGGAACATGATCTTCCACAAGAGGTACCTCAGGTGGCAAGTAGCAACATTACATAGAGGTCCCACTCTGTCGCCGGAGGGCGGGGGGGGGGGGTTGGATAGCAGGAGTCCCCTCAGGAAGTGGGTCACCAGAGGCTGGACCGAGAGGGACTTGTCCTCAACAGGGTGGTGGTGGTGTGCTGCTAGGGCACTGAGATGTACCCTGACGGAGTTCAATTTGAGCCCGGATTGTGAGAGATGAAGAATGTACTGCAGCACCATCTACACCGGGCAGGAGAATGGGTTTACTCATTGCTCCACGTACCACACTGAGAATCTGCACCATTTGAAGGCATAAACCCGCCTGGTGGAGGTCTTACAGGAGGCCAGCAGGATCTTTTCCACTTCTCCCGAGAGGCTGACAGGGGCTAAGATTACCCTTTCAGCAGCCACGCTGTCAGTGATAGGGACCCCAGGTTGGGGTGCAGGAGAGAGCCCTCCTCCTGAAACAAGAGCCTTGGGGAACTCGCCAGGGGGATCGGAGCCTTCACTGACAATTGGTGGAGCAGTGGAAACCATGAAGCTTTGTTGCGAAGAGCCTTGAAGAGGGTCTTGGCAATCAACAGCATGGGTAGGAAGGCATACATGAGGCCTTCTGACCATGTAATGAGAAACGCATCTGCCGCTACCCGAGACGGGTGGGGCTGACAGGAGCAGAAGTGGAGCAACTGGTAGTTGTCTGGGCTGGTGAAAAGGTCCACCAATGGGGTCCCCCAGAGTCGGAAGAGCCAGATGGTTACTCTGCGGTCCAGCTGCCACTCATGAATTTGGAGGACCCTGCTCAGTTTATCCACCAGGGTGTTGCCTGTAGGAGTATTCCTTGATGAATTGAGTAGGAACAGAGTGTCATCTCTTCACGGCAAAGGGTGCGAGACCCCATGCCCCCCTTCATGTTCACGTAGAACATTGTCACTTGACTGTCTATTTGGATCAGCACCGACTGGTGCCTCAGGTGGTGGCAAAATGCTCGGAGGGCTAGATATATTGCCCGAAGTTCCAGGAGGTTGATCTGCTGGTTGCCCTCAACTTGTGACCAGCTGCCTTGGGTGCAAAGTTCCTCGCAGTGGGCTCCCCATCCCAGCAAGGAGGCATCCGTTGTGAGGCCCCTTCGGGGACTTGGAGTTTGGAAGGCATCCCTGCTTGAAAGTGTTGCAGATTTTGCCACTAAGTCAGAGATTCTGCCAATTGGTGGGTCACTGAAACTCTGTTTTGGAGTCAGCCCGTGGCCCGTGTCTAGTGGTCTCGAAGGTACCACTGAGCGACCCTCATGTGCAGATGGGCGTCTAGGGTGACATGGAATGCGGAGGCCATGAGCCCGAGTAGGTACAGCAAAATCCGAGGGACAGTGTTGTACATCTGCAGCTAGTGTCCTGAGACGGTCGGCCCGGTCCAGGGGGAGGAAGAACTTTGCCTGAGCGGTGTCCAGCTTTGCCCTTATGAACTCCAGACATTGTGTCGGAAGGAGATGGGGCTTGGGGTGGTTTATTTTGTTTATTTAATTATTTATTGTTTGTCTTATTGGTGTGCTGCTTCACTTACCTTGCCTCTCTTAACTGGGCTTTGTGTGGTAGCCAGGTTAACTGTTCATTTTTAAATTAAATCTTTCTCCCTGCTCTCCCCCCTGAACCTGCTGTGTTTTTAAATTTTGTTTTCCTGCCTGAGTGAACCCCCCTCCCCTCCCCCCTGCTGAGGTATTGTGTAGCCTTCTTCCTGTCTCCACCACGTGTGCATAGTCAGTTTTGTTTGCTTCTCTCTGCTCTGGGAAGAGCAGTCCTCTAACAGTGCTCTGCTAGAGAGGTGGATATTACCTCCTGTGACAACTTGCAGTGAGTTCTAGCTGTTTATTATTGTTTGTCTTATTGGTGTGCTGCTTCAGCTTCTCAGCTGTATAACTTACCTTGCCTCTCTCAACTAATTGGGCTTTGTGTGGTTCCCCCCCCCCCCCCCCACACTGCTGAGGGTTCAGGACAGGGTACCTTGTAACTGCCCTCTTCAATAGGACTTATCTCCCTCCCTCCCTCCCCAGCACCCACCCACCCCTGGGGTAATTGTAGCTTTATAGGTACCTACACATCCTGAAGGAAAGGGGCTGCTCTCAGGTGCAGCTCCTTATCCAAATCAGTCATACACCGAGGACCTGAGATTAATTAATTAAGCTTCAGGTGAACAAGGTGTATTGGGGGTGTTAGATACACTTTTATTAGTATAAGCATCTACATCAGTCCTTATTATATACAGAATTTAAAAGACCTAAACACAAGCTTTAAACTAAGATGCAGACAAAAGTCCAGCAGCGAGATGGGGGCTTTCCGGTCTTTTGCATTGAGTGTCACATGTATGATTTTCTCCCAGTTGGTGAGAGGTTTTACGTATGCACTAAGTGCAAAGAGCTCTTTGCTCTCAGGGAACAAGTTCGTTCTCTAGAGGCTAGAGTAGCAGACCTGGAAGACATAAGAAAGACAGAGAAGTACATGGACGAGACCTACAGGGATAAAGACCTGAAGTCCCACCTCCAGTCTGGCAGCATCCCTGTTGCCATGGAGGAAAGAGGTCACGTGACAGGAGAGCATCACCCTGGTGTGGCAGGAAGTGATCCTGTAACTAGGACCTGTCCTCCAGGTGATGTAAAACCCTCTCGCACCGAGGATGTTTCTCCAGGGCCATGTCCCCATGAGAGGAGATTCAGGACAGCTGTCATAGTTGGTGATTCAATCATTAGGAATGTAGATAGCTGGGTGGCTGGTGGACGTGCGGATCGCCTGGTAACATGCCTGCCTGGTGCGAAGGTAGCGGACCTCACGCACCGCCTAGATAGGATCATAGATAGTGCTGGGGAGGAGTCTGCTGTCTTGGTACATGTTGGTACCAATGACATAGGAAAATGTGGTAGGGAAGTTCTGGAGGCTAAATTTAAGCTTTTAGGTAGGAAGTTGAAATCCAGAACTTCCAGGATAGCGTTCTCCGAAATGCTTCCTGTTCCACGTGCAGGACCCAAAAGACAGGCAGAGCTCCGGAGTCTCAATGCGTGGATGAGACAATGGTGCAAGGATGAGGGTTTTGGATTTATTAGGAACTGGGGAACATTCTGGGGAAAGGAGGGGCTCTTCCGAAGGGATGGGCTTCACCTTAATCAGGATGGAACCAGACTGCTGGCATTAACCTTTAAAAAGGAGATAGAGAAGCTTTTAAACTAGAAAATAGGGGAAAGCCGACAGTTGCCCAGGAGCGCATGGTTCAGACGAAGGTATCCTTGAAGGATACTACCAAAAGCAGTGAGGCTCCAAAAAAGAGTATAGTAGCCCAAATGCCCTTGAGTAAGGTGCAGACAGAGTGTAAAGATTCCAAATTACCCATGCCTACCAATAGCCAGATTAATATTAATAAAATACAGTCTCTAAAATGCTTGTATGCAAATGCTAGAAGTCTAAACAATAAGATGGGAGAGTTAGAATATATAGCACTAAATGAGAGGTTAGATATGATTGCAATCTCAGAGACATGGTGGAAGGAGGATAACCAGTGGGACACAGTGATACCTGGATACAAACTATATCGTAATGATAGAACTGATCAAATTGGTGGAGGGGTTGCACTCTATGTTAGAGAGGGCATTGAGTCAGAAAGGATTAAAGTTTTGCAGGAAACAAAATTTGCTGTAGAATCTCTATGGATTGAAATTCCATGTAAAAAGGGGAAGGCGATGGTAGTGGGGGTGTACTATCGACCGCGTGGCCAGAATGAACAAATGGATGATGAAATGCTCAGAGAAATCAAGGAAGCTAACAAAAGTCACAGCAGAGTAGTAATAATGGGTGATTTCAATTACCCTGGTATCGACTGGGTCAGTGTTACGGCAGGACAAGCTAGGGAGATAAAGTTTCTAGATGAAATAAATGACTGCTTCTTGGAGCAGCTGGTTCATGAACCGACCAGAGGGGAAGCCATACTGGACCTAGTCCTTAGTGGAACGCCAGATCTGGTGCAAGAAATAAGGGTGTTGGGACCACTTGGCAATAGTGATCATAGCATGATCATGTTTGATTTAATTAGTGGAGGAGGGATAGTAAAGAAATCCACAGTACTACCTTTTAACTTTCAAAAGGGAGACTATGATAAAATGAGGAATATAGTTAAGAAAAAACTAAAAGGAGCGGTTGCAAAGGTTAAAGACTTACAGCAAGCTTGGGTGTTGTTTAAAAATACTATCCTCGAAGCCCAGACCAGCTGTATTCCACGCATTAAGAAAAGTGGAAGAAAGTCCAAAAAACTGCCAGCATGGTTTAAAGGTGAGATCAGAGAGGCTGTTGCTGCCAAAAAAGCATCCTTTAGGAAATGGAAAAAAGAGTCAAATGAAGAAAACTGGAAACAGCACAAGCACTGGCAAGTTAAATGCAAAGCATTGATAAGGCACGCAAAGCGAGAATTTGAGAAGGAACTTGCTACGGAAGCAAAAACACGAAATAAAGACTTTTTCAAGTACATTCGTAGCAAAAGGCCTGTGAGAGAGTCCGTTGGGCCATTATATGATAGAGGGGTAAAAGGGTCAGTAAGAGGAGACAAGGCTATAGCAGAGAGACTGAATGAATTCTTTGCTTCGGTCTTTACTGAGGAAGATGTAGGAATGTTACCAAGACTGAAGTGGTATTTAAAGGTGATACTGCAGAGGAATTGAGAGAAATATCGCTACACCGGGAAGATATATTACAACTATTTGATAAACTGAATAGTAGCAAATCACCTGGACCGGATGGTATACATCCAAGAGTGTTGAAAGAACTGAAATATGAGATTGCGGACCTGCTATTGGTAATCTGTGAACTTTCATTAAAATCATCTGTAATACCTGAAGATTGGAGGGTCGCCAACGTAACACCAATCTTTAAAAAGGGTTCCAGGGGTGACCCGGGAAATTACAGACCGGTGAGTCTGACGTCAGTACCAGGGAAAATGGTAGAAACCATCATAAAGAACAAAATTACACAGCATGTAGATAGTCATGGCCTAATGGGAGACAGCCAACATGGCTTTAGACAAGGAAGATCTTGTCTTACTAATCTGATATGTTTTTTTGAAGGCGTGCATAAACAGGTAGACAAAGGTGAGTCGGTTGATATAGTGTATCTGGACTTTCAGAAAGCTTTTGATAAGGTCCCTCATCAGAGACTTTTGGCGAAACTAAAAAGTCATGGGATAGGAGGCAGTGTACTATTGTGGATCGGGAACTGGTTAAAAGATAGAAAGCAGAGGGTAGGGCTCAATGGCCAATATTCCCAATGGAAAAAGGTGAATAGTGGAGTACCCCAGGGATCTGTTCTGGGTCCGCTACTTTTTGACATATTCATAAATGACCTGGAAAAGGGAATAACGAGTGAGGTTATCAAATTTGCAGAAGATACAAAACTGTTTAAAGTTGTTAATACCCAAGAGGATTGTGGAAAACTGCAGGAGGATCTGGATAAATTGGAAGACTGGGCATCCAAATGGCAGATGAAATTTAATGTGGACAAGTGCAAAGTTATGCACCTAGGAAAGAACAACCCACACTATAGTTACACAATGCAAGGTTCCACATTGGGAACCACCACCCAGGAAAAAGATTTAGGAGTCATCGTGGATAACATGTTAAAACCCTCTGCCCAGTGTGCAGCGGCAGCCAAGAAAGCAAATAGAATGCTAGGTATCATAAAGAAAGGGATGGAAAATAAAACAAAGGATATTATAATGCCTCTGTATCGTTCCATGGTACGACCGCACCTTGAATATTGTGTGCAGTTCTGGTCACCGTATCTTAAAAAGGACATAGCATTATTAGAAAAAGTACAGAGAAGAGCCACCAAAATGGTGAAGGGGATGGAAGGCTACTCATATGAAGAGAGGCTACAAAGGTTGGGGCTCTTCAACCTGGAAAAGAGACGGCTGAGGGGAGATATGATAGAGGTCTATAAATTAATGAATGGAGTGGAGCATGTAAACGTGGATCAATTGTTTACGCTATCAGAATATAGAAAGACTAGGGGACATGCAATGAAGCTACAGGGTAAACTATTTAAGACAAATAAGAGAAAATATTTTTTCACTCAACGTGTAATCAAACTCTGGAATTTGTTACCGGAGGATGTGGTAAGGGTTGTTAGTGTAGCTGGGTTTAAAAAAGGTTTGGACAAGTTCCTGGAGGAAAGGTCCATAAACCACTATTAAAAAGGGACCCAGGATAATCAGTGCTTGACCCAGTACAAGCATTGTGGAACCTGTGTCTTTTGGGGATACTGCTAGGTACGTATGACCAAGATTGGCCACTGTTGGAAACAGGATACTGGGCTTGATGGACCTCGGTCTGACCCAGTATGGCATATCTTATGTTCTTATGGTTTATCACGAACTCCACATGTTGTAGGACATGGATGATGCGTGCCATAGCTTGCTGCATCTCTGTGGCCGTGCCTCCTTTTATGAGCTAGTCGTCCAGGTAGGGGAAGACGAATACCTCCTGGAGGCGGAGGTAGACGGCCACTACTGCCAGCCATTTGGTGAAGACCCTGGGGGTGGACGCCAGGATGAAGGATAGTACCCTGTACTGGTAGTAGCCTCCCCCCCACCATGAAGCGAAGGTACTGCCTGTGACTGGGGTGAATGAGGATGTGGATATAGGCATCCTTCAGATCCAAGGAGCATAGCTAATCTCCCTGCTGGAGGTAAGGCAGCAATATTCCAAGGGAAGGTATCTTGAACTTCTCCCTCCCAGGAACTTGCTCAGGTTCCACAGGTCCAGGATGGGCCTTAGGCCCCCTGTCCTTTTTGGCATGAGGAAATATTTGGAGTAGAACCCTTTGCCCCTGAGATGTTGGGGTACTGGTTCCACTGCCTTGTCCTCGAGAAGGCCTGTGAGTTCCTGCAGTAGAAGGTCCCGTTGAAGGGGAGACCTGGGAGAGCTCTTCCAGGAAGAAAAGGGGAGATGTCTTTGCCAGGTGGAGGAGGTAGCCCTCCTTGACCACCTGAAGTGTCCATAAATCAGTGCTGATGGCTGGCCACCTGTGGGCATAGTGGTTCAGATGTCACCCTGTAGGCAGCTGTCCTCCCTGGGGTAGAGAGGCTATGCCCAAGAAATCAAAAGCTCCCACCGGGCTGGGCCAGAGCCAATGCCTGGGGTTTGGGAGCCTTCTGCTTACGAGGGCCTTGCCCATGTCCCTTGGCCTGCTGACCCTGCTGGGGAGGCCTGATAATGTGGGCAATTTTTGTAAGCAGCCCCTTTCCTCAGGTAAAAGGGCTTTTTACCCGAGCCCTTCTGTCGGGAAGGGCCAGCGATCTTTTTGGAGAGCCTGGTCCTCGTCGAGAACTCAGTCTCCAACTCTGCAGCCTTTTCTATCATGGGTTTGCCAAAGAGGTTCTTCCCTTGGCATGGAACATTGACCAATTTGTCCTGAACCCATTGCTTGAGGTCAGAAGACTGTAGCCAAGCCTCTAATCGGGCACCGAAGCCCACCGAAGCTAGTCTAGTCGCTGACTCGAAGCCATCATAGGCTGCTCGAGTCATGAATTTTGAGCACTCACGGATGGCCTTTACCAGTTCTTGAACCACTGCAGGGGTTCCTCAGAGAGACCAGCCGAAAACCCTGCGAGCTCCTTTGCCAGGTCTCTCAGGTACATACCCATGTACAGCTGGTAGGCCTGGATCTGGCTGATGAGCATCGAGCCTTGGTAGCATTTTCTGCCAAGGGCATCCAAGGTGCAGGCCTCCTTACCCAGGGGCACTGAGAAGTGCATCTTCTGGTTCTTCAGCCGACACATGGCTGACTCCACCACCATGGAGTTATGCGGCAACTGTGCCTTTTGGAAGCCAGGGCTCCGGAGGATCCAATACATCGAGTTAAGCTGCTTGCTCACGATGGGCACCGACACTGGTGCTTCCCACATATGGAGCATTAGCCATTCCAGTATGGGTGGAATGGGTACCGTGAGTGATTCCCTCGGTGGGCCTTGTATTGGAGCATTTCTAGTTCCTCTGTCTGAGGGTTCTCTTCTGATTCCACTGGGAATGCTAGGGCCTTTGACATGTCCTGCACAAAGTCAAGGAATGCCATGTTCTTGAGTGGGGTCCAACACCAGAGCTCTGAAAGTGGCGAATCCGAGGGAACATCGCGGTGGCAGCAGGTGCCTGGGGACTCCTCCAAGTAGTCGGTCGAAGACTCGAGGGAGGGGTGGCTCGCGAGCTGCAGGCCTGAGCCCTGCCCATGTCCCTTGGAGGCCCCACAGTTGGTGTCATGTGCACTAGTTGGAGAAGACTTCAGTCCTGTAGAACGGGATCCGGATCTAGACCTCAGCCGAGGATCGACTCAAGGTCGTATGGTCTCAAGAATCGGCTTGGCCTCCCGGGAAGTCCTCAACAGCTAGGGCACAGTAGTCTGGGTGGAGGAACTGACTGTGCCAGACAGCAACACTCTCTGCTGGTCCATGAAGGCAGAAAGGCTGCACGCCAGGGCCGCCATTCTGGTTTCCAGTCCAGAAGATTCCGCAGCTATCGGTGCGGGCATCGAGGAACTCGTGCCCAGCACTGGTTCCCCCGAGGGGGAGTCCTCAATGAGGATGGCCTTGGGAGATTCCTTTTGGGAGACCTTGGTAGGCTGCTCCCGCTCTGAGCCCTCGGACGAGCGTCGTGGACTGCAGGACCTGGCTCGGGGTTTACCCAACCTGCCAGAACCGTCAAGGAATGCTGCCTTCGAGGGTTTCTTCTTCTACTTGTGTTCCATCGAGGGAGACCCCCTTTATGAAGATCCTTGGCGTCAAACGGGGTCCGCAAAGGTGCCATGGGAGTCCATGGCTTTAGAAGGGGCCTTGGCCTTCAGAGGCACCAGGGACTCTGGGAAAAACTTATCGTGCTGATGCTGGCAGCTCTTGAGGGCCTTGGTAGACATCTTTTTACAGAGACCACAGACTGCGGGATCGTAGTCCAGCCCTAGGCAGCGTAGGAAGCAGTCATATGTATCGGTAAGGAATATGATTTTTGTACACCAATCACACTTCTTAAAGCCACTGGTAGCTATGGAGGAAAAAAGTACCCCAGCAAGGTCGAAGACCTGCGGTGCTGCCAGTTGGAAAAAAGGTGTGAAGGTGCCAAGAAGGAAAAAATGTATATGGACCCGAGATTCTATGCCGGGGCAGTGGTCTCGAGTGGTGGGAAGAGTACCAGTGCACAACCGGAGGAAAGTATGAAACTCAGGCACAAAGAAAATCAACTTTTTCCGGAGGAAAGCAGACAGACGTCTGAAAGGCTCCGTGGAAAAAAGGAGACTGAGCAAGATGGCACCCTTGGGCGGGAAGGGCACCACACATGCGTGGTGGCATCTCCCAAAGGCTTTCTTTGCAGCACCATCTGCCAACTAACTCAGCCCCTGGCCTTGCAGGGCCTTGAAGGTAACCAGGAGAAGTAAAAAAAGCGAGCACTGCTCCACTGGGAGCCAATGAAGTTGATAGAGCACATCTGCCACCGGCTCCCTATGCCTACATCCTGAAATCACATGCACAGCTACATTCTGCACATTTGAAATTTCCGAATCAAGTACTTGGGCATACCCAAGTACAGAAGATTACAATAGTCCAAAACAGACAACACTAATGCCTGGATCAATATGTGGAGGGCCCCCGCGTCCAAAAAAGGGTGAAGTTGGCAAACTAACTGCAACTTCCCATATGCTAGTCTTACCACCTTAGGTACTTGTAAATGCAAATCTAGCCCAGAGTCCAATTGCACCCCTAGATTCCTAATTTCCTTCCACCATGGCAGATGCACCCCAGCCACCTCTGGCCACACCTGGAAGTCATCCTCCTCATGTCCTCCAAAAACCAACAACTTCGACTTCTGTGCATTCAAAACTAACCCATTATCCCTCAACTATTCACAGATCTCCGACAAACACACAGTCACCTTCGCAATGATGGTCTCCAGTGGGAGATCAGATGCAACCACAAGCTGGATATCGTCAGTGTACAGGAAGCATTGGAAACCATGTTTCCTGACCAACCACCCCACCAGACTTTGAAAAATCTTAAATAAAGAAGGAAGAACCGAACCTTGAAGCACCCGACAACGCCATTGACGAATCACCGAAGTCTTCCCACCTCAAACAACCCGAAACTGATGCTCACTCAGAAAAGACGCTAACCACTGCAATATACTTCCCCAATCCCCATACTATGGCACCTTTCCAACAGAAGAGGCCACTCCATCAGATCAAACACCGCCAACAAATCAAGGGTGACCACCATCGCTGTCTGCCCCCTATCTCACGCCTGTCCCAACACATCAACCACAGCTGTCAGTAATGTTTCAGTTTCAGACCCCTTCCAGAAGCCTGCTTGCCCCCAATCCAACATGCTATTCCTCTCCAAATAATCTTCTGAGATAATAACACAAGCTTATCCACCAGCTTTGCAAGGCACATCAAAGAAGAGATGGGCTGCAGATTCCCACAGAACAGATTCTGCACCTTCTTCGGAATAGGGGTCACCATAGCCTCTTTCAGCACCACCAGATATACTCTCTGGGTCAGGAAAGCATTCACAATATCAACCAACCCCACAACCACTGCCTCCGGACTTCCATGCAACAAGCGACTGGGCACTGGATCCAAATGCATCCCGGACAAATGCAGACCCTGTAAAACGTCCTTCACCTGTTCAGAGGTCACCTCCACAAAACTTTCCCACTGCACACATCCTTGTCCTTCCTCAATACACCTCCCTCTTCCCCATGCACCTTCAACCTCTCTACCGTCCCAACAAAATGATCAGCTACCTCTTCCACATCCATCTCATTCCCCACTTCTCCCCTCAAACTATCCCCCCCAACCCCCAACATTTGAGTGGCCAACCTGAACATCTCCTTGGGTCTATATCCCACTGCTTCCACCCTAGATGACCACACCTTCCGTTTTTCTGCTTGGATCTGTTGCCAATAAACGTTAGTCTGTTTCTTCCAAATCACCCTTTCACTCTTCAACCCTGACTTTCTCTAACATTGCTCCAACCTCCGCAATACTCTCTTAACCTCCAACAACTTCCCCGTGAACCACTCCCTTTTCTTTCCATCACCTTCCCTCATCCATCCTAACTTTTGCGGGGCCTCTTCCTCCAATGCTCCACTCATCATCTCCATCTAATCATACACTTGCTCTCCAATGTCCCCATCACAACCAACTTGTCTATGAGTAACTGCTGCCTCCCACAACAAACTCTCATCAACCTTCCCCCTCACCTTCGCCCATCTCCTTACCATCTTGCCACCCCGACCCTCCAACCCCTACCCCTCTCTACAGAAACCAAAACAGTATCAAAAAATGATCTGACCAGGGGACTTCCCTCCCACCTCGAACCCCAACCACCCCACATTATCCTCTGAACAGAAAATCAGGTCCAAGCGATTCCCCCATACATGGGTAGCCTCTTCCATTCATTGCTGGTAGCCTAAATCTCGCAACATAGACTCCAAAAAAGATGTCCGACCAGTTCCCCCAACACAATTAAAACCCTCCAACACAAACAATTTCCCGTACTCCAACCGAAGCTTAGCAATCCCATCTCCCACCTCCCTCCACCTTTCCTGTGGCAGCCCAGGGACACAATACAACAACAAAAAAAAAAACAGTACACAATCCCCCCTCAATTCAACCAGAAGCTGCTCACAACCCGAAGGGCCTTCCCATCTATACTGCACTAACACCCAGCGCTGATGGAAGACCACTGCCACTCCCCTTTCTCCCCCCCCCCCCCCCACAACGTTTATGCATTCTGGCAAACTGAAAACATTATAACTTTCCGGACAAATGAGCACACCCGCAATACCTCCCCCCTCTGTAAACCATCTTTCTGTCACAAAGAGCAGATCTAAATCCTGATCCTTAATCAGATTATGTAGGAGATACCATTTCCTACTCACAGAACATGCATTAACTAATATGCATTTCACCCTCCCCTCACTCCCTAAACTCCTCCCCATCCCCCTCCCCATCCCCCTCAGCACTCTCTCCTTCCTCACTGTCCAAAAATCCCTCTCCCACCTCCCACCCTATACCTCCCACATCCCCCAGTCTCAATCCCCAAATCCATTCCCACTTTAGCAAAACACATATCCTACAACTCACACAAACTCAACTGCAATTCACAACCCCAAACCCCACTCACGACGATCACACTGCAACTGCGTCCAACTGCATTCCAAGTGACATGCTAAGTGGCATGCCCTTTGGCTGTGCTCCTTAGCTGGGGCCTACCTGGGCAGAGTCTTTTAAACTGGGGCTGGAGGGTTGCTCCGATGATGTCAGCATCAGGGGTGGGGCCAACACTCCACTCTCTTCCAAGGCCTCCCGGCCCTCACCACACCAGATCCAGCAGCAAATCTTCTGGCAATTTTAAACAACAGGCAAAGGGCCCCAAACACAGCAGGCAGGTAAACAAAGTCCCTCTTCCTTGTCTGGGCAGAGAGTCTTTTGACCTGGGGCTGAAGGGTTGCTCCAATGATTCAGCATCGGAGACGGGGCCAATACTCCACTCTCTTCCAAGGCCTCCCAGCTCTCACCACACCAGATCCAGCAGCAAATCTTCTGGCAATTTTAAACAACAGGCAAAGGACACCAAACACAGCAGGCAGGTAAACAGAAAATCCCTCTTCCTTGCCTGGGCAGAGAATCTTTTCACCTGGGGCCGATGATGTCAGCCGTTGAAGAGTAGGAGAAACTACCAGCAGACAGATGTATGAAACTTATAGTTGGCTAGAAGAAACAGCTGGTGGCTGTCATCACTGCTAAGGATTGTGCAACCAAATATAAGTGAAGGGTGCCATTAATCCTGTCCAGGTCATATTTTGTTTTTTTTTCTCAGAAATTACTATGTCTAAGTTGCACAAACATCTTTTTTCCAACATACAGTTGCAATATTTCCAATTATTTCTCAAGATATGGTGCACAACATACCTAAAGTGCAAGGGTTTCAATAATGTTGACCACAATTGTAAGTTAAATGCATGAGTGCCACTGCACTAATAAGTTGTCTGGGTACACGTTGGTACCAATGACATAGGAACGTGTGGTAGAAAGGTTCTGGAAGCCACCTTTAGGCTTTTACATATGAAGCTGAAATCCAGAACTTCCAGGGTAGCATTCTCAGAAATGCTTCCTGTTCCACGCACAGGACCCAAAAGGCAGTCAGAGCTCCTGGGTCTCAATGCGTAGATGAGACAATGGTGCAAGGAAGAGGGTTTTGGATTTGTTAGGAACTGGGCAACATTCTGGGGAAGGGGGGAGGGGTGCTTTTCAAAAAGGATGGGCTCCACCTTAACTGGGGTAGAATAAGGCTGCTGGCATTAACCTTTAAACAGGAGATAGAACAGCTTTTAAACTAGATAATAGGGGAAAGCCGACAATTGCCCAAGAGTGCATTGTTCAGAATGATGTATCCTTGAAGGATACTAGAAAAAGAGGGACGTTAGGGCATCCCAATAGAGAGATCCCAATAAAGGTAAAAGTAACCCAGATACCTTTAGGTATAGAGCAAACAGAGCTGAGCAATTCAAAATTACCCCTGTCAGCTGATAACCAGATTGTTAATATGAATAAAATACAACAAATCTCCATCATGAAAATCTAGGAAGCAATCAAAATTTGAGATTAGCTAAGGCGCCAGACTCAGATAGCTTAGGAAATAAATTTTACAAAATTTTAGTAGACCTGTTAGCTAGACCCCTGCAAGAGGTATATGGATGTATTACAAACAGGAAGAATGCGACAAGAGCAGAATATTGCTCACATAGTTATCTTGCTTAAGCCAAGTAAGGATCCGGAAGAGGTAGGCTCTTATAGACCAATATCACTGCTAATATAAAATTGTTAACATCAATTTTAGCATCCAGGCTGAATAGATTAAAATTGGTTTGATAGAACTAGACTAAGTGTGTTTTGTCAACAATAGGCAGGGGGCGATTAATTTGCTTAGAGCTATGGTAGTTATGCATTCCAAAATCTCAATTGGAGAGAGTGGCAATACCGAGTCTGGATGCTGAGAAAGCTGGGACATTCGCAGGCCTAAAAACTAATTTTAATAAATTAGAACAATTCCTCTGGCCTTAAGGGAGGGGAAGAGATCACAGCAGAGGGAAAGGTTTCCTTTTAAATGGGCTGATGGGAAGCTGAAATATTTAGGAATCTATATTAGCCCATGTGTAAACCATGAGAAACTCTGGACCACATTAAGAAGCATGGGTATACCAGAACACCTGATCGTTCTCTTGCGCAATCTGTACATTGATCAAGAAGCAACAGTTCGAACGGAACAAGGAGAAACAGAATGGTTTAAAATAAGCAAAGGTGTAAGACAAGGCTGCATACTTTCCCCCTACCTGTTTAATTTATATGCAGAACAAATCATCAGAGAAGCAGGACTGTATGAAGACAACAGAGGTGTGAAGATTGGTGGAAGACTCATCAACAACCTTCGCTATGCTGATGATACCACATTACTGGCTGAAAGTGAAGATGATCTGAAACATTTGCTTCTCACAATCAAAGAACATAGTCTCAAAATGGGCCTGCACATTAATGTAAAGAAGACAAAGATCATGACAACTGGCATAATCAACAGGTTCATCGTTGAAGGAGAAGAAATTGAAATCGTGAACAACTTTAACCTACTTGGATCAACTATCAATAAAGAAGCAACAAGCAGTCAAGAAATCAGACGACGCATTGCTCTTGGCAGAATGGCTATGAAAGACCTAGATAAGATTCTCAAGAGCAGAGATGTCTCTCTCCATACAAAGATTCGACTTGTTCAAGCCATGGTATTTTCAATAACATCATATGGATGTGAAAGCTGGACAGTGAAAAAGACAGACAGGAAGAAAATTGATGCCTTTGAATTATGGTGCTGGCGGCGAATACTGTGTATACCATGGACTGCCCGAAGAACAAATCAGTCGGTACTAGAGGAGATCAAACCTAAGCTTTCTTTAGAAGCTCAAATGACAAGACTTCGACTTTCATACTTCGGACACATCATGCGAAGAGAGAGATCATTAGAGAAAGACATCATGCTTGGCAAGATAGAAGGTCAACGCAAAAGAGGAAAGCCAGCAATGAGATGGATCGCTACAATAACAGCAGCTACGGGTACCAGTCTGTCAACAATGAGCCGCCTGACTGAAGACCGAACACAATTTAGGATAGCTATCCAGAGGGTCGCCATGAGTCGACTCCGACTCGACGGCACTTAACAACAACAACATTAGCCCAAATCCCAGAGTGATGCACAAATTGAATGTGTTGGATAAATTAAAAGAAATGAGAATACTCTGTAACAAGTGGAAGGACCTCCCTTTATCTATGTTTGGGAGAAGTGTTCTGGTTAAAATGGTGATTTTCCCCAGTGTTCTATATGTGTTGCAAGTGGCTCTAATTTGAATAGGGAGACAGGAAGAGAAAAAATTAGGTAATTAATTCATAAATGTAATTGGAAGGTATAACATGCAAATATCAGCTATTAGAAATTAATTTTGAAAAGACAGTGGCATTGCCAGATCTCCAGATATATAATGGAGTGGTGCTCTTGCAGTAGTTCCATGATTTGGCTGTGAGGGAATTCTCTCAACCATATGATTTTATGAACCTGTTGCATGTTAGGACACTGGAAAAGTGGAGATGAGAGGGAGGACAGGATTTGCTCATACAATTTTGGAAAGAATGGAGATGGTGGCAAAGCGCCCTAGAAGTTCCATCTAAGACTTTGCTTCACCTAATCTTATGTGGCAAACCTGAATTTCCAGTGGGGGTAGACAGGTCAGCTTTTCAAATATGGAGGGCAAAGGGCTGTAATACAATGGGACAATTGTTGCAATTAAATAAAGGATCTTTCCTATTTTGGAACATATCAAAGGGAAATGGGGGTTTCCAAATAATCATTTATTTTTCTAGTTGCAAATCAGACATTATTTTTAACCATTAAATTGGGACCCAATGGCAAATTGTGCAGCACAAGAAATAGATATGGCATTTACTTCCTTGTCCCCTAGATTTAAGAGGATGGCAAAGTGGTATAGAGTAGAGAAAGATCAGAAAGATAGAGGGCACTTGGAGGGAGCGGCAGAGTGCTAGATGAGAGATATAGCATGCATATACAGCCGAAGACAAATTTTCTAGAATGCGAATTTGCAAGAGACACAATATAGGCTTTTACAGAGATCATATATCATAGATCTGTTTAACATCTTTGTTAGTGATATTGGAGCAGGACTATTGGGTAAGGTTTGCTTGTTTGCGGTGATACCAAAATCTGCAATAAAGTAGACATCCAGGAAGGAGTCGATAACCTGAGGAGGGATCTAGCTAAGCTTGAAGAATGGTCTAGAATTTGGCAACTGAAATTTAATGCTAAAAAGCGCAAGATCATGTATTTGGGCTGCAAAAATCCAAAGGAGCCGTAGAGTGTAGGGGGTGAGATACTTCTGTCCACAAAAGAAGAGTGGGACCTGGGTATAATTGTGTCTGATGATCTTAAAGTAGCTAAAAAAGTAGAAAAGGCAGCTACAAAAGCCAGAAGGATGCTTGGGTGTATAGAGAGAGGAATGGCCAGCAGAAAAAAGGAGGTGATAATGCCTCTGTATGTCTCTGTTGCAATCTCATATGGAGCATTGTGTGCAATTTTGGAGACTGCACCTTCAAAAGGATATAAGCAGGTTGGAGTCTGTGCTGAGGGTGGCTACTACAGTAAAATGGGTAGTTGTCTTTGTTATGAAGCATACAAAGGCAGACTTAAAAGATCTTAATGTGTATACTTTAGAGGAAAGGTGGGATAGGGATGATATGATAGAGATATACAAATATCTCCGTGGCATAAATGCACAGGAAGGTCTCTTTCAATTGAAGGCAAGCTGTGCTACGAGGGGACATAGGACGAGAGTACAAGGGGATAGACTCAGGAGTAATATGCAGAAATATTTCTTTATGGAAAGCGTGATAAATGCTTGGAATAGTCTCCCAGTGGAGGTGGTGGACATGAGGACATTATCAGAATTCAAAAAAGCATGGTATAAACACAGAGGATCTCTAAAGGTAAAAAGGGGACTATTGTAGTTGATATGGAAGGGCAGACTAGATAGGCCATGGGTCTTTTTCTGCCATCATGTTTCTATGTTTCTATATTATCACGGACAGAAGGGCTCAAATGGAGATATGGGCCAAAGGAAGATGCAGCATTTTGTTGCTCACTTATAAATGAGATATGGAAGCAGGCATTGATGGGAATAGAGTCAACTACAGGCTTGGTGGGAGAATGGTCTTACCCTGTATTAGTATTGGGAGACATGTGAGATATGCAAGTTATGAGAGGAGGGGTTTCTACACAATCAAAGAGGAAATCTATTTATATTGCACATCTCCTAGTGAGGAAAACTATTTTAAAATATTAGACACAGGAAGAGGCCCCACCTATCCACATATGGAAACAGCTTATGCAAGAAATGGCACAATTTGAGATGCAGAGGTATACAACCAATAAGTGAGAGTGGATAGCATATATGGACATACGGCATACATTTTGTCAGTGGGTGAATGGGACTGATAGATCAGGAGAAATCAGAGTGCAATCTCTGGTGGGAGAAATGTGGCAGTTATAGAGTGTTGTTTGGAAGACGGTGTGATAGCAGTGAGAACTGGAAAAGTGAAGTATGGATGGTGGAATAGGAGTGATGGATGAGAGAATGTATGAGGTGTGATTGAATGTATGGAGGTTAAATTTGGAAAAGGCAGACATATGGATACAAAATATTATTGGCTGTATACAGCATATTCCGATTTTGTTTCTGGTTATTGAAAAGCAACATGATTAGCCAATATGAAGTTGAATATTGGTACATTGTATGCTTGGATCTATAACTAAAGATTTAAAATAAGAGTATTGTGTAATTGATCCAGCAAAGAGGTAGGGATGGGATGATTTGATGGAATCTAAGGGAAATGCAGACAATATCCTTGACTTCTCATTTTTAACACCCACTTGTCCTTTGTTATTAAAGGCCAAAATTCTAGCTTTCCTCCTGATGGCAGATAGAACTGTCTCCTGAAAGACTCATCATACCATATTATCTCAAAACAAGAGTGGAGGAGTAGCCTAGCGGTTAAAAAAAAAAAGCCTACTACCTAGGAGATCTGGGTTCAATTGGGCAAGTCACTTTACCCTCAATTGTCTCGGAAGAAAAGGCCTGGCAATCTACTTCCAGTCATACCTTGCTCAGAAAACCCAGAAGCTCCTGGGTCGCCAGGAGTCAGCATTGACTTGAAAGTATTTAAAATATTTTTTAAAGAAATCTCAAAACAAAGAGGAGGCTTTAGATTGAACAGTTGACTGAACTTTAGGGTGCTTCATGAGGTTTCAAAAACTGCTGTCTTGAATATTGCTAGAAGTTTCTTGTATGGGAGAGGTTGATTCCTTGAAAGAGTGTACTGTTCTTCTGTGGCAGATGATAGGTGGGAGGTGTAGTCTAATGGTTAGAGCATTGCTCAGTAAGTGACAGACCAAGGTTTGCATCCCACTTTGTCTCTTTGAGGCTGTGGGAAACTCACTTCAATATACTGCCAGAAACTGTCCGAGGTATGCAATGACTGGAGGACACACATTCTTTGACTAGATTATAAGCTCTGATGAGCAGGGACCGTCTTTTATATGTGTCTGTGCAGCGCTGCGTACGTCTTGTAGCGCTATACAAATGTTCAGTAGTAGTAGTAGTAGATGATAGTCTGGAGGGTGGAACAGTGGTCTTTTATGAGGTCAACATTTTCTTTAACCTTATTGCCAAAGAGATTTTCCTGTACAAAGCACATCTTCATGAAGACCAGGCATCCAGAGCCACGCCAGCCTTCTTGCCCCAGTGTCCAGTGGTGGTATCACAGACATCAAATGTTGATCTAAGGTAGTTATTAGCTAGTCCATGAATTTCTTGGAGAAGGGTTTCTATTTTTAGATATATAGCTGCCTAGCGGAGTAGTGGAACAGCCTAGTGGTTAGAGCAACTGCCTAGTACACAGAAGACCAAGGGTTCAGTTCCCACTGGCAGTCCTTGGGTAAGTCACTTTACCCTCCACTGCCTCAGAAGGAAAGGCCTGGCAATCTACTTCTGCTGACACATTGCCAGATAACCCAGAGGCAGCTGAGTTAGTACTGAAAAAAAAGTGCCTAGAAGGCATCTTTAAAGCTGGTGAGCCACAACCCTCAAGCTGAACACTGTGCCCTAAAATACCTTTCTGACCAATAAGATCCAGAGCTTTTGGATCCCTTCAAGGCAGTGTTAAAAGTGCTCCTTAAAATACTTTGCTTTTCTCAGGAAGTCTCTAAGACCACAGAGTGATGAGGCCGTTGCACCACACACTTCAGTCTTGTTTGTACCTTAAGTCTGAACTCTGAGGTCTTATTTTGTTGCTAGAGGGAAATAAGAAACTTAGTTATGTCACATTTTTGTTGGGCATTGCAACGGTCTCTTTAGGTGTGTCAATATTTTGTAATAGACCAAACATACCTGCTCTTAAGTTCTCTATCTTCCTGAAGAATGAAGAGGACCTTCCAGTCATTTTCCACATACATTTTGGATATGCGAGGTCATTTTGGGCAAGGGAGGTGAAAGATCCAAGAGGACATTCAATAACGCCTCCTGGTCTGACCATCTGGTGAATACCCGTTTGAACGCTCAGAAAGCTGAGATCCGATAATGAATAACAAAGTTGGTCCACCTTGATGGAACCCTGGTAGGTCTAGTGCAGCAAGGATTTCTTCCCCTAGTGCATAGCTGGTTATATTTAGCATCTCCAAATGCTCTTTAGATTGTGGAGAAGTTCCTGGTTGGTCTAGCACTGAAGGTCTTCTCCCTTCTATGTGAATTGAAGAACTTGGGCTAATAAAGACAATCCTTACAGTTCTGAGGAGAAATGGTCCTGAAGAATCTCAGCACTCACCTCACCTGATGCATGTCAAGAAAGACATTTCTCACAAATTGTTCAAAGCATTATTAATGCTTTCATTAGGGAGGGCCGATTGCTGTTCTAAACTTCCTGCCTCTGGGCCAAAACCCTACAAAGACAATGACTACAACTTAGGTGCCATATACAGTATTGTTCCTTTCACACTGGCTCCTAAGAATGCATCCAATTTCCTTTGGCTCTGAGAATGCCCTCTCATGTGCTGATCTCTATGCTAAGCTCTTTCTCTGTGCAGAATGTGACTTCTGCACTGGGTCCTTTAGCACCAATGCCTTCTGCACTACAGGCTGCTGAGACTTCCATATCAGCAACATAAGTTGCATAGTGACTGTTTTTTGTGCCATGGATTCCCATAACAGCACCTATAGCATTTCAGGATCCAGCTTCCTCTTTTTTTGATGAAATTTCATCCTTTAAAGGATGTCATCAAAGCAGTTTACCATAAGATAAGGACCCTCCGTCATCTACACCCGCTCCTGGACACCTCACACCTTTGCACAGTATTCCAGGCGCTCATCCTCCCGCACCTGGACTATGTCAATATTATTCTCCAAGGCCTGCCAAAGCACACACTCCAACCACTCCAATTGGCCATGAACACAACTGCCCGAACACTGCACGGAGGGTCCAGATTTAAACACCTCACACCCATCTTAATGCAGTTACATTGTCTTCCAATAGCAAGCCGTCTGATTTACAAAGCCTTATTGATGACGTTCAAGATCCTACTCGACATGTCTGTGGACTTCCTTGCCACAATTATACAACACACCCCAAACAACAGAATGAGGAGATCAAGCATGGCAAACATGCTAACAACCCCTTCATCAATAAGGACATGCACCCAAGCCACCAGGAACCGTGCCGTTTCTTTATATGTGCCAATGCTGTGGAATGCTCTCCCTGCTTCAATCCGAGCCATCTCCGACCATTCAACCTTCAGAAAAGCCATAAAAACTCACTTGTTCCAGCTATTCTACGACCACATTCCATAGATAGGACATGTCCAATGTCTATCAGCCCACAGCTCAACCTCCCCTAACCGTTAAGATCTACTTACCAATTTGTAATTTAGTTCCCCCTGTTCTACCAAAGTTCCTCCTGACCAAGTTGATGCTCTTGTTCAATGTTAATCACTTGTTGCAGTTTAATACCTGTTCTATATAAAACAGTTTGATTGTTCATGTTCTATGTAAACTACATTGATTTTGAAATAGTGCGGTATATAAAAGCAAATAAATAAAACAAACAAACAAATAAATAAAATATTTCCTTCACTGCATCTTCTTCTTAGTGTCTCTTGAAGGGAGCCTACGCTTTGAGGTTGCATATCATTCCTTTTCTCTCACCTCTTATTCTCCTTAGGTTTCTTTGGTGGTGTAGGAGAGGCCAATGGTTAAGAGCAAAAAGCCTTCATTATTGTAGATCTTGAAGCATCTCACTTCTGGCACATTGTGGCATTACATGGGGATAGTCAGGAAAACCATGGTTTCATCTTATATAGTGATAGCAGTTCTGCTGGGTGTCTATGATAGATACCTTCCAAGAGCATCATTTAAAACCTGGTTTGCAAGGCTGGTTTGCAAGGTTGGTTTGCAAGGTTTTTTTTAATTTTAATTTTTTATTGATATTTATATTAACACTCAAGCATTTACATGAATGAAGAGAAATAATGGGAACACTACCACATTCCAACTATTACAAATAAAAATATTCAAGGTAATCTTTCCCAAAATTAGTCCACAATTAACAGGGTGGGCTACAGGAAATTTAACACTTGACCACGGCCTCAAAAATACTTGAAGCTAACAAGGTCAAGATAACACAGAAGAAACATATAAATTATAAGCAGGAAAGACTTATGCGTCAGCCGTATTGAGGCCCACCTCCACCCGTAGCTCTTCCCTTGTACATATAAATTCTGAGATCTGTTTAGGGTCAAAAAAAGGAAATTCTTGCCTTGATAGGAAACATAACACCTAGAAGGATACTTTAACACAAAGGTTGCACCCAGAGAAATAATCCTGGAACGATAAGCCAGAAATTCTTTCCTCCGTAATTGGGTTACTCGAGACAAATCTGGAAAAATTCTAACATTTGAGCCTAAGAACTTCTCATTAATATTCTTAAAAAATAATCAAAGAATCAATGCCTTATCGGCCTCCAAGGCTAGAGTTACAAGCATAGTAGTTCTTTCTGTAACCACGTCTAAAGAACTTTCCAAAAAGCCTGTCAGATCTCCAATTCCACTCGCTGCTGCCTCCAAGTTTCTCCCCTGTACTTCCAAGTTGTTCACAGACAAGTACTGTGCCCTAGTGAGTGGGGGCAGGTGCTCAGTTGGAATCTTGAGTACCTTTCAGAAATATTTCCGCACCATTTCCAATGGGAACATAAGTGGAGACTTTGGAAAGTTTAACAGACGAAGGTTATTTCATCGGGTAAGATTTTCAAGATGTTCCGTCTTCTGCAACAGCACTGTTCTCTCCTTCATTAGAGCATTATGCTCCTCCTTAAGATGTCCTAAATCTTCCTTCACATGCAGCAAAGAACCTGCTTGCAGCTCTTGGCTCTTAGAGGATTCCAATTTCATTACAGCTAAATCAGTGCTTACAGAACCCACCACTGTTGAAAGGGTTGTAGTTAAGGCAGAAATAGCATCCCAAAGTGCTTCCAACGTTATCACAGCGGGCTTTTCCAATACCTGATTCACAGGTATAAGCCCTATTCCAGGCTCCAACTGCCGTGGAGCTACCACACGAGGAGAAGGGTCTTCCACACCACATTCCTCTGGCTGTCTACCCCCTCTGGAAACCAGGGCCGACTGTAACAGCACTTGCTCCCCACCTGCAGGCAAGGGAGTGCTCACCCGGAGATCAGACGGCAGTGAGAAACCAGAGCCATCTGCAGAAGGAAAACTTCCGGTCTGTGTTGGGGGCTCCCGCTGATACGGAGACAAACTAACTCCAAATGCACCCAGCACAGAAATACACTCCTCCCGCTGTGCTGGCGAAGACACCGCTCCAGACCCGGCAACCACAAAACCGCAATGCTCCAGTGTCCTCTGGCCAACGGCAGAAGCTTGCGGTGGGGCACAGGGGTAGCCCGCTTGCTTCCTTTTCCTCCGCCCCATACTGAACGGCACAGAACTCGCCGAAAAGACAGGCGCGCTGAGCAAAACGCCAAGCAGCTAGCATAGGTCAGATTCCTGCCACCATCTTGCCCCCCCACGTGAGGTTTTTAATTTTATTAATGGGGGGAAGGGGCAAAGGTATCTCGTAAAGGTTAAAAAAGGACAGATATGAAAGGAAAAATGTTCTTCCATGGCAAAAAGTGCAATAAATATATAAGAGAGCGTAACTCACTTCCTAGCAATAGCATGGCCAAAATTTGATTGAGACAACCCGTGAAGGAGCAGTTGCATAGAAAATTGCATACATGCTCAGAAAAACCTTATAGTTCTGACTGAGATGCATGCGAGTGCTCTCGGTTGCTGTCTCCCTGTTTAGTGGCTGGTTCATCCTGCTTGTTGAGAATTGATTTTGATGAATTAAAAAAAACAATAATTGTAACACTGCCAACCAATGTCAAGGGAACAACATATTCTTGGGGCAATTGTGCACTGTCTTTAGGGTCAAGTAACTGTCCAACTAAACTGCACCGTGTAATCCAGTGTTTTATATTTGTTGTAACTTGCCTTGACACAACATTTATTTATTTTATTTATTTAACATCTTTTATATACCGCACTATTCATCATCAGTGCGGTTTACAATAAACAACAATATACCTGTCAATACATGACTGATCTAGGTTTACAGATAACAGGGAAGATAAACTGGGTGTGAACTGGGGATAACTATCTACATAATTATATATACATGAAGAAGACATAACCTAAATGTAACAAGAATAAATAAACAGAATAATATAAGTAGTATGTCATTCGATAAAGTGTATTCTCATCAAGTGAAAACTCTTTTGAAGTGGTACCTTATAATTGCGAAGAACTTGTTGATGGATATTAGTAGAAATGGCTGATGGACTGTATTATTATGGTTTGTTAGAGTGGTGAAATGCATATTTCTGCTCCCTGTGTATGAATGAATACCATGATTTTGATAGTAATAGGCAGGTTTTCCGCTAAGTATTATCTTTATACATGTTTTGTTGTAACTGTGGATTGTCCTTTTTCCCTAGGTTACTGATATATCCTTAGAGGTGAATGAACATGTTCCTAAGTATAACTGGTGATAATTAATAGCCATGCACATTGTTTGAAGTGTGTCAATTACCCAGTTTCTCTATGGTTCTGAAGATAAAGGTTTCGAATGTCAAGCTGTTTTTGAAGTTTTTCACTTTCTCTGACCTTTGAAACTATTGCCAGAGCCCTGGTTTCTTGTGGAAGCTCAAGTATAGATTCTGCAGCAGAGTTTCTGATAATCTATAGTAATTCAATGGCACATTGCATATGTGAGCACAAAATCCCATATTAAATAAGGTAAATTTGCATTTTACTTTCTATAAGTAAAACCGTTTTCTTCCCTGTTTTAGAAAAAGTGAAAAGAATATAATTTATCTAGGTCAGTTTTTTGAGAAAGTGGGGTAGATGGGGTTCCAAGAGTTAAAAAGGAAATATCAACTGGGGGAGGGAGATGTGTTTGGATACCTTCAGCTACAGCCCTTCTTGGGGTCTAAGATGGTCAAAGATGAAGTTGCAAGACACAAAACTCTCTTTGACATACTGCGGCAAGTTTACTAAACAGTGTTAGCTGCTACCGCAGCAGAAAGCACACGCTATCTGGACAGATATCGGGTAACATGAAGCAACTGCAGAAAATGCAGCTATTTTCTGCACTATTTGCAGAAAGCATGCTATCTGAAGGAGTGGATGGGATTAGGGTGGTGAGTGGTCATTTCTGCAATGCAGGGTTACCGTCGGCCTCAACAGTGTGCAGTAACCATCAGATTTGCAGATGGCGTAAGTACAGCTAACGCCACCTCAATGGGTGACATTAGCTGTACCACAATACTGCCCAACCACATTCTTGGCACTTTCGGTGCTTTATCTGCTGGAGAACTGCTGAGCACACCCACAGCAGATAACATATGGCTTTTGCAGCTAACACAGTGCTATCTGCACTTTCTTTTAGCATGTGAGCTGCAAAAGCCTAAAACAGCTTAGTAAACCAGCCCCACTGTGTTTAAAGGTATCCGCGCCTAAAGGAATGATATCTTAGGTTTATAAATGTTTTGCTTGCAGAGCTGCATTCCAAACCTAAATATATATGTAACTGGAAGAGAGTGGTTGGTTGGAAATATATTCTAAAATGTCTAGACTTTCTGTATCTAGTAATATAGTAGAAAATGGATATAAGATACAATCTATACGGTGACATTTACTTACCAGATAATGTCCTTTCCTTGAGTCCTGCTAGACCAGTCGAGAAGTGGGTTGTGCTCCCCTACCAGCAGATTGGTGGAGACAAAGAACCAATGAAAAGCTCAGATTTCAGTGACATCACACCCATGCCTCTAACTGCCTTAGCCACCAGAAGTCTTTTCAGTATCACCCCAAAGCATATGGAAGAATATGGCAACTCTCACACATCCTCAACTTGGGCAACAGTGAGTAATCAACAGTAGAGAACTATGCACAGGAAAGAAGAAACAGAAGGCTGTTAGGAGAAGATGACCCTGTAGAGCCAAGTATAGAATGCATAGTGGACCCAAGAGTACCACAGAAGAAAAAAAGAGCAAATACAAGTCCAGAGGTGGGCCCTGGGCTGATATAGCAGGACTCAAGGAAAGAACATTATTTAGTAAGTAAAATATCATTTTTTATATCATCTTGCTAGACCAGTCCTCACAAGTGGGGCATACCAAAGTTACGACTCCACAGGGCGGGAAGAAGACAGAGCAGTTTGCAAAACTTTAGAGCCAAAGGCCATGTCCGCCCGCACATGGGCATCCAAGCGGTAGTGCTTGAAAAAAGTGGAAAGTGATACCCATGTTGCCGCCTGACAAATGTCAGCAGGGGCTACTGAGCTCCACTCCGCTCATGAGGATGCTAGCACTCAGGTAGTATGGGTGTGCAAACCCTCCGGAACCAGTTGGTTCAGCAGCAGATATGCAGAGGCAATGGCCTCTTTAATCCAGTGGCCTAATGTAGACTTAGTTATTGTGCCACCTTTGTGTGGGCCAGCAAATAGCACAAAAAGATCATCTGACTTATGAAAAGAATTTGTAATCTTCAAGTACCGGAGAAGCACCTTTTGGACATCCACAAGGTGAAGATCCTTTTCCTTCCCCAGACACTTCTAATTAGAGAAGGAGAGCAGACAAACCACTTGGTTCACCAGAAAGGTAGAATTCACCTTAGGCAAGAAGGAAAGCAGAGGCTAAATGGAAATGGTCTCCTCAGAAAAAGACAGGTAAGGATCTCGGCAAGACAGAGCCTGCAGCTCAGTAATCTGCCCTGTGGAACAAATCGGAATCAAGAAGATCGTTTTGAGCATCAAATCCTTCAGAGTAGCATGCTTCAATGGCTCAAAGGGTTCCGACATCAGGGCCCTGAGCACCAAACACAGATCCCAGGAAGGGACTACAGACCAGAGGGGAGAAAACTGACGTTGAACCCCCTGAAGAAAGAGAAAAACATCCGGGTGTAGGGCTAGAGATTTATCAGCCACTGGATCTCTGAAACAGGTCAAAGTTGAAACCTGAACCTTCAGACAGCTAAGAGACAAGCCCTGCTCCAGACTGTCCTGCAGAAAGGCCAACAGGGATGGTACCTTGGCCATCTCAGGAACCAGCTGCCATGCAACACACCGTCAACCAAAGAGGCACCAGACCAGCATGTATACCAGGTTGATAGATCTCCAGGCTCCGAGCATAGTGGAAACCACCACCGGAGAGTAGTCCTTATGCACTAGCCATCTTCTCTCAAGAGCAAAGCCATATGCAAGAAGGGAATTGCATCCTCCAGGACGATTGGTCCTTGATGCAATAGGACCCAAAACAGAGACAAATACTTGCAGGAGCCATATCAGATATCTGAACCATGCTCTCCTCAGCTAATCCAGTGCCACCAGAATAATCCTTCCCAGGTGGCGCGCTATAAGTCGAATCACACGCCTCACCAGAGACCATGGAGGAAACACATACAGTGGAAGTTGACTTGGCCAGGGATGAGCCAGGAGGTCGATGCCCTCAGACTTATTCTCCATGCAGTGAATGAAGAAGTGGCACACTGGGTAATGGAGCGGGTCACCATAAGAGCCATCTTGGGGCAATGCCAGAGGTACAGAATCAACTGAAACACCTCCTGACTCAACTCCCACTCTCCTGGATCCAGACAGAGCCGGCTGAGAAAGTTCGCAACCACATTTCCCAATGTGCTGAGCCGACAAAGTTAGGATGCTCTTCTCTGCCCAGGCAAACAGAAGAACCATCTCCGGGCTATCCCGACACTCCTCGTGCCATCTTGCCAATTGACATAAGCTACCACTATGGTGTTGTCTGAAAACACACAAACCGCCCGGCCCTCGACCAGGGGCCAGAAATGCAGAAGAGCCAACCTGATGGCTCTCACCTTGAGACAGTTGATGAACCATACTGCTTCCCTGCAGTTCCAATGGCTCTAGGCCATCTGGTCATGGCAATGAGCTCTCCAAGCTAGGCATAATGTCATGCTGATGTATGCTGACATCTGGCATCTGTCATCAGAAGGATCCATGAGAAATTGCCCAGCATCACGCCCTTCCTCAGATAACAGGGTTGATGCCACCACCGCAGGCTGGCCTTCACCATCATTGGATTCGGGAGCAGGAGACTGAGATTGAAATCCTGAGAACTTGGGAACCACCGAGCCAGCAAGGATCATTGGTGTGGCCACATATGAGCATGCACCAAAGGCACCATCTTGATTGTTGCCGCCATCAATCTGAGGAGTTGAAGATAATGCCAGACTCTGGGAGCCTACTGTAAACAGAACAGCGCCAGACAATCCAACAGCCTTTTGACATTCTCCACTGGCAGGAACACTCTGCCCACCTGAGTATCGAAATGTATTCCCAGGAACTTCAAGAACTGGTAAGGCAACAACTGTCTCTTTCCCCGATTGATCACCCAGCCGAGGCTTTCCAAAAAGGACGCCACTCCAGTCACTACCTGAGACATCTCTGAAAAAGAATGGGCTCAAATGAGCCAGTCATTGGATATGGGTGCACTAAAATCCCTTGGCACCGTAGCATTGCAGCTATCATAACGTTGGAAAACATCCTTGGGGCAGTGGAGAGTCCAAATGGGAGGGCAGCATACTGAAAGTGAGAGTCAAGCACAACAAAATGCAGATAGTTTGCTGATCCTCCGGGATCGGGATATGGAAATATGCCTCAGCCAAATCCAAATCCCCTTAGTGCACAATTTGAATGACAGATCACAAGGTTTCCATCTGGAAGTGCAGGATGCACAAGGGCTCGTTGACACCCTTGAGGTCCAGAATTGGCTGGAAGGATGCGTCCTTTTTTGGTACCACAACATAGATGGAAGATTTGCCCTTGCCCAGATCAGCTGGGGGAACAGCAGCAACTTCTCCAATGCAGTCCACAGAGTGGCCCTTTTGATTGCAGACTCATAAGGGGAGATGACAAAGGTGTCCAGGATTGGCTCTTTGCATTCCAGAACATAGCCGTACTGAATGGTGAAGTGATCCTTGGTGACCCCGAAGCCTGCCCCCAATTGGAGGAACCAGGGAATGAACCCCCAAAATGTCACTGCACAGCCCAGGAGGGTCCTCCTATGGAGGCGACTGAGTACCAGGATCCACGCACTCTAGGATAGTACTAACAACAAGCCTGAAGTCTGGAAGCAGAGGGGGAGAAATATTTTCCAGGCCTGCAGTGACGAGAGTCCCGAGACCCCCGGGAGTCTGACCAGCGCACCTGCTGGGAGTGGGTAGAGGCTGATGGGAAAGGGCCCATTGGATCTTTCCTCCGTAAGATTTTGTCTTGTCTAGGTCCTTCATCAGCATCTCCAAATCAGCACCAAAAAGAAGCTTCCCTTTAAATGTCAGTTGGGTCAACCAGGCTTTGGAAATGTGTCTACCACCCAGTGTAGGAGCCAAATCCAATGCTGTGTCAGCGTCAACAAGGAACTATGGCATCAGCAAGGAAGGCAGTAGCTGACTCCAAAAGAGGGATAGTATCACCCAGTGGAAGAGACTGAATCCAATGAGGCAGGGCTCCAGACGTCAGGCCTGCACATACTGCCAACTGAAGAATAGCAGTCACTGCAGCAAACTGGTTCTTTACCAATGAATCCTTTCGGTCTAGAGTATCCATTAAGGCCGATATGCCTTTCACAGGAATGGTGGTCCATCTAGTAACTGCTGTGAGCTGCTCATCCATCTTGGGAATATCAAGCCACACAATGCACTCCTTCTCCAGTAGAGCGTACATCTTCTTATACACCCTTAGCTCCTTAGGTAGGGAGTTGGGTGAATCCCACTCTAAACGGATCATGCACTTGAGCACCTCTGGGTTCCGCACCCCTTGCAGAAGTGGATGCACCTTCAGCTCCTGTTCCATGCCTGGAGCATCCACAAGCCCAAGGTGCATGAGACCCTGGCAACCAGCACTGCCAGTTCCTCCTTCTGGAACAGGTGGGTAACACTGGACTCTTCACAATCTTCTGAAGGCGAGAGTACTTCTTCATCCACATCAGAGCCCAGAACCAAAACATCTAAATCCAAGTCACAGCTGACCTCCATTTTCAGGGGGCACCTGTCATCAGGAACGCTTAGTTACAGGCAATCAAATAGAGCTTCTACTCTCAGCCTGCCCCTCACGAGACTGTGCTCAGGGGACCCAAGAGGCCGCAGGGTCTGAATTTCCATGCTAGATGATCAGGCCTGTTGTAAAAAGGAAAAGAATTTCTGAAGTCTGGAAACTCTCTTCTCGGAAATGACCCCCCAACAACAGGGGGCATAGCCACTGCCCAACCTCTAGAGGACGGGGAGCGGCTCACAGCACGGTTGCCAGAACCTCCGGTCGACTGATCATCCTTACTCACAGTGCCATCTACCACCTCCTGCCCTGGGACAGGAAAGGCTGGAACACTGCATCCCCCTGCTGAGAGGGGGGGGGGGGGGGAAACAGGCTCTACAGGAAAGATTTAGAAACTGCCATGCAAGAAGAGCAGAGTCCAGAAGACATACCTTGCTTGCCACAGGTCAAACATGCTTTGAGTTTTGTAACCTTAACAGGATTGCATAAACACTACCGTTGTACTCCAATTTGGTACTGCCACCCTTGTGGACTTGTCACTGTTTTGGTACTGAGGTGTTTGAAACCTTAGAAGTGGAGTGCCAATGGCTCTAACCTGGCCTTCTTGATGCTTTTCTGACTGTGCTCCTAATTTGCTTTTATTCCTCTCCTTTCTCCTGATAGAACTCCATCCTCCTAAACTGCCATTTCTTAGATTAGATTTACACCTCCACTTTCTTATGGCTCCACACCACCTTCTCTTCCTTTTTCTGATACTCCCTAACCTTCTCCCCTCAAACCATCAACTTAAAACTCCCTCCTTATCACCTTTTCTCTACCTTCCCCATTTCCTCACCCATCTTGTCTTCCAGCCATTCTTCAGCTCTTGAGCTTCACCTTTTTCTTCCTCTCATTCATCCCTCTCCTTTCTCTCTGAAACAACCTCATCCTCATTTCTGCCGTGCCGCCTCCTCTCTGCCTCACAGTCTTCTTCTCCTTCTCCATCTATCTTCCGGTGATATTAATCCCAACCCTGCACCCCCTAGACTTTTCTCTCACTCCCATGATAATCTATCTCTCAACCACTCCAATCTCATTCATATTCCTCTCCTTTCCCCCTCCTCTCTGCCTTTCTCATGTGCCTTATGGAATGCTCATTCCATCTCTAATAAACTTCACTTCACTCACGATCCTTTTATCTCTAATACTTTCCATCTTCTTGCTCTTACTCCTCGTCCCACTGGCTGTGGTGATGGTGTTTGGCTATCTACTTTCTCCTTCCTGCCAATTCCAACCTCTTCTTCTAAATCAGTCTCATTCCTTTTCATCCGCCTTTTTAATTCCTTATCTCTCCGGATAGCTGCTATTTATAGATCCCCTGACAAATCCACTGCTACCTTTCTCTCTGACTTTGACTTATGGCTTTCCTTATTTCTGGATTCTTCTTCCCCCACCCTTATTCTTTGTGACTTTAATATTCATGTTGATAATTCTTCCGACTCCTATGCTTCTCAGCTCCTTTCCCTTACCTCCTCATTCATATAAACATAGAAACATAGAAATATGATGACAGAAAAAGACCACATGGCCTATCTAGTCTGTCCTTCCATAACAACTACAACAGTCCCCTTTTTACCTTTAGAGATCCTCTGTGTTTGTCCCATGCTTTTTTGAATTCAGTTATGTCCTCATCTCTACCACCTCCACTGGGAGACTATTCCACGGATCCACTACTCTTTCCGTAAAGAAATATTTCCGCATATCACTCCTGAATCTATCTCCCTTCACCCTCATTCCATGTCCCCCTCATAGCAGAACTTTCTTTCAATTGAAAGAGGCTCTCTCCCTGAACATTTATGCCACGGAGGTATTTAAACATCAATCATATCACCTCTATCCTGCCTTTCCTCTAAGGTGTACATATTAAGATCCTTCAGTCTGTCCTCATATGCTTTATAATGAAGACCACTAATCATTTTAGTAGCCACCCTCTGCATCGACTCCATCCTGTTCACATCCTTTTGAAGGTGCGGTCTCCAGAATTGCACACTATACTCCAAATGAGGTCGCACCAAAGACTTATACAGAGGCATTATCACCTCCTTTTTTCTGCTAGCCATTCCTCTCCGTATGCACCCAAGCATCCTTCTAGCTTTTGCCGTCACCTTTTCTACCTGTTTAGCTACTTTAAGATCATCAGACACAACCACGCCTAGGTCCAGCTCTTCTTTAGTGGACAAAAGTACTTCAACCCCTATACTATATTGCTCCCTTGGATTCCTGCAGCCCAAATGCATGACCTTACATTTTTTAACATTAAATCCCAGCTGCCAAATTCTAGACCATTCTTCAAGCTTAGCTAGATTCCTCCTCATGTTATCTACCCCTTCCTGGGTGTCTACTCTATTGCAGATTTTGGTATCATCTGCAAAGAGGCAAACCTTACCTGAAAGCCCTTCCGCTATATCACTAACAAAGATGTTAAAAAGAATCGGACCAAGGACAGATCCCTGGGGCACACCACTGATAACATCCTTCTCCTCAGAGTGAGCTCCATTTACTTGTACTCTTTGTCGCCTCCCACCCAACCAATTTCTAACCCAAGCAGTAACTTTAGGGTCCATCCCTAGGGTGCTCAGTTTGTTTATAAGTCGCCTGTGAGGAACAGTGTCAAAGGCTTTACTGAAATCTAAATACACCACATCTAGGGCTCTCCCTCGGTCCAACTCCCTGGTCACCCAGTCAAAGAAATCAATCAGATTTGTCTGACAAGACCTGCCTCTGGTGAATCCATGCTGCCTTGGATCCTGTAATCCGCTGGACTCCAGAAACCTCACTATTTTCTCTTTCAGCAGTGTTTCCAATAATTTACTCACCACCGAAGTTAAACTAACCGGCCTGTAGTTTTCAACCACATCCTTACTTCTGCTTTTGTGTAAAGGCACCACATGAGCCTCTCTCCAGTCCTTTGGCACAACTCCCAACTCCAACAAGGCACTGAAAAGGTCAGTCAGTGGAGCTGCTAGAACGTCCCCAAGTTCCCTCAGTATTCTCGGGTGTATCCCATCCGGTCCCATCGCTTTGTCTACTTTAAGTTGAGATAGTTTCTCACGAACACAGTCTTTTGAAAATTGTTCAAGATGTCCTTTGCTTCTGTTCCTATTTGTGGGTGTTTTCTGAGGTCCTGCTCCTGGTTCTTCATCTGTGAACATAGAACAAAAATATTTGTTAAGCAATTCCGCTTTATCCTTATCATCTTCTACATATTCCTCCCCTGCACCCTTGAGTCTGACAATACCACTCTTGCCCTTCCTCTTCTCACTAATATATCTGAAAAATGTTTTATACCCCCATTTTATTGCATTTGCTATTTCCTCCTCCTTTTGAATCTTTGCCTTCTTGACTACTTTGCTAGCTTCTCTACGTTTTTCCAAATACAGATGCCTGTCTTCCTCTCTCTGTGATCTCTTGTATTTCATGAAGGCCTCCCTCTTTTTCTTCACTTTTTCAGCTACTTCTTTAGAAAACCATAGCGGTCTCTTTTTCCTTTTACCTTTATTTACAATTTTAACAAAAAGGTTGGTTGCCCTTAAAATATCCCCTTTCAGTTTTTCCCATTGATTTTCTACATCCCTCAGCTGTTCCCATCCAACTAACGACTCCCTGAGGTATTGGCCCATCTTCGCAAAGTTAGTCTTCCTAAAGTCTAAGATCCTCACCTTTGAATGGATTCTAATAGCCCTAGTCCTGATACTGAACCACACCATCTGGTGATCACTGGATGCAAAATGATCTCCTACTACAACATCAGAAACACTTTCACCATTGGTAAGCACCAAGTCCAGTATGGCCCCTTCACGTGTGGGGTCTGTTACCAATTGCCTGAATAGTTCTCCCTGTAGAGAATCCAGGATCTCCTTACTTCTAGATGATACTGCAGCAGGAATGTGCCAATCAACATCTGGCATATTGAAATCTCCTATCAGTAGCACTTCCCCTTTCCTAGCAATGCTGCGCATGTCTTCAATTAACTCTCTGTGCACCTCTTCCTCCTGTGAGGGAGGTCTGTATATCACACCAATGTAAATAGATTTCTCTTTCCCTCTTTCTTGTTTAACCCACAATGCCTCCCCTCTCCCTTTTAAGCTCTGTAATTCCAAAGCTTTAATAGTAGTTTTTACATATAGTGCCACTCCTCCTCCCCTACTTCCTACCCTGTCCTTTCTGAATAAAGTATAACCTTCAACTTTCAACCTTCAACTTTGCTCTACTGCCCCCACTCATCAGTGGCTGCTCAACAGGTCACTGCCTTGATCTTATTTTCTTCTCTAATTGTTTACCTTCTAATTTCTGTACCTCAGTTATTCCCTTATCTGATCATCACCTGCTAAACTTCACTCTTAATTGCTCCCTGCTTCAATCTCACCCAGTCTCCTCCTACCTTTTAGGAATCTTCATGCCATTGATCCATAGGCTCTCTCTACTTTATCTCATCACCTCTTTCCTCCATCTTGTCTTCTAAGTATGTTGATGAAATTGTAGTTTCCTATAATACTGGTCTCTCCTCTGCTCTGGATGCTCTTGCTCCGCCCATGCCATATTCTGTGAGGCCCACTATACCTCAACCCTGGTTGTGCTCAACTACCCGCTATCTAGGCTCCTGTGCCCACTCAGCTGAGCGCATTTGGCTTAAATCCCGCTCCCTTTCTAACTTTCTTCACTTCAAATTCATGCTTGCCTCCTTCCAGTCAGCCTTAGCATTCACCAAGCAAAATTATTGTCATGCTGACTAACTTTCTTGCCTCTGACCCCTGCCTCAACTCTCTCCTTGAGGCACCTCGGCCTCCGACCCCTCCTCTTTCTGCTCAATCCCTAGCCGACTATTTCCATGACAAAGTTCACAAAATTACACTCCAATTCCCCACAAGAACAGCTTCATCCCCTCTTCCCCCTCTTCAATACCAACTTTTCCCTCATTCTCTTTCATCTTTTTCTAAAATCTCCAAAGAGGAAGTCTCTCTTCTACTTTCCTCCTCTAAACTTACTACCTGTTCCTCTGATCCTTTCCGCACCCGTCTCCTTAACTCCATCTCCTCCTCTGTCACCCTTCCATCTCTCATATTCTCAACCTATCGCTCTCCACTGCAACTGTCCCTGCAGCCTTCAAGCATGCTGTGGTCACACTTCTCCTCAAGAAATATTCACTTGACCCCATGTGTCCTTCTAATTATCGACCCATCTCCCTTCTTTCCTTTATTTCCAAACTTCTTGAACATGCAGTTCTCCATCATTGCCTTGAATTTCTCTCCTTTCAAGCCATACTGGATCCACTTCAATCTGGTCCCTTACATTCTACTGAGATGGTTCTTACCAAAGTCTCCAGCGACTTGTTCCTGGCTAAATCCAAGGGCCTTTACTCAGTCCTCATTCTTCTTGACCTTTCTGCTGCTTTTGACACAATTGACCACTACCTTCTTCTTGACACAATATCCTCGCTTGGCTTTAGGGACTCTGTGCTGTCCTGGTTCTCTTCTTATCTCTCCCATCATTCTTTCAGTGTTCCTTCTGGTGGTTCCTCCTCTATTGCTATCCCACTCTCAGTTGGTGTACCCCAAGAGCTTGTTCTAGGCCCTCTCCTTTTCTTTCTCTATACCCAGTCCCTTGGTGCTCTCATCTCCTCCCATGGCTTTCAATATCATTTTTATTCTGATGACTCTCAAATCTATCTTTCTACACCTGATATCTCTCTGACGCTCCAGGCACATATATTTGCCTGCCTATCTGATATCGCTGCCTGGATGTCTCATTGCTGCTTGAAACTGAACATGGTCAAAACCATACTTCATATTTTTACCCCTAAACCCTTCCTCTATCTCTGTAGATACTCTTCTACTTCCTGTTTCCTCAGCCCACAACCTAACTCAATACAATGTGGGAGGTGCCTTTGGTTCTCCATTGTATTGAGTTAGGCTGTTGTTTTACTGACTTATGGTGTTTTTGTTTGGATCAGGTGTTGGCTGGGAGGGCTGGCAGATCCAGGGAGCAAACATTATTGATTTGTGAGCAACGGTGGATTTTTCGGGTTCATACTGTGTCACTGGGGGGTTTGAATCTCCAGGTGGACTGGAGGGTGTGTATTTAGTCGGGAGGTGGAGCTTTGTTTGATAGGAAGTTGGTTTGGTATTTAAGAAGGGCCAAAATTGCTTGGTGCGCATGCGCGGCATTTGTGAGCCTGGTAATGGTGAAGGAAAGGCTGTTGATTTTGTTCCGTGCTTTGTTGATAAACCAATCGGTGTTGTGAGTGAGTATGTTATTATTTATATGATTGTTGGGTGTTTGTTGCTGTTTTCTTAACATTTTTTAATAAATTTTGAAATACTCAATGTTTGTTTTTGTTTTTTAGTTGGTGATCCCCCTGAAGAAAGTGAGGGTCATTGCGAAACGCTTTTGAGAGCTCTGTTTTGGGGAGCGGGTTGGCCACCTATTTGAAATCAAACTACCGGACGATTTGAGGGCAACTACAGACCTCAAGGACTTTAGAAAACAGCTGAAAACCATGCTGTTCATAGAACACTATGGACACATCACATAGCCTAAATAGCTGTATAGCAGCACACGTCACCGCCTAACTCTGTATGTATATAAGATGTTTTTAGCACCACTGTATATAGCCCACATTGTACATAACTCAAACCAATCTAGCACACAATACAACACGCACCCAACTAAATTTTCACCCTCACTGCATGTATAACACACTCACACTACCAGATTGTTTGCTGTGATACCACCTTGATTATTATGATAAGGCGGTTTAGAAATACTGTTAAATAAATAAATAAATAAATAAATACATCAACTGTTGATTCAGTGAACGAAGTTGATTTAAGCTAAGTATTTTTTGTTGCTCAGCTTGTGTGGTGGTCAGCTCTGTTCTGCACAGGGGGTCATTGATGTTATTCGGGCTGGTTTGTGGTAACAGTCATTTTGTACCGCATCTGTTATATGCCTATGGTTACTGAGACTCCCTGTGTAGTTTTTAGTGTGTTTAAAATCAGTTTCTGACGAACATTGAAGCAATTCGCTTTTGTGTGCATTGGAGCTACTCGGGCAGAACGCATGCTAGGATAGCATGACCTCTAGGTGCACAATAGTAAAAAGCGCCAGTAATGCATGCAGAAAACATAAGGAAACCCCCATACCATGCCAACAGTCGCCAGAGGTCCACCCCGAATTGCAACCCAGATGGACGGAATCGGCAGCCCCTACTAAGGACAATGACAAGGTCAAGTCTTGGTTTCCTCAGCTGATGGCTCGTAGGTTAATTTTTCTGCTGTATTAGGGTTTTTTCTTTTTTTCCTTTCCTGTTGCATATGTCAGTCTTTAAGTTTTCCCTTAAATCTTAACTAGTTTTTTGACTGATTATATTATTTTCAATAATTTGTACAGTACTTGTAAATCACCTTGCTGTTCTTCGCAAGAAAGGTGATTCATCAATAAATAAATAATAAATCCATCATAAATAAATATAAATTGGACATCAGATTTACTACTGCCAGAGTGTCATGGTATAATAAATTAAATTTTGCAGAAGGATGGGACCATGGTTAACAGGTCATCCAATGACAGGTCATTTCCAAATCTAGCTGCTGGGCAGAATATGCTGTGGATATGGATTAAAATCAGGATACTGCCTTATTAGATCATTTCAAATACGAAGATCAATTTTGCATAGGCGCTGAATGTGGGAAATAGGTCATCTAGGTCAGGACGTTCATATTTCCCTGGTATTTTACAAAAGGCTCTGCTGAACACAGAGCCTTTTGTAAAATACATAGAAGGACGGCATGTGCAGTAGGTGCATGTTAAATGTAGAAAAAAACAGCGGCAGTCTACAGCAGCTTCCATGTATAAGTACTGGCGCTTATAAGTATATGGCTGATTCTGAAAACAAACTAACGATCTATATTCAAAGCCAGATATCTCTATAGCAGCAGCCATTACGGTCTGGCACTATCCATGGGTATTCAGTGGCGCTGTCTGGACAGTGCTGCTGAATATCCTTACAGACTGCATCGGAACTATCATCGGAACAGTGTGTCCTAAAGCTATCTGCATAGCAGACTGAATAATACCGACATTATCCAGATAGCTCTGGTGGCAGTGCGTAAGGACATAAGATATGTCATACTGGGTCAGACCAAGGTCCATCAAGCCCAGTATCCTGTTTCCAACAATGGCCAATCTAGGTCACAAGTACTTGGCAGTTTCCCAAAAGACACAGGTTCCACAATGCTTGTACTGGGGCAAGCAGTGGATTTCCCAGGTCCCCTGCAATTAGGATAGCGGCACTGAATATATGTGCATTAATAAAAAGCACCAACTGCAGAGTTTAAGTATATATCTAAGTGATGCCAATTAATTAGTGATGATGATTATTTTTTTTACATTTTTGAAGCAACAACAAACAATAGGAATTAAGGAAAATTACCCCCTTAATCCCTCATTTAAAGCGCTGGCCGAAATGAGCTCTTTTATGAAATCTATGCGTGCTTTGAAATATAAGCGTATTCCCATTGTAAGAAAGGAAATGCATGTATACATTTTTGGCCCACCCAAAATGTGCCCAAAACACATTCTTCGCATCCCTATGCAGGGCCAGCCTGTCCACTAGGTAGACTAGGTAGCCACTTAGGGCAGTAGACCTCTGTGGACGGCATGGCACACATGGCCTGCCCCCCCCTATGCTGAGCCATACCGCACCGCTGCCCCCTCGTTCCTGCTGATTCCGGTGGCGGGGTCAGCTTGGCTTGGTGGCAGTGGCCTGCAGCAGGCCATCTGCTTCGGCACACATGGCCTACTGCTTCTGACCCCCCTGAAGTTGTGTCAGAGGGATCAGAAGCAGGAGGTTATGTGTGCTGAAGCACATGGCCTGCCGCCACTGCTGAGCCGACCTCACCACCGGAATCAGCGGCAGCGTGGGACGGCAGCATGGAATGGCAGCGTGGCTCAGCACACATTGGGGGAGGGGGGCAGGCCAGGACTTCTGCCATTACACACACGTGTAAGTAGTGGCTTTCTGAAATCACCATTAGCCAATCTACACATGTAAAAGTTGATAGTTACATGTGTAGGTGTTTCTCAAATGACCTCCATAGATATAAAGGCTGCAGATGATCCCGTTCCACTGGATTAACAGAATACACTGCAGTATGTTAGACTAATTCAATAGGAAGCTATTTCCTGCAATTTGTCTGCTGGTTTAGATTGCAACTGGATCAAACTCAAGCCTTGGGATCGCCATGACACTAGCAAAGCTGTCATGATCCAATGGTCTGGGGCTTGGCTGACATCAGAAGGCCAACAAAGAGCAGGGAAATCATGTAGCAAATTTATTTTTCAATAAAATTAAATAAATAGCAAATTGTATTCACAAAGTACAATAAATACTGTACATAAATCATATTTAACAAACATTAAAACAACATAAAAACATTAGTCATTAGAACATATAGAAAAACATATAAAAACATTATGCTGTTTTAATGTTCGTTCAATATGGTTTTGTATTTATTACACTTGAAGGCACATTTTACAATGGGATGTACCAGTGCAATCAATAAAATAAATAAAAATCTGTGATGTCAAAGCCAGAATGTCTGAAAAAAAAAAGCAGGCACGATTTCAGAAATGTGGACGTGTCCGATATAGACATCCCCAAAATAGTATCTCAGAACATGGGCATCTAATAGCATAACGGTTAATGTAGTGGGTTGGGAGCAGGATGGCCAGGGTCTTTGTGATCTTAGATTAGTCACTTAGCTTGCAGACATCCCCATCATTCCTGAAATTGAATGGAGACGTGCAAGTCCATTGCACCTCCCAGACATGCCTCCACCACACCCTCTTGCCTACTTGGATGTCCCTGCACCAGAGACGTCTGTAAACGCCATTTGTGGAATGGCTTCATAGAAGTCTCTGTGATTTCAACATTCACATGCACATCTTCAGAGGTCCTAATTCATGACTAAGCCTTTCAAAATGACCCCCGTTGTGAAAAAAAAAATTGTGTTTATGTAAATTTATTAAAAAAAAGATTTTGCCACATGAATTCCCTGCTCTTTGTCGGCATTGTATTATTTTGCAGTGAATTATTTTTCTGGTATTAGTGTGCTAACACCAGAAGACAACAAAAAAACCTCCTCTCCATACTCTTGAGTATTCTCCTTTGAGGAAAGGTATTACACAATGAGTACGCTTCAGCGCCCCACCATCACTGTAAAACTGAAAGCTTCTTTGCACCTTGTCTTCCAAGGGTTAAAGTCTAACAGCTTCAGTTTGTTTTCCTTGCTGAACATTTCTTTCTTTCTACTTATAAACCACATATCTGAAAATCCGCTCCATGCGGTGCACAATGAAGCACAAAATACAATCAAATGTATTCTTGGGCATGCTCCGTGGAGGAGGAAGTCCAAGCAATGGCCTTTCACATGACATCATAAAAGCCTAATTTATCACCAGCCACCAAACATCTAGAAAATCATAACATCCTCTCAGGAAAGCCATGTGGAAAATAATCAGATTTACTTTGATGAAAGTTTTATTATGAGAGGCCAAGTCTGACATGCTAAACAGTAACCCTTCACAGGTGCTTGTGTGCAACAAAACTGGGCCCCAAAACCCAAACCATGGCCCCTTCTGACATCTGGTGGCTCCTTCATAAATAGGCCAGAACAATCCTAGCCCACGATTGACTCACAAAGGATTTATTTTTCACATCTGGCATTTGTCTAAACAATCTTGACATTAAAAATAAAAAAACAACGGTTTGATATTCACAAACACTGTCAATTTTCAACAGCCGTAGCTGCATAGTACTGTAGAAAATTATTACGGACAGTGCCAGAATGGTGCGTAACCATACAAAGAGAGGCGATATAGCTATCTGGACAAATTTAGGAAAGCAAAAAGCCTTCCCTAACTATATCTATGTAGCTAAGGAGACAGTAGTCTCCCCGTTCACCCCTTTTGCGGGGAGGCTACTACTGTATCTGGATTCTTCAATGCCTCTGCTATCTGGTTTCCTTAGTTGATGGCTCGTAGGTTAATTTTTCTGCTGTATTAGGGTTTTTTTCTTTTTTTGCTTTCCTGTTGCATATGTCAGTCTTTAAGTTTTCCCTTAAATCTTAACTAGTTCTTTTGACTGATTATATTATTTTCAATAATTTGTACAGTACTTGTAAATCATCTTGCTGTTCTTCGCAAGAAAGGTGATTCATCAATAAATAAATAATAAATCCATCATAAATAAATATAAATTGGACATCAGATTTACTACTGCCAGAGTGTCATGGTATAATATATTAAATTTTGCAGAAGGATGGGACCATGGTTAACAGGTCATCCAATGACAGGTCATTTCCAAATCTAGCTGCTGGGCAGAATATGCTGTGGATATGGATTAAAATCAGGTTACTGCCTTATTAGAAGTTTGCTTTTAATTTGGTTGCAGTCAGCATTTGTTGATGCTTTAATACCTCATCAGAGCTCAACAAAGTTTCATGTCTCTTTAAGGCACTTTAAGGTACATTTTCAGTAGGGTTCCCAACTGGTAAGCTATTCAGCTAGTGGTCAGTATTCAGCCGTGCGGTAAATGTATATTCAGTGACATCATCCGTTAGGTTGAGTCGCTGAATATCCACAATTAATTTTAAACATTTAAGTTAGACATTTTGAGGGAATTTTAGAAAAGACATCCAAAGTGCAATCTGAGACGTCTAAGCCAGAACATCTGAAAAAAAAAGCAGGCACGTCCAGGTGCAGCCATGATTTCACAAACGTGGATGTGCCCAGTATGGACATCTGCCGAGGCGTCTACATAGACATCTGCAGAATAGTATGCCAAAAGCTGGATGTCTAGGATAGTCTAATGGTTAGTATAGTTAGGCTAAGAACACAAAAGCCAGGGTTCACATCCCACTGCTGCTATCACTGAAATTGTGCTGAGTACTGGGGATGATAACTTGCTTAACTCCTCTACTCTCTATGGATGTTTTTCAGCCATAACCAATACTTTTCAGATGCCTGTTCATGCCTGGAGTAGATCTAAACTTAGGCATGACAGTGGGTGTCTGAGACATTACTGAGATCAGGTGGGGACGTCCAGGTTCCTGGGAATGCCCCGGCCACACTTCCACCACAGCCCAATTCAGACTTGGCTGTTCACAGATCTGGCTTCTAAAATGGCTCTGGCGATATTTCTGTGCTTTGGACGTTTCTATACCTGTTTTTGGATCTCCAAGCATGAACAGGGCTTCCAAAATGATCCCCATAATGTATACATTTAGATGGTAATTTTATAAAGTGGAGGAAGGAGTAGCCTAATGGTTAGAGCACTGGTTTGGGAAGCAAGAGACCAACATTTGATTCCCACTAGCACTCCTTGTGGCCTCAGAAAAATCCAAGTTATCAGTGTCCCAAGTTTAAGTTACAATGTAAATGGCTTTGACTGAAATGATAAAGTGATATAAAAAAACACCCCTAATAAATAAATGATACCAAAATCTGCACTAGAGTAGACACCCAGGAAGGTGTAGATAACATGAGGAGGGATTTAGCTAAGCTTGAAGAATGGTCTAGAATCTGGCAGCTGGGATTTAATGTTAAAAAATGTAAGATCATGCATTTGGGCTGCAGCAATCCAAGGGAGCAATATAGTATAGGGGGTGAAGTACTTTTGTCCACTAAAGAAGAGCGGGACCTAGGCGTGGTTGTGTCTGATGATCTTAAAGTAGCTAAACAGGTAGAAAAGGCGACGGCAAAAACTAGAAGGATGCTTGGGTGCATACGGAGAGGAATGGCTAGCAGAAAAAAGGAGGTGATAGTGCCTCTGTATAAGTGTTTGGTGCGACCTCATTTGGAGTATAGTGTGCAATTCTGGAGACCACACCTTCAAAAGGATGTGAACAGGATGGAGTCAGTGCAGAGGGTGGCTACTAAAATGGTTAGTGGTCTTCATTATAAAGCATATGAGGACAGACGTAAGGATCTTAATATGTACACCTTAGAGGAAAGGCGGGATAGAGGTGATATGATTGAGATGTTTAAATACCTCCATGGCATAAATGTTCAGGGTGAGAGCCTCTTTCAATTGAAAGCAAGTTCTGCTACGAGGGGACATGGGATGAGGGTGAAGGGAGATAGATTTCAGGAGTGATATGCGGAAATATTTCTTTACGGAAAGAGTGGTGGATCCGTGGAATAGTCTCCCAGTGGAGGTGGTAGAGATGAGGACAGTAACTGAATTAAAAAAAGCATGGGACAAACACAGAGGATCTCTAATGGAAAAAAGGGGACTGTTGTAGTTGTTGATATGGAAGGACGGACTAGATAGGCCATGTGGTCTTTTTCTGTCATCATATTTCTATGTTTCTATAAACTCTGGCCTAATTAACTTGCATTCTTATCTATGGCATGTCCAGTGGCTTTCTGTAAAGATATGTGTCTATGCCCGATTTCAGAAACAGCAAGCACATCTCAACCCAGCAGTGGTAATACCCATGTCTAGACCTACTCCAGGGCATGAACAGACATCAGAAAAGCTCTTACTTTGCCATCAAAATGCATGGAAGGAGTAGAGAAGAAGGTACTCTGATGTCTCCAATACTTCTCATGACTATAAAGAAAACTTAAGGGAAACCAGTACACTTGTTTTATGGTCAGCATGCCGATGCACGTCTCCATATGCAAACAGCCGGCAGGAACGTGTATGCACCAAGCGATAGATGTCCCCATCCTGAAATATAGTTGCAAGGACATCTATGAGGTCGTATCTGCAGATGTCCATTTCGGGCATGTACACATCTCAGAAAGCATGCTGAAACTTGCATGGGGTTGGCTGTTTTTCAGACATTTTGACTTGGACATTTCAGATTGCATCTAGATGTCATCTCTAAAATGTGGCTTTTTGTATAGAATATTTTTGCAAATTCATTCCTAATGAGCATCAGTGGTACAAATTATGCAAATTGGCTCATTATCTCTAAATGCAACATTAAATAACGTGAAAACAGCTTTGGAAATCATATTTCCAGCAAAACATTTAACCACCTCTCAAAGGTGTAATTGCAGTTTCTACAATAAAGGCCCTAACTTATTTCCAATAGCAAATAAGGCATATGAGAACCAAAACAACGCTCAAAATTGTTCTTAGTCTGTACATTGGCTTCTTTATTTGGGAGAATTTTATTTGTACTTTCATTGCAGAGTTCCTAATATTTTCTGTTTAATGTAACTGAGGCAACTTTAGGTTCATTTATCTCTGATTTTGCTACAGCAAGATGGTTTAAAATTCATAATCATAAAATCAAATCAACGGAATTTAACAATGAAACCATAAAGACAAGACAAAGCCATGATCAAATTAGACAGGAGAGGTCTAATTTGACCTGTGCGAGAACTGGAGAAAAACATAATAGGAGAGAGGGATTGCTCAGGTTGCTGTTTTCAGTGTTTCCTCATATGTCCTGGTAAAGTAATTATTATTATTATTATTATTTGCAAGTTTTTATATACCGCCCGTTCCAGAGATCAGGGGCGGTTTACATAGAACAAAAACCAATAAACCTTACATCGAACTTCAAGTACAGAAGTGGAGGAGTAGCCTAGTGGTTAGAGCACTGGCTTGGGAACCCAGAGACCAGGGTTCAATTCCCACTAGCACTCCTTGTGGCCTTGGGCAAGTCACTTAACTCTCCATTGCTCAGAAAAATCCAAGTTATCAATGTCCCTGTTTAATGTATGTTTACCAAGTTTAAGTTATAATGTAAACCGCTTTGATTCAAATGATAAAGCGGTATAAAAAAAAATCTGTTTCATATAACTTGCTGCAAACTATATTACAATAACTATGATGTAGCGTATGGGATATAGTATACATTATTTCTGTGGTTAAGTAAATAGGAGCAATATTGATATGTATGTGACTACAATGGTTATATTTTCAGCTCTTTTTTGTATCTTGAGTACAAGAACTCAGTCGAAGATAGACAGTAGTAAGTCTGCCCTCCAGCGCTCTGCTATACCAAGTGCCACTATGAAAGTAAACCTTCAAAAAAACTAAGAAAACAGCTTGAAAAAAATATTAACATTCTGCTATTAGAGCCTAAATGTGGCATGGTACCCTTTCCCTAAGCCCTACAATTAACACAGCCATCATGCTGCTTTATCTCAAAGGAGCTCAAAGAAATTGTTAGTTTCATAACTACAGTATTTTTCATTTCAGCATAATCCGTGCCACACCTTAATCATATAACACTGTTTTCTGAATGAGGACTTCTACACCCTAATCATATCATACTGTTTTCTGAATGAGAACTTCAGTGCTTGTACATAATTATGTCATCTCATGAATCAGGTGTAGCAGGTCCTACATTTGGTGGGGCTGAGGGTGACACCAGAGGCTGTACAAGCAATAAGATTTATAGGTGGCTGTGGCAAAAACCTTACACTCTTCTCCACCACTCTCTTCCCCAGCACACAGCACGTAGATAAAGGATCTCAGATGATAGCTCTAAAATTCCTTCATTCACTTCCCAGCAAGGGCAGGCAACCAAGACTGGCAGAAACAACATGGGAGTCCCAAAGCGGTTTATATAAAAATACTAATTTATTGGGCAGGCCCCAGGTGAGCAACATTATGTAGAAGGCAGTCAATAAAAATAATCAAGCATAAAGTTTAAAGAAACAAAGCCAAATGATGACATAAAAACAGCAGATCTGCTCCCAGTCCTTAAATTTCTCCCACTGACTCTTCCCCTTAAGCAAGGCTTCTCTGTTGGACAGGTATCTGATCTTTCTCAGACACATGACTCCTCTTGACTCTGTGGTTAGCTGCTTCTCTCTTCAGTGCAGTTAAGCCCTTGGGACCCTGAAAGACCCCTTTCTGTCTCTTCTTTCTCAGTACGGTTATACCACTGCCACAAGCAAACAGTCCCTCTCCCTTTTATTAGGGATTCTTCCACTTCACAGTCTAGTCCAGTCCCACCAGAACACTTCTGGTAAGGCTAGCACTCAGGACTCAGGTCCTACCCCTTTCCCCATCTGGGTCCTCTACTTGGACTCTCACTTGCTGCAGCTTTGCCCGCCCTCACCCCCCCCTTCTCCTTTGGCAGGCTGCTCCTTGAATTCTCACTCTCTGGAACTTCATTTCTGGGATCTCCCTTCCTGATCCCTGTGCCTCTTTTTCTGGCAGCCAGGGATAGCTTACTAATACTACTACTACCACCACTGAACATTTGTATAGCGCTACAAGACATACGCAACACTGCACAGATTCATGTAAAAGATGGTCCCTGCTCAGTGGAGCTTACAATCTAATAGAGACAGACAACACAGTAGCTGTAGACATGGGATACATCGAGAGGGAATGGTAAGGAAACACAAAGGAGACCAGATGAGTCAAGATCCAAAAGTGGCAGCGAAGAGGTGAGTTTTCAGCCTGGATTTGAAAAAGGTCAGAGAATTTTGATGTATAGACTCAGGTAGTTTGTTCATAAGGAGCAGCAAGGTGAAAGGAGCGAAGTCTGGAGTTGGCAATAGAAGAGAAGGGCACAGATAAAAGCGATTTGACAGAAGAGTGGAGTTCCCGAGGAGGGGTGTAGGGAGAGATAAGAGAGGAAAGGTAGCGAGGTACTGCAGAGTGACTGCACTTATAGGTCAGCAGAAGTTTGAACTGGATGCGGAAAATGGATAGGAAGCCAATGAAGAGACTTGAGAAGAGAGGTAATATGAGTATGACGAGGCTGGCGGAAGATTAGCTGCGCAGCAGAGTGTTGAATAGACTGAAGGGGAGAAAGATGATTCAGAGGGAGACCAGAAAGGAGTAGGTTACAGTAGTCAAGATGGGAGGTGACTAAGGTGTGTATAAGCGTCTTAGCAGTGTGTTCAGAAAGGAATGAGCAAATTTGGTTGTTGCGGAGAAAGAAGCAGCAGATTTTAGCTATCAGTTGGATATATGTGGAGAAGAAGAGAGAGGAAACAAAGACGACCCCAAGGTTGCAAGCTGAGGAGACGGAGGAGTAGAGAATGATCCACAGAGACAGAGAAAGCACAGTTACTTACCTGTAACAGGTGATCTCTGGGAACAGCAGGAATAAGTCTTCACATATGGGTATCATTGGTACCGACGGAGCCTGCGTGGGAACGCTCAACAGCGTCCTTAAAGAAAGCTTTTGGGAGCATCCCACAGCGCCTGCGCGCTGCCTTCCCGCCTTTCCTAACTGCCTCTCTCCAGTTCGAGTTTTAAAGCTGAGACAAAGAGAGAGAGAGAGAGAGGAAAGGAAAGATAGATAGAGAGATACAACTCCTAGGGGAGGTGGGTGGGTTGTGAAGACTTATTCCTGCTGTTCCCAGAGATCACCTGTTACAGGTAAGTAACTGTGCTATCTCCAGGAACAAGCAGGAATGAGTCTTCACATATGGGGACTCCCCAGCTAGAGATGCCTGGGAGATCACCCAGATTGTGAGTCCCTGGGAAGGGCTCTACCTCTACCCATGAATCTCAGGCATCCAGTTCAGGGATGGAGGGTAAGAGTTGATTAGGTATGGAACAGGTGTTTGAGAACAGCCTGACCAAACAAGGCATCTCGGCGGGAGTCCTTGTCCAAGCAGTAATGGGCTGTGAAGGTATGAACCAATGCCCAAGTGGCCACTCGACAGATTTGGTCGATGGACACAGAGTTTAGATGAGCCATAGAGGTTGCCATGGCCCTCACATTGTGAGCTGTGACATGGCCCTCCAGAGAAAGGTTCTTACTTTGGTAGGCGAAGGAAATACACTGAGCAATCCAATTGGACAGAGTTCTCTTAGAGACTGGAAGTCCTAAATGAGAAGGATCAAAAGCAACAAAAAGTTGAGAGGACTTTCTATGTTGCTGTGTCCTGTGTAAGTAGAAAGCAAGTGCTCTTTTACAATCCAGGGTATGAAGATTCCTCTCTGCACTTGATGCATGAGGTCCTGGAAAAAAGACAGGTAAAAAGACCTCCTGGTTCAGATGAAAAGGTGAGACCACTTTAGGCATAAAGTGTGGATTAGTTCTGAGGACTACCTTGTCATGATGGAACCTCGTATAAGGAGGATTAGCCACTAAAGCTTGCAGCTCACTAATACGGCGAGCTGAAGTGACTGCAATGAGAAAAATTACCTTCCAAGAAAGGAATTTTAAGGAGGTAGTGGCTAAGAGTTCAAAGGGTGGCTTCATAAGCTGGCCAAGAACCAGATTCAAGTCCCAGGCCACTGGAGGTGATCTAATGGGAGGTTTAGTCAAAAGAAGGCCTCTCATGAATCTTGCTATAAGAGGATGAGAGGAAATAGGTTGTCCATTGAGAGGCTTAAGGGATGCTGCAATAGCACTCAAATGGATTCTGATTGAATTTGTCTTAAGGCCTGCATGTGATAAATGCAGCAAATAGTCTAGTAAAGAATGCAAAGGTATTGCAAGAGGGTTGAGACCCTTCTCTGCACACCAAATGGAAAACCTTTTCCATTTAAAAGCATATGAACGTCTGGTGGAAGGCTTTCTGGAAGCATGAAGGATATCCTTCACTTGCTGAGAAAGTTGTAAATCTTGAAGGTCTAGGCCTTCAGCAACCAGGCCCTGAGATGAAGAGACTGAGGATTTGGGTGCCACAAGGTTCCCTCCTCCTGGGAGAGGAGATCTGGAGCAGACCCCAGGTCTAGGGAGGGAGCTTGAGAGAGATGCAGAAGTAGAGGTTACCACACTTGGCGTGGCCAAAGTGGTGCTATGAGGATCATAGTCCCTTTGTCTCTCTGAAGCTTGAACAGAGTCTTGGGGATTAGGGGAATAGGTGGAAAGGCATAAAGGAAGTCTTGCCCGCAATGAAGTAGGAAGGCATCCCTAGCCTGAACTCCCTGACATGGAATCCTGGAACAGAACCGGGGAAGTTTGGCATTCCACAGACTTGCAAACAGGTCTATGTCTGTCTGGGGTACCCCAAATCCGAAAAATTCTGGCTATCTGGTCCCCATGGAGGGACCATTCGTGCGGAAGCAGAACTCGACTGAGTCTGTCTGCCCAAGAGTTTTGAACTCCTGGAAGATATACTGCCATGAGATGGATTTGATGCTCTCTGGCGAAGGCCCACAATCTCAGAGCTTCGTTGCAAAGCGACAGAGTCAGTTCCCCCCTGCTTGTTCACGTAGAACATAGCTACCTGGTTGTCCGTGTGGATGAGGACTGTCTTGTAGCTGAGCAGGGTGTGGTGAGGTTTCGGTGGTGAGGTTTCGGTGGCGGTTGCTCTGGATCTTTCGGCTGCGTTCGATCTTGTCGACCACTCCCTTCTTCTTCACCGTCTTCGGGAAGCTGGTCTCTGTGGCACTGTTCATCACTGGTTTCATTCCTTCCTTTACTCCCGCACCTGTGCAGTTCTTTCTTCTTCATCTGCAATTCCCCCTTCCGACTCACAACGTCTTTCTTGTGGGGTCCCTCAGGGTTCTGTTCTTGCTCCCCTTCTTTTCAACCTTTTTCTGGCTCCTCTTGCTCTCTTAATCCAGCAGTCCGGTATATCAGCTTTCTTCTATGCCAATGATATTCTTTTACTTCACCATACCTCCTCCTCCTGTCCTGATCTGTCCCCCTTGAACTCCTGTCTGTCTTCTGTTGCGCACTGGCTTACTCTTAACTGTCTACATCTGAATTTGACTACGACTCTTGCTATCTGGTTTTCTGGTGGGGGTCCCTCCCCTTCACTAGCTCCCTCCTTCTCTGGCACTCCGGTTCCCCTAGTCTCCACGTTTCGTTACCTTGGTGTTCATTTTGACTCTGACTTATCTTTCCGCACTCATATCTCTCATATCGCCAAAACTTCCTTTTTCTTTCTTCGCCAGATCCGGTCTGTGCGCCCCTTTCTTTCTTCTTCTGCCCTAACTACACTGGTTCTATCTTTAGTAATGTCTCGGGTTGATTTCTCTAACTCTTTATTTCTCGGTCTTCCAAAAAATCAGATAACCAGACTCCAAAGGATACAGAACACTGCTGCCCGCCTTATCACCTTTTCTACCATTCGCGATCACGTCACTCCCCTCCTTTTTCATCTTCACTGGTTGCCTGTTTCTTCCCGTCCTCAATATAAAATGCTGATTCTGCTACACAAGGTTTTTTATACTGGTGTTCCCTCATATCTGGCTGACCTACTCTCTTTTCACACTCCTAGGCACACCCCACGCTCCTTTCATCTTAATCGTCTTTCTCTTCCCCCTCCCTCCCGTGCTCATTTACAGTTCACCCGCCTCTCTGCCTTCTATTTTGCTGGCCCTGCTCTTTGGAACTCCCTCCCTTCCTCCCTCCGTCTTGAACCTCTTCACACTACCTTCAAGCACAACCTGAAAACTCACTTGTTCTCCCTAGCGTTTGATGTTCCATCTCCTTTTGTATGATGTCCTTCTCTGTATGTGCTTTAATCCCCCCTCTTTTGTTTTGTCTAATCTTAGTTGTCTTCTCTTTCTCTTTCTCTGTCCTTTATAATTTTTATAGCCTATACTTGATGTTTTAATTTAATTTTTTTTTCTTTTTTTTAGTTTGTTTGTAAATTTTTATATTTATTATTATTGTATACTTCCTTTTAACCCTCCAGCTCCGGCTGGATTTTATGTGATTTATTTTTACTTTTATTGTACACCGCCTTGATTACACTTGAAAGGCGGTTTTATCAAGCTTAATAAACATAAACATAAACATAAGACTCTGAGAGCCAGAAAGATTGCTCTGAGCTCTAAGAGGTTGATATGAAGATATGTCTCCTGTGGAGACCAGATGCCCTGGGTCGAGAGATCTTGTAGATGAGCCCCCCAACCCTTTGGAGAGGCATCTGTTGTAAGGGTTGCTTGGGGTAACACCTGTTGAAAGGGGGACCCCAGCAACAGATTCTGAGAGGACTTCCACCAGTGGAGGGACGAAAATAGGCGACTGGAGGTTGCTATTTTGTCTGACAGGCAACCTGATGCCTGGGTCCATTGGGTGGATAGGGTCCACTGAGCTGCTCTCATGTGAAGGTGAGCATAGGGAACCACATGCACCGTGGATGCCATGTGGCCTAAAAGTTGCAACATCTCTCGAGCAGTTAAATGGGATTTTAACTGAATCTGGGATGCTAACTGCACCAAGCGTAGGCAACGGGCCTAGGGAAGATTGGCCCTTGCAGTTGTGGTATCCAGTAAGGCCCCTATGAATTCTAGAGACTGAGTAGGGGTAAGCTGGGATTTTGGAATGTTGATTACCAGTCCCAGATACTGAAGAACACGCATTGTGCATGTTAGAGAAGTCTGGGCCTCTGACTGGGATGGAGCTTGGATGAGCCAGTCGTCCAGATATGGGAATACGAATATCCCTAGAGTGCGTAGGAATGCAACTACTACTGCCATGCATTTTGTGAACACTCTTGGAGCAGAGGCCAGACCGAAAGGAAGCACTTTGTATTGGTAGTGCTTTCCTTGGTACAGGAAGCGAAGGAATCTTCTGTGTGTTGGATGGATGAGAACATGGGTGTACGCATCCTTGAGATCTAGAGAACAAAGCCAGTCCTGACTCTGGAGATATGGAAGGAGAGTTCCGAGAGAAGTCATCTTGAATTTCTCCTTGCATAGAAACTTGTTCAATTCTCTGAGATCTAATATGGGTCTGTAGCCCCCTGTTTTCTTTGGGATGAGAAAATAGGGGGAGTAGAACCCTGAACCCTGTTGAAGAAGGGGTACTTCTTCTACTGCCCCTTGGGCAAGAAGGGTAGCAATCTCCTGACCTAGAAGGTTGAGGAGAGATGTTGGAGAATTGAACTGTTTCACCATGGTGTGAGGAGGAAGGTTCAAGAAATGAAGTTTGTACCCTTCCCTTATGATGGAGAGGGTCCATTGCTCTGCTGTGATTTGTTCCCATCTGGGAGCAAAGTGAGCTAACCTTCCTGGGATGGTGAGAGGCTCTGGATGTTCTAGAGCCAGAAAGACTAAGTTCTCTAGTGGAAAGTCAAAGGCCCTGAGGAGGCTGAGGCTGTTGGGCCGTAGCAGTCCTCGCAGCCTGGGTTTGGCCTGTTTTGGTTGTTGCTGCCTCTTTGTAGCAAAACGACCTTGAGAAGAGGCCTGACCATACGAAGAAAATTTTCCTTTCTTTGGGAAAGATCCCTTTTTGAACAACCTCTTTTTGAAAGGAGCAGTAGTAGACTTTGAAAGTCTATCTAAAGCAGAATTTTCAGCATCCATCTGGTTGGCCTTTGCTTGCCAATCTTTGCCAAACAGGTTTTCGCCTGTACAGGGAAGGTTACCTAGACCATCCTGTACCCAGGATTCCAAATCAGAGGCTTGTAACCAAGCAACTCTGCTTGCACCTATGGCAATAGCCGAGGCTCTACCGACCCCCTCAAAAGAGTCAAAGGCTGCACGGTTGGAAAACTTGGATACATCCTGTGCATGTTTAAGCCAGGTGATATATTCTTCTCTCTTATCTTCTGACATAAAAGGAGATAAGGTTTGCAGATGATCTGTAACTTCTTTTAGAAACATCCCCATATAGAGACTATAGGAGTTGATTCTGGCTACAAGCATACTGGCCTGGAAGATTTTCCTGCCAAAGGCATCTAGGGTTCTGCATTCTCTTCCTGGAGGAGCAGAGGAGTGCCTTTTTGTACTCTTGATCTTTTTCATGGCAGACTCTACCACAATGGAGTGGTGAGGAAGCTGAGTCTTATGAAACCCAGGACAAGGAGGAACACGATACATGGTGTCCAACTTCTGGAATGAGGGGAGGTGGAAGGAGGAGTCTCCCATATACCCAACATGTGTTCATAAAGAATCTCATGTATTGGTAAGGTGGCTGCCTCTTTAGGAGCCTTAGGATATTGTAGGATATCTAATTTTTTGGCTCTAGGTTCAGTCTCAGAGGTCACTGAGATGGACAGGCCTTTGGCCACCTCCCTAATAAAGTCCTGAAAAGACAAGTCTTCAGGAGAAGACATTCTCCTTTTTGGAGAAGAGGGTTCCTGAGGAAGGATCCCCGATGCTTCAATTGAGGCCTCTGAAGAGTCAGAGTCTTTAGAAGAATCGAAGTATCGATTGTCTGGATGCTCTCGTAGAGCCCGATACGCGTACCGGGAAGTATCAACATCGGGAGTAATCGGTACCGGGCCAGTAATGATAGGCATCACTGGATAGCATACCGCTGCCGTCGATGCTGATGTCGATGCAAGCGGTACTGGTATCGGAACCGGAATCGGATCCTGTACCGGAATCGGTATGGGTACCGACAACGGGGTTTGTTGCGGTACCGGAGGCGTTGCAGCTTGAATAAATGCCGTGATGGCACGCTGCATGGTCAGAATATTCTGATCCATCGACGGCACCAATGTCTGGATATCGGTACTGGTAGAAACTGCCGGTACCCCAGAACATTGTAACAGGTGATCGGTCGAGGCCGTGCCATCGATGTCAACCTGTGACCCCATAGGTAATGCTTTGGAAGCCGGAGCCTCCCGACGGGGTAACTTTGCCGGTGTGGTATCCTCAAGAGTAAGCCCGGGGGCATCTCGATACTTAGAGGGAGATGAACTCTTTGAGGACCGGCCAGATTTAAGTTTGGTTACCTGAGATCCATGGGATGAAGAAGAAGCCCTGGAAGACGTCGATGCCACAGAAGCTGCATCGGAGGGAAACAGGGTACTGAGCTTAGCTGCCCGATTCTGTAACCCTCTTTTTGACATCATAGAACAGGACTCACAATCCGCAATGGAGTGGTCAGGACCTAAACATTTTAGACACCAGTCATGGGTGTCAGTGACAGAAATAGTGCTACTGCACTTTGTGCATTTTTTAAACCCGGAGGCGGGTTTTTCCATGAGGGAAAAATATGTCTGTAGGCCTAAGGCCCCAGAAGAAAAATGCACTGAAAAAGTAGAAGTTTTTTTTTTTTTTAAAGAAAGAAAAAGAACCGGTAGTACCGGTGCGGAATCGAGAAGGCAGACACGCGACTAAAGAAAAATAAAAGAAAATAAGAAATTCTTCAGCGGTGACAGGAAACACGACCTGCTGGCTCCGCGGAAAAGAAGAACTGGAGAGAGGCAGTTAGGAAAGGCGGGAAGGCCACGCGCAGGCGCTGTGGGATGCTCCCAAAAGCTTTCTTTAAGGACGCTGGGGAGCATTCCCACGCAGGCTCCATCGGTACCGACGATACCCATATATGAAGACTCATTCCTGCTTGTTCCTGGAGATAGGAGGAAGGTGAGAGGAGGGTTTAGGGGGAAAAATATGAAGCTCAGTTTTGGCCATGTTCAGTTTCAAGTGGTGGTGAGACATCCAAGCAGCAATGTCAGAAAAGCAGGCAGAGATCTGGGCCTGGATTGCTGGAGAGATTTCAGGTGTAGAGAGGTAGATCTGGGAGTCATCAGCGTAAAGATGATATTAAAAGCCATGGGAAGAGATGAGTGCACCAAGAGACTGTGTATAGAGAGAGAAAAGGAGTGGACCCAAGACTGATCCTTGGGGTACACCAACTGAGAGCGGGATAGCCAGGGATGAGATGGCACCCCTTCCCCCGTAGTATGTGTGTGGGGGGGCTTTCTCAAAACTCCAGTCGGGGACTGAACCAAACCAAAAAGCTGATTAGATAATATGGAGGAAATGTAAGATGTTTGCTCACCAAGGAACTAAAAGAATGAGCGAGAACCACAGTACACTTTATAAAACTAAATTATAACTCATTTTTATTTTGTTATAAACTGCATTATGGTTCTTGCTTTTTCTTTTTGAACAGATATTTTGCATCCACAGAACCCCTTCCCTCAACAGTGGATGCAAAGCAGAACTAGGACATTCGCCCACAGAACTCAATATCTTAAAAAAAAAAAAAAAATCTGATTCTGGTCATCTCACTAACAAACCTTCTCCAGTATCAGGCATATTGGGAACTAATATAAAACCCTACAAAAGTCACCACAGATCTACAAGGCCAAATCTACCATACCATACACACCAACATAAACTTTCAAAACTCATAAAAGTGCCTATCCAGAAAAAAGCAACACTATAAATACTGCAGCGGGCCCTAGAACATCTAACACATATTTGAAAAGCTGAACAAGGCAAATTACTACAGTACAGATCCCTGCGTACAAACTTCATGTTAACAGAACACACAACCTTGGTCACACACTCAGAACACAGTCTCTCACCAAGTACAGAATAAATGATCACAACCTAAGTAAAAATAAAATATTTAGACACAAATTAAACCAAAACTTCAAGAAGCAAGACTCCGCATGCAGAGCAACACCAGATAAATAGGAGATGCAATTCCCCATACTGTGTAAAATATAAAAATAGCGCAAAGTCCAATCATTAAATTGAACTGGTCATGGTGGTCCTGATCTGAGGCTTTTTCTTTCCTGTCTTCTCTTAGCACTCTTTCTATGGTCCATAGTCTATCTGCCATTTCTTTTCTCTTCTTTTGTTTTCTTTACTTCCTTCCTTCAGCCTATTTCCAGTTCCAGTAACTCTCCCCACGTCAGCTCCCTTTCTGTCCCAGTGTCCTCTCCCTGTCAGCCTCCTCCCCATTACCCAGTCACCCACCAGTCCCATCTCCAAGTGTCAGCTCCCTCCAGTCCCACCCCCAGGTGTCAGCTCCCTTCCAGTCCCCTCCAGTACCATCCCCAGGTGTCAGCTCCCTTCCATCCCCCTCCTTCCTTCCCTAGCGTCATCACCCTTCCAGTCCCCCTCCAGTACCATCCTCAGGTATCAGCTCCCTTCCGCCCCCTCTTTCCCCCCATATCAGTTCCCTTCCAGTCCCCAACTTCCCCTCATGTTAGTTCCCTTCCAGCCATCTCCTTCCCCTCTCTCAGTTCCCTTCCAGCCATCGCTTTTCCCCTCTCTCAGTTCCCTTCCAGCTCTCTATTTCCCCCTCTATCATCTTTCTTCCAGCCCTCTCGGCCCCCTGTCAGCCCCTCCCTAGCCCCCCTTCCAGCCATCTCTTTGCCCCTGTCAGCTCTGTTCCGCTCCCCCTCCTCCCCCATGTCAGCTCTGTACAGCTCCCTCTCCTTCCCCCCAAGACAGCCCCATTCAGCTCCCTCTCCTTCCCCCCCCCCATGTAGCTCTGTTCCGCTCCCTCTCCTTCCCCCCTGAGTAGTTTTGTTCAGCTCCCTCTCCTTCCCTCCATGTAGCTCCATTCCGCTCCCTCCCCTTCCCCACATGTAGCTCTGTTCTGCTCCCTCTCCTTCCCCCTGTGTAGCTCCATTCTGTTCCCGCTCATTCCCCCGTGTAGCTCTGTTCATCTTCCTCCTGCTTCCCTCATGTAGCTCCATTCCTCTTCCCCTCCTGCTGCCTGTGTCAGCTCCGTTCCACTCCCTCTCCTTCCCACCGTGTAGCTCCGTTTTACTCCCTCTCCTTCCCATTGTGTAGCTCCGTTCCACTCCCTCTCCTTCCCACCATGTAGCTCCGTTCCACTCCCTCTCCTTCCCACCGTGTAGCTCCGTTCCACTCCCTCTCCTTCCCACCGTGTAGCTCCGTTCCACTCCCTCTCCTTCCCACAATGTAGCTCCGTTCTACTCCCTCTCCTTCCCACTGTGTAGTTCCATGCCACTCCCTCTCCTTTGCACCATGTAGCTCCGTTCCATTCCCTCTCCTTCCCACCATGTATCTCCATTCTGCTCCCTCTCCTGCCGCACATGTCTGCCCAGTTCCACTCCCACTCCCTCCCCCATGTCGTCTCTGTTCCGCTCCTTCCCCTTCCTCAGGGGTTGGAGGAGGCGGCACCTTGAGGAGAGAGTTGAGAGTTGTAAAGAGATGGCGAAGGTCAGAGGCAAGGGAGTTAGTCAGATGGACATAAGGAAAAGGTGAGAGACACACACACACACAGCTGAAGAAAGAGCTGAACAAGAGGGGTGGAGCAAGTGCTGAAAGCGCCAGAGTCCACACAATATGCTCTTGTAAAAAACTCAGCTTAAACCCCTCATCCCCTCCTGCTGGGGGAATCTCCTCCACCTGGCTTCGCTCCCCCTTTTGGTTTCCTGGGGAAGAAGCCCTGAGCACCCCCCCCCCCCCCAAATACACAGTTTTACACTTCCCTTCAGTGTGTAAGAGCGCTTATTGCTAGGATCTAATACATTAGCCCACCCCTCAGTACTATGAGTGGCACGTCTCTGGAGCAGGGGCCCAGAATGTTGCTCCCATGTTCTCTAAGACAGGGACATTTTGTCATCCTGCTGCACAGGTTTAAATTCGGCTTCCCTCAACAGAATATTGAAGATCTGGTAATATTTGGGGTTCTATGATAGCAAGTAATTTTTATGCATGTACCCAAAAAAGTTCCTTGCTTGTGCAAAAGGATTTGAATTGGCTTCTTTGCCTGCATTTCATAGCTGCAGTGCCTGGAGAATCATAGAGAAAGCAGCAAGCATTTGAGGTGGGTGCTGTTCAGTCAAAGCTCCAAGGTATGCATTCACAGCACAAGCAATACAATCTGCAGTAATTGCTGTTCCTACTTATGCAACTTTCAGCTCTACACCATGTGGGCAAAATATCTGTTGCACCTATGCTAGCACCACCTATAAATTCACGTGGAGCACTAATGCCTTAGAGCTGACCCCTCCGTGACCTGTTTTGAGAAGCAATTTAAGCAATAATCCTAGCATTAAAATAATCTCCCTTTTTGAGGAGGAACCCAAACTGGCTCCATATTTGCAGTGAGGATCATCACACTTTGCAACTCTTATTAGCAATAAGGCAGGGTATTAGCAGGAAAAATAATTTGGCAATTTCTATTGTACTATATTACTGAAGTAAAACAGACATTTTTCTATGGTTCATGACAATATATAATACAGCAAGACCTGCTCTACAAATCCCTGCCACATGCTAAAAGATTGGCTACGAGTGTGGCTGTCAAATACTTCCAATTTTCTTTGCTTGAGTTCAAGGCTTGTTCATCATATCACTTCATCCTTTTGGTAAACATGCAGGGATGTCCCTTCCGCTAGGAGGACTAGACAGCAGCCTGGTACTGCAACCCCTCTAGTACTGCACAAAGCAGCAGCAGAGCAAACTCCCCAGTGCCACAGTGGGCCTTGAAGCACCCTTGCACATGCCTGTCTCACCCTGGTAGCCTCCTGGTTGAAAACCAACAATTTAAAGCTCAATCCCATGAAGACATCTGCGTTATGGTTATCCAGTTCATTCCCGCCTTCCTCTATATCCCCATCTCTCAAAGGTATCACTATTCCTGCAGTTCCATCATTCAAATCCATAGGAGTTGCACTTGACTGTACATTCTCCTTCCATTCTCACATCAGTAATACCATCCATTGATGTTTCTTTTCTCTCCATCCAATACGTGCCATTCGTTCCGATTTACCACCTTCTGCTATTATTACCCTTTTGCTTTCCTTAGTTATCTCAAAACTCGATTACTGTAATATTATTTTTTCTGGATTACCAAAGTAACAAATGAAACACTTACAGTCAGTTCAAAACACTACAATCCATCTTCTCCACCACTCTTCACGGTTTGATCATGCTACCCCATTATTCATTCAGTCTCATTGGCTTCCTTTACGGTACTGTCCCCAATACAAGCTTCTTACTATTATTCATAAGATTCTCTATTCCGGAACACCTGCCTATCTCTCCTCTTACATTATACCATATGTGCCAATTTGGTCCCTTTATTCTACATGCAAACCGCTTCCACCTACCATCTCCATCACAGGCCCATCTTGATAGTACTCCAAATTCCACCTTCTATTTTTTGGGACCATCATTATGGAACTCGCTCCCCTTGACTCTACGGCTTGAATCATCTTTTTTAAATGTAAAGCAGCACTCAAAACTCATCTTTTTAAACAGGTGTTTAATCTTGCTCCTGAGATTGCCTAGAACACACCCTGATATCTCACTTACTTCTTACCTGGCTCATGTTGAGATTTCTGCACCTTCCCCAGCCTATTGTTTTCCCCTCTATGTATCTATCTCCTTTACTCATTTAATTGGTGTTCCTTTTCTTATTCTTGCTGTTTTTATTGTAAACTGCTCTGACACACTGTAGAAGGGTGGTATATCAAGTTTTTAAATAAACCATAAACTATGCACTCATAGCCTGCTGCTCTTGCCCCCTCTCACAGGACGTTTGCATTGAAGAGGGCAGGAGTGGCAGACCATGAGTGCTTCAAGGCATACCGTGGTGAAGGAGGACTTGTTCTGCTTCTACTTTGCAGAATACAGTATTAGAGGGGTTGTGATGCCGTCCCCCTCCCCATGGTGAGAGGGAAAGGAAGATGGATGCCGGGGGAGACAGGTGGGGACCTGCCTAGGGCGGCATAAATCATTGGTCCAGCCCAGTTTCCACACAGTTGGCAGAAAATGTCTATACAGAAAGGCACAATAAAGAGGCACATGTCATCCATTGGAAATTCTTTAAACACTATGACATCACTGTACCGTAAAAGCACTGGGATCACAGCTCTAAGAGAAATGAAAAAGTTATGATCACTTGGGACATTCCCATTATGATGGATGCGAGGAAACCCTACATAGTGGTAAAAGAAAAAAATGCCAGAACAGCGTTAATAGCAGAGGTGTCGGTTCGAAGCGATTAGTACGTGAATCATGTAGAGAAAACGTGGCAGAAAGATACAGAAATTTCTCACATCGTATTGGGAGCCACAGACTTGGTTAAGAGGTATTTCTAATTATACCTTGAAGACAGACAATGTTGGTGATATTTGCAGGAGCTTAGAAGAAGACTTCTGTGGATAAATTTTGCAGATAAGTAATGAGAATATTCCTTGGATGGTGATAAAGGTTGATAACACAGGTACACTACCAAAAAACTGCCTCCAGTTTTGCAACTGATTCCTATAGATTTTGGGGTGCTGAATCCAGGAAAAATAGCCAAAATGTTCCATCACGTCACGTTTTCTTGTAAAATTAGATTTCTTACCCATATAAGGAATGTTCACATAGGGGGATGTTTACTAAACATTCGTATCGTGCGGGTCCGCGGTAGTGTGCCTGTGCCATAAAAGGAGTGGGCGGGTCAGGTAGAAAAAGGAAAAAAGCCGACCGTACGTGTGCACGGCGCGCACATTTGCGGGCCCGACATTAGCGCGTGGGAAGGCTAAGTGGGGCGCTGCTAGGCACATATAGGAACAGAGCCGTAGCACAATGCTGAAGACACTGACCAGTGGTGCAAGGGTCAGGGGTTCAATCCCCCATCGTGCGCCAGGAAAAAGGCTGGCTGAGGCATGAATTTTCATGGTTAAAACTGCTTTAGGAGGCATAATAATTTTGGGCGTCATTAGGCGTTGCGCTGTTAATTGTGGGCGGCAGTAATTAAGTTCGTGCGGCATTAGGCGTTGCGCTGTTAATTTTGCGCGCTGTCCATCTTGTGCGTTTTGGCCGGCATCAGGCGGTGCGCTGTCAGTTGTGAAGGGCATAAGGCGGTGCGCAAACGTCCAGACACAGGAACAGAGCCACAGCACAATGTTTGAAACAGTGACCACTGGTGCAGGGATCAGCGGTTCAATACCTCACAGTGCCCAGTGAACACGGCTGGCTAAAACAGTATGTATTATGTTGTGTTGTGGTGTAGGTGGCTTTTTTTCTTTTTGTATCACTACTAGCAAACGCACTCTCACAGCATGTTAACATAAGGCGGCCCATAGGGCACATGTTACAGTGCACTGTCCGCCAACGCACCCTAGAATGTCCCCTATAGGGCACCATATATGTTGCCACACAGGATAATGTATAGTGCACACTATATGGATGGCAACCATAAGGTGGCCTATAGGGCGCCCTATAAAGCACCCTCAGACACACCTTATGGGTACAGTATGCCGCGGGTGTTTTATCATGCATAAAAATAGGTGGATTTGAGATGGATAATGCTGTGGACAACCCTATCACATTACCACACTGTGGTTTTGAACCCATATCCTCTGGCTACACAGGCAGTGACATAACCTTTGGACTACAGCACTATAGCTGTATGCAAAAGCCATGGCTGGCTGCAGAAAGCCTGCACGTCACCTCACAGACAGTCTGCTGTTGTGAGGTGGATAGGGTTTGGCCACCCGTGCCCATGATGCACTGCACATGCAAATCACCAGTCCACAGATGCACACAGGATGGGGACTGCAACCCGACAGCTCCAGGCCTGGTATGGGGATGTGCCCGTGTGCACCCACACATCAACTCGGCCTGGTAGGGTGTACTGAGTGGGTGTTGTACTGGCACAGAGTAGCTACACACCGTCACATTGTGCGGGTACTGTGCTCACCCTAAGGGTGCGATGAGGCACCCAGGACCAGGTCCACAACACCCTCCACGGCAAATTTAGGCCATGGCAGAGCTCCAATGCACTATTACTCTGTGAGATAGGTTCTTTCTGCAGAAACAACTTGGATATCTCTGTCGGTCTGAGTCTGGGGAACCCCTTATGGATACCTAGGTGGGTTAGGTACCACCATTTGTCCCCCTCCTCCCCCCCGTTTGCAACACAGGGTCTCCTCTCTAAATGCTACCTACCTGCAATGGTGGCAGCAGAGTAGACCATCAACCCCAGTCCTACTGTGAAAGAGACACCCTACAGGCCAGTCATGGCAGCTGTATACACATCCATAACACAATATCTGACAGACATTAGGCCTGTATGTGCTCGGTTGCACCCCACCACTATCTGATATTGTCCTGCAGCAAGCCATCAGCCACTGCACCCTGCAAGGCGCTCCATCAGGACACAGACCAGCTGCGGACAATCTGCTAGTTAGTCCTGTTAGACATGCACATCCCTGACATAATATCTGACAGACAGTATGCCTTGATATGCTACGTTGGGCCCCACCACTATCTGATATTCTCCCGCAGCAAGCCATCACCCGCTGCACAGCACTCCATCAGGACACAAACCAACTGAGGACAGTCTGCTAGTTGGTCCTGTTGGAAATGCATGCACCCAGAACTAGGATGGCCGTGCACACCAGCAGATAGGTCAGTGACTGGGCCCCAAACCACAACCCATGCATACACAACACACACTCAACTAAATTGCACCCTCACTGCATGATTAACACACTCACTTTACCCGATTGTTTGCTGTGATACCACCTTGATTAATATGATAAGGCGGTTTAAAAATACTGTTAAATAAATAAAATAAATAAACCCATATATATCACATGACAGAGATACTATCTATCACTATGGGGGTGCCTAGCCATGCTGTCGTCACTGCACAGTCAGGGTGTTGTACAACCCCAGCAGCACATACAGAGGCCACCCTGTCTGTGTGGGTGGTGGCCAGCCACTACAGTGTCCCAGCCAGTGCCCTCTGCCCTGTGCAGATGCATCCTGGCCATCCCACCCTGTCTGATCTATACCCATGGTACCTTGCTGCTCATTATGCACATTGGCAGGCCAATACTGGCAACAGTGCTGGCAGTGTGGGCTGTGGAAGGTGTTTGCAGCCAACACACACTGTATAGACAGACACACACTCACACACGTATGCCAGCATTGTGCTACTATAGAGGCGTTTGTCAACATTGGCCACCACACCAGTCCTGGGCACAGTACAGGCATGGATATGGTACGCAATACCGTTGGGAGTCACTCCCCAGGGTGGTAAACACTGTCTGAGACCAGACCTGATGCACCCACTGCAGACAACAGAATGATTGTCATGATGGAGCTCACAGAGCATAATTTGCGTAACGTAGGGTTATCTATCTGCCAGTACTCATAGCAAGCATTTGACAGCTGTGTACCATATACCCTGGTGTAGGGTGACATTGCTAAGGAATGCACATGCTAGTATTGTGAGATGCACGCAGGGCCCAATGTCCTGCCTCTCCAGGAGGCATTGGCCAATGTGGCCTGTGGGTGTGGGTGTGGGTGTGTCTGCCCCTGTTGGTTGCTGCTTTACAGCAGAGGTTCCCAGATGCAGGCCAGGATTACAACACACTGTTCTGGTTTTCCTGCTGTCCCTCATGAATATGCATGTGCTACATCTAAATGCCATGGCGGTGGTGCAGGGATATGACACACAAACATTTCTATGCGTGGCAGCATGGAACAGGAATGGTGTGTGGTCCGCCAGGACTGCATTTGTGAGACTCTGCTGTAGGTCGTGCCCCTGGTCATGGTGTCCGTGATCAGTGGGGTGAAAGATAGGCGTATGACCAATGCATATGTCCCCAGCAATAAAGGATTATCCTTACTATCACATTTTCGTTGTGGAAACAATATGTGGGCAGGATTGGCAGGGCTTTGAACCTGTGACCTTCTGTTCTTGCACACACTGTCTGTGTGCAGTGCACCCCTGTGCTGCCACAGATTTGCTGGATTTTCTGGGATGTCCATGACTGTACATCCGACAGGGCCTATCTGTTGCAGTGGACGGTGCCAGCCTGCACATGGCTAGGCCACTGTCTTCTGTGGCTATCAGGCACTGCCCCCTTCACCACCTGTACCCTTCCGGCAACATGCTGCCATGTGCTTATCTTGGAAAAGCTGATGACATGTGTGCGTTGTAGCACTCCAGGAATGCATTTTGGAGACTCTGCTCTAGGTAATGCCATTGTTATGGTGTGTGTGCAGTGTTGGGTACAAAATGTGTGTGTGCACCATTCTTATATTCTCTGCAATAAATGTATGTCTTTACTCTCTCTGTTTAGCGGTGGGTAAAATATGGGGACTGGGTTGGCAGGAGCCCCAGATGGGATTTGAAACTGTGACCCTCAGAAACTAGAGGTACTGGCTTTGTCCACTGCACCACACTGTGGCCACAGAGACAATGCAGTCCCTGTGGATGGCAGACCTGACCAACAGAGTCAACATGCCTGCTATGCACATTTGTGATGTGGGGTCTTTCACCTTGTCTGGTGACAAGGGTGCAAATAACTCCCCCAACTGACCTCGACAAAGGGGGAATGCATGTAACCAAGCAGAGCAACAGTGATGTTTATGGACAACCATAACAGACACTCCCAGGACAGCTGAGACACACGGAAGTGAATTTTGGTCAGGTCTCCGCTCCATAGCCCCTTCCACAGCTCCTGTCCTTCTACTGGGGCTTTCCTGGGTGTGTTTTTAGTTTTTGCCCATCAATAGTATCAGTGTTCCCCAGCTGTATTAGTATTTTGTTCTGATGTTGCTCAGAGAGCAAACAGTGCTTCATGTAGGAATGTCTATCTACCATTACTCCTAGCAAACATTTGAGGGCTGTGTACCGTGTACCCAGGTATAGGGTGGCATTGCTAAGGTATGCAGGTGCTGGTAATGGGAGATGCATGCAGGGCCCAATGTCCTGCCTCTCCAGGGGGCATTGGCCAATGGGGCATGTGGGTGTGGGTGTGGGTGTGTCTGCCCCTCTTGGCTGCTGCTTTACAGCAGGGGTTCCCAACTCCAGTCCTGGTATGCCACACACTATTCGTATTTTAGTGCTGTCCTTCATGAATATGTATGAGCTACATCTACATGCCATGGGGGTGTTTCATAGATATGCAGCACTGGCATTTGTATTAGGGGCAGCATGGAACCAGAATGGTGTGTGGCCCTCCAGGACTGCATTTGGGAGACTCTGCTCTGGGTAATGCACCAGTTCATGGTGTCTGTGCTCAGGGGGGTAAAATAGAGGGGTATTACCAATGCGTAGCATATGTCCTCACTACCACGGTGTGGGTGTGTGATAAATATGTGGAGAGGATTGTCGGTTACTCCAGCTGGGCATTGAACCGGTGACGTTCTGTTCTTGCATACACTGTCTGTGTGCACTGCACCACCGTGTTGCCATGGATAGGCTGTATTCCCTGGGCAGACCATGACTGTACATCCCACAGGGCCTGTTTGTTGCAGTGGACAGTGTCAGCCTGCACATGGCTAGGCCACTGTCTTCTGTGGCTAGCACCCACTACCCCCTCCACCACCTGTCCTCGTCCGCCAACATGCTGGCATGTCCTTCTCTCAGGGACAGCATATGACCTGCTTGCGTTGTGGCACTCCAGGACTGCATTTGTGGGACTGGGCTGTAGGTACGGCTCATTGTTATGGGGGGTGTGCAGTGTAGGGCAAAATGTGGGTGTTTGCACTATGCTTATGTTCCCTGCAATACAGGAGTGTCTGTGCTATCTCTGCTTGGTGGTGGGTAAAATATAGGGACTGGGCTGGCAGGTGCCCCAGCTGGGATTTGAACCTCTGCCCTCTGGTCCTAGAGGTACTGGCTCTGTCTGCTGCACCACACTGTGGCCACAGAGACTGTGCAGTCCCTGGAGATAGTTAACCTTGCAGGATGGAGTCTCAACCCCTGCTCTGCACATTTTGACTGTGGGCTCATTCACCCTGTCTGGTGACACACGTGCAAATAAACCCCGGAATTGACCACAAGAGAGGGGGATGACATATAACCATGCTGGGCAACAGTGATATTAATGGCCAACCATATAAAACACTCCCAGGACAACTCCAAACAACGGACATGTTTTTTGGAAAGGTCTCCGCTCCGTTGACCCTTCCGACATTCATTTCCTGTTTCTGGAACCTTCCTGGGTGTATTTGTTATATTTGCCCATGGCTATCACTGTTCCCCAGCTGACTTACTGTTTTTAATATTTTTGTGCTGGTCATTTTCTATTTTTAATAGCACTTTTGTGCTGTGCACATGTATCACACTGCTCACGTTTTACAGGTTTCCCCGGTTTTGCTCTACATTGCTGACGGAAATGGTTTCTCTTCCCTTTAAATGCCCTCTACCGCGAGTGTTTCACTCGCGCTATTTTTTACTTGTAAATTCGGCCCCGCAACTGTGCGAGGGGCCTCTCCCCTCCCCTTCCCCGCCCATTAACCCCGTCTCTCCGCCCCTCGGGGGCCTTCCTCCGCCCTCAGTTAGCCTTTCCACGCCTCTATCGGACATTTGCGGGCCCGTACTTGTGCGGGGCCCATTAGTGTGTCGCGCACATGCACGGGGCTTCATCGCACATGTCCGGGGCGTTTAAGAGCGTTTAGGTGCCGCGTTTCCGTGCGCTATTGTGCGGCGCGCACCTTTGCGGTTTTTAGTAAACATCCCCCATAATTTCTTTTTAGCCGACTGCAGTTTATTTTCTTGGCCCAAAATAGAGGTTGTAATGGTTAACTAACTAGAAACACTCCCTCATGATATTTTAGAGTGTTTTGTATTCATTTTATACATTAACAGGACAATTGGGAGGCGGGGGCTAAATCCAGTACTCGTGCTGGCGCATGTTCTTTCCTGTTCGCCTCACCTCGTTCGCTCGCTCGCTCGCTCAAACACGGTGGTTGCGACATGAACGTTCCTGTCAAATTTCAGTTTCTTGCAAGTTCATTATTACCTTTTGTTTGCTCAGTCGTAATCCAGCTTTATTCCGAAGTGGTTCACTACAGTTGTAGTTTGCAGTGCTGTGTATTTGTGATGGCTCACAGAGCCAGAGGTTGCGTCAACTCTCCGGACAGTTTTTGTTTTATTTGTGGGGAATATACCGTGAAAAAGCAGCAGAGGAACATTTCTGCATTTATTAAAAAAGTATATTTCGCCTATTTCGGTTTGAAGTTAGGTGATCAAGACAAACCGTGGGCTCCTCACAAAGTGTGCAAGACATGTGAGGAAGATCTACGCTTATGGATGAAAGGTAAAAAACAAGCATTTCGTTTCGGAATACCTATGATGTGGCGTGAACAAAGAGACCACAGCAGTGACTGCTATTTTTGCTCTTGCATTGTGAAGGGATACAACTTAAAAAATAAGAACGTAATAAGTTACCCCAAACTTCCCTCAGCAATTAGGCCTATGCCTCATAGCAACGAAGTACCTGTGCCTGAACCACCAAAATCTTTGGATCATATTTGTGTGGACGGTTCTGATCATGATGAGACTCATCAGATGGCTTTTCCCGATGAGTCCAGTACTTCCGAGTTTGAAACTGAACCAGATCTGAAACCTGAACTTTTCTCTCAAGCTGAATTGAATGATTTAGTCCGGGATTTAGGACTCCCAAAAGATGCTGCCCAACTGCTAGGTTCTCGGCTTAAACAGAAAAATCTATTGTCACCAGGAACAACTTTTTATTGGTACCGCAACCGCGAGACACAATTTTTGAAGTATTTCAGCAAAGAGGAAGATTTGGTATTTTGCAACGATATATACGGAGTGATGGAAAAGTTTAAACTCAAGTATGATCCTGCTGAATGGCGGCTGTTCATTGATTCGTCAAAAGACAGCATAAAAGGTGTTCTTCTTCATAATGGCAACACATTCGCTTCAGTTCCTATTGCTCACTCTGTTATTCTCCAAGAAAAATACGAGAATTTGGCCCTGATTCTTCAGAAGATTCGTTATGATGAGCATAAGTGGATGATTTGTGGAGACTTTAAAATTCTATACATGCTATTAGGGCAGCAATCCGGTTTCACCAAATATCCCTGCTTCCTTTGCTTGTGGGATAGCCGGGCCCGCGACCTACACTGGGGGAAAAAAGACTGGCCAATTCGGGAGTATTTGAAACCCGGTGAGAAAAATGTTCTTCATGAGAGCTTGGTACCTCGTGATAAAATTCTATTACCACCTCTCCACATTAAGTTGGGTCTCATTAAGCAATTCATCAAGTCCCTTCCAAAAGATGGTGAGTGCTTTCGGTACCTTTGCTCAAAGTTCCCCCGACTTTCTGAAGCAAAGCTAAAGGAAGGAGTGTTTGTTGGCCCTGATATAAGGAAACTCATTTCAGATGGAGCATTCGCTGAAACGATGTCTGAGAAGGAAAAAGAAGCCTGGGATTCCTTCAAGGATGTTGTTCTCAAATTCTTGGGGAACAGGCGGGATGAGAACTATAAGGATATTGTTGCCAGGATGCTCAATGCCTTCAAAGAACAAGGCTGTAACATGAGCCTGAAAGTCCATTTCTTGCACTCCCATGTGAACTACTTTCCCGAAAACTTGGGGGCGTACAGTGAAGAACAAGGTGAAAGGTTTCACCAGGACATCAAGGACGCAGAGAGAAGGTACCAAGGAAGATGGAACACCACTATGATGGCTGATTTCTGCTGGTTGCTGCTGCGGGAAACCCCAGATGAAAAATACGCCAAGCAGCGCACCAAGAGAAGCATTCGGGGGAAGAAGAAACGGGCCCACCAGGAGATTGATTGACCCAAGAATGACTTTAAAATCTAAACTGTGTTGACAAATATCGTGTTTTTACTAAACTTTGAAATAAAAATTTGCTAGTTATTACCACAGTGTCGGATCTCATTTATTAGAATTTTATTTTCACACCATCGGGTGTTTGTCTTCATGTATTGCAATGGTGCGGTTTGCGTTTTCTATTCTTACATACATACCTGTACAACATTTTTTGCACATTTCTTTGCTTTGCTTTGTGTCTAACCTCGCTCTTATATGCTCAATGTTTGTGCACATGTATGTGGCTGTTTTAAGTGCAGACAATTTTGCTACCATCACAGTGTGGTTTGTTGACATTACTCTATTCTTATGTGCTGCCTTGTTACAATTTTCTTTATTCTTATTTGAATAACTACTAAACAATTAGTATAAAGAATTCATCCAAGAAACTTTTATCTCGATCGCACTCAATCTGAAACGTTCACCTCAAACTGCTAACCCAATGTAGCAAAAAATCTGTACGTGATGGAGCAAATTGGTTACCAGATTTGGATTCAGCGCACCAAAAAACGTAAAAATCAATCGAAACATTAGAGGCAGTTTAAAAAAAAATTGTTTTAGTGTACCTGTGTAATCTGTCGAGCCATTTGGCTTTATTTTTCAGGAATATCGTAGAAGATTAATTTGGAGTAGATGTTAAGAAGAAAATAAGTTGACAAAGGTGTAAAAAGTAAAAATGATTAAAGATATTATAGGCAGTATTGGAAAAGTACTTTTTTAATATTGGTAAGTGATTTTGAGTTTGTAAGTTAGAAGGGAGTGGCTGGAGCCGTGATGTTACACCTTTTGTAATCCCCTATGGTGATGAATTTCGCCGCATAAAGGGACAGAAAAGTAAAACTGAGGTCATTTTCCTCCCTATATTCGATTGTAAAAAAGTTGAATGCAGGAGAGTGTTTGATACGTTTTTCTGAAAAATTTGTGAATGTTTTTTGGGAAGGTTCATATACTGTAGAGACAAGGGTTTGCATTGGCGCAATTAATGTGCAAAACTAAGCCATTTGGAGAAATTGCCCCTGAGAGATTAACAACAACGATAGTATGGTACGTACAAAGTATAGCTGCCCCTGTTAGAGGTACTTTGTAAACATAGTACACAATTTTTATTGCTTAATTACCATAGGCATTAATTGGAAAATGGATGACTGCGATCAACAGGCTAGAATTTGACCTTGCAAAGTCAAAGATATGGCTAGGTCTTACAAAAGTAGGCAGAAGGGCTCTTTTTCTACCTACAGTTCTGGTCAACATTATTGGCACCCTTGTAGTTCAATCTTTTAATGTCCAATATCTCCTAAAAAAAGTGGCCCGTGAAATGGCTTTGGACTATATGTGCACACATATTTGACACATAAACATGATGGCAGAAAAATACCCCATGGCCTATCGAGTCTGCCCTTCCATATCAGCTACTACAATAGTCCCTTTTTTTCCTTTAGAGATCCTTTGTGTTTGTCCCATGCTTTTTTGCTGCATGAAAAATACGTGTCCATCATTTTAAACCTCAGAAAAAAATATTTTTACAATGTTCTGAGTAGAATTCTTTTGGATTTCACATAAAATAGATTTCCACTCTATTCCTGTGGGGTTTTTTGTATTCTGTCACACAGATGAACTCACTGCATTCCTCAATGCAGTGGGTGCTAGTGCTGGGGTGTTCTGTCATTGTACATTATTATATATTGTTGTAAGGACTTGCCAAAACTGAGGAGAAATAAAGGTATGCACGCTTGTAGATGCTCATTCTACTGACACTGACACTCCCCCCTCCCCTGTCCATGGGAATACTCTTTTCCTTGGAGGCTGAAAGTACACCCAAAAAGCACACAAATGTGCTAAGTCAGCTCACTTCTCCAGGCAGAGAAAAGTATACCAACTGGTATTTAATGCACACACTTTTATGTGCACATAGAGGATGTGCAGTTCAGAGCACCATTTTACACATGTAAGCACATTTTTTATTAATGTGAAGCCATGCAGAAAACTGCTGCCTTCATGTCCAATGAGAAAATCCTTCCTATTGTATTTTACCCTCCATTAAGTTCATTAAAGCACAGGTTTTGGTGGGATACAAACAGTACACTATAAGGAAATACAATCAGTCTTGTGGAAGGTAAGTTTATAACAGAGAGCCTAGGTTAAGAGGTCAAATAGGCACTTCCCTATGTGCTATTTTATAAAGACACACAGGAATCTATGGGGTCCGTTTACTAAAGGGAGTTAGCTGCCATCACGGGGCTAGTGTGGAACTAACGCCCAGCAGTAGCAGCTAATGCAGGAAAAATGCAGACATTGTGGTGCTTTTCCCACAATGTTTGCATTTTGTGTGGTGGGTGCAGGCTTGGGGGAGGGAGGGGTTAGGGTGGAGAGTGGAATTACCTGCATGGCATGATTATTGCGGACATTACTATCACACGGTAATCGCAAACTTTTGCAGGCTTCATGAATGCAGCTACCATTATCTCAATGGGTGGCAATAGCCATATCTGTGAAGCTTACCCCCTGCATTTTCTCTTTGCTATATGCATGGGAATGGTACCCTGCAAGACTTTTGCAGCTAATGCTGGCTTTTATTTATTTTATTTATTTAACAGGTTTTATATAGTGCTTTATCATTTCAATCAAAGTGGTTTACATTGAAACTTAAACTTGGTAATGTACATTAAACAGGGACATTGATAACTTGGATTTTTCTGAGGCAATGGAGGGTTAAGGCCACAAGGCCACAAGGTGCCACAAGAAGTGCTAGTGGGAATTGAATCCTGGTCTCTGGGCTCCCAAGCCAGTGCTCTAACCATTAGGCCACTCCTCCACCCCACTTTTTTTGCAGTGATTGCCCAGTGCTAGCTGCAAAAGCCAATGCTCTTTAGTAAACATGTTTTTATAGAATACGAGCCTAAGTAGCAGAACTTGTGCCTTGCATGATGGTGCAGGTGTAAATGTTCACAAGTATGCACGTTGATTAAATTATTTTATATTCAATGTGTACTTGCAAACTCTGCCCAGACCATGCCTATTGGCAAAGTACACACCTTCTTGAGAAGGCCTGTACATTTAAGCCAGTCAGTATTTTATGAAAGGCAAATATGCATGAAAAAGATTTTAAAAAATGACTCCCTAAGGTGGTAATTCTATAAAGCCATTTCCATGCCTGTCAGTGCACACATAATCAGCCTCTTATAATATTTGACTGGTGTAAAATTATGTGCTTTGACATGATAGTATGTACTTTGCCAATTGGCATGCACATGGGAACAGTTTGGGTGGAGCATGCAGGTATGCACGTAGATTATAAAATAATATATATTATACACAATCTAAAAACTATAGGTGAGTACCTTTTAATCCAGCTGGAATTCTGCATATGAAATGTCAAATTTCTGTGTCAAAAGGTCTGAATTATGCAAAATTCTGAATGCTTGTTTGTCAAAATAACAAAGCATATTGCTTTTGAGTGATACGTAATTTAAAATACAATACAGAAAAAATATCACCAAAAAGTGCACAAATTTTTGATTATTGTGTGCAGAATTTCAGCAGGAATAAAATGTATCCTAGCTCTAGGGCTGGTATAAATGTTAGTGCCTGCAATGAGGCATGAGATCTGCCACTTAAGCTTGTGTTTTATAAAAACAAATAGGCATTTGGAGAGTCACATCATGCATGGAGAGCACAAGGACGTGAAAGCATAGAGCTCCCGATTTGCGCCTCATAAATCTGCTTAAAAGCGGACTACCCTTCCTCCATATGATGCGCCAACAACATACGGGGGCATGACCACTGCTCTGGGTTGCACACAGAGGTCGGGAGCATCTGTGGCACTAGGGCATGCCCAAAAAACTGCTGCGTGCAAGATACGAGAAGACAGTGCCTGGCAACAAATATTGCTGCCAATTCTTCCCGTGCAACCACCCCGAGTACTGGTGACTTGGCAGCTGAGATCTCCAAGGTGGCATCGGTGGCCTTAGAGGACCATCTTAACAAGCTGCAGCCTGCTACTACTAGTGCTCCTCCTCCTCCTAGTATTACTACTACTATTAAACATTTATAAAGTGCTAGGCAATGTCAGGAAATACCTTTTCACTGAAAGGGTGGTGGATGCTTGGAATGCCCTCCCGAAGGAAGTGGCGGGGCAAATACCGTGACAGAATTCAAAATGGCATGGGACAGACACAGCGGATCCCTTTACAGCAACAGGATAAAATCAAAATAAACTTAACTAACTAATTTCTCAACAAATAGGGGTGTCCTACACGGAGCGTTGGGTTCACCCCTAAACAAAGACACGGGGAGTGGTGGCCTGTACGGAGCGGCAGGTGCACCTATTCTTGCCATCTTACTGGGCAGACTAATGGACCACACTGGTATTTATCTGCCATCATTTACTATGTTACAAGGCATACAAAGATATGAGGGCGAAGCTTGAGATGCAGATTTAATGACTGACAGAGATGAAACAGAGGATGGTGCCTACGAGGAAACAGCAGAGCGTCTCATGGCACGAGTAGACCAGGTCTCAGCCGAGCAACAAAAGCTCATAGACAAAATCGAGGAGCAAGAATACAGGGCACAATGAAACAACCTTCGGGTAGTCAGCCCGGGCGAAGATGTGACAGATGCAAAACTCCACGATTTCTTCGAAAAATGGCTACTGGCAACTTTGGGGGTGCAAGGCACTGGACTGGTCTGGCCTGGCATTGTCAACAGGTCCATCGCATTGGGCCTAAACGAGATGAAACCAGCAAGCTGCACATAGCCATTGCACGATCTCTCATCTGGAAGGAGAAGGAATTCATTTTGAGAGAGTTTCGCCGATGGAAAATGTTGGAATATGACAACAGGCGGATCTTATTATTGAATGACTATTCTAACTGTGTTGCATTTAAGCGGTGGTGATTTGCACCAAGCTGTACTGAGTCGCACCTGTGTGTCATCCGCTATGCATTGTTGTTTCCTCATAAGCTGAATATTTCCCACAATACAACTGCATACTGTGGAAGAGGGCAAGATATTTTTTAAATGTTGTGGCCTCTGGAGCATGCAGAAGCGTGTTGATAGGCACTGGAAAATGTATAAGAGAGAGGTGCAAGGCTGCCAATCAAAAGGACACATGGATCACATCTTTGTTCACAGTTTTGTTATGTTCACCACTTTTTTCCGTTCCTGCAACCTAGTTGTGTGCATGAATAATTCGCGGAGGTGCCAACCAAAGATTTCTGACTGAGACAGAGGGGAGTCAGCATGGGGACCAAGTGTGTTTTGCGACATCCACACAGCCTGGACAGACCCTGTGTGAGAACACCACGGCCACTGTGTGAACCTAGACCCAAAGGACAAAATGGAGCAGTTCTTCAAGCTGCAGCAGCTGGACAGACCCTCAAAAGGAGTGGAGTGGCCTAGTGGTTGGGGCAAGGTACTTCAGGCCGGAAGGTCGGGGGTTCAAATTCTTCTAGAGGACAGCAACCTTGGGCCGGAAGGACTTGGATTTCTAGTCCCACAGGTGCTCCTTGTGGTCTTGGGCAAGCCACTTAACCTTCCATAGCCCATGTTCCCTATAAAATAGTTATCTCCAAGTTATAATGCCCTGTTCAATGTAATTTCAGTTTGTTCAATGTAAACCACACTGATGCAGAATAGCGCGGTATATAAGAGAATGTAAATAAATAAATAAGTTATGATGGAATGAATTTAGTTATTTTCTGTTTGGTTTTATGATACATGCATGTGGGGAAGTGAAAGGGAGGCCAAGTGGGGGGTGAAAGGAGGGAGACCAACAATGTAGTGTGGGAACTGGGGTAGGAGGCCAATGCTAGCTCAAGGGGGGGTCCAAGGGTGTTGGAAATGGGGCTGCGTGGGAGCAGGAGATAGTAAGAAGATAGAGTGGATGGGGTATGTGTGGGGTGCATGTATGGTGGAATCTGAGTGGTGTGTATGTTGTATGAGAGCAAAGGGAACAAAGGGGTTGGGTTGACTGGGATCGCGGGGTTACAGTATCTGTCGGAAGGAAGGTGGGAGCACTATGGCCACAAGTGCAGACTGTTGAGACAGTGCCACTAGACAACATAAAAGCCCTACAACTTTCTTGCCCAAAGAAAGCCTGGCTGGAAGCCCCCCAAAGGGTTAAAAAGAGAGGAAGAAACATTGAATACATCCTTATGGAGATTTAGCGATGACTGAGGTCAAGCTAACTACCCTAAAGATAGGCGGCTTTAACTGTCCAGTAAAGTGGGAGAAAGTTCTTGTCTATCTGAGGAAACTGGGAATGATGTGGTGTTCTTGCAAGAAACCTATCTAACTGCATGAGACCATACTAAATTAAAAAAAGTGCGGGAGGCTATTTTTTCAGCCTACAACTCCCAGAGGGAGATTGCTATACACATTGGGAAGTGATTCACTTTTGATACCCACAAGGTAGTCTAGGATGGAAGGGATGCTATGTCTTGGTGTGGGGAAATTTGCAAGGGAAGAGGGTGTTACTGTGCAGTGTATATGCTCCTATACAGGCATCCCTTCTTCATAGACCTAGTGACGAAGTTGGCAGACCAAACAGAATACTCCCTGATAATCAGAGGAGATTTTAACAAAGTGGCAGACCCCACCATTGATTGTAAACCACCTAAGCCCATGAGCAGAGGTGCGGATACTCAGGGTGTTAACTTTTTGTGTTATGGCTACGGTTAATAGATGGGTGGAGAACCTTACATCTGACAGATCAGGAATTCACACACTACTCAGGACCACACAAAACCCACTATATGCTCTTCTCTGAATGGCTATTTGGGAAGTTGATGGATGGAGATATCAAGCTGCAACTGGTCTCATACTATGCAGTGGTGACGATTAGCATTCTCCTCTCGAATACCCCAGAAGGTTGGATATGGAGGTTAAACCCAATACGGAGTCAAAATGCTGACTTCTGTCAATTCTTGCGCAAATGCTGGCAAGAGTACACAGAAGAGAACAGGGCAGAAGACATCGGCCCCATAACGTATTGGGAGGCGGCCAAAGCTGTCCCACGGGGCAGAATACTAGGCTACATAAGAAAGAAACAAAACGTACAAAAGCAACAGCTCCTTCAGGGGTTGTGATGGCGGTGGCGGTCTGCACACTACCTGGCATCAGGCACAGAGCAAGATGAGCGGTTGCTGCAACAGCAATGGAACAAGGTCAATGCTCTTCTACATTGGAGAGCTCTGAAGAGCATCTGCATATACAAATATAAATTGCACAATTGGGGAGAAAAAACAGGAAAATTGCTGGAAAATTTGATTAAACTCTCTAAAGTGAATCACACCATAACTCTCCTCCGGAATGCAGATGGCACGCTGGTTGTGGATGAAGGGGAAATAGCACAAAAGTTTCTAACCTTTTTCCAAACCCTATATCAGGTGGGACCAAAGGGTGAAGTAGACAGGGAGGAGTTTTTTGCAGGTTTGACCCTCCCGGAGTTAAGTGAGGCAGAGGAGGAGTTCCTAGACAGACCGCTTTCAGTGGGAGAGGTCCTGGCCTGCATAAAAACGTTGCAACAAGTTAAGACACTAGAGCTGGATGGACTAGGCCCCAAGTTCTATAAAATCTTAGGAGACACAGTGGTGCAACCGCTGTGAAATATGGGGAAGGCAGTGAAACAGAGCAGGGCTTTTGGGCCACACGCAAACAGAAACCTAGTGGTCTTGGTACCCAAGCCGGGTTGGGATATGGAAAAGGTAGAATCATATAGGCCTATATCTCTCCTTAATCAAGATATGAAAATCCTGGCAGCAGTTCTGGCAAAATGTTTGGGGGCAGTGGTGCTTGGCCTGGTCCACTCAGACCAGGTGGGCTTCATTAAGGGCCGAAGCGCAGCAAGTCACTTGGTCTGACCACTTGTGCCGTTCAGACAGAGGCAGACACCCGATCAGGAAGCACTTGCAGTGAGTCTCTATGCTGAAAAAGCATTTAACAGAGTGGCGTGGGATTATCTTTTTTTGGATTCCAGCCAAATTTGGGGTGGGAGATCAATTTCAGGGGTGGATCGGGGCCCTTTACAGCCAGTGTTGTGCTCAAATTTTAATAAATGGGCGACTGACTGATGCCTTTGAGCTTTACAGAGGGACACAACAGGTGTGTCCATTATCCCTGCTGCTATTAATTTTATTACTAGAACCCTTAGCAGCTAAACTTCGTGCCATGGGAAACCTCCAGGGGGTGAGAGGCAGAAACCAAGAGTGCAAAATCAACATGTTTGCAGATGATATGCTAGTTAGCATGCCCTACTCAATAGATGGGCTGAAGGAGCTGCTGAGTCACTTATGAAAGTTTGGTAGTTTTTCAAGCTTCCAAGTAAATGCAGGTAAGTTGGAGGCATGGCTCTTGGGCAGGAAAGGATGGGGCCCACAGACCAGGCTGCCCTTCTGCTGGTCTGACAGCCCACTAAAATATATACCTACATAAAAAGATGAGCATAGCTTACCAAAAAGATATACAGGACAAGGTACGCCAGTTGAGGAATCTGTGCACGAAGTGGGCGGACTTGCCTCTATCCCTATGTGGGAAAGTAATCTTGGTCCTTATGGTTTTAATCTCTAAGATCCTCTACCAATTACAAATGTTACCTATATGGGTTAAGAGCAGAGCCGGCCCGCCATGAGGTGAGCTAGGCAGCCACCTAGGTTGACTGGCCCAAGTTGGCAGTGGCTGCGGCACACATGGGTGGCCGTGCTACCCCATCCCCCCCCCGCCCCCAGCTGCCACCGATTCCATTTGGAAGGGAGGCGGGTGCACGGATGCTTGCTCAGGATCAGCTGGAGGGCCGGGAATACGCTTTGGTGGAACACTGCCCTGGATAGTGGGCGGGGCTAGGCAGCGACGTCACGGGGCTGAGCGCTGCTGGGGTTCACAGGGAATCATGTTAGACTAATAAAATAAAGGTAGGCTGAAGTTCTTTGTTCATTCTTCTTTAAAGTAATCTTGTTTCAATGTCACTGCAGCTCAACGTTGCTTTATCAAAAGATGCCTGATTGCACGCATGTTTGCTCAGGATCAGCTGGAGGGCCGGGAATATGCTTTGGAACACTGCCCTGGATAGTGGGTGGGGCCAGGCAGCGACGTTACAGGGCTGAGTGCTGCTGGGGTAAGCCGAGGCTGTGGATTTCCTTCGCGGGCACGGGAACAGCATTTGATGGGGCAGTAATTCAGCGAGAGGTAAATGGCAGGTTTTATTCCATTAGTATGTCTACTCTTTACCCTCCCTCAATTCCTTATGGCTGAGTGGGGAGCCAGGATTGCAAGGGATAAAGGTTGAGAGCAGCACTAACGGGGGGTGCACACTACAATCGCCAGCAAACATTTTTTTACGTTTCAAGCTGTTCACAATAGGGGTGCGCATTACATTCGATGGCGCATTAGACTCGAGTAAATACGGTATATATAACAAGACAAATAGGCACTTACTTGTCTTTATAAAATCGCCTTAATAATATAGTCACCTGAAAATACGCTTAAACTAGATGCCTTATTCTAATTACACTTACCTGGTAATTGTAGTTCCTTGAGTGACGACAGTTCAGTCCTCTACTACTGGGTTGTCAACCTCCTCCTGCAGCATTGGAGACTGGTACGTCAGAATCATGACATCACTGGATATAGGCTGCTGATCTCTCTCTCTCCCTCAAGTGTGAACTATTAACAAAGCAGACTCAAAGGAGCAACAAATAAGTAGCTAACAACAAGCATCAAACCTCAAACTTCACTAGCCCATAAGGCTTAAAAAATAGAGTAGTCGGCTCGACTTTCTTACTCCGTTACCGTCAGATAAACTGCGAAGCATGCAAAAGTGAAAAGGAAATACAGCAAAGTACACCTACCTGTAAGAACGGACTGACGCCCCCCTTTAACCAACCGCCTGTGGAAAAAAAACTGGGAGGGATGGAGGACTGAACTGTCGTCACTCAAGGAACTACAATTACCAGGTAAGTGTAATTATCATTTCCTTATCGTTCCTCCAGTTCAGTCCTCTACTACTGGGATGTATCAGAGCAGTCATCATGGGAGGGACCCCGCCATCCGGCTTGTAATACTGCCGAACCGAACCGAGCCTCCGCAGACGCCGCTAGATCCAGACAGTAATGCTTCGTGAAAGTATGAAGGGATGACCATGTCGCCGCTCGACAGATCTCCCCTGGAGGCACCAAACTGCGCTCCGCCCAGGAACAGGCCTGCGCTCTGGTGGAATATGCTTGCAAGACCTCAGGCACTGTCCGACCCTGAAGCAGATAAGCGGACGCTATAGCCTCTCGGAGCCACCGGGCAATTGAAGCCTTAGATGCCGCCTCTCCTTTGCGGACACCTCCAAACAGCACAAACAAATGATCCGATTTGCGAAACACCTCCGTAGCCTGCAAATACCTGCGCAACGTCCGTTTAACATCCAATCGACGTAAGCCCCGATCATGATCGGCTCCCTCCAAGGAACCGAGTACAGGTAGACACACCACTTGGTTCAAATGAAAGGGAGAGACTACCTTAGGCAGAAAGGAAGGAACCGGACGGAGCACCACTTTTTCCTTTGAAAATGTCAAATACGGTTCCCTACACGAAAAAGCTTGCAACTCCGTAACGCGCCGAGCCGAACAGATCGCCACTAGAAAAACTGTTTTCAAAATTAAATCTTTCACAGAAGCTCGCGGCAAAGGCTCAAAGGGAGGTCCCGATAACGCCGTCAATACAAGATTGAGATCCCAAGGCGGGACCACCACCCTGCACGACGGTCGCAACTGGGAAACCGCCTTCAGGAAACGGATGACATCTGGGTGCGTACCTAACGACTGCCCCTGCACTTTTCCACAGAAACAGGCGAGGGCTGCCAACTGAACGCGCAAAGAACTAGCCACTAGGCCCTTATCAAAACCATCCTGCAGAAAAGCTAAGATAGGAGGCAGGGCCACCGTCCCTGCGCGAAGGTGATGTCGAGAGCACCAATCCTCAAAGATACGCCATATCCGGACATACACTAGGGAGGTGGACGACTTCCGCGCCCGAAGCAGCGTAGAAACCACTGCCGCCGAATAACCTTTTTTCTTCAACCGGGACCTTTCAATGGCCATACCGTAAGCGAGAACCGATCCACCTGGGGCATGAACAGCGGACCCTGAAGCAACAGATCCGCCCGTATCGGCAACCGCCAAGATGTGCCGTCTAAGAGACGCACGAGATCCGCATACCACGGACGCCGCGGCCAATTCGGCGCCACTAGGAGCACACTCCCCGGGTGAGCCCCGATTCTCTGAACCACTCGGCCTATTAACGCCCACGGAGGGAAGATGTACAGGAGATCCACAGCTGGCCACTGCTGTAACAGCGCGTTGATGCCTTCGGACATGCGCTCTCTCCTTCTGCTGAAAAAACGGCCAACTTTTGCCGACTGAAAGGTCGCCATCAAATCCATTACCAGCAAGCCCCAGCGACTCACTATCAGTGCAAACACGTCGGGGTGGAGCTCCCACTCCCCCGCATCCACCTGCACTCTGCTGAGAAAATCCGCCTGGACATTTTTCTTTCCTGCTATGTGCGCTGCCGAGAATGCCGTCAACCGCCTTTCTACCCATGCGAGTAACAGATCCGCTTCCTCCTCCATCGCGGCACTTCCCGTGCCCCCTTGGCGGTTTATGTATGCTACCATCACCGAATTGTCCGACAGCACCCGAACTGGACGGCCCAGGACCAATTGCTCGAACGCTTGAAGCGCTCGCATCACCGCCCGAAGCTCCAGCCGATTTATCGACCAAGACCTCTCTTGGGGCGTCCAAACCCCCTGCGCGAACCTGTGCTGGCAGTGGGCACCCCAGCCCGACAGACTGGCATCCGTCAACAACGGGAGCCACTGTGGTTGTTCTAGGGGCATGCCGGTCGTCAAGGAGGACTCCCGCAGCCACCACCGGTGGGACTGTCGGACCTGCCAGGGACATGGCAGACGCTTGCTCAAGGAATCCCGCTGATGCGACCAGCGCCGAAGGAGTGCCCTTTGTAAGGGACGCATATGAAACCGGGCCCACGGCACCACCTCCAAGGTCGCCGCCATCGTTCCCAACACCTGCAAGTAAGACCACGCCGACGGAGCCATGACCGACCAGAACGTCCGAACCAGAGACTGGAGCCCCTGGGCGCGGCTCTGCGGTAGAAACACGAAACCCTGCCGAGTGTCGAAGCGCACCCCGAGGTACTCTATGTCCTGCGAAGGCTGCAGACGACTCTTGGTTGGATTGACCGCCCAACCCAGACTCTGTAAGAACTGCACCACTCTGGCCGTCACGCGAACGCTCTCCGATTCGGACTTTGCACGAATCAGCCAATCGTCGAGATACGGATATACCAGGATGCCCTCCTTGCGCAACGCCGCCGCCGCCACCACCACCACCATAATTTTTGTGAAGGTTCGTGGCGCCGTTGCCAAACCAAAGGGCAACGCTTGGAACTGATAATGACCCCAAGGGAAAGCGAACCGCAGAAATTTCTGATGAGCTGCGCGGATAGGAATGTGCAGGTATGCCTCTGTAAGATCGAGAGACGTCAAGTATTCCCCTTGACGCACCGCCACTATGACGGATCGCAAGGTTTCCATCCGAAAGTGTGGCACCCTGAGGCAACGATTGACTGCTTTCAGGTCTAAAATGGGCCTTAACGCGCCACCCTTCTTTGGCACCACGAAGTAAATGGAGTACCGACCTGTGCCATGCTCCGCTTTGGGCACCTCGATCACCGCCCCCAACTGAAGAAGGCGATCTAAGGTACTGCGAATGTCCGCGATCTTTGATGCGCTCCTGCAAGGGGACAGGACGAAGGAATCCCGCACTGGACAATCCAGCTCGAGCGCATATCCCTGCTGGATTATCTCCAACACCCAGCGGTCGGAGGTGATAAGGGTCCAAGCCGGAAGAAACTCCCGGAGACGTCCCCCTATGGGAGGCCCCCCCGGCGGGACCCCACCTATCTCATTGCGACTTGCGGGCCGCAGGAGAACTGCCGGACACGAAACCTCTACTGGCACCTCGGAAACCGCGAAACCCTTGTGCACGAGCTGGGAACCGACCCCTCTGCGACGAGGAGAATCGCGAGGAACGAAATCTGCGGAAGTCCCGAAACTGACCTCTATAAGCTTGACTCGACTTGCCTTGCTTTGGCTTATCCTCAGGGAGCATACCCCCTTTGGACTCCCCGAGATCCTTTACTAACTTGTCAAGATCGTCACCAAAAAGCAGGCCGCCCTTAAAAGGCAGCTTGCCGAGGCGAGCCTTCGAAGAACCATCCGCTGCCCAATTCCGCAACCACACCGAGCGGCGAGCAGCCACCACGGATGCCGTACTATTAGCCAGAGCCCTGATCAAGTCATAGTGCACGTCAGCAAGATAGGCCGTTCCGGACTCTAGACGGTCCAGCTGCTTGAGGCTCTCCAGATCCAGGTTTGAGGACTGCCGCAGCCGTTGCACCCAACGCAAACATGCTCTGGCCACCCAAGCTCCGCATATGGAAGCTTGAAGTGACAGCGAATCTGCTTCAAAGGTCTGTTTTAATAAACCATCCACCTTCCTATCCTGGGAATCCTTTAAGGCTGCACTACCCTCTACTGGGATGGTAGTCTTCTTGGTCACGGCAGAAACCACCGCGTCTAACCGCGGCGCCTTAAACCGTTCCCTATCCTTCTCAGCCAAGGGATAAAGCCTATTCATGGTCCGTATGCCACGCAGACCTGTTTCCGGCCTATCCCATTCTTCCTGAATCATTTGGTCCACCACTCTATGCAGAGGGAACACTACCTGTGACTGCCGGACCGCCTGGATAACTGGGTCTTCAATCTCCTCCTCCGCAGCCACTGGCGAGGAGAGATTCAACACTTGCAACGCCTCTGCGATCAACGCCGAGAGTTCCTCCCTACGGAACAACCGAATGATCTTGGCTTGATCCTCGGGCTCCGGCAGCTCGCCATCCTCGAGATCTGGAGCCAGCTCATCCTGCTCCCAATCTAGATCTCCCTCAACATTCCAAGCAACTTCCTCAGACGTGGATGCCTGAATCCTCGCCTTCTTGGGAGCCACCGGCTCCGCCCCAACCCCTGCCTGAGACTCCAGAGGCTGGGGAACACCGGGAAACGACAAAGCGCCAGGCAAACGACCCTGACGCCGCAAACAAAACGCCTGGTGCAACAACAAAACAAATTCTGGGCTAAACTCCGCGCGCTCCGATGCCGGAGACTCCAGCTGGGTCCCTGACAAGCCAGCGAGTTCCTCCGTGGACCCATCTTGCCCCGGGCTCTGAGAGATCGCAGGCACCGCTCCCGAAGGCTCCCCCTGCAACTCCTGAGCCTCCTGACTCTCCATTTGCTGCTCAACAGTGGATGACAAGGCCGCACAGCCGTGACAGACCCTATAATCCGCCACTGTACCCCTACGTGTCCCACAGACAATGCACTGTGGTCTGGAGGCCATTCTAAAGCAAAGCCAGAGCTGCCACGCTGCCAAGGAAGAAAGAAATAAAGAAATTAAAGAAATAGAGAAAGTAAATGAAATTAAAGGAAATAAAATGAAAAGAAATGAAAAGATATGAAAAGAAAGCCTAAGGGCAGCAGCTTGCTCTGTGCCGCGGAAGCAAGGCCTCTCTCCGCACTGCGGGAGGCCTCCCCCCTTCACCACTCACTTGCCGTCCCGCAGAGTCCCGCGGGGAAGAGTGAATGGCCTGCCAAAAATTAGGGCTGTCGACCGGCGGTCATGCGGTCACACCGCTCCACCTAAAATGGCCGCCGGGAACTGCAGGGCTCACAAAAGAGGCGTGAAAAACAGCTTGCTGCGCTCCAAACCACTACCCCCGCTGAATTGCAGCCTGCCGCCGGTTAAAGCTGACCGACCAGGTCTGCGCTGAGGCGCCCGAGGCAGAAACTGGACTGCGGAGTAAACAAGGCTGCTAGAGACGCCGCGAAGCCGTGCCTCCACCGGACCGCGGGATCGCGACGCGGTCCGAGCTGGCAGCCAGTCACCAAAGGGCTCTCCCCCGAAAGTCCTGGGAGAGAGAACTTTGCCCGCTAATTTTTTTATTTAATTATTGTAATGAAAAGGGAAAAGAAACAGCCGGTCACTGCTTTCTCCTACCTGACTCTGACAGCCCGGGAATGAGAAAGTCAGCCTGCCCTGCACTATGCTTTTTAAAGAAATAGCACTTCTTCAAAATGAGACCCAAATTAGCAGGTGCTGATTGTGATAATTATTATAATATCCTACAAACCTAACCCACTAGGCAACCTAAAGCTCCTTATTCGTTTCTCCAGGGAGCCCCTATCAGGTTCACTACGTCCTCCTGCTGCATGGAGACTGGTCACACTGGAGGGAGAGAGAGAGATCAGCAGCCTATATCCAGTGATGTCATGATTCTGACATACCAGTCTCCAATGCTGCAGGAGGAGGTTGACAACCCAGTAGTAGAGGACTGAACTGGAGGAACGATAAGGAATGACCTTCAAAGAAGGTAATTTGGAATATTCCCACACAGGCACTGCGCAGTACTGCACACGCAGTTCAGGCCTATGTTATAAAGCGCACGCATGTTCTGCTTTATAAAATAGGGGCGTACAGACATGCTGGAAACTACAGCGGCAGCAACGCCTGCCTGAGAGCCGCTGTAATATGCCTTGCCTAGATCGACAATCTGATGCATATAAGTCATAGTATTTTATAACTTAGGTGCACCAGCGAAGGCTGTGCCAACACTCCGCCGAATCTTCACCACTGTGGCACTTATATGCGTGCTTCCGAAGGTCGTTATTCTGTAAGTATGCTCGTATGTACATGCCCATTCAAGTGGGTATATCTTACAAAACAGGGACTTGCGTGCATTTCTCCTGTGTACCGTCCTGTGCACCCTAAAGAGAATCACCTCCTAAATGTCTAAGAATGGCAGTACAAATGGGGCTTTTGTAGTTTGACTGACAAAAGTGAGCAATGAACAAAAGCAGAGCAAAATGGAGGAGTAGCCTAGTGGTTAGAGCACTAGCTTGGGAACCCAGAGACCAGGGTTCAATTCCAACTAGCACTCCTTGTGGCCTTGGACAAGTCACTTAACCCTCCATTGCCTCAGAAGAATCCAAGTTATCAATGTCCCTGTTTAATGTACATTACCAAGTTTAAGTTACAATGTAAACCCCTTTGACTGAAATGGTAAGGAGTTATAAAAGCCCTGTTAAATAAATAAAAAGAAGAGAATTCTATACAGAGATGTACATTCTCATCTCTGGAATTACATGTTTTCTCTCCTCACCTCCTTGCATGCATACTCAGAAAGGGGAGTTTGTTGGTCTCTGTCTAGCTTCCTATATGAATAGTTCCTGATCATATAATCATCAGATTCTCAACAATCGGTAATCTCTGTTTAAGGGATGATCAAAGCTAGACTAGCAGAAATACTGCAGATCAGGATTAAATTCACCATTTTACTCTACAAACAGTGGGGGAGTCTTTGCAACAATTGATGATAGTTTTAAAGCCTATCTTAAAGAGCCGTTGAGCAACCGTGGCCACTAACTACGTTTAGCTAATTATGTTTAAGATCATTTTCAGCTGCAAGCTAGCCAGCTTGATTGTGACTGAGAACAAGCCTAAATCTAGATTTAAGACATGATAGGGATGCTCAGAGATTCAGAAAACTCGGCGCTGTTTAGTTAAGTTGTTCCCCGGGACTCATTCCCCCCCCCCCCCAACAACATTTTTGAGTGTCTAAATTAACCACCTAGTATGAGTAAATATAGCCGCTCAGTGGGGGAATGTTACTACCGATGGGTCTAGCCAGGTAACCTTTAAGTTAGCCAGCTAGATCGCTTGAAACAGCAACCTCTTATGTATACCTGTGGAATAGCTCTGCGGTACGCACTGAATGGCAGAAATCCCTCTGAAAATAAAGCCCTGTAGGTCTACCTATAGCCAGTCCTATTTCCAGCAGCAGCAGAATCTTTTACAAGTTTAATTAACTCATCAAGTCTTTATTTCCTTCAATTACTTGCAATCTATTTGTACTCAGTTTGCATGGATCAGGAGTAAATGCGCCTTTCTTTTGCATTTTGAGAAAAGGCATAAGAACATAGGACCAATATTCAGCGGTGGCGGCTGACACTTCTAAAGCGCAAAGCCATCTCCACTAAACTTTAACCATGGATATTCAATGCTGGGGCCATATCCGGTCACCGGCGCTGAACATCCAGGTCTGCCGCTAAATTAAAAGTGGCCTTTTGGGAGGGGCCATAGAGAGCTCCGGTGTGAGAAGCTGGGATAGGAAGGCCCTAGAAATGATAAATAAGCCTACAGGCCTGTAATAGGACTGAAAAGAAGAGGTGGGGCTGGCCTTAAAGGGAATAAAAAAATTTAACTTTTGATGTTAATGTTTTGATGCTCCAGAAAGGTGGAACAAGGTTAGAGGAGCCCTACAAGCTCATTTTTGTAATTTTTAATGCAGAAATCGCTGCATTTGCAGTGTAAAAAAAAAAAAGAGGCGTAGCTTTGGGTTAAAAACAGCCTGAAAACAAAAGTATATGTAATTAACGTTTTAATTTAATTGAATGGTTTCTGAGATGAAAAGGAGGCTCAGAGAGCTGAAAAATGCTGGTTTTAAGTGTTTTGGTGCTCATTTAAAGTCACATTTTACCCCAGTTTAAAAGGTGACTTTAAAGACAGTTTTAAAAGATAAAAAAAAGGTTCAAAGGATGTGCACATCAATTGGCAATGGGAGTCATTCTGTCCCGCAAATAGCGGGGAAGGGTGTCCCGTTGGAACATCCATCCCTGCTATTCGTCCCCTGCTGGCCCTGGCAATATCCTCCCTGTAGGAACAGCGGGTTTGTACAGGGAGGCCTAGACGGGGGCGGGAGGGGACGTTCTGGAGGCGGAGCGAGGGTGGGGCACGGGCAGGCTGTTACCGCGGACATACAGGGCCGATTCAGAGGTCGGCCCTGTAGGTCCGGGGCCTCAAATCTAGATGAGGAACTTATTCCATCTGAAAAGTGGAATAAGTCCCCCTGGACGGAGGGGATCACGGTGTGGGACCCTGGGACGCAGGTGAGGGTGCGCAGGGGGTTCCCCACAGCCTGACCCAGGCCTTGGAAGGCCAGATCGGGGGGTCAGGCTTCGGGGAAAAAGAGCTTGGCTAGTGGCCGGGGATCACGGCTCCATTCAGGAACCTGGCTGAGGTAGTCGGGTATGTGACTGGGCACGCGGGCCAATCAGAATCAGGGCCTGGCCTGCACATCCAGGCCGTAGACCAGATTCTGATCCCACGGGCACGTCTAGCCCCTGCGGGATCAGAATCGGGTCTACCTCTGTATGCACTGCTTCTGATCAGCTGCACAGGGGCTGCACGGCCTGAATGGAATTGGCCTCAATATGTTCCTGTATAAAGAATATAAATTCATATTTTGTGTTGAAAGAAGTCCCAGTTTGAAGGGGAAGGAGTTGGAATCCAAGTTGAAACATTAGAAACATAGAAACATGATGGCAGAAAAAGACCACATGGCCTATCTAGTCTGCCCTTCCATATCACCCACTATAAGAGTCCCTTTTTCCCTTTAGAGATGCTCTGTGTTTGAATTCAGATACTGTCCTCGTCTCTACCACCTCCACTGGGAGACTATTCCACCCATCTACCACTCTTTCCGTGAAGAAATATTTCTGCACATTACTCCTGAGTCTATTCCCTTTCACCCTCTACATTTATGCTAACCAGCTTGCTGCAACTGTCTGTTAGTACTGAAATACAAAACTCAAAGTGCTTGTTACAGCTTGACAGAAGAGAAGGACTACATGAGAAATTTTTCCAAGGTACATTTTGGTAGGAAAAAATGGTTAGAAAAGTTAAATATGGAAATTAGGATTTTTATTAAGAATAGAATGAGACTAGTAGGTGATATCAGCAGGTGCAAGGATACATACTGGGTCGATTTAGAACTTTAGTGAAGCTGATTTTCTGTGGCAGTCTCAATTGATGGTACAGTTTCCACAAGAGTAGATGGGGAACTAAAACAAATATTGGCCAAGGTTTTTTCTTTGTTTTATGTAAAGAGTAGGTTTACTGTCAAGGAAGTATCTGTTAAAAAGAACCCTGTTTGAGGAAAGCTAATTTTGAGAGGACTTCAGGATTTATAAATAATTTAAGATGGGAAACAGTAATTTTACCTTAATTTTACTATTTAATTGAGAAATCTCAGGTGACACACTGGGTGGCAGACCTAATGTATAGGATAACCAGTATAGGGATAGTATGACAGTAAAGAAGTAAAATAAATTAACATATAGGGAGTGTCCCAAGAAGTGTGAGATTTCTGAGAAGGTGTGTGAGTGACAGAATAAAAGTGAATATAGTGACGTTCTGAGAAAGATTGTGTTAATTTTGTTGGCAAGAGAGTGGAGTAAAAGAGTTTCTTTTTTCTTAAGGCTAGCCTGATGTGATTTTTTTGACAAGCTGCATTCTACAAGTTTTTATCAGTGATAGCCTAGGAGAAGCTAGTGGGACAGAAGTTTAGTTAAGGTGGGCAAGGTTAGGAGCCAGGCAACTGTGCCTGGATGACCTCATTCTACTGCTCCACTACTGAAGAGTTCTTGTGATCCAGAGTTCCTGGAAGACGTCTGCACAATTCAAGCCCCCCAACAGACATGATAAGTAACTTTATGTGGAGATTTTTTTTTTTTAGAATATTTGAGCGCAAATACTAAACTGTACAATACAGATTGAATTCCTTTTATTTATTTACATTCTCTTATATACCATGCTATTCTGCATCAGTGCGGTTTACATTGAACAAACTGAAATTACATTGAACAGAGCATTATAACTTGGAGATAACTATTTTACGGGAACATGGGCTATGGAGGGTTAAGTGGCTTGCCCAAGACCACAAGGAGCACCTGTGGGACTAGAAACCCCAGTCCTTCCGGTGCCCAAGGTTGCTGTCCTCTAGTGGGATATGAACCCCCGACCTTCCGGCCTGAAGTACCTTGCCCCAACCACTAGGCCACTCCTCCACTCCTTTACATGAAAGAATAGAGTGGTACTACACTTTGATATTCCCAACACAGTTACTGTTGTATAATTTATTATACCTCACAAGTGTAAAATTAATAAATATTGTTACAAGATACTTATCCTAGTTTAGTAAAACTATTTTTGAAGCATACTTACCTTAGTCCCATGATTTGTAACATTAGGAGATCCCAAGTCTGAAATCCTTTAAATATAGTTATTACTACTTCACCAGATTGTTCCTTACCTCTACCACTCAACAAATACATGGGGAAAGGGAAGGAAAGTCCTGGGAATTCATAGTTTTCTTCTGAACTGAGTATCACTCTCCATGAGAGGTTAGATGTTTGCCATCTCGTACCTGGTCATCGTGATTCATATTCACACCTACTCCAGGGAGACCCTTCAGTCTAAAAGATGGCATTCCCCACCCACTGAAGAGGCTGCAATGAAATATTTTTCGATCAGGTAGATATTTTAATGTTATTCCCCTAAGCATTAGTGATTAAATAAATAAAAGCAATAAGGTGAAATAAGACTTACCTGCTAATTGTTGTTCCTTAAGGAACTCCAGTCTAGTCCCGAACCTTAGAAGTTGAGTACGTCCTCCCGCAGCTTGGAGACTGAGCATGTCACAGTTTTGATGACACCAGTATAAGTACAGCAGGGACCGCCTTCATGAACCAGTACCCTATTGACAAAGCAGACTCACCAGAGCAATTATTAAGTAATTAGATAAACGTTAACTAGACTAACTACAAGCAGAAAACTTCTGTTAGCAAAAACCTACCTTCGTCATTACCTCCTCTTTTCTTAATTTTTTTTTTAAAATATATAGAAAATTGTGACACCCGCCACTGAAGATCCCATAACTTATTATTTATTTATTTATATATTTAACCTTCTCTGAAATACTGCAGGACTACCGCCCGCGACGCCTCCCCCGACCGTCCGCACAGCTACGCACAAAGCTTCAGAGCGCTCTACAGCAGGTCAACACAGGGAGGGATGCAGGACTAGACTGGAGTTCCTTAAGGAACAGCAATTAGCAGGTAAGTCTAATTTCACCTTCCTTAGCGTCCCTCCAGTCTAGTCCCGAACCTTAGAAGAAGTAACAGAGCAGTAAACACTTCACCGGGAGGGACCTGCCAGACCAGCCTGAAGCACCGCCGATCCAAAACCACAGTCCCGTCCCGCTTGAACATCAATGCGATAATGTCTCACAAAGGTATGCAAGGACGACCAAGTCGCCGCTCTACAAATGTCCACTACCGGCACTAAGCTATTCTCCGCCCAAGACGCCGCTTGCACCCTTGTGGAATGCGCCTTTAAACCAGACGGGACAACCATCCCTTTCATGAGATAGGCTGAAGCAATAGCTTCCTTAATCCACCTGGAAATCGAAGATTTAGCTGCCATCTCACCTCGCTTCCGTCCCCCAAACAGGACGAACAATCTGTCTGTTCTACGAAACACAGCCGTATGCTGCAAATAGTGCTTCAATGCTCTACCGACGTCTAACCTATGCAGCCGCCCTTCCTCTTTCCCCTTGCCTGTCTTCCGGAACACCGGCAAAGACACCACCTGATTCAAATGAAAGGCTGACACTACCTTAGGCAAGAAAGAGGGCACAGTTCTCAACACCACCTTGTTGGCCTCAAAGACCAAAAACGGCTCTCGACAGGACAAAGCCTGTAACTCCGACACCCTTCTCACCGAAGCGATAGCCACCAAAAACACCACCTTTAAGGTAAGATCCTTCAGAGTCGCCTTTGCCAAGGGTTCAAACGGCTCCCGCACTAACGCCTCCAGCATCGTATTCAGATCCCACCCCAGGACCGAAACTCTGCGGGGAGGACGCAACAAGGACGACACACGCAAAAACCTCTGCACATCCGGATGCGCCCCCAGAGTCTTCCCCTGGACCTTCCCTCGAAAACATGAAAGGGCCGCCAGATGCACCCGAAGCGTAGCCGCCGCGAGCCCCTTCTCAAAACCATCCTGCAAAAAGGCCAAAACTTGAGCCACCGAGACCACTAACGCCCGAATACTTCTATCTTTGCACCAGGCCTCAAAAATCCGCCAAATCCTGATGTACGCCAGCGACGTCGACCTCCTCCGAGACTGCAACAACGTCGATACCACTGCCGGCGAGTATCCTTTGGCTAACAATCTCGCCCTCTCAAGCGCCAAGCCGTAAGCAAGAACTGATGCACCTGAGGCATGACCAGCGGACCTTGCTTCAGTAGATCTTTCCTGTCGGGTAGCCTCCATGGCTGCTCCACTAACAGATGCCTCAGGTCGGCATACCAGGGCCTCCTTGGCCAATCCGGCGCCACCAGAATTATGGGCCCCTGATGCCTCTCTAAACGCTGCAGGACTCTCCCTATCAGCACCCACAGAGGGAATATATACAGTAGCCGATCCTCCGGCCACCTCTGGATTAGAGCGTCCAAGCCTTCCGACATCCGCTCTCTTCTTCTGCTGAAGAATCTTTCCACCTTTGCAGACGCATAAGTTGCCATGAGATCCATTGCCGGCAGACACCAACGCTGCACCAGCAACTCGAACACCTCCTGATGGAGCACCCATTCTCCTGTATCTATCCTGATCCGACTCAAGAAATTGGCTGTCACATTTTCCACCCCTGCCACATGCGACGCTGACAACGCTATCAGATGCTGCTCGGCCCACTCGAGCAGCTCGTCCGCTTCTTCCTCTAGGGCTCTGCTGCCCATACCACCCTGACAATTGATGTATGCTACCACCGTGGCATTGTCCGAGAACACTCTGATCGCTGACCCCTCCAGGCTGTGCCGAAGGCCCTTCAATGCCAGTGCAACCGCCCTTAGTTCTAACCGATTGATCGACCACGTCCGCTCCAACTCCGTCCACTGTCCCTGCGCATACTGTCCCTCGAAGTGTGCTCCCCAGCCGAACAGACTCGCATCGGTCATCAACGCCTTCCACTCTGGGGCTTCTAGCGGCATTCCTTTCTCCAGAGAACCTGGGCTCAACCACCACTGCAATGAGAGCCTTGCCGCTGGGGGACAGACTAACCTCTTGGACAACTGATCTGACTGATGAGACCACCTCCGGAGCAGAGCCCTCTGTAGCGGATGCATGTGTGCTCTGGCCCACGGCACCACCTCCAGTGTGGCCGCCATCGTGCCCAAGAGCTGCAAATACCTCCATGCCAAGGGAGCTGCGGCGTCCAAGAAGGCCCGAACTAACCTTCTCAATTTGCTGATCCTTCCTTGCAGCAAAAACACTCTGCCCTTGTCCGTGTCGAAGTGAGCTCCCAGATATTCTAACCCCTGAGAGTGAAGAAGCTTGCTCTTTGCCACATTTATCACCCATCCTAGAGATTGCAGAAACTCTACCACTCGCGTCGTGGTCACCACGCTCTCCTCCTTTGACTTTGCCCGAATCAGCCAATCGTCTAAGTAAGGGTGAACCAACACTCCTTCCTTCCGCAACGCTGCGGCCACCACCACCATGACCTTGGTGAACGTCCTTGGCACAGTGGCCAATCCAAAAGGCAGCGCTTGGAACTGAAAATGCCCCATAGGGACTGCAAACCGTAGAAACCGTTGGTGCTCTAACCTGATCGGTATATGAAGATACACCTCCGAGAGGTCTAGAGACGTGAGGTACTCGCCTTGGCACCCTGCCGCTATGACCGACCGTAGAGATTCCATACGGAAATGCGACACCCTGAGACACCTGTTGACCCTCTTGAGGTCCAGGATCGGCCTCAAGGCCCCGTCCTTCTTTGGCACCACGAAATAGATAGAGTAGCAACCGCACCCGCATTTGTCCTGTGGTACCGGCACCACCGCCTTCAGCTCTAACAACCGCTCCAAGGTTTGATGAACCTCTGCCGTCTTCGCCCGAGACCGACAGGGAAACTGAACAAAGACGTCTCTCACTGGACGTTGAAACTCTAGTGCGTACCCCTTCTGCACAATTCCCAACACCCACTGATCCAACGTAATCTGGGCCCATGCTGGAAAGAAGTCCCTTAAGCGGCCCCCCACGGGGACTATTCCAGCGTGGACCCGCCTCGCCTCATTGTGGTTTCTTACTACTTGAGGGGGCGGCGAACCCAAAACCTCTACCTGCCCCTCTGAATCCTCGAAACCCCGAGAATCTGTACTGAAATCTTCCTCTCTGAAATTGACCAAATCTTGACTGACGAAAACGCTGAAACTCACGCTGCTGGCTTCGCGACGGGGCCACCTGTCAACCCTGCTTGAGCTTGTCCTCAGGCAATCTGCCCCCTTTCGAGTCCCCTAAATCCTTTACTAGCTTCTCCAGGTCTTCCCCAAAGAGCAGCTTTCCTCTAAAGGGGAGCTTACCTAATCTCGCCTTGGACGCCGCATCCGCTGCCCAATTCCGGAGTCAGAGCGTTCTCCGTGCTGCCACTACCGACACCATACTCTTAGCCAAACCTCTTATAAGATCATACTGGCTATCCGCTAGATACGCCGCCCCTGACTCCAACCGGGCCGCTTCGTCCACAGCTTCCTCAACCTGCAGTCCCTTCATCCTTTGGGACCATTGCAAGCATGCCCTCGCCACCCAAGCCCCACAAATCGAGGCCTGCATGGAGAGCACGTTGATCTCAAACACCTGCCTCAGCAGCGTATCCAGCTTCCTATCCTGCGCATCCTTGAGCGCTGCGCTGCCTTCCACGGGAATGGTAGTCTTCTTAGTCACTGAAGAGACCGCCGCATCCACCTTAGGAGGCTTAAACAGGTCCCTATCCGTCTCCTGTATCGGATATAACCTGTTCAACAATCGGGACCCTCTAATACTTGCATCGGGTGCATCCCACTCTTCTTGTATCATTTCCTTAAACACTCTGTGAATTGGAAAAGCCGTCTGTGACTTACGCACTGCCTGTAACAAAGGGTCCTCCAAAGAAGCATTCACACCTTGCTCCTCGGTCAGCATATTTAAGGTTTTCAGCGTCTCCCCAATCAATGCCGCCAGCTCCTCCCTACGGAACACCCGAACCACTCTAGCCTGGACCTCTGGCTCCGGCAACCTGCCTTCCTCCAGCTCCTGATCCAGGTCCGAATCCTCAAAATCCTCCGACTGTCCTTCTAGCGCTAGTTCCCTGTCCAACCTGTCCCCCACCAGCTTGGACCTTTTCTCAGGGACCCCTCTCTTCTCCCCTTCCAGGGAAGGCCCCTGCCTCTTGGAACCTGGTGCCACGTCCATCAAGGGCCCCTTCAAGTTGGCCCCCGACCCCCCGAGTGCCTGCTGCAGCAACAGCATAAACTGCTGAGAAGAGATGGCACCCAACCCCTCCTGCAAAGGGGTTTCGGACAAAGGAACCTCCGGCGCCGAAGACGGACCCAGCACTGGCTCCTGAGAAAACCCAGGGGACTCGAGGAGCCCTTCCTCCTCCCCGCACTCCCTGGACTGCTCCGTTGCATTGTTTTCCTCCATACTTGTCCTTAAATCCTCGTGGGCACAAGCTCCACAGACACCTGCCTCTGTTAGGGACCCTTTCTTGATCCCACAGAGGAGGCAACGAGGTTTTGAAGGCATAAGTCTGAACTTGTGCCTTCAAAGCTCTGTCCCCTTCTTAACTCCTCTGATTTCCCTTAATCTGAATAATAGTCACTTTTTTTTTTGTCTTGAAACACTAATTATCCGCTAATCTAGCGTCTCCCATGAACCGGCACACTAAGCAGGCCCACCTTCCCGCCGAAACTCCACGCGGCGGGAAAATGGCCGCCAGAGCCCTAAAGCACCTCAAAATTCAAAACTAATGAAAGAAGCAACTCGCTCCGCACATCGCCGGACCCTGCGCACCTCGGAGTTGCGATCCCTGAACCCCCCAGGACACTCACCACTCCAGGGAGACTGCGGGCCAACATGGACCATTTCACCGCTCCCGCACTAAGGCAAGACCGGCTGTGCGCTCAATCACGCAAGCGGCAGCACTCGACGGCTCCTCTCACCTCAGAAGAGAGGAAAGCCGGAGCCCCTGCTCTCGCCTCCCGCTCTCTTCTCTGCAGCTCCCGAGTATTACAGAGAAGGGGGGAGACGGGGAGATCAGATCACTCAATCTGACATTTAAAGCCACACTGTAAAATTTCGCTGATTTAAAGGAACCGCAGTCCCCAAATCCAAAATTTATTTTTTTGAACACCAAGAACCACTACCAAACCTAATCTATTCTATCCTTAATGATTCCTCCAGTGAGTCCCGAGCCTTAGAACTCACGCCTCCTTCCGCTGCTTGGAGACTGACAAACTGGTTCATGAAGGCGGACCCTGCTGTACTTATACTGGTGTCATCAAAACTGTGACATGCTCAGTCTCCAAGCTGCGGGAGGCCGTACTCAACTTCTAAGGTTCAGGACTAGACTGGAGAGACGCTAAGGAATTAGATTTTTGGATGAGCATTTAAAAAAACATGGCTGACCACCTAAGTGCTTTTATTTAAATGCGACAGGTTCTCCAAATGGTGGAGCTGAGGTGACCCCCATGTGTTGTGTGGGTCTCCGTGGCTACGCCTGACATTCTCCTGCACCACTCTCCTCCTCAGCACCCAGAACACAGGTAAAGAGTCTCTGGTAAGGGGAAGAGAATTCCGACATGGATCTCCATGATGCTTTAGGAAGCCCATGCAGGCAGGAGCAACTTAGGAGTCCATTAACCATTAATATAAAATATCCATTTAATGGGCACTCCCCAGGCAAGCCAAAATAAACAAAAATAGAGCAATAAAATGAACCAGATACTCTATGCAGTCCACAATAAAAGGCTGAGGTAATGACAAAAATGTTCAGGTTTGCTCACAAATCTATTTATTTGTCTCCCTCTCTGGCATCTCTCCTCAAGCAGTTCCCTCAAGCAGGTGGGTGCTGTCCCCTCCTCAGCCTAGCTTCTCCACTCAATGGCCCTGTCCATTACCTATACAGGTCAGCTCTCCTTCTCAGTTCAGTAAGGTGGTCAGGTCCTGGGATATGGCCCAATCAACTCTCCTTAGTGCAATAAGCAGTTCAGGGACTTATGTACCTCACAGTGCAGAACGCAGATCCCACCGCCTTCTCCACACGGGTTCATCAACTCTCCCTCTCTCCAGCTCCTCTCCTCTTCCTCTCTGGGAGCTGAAAGCGGTCAGTGCACTCCTTATTCTCAGGAATCTCTCCCTTAGATCCATGCTGTACTGTTCCCACAATGGGCTTTTGGCTAAGAGGGCTTGTAGTTTAATTCCCTTATTTTCTCTGGCCAGGACCAGCCCAAGGGTATCTCATGCCCTAGGTGATAAGTATTAACAGGGCTCTCTTACAGAGATAGCCTGTAAAAAGAATCTTTGGATTCTAGCGATGCCTTTTTGTTTGCTGATGAAATTCAGATCTATGTTCCAGTAGAGTCTAATTAGCAGGAAGATAAGATACGTTTTAATCATAGGGTTATGTTTACTAAACAGCGGCAGCGGCTTCCGTGAGATATCAGAGCTGCGTCCCCATTTCACCCATAGAAATAAAAGAGTTGTGGGCACTTAACATGCATTAACATCATTAACGCGCATCAACACCTTTATTACAAGGGCCCCTTAGTTTAAATAAATCTGAGGCCCTATGGCTGGGTATAGCTTATAAGGGTTTTGAAGTTTGGATTGAGGGAGTCCAAATGTCATTTAAGCCTGTTGTTCAGAATCTGGGAAGATGGCTTGATCTGGGCTTAAGTTTGGAAGATCACATTTCTCAGTTAGTCCAACCTTCATTTTATTATTTACATCTTATGAAACCTCTTTGCTCGTTGTTAGGGAAGGATCAGCTGCGAGCAGTGGCAGAAGCCACTCGGTGGATTATGCGAACGCTCTGCAGGTAGGACTGCCTCAGAAAACAGGTTGCACAAAACACCGCAGCCCATTTAACAGCAGGAGTAGGTTTGTATGAACGTAGTACCCTAATTCTACAACAATTGCCCTGGTTTCCCATTGAACAATGGGGTTGCTTTAAGTTATTAGTGGGTCTGTTTTAAATCCTTACATAGTCTGGGTCCCTTATATCTGACTAGGCGCTTCAATTGTCACAATATGAGGTCTTGCTCTGATTTCCTACAGCAAAAGAAGGGGCCAACAAAGGGCACAACACCACGTGCAAAAGCAGTCCAACAAAGAAACGTGGATAGCAAAGAAGGACGTCCTTCTTTGCTATCCACGTTTCTTTGTTGGACTACAGCAAAAGAAGTCCATTTGCAATGAGTACAGAAGAGGGCATTTTCAGTAATTGGCCCTTGCATGTGGAATAGGTTTCTGTTGTCTATATGTAAGGAAAATTATTATTTATAGTTCAGGAAGGGTGGTTGTGAAATCTGACTTTTAACATTGTCGCTTAGAGTTATGCACAGTATAATAGTGCTATTTATGTTAATGGATTTATGTTAATTCATGATGATGTTACTGTTTAACTGCATTGCTTATTTGCGTTTTTAATGGTTGTAAATTGCTGCAAGTTCAGGTAATAGTGGCATGCACAAATCAAAAAATAAATTTCTTAAAACTGTATCAGAATGTTACATTTATTTCCTTGCGCTCTTTTGGACTTCTTAGTATATATCCCAAGCAAGGCTAAGGCCCTACGAACTTTCACTTGCAGAGAATCAGAGCTGTTTCTCTCCACCTGTATTCTTTTACCTTTCCTCCTCTCTAAATCAATCATAAGAGCACAGTCCTCAGAAGAGAGAGTCACAGAATGTGTCACCTTTGGAACTAGGTCTTTCTATATTCTGAATTCCTCCTTGCAAGTGTTAGTGTTAGGTCTGAGATTCCCTCCCCCACACACTAAAATCCTCGCCCAGAGGCTTGTGAATGCTGCTCTCAGCAGCATCTCCTACCCTTTCTGCTCCCATAAGGAGAAAGTGCATCCTAATGTTGATCATCAAGGACTGTGCTTCAGGTAGCACAGACTAAACCATAAAAGAGCTAGCTCAGTTTTGATTATAATGCAAAGTGTCGACCCCCAACATTACAATAAGCTGCAGTCCTTATCTTGGATATGCCAATAATTTCATAACACTATAATAACCTGGGTTCGAGTCCCAGGTCAGGTTTTACACTGTCTGGGCAAGTCAGGGCTGAAAATGCTGTAGTCAGTGTTCACAGTCCTTGAAGATACAGCACACTCAGCCATTACCCAATAGTGAAACCTGGTGCTGGGTCTTTGAATCTTCAACTGTAGGATTCTGGGATGTGGCTTCTGGCTGAGAACTGCCACTATGATGGCTGAACTAAGTGAGCAGGGAATAGGACATAAAAAACAGGAGAACATTTTTGGAAAATTGAGAATGCAAAATCCCCAGGTAGTTAGGCATGGTAGCCCAACAGAAGCTATTTCTATTTGAGCAAGGAGAAACTGCTGAGCAATAAATAAATATCCTGGCTCTGCTCTCTCAAAAATGCTAAATAGGTGCAATTTCTGCCTCCTACTAGCCCTTCTCAATTAGTAGCTCAGAACAAAATGGCACATTCTCGAACTTTGCCATGTGCAGTTTCTCAGATCTACAGTATGGAAATGCCAAAAAGCACAGATTGCAACTCAAAGGAACTATAAAGCAACAGTGAAATAAGCCTCCAGGCGAAACCTCCCATACCTCAACATTAAGCCAGATCTCTAACTGCGTACGACAAATTTATTTATTTTTTTTTTTACTTTTTAATTTCGAAAAGGCACCTCTGAATCTGACTGATATAGCCCACAACCTGAGTTCAGGTGGCAGACTCGGGACTGCGGTCAGAGGAGCACTGGCATTCAACAGATTTCTTAAATTTTGGAAATCATCATCCAAACAGAGTCATATTCTTCACCAACATTAAACACACCACCATGAAAATGCAGTGAAGACTTAAAAGGCTGCACCACCTCCTGGCATGGTAGGCGTTATGCCTGCTGCTGCACGTAGGCAGTGGCTGACATCTCTGTGGCATGCACGCTACTACTCCCCTTCGCATCATACCTGTCACAGGTTAGGAAAACATGATTAATAAAACAAAGAAATGATAATCCAAGACGGCCCCTCCCTGCATCATGTTGGACGGCTGCCCTTCCTTTGCAGGCAACTCAAGTTCTTCCATTTGCTGCTCTCTCAAGAGCTCGGCAACCTAGTTCTTAAACTCCTAACAAAAGGGTCATGAGATGAGGAGCATCTGGAAGGAATCGCAGTGGGAATGTGGAACGCGCCACTGAAGGAGGCACGGATGATTGTTCTGTAGCTTTTCTCCCTGGACACCGAGACAGAAACCCGTTCGGCAAGCTGGCGTCCTCCCTCTGGGTTCCATTCTAGCCGACACAGAAGGGACTCTGTTCAAATGGAAAGAGCAAACAAAAAAAACCACTCTGCTTGTGGTAACCTTGTGGTTTGGTTGTGAGACTGTATGCAGAAGCATCTCCCCCACATGAAAATGCAGAGATATATAAAAATGTCAGCTTTTTGGAAATATCTTTTACAATTCTGGAATGGATTCAAGTGTGACATTGATACTGGCTGTTGTTATTAACAGACTTGTGTCTTTGTCAATTGTTAATTCTAACATTATTATTCCTGGCGAGCCTGTAAAGGACTGCCAGTACAACTATTGGACTCCAGACATCGTTTTCACCACATCAGTCAATGCCATAACCACTCCGCAGATTCCATATCAGCAACTGAATGTAGAGAGTATGCTTGGAACCACTTCTTGCTTTACCTTCCTTAGAAACTAATGTTCTACCCTAATCTTTGATTAATCCAATAGCAAAACAGAAACAGTAAAAATCACTTCTCTGTTACACAAACACTAAAGCACATTTAGTTGCATTTCCGAACTATTATAGCTTGTATTATATAGTCAATGCAATTTATAAAATGCCTGTCATGAACAAGTAAACATTTCAGGTATTATGGATAATGTTTAAGGAAATGTTACCGTGCTCAGATGAGAGGTGCACCTCCCTAATCATTGTGCAACTGTACCAGCAGGGATGGAAGAGCAGAAAAATATTGCTTCCTTATCATCATTTGCTCTTCTCCTATAATTCAGTACTTGCAAGTTGAATTGGGATTTTCAATTTATGGATTTTCGAGCAAACAAAAGCTATATTGTTTGCGGACAAGAAAGGTACAGTCCAAAATATTTCCAGTTGCTGTTTGAACTAAAGCAATAGATTCTAACAGTGCTCCATGCTGGACACAGACTGTTCCCTTCAAAGCATGTTTAAGGATTGTACTCTCCTTATTAAGGATGGTTCAAGAGCCCACATGAAAGAAAACTGAAAGCACATGGTGTTTGACCTTCTAGTCACCTTGTTGCAAATAGTTCCTTTGTGGTGATCCCAGAAAAGGCAAAGCAACTATGCAGCCTAAGAGACCACTCCTCTTATTTTAATTTATTGAAAAAAAAATCTCTCAGCCATCATCCCAGTCCTTCAAAACTACCAAAAAAAATAGCATTAACGAACAGCAGCAGTTTTCTGGGTCCTTCTGGGCTTCATCAGTTCAGATTCCTTGTTCGATCAATTTCCTGTTGTCTTCCATTACAAACCAAGTAATGGTAAAAATTATTTTCTGATGCAGACTGTGTGATCTGAGCAAGTATCTGCGTTAGCAGTTATCAGGCTCTCACCAAGTGTGTTATAAAATTCAATTTCTGGGAACTCTCCCAGCTTCAGGTTAAGAAAGATCAGTAGCCAAAACGTTTTTCAGCACATTGCATGTATTAAGCTATATTGCACAAGAGATGATCTAAGCACACTGGGTAATTGTGAACAAAAGCATCAGTATATCCAGAGAATTACATCAAGCATACACCTAGGTTTCAGTTCTGTGCAGGAACTTCTACTATGATGTCCAGTTGATATAAGGCACTAACGTGTGGGAGTTTTGTCAGTTTTTGTACCCGGAATACATGGCAATTTTGCTATAATTATGGTTTTCTCTGTTTTATAGTGCCTCAAAACTGCTTTGCCAATCTTTACATTTATTATGAAACCACTAACTAGAAACTCACAACAAAACACAGATCATACAAAAGTGAGCCCAAAAAAACTTTAACAAAATTAAAAACACCATGAGCAAGAAGTCACCTGTTGCTTCAACACCACTACAGAAATCATTCAATTAGAATAAATGGAACCTCAGTTGGGAGCCAAGCCACCATATATGATTAACTTTAGGCTGGGGTTTAATACGCCTCCATTATCTTTCATAGGTCCTGGAAAAACTAAGACTTTTCACATTTTTATATGTGTGTGTGTGTGTGTATGTTCATGTATGTGTGTGTGTGTTGCAGTGTTGGCTTGCTTGCAAATGTGTGTGCTTATGTGGTGGAGAGTTGAGGTGCCGGTATGTGTGTGTGTGTGTGTGTATGTATGTTCATGCAAGCATGTTGGTATGGCACAGAGGTGGGCTGCCTATCTGTGTGTGTGGTGTGGAGGTGCCTGCATGTGTGTGGTGGGTGGGGGGGGGGGCACCTTTTGGCACATACACATTATGCTCTTTACGCCCCATGCAGTTATCTCTTAACTCTCCAACCTCTTGCACTCATCCTTGACTTCATTCCAACCCCCCTCCAGCTGGTCCCCCCAACTGTTTCCCTTCCCAGACTCTCTCTTTCTCCTTCTCCCTCCCCTCCTGCACTCTCACCCCCTGCTCTCCATTCCCCCATTATTATTCTGTACACAAACCTACTGCCCCTTTAAATTTCTTCATTCTTCTGTGCTCCAAACTCTCCCCTACCCCACCTCCAACCTTTTTTGCACACAAGCCTGGTGCTCTTGGCTGCAATTGCGGTTTTCTCCTGCTCTTCTGCCCATGGGAGTTGGGTTCCCTGTGGGCAGACATCACAGCCTTTTCCTGACGTTCTGCCCATGGGAGATGGGGTCTCTGCAGGCAGAAACCATCACTCTGGGCTGTTCTTTTGCCTTGGTTGTTTGTCTTAATTCAAATTCATAGGGTTCTTGGCACAAGCGCCAAGAACCCTATGTATTTGGACAGACAAAACAAACACTTGGTTTGACCCTCAACAGTAGGCGCCCAAAGTGGTGTACAAAAGTTTTAATTTCTTCATTTATTTATATTTATTTAAATGCATTTGTTTACAAGTAACATCAATGTGTTACACAAGAAAACATAAAAGTGCAATCTAATGTAAAACAATGCAAAAACTATACCCCTCCTGCCACATCAGACCAATTCAAATAAAATCAACACCTTGGCTAAAAGCCTTAGTAAAAAGCCATGCTTCTTCGAAAACTGGAAATAATTGGACAGACCCCTCGGAGTCAGGCAATGTATTCCTGAGGGTAGGGCCAATAAAAAAGAAAGCCCTACGCCTAGTCAATTCCCGAAGAGCAGACTTAACTCCAGGAATTTCCAAAAATACTAATGCAAAGATCTCATTGCAGAGTAATGACCAAGTTGATTTGTCGGGTATGCCAGAGCTAATCACTGGAGAGCCTTAAAAACTGGAGCAGTTATTTTAAAATGAATATGAAAGGTTATCGACAAACAATGCCATTCATACAACAGTGGGTTAGAAGACTACCAGGGTTTTAAACCTCTCACTATCGTGGCTACTATGCTCTGCACCAATTGCAACCTTTGTAAAGGCCTCTGAGAAAGGCCCAAATACACTGCAATATAGTAGTCTAACCTTCTCAAGACCATGGCATGAATTACTGTAAGCAGGTCTTGGCTGGGATATAAGAACACAATTGGCAAATCAGTCTCAGATGGTAAAAAGCTACTGCTGAGACTTATGAAAAGAGTGATAACTCAGAATCTAACACCACCTCCCAAATTTCTTAGGTACTGACCAGACAGGTAACACCCATAGTTGCTGCTGCTGCTTTCCCTGTACTCTCCCACTCTGCCCAATTGCTGCTGGTTGACTACGCCGACCTGACATTGGTGATATGGTGCATGCCAAAGGAGTGCCCCAAGGAGACATGCTCCTTGACACGACTCCAACCTCTTCTTAATGTTTGGATCTTCACTTAACACGTGGCCCTCCTATCTGTTCTTTTTTATGCTTCTTATTTTAGTGCAGTTTTCCTATTTTGTACTTTCGTGGCTGTTCTTCAAAAACCTGGAATGTCTGCAATTCCCATCCCCTAGAGCTGCCATGTCACTGTTGGACTTTCAATATTACACTCAAATAGTATGTAACCTGGTCCCTTATACTTGTTCTCCAGCATCTTCCACTGCTGAAACTCTTAGTACTAAGCTTAAAATATCTCTCTTAAACTGCAGATCCCCCAAGGCCAAAACATCTCTGATTCACAATCTCATTACAGTGGAATCTATAAACATTGTGTGTCTCACAAAGACATGGCTGAAGGAAGGAAACGAGGCATTCTCTCATGCTGTTTTCCCTTAAGATATGCTGCCCTCTCTGCCCTTCATACTTCTAGTGCTGGAAGTGGAGCTGCTATACTTTACAGAGGTTCCCTTGCCCTTACTGAAATTTCTATTGATACTTTACACTACTTTGAATTGTGTATGATCAAAATCAACTCTTCCCCTAAAAGCCTTTACTTTTGCTCTGTTTTCTCCCCTCTGAATTCTGAAGCCTGGAATTCAGTTTATCAGACCCTCTCTATGTCACTAATCACCTTTCCTAACCTAATCATAATAGGAGATTTTAACATCCATGTTGATGCCCCTAGAAGATCGCAGGAGGAAATCTTTTGAATCCTTCTAATTAACCTCAACTTGCTACAACATACTTCATTTACTATCCATACTGCAGGTCATAACAACTCAGGATTTGCCCCTATATCCCTCCAGCTCTTACATCATGACTTTACCTTGGATGGACCATTATCTAATTTCTTTTGGTTTATTCCTTAATTTTTCCATGACTTCTTCTCTGTCTACACCCATCTATCACCACTTGATTTATTCTGAAAAATACATGTCTCATCATACCATCTCTCCTTATCCTCCACAGACCCTGATAGTCAGGCACAACACCCTCTCAAACAACGCTATCCCTGGTATCATTCAGGACTCCATCTTTTAAAATGACAAACATGTAGGGCAGAATATCAATGGAGAAAAGACAAGGCTGTTCAGAACCTGGCCATTTTCAGAGAATGCCATTCATTTTGTAATAGAAAGATTACTAAAAAAACGAATTACTATATCACCCTAATCTCTAAAGTCTAATCATCCACAGATACTTTCAAACTTGTCTCTTAAATCTCCTTCTGCCACCTCTTCCTAGTCAGGTCCCACTCCAGATGAACTAGTTGATTATTTCAACAATAAAATTCTGACTTTACGTCATACCATCCCCTCATTACTAGCCCCACTTAACACAGTGTGGACTCCAGCTCCAAGTAGTTCATCTCCTGAATCATCCCATCAAGTAAATGAGTCTACCACTGTGTCAACTCATACTTGGGTCATCATTTCGTCTGGGTACCATTACTTCTTCTCATAAGACTTCCTGTCTCTTGGATCCCATGTTCTCCACTTAGTTCACAGAATCAACTCTGGGGTTGCTTGCCTTTTGCACTCCCCATTACAATAGTCTCACATCCAATACCCTACTCTGGAAGAGAGCACTTGTCTGTCCAGTTCTGAAGAAATCACATCTTATTTATTTATTATTTATTTATTTTATTTATTTATTACAATCTCTTTTATACCGCGCTATTCAACATCAGTGCGGTTTACAGGGAACATAGAACATATACGACGCAGGGTTCTGCGACGCACTTACAATAAACAGGAGCTTAAAACTTGGCTAACAACTGGGTGAAACTATTGACATATATACATATCTAGACCCTTCCAACCTAATCTCCAACCCTTCCAACTATTTACATATATACATATATACATATCTTGACCCTTCCAACCTAATCCCAGATATCACCTATTTGTCAAGGCTGATCTTTATTCAGCTTTTAGATCATGTGAACACATTAATGCTTTTCACCCTTGCCAATCAGGTTTCTGCCAGGCCATAGCACGGAAACAATCATTACAGCCTACTCACAGAACCTCATAGTTTCCTTAATCGTAGTAAAATTGCCTTAGCCAAATCTTTAGACCTTTCAGCTGCATTTAATCTTATTGACGTTTCTATTCTCCTCGATCATCTGCAAGCTGTTGGTCTCCATACTGAAGCCTTGACTAGATTAATTTTGCTTTTCACTAACTGTTCCTTTCAAATTTCAGCAGGTTGCTCTACTTCAGTACGAGTCACTATCACCTGCAAGGTTCCTCAAAGTTCCGTTTTATCCCCCCTTCTAGTCAATATTTTCCTAAGCCACTAGCCACTTTAATACAAGTACTTCTTATTATGCAGATGACATTTTTCTGGTGTTCTGTGTGGATCCACTATACTCAGAACTTACAGAGGCCAAAGAGTATTTATCAAATGTGCCTGATTGGCTCCAGTGTAATCTAAACTAAATATGGACAAAACCTCAGCCACTTGGTTGACTGGCAGTACTACATGTCCTACCCAAGCAACCTCCCCAAGGTAACTCCTTTATCAAACTGACTTCTTATTTTCGGTATTTAGTAGTTGTCCTTGACTCAGAGCTCTCTTTCCATGACCAGATTAAAGCCGGCATCCATAGTTCATTTTTCACTCTTCAACAATTCCAAGCGATTTGCTCTTTCCTGGACTTTCCCAGATAACCTTATTTGTGAGCCTTGTCATTTCACAACTTGATTATTGTAACTCTATCTATGTTGGTAATCATGCTTCCAAACTAAAACGTTTACAATCAGTCCAAAATATTGCAATACAAATTTTTTCCCATGCTCGCAGGTTTGATCACGTCACTCCCTTATTAATGCAACACACTGACTCACAGTTTCCTTCCATATTGAGTACAAAAATTTTGACCTTGACTCACAAAGCCTTACACACTGGCTGGTATTCTAACATTCTTATCCTCCCTTATCATCCTGCATACTCCATCATGTATCTTTTGCTCAGTTCATGGAAATACACCTGCGGTCAACATTATTGGCACCCTTGCATTTTAGGTTTACAATATCTTGAGAAATAATTGGAAATATTCCAACTGTATGTCATCATAAGATTTTAATAGTATGTTTAAAGGTATACAAAAACATAAAGATGTTTTTGCAACTTAGACATAGTCATTTTTGAGAAAGAAAAACAAAATATGACATGGACAGGATTAATGGCACCCATCACTAATATTTGGTTGCATAACCCTTGGCAGTGATGACAGCCTCCAAATATTTCTTGTAGCCATCTATAACGTTCGTATATCTGTCTGCTGGTAGTTTCTTCCACTCTTCAACTGCGATTTGTTCCAGCTCATGAATGTTTCCAGGATTCCTTTTACCAGTGACAGATTTCAGCTCTTTCCAAATGTTCTTGATTGGATTGAGATCAGGACTCATTGCTGGCCAGTTTAAAATAGTCCATTTGTTCATTTTTAACAATTCTTTTGTACTTTTTGATGTATGTTTTGGGTCATTGTCCTGCTTGAGGACCCATGGCCTTCGACCCAGTCCTAGCTTTCTAGGTAGCACATTTCACTCCAAAATACCTTGGGAATCCTCTGACTTCATGATTCCTTTAATACGTTCCAAGTCTCCAGTTCCTGAGGCAGCAAAACAGCCCCACAACATTACGGAACCTCTACCATATTTAACTGTAGGAAAAGTATTTTTTTCCTTATAAGCTTTATTTCTTCACCGGTAAATATATTGCTGGTCTGCATTGCCAAAGAACTCAAGTTTGGTTTCATCTGTCCACGGAACATTTTCCCAGAAGAATTGTGGTTTCTCAAGGTAGGTTTGGGCAAAGATCAGGCATGCATTTTTATGTCTGTCTTTGAGTAGTGGGGTCCTCCTTGGCTTTTGCCCATGAAGTCCTTCTTTTTTTAGTGCATAGCAAATGGTGCGGTTGAAATCACCACTCTAGATTGCTCCAGATCAGCCTTAAGCTCTTTGGATGTTGTACATGGTGTTTTTCCAACAGTTCACATTAACCTTCAAAAACCTCTTGGATTAATTTTCCTCTTCCCATAACGTCCTAGGAGGTACTTGACAGTTTTATGAGCCAAAAACATCTTAATAACATTGTGAACTGTAGATACAAGAATCCCAAGTCTTTGGAGATTGCATTGTATTTATTTATTTAACATGCTCTTATATACCGCTCCTTCCAGAGATCAATGCGATTTACATTGAACTCAAAAAGCAAACTTTACAATGAACTTGCAAACTTATGTACAAAGAACTATCTTATCCCTCTGAAGTTTGATGCTTGGTGATAATAGATTTTCTGATGGTCTCAGGCAGCTCTCTTGTTTTCACCATTGTAAAAATGGAACAGGAAGTGAATACGGCCAATTTAAACATTAGAGCCATCATTCATTGGTTGATTCAAGTCATGTGAGTACGGACAATTGATCAGAGGTGTGTCTAATTCTACTGCTTACTGCAATGGGAATGTGGTTCTTCTGTTCAAACTGATTTGAATTGTTTTTAATAATCATGTCCTGGCAATGTCCTAGTATTTATACTATTTCCTACTATTTCCTTTTTTAATTAGTCTTGTTTTATTTGATTCTTTTATATGTCAAATATGTGTGCATACTGTATATAGTACAAAGCCATTTTACTGGCCACTTTTTTTAGGAGGTATTTTTTTTAGAGGTTGAACTGCAAGGGTGCGAATACTGTTGACCAGATCTGTAGTTTACATATCCCTTCCCCATCAAGAGCAAGACTCAAATCCTCCTGCCAATCTGCATTCTTTTTTAAAAGCCCTATCTTATTGAATACCCTACCTCCTTAACTCTGTTTTGAACCATCCTTGAAGGCATCCACGGCTGGCTAAAAAATACTCTTTGAACGTGCTTTCAGTAATTACCAGACTCTCAGATCCATGCATTGCAGCAGATGCACCTGAGATATGATCTCCTTCGCCCTTTACCTAGCTTTTCTTTTCTCCTCCCCTTTTAAACATTGTAATTTAAATTTTCTCTTTCTTTGAACTATGTTTTTATTGCAAACCACTTTGCTATTTATGAAAGCTCCATTAAACCATAATTACAAGCACATAAACAATCACAAAAAATAAACAACAATAAATAAAAATACAAGATAAAAATAAATAATACAATCATATTAGGAAATGGCCATTACAAAACAACTCACCAGGCCAACACTACCAACTTTCCTCCATGAAATCAGTTTCTAAATGCAAATTAACAGAATAAACATCTACAGCCAAAAGTTGAATGAACAGCAGAACTGATCATAACCCAAAGACTCCCAACATAATCCAGACATTAAGACATAGAAAAAACAAATAATCTGTGTCTTCTTCTTTAAGTACAGTATGTAAGACTGATCTCTAGGAAGAGACTACCGTAGGGCTGTAACAGAGAATGCCCTAACTCTCACAAGGGACCTGCAAACCTATATACAAGGGCTGCTCAGAAAGTAATGCCCCACATGTTTTTTCTCAGTCCAGAATGAAGATAGAGGTGTGAAATTGAAAGGGTAGTAACTTGGAATTTCAAAGGACACATGTGTGTAATTTTACAGTCGTCCGACAAATAGCGAGGTGGTAGTGATCCTTCAAATGGAGCCTGTGAGTGGCACACGGTACAAACGACGAGCTGTAATTGAATTCTTGGTGGAGGAAAAAGAAAGAGTGAGAAACATTCACAAACGGTTGTGTGCTGTGTATGGAAGTTCTGCGGTAGATAGGAGCACCGTTGGATGATGGGTGAAGAGAGTAAAGGCTTCAGGAAGTGGTAAAATGGAACTGGAAGATCGGCTGCAGTCTGGGTGTCCTGCCTCAGCCACCAGTCCAGACAAGTTGCAGCACCCTGCGATAGCTGCCAGCGGGCATTAAAATACTGTAAGCTGTTGCGGTGTGCCTTGCACACACCTTTGAATATCCCAAAGAGTCAATAATTGCCATTGCACTACCTCTACTGACGGAAAACTGTACGGACAATTCCCGACTCGTGATGCGCTGATCCGCACGAATAATGTCATCAGCACGCTGCAACTTGTCTGGACTGGTGGTTGAGGCACGACGCCCAGACCGCGGCCGATCTTCCAGTTCCGTTTTACCACTTCCTAAAGCCTTTACTCTCTTCACCCATTGTCCAACGGTGCTCCTATCTACCGCAGAACTTCCATACACAGCACACAACCGTTTGTGAATGTTTCTCACATTTTCTTTTTCCTCCACCAAGAATTCAATTACAGCTCGTTGTTTGTACAGTGTGTCACTCACAGACGCCATTTGAAGGATCACTACCACCTCGCTATTTGTTGGACGACTGTAAAATTAGACACATGTGTCCTTTGAAGTTCCAAGTTACTACCCTTTCAATTTCACACCTCTATCTTCATTCTGGACTGAGAAAAAACATGTGGGGCATTACTTTCTGAGCAACCCTCGTACATGTGACATTGATTTTCAGACTGTCCTCACTGAGACAAAGTCAACAGACTTTGTGGGTACTCAAACAGAAAGTATGCACATAATTTTGCTTTGAAATTTGCCACTGGTACAATGTACCAATGAACAATTGCACCTTTTCTTAGTGTGAGCAATTTCACATGAAAAATAGTACGTTATTTTCCTCCCATGATCTCAATACATCTCCTGGAACACTGTATCAGAATGGAGGACTAGCCTAGTGGTTAGAAACGCTGGTTGCAAACCAAGGAAGTCAAGGTTCAAATCCTACTTCTCCCAGTGACACACTTTGTGACCATGGGCAAGCCACTTCACCCTCCATTGCCTCAGCTACAAACTCACATTGTGAACACTGAGCTTGGGTTTGGAAAAGGCAAGTAATTAATCTAAAGTCTAAATGTGGTTTACAAAGCACATACTTATAATCTCTGAAGCCAAGATAGCCAAGTTCTGTGTGTAAATCACTACTTGCAGCCTTCCCTCCTCATCAGTGGATGTAACTGTTGCACTTTTGATCATTTTGCTATCTCAAACTATATCAGTTAATGCAAAAAGAAAAATCTACTGTCAACAAAACTAGGAGGCAATATTCATTTCTGTATTATTCTACATTAGGGGTCCCCAAACAGTTTTAACCGAGGCCACAATGGACTTTTCAGATCACTGAAAGGGCTGAGTTGTCCCCTTTTCCTCCACTTGAAAAAAATACACAGAAGTCCCTCCTCCTACCTCTTTCCTTGTAACCCGATGCATCAGATGTGCCTGAGGCTCCAGGACCCAGGACCATACCGAGCCCTGTGCGAGCGGTGCGGCCGCACAGGGCGCAGAGACTTAAAGGGAGCATTTTGGCTCTCTGCCGTTGCCTGCCACCGCCACTTTAGCAGCAGCAGGCAGCGGCAGAGAGCCAAAATGCACCCCTTAAGTCTTCTCGCTGGCACACTAAGCAGGTCTGGTCTCTCCGGGAGGGTCCAGATCTGCTTAGTGTGCTGGCGAGTTGCACATTGGGTGCGTGCCTCTTCTCTCCCGCCTCCATAAAGTGGCTAGATGGAGGTGCGGGAGGGGGGGGCGCGCGCCTGGTGTGAAACTCGCACAGGGCACTTTTCACCGTCAGTACGGCCCTGCCAGGACCACATTTAGGGCCCGCTTGGCATTGGGGGTAACAGATCAGGATCTCTCCTCTCCCCCCTCCTTCCCTTCTCCCCTGTGGTCTAGCATTTCTCCCTCTCTCCATAGTCCTACATATCCCCTGTACCTTCTTCACCCTTCATAGTCCAGCCTCCCCTCTCGACTTCACCTTTACAATAATAGCTTTGCCTATTTCTTTCCTTATCATATTTGTATCTACTAGAAAAAATATATCCATATCAGTGGTGTTTCAATGGAATCCTAAGAGGCCATTATCCTGGTTTTAAGGGGAAATGTAATATCCCTTCAGAGAACTGATGAAGAGAGTATAGTTCTTGAAAGCTTGTTAAAAATATATTTAGTCCAATAAAAAAGTATCACCTACAGCCTGTTTGTTGACCTTTATTTGCACATATCAAGGTAGACTAAGACAGCAACTACAATTTTCTGCTTGTATTTTATAGAGCCACATAGGCACCTCTGTCTTCACAGAATAAGGTAAAATAGGCAGCTACTTGCCCTTTCAGCGCAGGCCAATTAAAAAAGGTTTTCCACCTGAATTGAATTGTCGCCAGTCTCTTTTGTACCTGCTTGGTTGGTTCTTTGTCTTAGTGTGCGGGTACCTTGCTTCCTTTTGGTACCGTTTAAATCTTCATTAGACACCTGCTACAACAAGTCTATAACATTTACATAATTAATTATTGCATAGTTGGACTGGGTAACATTTACTGTTATAATGATGGTTACTGCCTACCAATAAGATTTTACTTCTTGACAGTGGACTAAATTCTGCCCAAGGAGGAGCCCCTGCAATGCAGGAAGTTGGGGGGGGGAGTGGAACCAAAGCAGGAAGGGGACCCACGTGGTGGTAGAGAAGGCAGAGCGGCAAACTTACTTGAAAATGTTTGCCGTGCTGCCTCCTGCTCGTCTTCTCTCTACTTTGAAGTTTTCAGATGTGGCAGCTATCACCTCCCGTTGCCGGGCTGAAGTCTCACAATAACAACCGTGGTTCATGGCTCTTATCGCGAGGCATTGTCCCAGCAGAAGGAGATGATGGCTGCCAGACCTGAAAACTTCAAAGCAGAGAGAAGAGGAAAGGCAGGCAGTGTGACAAACATTTTCAAGTAAGTTTGCAAGGGTAAGGGTGCATCCACCCCCGTTCCTTGACTCCCCCCACCCCCTGCCCTGACAATAAGAGTCCTTGGCAAACTTCTGCTTCGTGGCTCCTCATTAGAACTTACAGTAGGCCACTGCATCTTGATGAGACATTCCAAGACCTTTAAATCACAAGCACTTTCTTCTACCATGTGAGCAGACGTGCACAATTAAAACTGTCAGATGGAAAACTAAGGAAGCAAGCAACAACAAGAAGAAAAAGATTCTGAACTTGAATTCTTACCATGATGCCTGCACTTTGACATGCACTCAAACGCACTTCATAATCCCACCTTTAAATGCAGTTTTTCACAGGTTATTAACTTCAGTCTCACAAAAGGAATTACAGATGACTTTGCCCAGAATCTAATTTAATGCTGATTGCTTTAAGATCACTTTGCCACACAAAGTGTTAAAGCTTGGATGGCTGAAGCAGAAAGGAGACATTATACATAAATATCTCAAGTTTTCGGTGGATCCCATTTTCAGAAGATTCCTCCCCCAGGCACTGTCACAGAATAAGAAAAACCTGTTTAACTGTCAACCTGCAAACCTCCCACTCTTTGCAAGAGATAAAAAAAAAACACAGTAATGTTCAAAGAGCTGCTATAAAAATGATGAAACCTGTAACAGTAACTGGCATTACTTTTACCCCTAAAATGGAACCGATTGCCAGTTTAGATAATCTTTTCACATGGCCGTTGCTCCCAATAGTTTGTGAATTAGAAGTGTTACCAAATTGCAAATAGACTAGCTACATTAAGAGTCATGTAATTAACTATGCAAACAGGTAAGTGGATGGATGCCAGTTCTTCACTTAAATCCTAAAATTTGGGGGGGTAGAGAGGGGAAGGCTGGGAACGCTGTTCCTTGTTTGCTGTGCTCATGACCTTCTTGTGTTCATGTATTGATTTTTCTGTGCTTACTCTGTGCAGCTACAGCACTATAGAGCAGAAATTCCACAGAGAAGGAGCAGATTATATCTTAAGAGAGAGCAGGATCGTAAGAGGTGGTGAAGGTGAGAAGCGGAGGCAGTTCATGTGGGCCCATGGTTGCTATGGTGGCACCTCTGTGAGAGCAGGACTCATGAAAGTCCACAGTGAACATGTTGTCGCATAATTTTTTTTTTAACAGTTCTTCTATACCGCATAAGTCTGTAAAGCCATGAGGGATGCTGCCCTTTCAGCATAAGTCCCTCTAGGTATTTTACAAGACTCCACATTCAGCAGGACCTTCGGTAAAACACAGAGGGAAATAAGCATGTCCCGGCCTGGATATCTCAATTCCTAACTCAATGACCCATGCACAAAGGGGCTTTACCTGCAAATGCTGCTTGTATGGTTTTGGCTCCATTTCTGTACTCCGCTAGAAGACCTCTCACAAGGCAGCAGGAGCACGGGATTGCACTATGCACTATGGAAGCAGAACGGGAAATGGCGGCGGCCCCTTTTGCAGTGTGTGCTCTGCGGCAGTGCCCGAGTACACATGGTTCCAACACATCACTGAATCACACCGGAGAAGGAAGTGCCGACGGATGCTGCAGCAAAAATTTGAAGCCAGGGGAAGTGCCAGCTGCTGGCTCGGGAAGAAAGAGCGCTAAAATTCTCAGGCAGGCTACACTTCAAGATCAGAAAGACATGTTGGATGCTTAGGCATTAAGGAGAGACCATGTCCATCTGGCTCTCTGGTGTGCAGGTATACATGCATGCCGCCAGTTAAGGAAGAGCACAAATGTATGGATTTATACCCATCCGCACATAAATAACAGAAATAAGTATAGAGCAGAAATAATGATTCTCCTCAGGCAGCTTGCAGTCCCTGGTACCATATTATTTGGGAAATTGTAAAGCCTTGATCCAGCCTCACTAAATAGGCAGTTCTACACTTCTTTATTTAAACAGTTCCAAAGCTATTCAGAATGTGCCTTGCAGTACTGGAGAAGATGTGAAAGAGGCATTAAGAAATAGTGTCAGGTCTGTAAGACCTGACAGGATGGTAAAAGTTGGCAGTGGTAGTACGAGCTTTCAGAGGATGAGTCACTAGAGGTGAAAGAGTTATCTTCTTAAGATCATTATAAATGTCAGGATTTTTTTCACTTTTAAGTATCACTGGCACCAACACTCAGAGGAAGACGGAAGGCAGTGGATGGGAGTACATATTCAGAAAACACGATGTACAGCAAAGCAGAACACAGATTCTAAGACAGAGAAGGCTCATATTCAAGTCTGCTCTGGAAATTAAATTTAAAATAAAGTCCCACACTATTGCTAGTGGAGCAAGCTGTCATAGAACTGGAAAAAGGGGCATTTGTTGCGATTTACTAAAACAGAGGACGATGGCACCAGTATGTAACAGTTTCATCTGTTTTGGGCCAGCTACAGTTGGGTGATGCAGTTTTACCGATATTTTCAAAATGAATAAGATAATAGAGTGACAAATGGAAGAGGAAAAACACATGAGCACCCACAAAAATGATTTAGGAGGTGATTGAAGAGTTACGTGCTGCCTGCATATGTAAAACTAATGTTTACATGTCTAAATGGCATATATTTATACGTCTCCAATATAAGGCAATGTTAATCACTCCACTCTAACCTCAGTCAAACGTGACACTGGTTTTCCTATTTGTGAGAATTCTTTGCTTACTATTATAACTACGTGCCCGGAAGGTCTCAGACTTGTCGGCACTGTACCATAGACGTAAAGATATCTATCATGGTGCCTAATAGCATCAATGACCTTTTCAGCACATTTTTTATACTGATGTAAATAAAATCCCACAAGTGAAATATTCAAATTGTTTATAAACTAAACGCTGCTTAGCTTTAAGTGCTCCCCAATGCCATCCACTGGTGCCCTCTCTTGCGTTTCACTCTTTATGAGCTTCTTCAGGGGGGTTCGCAACTAAAAAGAATTGAAACAGCAAAAAGAGTTATAAAAGAATCAATCGTTGTTTCTCCATATCTACTGTCTTGAGAAATCCTTAAAACTTGACTCATTTTAAAACAGTTTCCACATACCATTGAAAACCTTCCAAACCCATGCTGCAGACGCTACCCTCGCCGAGGTTCTCTGGATCAGTAAATGTTCAAAAAAACGCCGCGCATGCGGGTTATCCTTAAGACTCCCTATTATACCCTCCTGTGATGACGTCACTATTGGTGATTTCAAAGACACGCTCCCCAATCTATATATGTATTCAGACCCTTGGGCGACAATGTTTGCAGGTTGAATATCCAACGTTGTTCCTTTATTAAAAGCGTTTGTTCTTGTGATTTTCCATTCATTCCTAAAGAAACCCTCTCAATGCAGAAACATCGTAAATCTTCAAAATTATGATTATTCTCTATACAATGTTGAACCATCGGTGCCGTTATGATTTTACATTTTAACCGGCTTTTATGTTCTGCCATTCATATTTTAAAGGGTCTTGTAGTTTTTCCTATATATAGTGGATCACAGGGGCAGCACACTGCGTAAACCAGGAATGGGGTGTCGCAGGACGTGTTGTCTTTCAAAATGTAACTCCTTCCATGACAGATAAATTTCTGAATCTCATTAGTAATCTCGCAAATGCCACAATGGCCACACTTCTTGTGACCCTTTATTTGATTCTCTTCTTTCTCCTCTGTTATAGACTGCAAAACAGCTGGACTTAACTTTTCCTTTAAATTTCTGGCCCTCAGCCACACGCATCGTATTGTTTTCTCTTCCAGGCCTGGGACATTACTCAACACATTACTGTGCTTTGATATTATTTTTTGTATTTTGAAACTTAATGGAGAATATTTAGTTATTAAATTTATGTGTCCAGTGTCCGCTGTTTTCCTTTCACTTTTATTGTTTGTAGCCCCCACCAATCACGATCTCTCCTTGTACAATGCTCTGTAATATGCCCGTTGAATCACTTTTAAGGGGATATCCCCTTTCAAAAATTTTTTTGATAAAATCTGAGACTGTTTTTTATATTCCTGTACATCAGAGCAATTCCTTCGGAAACGTAAGAATTGTGAAAATGGCAAACTATCTTTTAATCGTGGTGGGTGTGCACTACTATAGTGTAAAAAAGTGTTCTGATCTATAAACTTTTTATACAAGACGTCTATGGTACAGTGCCGACAAGTCTGAGACCTTCCGGGCATGTAGTTATAATAGTAAGCAAAGAATTCTCACAAATAGGAAAACCAGTGTCACGTTTGACTGAGGTTAGAGTGGAGTGATTAACATTGCCTTATATTGGATACAATTTATCACTCTAAAAATAGACCAAGAGTTATTGTAGAATTACATGTATTTATAAGTAGCATAACAAGTACTACTACAGCTATGAGTGAAGTGAAGCTGATGCATTTCTGAGCTACTCCCGTGCCACTCCTCTTTTAAGTAAAAAAGTTATTTTTTGCTATGCAAATATTGTATTTCACTACAAAGGAAGTTCTTCCGGAGTCGGACCACTTTGATGAAAGGGATGCAGCTTGGCAATCGTCAAAATCATTATGCAAAGACAGAGAGAGCTTGGTGAGGGCTTCTCACATGGCGGCTAAGGTACTAGCCTCACCCCTCACTATCAGATTCAACTTTCTGTTGGCATAAGATTACCAGATGTCCCCGATTTTCAGGGACTGTCCCCAATTTTAGAACTGTATCCCCGACTCCCACCTGTTTGATAGCCCCCTGCCCCTAATTCCAGCAAGGGGGACAGAGGGAGTAGAAAAAAAATGTTATTTTCAATTTAGTGATTGGAATATGTTAGTCTTTAGAATTTGCATCCATTTTCTTTAAATTTTGCACAGTATGGGGGAAAGGTATCACTGTTTCTATTTCTCTGTTTTGTCTGCTTGGAAGTGGTGGGGGGAGGCAAGGTAATGACTCCTCTTCCGTCCTTCACATCTCGCAGCTCAATCCTGAATACGTGTTCCAGATTGGCCAGCAAAAAAATTTGGCAGCCTTATGTTGGTAGCAATTTCAAGAGTGTGGCTGAAGCTTTGGAAGCAAAATCTGATGTGGTTAATCTGATGCTAGACCAGTTTAGTGAAAATGTGATGGATTTGGGTAACTGCATGATAGTGACAGAACAATGGCTATCAGATGCAGAGGACTGCCAGATCACTCAGAAAAATTATTCCAGATGCACGTGAAAACAAACTAATGCAGGAGAATGTGGACAACTTAGAGAACAGATCTGGCAGAAAGGGCAAGCATTTGTTGGTATACCTAAATCAGTAGAGGGCAATGCCCTGCTCGGTTTGCTGGAGACTTGGCTGCCTCATGAGCTGGGCCTTTCAGAAGATTCTGGCACACTGCTAATCTAAAGAGCCTACAAATGAGGGACAAAAAGCAACACTACAAGCCCCAGGACTATGATTGTTCATATATTAAACTTTGCAGGAATGGATTCATTCTATAAACATATCAAAAGCAAGGATATCTGGAGGAGAAAAAAAATGCAGATTTTCCAAGAATACTCGGCAGTAGTGGCTACATTTAAAGAATTCTTGACAGTGCGTTTGGGACTATTTTAGAAAAAAGTAAAATGTATGTTGCAATTTCTGGCTTGATTGAGAGAGTCCAACATACTGGGATGGCAAATGCAAAGGTTCTTCTGGACTCCTTCATTCTGAACACTTGAGAAATGGACAGCAGAACAATGCTCTTTCACTTTATTTTTTATGAGTAGTTTTTGTTTCCCCTTAAAATCCGTGGTTAATGTATGCGAACTAGCGGAGGTGAATGGTTGTGATGATGTCCATGAATACTGTAAAAGATAAATTAAGCTGATAGAGAGGAGGGTGGTACCAGAATGCACGTCTACTTGACTCTTCCTTAGCAATGGGAATTTGGGATGCATGTGGGGAGTTGGTGTTGTTGAGGGAGTTATGTACTGTTTGCCCACTCTGGAATGACTTGGGAAGGAAGGTGAGGAGCTGAGGAAGGGTGGGAGGGGAGTTAAAACTTGCTTAACAGTGTTTCTTATAAATCGTAACATCCAGTGGTCAGCACATAACAATTCTTTGAAGAACGGAAGTGTCTCAAAGTCAAGAACTCTATGGGAAACTGCTGACTAACCACTGTCAATGGCAAAACAGATTTCTCTAAAGAGATGTCACAGCATCATTTTGGTTCTTAGTGATGTTTTGATTCTTGATTCTTCTGATACTTGAAGACGTCCTACTAGTTTACTGCAATGCATGAGGTCAGAGTATCTTGCTGGGTCAAAGAGGAGATGAGGGTCCAGGCCAATGTTCCCTCTAATTTTCTGTAGGCTGTGTGCGCATAAAATATCAGCTGTGCAGCTTTTGAAGGAAGGTTAAATTTTTGTGCGCCACATAACGACACTCGGAGTTATATACTATAAAATTTGACTACATGTCAGAATACAGTATGTATACCACATTGATTTATTCAAATTAAATGAAAATAGACAATTACTAAATGAAGTGGAAAATTTCTAGTAATTACAATCACAACTTTTAAATTTTAAGACGTCTGTGTTTTCTATCAGAATCAGAACCGTAATTTTTGTGCGCTCTGTTGTAAAGTATGTGCGCTCGCTTGGCGAGGTGTGTGCGCGCGCACACACGCACAGCTTAGAGGGAACAGTGGTCCAGGCTGGGAGGCCTTCACCCTAGGGATCAAAAAGGAAAAGCGATGGGAAGAACAGAGGGCTATATTGCAGATGGTGAGGAATGTAGTTGGGTTAGGGTCTCCTGTGAAATGAACAACAATCTTACACACCCTCAAAAAGCAAAAGGCAACTGCTGCAATGTTACAGGAAACCTACCTAAATGATTCTAAACATATTAAGCTGAAAACAAGACTGGTTGGGGCATGCGCTCTACATCACTTCAGGCATCAGAAAAGCTGGAGTAGCAGTTTTAGTATATAAATAGATTCCTTTCAAATGTATCGATTTGAAGAAAGAATCAGAGGGCAGCCATTTGACTGTTACTGTGACATTATTTGGGGAGAATATGATGATATGTAATATATGGGCCTACAACAATTACGATCATCCATTTTTCACAGAACTGGTCAAGAAGTTAGTATTGATCAGAAATACCACGCCCATGCTGGCTGAGGACTAACTGTATCCATGACCCATATGTCAAAAGAACATCACACAAGAGAAGTCACAGACTGAAAAAGTCAATATTTTGGGGGGAATATTCAAAGGCATTTACGTGGTTTGTGGACCTGCAAACCATGTAAGTGCCGCTCACCAGGATATTCAGCCTGTTACTGTCACTGAATATGTCTGATTTGGGTCACTAAAAGTCCCGATGTTAAGTGCTTAGTGTTGGGGTGTTCCAGGGTGGAGAGGGGAGCGGCACCACAGGTTAATAGGGCAGCAGCAATATTCAGTTGCTGCCTGGTTATCCTAACCAGCTGAAGTTAGCTGTCGTAACTTTAGCTGGTCTTGTAATAGCGCCAGTAGCTGAATATCGCCGCTGACTGGATAGAAAGATGGCATTCTGGGCAACCTGGATATTCAATGCCCGGAAATGGCCCCAGCACTGAATATCTGGGGCAAAATTAAAGCGGCGACAGCCAGCCGCTTTAACTGTGCTGACCATTGCCATTGAGGTCCTCCCATTCTTTATTTTCTGCTTGATCCCTAACAATAGTACCGTGAGATTACTGCCAGGGGTCAGAGTCACTATTTTGTACCAAGACGCAGATGGTCAGGAGCATTCCGAGACTGTTCAAGCTTTCTTTTAGCCACAAGGGACCCCTGATAAGAGTTGTGGGTGGCAGGGGTGGGAAGGACCTGCTTCTGGACATCAAGGGCTGTTGGAGATAGGGTAAGCTGCTTCTGAATGTCAGGGGATGCAGGGCCATGGTAAGAGCATTCTCAATAGCATGAATACACTCATAGGGTCATTCTGAGCCATGAATAGTGGGAATGGACGTCCATCCCGCTATTTGTGCTGGCTCCTGCCCCGACTAACTTTCCCACCGGTTGTGCAGGGAAGTTAGACAGGGGCGGGCGGGTGGGTAATGGGCAGTCTCTGGTCCTGGACATACAGGGCCAATTCTAATGTTGGCCCTGTACGCCCAGGGCCAGTGACATGTGTGGGGAAGTTATTCCACCTCCGAGGTGGATCGGAAGTGATTTTTTTAAGTGCCCCGGGCTCGGAAGGGGCGGGGGGGGGGGGCCAGGGGACATTCCCTGCAGCCCAACCCTGGCATTAGAAGGCCAGATCAGGGGTCGGCTTGCAGGGAATAAACCCCTATTTCAAGCGCCGGCATCACGGCTTTTAAATGCTCCATTTAAAAGCCCTGACTAGGTTAGTTGGGCAGGTCATGTATATGCAGGCCAGACTGAATCGCAGTCCCAGCCTGCATGTACATGACTGATCGCAATTCTGATCCCTCAGGGAGACGTGCCACGCGGGATCAGAATCACGATCCCTTCTGTACGTCCAACTCAGACCGGATATACAGAGGGATCTACATCTGGAACAGAATTGGGCTGTTACTCTCTTCTCTTCTACGCTATCTGCAGTAGTGATGGTGCATGGTAACTTATTGTGCACTAACCAGAAGATGCTATCCATGTCCATAACCCACCCATTCTCCTCCCATCTCCCACTCCCTTCCAAGGCAACAGTTACTGTTCATATTAGTGCACAGTGTCCAGGCCGTGTAGTAACTGCTACTGCAGCCATGTGCTAACAGTTACTGTACCTTACTTCACATGGTACCGGTTGATTGCACTTTTATAAACATGTCCGCTTTGACCCAGTGAAAAGCGGGATATAAATACAGCTAAATAAATAAATAAATAAATAAATGTCCCTCTGTCTTTTGGAGGCATTTTCATGTGCGCACCTTATAAATCCCTCACTTAGTTTGCAGCTTGTCATACTGAGAAGGCTTATGTGCATCAGTGATGCCAAGAGCTATGCTATCAGCAGCATAATGATGGGCAGGGTCTCCAAAGACAGACAGGTCTCAGCTGAGGTGCCAGACTAGAATAAATCATCCATCTGGCCAGGGGCAGTATGGGATGGTGTTGGTGGGAGAGGATCACATTCTGTAACACTGGTGTTACCTGCATGGAAGAAAGGCTTGGCAATCTAATTCCATATCTTGCCATAAAGGTTCAATGGACAGTCACAACAAAACAAATTGTAATTATAGCGTGGGAAGTTGAGGTTACTAGGGAAGAACTGAAAACTCAGACTAAAGCCAGCATTTAAAATGCGATTGGAACAAAGTCCTTGCAATGTCTGACTGCTGATGTAGCTGTGCATGAAATGAGAGTTAAACGTAGATCAATTGTTTACGCCATCAAAAAGTAGAAAGACTAGGGGACATGCAGTGAAGCCACAGTGTAACCATTTAAGACTAATAAGAGAAAATATTTTTTCACTCAACGTATAATTAAACTCTGGAATTTGTTACTGGAGGATGTAGTAAAAGCTGTCAGTGTAACTGGGTTTAAAAAAGGTTTGGACAAGTTCCTGGAGAAAAGGTCCATAAACCATTATTAAAGAGGACCTGGAAAATCCATTGCTTGCCCCAATACAAGCATGGTGGAACCTGTGTGTCTTTTTGGGAAATTGCCAGGTTCTTATGACCTGGATTTGCTACTGTTGGAAACAGGATATTGGGCTGGATGGACCTTGGTCTGACCCAGTATAACATTTCTTATGTTCTTATCAGAGTCAAAATCTGCAAAAATGTCTTACATATTGGGACATGGAATGTACGAACATGAACCAAGAGAAGCTAGGGGTGGTCAAGAATGAAATGAAACATGCACAACTTGTTTGTTGCATATCAGTGAACTGAAATAGACTGGCTTTGGGCACTTTGAACCTAATGATCACATGGTATACTATACTGGAAATGAAAGACAAAGAATCGGTGTATTTATAATTAAGAAAAAACATGCAAGAACTGTAATGAAATAGTGTGGTCAGTGAAGGCTTAATTTCTATTTGTGTATGAGGAATGCTCATCAACACAATTATTATTTAGGTATATGCACCAACAGCATATGCAGAAAAGAATGTAGCTGATCAGTTCTATGAACAAGTAAAAGCTGAAATCAACAGAACATGCAAACAAGATATACTAATAGTTATGGGCGACTGGAATGCAAAAGTTGGGAACAAAGAAGAAAGCAAAGTGGTCGGAAAATAAGAGATTGGCAACAGAAAGGAAGCTGGAGAAAGACTGATATAATTCTGAGAGGCCTATCGTCAATTCATCTCAAACACCTTCTTCCAGCAACACAAAACGCCAACTGTACATGTGGACTTCACCCCAATGGAATGTACAAAAAGCAAATTGATTACATTTGTGGTAATCAACAATGGAAAAGTTCAACAACATCAACAAAGACAATACCTGGAGCTAACTGTGGTACAGATCACCAGCTATAAGTATGCAAACCCAAGCTAAAGATGGAAAAGAGCAAGCCACTCATGAATGTAGCAAAATATGATCTTGAAAATATACCACCAGAATTTAAAGACTGCCTGAGAAATTGATTTGCCGCTTTGAATAGAAGCACCAGAAGAGTTATAGGAGAACATCAAAAAAGTTGGGTTCGAAGAAAGTGAAATGTCCTGTTCAAAAGATGAAAGAGTAAAAATGGTCAAAATGGACAAGCAAAGAAATTCTGAAAATCCCTCAGAAATGCTGAAAGCTAAAGCCAGAAGAGAAAGAGATATAGTCATAGTACTTAACAGAGATTTCTAATATGCAGCAAGATGAGATCTAGAGAATTACTACAATGACACATGTAAGGAAACAGAATTAGAAACCATGAGAGGAATCACAAGATTGACTTTCCTAAAGCTATGAGAAAATCCAAGCTTCAAATTGGAACGCTTAAAGATGCTCAAGGATCCATGTTGAATGATGTGAGAAGATCAAGGAATTGTAGAAAGAATACACGTAGTTATTATACTATAAAGACCAAATGGGTCAACAATCATTTCAACCCGTATGTTATGATCAGGAAATGGTGATGAAAGAAGAAGCTGAAGCAGCATTGAAAGCAATATCAAACAAAGCACTGGGCAGTGATAGCATGCCCACTGAAGTACTGCAGCAATCAGATGCAGCTTTTAAAAAACTTACAGGCTCTGTAAGTATTACTTTACTGGAAGAGCTCTGTGTTCATACCAGTCTGAAGAAAGGTGATTTGACTGACTGTAAATTATTGCACAATCACTCTGATCACACCCACCAGCAAGATTCTACTCAAGATCATTAAGTGAAGACTACAATCATTCCTGAAATGAGAACTGCTTAAAATGCAAGCAGGATTGAGGAAACGGCAAGGAACAAGAGACATTATCGCAGATGTGAGATGGATCCTTAAAAAAGAAAAAAGGATATCTACATGTATTTCATTGACTGCAGCAAGACCTTTAATTGCATAAATCATTAAAAACTCTGGGCCACATTAAGAAGCATGGGTATATCAGAATACCTGATAATTCTCATGCACAACCTTTACTTTGATTAAGAAGCAACAGTCTAAATGGAACAAGGAGAAGCATAATAGTTTAAAATCGGCAAAGGTGTACAACAAGGCTGTTCAATTTATATATAGAACAAATCATCAGAGAAACAAGACTGTATGATGAAAACTAAGGTGTGAAGATTAGTGAAAATCAACAACTTTCACTATGTTGATGATACCAGGTTACTGGCTGAAAGTGAAGATGATCTAAAACATCTGCTTATCATGAACAAGGAACATAGTCTTAAAATGGGTCTGCACCTTAACGTGAAGAAGACAAAGATCCTTACAAATGGCAAAATCAATAATTTCATCCTTGATGGAGAAGAAATAGAAATAGTAGACATCTTTAACGTGCTTGGATCAGTAATCAACGATGAAATCACAAGCAGGCAAGAAGACCAATGATGCATTGCTCTTGACAGAATGACCATGAAGGACCTGGATATGATTTTCAAGTGCAAAGAAGTATATCTGCATACAAAGATTAGACTTATCCAACCCATGGTATTTTCAATAATGTCAAATGGATGCAAGAGTTGAATAGTGAAGAAGAAAGACAGGAAGAAAATTTGATGCCTTTGAATTATGGTGCTGGTGAAAAATACTGTATATATCGGGTGAAGAGAAAGATCACAAGAGAAAGACATCATGCTTGGCAAGGTTGAAGATCAATGCACAAGAGAAGACTGGCAATGTAATGAATCAATACAATAACAGCATCTATGGATGCCACTCTATCAACAATTAGCCACTTGACTGAAAACCGAACACAGTTTAGGACAACTATCTGCAAGTCACCATGAATCGACATTGACTCAATGGCACTTGAGAACACTACTACCTCTTTATAAATAAGGAACAGAAATTAATGAGGCACAGGGCCATCTTTAACTTAGTGGAGGAGTAGTATGCATAGTTTTATGTAAATGGAAGTTTGGCCAGCTAAAATGAGCCAAGCTAAAATTTATGATATCTTTCTAGAAATAATGGCTTTCTTATACTGTATAGCCACAATACCTCCCAGAACTCAAAGCTCCATTCTGAATGTGAATACTGATAGATTCTGCAATATCTGATAAATTAATTTTTAAAGTCACATAGAGCCTTATAAGAATGGTGATTGCTAGTTTATTGCTGCAAAGTTATTATGCTAGCTGCAGAAACCCAAGAGAACCTTTAAAGAAACCCTATGGGGCGAGCATCTTTAAATTCACCAGAGAACCTTCCGATCTATGGGAAAAAGAAAAGTCTCCAGCCTTTCTCCTACAGACGTTCTCTTCAAAATTCAAATTCCCCACCTCAATTCCACCAATCCGGTTGAGGATTACTCTATAACCACTCTGAGCAAAGCCACAGTATAGTGGTCGAAATATTGGTTCCAGTTACAAAGATGCAGCATAACCCAGAAAACTACAAAGTTTGGTGGTTGCTAGTGCTGGTAGGCAATGGGGAGAATGGGGGTCAAGGGGAGGGAACTTTATATGTTAGGAGGGCACCAACTTGCCTCTCCAATTATTTTTGAAAGGAACAATGTGGAGCCTGTTACTCCTCTCCTTGCATTCATAAGATGATGTAATAAAGAATATGCGTGGGTGTCTATAACAACATGAGAATGTTCTAATCACTATTGCTGAATTATAGAAATGTCTTGTGTACCCTCTACGGTTGGCAATTACAATAGTATCCCCATAGATCCAAGCTACATATGCCAAAATGCAGTTGGTGCCGTTGAGTCAATTCTGACTCCTGGCGATCTGGCAGCCCCTGGATTTTCTTGGCAGGGTGTGACCGGAAGTAGATTGCCAGGCCTTTCTTCCGAGACAATGGAGAGTAAAATGACTTGCCCAAGGCCATAAGGAGTGCCAGTGGAAATCAAACTCTGATCTCTTGGCCACCACGTCACTGCCCTAACCACTAGACTACTCCTCACAAGCTACATATAGAAATATTAAAAAGACTGTGTTCAGATTTTAAGATCATATTTATTCATACACTTGTTAACAACTATTTAATGTGAACTTGAACTTTGAACTGGATTTTATGTTATACTCAATAAACAAGTTAAACATAAAGCAGGCAGAGAGTTAAAGGAGACATGATCTGGGCAGTCCTTCAAAATATATGTGTACTTCATATTTTAAAACAGCGATACTCATATCCCAGAAAATTTCTCCATCAGCATTTACACTTTCTTCAAATTACACATAACTCTCGGCAAACTTCTCATCTGGACCTGGGATTTGGAGGGGAGTTTCAGGAGAGAATTCTGCTCAACTCTCTGATACTCAAAGCCACTTCCAATCGCCAAACATTCTGAGTTTTACAGGATAGCTCCTTAATTAGTTTCCCGCGGACATGCAGATATCCAATATGTGCCATCTGTAAGTACAAGTGGAGCCACTGACATGTAGAAGCAGCAAAATATCAGCACTTATACGCTCATGGAATGCGACTCTCGTGCAGGGTCAGATCTAAGAGTTCGGCTCCTATAGGCAAGAACAGACAGCAGATTCCAGAGAGGTTCAGAGATCTCAAAAATTGGAGAGAGCCAGAAAAGGAGCAGAGGACAGCCGTAGTGCCGTAGTGATGTCCCTGAAAAAGCAGCACATGAACATGGCCCTAAAGTAAGCTGATGGACATGCCTCTTTGACCTGGGGTATTTAGCCCCTTCAAAATTTGGCACACTAGGCAGTTACCTGTGTTGCCTATCCCTGAATCTGGGTCTGCTTATATGTGCTAACTTTGTGATACCACCTTTTAATGATGTTTTTGACAAATGACTGTTCGTATTGTGTTTGGCACCAAATGCACATGCTTCTGACAGCGTTATATGTACAGTATTTTAGAAAAGGCATCATTTTTTTTGAATGCATGAACCTAAATGTCCGTTGTCTGACCATTGCTGAAAAATACACAGTGGGGAAACCAGGACTCCAAAGGATGTATCCAAATTAAGTTCATTTATTCACTACAATCAAACACGTCCATGTTTCAGCAATACATGCCTGCATCTGAAGTATTATATCATCTTAAGAACATCAACATAAAAGTAAAATAACAATACATAAAAATTGCAATTACAAATGAAACAACATACAAATCACATTAAAGAGGAACATAATAATAAGAACATTAAAAAATTGGAGGGAGAAAAGAAAAACAATTAATTGATTAATAATAGCATCCTCAAGACACTTGTGTGTAAAAAATGAACAAAAATGCAAGTGAATAAAAAAGTGACTGAATAAAAAAATAAACCAGTATCCCTTAAGTACTAAAAACATACATCTGGAGCCCCATTGAGGAGGATGGAAGGATGCTGGGATGCAGATCAGTAGTGTGAGAGGGGGCTGGGATGCAGATTGGGAGGAATCAGATTTTTTTTAATGCAACAGACCGCAGTAACATCCACATAGCACAGATGCATTTACTGTGTGGTGGTATCTTATTGTGAAATTCTGAACACCATATTTTAAAAAGGATAAAGCAAAATTAGAAAAGGTAGAGAGAAGAGCCTCAAAAATGGAAAAAGGGCATGGTTTCTCTAACTTGGAAAAGAGATGGCTGAAAGGAGACATGATAGAGGTCTATAAATCAACGAATAGAGTGGAACAGGTAAACGTAGATCGGTTGTTTATTCCATCAAAAAATAGAAAGGTTAGGGGACATGCAATGGAGCTACAATGTAACCCATTTAAGACTAATAAGAGAAAATATTTTTTCACTCAATGCGTAACCAAACTCTGGAATTCGTTACCGGAGGATGTAGTAAAAGCTGTTAGTGTAGCTGGGTTTAAAAACAGTTTGGACAAGTTCCTGGAAGCAAGATCTATAAACAATTATTAAAGTGGACCCGGGAAATCCACTACTTGCCCCGGGATAAGCACTGTGGAAACTTTGTGCTTTTTAGGGAACCTGCCAAGTACTTGTGACCTAGATTGGCCACTGCTGGAAACAGGATACTGGGCTTGATGGACCTTGGTCTGACCCAGTATGGCATCTCTTATGTTCTTATGGTAACTGCAGGGCAGATGCTGGGCACGCCTCAGCAGTTACCACGCAGGCCTTGCACCTACTGAGTGTTAATTTTTGCATCTAATGTGTGGTAAGTGCAAAGATCTACTGCATTTTAGTAAATAGGCCTCTTAGGGCAGGACTTTACTAAGCTAGAAATGCGCCCTGTGCGACTTAACGAATCTAGCACCCCCCCCTTCCACCCAGCCATGTCCAGTAACTTACTCTTTTTGAGCTTCCCGGAAGCCCAATAATATCATCAGCGCCCCTTCGAAACTACAGTCTGAAGCACTCTGAATTAGTTCTTCCTACTGTATCAACATAACTTCAACAGCATTTATCTGGTTCATTTATATTTTATACATGTGGTCTATAAATATATATACTACACAGATAAACAGTGGTATTTTCAAGTACATTTCACACTCCTTTATAAAGTATGATTCACTGGATTAAAAGCTGTTATGTTTACCTTTGACTAGTATGTTCAAAGGTAGTTTAGACTTTTGGCTTTACAGTATATGCAATGATTAGTACTTTCAAAGAGGTCTTCATTAATTATTAGTAGAGAGGATGTGAATTGAGCTAAGTATGTTATGACCTGTCTTTAGGCTTTTATCATTGTCCAGTTTTACTGTAGATTAATTAACCAGAGGACTACATGTCAAGTAATCATTTGCAGTGTAAGTGGTCCAGCCCATATAGTATATAATATGGCAAAGATATTTGTGAAAAACCCCACATTCTCTGCCCTTTTGACTCTTAAAGCATGTGTGTAATAGAGTTGCAGGAGAGTGTATGAGTCACAATCCCTAGGAACGGTTCCTCCTTCAAGATTATCCATATTTCAGCCATAAGGACAATTAGCGACTTCACTGCTAGAACAGAACATGAGAGTCATGTTTCACAGGACATAAGCCTTTTTTTCTCATTTATTGTTTCTACAACTGTCCTATGGTTTATAGAGACCTAGAGACATTTGGCTTCTTCTTCTTCTCCCTTTATTTCCTTGTTACACTCCCTCCCATGAAAGCACATTTTCTTCACCGAATGAATTTGAGATGTCACGGTAGAAGACCCTGCATACTTGGCATTGTGGGGGAATAAAGTAGCAATGCCTGCCTCTCGCTCTGCAGAGGACAAAAAGCGATTAAAGAGTTCAGTATCATCAATTATAACAGTCACAGCATGCTAAACTCATACTTCTGCAGGGCTGCGGACTGCAGGCTGAACAGACTGTAAGGCTCGGCTTGAGTGAACCTTGAAGAGGGACAAATCGTGACCCAGACAAAGCCCACCCAGAGCCCTTGTCATGGACTGCACTCTAGCAACAAGCAAGGACGTTTCTGTCCGTGGGATGAGACGAAGAAAGACTTCATCACATGGCTGATAACAGGACTAAAATTGATCAAAGTCTGGCCCTTTCGCCTTATCTATGAGGAATCATAATTCAGGAATGAAGCTGCCCTCAGCTGACTCCTCCCCTACCATTAATTTCCATTCAATCACGGCACATAAAGTGCAGTCCATGCTCTAGCAGCCAGATGTTATCATTCCAGGATTTTACTTATAAACTGATGCTGAAACCTGAGTGGTTGATGAGGCTAGCTAAGCAGTTGTACCTTTGACCTGCTTGCATTAAACTTGCCCAATCAATTTAAGCTTAGTATAAACACGGTATCCCAGAGTCCCTCATGACTTTGGTGGTGAGAAGAAGCTGACTAAGCCTAAACAGTTTTTAACAGCAATCTTGTCTTACAACACCAAGGGGATTTGCCATGTATTGGGGGCTTTATGGAACCATACGAACATGCTGAAAGAATTAAAGCCCTTTAAAAAGGAAAAAATTGATGGTGACAGTCCATTCTGAAAATCAACTTTTCAGATGTCAGCACAATCAGAATTGGAAACAAGCCAAAAATGGTTTAAAAAAATCTCCCCCCCCCCAAAAAAAAATTGCCACAAACATTTTATTCATTATTTGCGGTGGCAGCAAGCTGATGTTCAACGAAAACCTTAAATCTCCTAATAAGAGAATAGCAGCTCTGTGCCCTTCCAAAATTACATTATCTAATGGAGTCTGGACCATTCAAATATTTTCTTTTAACGATATCGTAACTCTTCCCATAGCAATGTAGTGTGGGGCCAGAGCAACCACACTGGCAAACTGTTTCAGATAATTGAACTGGTAGTTAAAGTAAGCAAAACGGTCTTGTTTTCATTTGATTCTTGGGCAGGTGCTAGTGTCTAAAGTTTCTGACAAGGCCTCCTCCTTAGACAGTTTAATACACAAGTAATAGTACTCGCTAGCATGAAAGTCACACCATGCAGGAGATCCCAGTTTCTTAAATAATTTCAGTATTTGAAGATATGGAAAGCACCAAGAGCTAAGTTTACTAGAATGTGCTACCACATCACTGCATGTTATTACTAAATAGATCCCAGTGCATTAAATGGGATCCGCGGCAAATAATGCATGCTAATGTGCATTAGCCGTGTTAATGTGGTATTGCACGTTACTAATCTAGTCCCACAAGTTGAAGGGAAATCCCTGATCTCACTGCTGGGGATCTCAATTTTAGATAGCAAATGCTGTTAAACCTGTGATACATCACCTGGAAATATCATATCTACTGGTTCTGAGGAAAACGTTAGAATACTTCCACCCATCCCTATTTTACAAATTCTCTTTTTAATATTCCAGTCCAATCCAATTTTATTGTTTCCATGTCTCGCCATCAAGTGCTCAAGGCGTGGTATAACAAAGTAAAAAAATGTTAAACATCACAGTATACAACATGAAAACCACCACAAATGAATAAAGATTGCAATACAATTACAACTAATTAAACTGATACTGAATTATAAAGTGTCACTGTTATCATCTGTTTATCACTCCACCCTCTTCCAGTGATCTGTAATGACATATGCAAAGAGCCTAAGACCTAGATGCATTTGTACTATTTCAAGCCAGTGTAACTGTAGTTCTTCTTTATTCACGTGAAACAGAGAGGATAGTTCTCAAAATCTTGCCAACGACACATTAAAGGGCCTGTTCACTAAAATTCATGAAGTGTGGGCCTGTGCTAATGGCTACCACATATGGTGCTTTGATTGGGGGTCTGGGGTATATGATCAGGGGGAGGTTAGGGCTGGCACAGGGGAAGGTATTTGGGGCCGTTACGGGGGAGGTTGATTCTGTGATGTGTGAGGGGGGTGGAGTTAGTGCTGCCAGCAGGTGGCTTGGGTCTGTGAACAGGGGATGGGAGTTGGCACTGAGAGTTGGTGGCTGCCATTGGGGGGGGGGGGATTGGGGACATAATCTGGGGGTTGGTGCTGTCACCAGGGGAATTTGGATTTGTAAATCAGGGGGTTGGAGCTCTCACCACAGAGTTGGGTATGTGATCGGGGGAGATGGGGCTGCTACTGTGGGTTTGGGTCTGAAAATCAAGCAGGTTAGTGCTGACATTGGGGAAATGAATCTGTGATTGGGGGGGGTTGGGGTGCTTTGCTGCAAGGTTTTTTCTGTTGTTGTTTTGGGCTGCTAGTTTTTTTTAACATTTCTTATATACTGCCTTTCATATCAACGTGGTTTACATTGAACAAACTGAAATTACATTGAACAGGGCATTATAACTTGGAGATAACTATTTTACAGGGAACATGGGCAATGGAGGGTTAAGTGGCTTGCCCAAGACCACAAGGAGCTCCTGTGGCACTAGAAACCTCAGTCCTTCCAGCCCAAGGTTGCTGTCCTCTAGTGGGATTTGAACCCCGACCTTCCGGCCTGAGGTGGGCCACTAGGCCACTCCTCCCTCCTAGTTCACAGGCTGAACTCATCCATTCTCTCTCCAGATGCATGAAGTGTGTGGCCTGCATGCTAAATGTAGAGGATCTGCTGCCCCTGCCCCTGTCCCCTGCCCCTACTCCTGTCCCCTACCCCTGTCCTCAGCCCCTCGCTCCCATCTCCTGCCCCTGGCCCCTGCCCCCATCCCCTGTCCCTGCCAACATGCATCCTTTGCACTCGACATATGAAAAGTTAAAAAAAGACTTACTGCACTCTAGAAAATATCCCCCCTAATTTAGTCCAATTAAAGGGTTTCACCTACTTGTTGAACCATATTTCCACATATCTAAATAGAGCAGACAAACAAGCTACAATTCTCAACTAATGACAAGAAAGCCGCACACATAAACATGAGAAAAAGTCATTAAATAATTTTAAAATAGACGTTGCACAGCCTCCAAAAATGCACTAGTTGTATGATGAAGCACGAGTAAGTAAATGATTAAAAATCCAAATAGGAATAAGAATAATGTATAAATTACCCCCAAAACCTGATGAAAACAATAATAGAATGTATAGGGTACAGAAGTAATAATCCCTCCTCTTGCTCTGCCATATCCTCCATTAAAAGACTTGTTAAACATTAGTAGAGCTACATTAAAACAAAACATTTTACTTCTTATCTTTTTATACTTATTTGGAATAAAAGATTTACATGGTTGAATTATCTTGGTGACCAAGCTGTGTTTTAAAATATGAAATCCCTGACTCTACCCTCCAGCTGTTTGTGTGGCACTGGTACACTGATGGATCAGTATCATACTTGCATATAGGCACACACATCTTTTAGACATTTAAATGCCATGAAAATGTAGATAGCGATTTTAGAAAGTCGCTGTTGACATCTGAAGAGCCTCGGTATGCCCGGTTTTCAAGGGAGCGTGCTGTGGGCCTGTTTTGGGTGGGTCAGAAAAGAATGCGTGTATTTCCAATTTTAGAACAGAAATAAGCAAAGACTTTTGAAAAATCAGGATATTGGCATCTATACCTGTTCCAAGGTAAATCTGTCAGATAACTGCCTTGTTTCCACCTTGGGTTTGGATCAGGCATTGTGAGGGGGCTACTGTGCTAATCTGGTGTTTAAAATGACTTCAAAATGTACAAAACAAAGAGTTATGTCATTTGGCTCCTGAACTGGCTCTTTCTGGATGTTCAGCTTTAAAATATGGCACTTTCGGCATTTAGAATTGCAAAATTGATACTTATCTAGGTAAATGTTAGCACATAGACGTACGAAAGGTCACGTGATCCTGCTCCTTTCCTGTACGCCTTTCTTACTAAAGCGTTTCTGCTGGATGTGCCGGCAGTTCCATGTGTACTTTACAGAAGGAGTCACGTTCAGCAGAGCCGGCAAGTCCCATTTCCCAGCTGGAAGCCCTATGCAAAGTCAGCTTTATGAACACCTAAAATAAATTGCTTCATAGTTTTCAAAAGTGAGACTACAAGGGCCAACATACGCAGGGCATGTGCGACCATTAGGCAAACTAGGCAGCTGCCCAGAGCATCAATGGTCCAGAGGCAGTCCGTTGCTGCTGCTGCCACTTCCTCCAGGACCTCATTTCCTTGCACCTGCCCTGCGCATGTGCCAATGCATACAGACTGGCAGACACTAGGATGGAGCTTTCCAAAACGTGATACTGTTTATGTGAAATGTGCTTTAAAAAGGCCATTTCTATGCATAAAACACTGTTTTATCTGCAGAAATGTCATTAAAATTGCCTCCCCTCAAGGAATAAAAAAGAAGAATCAAGAAACACAATGGGAAGGGCCTTAAATATTTTGCATGATAGGCAAAAGAAATGTATAAACCAATAGGGACATCCACAGCATCACATTCACAGTTAAATTTAGCCTTTGGGAAGCAAAATCAATATGATGATGTGAAAAACGTTATAACAAAATTCAAACGATGCACTCCAGGAAACATGCTTTCGCTAAACTGTGTTACAGTCCGTTGCTCATGCGGCAGATGAAAAAGTGAATAAGCACACTAAACATGCATAATTCTATGCAAAGCATGTTGGCTTTGGCGAACCGCAAGAGAAATCACAACAACAAAAGAAAAGAAACACATTAAGTCTCTAGAACTACGCATATTAAAAGAAAAAAATGGTCCTGCAAAACCTATAAAAAGTCTACCATGAAAACAGCAAGGAAAACAGAGTACTGTTGATGGATTAAATCAGCCCTCAGCTAAATTACATGGCAAATTAACTCAGTCACTCTTAGCATTACTTTCTGTAAACCCAAATACCAGCATGCAACTGAGGCAAAACAATACTGCAAGGAATTGGGGGAGGGAGAGAAGAGAGATAGATGAGGGTGGGGGCAGGAAGGGTGGGGAGGGTGTGGGAGGGCAGTGCCAGGGTTAACAGTGGAGAGCAAAAAAACAAAAAAAACCTTGGGAGGTAAATGACAGAGGAGGCAGAGGGAGAGAGAACACGCAACACCTATTACAGAACCCTAAAGCGAGCCTCTGAAAGCAGAGTTTAAAAGAGCGCTATCATGACCTCAGATGAAGCTTGGTGCTTTCTACTTGTAACAGAAGTGCTGCAGACAGCATGCTTAGACCGAGACTTCCAGCTGACAGCTCTGCTCACTTCTCATACAGGCAAAGGCCAGGTGCTGACGCTGGTCCATTAATATCTAATGAAGGAGAAGTATTCTTTCTGACCATCTCTCACTCCCTCCCGGCACCCAGCCAAACAAAGGGCCTTTTGTGTTTTTATTTAGGCGATGCATACCATTCCCTGTCCCAACATATACATAGCTGAAACCTCAAGTTCCCACCAAGCACCTCTCACTTCACCCTGCTGCAGTCTATTAAGTCTTTGATTGGAGCCACGTGTTTGATAAGGGACGCCGTCACGTTCTCTGTTACTATGCTACAGATCTAGAGCTCAGTTCGTTTGCCACCGAACTCTAAACTTGTGTCTCGACCCATTTTAAAAGAGGTATCTTATACGAGATGTTAAATTGGTGATGTTCTGCTGGTTACACAAAAGATGAATTTTGCATAGAATGATATAACTTTTATTTCACAAAACCGGAAAAGAGGAAGCAATGCTTAGGGCAGGCATGTTGGCGCAGTGGTGGTGCAGTACACTGTTATATAGAAGGTCCCTGGTTCAATCCCTGAATTGGGGTCTTGCATATACCAGAGTCAGCTGGGACTAGGCCTTGGGACCATTGTAGCAATGACCAGACTTGAGGAGGGTCTATTAAAAGTGGTGTGTGAAGGCTCATGATGCCTGAATTTCAGTCCTGGTTCCAACTGAGCTGAAAGAAAAAGAGAAACTCTAGGGCCTCCCACTCCCTTCCCAGAAACCATTGCTTAGTCCATCCCATTAATCCTGTGGGATCTATGTGCTTGAAACATTTCCTGAACTTATAGTATTGGATAAATGAATTATCAAGCATCAATCATAACTATGAGATTATTACTCTTAGAAGCAGCTCCCTGGGACCAGAAATATGTTATCATAATCGGCAGAACAAGACAGACATGGGCTTAGTCTTTATGTACAGTCATCTACACATGGGAAAGGGAAAGTACGTGTGAACGTTTGCTTTGAAAATTACCCCAAATCAAAAAGGTCATCAGTGAATATTGTCCCCCTGCCATCAGATCAATACATTATTGTCGGGCTAAACATACTGGAACAGCGAGAGAAACAACTCCCTGCTCAAAAGTATATAACACCCATTTTTTGAAAAAATTTTGAAAAATATATTTAAGAACTTATCTTAATCCGCGGCGATTAATATATCAATCCATGAAAGCCTGGCTTTAAAACGCACATGACATGCATGTTTCGGGTCCCAAGAGGGCCCTGTATCAAGTATTCTGCCGCTGTAACAAACATGGAAGTAGTAAATGCCGGGAACCCAACTGCCGAGCCAAACAGATGTTTGTATGGCAATGTCGGACATCTATTGGCTGCAAAAATGACGTCAATCTGATCCAATTGGATACAGACCGAAGAAAGACGAGCACCACTCGTGAACCGCTGGATCATGACCAGGATGTAACAAAGTGCCAGGTAAATGTCAGATCTTCATGCCAGTCAGAAAAAATCAGTGAATGAGAGCAGCCTATTCATAAAAGGCTCCACTATTCATGTTCTAAGTTCATGCCCTGAGGTGACACAGTGTGAAGATCAAAGATCCATTTTTGATCCAACCATTGCAGGCGAGCCAGACGGTTACCTCCTCGGGGGTCTGCAGCCACACTGTCAATGACCCGCCATTGAAGGTCTCAAAAGGTGTGTCCCGCCTCCACATAATGCTCCACAATTGGTGCTGTGAAGTTCAAGGAACGTATGCGTGAGGCATGCTCTCCCAGCCGGAGTTTTACCGGTCGGATGGTGCGTCCTATATACAACAGAGGGTACGGCATTGGAGGACATAAACGACATAACTGGACATACAGGTGCTGGACCCCTGAAGTCAATGCTCCCGTTCAGTGCAAGGATTGATCCATGATGTTCCCTCCAAAGTGTCTGACTCGTTTGCAATGGTTGGAGCAAAAATGGATCAGGTTCAATGCAAATGTGTGCCCATGTGTCTCAGGACCACTTGCGGGAAGAAGTGAAGCTGAGAGCATTAATGTGAGAAGAGAATATGAGGGGAAACGATATTAAGAAAAGGAAAAGGTAAAGAGCAGAAGGGAGGAAGTCTGAAACAATGCGGGTGATGGTTTGGAGGAGGGTGTTATGAAGAAGAACGCTGGAAAACAAAAGGAAAAGAAAGAGGAGAGGGGACTAGGAGATAAATGAAGAGGAGAAATAAACAATCAAGGCATGAGAGGAGAAGAAAGAAGGGAGCTGAGACGTGAGAGTGAAGTGTGGCCGCCATTGACTTTAAAGGACCTGCAGACAGATACCAAGTGGATTTAGTCCCGCCTGAGGCACGTGCCATTCATTCAGTGTGGAGGCACTTGTGCAGCTGGATGAATACCTCCAGAGATTTATGAACAATAGCTGCTCTGGATGCCACTGTGAGAGCCCTGGCACTATACTGGCAAGCGCAATACTTCGCAGGGCAGGCCTGAATCTTTATAGAGCCGGGCCAAATATTTTCTGGAACAACTATACTACTTTATAGCAGGAGAGAACATGGAATACCTAAGTCTGTCCATTTCTTGTATTTAATGTTGGCAGGTCGTGGTCTTGTTTTATGTTTTTGAGACTCATTTTGCTTTGTATACTTTGCACACTGCCTGGGATAGCCTTTTGATGAAGTGATGTGGAATTCAGGAGTGGCCTAGTGGCTAGGGTAGTGGGCTGAGCGGCAAAGAAGCCAGGTTCAAATCCCACAAATGATCCCTACAACTTTGGGCAAATCATATAACCGTCCATTGTTTCAGGTACAAATTCAGATTGTAAGCCTCCCTGGAGCAGGGAAATACCTTCTGTAATTTGCTTTTAACTACAGGCCTGAGTTAAAGCTACTGTATAAATAAACAGGACAGCATAGAAATTTGTAACTAAATAAAAGTAGCTACATACCCATGGTTCAGATATTCAGCTAGCCATTTATACAGGCCAAGATTTTTCCAGGACAAAAAACACTGCTATTAAATTACTTCTCACTAGGAAAAGAATCAAAATCTCTGTTCCTCAGCAGAGGGTATGCACTGCAATAGGAATGCCCATAAAAGCAAGTCCAGTAGTCCAACAAACAAGCACGAGTCCACGTGCTATGTAAAACCCAGTAACACAACGTGGACAGCAGTAAGGAAGGAAATTCTTTATTTGGTCACCTTTAGCCTATGGCCCGACACAGGCCGTGTTTCGTACCTTCTTCAGGGGCAGGCTAAACTAAAAACATAAACCATAATAAATAACATCATAATAAAAACATAAATAGCCATAAAAACCATCACACCAAGAGTAAAACCTAAGATAATCAACACAGGAATAAATAATTAAATCAATAATATATATACTTACAATTACTTAATGATAAAGGAAGACATCATATTCTATGTTTGTATCTAACTTCACCAACAACTCATAACTAGCGCAGCCAATAAAATTTATAAATAGATAATAAATAATAAACAATAACAGTAAATGAATAAATACATCATCACTCTAAAAAATATATATTTTATGATGAGTATAAAACATATAAATAAGAATCTGATGGCTAAACTTATAAAAACATAGATAAAGGAATAAATAATACAATCATGTAAAGTATACTTAAAAAGGGGACATAAAAGATTGTATGGTATGTGTACATTTGCATAAACTAAAATACATATATAGAATGGGCCAAAAACAATAACTAAAAATTGATTAAAAATACATGAGCAAAATCAGTGGAATCAGGGGAACTTCTCTCTCAAGAGAGATGTAGGAACAGACGTTTCAAAAGCAGTCTATCTACCTGTAAATTGTGATGTCAATTTCTCCAAATTGTAACTTCATCAATTGCCGATTCTAGTAGTAACACAAAAGCAAGATACACCAGTCCACATACAGGGCATAAGGAACCATGAGCCTTCATATAACATAATTGCCAACAAAGGTCTAGTTTTAAGATATTTATTTATTGACTCAACGTTATTTTGTTTTCTACTATACTAAAGAACGGAGATCTACCTCCCATAGGGAACCCCGTAGTCTACAACAGCCTCCACGGTTTAGAACCACCATAAACATCATTAAATTACCTCCGTACTCTAAAAAAAGCTTTTTGGAAGTTATCTTAATTCCTGTTCTTTAGTATAGTAGAAAACAAAATAACGTTCCCCTGATTCCACTGATTTTGCTCATGTATTTTTAATCAATTTTTAGTTATTGTTTTTGGCCCATTCTATATATGTATTTTAGTTTATGCAAATGTACACATACCATACAATCTTTTATGTCCCCTTTTTAAGTATACTTTACATGATTGTGATATGTTTTATACTCATCATAAAATATATATATTTTTAGAGTGATGATGTATTTATTCATTTACTGTTATTGTTTATTATTTATTATCTATTTATAAATTTTATTGGCTGTGCTAGTTATGAGTTGTTGGTGAAGTTAGATACAAACATAGAATATGATGTCTTCCTTTATCATTAAGTAATTGTAAGTATATATATTATTGATTTAATTATTTATTCCTGTGTTGATTATCTTAGGTTTTTACTCTTGGTGTGATGGTTTTTATGGCTATTTATTTATGTTTTTATATATGATGTTATTTATTATTGCTTATGTTTTTAGTTTAGCCTGCCCCTGAAGAAGGTAGCGAAACACGGCCTGTGTCGGGCCATAGGCTAAAGGTGACCAAATAAAGAATTTCCTTCCTTACTGCTGTCCACGTTGTGTTATTGGGTTTTGCCTAAAAGCAAGTCCTCCATGCTGGTAATGCGCTTCTAAAGCAGATATCTCCTCAAAAAAAGAAAGTAAGCTGCTTTTCTGCTTACTGGTTTAGCCTCTTCTACCACCCCATTCCCAAATCTCCTCCTGTCCAAAACCTGTTTAGTTAGCATTTTGCTTTCAGATTTAGGGGAAGGAGGAAGGCTGCAGCCTTAAGTTGATGACAATTATACCAGGCCTCCCCCCAACTCTTCTGTTTCACCAGCGTTCAACTCTCCAGACAACTAAATTCTATCTGCACTGTCCCTTCCCAGCTATTTGCATTCTAAAGGATCAGTATTCAAAAGGACTTACAAGATTGGAAGGACATGTTAACCCTATAAGCCCAAGTGAGGAGGTTATTCAGCAGCACTATCTACATAGTGCTACTAAATATTTCCTCTGACATTCTCTGCACTATCTGGATAGAGCTCTGCCAGTCCATGGGCAGAGCTAGGGAGGAGCTGGCATTTATCTAAATAGTGACAATTTTCAGACCGGCTATCCAGATAACAATGCGCATAACTTAGGACAGCAGAAATGCTGCCTTCTCCTCACGACTGACTGCACAATATCACGGTACCTCTCCCCACCGGCAGCAGCGCGGGCGAAAGACTCCCACGTAGCTTTGCAGAAACGCCGGTCAGCGTGCGCTGTCTGTTGCAGGCCCATGGGAATAAAATAGGTTCTCTGGCAGATAGTGCATATCAACTGCTAGTAATTAAAACAAAATAACCGCCCCCCTCAATATGATCCTTTGCCCTATTTGTTTGGGGTATTCCAATCATGAATTTTCAAAAATTAGAAGGTAAAAATCTACAATTGTGAGTTTTCAGTCTGCATTTGGATTGTCTGTGAATTGTGCTTCTCCTATCCCTTCTGCCTTACAAAGTAGGGATGTCCCTACTTCACAGGTCTGTGTGTTTAACTTCCACGCAGCCTTAAATAGCAGGAAGGGCAAACTTTGCAATGAAATGCTAGCTGTGAGGCTTTGATGTCCTGAATTCTTTCTAACCCAGATGAAGCAAAAATTTCAGACTGCCAGGGAGCAGGAAGATCTCTTTTTTAATTATTGTTAAACAGTGTTAAAGTTCTTGTACATAACAATAGTCCCCCCTGCAGCAAGTCTCACTAGTTAAAAAAAAATCCCAAACCCACAAGATGATAATCTTATGCTGTTTGCTTCATGCACATTTGTATCCTTAATTCTGCATACCATCCTTCTAAAAGCACAAGTCATTTGCAGGTCAAACTATGGCCTGAGGAAGTACCTAATCATTAAAAAAAAAAAATCTTCATACCGACTACACAAAAACCCTCTTTTGCTGCAAGGTTGGATTTCCATGAACCTCTCTCTCTCTGGCCCACCCTCTTTTCATTTGCTTCTTTGCCCACCCCACCAAAAGCCGACTTTGCTGAGCACTCGACTGTTACAGCAGAGCTGCAGGGCTTTCGGAAATTCTAGACAAGGGAGCTCATTTTTATCTTATCTTTCCTCAAGACACTTGAGGTTTTTGGATGAAAACAGTCCACCAATCCAACCTGAATAACTGAGACAAGTTGTCCTGGTAAACGTGAGTAGTTTCATCAAACCTTCCTACCCAGAACAACTTGTGCAGCACCAGGAAGCACTTCCCCTCTTTTCCCCCCCACATGCAAAATCTTGTGCAGAAATAACTACAGGAGTTTTATCCAGGACATTTATGTTTCAAACTCACATTGTGCTTTTGCTTGCAGCTTTTTTTTTAATGGAATTTGTTTCCTCTTTGGAAATTGCAGGATAATTAGGGCTAGCGTTCTTAAGGTATGTTACTGCTAATGCATCTTATTAGTAACTAACTCCCACTGAATAAAATGGGATCTGCATTAAAAAACGTGTTAATATAGCACACCTCAGTAACTCTAGCCTTAAGAGTTAGCGCTGCTTATGCCTTGTAGCACTATACAAATGATTAGTAATAGTAACAGGGAATTTAATAAGTTGAGCATTGATTAATGCGCATTTTAATGTGCACATTTCAAGCCTATGCTATAAAATAATGTATGTGCATACCTTATAAAATAGGATCGTAAGTGATCAAAAGCACACGTTAATTTAAGGTGCACGCACTTACACTAACCCTTGAGCTGGTGTAAATAATGCCCATCCCCAAATTTTTACTGAATGCACGTTAATTATAATTTATGTGTGTACTTATGCATTCAACCCATGCTCCACCAAAATTCCACCCTGCTACATGTCCACAGTGGAAGTATGCACGTTCCTTGTACTTTCAGAATGGTGACCGCAACAAATACCCATTTGCATGCGTATACGACAAAAATAACTAGAATTATATGTGTTGTTTATGGCTAAATCTACACAGCTTTTTATAAAATTAACCTTTATGGAGGCAATTTTTTTAAATAATTTTGCACATGTATGCAAATAGGCTTTTCTAAAATTAGGCCACATTTAAAACTATGCATGGTACAAGTTGGCACGTACTTGTACAGTAAGCATGCATAGGAAATACTTCTTCACAGAAAGGGTGGTAGATGCCTGTAATGCCCTCCTTAAGGAGGTGGTGGGAGCAAAAACAGTGATGGAATTCAAAAAGGCGTGGAACAGACACAGAGGATCACTATACAGCAAGAGGTTGGAATCGAAGCAAACATATATAACATCATAATCGGAGAGAGGTAACCTGCCTGGAGTGGTAGGTACAACCTTCAGCAAAGGCACAGAAGGGGAGTAACCTGCAGGTGCAATTCTACAACTTTCCCGAGGCCGCGGGCAGGGTCCCGGCGGCCGATATTAACCGGGCGCGCGGCCCGGCGCGGGGACCCTGTGCGCGGCCTGGGCTGTGTGCGCGCGCGCGGCCTGGTTGGGTGCGCGCGCGCGTCTTTTAAAGTGATTGGCTCCCGTGGGTCACGGGAGCCAATCATCGCCTCGGGTGTTGGGGAGCGGGGGGGCGAGTAGCGGCAGAGCAGCCTCCGCGTGGCCAGTCGGGCGGAGGCTGCGTTCGGGTGCCGGCGTGGGAAGAGAAGCCTGCAGGTTCCAGTATCGGCTTCGGGATCAAGGGGGCAGGGTCCGGAGGCTCTTTTAGCGGCCTGCTCTGGTAGCGTGAGTTCGGGGGGGGGGGTGCATTTGCCGGTGCCGTTTGGGAGTTTGGCTGTCCTTCGGGGGTCAGGGTTAATCCGGGCGTGGGGGGCCTAGGGGCTTTAAATTCCTTTTATCGACTCAGCCGGTCCTGCGGGGCAAGTCAACGGCTGCTCGGGGGGGGGGGGGCTGGGAGGGGGGGGGTTGCCTGGACCTGTGTCGGGGGGGGGGTTGCCTGGACCGGTGTCCGGGGGTGGGGATGGAGTGGTAGAAGGGGGGGGCAAAAGGGGCCGGTGAGGTTCGGTGCAGGGCCGCAAAGGCGGTAAGGGGTTTGCACCCTCATGGTGGATCCCAGGGGGTGGGGGAGGGGCTTCGGGGCGGGGCAGGGCGGGACTGGCAGGGCGTGTACCAGCGGGGGATGGGGTGGGGGGTGGGGAGGGGGTGGGGGGGGTAGGGCTGGGGGCTGTGGGGGGAGGGGGGGCGGGGGGTGATTTAGGGGCACCGGGCCAGGGGGGGCGGGTTACGGCCCGATGGGGCACTGTGGGTTGCTAGCTGTGGCAGGGCTGCAGGGTGGTTCCCGAGTCCCGGTGGCTTTGGCACGCCGGGGGGTTCTTCCCCTGGGGAGCAGTGGATGTCCGGGGGGCAGGGTACCTCTAGGGCGGGGTGGGGGGGTCCTTGGTCACCGGCCTGCCCGGTGTCGGTTTTCCCCCCTGTTTTCCCCTTTTGTCTCCGCAGGGGCAGTTTATGGCGCAGCCCCCGTCGCCCTGGGCGCGGCTGGCAGTGAGAGCTGGATGAGTCCTTCGGCTGGGGCGGCGACGCAGCGTGGAGCGGCAGCGGAGTCGGCCCAAGGGTGCCCAAGGGATGTCGCGTGCGCTGATGGCGAGGACCGTGCGGTGGCTGGTGAGCTGGCTGCTGCGCCGGGTGAGTTAATGCGGGAGAGGTGTGAGTCGAAAAGGGGGACGGGGGGGGGGGCTTCGCATAAGAAGCACCGGTGGTTGGGTCGTCGGAGTTGCAGCTCGGACTCGTCCTCGTCTTCTTCCTCCTCGAGTGGTTCGTTCGGGGCGCCGGGGGAGGGGGTCGTTCGGCAGATTCCGGATTGTGGGGAGGGCCTCAGTGCGGGTGGGGGGCCTCTTAGGTGGTTTCTTTGCCGGACTTGTGCGTGGGGGTGCCGCGTACGCTGCGGCGTAAAATTCAGAAGCAGCGCTACATGGATATCTTCCATTTGTTAGAGGGGAGGGAGCGCTCTGGCGAGAGTCGGGGGAAGGGAACGGATGATGAGAGGGCCGGTCGGGTTAGGAAGGGGCGCGTAAGGTGGTTAACTGGCCACGTTCCTTTTTGCGGTTGGCCAGGTGCGGGGCCAGCACGATCCGGCGCAGTATGGCAGGTTTACTAGCGGGCGCCGCTTCCATCCTGGAGGCGGCTCGGACGCCTGACGGCTGTCTTGGCTGAACTACGATGACAAGTCAGGGACAGGATGGAGGAGAGCCGATCGCTTTCGTGGGGCACGCAGGACATTAACTCGTGGCTGACCCAGATGTCGGCGAGGTCCGGCGCCGGTGCTGCGGGTGGGGGAAAGAGTGGTGGCGGGGCGGTGGGTGGGGTGGCGCGGCCCTTTCGAGGGGGGGCAGCCGGGGTGCCCACAATGGCAGGCTCGGCCGGGAGCGGTGACGTGTGCTGGCGTTTCAACCGCTCCACCTGCCCCTTTTTCTGATTGTAAATTCCAGCACGCCTGTTCCTAGTGCGGGGGTCCCCATTCTGCTGTCAAGTGCATACAGAAGGGCTCCTCTGGCATGGCCGGTCCCCCCCAAATGGGCAGTGCGTGGCGCAGGCGCGCCCCCTTCCCGGTTCGCATGGCGGCCTTCTTGGGGTGGCTAAGTCGTTATCCCCGGAAGGCGCGAGGCGGCGATTCTGGATTTGGGTTTACGAATGGTTTCGGGGTGTGGTGTCGGCGCCGTCTGCTAGGAACTCCCCTTTGGTCCGTCATTGGGCAGAGGTGGTCCAGGGCAAATTGTTGGCGAGTTGCCGTTGGGGAGGGTGGCGGCCCCCTTCTGGGAGCCTCCATTTGCTAACATGGTGATTTCGCCTTTGGGTATTGTGCCCAAGAGGGAGCCGGGCCAATTCCGGTTGATTCTTAATTTGTCCTGTATGATCGGGGCTTTCGTGAACGATTCTATCCCGCGTCACTTTTGTACGGTCGCTACGCGTCCTTCGACAAGGCGGCGTTGCTGGTGCGTGGGGCCGGTCGGTCGGACTTACTGGCAAAGGTGGACATTGAATCGGTTTTTCGTTTGCTTGCCATCCACCCGTCTTCCTTCCCCTTATTGGGGTTTTTGCTTTCAAGGGAGATTTATTTCGACAAGTGCATGCCGATGGGCGGTTCGATCTCTTGCGCTTACTTTGGAATGTTTAGCCCCTTCCTGGAGTGGGTGTTGGTTCGCGCTTCTGGCCTGTCGTCCATGGTGCATTGCCTGGATGAATTTTTGTTTGTGGGAGCTGCGTACTCCGGGGAATGTCGCGGCGATCGGGGTGCGGAAACCGCATCACCGGATTCGGGCGACGGCAGCAATGTGGGCTGATTTGCGGGTGTGGGATCGCTTTTGGAGGATTTCAATGGGACTTCTGTTTTGCTCGAGCCCGAGGTATCCAATGATGTCTTGCGGTTGTACGCTGATGCGGCGGGGGGGGGGGGCGGGTTTGGGTGTGTATTTCGGGGGGGCCTGGTGCGCGGATCGGTGGCCGGAGTCTTGGCGCGCGGCGGGCCTGACCAGGAATATCACCTTTTTGGAGCTCTTTCTGATTCGTGTAGTCTTGGCGCGTTGGCCAGTGCGCCTTCGGAACCGGAGGGTGCTTTGGTGGTGTGATAATGCGGCGGTCGTGAGTGTGGTTAACTGATACACTCCGAGGTGCGGGAGGGTGGCTGGCGTGATGCGGGACGTCGTCTTAGCACGTTTACAGTTGATTGTGGCGGTGCGGGCACGGCATATACCGGGGTGCACTAGTGGGATTGCGGAGGCTCTTGCGAGTTTTCAGTGGGAGCGGTTCCGGGAGCTTGATCCCGAAGCGGACAAGGACGGAGCTGTGGTCCCGGAGAATCGTGGAGCACTGGCCTCGAGAGATGCTCGACCTGTTGAGGAACTCCGTGGCTGCGGGGACCTGGTCTGCGTTCCGGTGGGGGTGCGACCGAGTGGTCGCCTTTTTGTTATCGTGTGGGGGCAGGCGAGGGGGGGGGTCCCGGAGGGCTTGATGGCCCAATATATTGTGGCTGCCAAAGGCCCCGGGTTTTCGCGGTCGGCGGTGCGTGCGCATTTGGTGGGGTTTAACTTTTTGCGAGCGCGGTGGGTGGGGGTTCCCCGGCTGGCGGGGTTTTAATGCGCTGGCTTCTGCATGGTTAGGAGCGGGTGCGGCCGACGCCGCGCGACTCGCGGTTGCCTATCACGCTTTGGCTCCTGGTGAGGGTGTGCGGGGCCTTAAGGCAGGTGGCTTCGTCCGCGAGCGAGGCTTCCCTGTTTCGGGCTGTTTTGCCTTGCCTTGTTGGGGGCATTTCGGATCGGGGAGCTGGTTGCGGGCTCTGGCCAGGGGGGGAGGGTGTTGGGGGGCTGCGGGCGCGTCACGTTAGGGTGGTCGAGGTGGGGTGCGGATCCTTGTGGCTAGTCCGGCGGGCGCAGTCTGTGTTTCGTGTACGCGGATTCTCGGGTTAACCTGTTTTCAGGTTTCTGCGGTGTTGCGGCTGGTGTTGGCTGTGGTGGGGTAGGACCCACTGCGTTTTGCTCCGCACTCCTGTCGGCTTGGGGCTGCCACTGGAGCGGCAGCCGCGGGATTACCGGGGCATGTCATTTAGGCATTGGGAGGTGGCGTTCTTCGGTTTTGAAGGGGTACGTTCGGCTGTAGGTGCCGGGATGTTGTTGGTTGGGGCTTTAACTGTTTATTTCTTTTGCAGATGGGGGTATCGGACTTGGTGGATGTTGGGTTGCTGGCCACTCTCGTCCATTGGGTGGGTCAGCGTGCTGCAGACCGCCCTATCGGCGCCAATTTGGGATTGGACCCGTCGTCGGTGGCTGTGCAATGGCTGGGCATGCGGGGCATGCGATGGCCGCGATTGCTGCCTTTGCTGCGGTGCCACGGGAGGACGTCGCGGTGGCCAGCCGCCCTGTTGGTGCATCTGGTGGCAATGACCTGGTGTCCTGGTCCTGCCTGCAGCTGATCTGGGCGGTGCAAGATGTTCTGGGAACGGGTGTTGCAGAGGTTTCCCGGTGTTATTGTACGGTGGTCAGACATCATTCCAAGGCTGGCCTGCTGGGACCAACGTTGTTGGTCCAGGGGTTTGACCACGGTCAATCGCCAGATTGGTCGGTGGGTCTGTGTGTGGGGTGGGTATCAGATCTTGCACGATGGGCTGGAGGTTGGGTGTTAGGGACTCTATCGGGCTGTGGGGGTTCATTTGTCGCCAGTGGGCATGGACCAGGAGGCTTTGGAATATATGTCTGGCAATGATGCACGCTGGTCGCAGCTTGGGGCCAGCAGGGGCGGCACATGAACAGTGTTATGTGCCGGTGGCGGGATCCCGGAGGTTTCCGGGGTCCGGAGCAGCAGGCTACACTTGGGCGGGGGCGGGGTGCCCCTGACCCGGTCAAACCCTCGGCCGACTTTTGCTTAGCATGGCGAAGTCGGGGGGAGGGGTATGGTAACTTGCCGGGGTGGCGAGTTATTGCGTTAGCGGTGGCAGGCACTTTGCTGAGGTAGGGCTGGTGCAGCCGGGTGCCGCTAATTGAAGGGTTGGAAAGTTTGTTGGTTTATTAAATTGTTATGGCTAATAAAAGCTGCGACCAGTTGTGTTCCATGAAATTTTGGTGTTATGTCTTTTGTGGGGCGGGGTATGGGCGGGGTTGTCGGGGAGTGGGGGGGGTGCGAGAGGTAGGGGCCTGGAGCGCCGGGTCCGCCTGCCTCGGTTATCCCGAGGCCGCGGGCAGGGTCCGGCGGCCGATATGAACCGGGCGCGCGGCCCGGCGCAGGGACCCTGTGCGCGGCCTGGGCTGTGTGCGCGGCCTGGGCTGTGTGCGCGCGCGCGGCCTGGTTGGGTGCGCGCACGCGTCTTTTAAAGTGATTGGCTCGGGTGTTGGGGAGCGGGGGGGGCGAGTAGCGGCAGAGCAGCCTCCGCGTGGCCAGTCGGGCGGAAGCTGCGTTCGGGTGCTGGCGTCCCTCCCTCCCTCCCTAATTTAGGCGGTGGGTGTTTGGGGTGTTGCAGCTTGGGGGGGGGCGGCGGGATCCCGGGTCCGCCTGCCTCGGTTATAGCTACCTTACTAGGCAGACCAAATGGACCATGCTAGTTTTTATCTGCCGTCATTTACCATGCTATTTTGTTACAGGAATGGAGTTTTGGTGAAGCATGGCTAGGGCCACATTTTGTGTGCATCTTTTATAAAACATGTGCATATGCACATGCAGTACATGCCAACCTTTAACCCAGCTCTCGAGCAAGTGTCATGCCCATTCCTTGAATCTGGGCACTATACGAGCTGCTAGATTTGTGCTAGCCTCTTTATAAAATAGAACCAAACTAGGAGCCCTCCTAGTCACTTGACCTAGGCACCCTGTTATAAAATTACCTGTTTAGAGGATGATTTTATAACAGGTTGCCTGAAGGCCATGTAGGAGCCATGTTTAGCCTATTTTAAAAAAACACATAGAGGCATGTTTATTAAAGGTTTTAGTGCGCATTAATGAAGTTAACACGTTAAATACCCACAGCTCTTTTATTTCATTAACACATGTTAGTTTCATTAATGCACATTCATCTTTAGTAAACCTGCCCCATGTGTCTTTATTAAATACTAGCAGAAATACAGCAGAAAAACTGGCTAGCCTGAAGCTGTAAATATTTACACCAGGTCGGGAGCAGGTATAGCAATTAACATTTAAAGTACACGCACACATGGTGGCTCTGCTTAAACTCCTTCCCTGAACTCGCCAACTCTAAAGTTGCGTGTAAATACATGTCAAATCTCACCGTACATAATTTTATAAGGGCCTAATTTTATAAAATGTCTTGTCATCCATATGTTGAAATATAGACACGAAAAATCCTTTAGAATATTAGCTCCTAAAACTTTCATCGGATAAAGAACTATTCCCAAACTTACCGGGTTTTTTGCCCATATTGGAGATAATTTTATAAGGAGCTGCATAAAACTACAGCCCAGCAACATGTGTAAGTCATGTATTTTCAATGACTCATGCACACGGATGAGCCTTTATGAGCGTGTTATTCTGTAAATACATGCATCAGGCCAATGGTGTGTACTTTCAGTGTGGGAGTGCAAAGCGGTGCAGCTTGTGTGGTGCATAGGCGGAGCAGAAATATATGCGCGTAAGTTATAAAATACTGTAACTTATGTGCAATCCTTAAAAATCTAGACATGGGCATTTACGCCAAGTCTAGGGTTCGTGTGATGGTGCCTACGTTTGGTGCACATATTTCACCACTTATGCCCCTATTTTATAAAGTACGCACGCATTTAACTTTATAAACTAGGTATGAAATGCATAGGTTGAAATGTGCATTAACCTATGTGCGCCTTTATAAGCTAACCCTCATTTTGACAAACTTTGGTATTAACTCCCTCTAGCAATGAAACGTGACTCGATGACAGTGGTGACCCAGCTTCCTCAGGGGCAGCTGCAAGAAGTAGGGCAGTTGATCACTGGCACACAGGTTGCAAAGAAAGTTACTTTAGGTCATATTCAATCCCTTTTTGGGTGCCTCAACTTTGTTTGCAGGGTAACCCAACTGGGCCAGGTATATTTGAGTAGAACGCTAGCAGCAGCAGCTGCCGGCCTACAGTACAGGCATCACGTCGTCCATATTAATAAGCTAATGTGCGACAACCTTTGCGCATCTTGTTTCTTTACTGGAAAAAGTAGATAGTCATCCGGCAAGCTGCATTAGGCTCCAGCTATGACTTGGGGTTACTATGGCAATTGTCCATCAAAAGATTTGGCACCCTTTGTGGTTTTAAAAATGGCCCACACAGCTTTTGCCGGCTTCTGCAATCCTTTAGGAGGAACGTCATTTCACATGCCCATGAGTGTCTGCATTTACGCAGGTGATATCCACCTTCTTATCCTGCAATGCCAACTAAGCTTTTCCCTTACATGCACAAATTGCTGCCAATGACACTTGGATTCTGGATTTTGGATAAGTAAAGATAGGTTTAGCTATTTTGAAAATTGTTTTGATCACTTTGCACCATAAGCATGCACTGATTGATTAAAAGGGTAACACATACACTTGGAGTTGAGTAGTTTTTTGCTCCTCTCTGGTCTGTGGGACCCGACAGAAATTTGTATTCTATTGTTGATATTTTATATCACATCACCACGCTTGCTGTTCAGATAATCTTAAGATTTGTTCTTTCAATTATAGCGATTGTGCTGTTTTTTGGGGGTTTTGCATTTGATTGATCAAATATTCTTAGAACACCTAAATAACACCAGTGCTGATTTTCCTTCTGCTAAATGTTGGTTTTCAACCAAATTTGAAATTCCGACATGAACCAATACAAAGGTCAGCTGCCCTGTTTAGTGATGTCTGGTTATTGTTGGTTTCTTACAGATTTAAAATCCTGGTATGGAACAAGTATGCGGTGCAATGCTCTGTTCAATGAAAGTCCCCTCGATTGCACGGTGGGGTCTCCTCCCATTCATACACACTTACCCTTCCCTTCCCCCCTCCTCCCCTTCTTTTCACATTGTATTCTTTCATATGGTTACACTTCCCCTACCAGCGGTGACTTTCCAATCCAGAGTTCATTTACTATCGCATTTGACATCTCAAGAAATGAAGTCGACATACAGTGAGTCCCACACCGTGTGGGTTCCTCTTCCTCTTCCTTCCATAGCAAAATTATGATTCCTTGTTTTGAAGTTTTATGCTTTTATCTATGTATATTTCACTTTGATATTTTAATTTATGATGCCTGTCTTTGCTGTTTTGGTTATCCTTTGAACTTATCTTAGTTATATATATTGTTATCGTGGTTTCATGGGGGGGGGGTCATTTATATGTAGATTTTAACAGATATCCTCCTCATTGTTTTGACGCACAATGTTCAGCTTATTCATGTCCTTATTTAATTCAGATTTTATTCATTATTTATTACAATTTACCCACAGTTTAGATTCTAAGGGGGTCATTCTGACCCACGTTTAGCCGGTCTGGATGCCTGAACCGGACATCCAGACCCACTAAACGCCTGGATCGTGCTGGCAAGAACAGAGCTCCCCACACATAGTTGAGAGTTGTGCAGGGAGCTCTGTTTGTGGGTGGAAGGGGGTGGGCCAAGGGAGGAGCGAAGGCAGGCAATGGGTGGCGTCATGACCCCGGACATATAGGGCCGATTCCGAGGTCGGCCCTGTATGTCCAGGGTCAGCCATGTAAACGGGGGATGCTGGAGCTGGGGCCCCAAAGGCAGGTGAAGAGGTGCAGGGGATTCCCTGTGGCCTGACCTTGGCAGGCCCGATTGGGGGGTCAGGCTGCGGGGAAAGGAGATTTGGGGGTTTAGCAGGCAATTGCGGCTCCTGTGTGGAGCTGCAGTGGCATAGCAACAGGAAGCGATGCCACCACAGCTCCATGCACGAGCCAGGATGGGCTAGCTGGATAAGTGGTGCCTGAATTGGGGCACATCCTGGACGTCCCAGCTTTATGCTGCGATTCTGCTCCTGCAGGGACATCTAGCCCCTGTGGGAGCAGAATCAGGTGCATCCCTGGGCCATCTCGATGTCTGGATGGCCCTTGACGCACATCTTGGAACTGGCCTCCAGTTGTTTACTCTGTATTTAATTTTTCCTTCTTGATGCTGTCTCCCCCTAAAAAGATAGCATAGTTACTCGCCTGTAATAGGTGATCTCTGGGAACAGCAGGAATTCCCGACGGAGCCCGAACGGGAATTCTCCCCAGAGTCCAATAGGAAAGCCTTTGGGAGCATCCCATTGCACCTGTGCTGCTGCCTTCCCACCTTTGTGACTCTCCCTCCTCAGTTGAGTTTGTAGCTAAGATAAAAGGAGAGAAACGAGAGAGAGAGAGAGAGAGAGAGAGAGAGAGAGAGAAACCCTACAACTCCTAGGGGAGGAGGGTGAGTTGTGAAGATTAAATTCCTGCTCTTTCTGGAGATCACCTGTTACAGCTGAGTAACTTCACTATCTCCAGGAACAAGCAGGAATGTAGTCTTCACATATGCGACTCCCTAGCTCTCAGATGCCAGAGAAATGCCCCCAGAATCGGTATATTTGCCTCAGAGCAAGCCTCTAGAGGACATAGATCCTTCATGGATGTCTGGCATTGAAATAATTCCGGGATGGAGAATAGGAGTTGCTCTAAGTCTGAAAGAGGTGCTGGAGTACCGCCTGACCAAACATGGAATCCCGACAGGAGTCCTTGTCAAGACAGTAATGAGCCACAAAGGTATGTACCGAAGACCATGTGGCTGCTTTGCAAATTTTGTCAATGGCAACAGAACGTAGGTTTGCTGTGGATGCAGCCATGGCACGAACGTTATGGGCAGTGACATGACCTTCAAGGGATAGTCCTGCCTTATCATAAGCAAATGAAATGTAATCTGCTATCCATTTAGAAAGGATATGTTTGGATACTGGCAACCCAAAGTAACTGGGATCAAAGGAGATGAACAACTGAGAACCTTTACGGTGCTCAGCAGTCCTTTGAAGATAGAAGGCTAAGGCCCATCTGCAATCAAGGGTATGGAGGGTTGCCTCTGCCCTAGAGGAATGTGGTCTAAGGAAAAAGACAGGAAGGTAAACAGATTGATTGAGATGGAAAGGAGACACTACCTTTGACATGAAATGGGGGTGAGTCCTAAGGACCACCTTATCATAGTGGAACCAGGTATAAGGTGGGTCTGCCATCAACGCCTGAAGTTCACTGATGTGTCCAGCTGAAGTGAGTGCAACAAGGAAAATGACCTTCCAAGAGAAAAACTTTAGTGAGGTTGTGGCTTAAAGTTCAAAAGGTGGCTTAAGGAGCTGTCCTAAGATGACATTAAGAATCCAAGCCACTGGTGGTGGCCTGATGGGAGGCTTGGTCAATAAGAGCCCTCTCATGAAACACATTAATAGTGGTTGTGAGGAGATAGGCTGCCTATCCAAGGGATGGTGAGAAGCAGCAATCACACTGAGGTGAACTCTCACCAAGTTCGTCTTGAGACCAGAGGACGAAAGATGGAAGAGATACTGAAGGAGAGCTTCCACAGGAGCTGAGAAGGGATTAAGATCCTTCTTGGAACACCAAGTGGAGAACCTATGCCCCTTGAAGTCATAGGAACATCTTGTGGATGGTTTCCTTGAGGCTAGCAAGATCTGCTTTACTTCTTGAGGAAGGTTAAGATCTTGCAAATCTACGCTCTCAGCAGCCAAGCCATGAGATGGAGAGACTGCGGATTGGGATGGAGTAGCGTCCCTTCCTCCTGTGAGAGGAGATCGGGAGCTAACCCGAGACTCAGGGAAGCCCTGGTTGACGTGGCCAGTGTGGAGCTATGAGGATCATGTGGCCCGTCTGCTTGAAGCTTGAAAAGCGTTTTGGGAATCAGGGGTTTGTGAGGAAAGGCATGCAGGAAATCCTGACCCCAGTGAAGATGGAAAGCATCCACTTGTTGGAGGCTGGACATCGAGGTTTTGGTGCAAAAATGAGGTAGTTTGGCATTTTGCGGAGTGGAGTTCCCCAGATCTGAAAGATGTAGGAGATTGTTTCCTGATGGAGGGACCATTTGTGCAGAAGCAGGATCTGACTCAATCTGTCTGCTAAGACATTTTGCTGTCCTGGCAGATGAGCAACGGCAAAGCACCAAAGATGGAGAGCCTCCTTGCAAAGGGCCCAAGAGCCCGTTCCCCCCTGCTTGTTCAGGTAGAACATAGCTAGCTGATTGTCCATCTGGAGGAAAACTCTATGGCCTTGTAATTGTTGGTGAAATACTTTGAGGGCATTGAAGATAGCACGAAGCTTCAGTAAATTTATCTAGAGCTGCAACTCCTGCTTCGTCCAGTGGCCCTGAGTGGAGAGAGAGTCCAAGTGAGCACCCCAGCCCAGTATGGAGGCATCCGTTGTCAGGATGCATTGATGTGGAGGCATATGAAAAGGTGACCTTATGAGAAGATTTCCTGGAGTAGACCACCACAGAAGGGAATCAATGAGACTGTCTGTGACTTGGCTCTGGTCTTTGAGGGCCCCGAAGATCTGCTTCCACTGGGAGGCAAAAGTCCATTGAGCTGTCTGCATGTGCAGATGGGCATATGGGACTACATGCACTGAGGAGGCCATATGACCTAGAAGTTGGAGCATCTCCCTGGCTAAGAGATTGTCTCTGAGCCTTACTTGAGATGCTAGCTGCACTAGTCGAGTACAACGGTCCTGAGGCAGACATGCTCTTGACCATCGAGTGTCTAGAAGAGCTCTTATGAAATCTAGTGTTTGAGGGGGAACTAGATGGGATTTTGGAAGATTTATCACAAACCCAGCTTCTGTAGCACCTGCATTGTACAAAGAAGGGATAGATGAACCTCCTGTGAAGTGGCTGCCCTTATTAGCCAGTTGTCTAAGTAAGGGAAGGTGAATATTCCAAGAGTCCTTAGATATGCGGCTATGACCGTCATACACTTTGTGAAGACTCTTGGGGCAGAGGCGAGCCTGAAGGGAAAGACTCTGTATTGATGGTGATTTCCCTGGAAGATGAAGCGTAGATGCCTCTTGTGTTCTGGATGAATGAGGATGTGAGTATACGCTTCTTTTAGATCTAGAAAACAGAGCCAGTCAAGACTCTGGAGATAAGGTAGAAGAGTTCCTAGTAAGGCCATTTTGAATTTCTCTCAGACTAGAAACTTGTTTAGGTTCCTGAGGTCTAAGATGGATCTGTACCCTCCGTTTTTCTTTGGTATGAGAAAGTAAGGAGAAGAGAATCCCATCCCGTGTTGGGATGTTGGAACCTTTTCTATGGCACACTCTGACAGAAGAGAGGTGATCTATTGATGGAGGAGGGCAGTGAGTGGGGGTTGAGAATAATATTCCCCCACCAGAGTGGGGGGAGGGGTGCTTTGCAGATGACATTTGTACCCCTCTCGCACTATGGTTAGTGTCCACTGCTCTGAGGTGATAAGATGCCACCTGTGGGCATAATGGCAAAGTCTTCATGCTATGTGGAGGGAGCAGGGGTTCTCCAGAGGCAGGGTGGCTATGTTCTCTAGGAAGAAGTCAAAAACCAGGCGCAGATTGAGTCTGCGCAGCTGGTTGGGGTTTAGAAGACTATGGCTTAATCTGTTGCTTAGGATGCTGTTGCTTCCTCTGGGTACCCCGAGGTTAGTATTGAGAAGCTGGAGGGTAAGAAGAGTAAAATTTCTTCTTCTTACCATAGAAAGGCTTCTTTGCCGCTGCTTTCTTCTTGGCAGGGTTGGCAGTAGCTTTGGAAAGCCTATTGAAGGTAGTATTCTCAGACTCTGAGAGGCCTTATCTTGCCAATCTTTTCCAAACAGGTTCTCACCAGTACAGGGAATATTACCCAGTTTATCTTGAACCCACTGTTCATGTAGGATTGCATGCCTGGAGCCATACAATCCTACATGCACCTATACAGATAAAGGTTGCTCTGCTAGTGCATTCAAAACAGTCAAAGGTTGCCCTGTTGACAAATTTGGAAACATTCTGGGCATGTTTGAATTATGTAAAGTAGTTTCTTATTATCTGGGAGAAGAGGAGACATTGATTCCAGATCCCTAGTCACCTCCCTAAGGAGCATACCTATATCGAGTATGTATGAACTTATCCGGGCTGAGAGCATGGAGGCCTGAAAACATTGATGCCCAAAGGCATCAAGGGTTCTCAATTCCTTGCCCAGGGGATTGGAGGAGTGCGTCTTGGAACTTTTAATTCGATGCATAGCCGATTCCACTATCATTGAGTGGGGTGGAAGCTGCGTTTTCTGGAATCCGGGCATTTCTGGTACTCGATATATGGTATCGAGTCATCGAGTATAGGAAGACATGGTGAGGGGCGTTTCCCACATCTGGAGCATAAGATCCTGGAGTATAAGGTGAACAGGCAGAGTAGTCACCTCTTTAGAAGCTGTAGGGTAATGGAGAATGTCCAGCTCCTCTGCTCTGGGTTCTTTCTCCGATGTAGGAGTAATAGATAGGACCCTTGCCATATCCTTGATAAACTCTTGGAAAGACATATCTTTAGGAGGGGACATGCGCCGTTGCGGCAACGGTGAGGGATTCTCTGGAAGACTTTGCATCTCTCGGGTACCGATCGATTCATCATCCAAATAATTGGAATTGGTAGAATCAAAGTATGGATGCGAGCGATGCTCTTGTTCTTGCAAGGTCCAGTACTGATCAAGATCGGTATTGGCTCGAGAGATCTGCCATATGAGTACGTTGGAATCAGGAATGGACTCAAGAGCCAGTATGGGCGGAAGCATGCTGAGCGGCATGAAACCCGATGCAGACTGCATGGGCATTGTTGACGGTACTGGTTCCAGCGATACCGCTGGTAATGACCTGACTGGTACCGACGCCGCTAAGAGCTACTAGACTTCACTCAATGACTTTGGAGGGGAGATCCTTCCTCTGGGGTAGTTTGGCCGGTCGATCCAACTCCAGAGCAACGCTCGAGGCATCTCTATGTTTAGATAGAAATCTACCCTTGGGAGGACAGCCTGTCTGGTGTTTCGATACCTTAGATCCATGTGAGGAAGACGATGCCCTCGATGCGTCAAAGCGACTGAAACGGCATCTGAGGCAAAACGGGAGCCAGGTTTCGCAGCCCGATTCTGTAGGCCTCTCTTGGTCATCTTCTTGCATAGGGGACATTCAGATGGCTGGTGATCTGGGCCGAGGCATTTAAGACACCAGTCATGGGTATCAGTAGCAGAGATAGTGCTACCACACTTGGAACATTTGTTAAAACCACTGATTGGTTTTTCCATCATGTCAGTAGACTGGATGGAAGGCCTAGGCCTAAGATGGCATTGGTGCGCCTGAAAAAACTAAAGTTCTTTTTTTTTTAGAAAGAAAGAAATAGAATCGAAGATATTGGTTCCGGTGTCGACGGGAAGGCAGACACAACCATATAAAATAATAAAGAAAAATAAATTTTCTGTGGTGACAGGATTTGCTTCCTGCTGGCTCCACAGAAAACGAAGAGCTGAAGAGGGAGAGTCACAAAGGCGGGAAGGCAGCAGCGCAGGCACAGTGGGATGCTCCCAAAGGCTTTCCTATTGGACAATGGGGAGCGTTCCCACGCGGGCTCTGTCGGTACCGGTCAGCCATATGTGAAGACTACATTCCTGCTTGTTCCTGCAGATAGCTATTTATTTAGTTAATGATTGATTGATTATCATTTTTTATGGTTCCTCTTTTATGTTTACCTCCTATATTTACAGCTCTCTCATCCCTGTTCCCCTGTTATATTTCTTTTGTTATTTGTTTTTAATGTTAATTTTTCCCGTATAACATACCCATGTTGTCTCTCTTTTGAGATTTTAATTTATGTTCATACTTTTCCTTTTGAATGATTGTATATTATATTGGTTTTATATCTAAGTTTGTCTGTTCAAAGGTCCCTACACTCCTGATGTAGGGGAGGACCACCAGATACTAATAAAGTCCTTTATATTTCCTTAGACTATCTTCTGTGGCTTTTCTCACCTTGCTCCATACATGACTTGGAGCTATATTTGACCTTTTACAGAGAAATACATAGGGCCCAATATTCAGCAATGGTGGCTAGTGCTGCTAAAGTGGTCAGCCACCGCCACTGAACTAGGATATTCAATGCTGGGGCCATATTTGGGCCCTGGAATTGAATATCCAGGTTGCCCAGATTGCCATCAAGCTAACCAGGCAGTTGTGATATTGAACCTTTCCCTGGTTAGCTTCAGTGGCGAAAGTTAGGCCAGCCTTTACTGCACTTGGCTTTCACTGCTTAGCGATAACTGGGCAGCGGCTAAATATCATTGCCGTCCGGTTATCGACCGCCCCAATGCTAGCCGGTTGTCATTGGGGTATGCAGCGGCGGCACAAGTGGATATTCATCAGCACTGACCATGCTAGTGCCGCTGAATATCACGTCTAGAGGGATTAACATGGTTAGCAGGTTAGATTTTTTCGCCATAACTTTTCAGCAGACCTAAAGGACCTTTTCAAGGATATCAAGCTTGAGTATACCATGGATAATGTGTGATCTTTTAGTTTTACTTCTTTTAAAGGGGCCAGCTTATACAGGGCTAGTATTAATCTTTCACAGTCCATAAACAACACATTCCTTACAGAAGGTCTCTCCATCCATTGTTTTAAGCTGACAAATTAATCTAGGTCTAGAGCAGGTGTTCTCAGCTCAGTTTTCTGGACACACCTAGACAGTCGGGATTTCAGCATAACCACCGTGATTATGCATGAGATAGATTTGCATGCCCTGCCTCTGCTGAGTGCAAATCTCTCTCATGCATAATCATTGGGGCTACCCCGAAAACCTGACTGGCTAGCTGTGTCCTGAGGAATGGGTTGAGTACTTCTGGTCTAGAGGGACCACGGTGTTCAGACAAGCCAATGGAATCATAAAAGTTACAAGATAATGATCCGACCAAGGAAGAGATAGAATGGTGTTTCTGTTGGCTTAGGACACAATTTATTCCAAAAAACTGTATTCAAGCCGTGACCCTTATTATGCGTGGGCAAGGAAGACAATGAAATGAAATAAAATAAAGTGCAGAAATGGAAGACAAAAAATCCCGTTCTGCTCCCTGTGTTGGTGTATCTATATGCACATTCAAATCCCTGATTATAAAGACCAGGACCGGCATAAGTACAACCTCAGCAATTAGCAAAAGCAATTCATCAAAGATAAAAGAAGAAACAGATAGGGACCTATAAATAAGCACCACGAAGAGAGATGGAGTCCCTTTGATTCTCAGGAACAGTGTTTCTGAGAAAAAGAGGGTGTGAATTGCCAGTTGTTTAAAAAATAGCGACTAGATAGAAGGGCAACAACTTTCATAAGAACATAAGATATGCCATACTTGGGTCAGATCAAGGGTCCATCAAGCCCAGTATCCTGTTTCCAACAGTGGCCAATCTAGGTCAAAAGTACCTGTCAGGTTTCCAAAAAGTACACAGATTCCATGCTGCTTACTGAATGGGTAAGCAATGGATTTCCCCGGTCCTCTTTAATAATGATTTATGGACTTTTCCTCTCCCTCCTCACTTAGTAACTCTGTTTGAATCATAAACAGAAAAGTCTGGAGAACAAGCTTGAATTATAAGATTATTTTCCCCCTGGCATAACCAAGTGTTAGTTCTTAACTTTATATGCTGACTGGGCTGACTGAATACAGGGTCCTTCCTGGTTCAACTCTGGCATGCGCTGTCCTAAATCTGTCTCTTGCCCACTTATGAAGGGCTTTCTCGCTAACCTCCTTAGAGGCTCTTCAACTAGTGGCCTCTTCTAATCAAGATTTGGGTAGGGATTGGTTGTCAGCAAAAAAAGAAAGAAAAAAAAAAGAATAGGGTTCTATAGGGCACTAAACTCGGTTAAGTCTTGGATGGATCAAATGGGGCAGGAAAGATGACTGCTCATGTGAACTGCTGACCTCCTGGTGACATATCCTGTGCATAATGCAGGTGGCATCTCTTACCTGGAGGACTAAGGATGGCAGGCATCTCTAATACAAAAAAGATATAAATTCATATTATACATATAGATTCACACAGCCTGTTAGGTGTAACCTCTTAGTTGCAGGCCTGGATCTGTGCAGATTTGAAACACATTCCATCTGCATAGGAGAGCCATGTGTGCCATGGTAGGTGAAGTGCAATCAAGTAGATTGCATGTTTCTCCTCATATATACAAGTGGATAAGGGGCAAATATCAGCTTACTCATATTATTTGCCTTTACTCCATAGATTCAGTCAAACAAGGCTGGAAGACCTGGATAGCTTGTCACTCCTTTATCTCTTAGACTTAGTTGATATTAAGGCATGCTGCAAGTCTTACCAGCAGCATCTCTGCGGGGGTTAAAGAAGAATACTATAGAATCAATTATTCCAACCTTGCTGCAGCAGGCCGAATTTCAAGGACTTCCCCATATGCTGGTGATATTCCTGGAAAGGTGGGGGAAATGACTTGATAAGGATCAACAGCAAATCTTTAAAAGATTTGTGTGTCTCTAGCCAAGCTTACAAATAAGCATCTATCAATACTGTGACTTTCTCAAAGAATGCAGCTTTTCTTTAAAATAAAGATGTCAGCATGTTGCTGCATGATAACACAAACTTGTTGCCAATAAAGAGGATCTAATTATAGAGGCTGTGACTCTCATGTGAAGCAGGCAGTAGCTGTCAAATATTTTTAAGGTGATGTACAAAAGGTACAATTACATGTCACAAAAGATGGAACCTCTTTGGTGCTCAGTTTTGGCTCCATATCAAAACAGGGCGATGTGTCCTCTTTAGAGGGGCATACTCATAGCTTCATGCAGCCAGAGAGAGGTAACTCCTCTGTACATGCAGGCCAGAAAAAAAGAATCACATGTCTAGGGAATTGCATCACTGCTGAAATGTTTAGTTCAGCAGTGATTTCAAAATAAAGCCAACTGAATCTCAAAAGTAAGAATGTAGAACACGAGATGTACCATGATGGATCATGGCAAAGGTCCATCAAGCTCAGCATTCGGTCTCCAACAATAACCAGTTCAGGTCATTAGAAAGTACCCTGCAGAAGCCAAATAATAGATCCATTTCTTGCTGTACAATCCTGGAATAAGCAGTGGCTTTTGTTTCAAAGAGAACAATTACACAAACAATTAAAAAATGTGTAACAAACAAGTAATGAGGTATAAAAATATAAACAATAAAAACATTAAAAAATGTGTTAACATTTAAAAATATACAAATCTCAACTTAATACACTGACAATAAAAAAGAAAAACTAATTGGATATCATAAAACAAAATTATAAAATGATAAGAGCCAAAAGTAGATAAAAAGGAAGTCATTTCCCACATAAATAATAAATATTATACAATATCGGACAGGCATCAAGTTTAATTACATAGCAGTAAGATGACCTCACAACCAATTGTGATGAAGGATAAAATCCAAATCATATGTTGCACAATCCACCCAATAGTAAGATGGTGACACCACAAGTACTGTGGAAGGGGAGGATAAAAGAACCACAGAGAACTTACTTATAAATTACAGGACAATAGAATTCTTTAGCAATCTTTGATACTAAAAGCATAAGCACTACTCTGTATAATACAAAACAATAAGGGCAAGGTAATCAAACTCTTTAAAAAATAAGGTCAGGGGGAACACAGGAAACTAAGGGGTATGTTTTCTAAACCGGGCTAACGGTTAACCCGGGCTATCTGCAACTAGGTCCCATTGAATAATAAGTCCAAAAATGAATAAAATTGTACTTATAGTCACATGTGAATAAAAATTATGTACTTCAGAGGAGGGCAATCCAACAGAATATATAAAAAGCTCTGCCGAAACGCAGCTGTGTTAGGATCTTAATAAAGCACCATTGGTTGTACTTCCTGCCTCCTTTTGCTGCTTGCTCTTAGTGAGAGAGTGCATGTGCTTTCTTGTGGACCCATAAGCAGTGGCTTTTCCAAGTCTACCTGGCTAATAATTATTTATGGACTTTTATTTTAAGACCTTCTCCAACCTGACAGACACTTACAGATATCCACGAAATGCAGTATCTCTCTCTCTCTCTATCTATACACACACACATATATATATACTGTATGAAATCTGTATTTATGTGTGTATGTATATGTATATGTATATATATATATATATATATATTTATTTATTCCCTCACTTGGTTTGCAGCTTATTGTGCTGTGAGGGCTTGTGTGCATCAGTGATGCTGAGGGCTAAGTTATCAGTAGTTTAACTACTGGACAGGTTTCAGCTGAGGTGTCAGACCAAAACAAACCACCCATCTGGGCAGCAGCAGAATGGGACAGTGTTGGCGGCGGAGGATCACATTTCTGTGACAATGGCAACAACACTAAACTTAAACTGCGCGGAGGAAAGGCCTGGCAATCTACTTCTGTATCTTGCCATGAAAACTCAATGGATAGTCACAACAAAACAAATTGCACTATAGTGCTAGAAGATGAGACCCCCAGATCGGAAGGCACTCAACAAGCTACTGGGGAGGAGTTGAAGACTTTTCAGATTAAAGCCAGCATTTATGATGTGGTTAAATCAGAGCCCTCAGGACATCTGACTTCTGATGTAGCTGTGCATGAAATGAGTGTCAGAAGCTGCAAAGATGTCCTTCATATTGGGACATGGAACATATGAAGCATGAACCAAGGGAAGTTGGAGGTGGTCAAGAATGAAATGGAATGTGTACAACTTGATCTGTAGGTGTCAGCAAACTGACATGGACTGGCATCGGGCACTCTGCATCAGATGATCACATGGTCTACTATGCTGGAAATGAAAGATAAAGAAGAAATGGTGTTGCATTTATAAAAAGAAGAAACTCACAAGAACTGTAATGAAATACAATGCAGTCAGTGAACGCTTAATCTCTATTCGTCTATGAGGAATGCCTATCAACACAACTATAATTCAAGTATATGCCCCAACAACAGCTGCAGAAGAGGATGAAATTGAAGAATTCTATGAACAAGTACAAGCTGAAATCGACAGAACATGCAAACAGGATATCTTGATAATAATGGGTGACTGGAACGCAAAAGTTGGCAACAAAGAAGGTGGCAAAATGGTTGGAAAATATGGACGGCAACAGAAATGAAGCTGGAGCAAGACTGATAGAATTCTGCAAGACCAATGATCTATTCATCTCAAACAGCTTCTTCCAACAACACAAGAGGCGACTGTACATATGAACTTCACCCAATGGATTGTATAAAAATCAAATTGACTACATCTGTGGAAATCAATGATGGAAACTCAAGCTAAAGTTGAAAAAGAGCAAACCACTCATGAATGTAGCAAAATATGACCTTGAGAATATACCACTGGAATTTAAAGACAGCCTGCAAAATCGATTTGCTGCTTTAGATACAAATGACAGAGCTCCAGAAGAGTTATGGAATGGCATCAAGAAGGTTGTGTTGGAAGAAAGCGAGAAGTCTCTATAAAAGGTGATAAAGCAAAAACAGCCAAAATGGATGACGGAAGAAACTCTGAAAATTTCCCAGAAACACAGAGAAGCTAAAGCCAAAGGAGAAAGAAAGGCAATTGCAGAACTCAGAGATTTTCAACGTGCAGCAAGACAAGACAAGGAAAAGTACTACAATGATGCATGCAAGGAAATAGAAGCAGAAACTATTACAGAAAGAAGAAGATCGGCTTTCCTAAAGCTACGAGAGTTAAAGAAAAAATTCCATCCTCGAATTGGAATGTTACAAGATGTTCAAGGATCTAAGTTGAATGATGCTGAGAAGATCAAGAAGAATATACAGAGATTTATATGATACATATCAAGTGGACCAACAGCCGTTTCAACCTGTACCTTATGATCCGGAACCATTGGTGATGAAAGAAGAAGTTGAAACAGCATTGAAAGCCTTATCAAAGAACAAAGCACCAGGCACTGATGGCTTTCACATAGAAGTATTACAGCAATCTGATTTATTTATTTTTATTTATTTACATTCTCTTATATACCGTGCTATTCTGCATCAGTGTGGTTTACATTGAATAAACTGAAATTACATTGAACAGGGCATTATAACTTGGAGATAACTATTTTACAGGGAACATGGGCTATGGAGGATTCAGTGGCTTGCCCAAGACCACAAGGAGCACCTGTGGGACTAGAAACCCCAGTCCTTCCAGCCCAAGGTTGCTGTCCTCTAGTGGGATTTGAACCCCCGACCTTCCGGCCTGAAGTACCTTGCCCCAACCACTAGGCCACTCCTACACTCCTTGTAAGCCTTGTAAGCTGTTACCATACTTACAAGGCTCTGCCAGGAAATTTGGAAGACAACATCATGGCCAACTGACTGGAAAAGATCTGTGTTTATACCAATACTAAAGAAAGGTGATCCAACTGACAGTGAAAATTATCGTACAATTGCTCTGAGCCCACATGCCAGCAAGATTCTACTGAAGATTATTCAACAGAGACTACAACCATACCTGGAACAAGAACTACCTGAAGTGCAAGCAGGGTTCAGGAAAGGGCGAGGAACGAGAGACATCATCGTGGATGTGAGATGGATCCTTGAAAAGACTAAAGAATACCAAAAGGATATCTATTTGTGCTTTATTGACTAGAGCAAGGCTTTTGAATGTGTGAACCATAAGAAATTCTAGGCTACATTAAGAAGCATGGGTATACCAGAACACCATTCTCTTGCACAATCTGTACATTGATCAAGAAGCAACAGTTTGAACAGAACAAGGAGAAACAGAATGGTTTAAAATCAGCAAAGGAGTATGACAAGGCTGCATACTTTTCCCCCTACCAGTTTAATTTTTATGCAGAACAAATCATCAGAGAAGACAACAGAGGTGTGAAGATTTTTGGAAGACTCAACAACTTTCGCTATGCTGCTGATACTATATTACTGGCTGAAAGTGAATATGATCTGAAACATTTGCTTCTCACGATCAAGGAACATAGTCTTCAAATGGGCCTGTACTTTAAAGTAAAGAAGACAAAGATCATGACAACTGGCAAAATCAATAAGGTCATCGTTGATGGAGAAGAAATTGAAATCATGGACAACTTTAACCTACTTGGATCAACTATCAATAAAGAAGCAACAAACAATCAAGAAATCTGATGATGCACTGCTCTTGGCAGAATGGCTATGAAGGACCTAGACAAGATTCTCAAGAACAGAGATGTCTCTCGCCATACAAAGATTCGACTCATTCACGCCGCGGTATTTTCAATAACATCATATGAATGCGAAAGTTGGATAGTGAAAAAGATAGACAGTAAGAAAATTGATGCCTTTGAATTAAGGTGCTGGTGGTGAACACTGCGTATACCATGGACTGCCCGAAGAACAAACCAATCAGCACTAGAGGAGATCAAACCTAAGCTTTTTTAGAAGCTCAGATGACAAGACTTCGACTTTCCTACTTTGGACACATCATGCAAAGAGAGAGATCATTAGAGAAAGACATCATGCTTGGCAAGATAGAAGGTCTACACAAAAGAGGAAGGCCAGCAATGAGATGGATCAATATAGTAACAGCAGCTACGGGTGCCAATCTGTCAACAATGAGCCGCCTGACTGAAGACCGAACACAATTTAGGACAACTATCCAGAAAGTCGCCATGAGTCGACACCGACTCAATGGCACTTAACAACAACAACATATTTATCTATTATCTAGCCAGTTTTATATTCCGCTTTATCATACAATCAAAGCGATTTACAATTAACATTGAACTGTAACAATTACATCTTAATTACATGTTAAACGAGAAATCGGGGAAGGAATGTTCCCTGGGATCCTGGCTTTATTGAACTTGGAGTGTTAAGGAGGAGATATAGCAGCTGTAATGCATTTGATAGGCGAGGTGTTATCCGGCACTGTCCGACCCAAAGGAATTGATGAACAGGTATGTTTTTAGTTTTTTGCGTAGCTCAGTAATGGAAGATCATAAGTGTTCAGGGAGTGAGTTCCAGATGGTGGGTGCAGAGAGGGAGATGGCTCTGTTGCATGTTTATTGAGTGCTTTTAGTTTTTATAGCTGGGATAGATAGGTTCTGATTGTTGCATCTTTGTGATCTTGTAACTGGATCTTTACTTATTAGATTTCATAGTTTGGTTGGTGATTGGTTCTGTAGGAGTTTGAAGATGGTAATAACAACCTTGTATAATATTCTTTGTGATATAGGAAGACAGTGGAGGGATTTTAAGATGGGTGTGTTTTGATCGTATCTAGATGAGCCGCTGATGATCCTGGTGGCAGTATTCTGGACCATTTTTAGAGGATAAAGAGATTGTATGGGGAGGCCTTGGTACAAGATATTGTAGTAGTCCAGGTGTGGTGTAATTATGGCTTGGCATACCATTCTGAAGTCATTTCAGTCCAGTAGTTGGCACAGGTTCTGTAGGGTTCATAGCTTATGATATGCAGCGTTAGTGGGGGGTTTTAATATATACGACAGGCTTTATTATTCTATGTAACACAGTTTACAAACCAACAGTACCATAACTGAAAGCAAAGGAAGAGTTACAATCAAACATGTCCCAATCCAAATGGTCAGCCTCATTTTTATTACTACAATATAAGGTCTAGTATCAGAGGGTGGTTACTACCAAACAACAGAACGATACCCTCTACGAATATTCAGAATATTGCTGATGATAATTACTCTGTTATGTTTTTCTTACACATGTCCAAACATCCAGACTTAGAAATATTCAGAGAATGTAGGTCTCAGACTTACAACGGCAACGCTTGGATTCATCCAAAGCAGTTTGCCTAATCGCATCAACGACCATATATATTCACTGACAAATTTGTCTAATTTCTTAATTCTTCTTAATTCGTCCATCAGACTCTTCTGAAATTTATATACTTCTTCCTTTAAACACGTTTTGAATACTCAAGATTGTGCTTAACTTATCTTATTGTCGCTGATACAAATCCACCATTTTTATAACAATTTGTAGCTAGAAAAGCAACCCCCCAACTTATCTTCTAACCCCCCAAACCATTCCTCCAACTCCCCGGCTCCCTCCATCTTCCCCCATCCCATCCCCAATCATTCCCCCCCCCCTTGGAGAGGACACCAGTGCAGTTCCACTCAACTCACTATCGAGAAACTTCACGCACACCATACAAATGCACAAAGGATTCCCAGATCTGTTCATAGCTCACCTGCCCCAGCGCTCGAGAACAAATCATGCACTCCATGTCGTAGCGATCCCACATATGGACCAACCACTGAGACAGGACTGGGGCTGCAACTTGTTTCCAGGCTAAAGCCAGGCTCAATTTGGCTGCATTCATACAATGCCTAACCGGTGCTAACTGTGGAGTCTTAGCCCCTGGCACCGTTCTACTAAATAGGAAGATTTCGGGATCCCAGGGAACATTCCTGCCAATCAATCTCTGTACCCGGTATTGGATACCCTTCCAATATTCCAGGATTTTAGAGCAGCTCCACCATAAATGCGCCATTGTCCCAGTCAACCCACATCTACGCAACATAACCCACTAGTCCTGGTAGGCACAAGCCAACTGAGCAGGAGTCATATACCAGCCATACAGAATTTTATAATTATCTTCTTAGGCATTAACTGCCAAAGAACTCCACCACAGCTGACCCTCAATTTGTTCCCACTGCTGCTCTGTATATGTCAACTGCATCTCCCGGACCAATACGCCTGGTACTTCCCCACCTTGAAAGCCTTGTTCTGTTTATGGGCATAGAGGGCTGAGACCAAGCCCCAAGTGGTGACCTAGTCTTTGCACAGGGACGCCAAGCCTGTCAATGTACAAGCCACCTGACTTTTGATCTCTTTCTTTCTTACGCATTGAGTCACTTGAGCATGATAATAGGCATGACTGGGGGGCAGACCAAACTCCCCCTGCAAATTCCTTAAAAGGAAGGCGTCTGCAATCCTCAAATAATTGACCCATTCTACACAAATCTGCCTCCCTCCAGAGCTTGAAGATGCTAGGGTGCACACCATGTCCAAAGATCTGGTTACCCAGAATTGGGACATGGGCATAAGAGGGGCTCTCTATGGCCAAAAGTAGTGACAGGCCGCCAGTACGTTTGTCAGACTTTTTACATCAATATTCAGAAGGGATACTGGCCTATAAGATGAGGCCTCCATGCAATGTTTCCCTCACAGAGCATACCTCAGCCGTGTCCGGTGGTAGCATCCGCTTCGAGCGGTACCGGTACCCCGGCATCGGCACTGGTGTTGGATGAAACACTCCTCACCAGGGATCGTCATCTGGCGTCCTCGGTGCCTTCGGGACCGGTGGATACACTCCAGACTGACTTTCCATTATCGGTACCAGCACCGATACTACCACCGCCATCGGTACCCTCCAGACGTGCATCGATAGACTCGCTTCCTTCGATGCCGAGTCTGGAATCGATCTCCAGTCTGGAGGACTGGGTACCGACTCGCCTTGGTACCGGCTCTCGGCGGTACTGAGGGCTCGGTTCTGATGATTCGGATCCACAACTCTCGGTTCCTTCGAGGCCGATTGAGTTGCCACTGGTTGACCCTCCTTCACCGGTGTCAGACACGGTACCGAAATCGGTACCGACGACCTCATTACCTTTACGGTCAGTGCCTTCCATACTTCGCTTATCAGGCTCTCTGCCCTCGATGCCAAGTTTGGAATCAATCTCTAGTCTAGAAGACTCGGTACCAATAGGTTTTGGTACCGACATCGATCGATACCGGTGCTTCAGTACCGAGGATACTGGCCTGAGGATTTCGGTCACCTCGGTACCGATTGAACTGTCACCGATGACTACTCCGATGTCTTTGTCGGGCTCGACTCCGACATCGGTACCGGTTTTGACATCGGTACCGGTATCCACAGTAGCATCGTGGCCAACTCCTGCCATGCTTTTTTCAACAGGATCGCTCCATTCTATACCAAGCTTGGCGTCGATACCTGGCATGGACAATGTGGTAAGGATGGTTGCTGCTCCTGATACCCAGTATCAGCAACCATCCCTTAAATATTCCACACTGCACTGTGCAGGATCTTCTATTCCTATATATTTGGATACCTCTGTGGGTGCTCAGGCTAGTTCCTTAAATCTAACCTGTCCAAGAGACAGTCCTGTTGGGGATCCCTCTTTTCAGAGTTTCCTCCTGGATATAGCAAGATCCCTTGCCATTCCTATCCCAAGACATGATCCTGCACAAGGCTCTCTTTCTACCAAAGCTGAAAATCCACGTCGGGAAAATGAGGGACCCATGAGGATTTTTTCGTCACAGATAAGTTTTCGGTTTAACGTGACCTACTGCTTTCTCTTTTTGGAACAATATAAAGAATTATACAGCATTTTGGAAATTTTGAAAACCTGGTTTGGTTTTCCCAAGCAGTAAGGTTGTTGATAACCTGGACTTCCTTTTGAACAAACATCCCTCTTTATTGAAATACTTACTAATAAGTGGTGATCATTATTGAGTAAGAGTTTGCAGAGCTCGATTAAGTTAAATCTGCTTTTGAAAGAACATTTTAGCTGTTGTTTATATATAGAATGGATGGTAGGTATCCTTGATGTAAGGAAGGGGTCAGGACTTTCTCAGGCTTTTCAGTACCTGTGGCCTGTAGCTATCCTCCCCCATTCATTCTGAGACCCACATCCAGAAAATTAAATAAAAATTTTTATAAAAAAGAAAGTATATATAAAATTGTTTTTTGAGAAAATAGATGAAACTTGGGTCACATTTTTTAGACCTTTACAGATTTTTTTGAGAACAATAGTACATATCAGTATTTGCAGAATTTGGAGCAATTGTCTATAGTTTCAGTTTTATTGCTTCGTAAACCCTAAAATAATGGATTTGTCTCTTTCTACCAAAGCAAAGGGGAACATAATGCTTCCTTTGCATCATTCCTTGCAGGATCTCCTTCTAGGAATGTGGGAAACACCTTTCAGGGTACCCTCACCTCCCAGGGCAACTGATCTGTTATATCAGGTGCCCCCTCTCCAGGGTTTCAAAAGACTCAACTTCCTCATCATTCCATAGTAGTGGAATCAGCAATGAGGCGGGTAAAGAGTATGAAAAAGCACTCTTCCTATCCGCCAGGTCGTGAGTCTAAAACACTAGATGACTTTGGACGTCAAACCTTCCAGACATCTATGCTTTCTGCAAGAATTCTCTCATATATTTTTTATATGAGTCTTTCTCTTGTGGAGGTCACAAAGCAATTGCATCTTTTGTCTCCTTTCCTTTCAGATTCCAGGAGTACAGACTATTCCTCACTGCTTAAGCATATTCAGAATATCTCTTGGTTTCTTTCTCGTGCTTCCCTAGACTCTTTTGAGTCTGTTAGCAGGACTTCTGCTATAGCTATAAGGGCACGACGTAGAGCCTGGCTCCAAGCTTCAGACTTGGACAAATGGGCACAACAAAGGCTGGGACATACTCCTTGCACTGGAGAAAATCTTTTCAACAAGGAGTCTTTACGTCAGGTTACTCAGTTATCCACTGATTTACCTGTTCCTAAGGGTTGTTTTACCCCTTCCTCTGTCCCAGTAGGTAGGAAATGTTCTACCAAACTTTCTTCCCACAGGAGAAGAAGGTTTTATTCATCATTTGCCCATCATACAGATGTTCTCCAACAGGGGAAGCATCGTCCTGGTCTGAAGAATACAACCTCTCACCAGGCTCAGCAAACCCAGCACCTGCAGGGTTTCTGATCATTCATCATCAGATGCTTGTGACTCTTGGGGTTAGAATCTACAGTTGCTTCTTCTCAATAGAGGCAATCCACCACTTTATTCTAACCCCTACACATGGATCTTTTTCCAAAAGATATCCATTTTTTCTATATTTCTTAGAGCTGTCAGGATGTTCATGCCTATAAGTCACAGGTTTCTCCTCTTTTTCCTGCTAGGGAAAGAGGTCTAACCACTATCAGATGATAGTTCCTGTGCCAGCATGTATTTTTTCCTTTCTATAGACTTACTACTTCGTAAGTCTTCTTCAGCTCCATTCTCTTCACCCTCTTACCAAGTTTTTCCTCTGTAAGAGCGGAATTACTGGGAGGCTTTCTCTTCAGCCTCTCTACTTTTCTCACTTTCCAGTGCGGAGTTTACCTCCTCTGCTCAATCTTGCTTTGGGGCAGCTTATCAGACATGTCCAGAGTTTCCTACTCCTGTTCTGTCTGTTCTTTCTGTTTTTGAACAGTAAGATTCTTTCTGCTGTCTTGCTAACAGCTGCCTATGCAGGAGCTTTAATGTTTGGACCACTGGTTCTTATCCACAAACAACCAGATTGTCCTCCACTAACATTCTGTCTAGACCTTTTCTTCCTCCCATGGATCTCAGGTAACTAAATATAAAAGCCGGTCCTCTAAGGGTAGCTCTCCTGCTAAGCATCGAGAGGCCATTGGCATTGCCCTTGAGGGAACCACACCAGCAAAACAGCCCCGGCAGGAGGCTTTGGCTTCCAAAGCATCGATGGGGCTTCAGGATGTTCTCGAGGCCTCAACCTCGCAAGAACTACCTGTGCCATGCTCAGGGGTTCTGGCCATCCTTACCGGTACCGACACCCAGGCATCGGCAGCGTCGATAGACCAGAGGTTCCTCGCTATCGAGCGCAGCATCGCAGCTCTTCTTTCAGCTGCGGTACCGGTGATCCCACGGGCACCGGTACAGACATCGACACCGATGCCGGTACCGACACTGGTACAGACACCAGTATCGACACCGACGATACCGGTACAGACGGTACCGGCCCCGGTGCAAACTCTTCCCATGCCATCTCTGGCTGGAATTGACAGAGCAGTATCGAGTCAGCTCGGTACCGACTTCGATCGGTACCGGGACTGTGCATTGCAAGAGCATCGGGGTCAGGAATACTTCGATTCCTCTGATTCCCAAGACTCTGACAATTCTGCTGGCACTAGAGGGTTTCTCCCAGAAGATCCCTCTTCTCCCCGAAGATCCCTCTTCTCCCCAATGCAGAATGTCACCTCCAGAAGACATGTCATTTCAGGATTTCATTCATGATATGGCCAAAGGTCTTTCAATCACAGTAGCTCCTGAAGAGGAACCCAGAGCAAAGGAATTGGAAATTCTCCAGTATTCTAAAGCTCCTAAGGAGGCAGCCACTCTGCCTATCCATGAATTCTGCATAGCTTGATGCTCAGAATGTGGGAGACACCTCTGACTACTTCTCCTCACTCTGGGAGACTTGATACTATGTATCGAGTTCTGCCATGTCCTGGATTTCAGAAAACTCAGCTGCCACACCATTCAATGGTAGTGGAATCAGCCATGCATAGGATGAAAAGTGCAAAGAGGCATGCATCCAATCCTCCAGGTCGTGAATGCAGGACTCTGGATGCTTTTGGGCGCCGAACCTTTCAAGCTTCCATGCTTTCAGCTAGGATCAGTTCATATATCCTATATATGGGAATGTTCCTCAAGGAAGTCACAGGAGACTTGGAACTTATGAGGCCATTTCTCCCAGATGACAAGAAACAAGATTTTCTTGCTCTAGTTAAGCATGCTCAAGATTTCTCCAAGTTTGTTAATCGTACAGCCTTTGACTGCTTCGAATGCATCAGCAGAACCTCTGCTATTGCCATTGGCGCACGACGGATTGCCTGGCTACAGGCATCAGACTTGGAGACTTGGGTACAGAACAAGTTAGGCAACATTCCTTGCACGGGGGAGAATATCTTCAGCAAGAACTGGCAGGAAAAGACTAACGAGTTAGATGCTGACAATTCTACCTTAGATAGATTGTCAAAGTCTACAGCCACTCCAGCCAAAAAGAAGCCTTATAAAAAGCCCTCTTTTAGCAAAAAGAGGAAGTTTTATCCTTTCTATACCCAGCAGAGTCAAACTCAAGGTCAGATTGCCCAAAAGGGACAAACTAGACAGCAAAAGAAGCCAAAAGGCCAGAGAGCCCAACCAGCTCTCCAGGTTCAGCCCCCTCAAGGGCTTTGACTCCTTCCTAGAGAGCTCTGCTTTCCTGCCTCTGAGGGGTCTCCAACCCCAAAATATTCCGGGCAGGTTATGCCACTTTGTCAACAGATGGCATCAGATAACAGCAGAAGATTGGTCTTTGTCCATTGTAGGAGAAGGGTACAAGCTTCATTTTCACAGCATGCCCCCTCCTACAATTCTAAAGCAATTCAATTCTCAAACCTCTGCAGACAATCTGCTAGATCACGAGGTCTCCACACTTCTTGCCCAAGGGGCAATAGAGGAAGTTGAAAGATCGGGATCCTGAAGCGTTCCAGAAGTACCCATTCTTCAACGGGGTGCAGGGTTCTACTACCCCTATTTTCTTATTCCAAAGAAAACATGAGGACACAGACCCATTCTGGACCTCAGAGAATTGAACAAATATCTGTTTTGAGAGAAATTCAAAATGATTTCTCTAGGAGCTCTTCTGCCATACCTTCAAAGCCAGGATTGGCTTTGCTCTCTAGACTTAAAAGATGCATACACTCACATTCTCATCCATCCAGATCACAGGACTTTCTTACGTTTCCTTTTCAGGGGAAAACATTTCCAGTACAGGGTTCTTCCCTTTGGTCTGGCTTCAGCACCAAGGGTATTCACGAAATGCATGGCAGTATTGGCTGCATTTCTACGAACCCTAGGCATTTTCGTCTTCCCTTACTTAGACGACTGGCTCATTCGAGCCCCTACAGTTGCAGAGGTCAGCACTGCACTGTCCCGAACAATGCGAATCCTCCAATACTTGGGGGATTGGTAATAAATTTCCCAAAATCTCAACTGGTTCCTTCCCAATGCCTAGAATTCATAGGAGCCTGTCTAGATACCAGACAGGCAAGGGCTTTCCTTCCACAAGCCCGGTGTCTTCGCATAATGCAACTAGCTTCTCAAGCAGCAGGCAAATCCTCCCTCACTGCTTGAGAGCTACTGCAGTTACTGGGACATATGGCATCCACAGTTCATGTAATCCCATATGCTCGCCTCCACATGCGAGCAGCTCAGTGGACCCTCTCCACACAGTGGACACAGGCCACAGGTCATTTGTCGGACAAAATAATAATCTCTCAACGACCAATTTTGTCCCTCCAATGGTGGCAATCACTAGAAAATCTGACAGTGGGGTCTCCTTTTCATCAACCCCTCTTTCAGGCCACCCTAACAACAGATGCATCAAAGGTGGGGTGGAAAGCACACCTGAATCATCTCTCTACCCAGGGCACCTGGACTCCACAGGAGGTTGGTTTACACATAAACCTCCTGGAATTAAGAGCAATCTATTTAGCTCTTTGAGTATTCCATGCCCAGCTCAGCTACAAGACAGTCCCAGTCCAGATGGACAATCAAGTAGCCATGTTCTATGTGAACAAGCAGGGCGGAACAGGCTCTCTGTCATTATGCAACGAAGCTTTACGACTGTGGGCCCTCGCCAGAGAGCATCAAATTCACCTTCTAGTGGTATATCTTCCAGGCATTCAAAACCTTTGGGCAGACAAACTCAGTCGAGTACTGCTGCCTCACGAGTTGTCCCTCCTCCTAAACCAGGTGGCAAAGATATTTCATCTCTGGGGCACTCCAGACATAGACCTCTTTGCAAGTCCACTGAATGCCAAACTTCCCCGGTTCTGTTCCAGGATTCTGGCTCACAACTGTCAGGCAAGGGATGCCTTCCTCCTTCACTGGGATCAGGACTTCCTTTATGCCTTCCCACCCATTCCCCTCATCCCCAAAACACTCTTCAAGCTTCAGAGAGACAGGGGTCGCATGATTCTCATAGCACCACGATGGCCACGCCAAACGTGGTATTCCCTGCTTCTACATCTCTCTCAAGCGGCACCTCTGGAGTTAGGGCATGCTCCAGATCTCCTTTCCCAGGAGAACGGGACACTATGGCACCTGAATTCCCGGTCCCTGCACCTCACGGCCTGGTTGCTGAAGGCTTAGACCTCCAAGATTTTAGCCTGTCCCAACAGGTAAAAGATATCCTTCAGGCTTCTAGGAAACTTTCCACAAGAAGATCTTATGCCTTCAAGTGGAAACATTTTACTATATGGTGCTCCAAGAATGGATTAAACCCCCTGGTCATAACTTAGAATCAATACTAGAGTATCTCCTTCACTTATTGAATTCTGGTCTAAAGACCAATTCGGTAAGAGTTCATCTTAGTGCAATTGCAGCTTCTTATAAGCCTCTGAATGGACAACCAATTTCCTCGCATCCACTCATATCCAGATTTATGAGAGGCCTTCTATTAACCAAACCTCCCATCAAGCCACCACTGGTGGTATGGGATCTAAATCTAGTTCTGGGTCAGCTCATGAAGCCGCCTTTTGAGCCTTTATCTACTACAGCCCTTAAGCTTTTGACCTGGAAGGTCATCTTCCTAATTGCAATCATCTCTGCACGTCGCATTAGTTAATTGCAAGCTTTAGTGGCTGATCCTCCTTATACTAGATTTCATCATGATAAGGTTGTTCTTAGAACGTATCCACACTTTATGCCAAAGGTGGTTTCGCCTTTTCATTTAAATCAATCAATTTATCTTCCTGTATTTTTTCCGAGGCCTCACGCCTCTAATGCAGAAAGAAACCTTCATACTTTGGATTGTAAAAGGGCCTTAGCCTTTTACATACAAAGAACACAGCAACATAGAAAGTCCTTGCAACATTTTATATCTTTTGACCCTAGTCATTTGGGACTTCCAGTCTCCAAAAGAACTTTATCTAATTGGATTGCCCAATATATATCCTTTGCTTATGAGAGTAAGGGTCTTCCTCTTCAGGACCATGTCACAGCTCATAATGTGAGAGCCATGGCAACTTCTATGGCTAATCTCCACTCTGTGTCTATCGATGACATTTGACGAGCAGCCACCTGGGCTTCGGTACACACCTTCACAGCCCACTACTGCTTGGATAAAGCCTCCCATCGGGATGCCTTCTTTGGCCAAGCTGTTCTTCAAAATCTCTTTCAGACCTAAATCAACTCCTACCCACCAACCCTGGTGGAATGCCAGAGATCCATGGGGGGAAGGATCCCACCTTCTAGGATGGTACCTTCCTGGGGCTATCTCCTTGGCATCTTCAGTTAGGGAGTCCCCATATGTGAAGACTACATTCCTGTTTGTTCCTGGAGATAGCGTAGTTACTCACCTGTAACAGGTGATCTCCGGGAACAGCAGGAATTTAGTCTTCACAAACCACCCGCCTCCCTTAGGAGTTGTCTCTCTATCTCTTTGTCTCTTTCCTCTCTCCCTCTATCCTTTCACTCAGCTACAAACTTAACTGAAGAGTGACAGTTTTATTTATTTTATTTATTTATTTATTTATTTGACAATTCTTATTTACCGTGCTATTTCTCATCAGTGCGGTTTACATTGAAACAATAAACACTTGGACGTACAAATAGTCCTGCGTTTACAGAAAACGGGGATTTGAACTTGGATTAACTGGGGAAAGTATATACATTTGAGTTTAGCTACATGTAATTAACAGGGTGGGCTTGTAATAAGGTTTTGCTGCCAAGTTTACCTTACAGCATGTTTGTAGTCTGTTGGTAAAGAGGAGATAGAGAGCTGTAATGTCATGTGGGGTAGGGTTAGGTTTTAGTTTTATTGTGGAGATGTTTTCAATTGCCACATATGAGTGAGTGTGTGGGTGGGGGGGATCCCCAGGCTGAGTGAAGTGCATGAGGAACAGGTGATGTTTGATGGCTTTTCTAAACTGCATGAGGTCTTTGATTGCTCTTATGTTAGAAGGGAGCTTGTTCCAACATCTGGGGGCATAGCTTGTAAATGCCCTATTGATGGTTGATTGGTTAAGTTTTATGGATTCTTTTGGTATGACCAGAGTGTTTTCAGCAGATGCTCTTCTGGATCTGTTATTGGGGGTCTGGATGAGTAGAAGAGCAATTGAGGAGGATGATATCTTATTGAGTGCTTTAAAGGTAATGAGGAGGGTTTTGTATAGGATTCTGCAGTTTATTGGGAGCCAATGAAGCTCTTTTAATATAGGTGGGATGTGGTCCTTCCTGGATGCTCCACATAGAACACGGGCTGCTGCATTCATGGCTAACTGCAGTGGGTTGAGTGTATTCTTTGGGAGACCATGCAGTATTATATTCGCGTAATCAAGGTGAGGTGTCACCAGGGCTTGGAAAACTGTTCGAAAGTCGTCTGTTTCCACCATGGGTCTCAGGTGGCGGAGGGTTTTTATTTTGAAGTAGATAGCTTTTACTGTTCGTTTGATGTGGTCTTTGAAGTCCAAGTGTTGGTCTAATATTACTCCTAGATAGCGTATGTTGGATTTGACCGGAAGTTCTGCGTCTCTAACTTTTAGTGTTGATGGTGGGGAGAAGTCTTTGTTCCGTGTGACAAATAGCACTTCTGTCTTCTTGAAATTTATACATAAATTCTGGCTGAAGAGCCAATCAGTTAATGCATCGAAGCACTTAATTAACATTGTGAGATCTGGGCATGCGACCGTTATTGGAGTGAATAAAAGAACATCGTCTGCATACATGAGGCAGGATATGCCGAAAGAGCGGGTTATGTCACAGATTGGCTGCATATAAATATTGAAAAACAGTGCGGATAATGATGATCCTTGTGGGACTCCCTGTCTTTGTCGGAAGGGTTCTGATGTTTTGTTGCCGATCAGGACTTGCTGCCATCTGCCTTGAAGGTAAGACTTGCACCAATCCCATGTGCGGTCATGGATTCCTTTAGCATGGAGTCTCATGAGAAGTTGTTCATGATCTACTGAGTCGAACGCAGCAGAGATATCTAGGAAGATCAGAGCAAAGCCTTTCTTAATGTTATCTATCCCGTTTGTGAGTGTGTTTATTAATGAGGTCATCAGGGTTTCTACGCCATGCGCCTCCCTGAAACCATGTTGGCACGGGTCTAACGGAGAGGTTGTGTCTATATGCTGTTGAATCTGTCTTTGCGTTGTTTTCTCCAGTATTTTGGCTAGGAAAGGGATACTGGAGATTAGTCAGTAAGAGTCCTCTTTATTTGGGTCTAACTGATTGTTCTTCAGTAATGGTCGTATGGATGTTTTCTTCAGGTCCTCCGGGAAGATTCCAGTTATAAAGGATTGCTTTGCGATATCAGCTATGAATGGACTTAGTTCTGAGCGCATTGTTTTGATCCAGTGGGCAGGGCAAGGGTCATTTGGAGCTGTCGTGGTGTTGATGTTGGCAATTGTTTCCTCGATGGTTTTCACTGGTGGGGGTGCGAGCTTCGTAATTGGGGGTTGAGTGTGGTGGTTCGGATAGGATTCACAAGGTGTGGTAATAGTCACCTTTATTGCTTTGGATTGGATGTAGTTAGCGTATGCCTGCGGTTGGATACACTCCTGTTGTGGTTGGGGTGGTTGGTTGGTCAGTGATTTTACTAAGTTGAAAAGGTCACGCGGCTTATTTAATGAGCGATTGAGGAGCTCAGTATGGAATCTTTTCCTTTCTGCCCACATTGAGTCTCTATGGTTTTTCAGATGTTCTAAATAGGTGCTTTGGTCTGCTGGGCTGCGGGTCCGTCGCCATTTTCTCTCAAGTTTTCTTAGATGTAGTAAGTAGTTGGAAAGACGGGAAGGCAGCGCGCATGTGCTGAGGGATGCTCCCAAAAGCGTTCCTATTGGACACTGGGGAGCATTCCCGCGCAGGCTCCGTTGGTACCGATGATACCCATATGTGAAGACTAAATTCCTGCTGTTCCCGGAGATCACCTGCTACAGGTGAGTAACTACGCTTTATTTACAAGTTTTTTTTATACCACCTTATCAGGCAATCAAAGTGGTTTTCAAAACGGTAATCAACTATGTACAGTGTAACCAGTTGAGCTTGCTAACATTCAACAAACTATTTACATTTAGTAGCGAGGGTGAATATCTTCATTGTGGATAGCAGGTCTGTATAGTGTAAGAGGTGTCAAGTGCAAGGGGTCTCTTATGTTGGGTAGGTACCTGAATCTACTTCTTGTATTCCATAGTACTCTGTAAAGAGTAGGGTCTTGATGCTTTTTCAGAAGTCAGCAAAGTCCCTTATATTTCTTATTTTTGCTGGGAGGGAGTTCCATAGGATCAGGGCATAACATGCGAAGTCTCTATTGCTCGTTGATTTGTTGGAGTTTGACTTGCCTAATCGTATTTGGATACATGTGTATTTTATAATATGTGAGCGTATCTTACAGCTACACTCTCTGCTTAACTGCCACCCCTGGGAACACCTATGTAATACATCAAGTAAAAGTAGGATGGGGTGTGAACTTGTGCGCACACATTTGGTTTGTTTGAGTGCTCATGAATTTAAAGTGCATGCAAATTGCTTGTACATGTCTATACTTTCGAATTAATGTGCATACAATCGATGTGTGTGCTTAAAAAAGTTCTAGCATGCATATATTGCATACGCAAAGAACAAATATATGAAACAAGCACAAAAATGCCCGAAAAGTGAGAAACATTTGTTAAAATGCTAAACGTTTTTTTGGCTGTGCAGAACCCTAAAGCAGGATCTTTATGTTGATAGCACACACACTTATGCCCAAATAGCCCCAGGCAATTTTATAAGCATATATTTGAGCACATACTGTAAAACCTTACTCTTTATGCTCCAGTTGCTTATACAATTCCCCCATAACGATGCACTAAAATCCAATTAAAAGTTAGAGTTATCTAGGTAATTCTTGAGTCAAGAATACATTCTTTTCAATCGATTCTATTTGTTTTAAAATAAGTACTACAGTATGTTTAATAACTCCTCACTAACTAAATGCTGGTATTTAATCATGCCACTAACGAAACAACTCCAAAAATGAGTAACGGCATAGCTTCACTTTGCAGTGGGAGAGTTTCAACACGGCAAACCTTCTTCAGTTAAAGACTTTTTTACTTAGAAAACACATACTTTGCAAGTACTTTCAATTACAAGTTATGCTGAAAAATGGATAAAAAAATATGAAAAAGTTGAGGACCAATGAATGAAATTCACGGGAGTAGATTACAGCTGTTTTCTTTGCACCCCATATTCTGTATTTAGCGTTCCTAACAGTAGGAGGAGTAGAGTGATGTGCATGTCTTTGATTGTTGGTGTTTATTCATAGACAGCCCTGAGACTGGTTTCCTATATATATGTGTCAGGCTGATCGCACATACTTTCACTGTGGGTTTATAAAGGGAACGAGTTTGGGTGGAGCAAAACATTGCACAGGAAAATTATAAAATGCTAGAATTTGCATGTGTTTTTGAAAAACTTAGGTACAGGTCAACTGTCTGGCCTATTTGCACATTTATTGGCTGCGCCCTCGGTACTGGCAATGTCATGGTATATTGCCAAGTACCGTGTCTCCCTTTCTCTCTCTTTTTTTTTTTGGTGTTAACATGGAGTGGAGGAGTAGCCTAGTGGTTAGAGCAACTGCCTAGTACCCAGAAGATCAAGGGTTCAATTCCTACTGGCACTCCTTGTGACCTTGGGCAAGTCACTTTACCCTCCATTACCTCAGAAGAAAAGGCTGGTAATCTACTTCCAGTGATACATTGCCAAGAAAACCCAGAGGTAGCTGGGTCACTATGAGTCAACACTGACTTGATGGCACAAAAAAAAAAAACATGGTGAGAGCATGGCCAATGAGGTTCACTGCCACATTCAGCTCTAAGCCCATCTCATGGAGTTCAGGATCTCCATATTTTATAAAGTCCATGCGTACCTTACATTCTAAAATGGGCATGAAATACGCATGTTAATATAGGCATGCCTTATAAAATTACCCTCACAGTGGCTGAATATTTCCACTATCTGGATAGTTGCCGGCACCATCTTCACCCCACCCACAGACCACCCCGGCATTATCCAGATAGTGCCGGTACAGTCTGTGGAAATATTCAGTGACACTCTCTCAGCGTCCTTTTCCAGCTAATCTCTGTGGTTATCCAGATAAGGGCTTCTGAATCGGCCCCTTAATTAGTATATGCTAATAACAAGTAGTGCTGCCAACTCAACAGTCTTCACTTAAAAAATCACCACAACCCCTTGCTCCAGCCCTCCTTATTCAAGCAGAAGCTGTGGAGAGGCCCAGGGCCTAGTTGCTCTCAGGAATTGCAGCAACACTAGCAAGTTGTCTATGAGTGTGGAGGCTGTGAAGCAGCATTCTGTCTCATCCCCACTGCAGTCCCTCCCTTTGCATAGTCTTCCTGTGCTACAGAAAGAGCACAATCCCTTTCCTCACAGACAGGCTATTACTGTCAACCTGCAGTATATTACCTCCTCTTCTTCTTTAGAACATAAGATATGACATTCTGGGTCAGACTAAGGGTCCATCAAGCCCAGTATCCTGTTTCTAACAGCAGCCAATTGAGGTCACAAGTACCTGGTAAAGTTAACTTTTGCACACCAGCAGTATCCATATTCTAAAAGGTGATCTTGATTAATCTGGGCAGAGTTCCCAGATCTCTCTCAGGAAGCTCATTTATATACCCACATTTATACTTAGTATTCTGAATTACCAGGCAATGAGAAGCATTTAGAACAAAGCTAAGGTTAAATGCCGCTGGAGAGAAACTTCCAGTCTTTTATCGATGCATTGTACCAGCACCGTACCTAGCCCTGTGCTAGCGGTGCAGCCGTACAGGTTGCAAAAAAATAGGGGCGCATTTACGGCCGACCACTGGCCTCAACTTCACGCCTCCACACTTCCTGCCCTTGCCTCGCTGCCCCTTTTCCTTTTCCCTTGACGGCAGCGGCGGTGGTGTGGACTTCCAATTAAAAAAAACACGCGGGTCTTTCCAATTCTGCGCTTGCATGGCTGGTCTGATCCCTTCCTCCTCTGACAAACGCTCAGGTGTCTTTTCAAAAACAGAGGTCCGCTCTGCTGCCGCCACCACCATCACCACCAAAGGAACAGGCAAAGCAGCAGCGGGGCAGGGGCAGGCCAGGCAGGCAGCGTTTGGGGGAGCTGGCTGGAGATGAAGAGGTGTGGGGTAAGATGGAGAGATGACAAATGTGTGGAGGTGGTGTGGTGCGCCAGGATTGCAAGTCACACAGGGAGCATTTATGGCTTGGTATGGCCCTGCATTGCACTGTGTCTATTAGTGACTGCACCATCAAACTACTGCTACTATTACTGATCATTTGTACAGCACTATAAGACGTATGCAGCGCTGTACAGACACATGTAAAAGACGGTCCCTGCTTATTAGAGCTTACAATCTAGTCAAGACAGACAACACAACGGCTGGGGACAAGAATATGTCTAGGGAATGGTAAGGAAACACGTAGTTGGAGAGCAGGAAACTATGTGGATCAGGATCCAACAGATAAATCATAGCAAAGATTTTTTTCACTGTGACCAACAGCGCAAAGAACAGAAAATTCAAAAACACAAATTCCTTTGAAGAGCCACCACTAACTTCTAGAACTGTGCATAAGATGAGATTGAAAAAAACTCGAATGATCTCATAGCAGTCACTGTGCTGCATCCAAAATCTCAGATAAAGAGCAACATGAAGCATCCTTTACTCCATTCCACTTTAGAAGTTGAAAACTAAGTTAGTGTTTACAGGGCCAGCTCAACCATCAGACAAAAAACAAGCAGTTTACTAGGGCAGCAGCTTTTGCTCGGTAAAAAAATGCAGCAACAGTCAAAACAAAATGACAAATTCTGGCAGCCCCACAAGCTCAAAGAACCACCAGTACACTTTTTAACCTGGAGGAAGAGTGGAGGAGTAGCCTAGTGGTTAGGGCAGCAGCTTGGGACTGAAAAGACCAGGGCTCAGATTCCACAAATGCTCCATGTGGTCTTGGGCAAGCCATTTAACCTTCCACTGCTTCAGGAACAAACTTAGATTGTAAGCCCTCCAGGGAAATAACTACGATACCTGAATGTAACTTGCCTTGAACCGCTACTGGAAAGGTGCGAGTTAAATTACTAATATGCTATATATATACTGTATATACATACATACATACACACACAAGTATAATGCCTGATTATGTATTTTTACAGGATTGTTGTGAGAGCAGTGGTGTTGAGATGATCATGATTGTTGAGTTTAATTAGCAAATCTTTGGGGAGAGGGAGCACAAGACTTGAATGTTCGCCTAGAATACCCAATATCCCTGCACTAGCTCTGAATATTTACATGTAAAATCATGAGGTATAATTTCTTTGATGCAGCAAAGAATATAAAAAAAATAGCTAACCTTGGGATTAGCAGTGCGTATAGCTTTTCATGAATTATTATGTGTTCTTGCTGTTACATAATACTGATGTAGCGCTACAGATTGTTATGTGATTTAATTCACTTTGAGTGCCTGAATTTGTATGAAAGGGTGCTTATAAACGCAAGATTAGATTACATTAAGATATTGGGCTACTTTAAGAACAGGGTTGAAAGGCTGGGGGAAAGACATGGGGAAACACAGAAACTGCTGACAGATAAAGAACATATGGTCTCTCCAGTCTGGCCCATCCATAAGAACTATTAAGCTCTAGAATACCTTCTTCTCCCTAAAAGATCCTCTGTACATGTCTCATGCTTTCTTCAATTCAGACACAGTTCTTGTCTCTATCTACCACCATCTCTACTGGGAAGCGGTTCCATGTATCTATCACTCCTTCCATTAAAAGAAAATCCCATAGTTTTCTCCCAAGTCTATCTCTTTTCATTTTCATCCTATGACTTCTTGTTCCAGAGCATCCTTTCAATGGAAAGATGGCTATCTTCTGTGCATTTATACTGTAGAGATATTTAAATGTTTCTATCATATCTTCTCCTCTTCTGCCTTTCCTCTAATGCATACTCAGATCTTTAAGTCTATCCCCATATGCTTTATGATGAAGGCCATTGAACATTTAGGTAGCCACCCTCTGGATTGATTCTATCCTGTTTGTATCCTTTTGAAGGTGCAGTCTCCAAAATTGCACACAGTACTCCAAATGAAGTCGCACTAGAGATTTATACAGAGGCACTATCACCTCCTTTTTTATTAGTTTGACCAATTTAAGATCATTAGATAAGATCACCCCCCCCCCCCCCGGTCGCGCTCTTCTTTCGTGCACTGAAGTACCTTACCCCCATATTGCTCTCTTGGGTTTTTGCAGCCCTTAACCATACTCTACTTCCCAGTTTTCTGATGTTCTTTGTCTTGATTAGACTCTGCGGTGCAGCAGTAAATTATAGGCAGTTTGAAGCAAGAGGACCAACTCCTCTGTTGAATAAATCCTGTTGTGTTTGAGCCTAATTTGATGCTTAATTTACATGAAAGCAACGTTTCCAGTGGGATATGACACACTTTACACAAAGAGTGTTTTTTTTTTCTTTTCTTGGATTACTAAAAGAGAAATGAGGGGGGAAAAGGTAGAAAATTATGGATCTTTTGCTTCCTTTGAATATAGCTTGCCACATAGGGGGGAGGAGTGGCCTAGTGGTTGGGGCAAGTTACCTCAGGCCAGAAGGTCAGGGGTTCAAATCCCACTAGATGACAGCAACCTTGGGTTGGAAGGACTGGGGTTTCTAGTCCCACAGGTGCTCCTTGTGGTCTTGGGCAAGCCACCTAACCCTCCACTGGCCCATGTTCCCTGTAAAATATTTATTTATTTTATTTATTTAGATGGATTTGGTATACCGCTTTATCATTAAAATCAAAGCGGTTTAGCACATCAAACAATCGATAATATTGTGTGTTCAGAAGCATGCAGTGGAGGTTTAAGAAGAGTGCTGAAAGGTGCAGTGTGCTAGATTTTATCGGTGAACTATATACAGAGTGATTAATATACATATTTACAAGAATGGATCAATGTGAGAGGTGAGCTATGGTCAATGATCTACTACTGCCTTGAAAGTACTTCAAAATGTAATCAGTTCAGGTGAGGTCCTTGAAATGTTCTGTAAATAGGGCAGTTTTAAGAAGCTTTCTGAAGTCCTTGAGGTCTTTGGTTGATCTTAGGTGGTCTGGGAGGGAGTTCCATATAGCGGGCGCTGCTAGGGAGAGTGCCCTTCTTGACGTGGCCTGCTTTGTTTTTGCAAATTCCATTGGTGTGCTGATGGTGTCTGAGATTCCTTTTCTTCTTGGTCTTTTGTTGTCGTCGGTTTTTATGAGTGGTTGTAGGCTGTCAGCTGAGAGGTTGTGTAGCATTTTGAAAATGTTTACAACTACTTCGAATTGGATTCGAGGGCTGATTGGGAGCCAGTTATCTCCAAATTATAATGCCCTGTTCAGTGTAATTTCTGTTTGTTCAAAGTAAACCACCTTGATATCATGAAAGGCGGTATATAAGAAATGTTAAATAAATAAATAAATATTCAAAGTTATACCATTCATTAATCTGTAGACACTGGAATGCATGGCTTAGATCTTAAGGTTCTAGGAAATACTGGACGGCTATGTGGAATATCTATCTGCTTTTACTAGACCTCTAGGTTCTTGACAAGCTGCCTTTTGACAAATTCAGAACACGCTATAAGGAGAAAACCCAGCTTTGGGACTGGGCTGAAACTAATGTTGAGTACAACCCAATTCGGCTAGAAACGAGGATGCACAAGCATGTTCCGTTCCTGCAATCTGCGTGCACAGCATAAATGACACTTTTATTTTCAATAGGGGATAAAGAAGGACTAGGCTAGCTGCACTTTTTTTCTTCAGAAGCTTGCAGCTATAACTGAGATTTGTCAGATCCTTTTATAGTCTATTGAAGAATAACTGTGGATTTGAGTCAATCTTCCACTCAACCAATATACTTGTGGTTATTAAATCTTAAGATATCAATGAATATATGTACTTGTTTCATTATTCAATTCAAAACTATAATTCTTTGATACAAAAATAGATCGGACTGCTTTTTAATGAACGTTCTAGTAATGTAGCATATTGCTACCCAAGGTTCCAAGCTCAACTTACCACATATATTATGGTTCTGCATGTGTATTCCACATCTATTCAGGCCTTCCCTAGTAATTATTTGAGGAGAATGTGGTGCATACATTTAAACATATCAAGAGGACTGTTCAACACATTAGATGAAATACTACACTCAAATTATGCACTCCCTGTTTGGCAGACATCAGTCATTAATGTACCATTACTCAATTTTAAGTGCCTAGGAGCAATTGTGTTTCTTTACTGGTGCCTGATGATTATGAGAAGAAGAAGAAAAGAGAAAAAACAAACAGTCCCTGCATCCTAATAAGCTTACTGGCTATCGTCCTCTAGTGGCCATTCTTCCAAGCCCTGGCAAAGACATTATCAAAATGGCAGCATTCTTTCCTACTCAGATAACCTATGACTACCCAGTCCCATCTATTGGTATTTCCTCATTTTGTTCTCAAATATACAGCCAGATTATTTTGAGGAAAACCGAGATACCACATGACCTGCACAACAATAACAGTTCATTTGGTTCACAAGGGAAGTTATAAGATATCCTGAGTAAATCTGATCACACAGACATACAGAATATACTGGATGATTGTAACATTCACTCCTCCACTGAATCTTGTTCTAGTGATCATAAAAAATGAATTGGAGAATATCTTCTCTGTTATTTTAGTTCAAATCATTTTTATTCATTTTATATAAAGACAAGTACAAACTCAAATACTAGCTCAAAAAGGCCCAGGCCAGTGTCAAACAATATACAGTACACTCAGTATGCAACACGCAAGATATAAAACACTGAGTACACATTGTACAAGAGACAAATGCACAGGATACACAATATACAATCGCCCCATGTTAACAATAAGTCAGAGCAACACATCATAGCATAATGTAAAGCAATAGGCCCACCAAAGCGAAGTAACACCCAGAGCCAGGGTTTAAGTGTAATGAAATTGAAACATCCCATAATGTACAATTGCAGATGACACAAATAATACCTAAGTTCCTTGACAAATAAACCTGTCCAAGGACCCAGTACAGGTGAATATGCAAAAACCAGTGCCCATCTAAACTAGCACACTAACAAACCTCCTACCCCTTCCCCCCCCCCCCCCGAACTACACCCCCCCACCCCCAACCCCCCTAGCCTAGCGCATAGCCATGAACCTCAGAATCCCACCACCCTCCAGCTGACACTGGCCGGCAGCAATCACTACGTACCAGAAATCAGCACGAGTCCACCTTCCCCACAGCATCCACTTTAGGCCCCGCCACCCATTCCATACACAACAAATCAGGCGTACACAATGAGCAGCTTAGCTTACATAAATAGCATCCTACATATGCCACACTCTACACATTCAGCACCCTACTCCGCTCCGAAGACGGGAGGGTGTCAATAATAGGAGCCCATAGATCTAGAAACATATCCCAGTGTTTGGCCCCCTATTGCTTCGCGGTCAGTTTTTCCAAATACATCAATTCGAACAGAGCACGCTCCCAGACAGATACCCCAGGGGGAGACAACTCAACCCAATTTTGCAATAACACTTTTTTCACTAGTAAAAAACCACGAAGTAGGAAGGGCCTGTAGTTACCCACACCCACCACATCACCCCTCTCCCAACAAAGGAACAAACAGGCCTCCCGATTCAAAACGTCTGGAACCCCCACCCACCCGGCCAGCATGCTGCATACAGATAGCCAAAGAGTTTGCACCAAGGGGCAGCTCCAGAATTTATGCAACAAAGTTCCCACATTTACTTTACACCAAGCACAAGTGGGAGACTCGCGGAGCCCAGCACGAAACGCCCACGCATCAGTGGTATACGCTCTCCAAAGAAACTTATATTGGATCTCCTGCAACGCCACCCCCAGAGGGCCTTGCGGTATTGCTTTAAAAGCCTCCCGCAACTTCACCACATTCAACCCCACCAACCCGTCCTTGCCCCATCGGTCAGAGAGTGCCAGAAGATAATCAATTTCCCCAGGGGGCGAAGCCAGCGTCCGATACTCTCTCCCACCTCTAGGCTGCCCAACCCAAGCCCCCAGTGCATATCTCAGATTCCCCCCCACCACCCCCACCCCAGCCATATCACCTAAGCTACTCACATAGTGACGAACCTGCAAGTACCCATAAAAATCCTCCTTGGGCAACAGATAACGTTCGCGCAGGGCCTGAAAACTCTCCAGGACCCGCCCACCCGTAATGTACAAATCCCCAATACAGACAATCCCCTTCTTGGCCCACCCCTGAAACACGCTATTTGCAGAGAAACCCGGCAGAAAATCCGGGTTCCCCACCAAAGGAAGCAAATCGGACCGCCGCCAGTCCCACCCAAACCGAGCACACAAGCTGCGCCAGGCTGCCCGGATGGCCGCCAAATAAACATGTCCGGTTCCGCTACACGCCCAACGATATGAACGCATATAGATCACATACAAACAGTGGTACGGCGCACAAATCACAGTCAATTGTGGCACCAGGGCACAACCTTCTGCACTCCGCACAAGCGCCTCCACATGTCGCAGCAAATAGTGAAGATTGTAATTCCGTAGTGAGGGCAGCCCCAATCCCCCTTCGTCCCTCGGTCTCATCAAAGCCCGCAACAGGATCCGAGCCCTTCTCCCCCTCCACAGAAACCCACGTAAGGACTTCTCTAGGCTCCGCCAGTCCTTATCAGAAACCCAGAGTGGCAGCAAGTGAAGTACATACAACCAGCGCGGTAATTCATCCATAGTAAACAGCGCAATTCTCCCCCGCAACGACAACGGAAGACCTCTCCATCCACCCAGGGTCCGCGCTGTTCGAGCCAGTAATACGGGCACGTTGACCCGATAGAGATCCTCCGGTCGGTCAGGCAACTGTATCCCTAGGTACTTGATCAGCCCATCCACCCAAACTAGCGGAAAGGGACCCTGCCACCTCGGCCGAACGCGACCGCCCACATCGAGCACCACCGATTTAGTGGCATTAATTTTTAAACCCGAGAATACACCGAAATCATGTATCAGCTGCAGCACACGTACTAAGGAGGACTGCGGTTTCGTAAGGCAGAGGAGCATATCGTCAGCAAAAGCGCTTACCTTCAGTTCCTCACCGCCAATGGTAACACCTGCAATCAGCGCATCGCCCTGGATAGCTCGAAGCAAGGGCTCCAGCGAGAGTACAAAAAGTAGTGGGGACAATGGACATCCCTGCCGTGTCCCGCGTTCCAGGATAAAAGTATCGGAAGAGGCTCCACTCGCCACCACTCTAGCCAGGGGGCAATTATATAAAGCCTTGAGCCACTGTACAAAATCCCCCTGCAAGCCAAAACCTGCGAGCGCATCCCACAGATATTCCCAGGCCACCCTATCGAACGCCTTCTCAGCGTCTAGACTCACAAGAAGCAGGTCTCGCTCCTCTCGATGGCAACATCCCATGCCTAACAATAAACGGGCAATATTCTTAGTGGCCTCCCTACCCTGGACAAAGCCTACTTGCCGTTCCGCTATCAAGGAGGGGAGTATCGGGTTCAACCTCCCAGCCAACACTGACGCTAGGATCTTCATATCACAATTGATTAAAGAAATAGGTCTATATGAAGCAGGGTCCAGCCTGTCTTTCCCTGGCTTAGGAAGCACCGAGATATCAGCGCAGCGCATATCCCTAGGGAATTCCCCATGCTGACGTACCCAATCAAACATCGCCACAATGGTAGGAGCCACCCTGAGCGCCAACATCTTATAGTACTCAGCGCTGAAGCCATCGGGACCAGGAGCCTTATGAGATTTCCCCTTCTTAATGCCCTGCAAAATCTCCCGCACCGTCAAAGGCGCATTAAGGCTATTCAGATCATCGGCTGACACCTGGGGCAGCTTAAGGTCTCGTAGAAATGCCTTACCCCTCCCATAATCCTGGTGCTCTTCACTATACAGGCGCGCATAAAAAGTTCGAAACACTTGTACTATCTTCTGAGGCTGGTGCTGCAACCCGCCCCCGGAGTCTTTGAGTACCGGTATAAAACGGGCACCCCCAGGATCGCGTACAAGCCGGGCCAATAAGCGCCCAGTCCTATTGCCATATCTATGCAATTGATGCTTATAGTATTGAATAGACAACACAGCCCGTCTCTGCAGGAGCTCACTCAAAGCCAATTTCGCTCTAGCATACTCGTGCTGGGCGCTACCATCCCCACCCCTACTGATCCTCCGCTGCATGTCCTGAAGGCTCCTCTCCAATATAATGATACTGCGATCCAAATGTCTACGCCTCTGTGCCGTGTAGGATATGATGGCACCTCGCAATACTGCCTTACTCGCTTCCCAAAATAACAACGGGGAACAGTGTGGCGTATCATTATATAAAACATATTCATCCCATTGCTTTTCCAAATAAGTTTGGAAAGCCTTGTCAGCACCGAGATAGGCGGGAAAGCGCCATTGCCGCTGCACCACTCCCTGACATTCCCACAGGATCCAAACCATCCCATGGTCCGACACTGCAACCGGCTCTATTTCCACTCTGAGCACCTTCGAAATCCCCCCCTCACTTACCAAAATATAATCAATACGTGACCAAGTCTTGTGCGCTCGAGATTGGTGCATGTATTCCCGAGCTCCCGGGTGAAGAAGTCGCCAGATATCTACCAACTTGCCCAAGCGGCATAAATACCCCACCCCTCTACGTGTCCCAGCAGGCTCCCCACCCTTCGAGGACTTATCTAGGGAAGGGTCATGCAAACAATTTAAATCACCCGCAAGTATCAGTTTACTTCTACCCGCTTTCTCCACAAACCCCAGGAACATCTTAAAAAATGCATGATCATAGACGTTGGAAGCATATACGTTCGCTATCCATACAGCTTCATTATAGAGCTTCGCGGACAGTAGAACATATCGACCCCTGGGATCCACTTGCACATGGCTCACTTCAAAAGGAAGGCCACGTTTAACTAGCACCACCACCCCCGCCTTCTTGGTACCTGAAGAAGCCCCATAAGCCTCTGCTACCCAATCCCGCACTAGCTTCCGGTGTTCCAAGTCACTAAGATGCGTCTCTTGCAACAAAGCAATATGTGCCCCTTTTCTTTTTAACATTTGTAAAATCTGGGTTCTTTTAACGGGAGATCCAAGACCCCCTACATTCCAGGAGACTAACAATATTAGACATAGTGTGCAGACAAAGAGTCCCCCACTCTAAGGTATATCAATACGAGCTCCAAGAGACGCCCAGCCCCGCCCCCAGAGCATGCAGTTAACCTACTGCCAGCAGTGCAGAAATGAAATGGCCTGTGCCCAAGTCTCTGTAACCAAGAGGAGTCAATGACTGCGCGCCCCCCCTTATACTACCCCACCCACAAACCCCTTCCCCCCCCACCCTCCCGCCCACTCCCCCCCCCATCTGTCTCCCCCAGAGCAAACTGCAGAAACCTTTACCCCCCCCTCCCAACCTCCCCCCCTAAAGCCCCCAACATGCAAACAATCAGCAACACACATCCAAACAGCCCCATAAGCCCAAACACTCCCACACAAACGTTCCCCCTCCCCTGAAACCCCTTACATTCAAACATTAGTAAATCCCGCCAGAGCGGGACACCCCCCGGAGGGAATGAGATCACAGTTCATGCACCTCCAGGTCGCCCCCTTGGGCTCAGGAACTATGCCATGGCTGAGAAGGCCTCGCTGTCCAAATAAAGTCAATCAAAGTCAATTTTACACGGCAGAGAGTTCTCCTGCCCTCTCCGGCCACATACTCAGGCCCATAGACAGACTCAGAGACAGTTCAGGGCGGCGTCGGCAAGCCCTCAACCCCTAGTGTAGACAAAAATTTCTTCGCCGCACCCACCCGCTCAAATGTATGCGCGGCGCCTTTATAAAAATTTTTTAAGACCGCAGGGTAGAAGAGCGCAAACTTAATGCCAGCCTTAACCAGGTTGCTGCATACTGGCGAAAACTCTTTATGCTTAGCCGCTAACGCAGCCGAGTAATCCGGAAATAGCAGGATCTGCGCATTATCCATCTTCAAGTCTCGCCGTTTGCGATAGGCCTGCAGCAGCAAAACTTTATGTTGAAAGTTCAGTACATGCGCCAACACCGGCCTCGGCCTACTATTGCCGGCCCCAAGCTGCCCCAACCTGTGAGCTCTTTTCACGCAGATCTTGCCCAGTAAAGCAGTGAGGCCCAACTCTTTGGGCAGCCACTCCTCGAAGAGAGTGAAGAGCTGACTTCCAGTCCAAGACTCCGGCACACCAACCAGCCGGAGATTGTTCCAACGTGATCTATTCTCTAGATCATCCACTTTCAATAAAAGTTCAGCAATTTGCTTCTGCTGCTTCTGGTTGGCTCTCTCGAGGGCCAGCTCATCTTCCTCCAAGACTGCCACGCGATGCTCAACTTCCTCCAGTCTCCTAGTGTGCTCGCTAAACGCCTCGCTCATCTCTTCCAGTTTCTTCATGACGGTGTCAAATTTAGGCTCAAGTAGCTTAACCACCTCATGAGCAACTTCATGCGGGCCCGAGTCTGTACTCTCCCTCCCGGGAGATCCCGCCACAGCCAGGCCTCGTGCTGACACCGCCATCTTGCTCTCCCGCACACCAGCAGCTTTCTCCTTCTTTGTGGCCGCTTTCATGCCGCCGCCCTCGAGCACCAGCCCGGCCGAGGATGCCTCAGCACTCAGGTTTCCCAAAGCCGTCACACTAGCACTTTTGCGCGTCTCCTTCGCCGAGTTTGTCAAAGGTTTCGAGGGTGACCCGGGAGCGCTACGAGGAAACACTCCTCACCCGCTCATGTGCACACGTGATCTCTCATCTTCTCTGTTATTTTAATACAATGATCTCTTGTGATCAAAGGACTGCTTTTAATGATTCTTGAAGCCAAATGAAGGCTTTGGGTAGAATGTTGAAATCTAGAAACTGCAGGGCTGCATTCTCCAAAATGCTCTCTGTTCAATGCACCGGACTCAAAAGGCAGGCAAAGCTCTGGAGTCTCGGTGTTAGGAACTGGGTAACATTTTTGGAAAGAGGAAGCCTATTCTGAAAAGATGTTCCACTCTGGTTAGAGTGGAGCCCTAGTCTGCAGGCACTAACATTTAAAAAGGAAATCAGTTTTTAAACTCCAATCTGAGTGAAAGCAGACAGTCGCTCAGGAGCACATGGTTTGGCATGAGATATCTTCAAAAGACACTGACCAAAAGCAGAAGTTAGAATATCCTGAAAGAGAGAAGCTATAATAAAAGCTGAAATAGTGCAGGAGTATTTAAATAAAGGACAGAAATAGATTAATCCAAATTGCCTCTATCAACTGCTATGCAGGCTGCAAAAACAAATAAAAAACATTCTTTAAATTGTATGTTTACAAATGCTTGAAATCTAAAAAATAAGATGGAGGATTAGAATGTATGGTAGTAAATGAAGAGAGATATAATAGGCATCTCTGAGACCTGTTGGAAGGAGGACAATGGGATACTGTGATACCGGGGTACCAATTATATAAAAATGATAGGGTGGATCAATTTGGTGGAGGAGTGGTGCTTTATATTAAGGATGGCATAGAATAAAACAAGATGAATATTCTGCAGGAAACAAAAAGCAACATGGAATCATTATGGATAGAGATTCTATACATGACAGGGAGGAACATACTGGTGGGGATATACTATCATCACTTGATCAGGATCAACAGACAGACAGTGATACAGTATGTTAACGGAAGTTTGGAAGACTATGAAATTTGGTAATGCAATAATAATGTAAGATTTCAATTATCTCAATATTGATTGGGTCATATCGGGTCATGCCAAGGAAGTAAAATTTTTATATGCCATAAATGACTGCTTCATGGAGCAGTTGGTTCAGGATCCGACCAAAAGGGAAAGTATTTTAGATCTCATCCTGCCTGGTACACAGGACCAGGTGCAAGGAGTAATGGGTGTGGGGTCATAATACAATCAAATCTATCATCACTGGAACAAAGATGCTAAAAGCTACTACTGTAACACTTAATTTTAAAAAAGGAAACTGAAAAAGTAAAAAAAAAAGAAGTGATGGCCAGAGTCAAAGTTTTTATGAGACATGGACATTATTTAATAAGGCTACAACAAAAAATGTTGAAAGAAGGACAAACAATGACCAGTGTGGTTTAATGGTGAGATAGAAGAGGCAGTAAAAGCCAAAAGAGCCTCTTTCAGAAAATGGAAAGCAGACTCTAAAGAAGAAAACAGAGATGAGCACAAGCACTGGCAAGTTACTGTAGATGTAGAGAGTAATAAGGCAGGAAAAGAGAGACTTTGGAAAGAGGCTTGTTGTAGAGGCAAGAACCAGTACTAAAATCTTTTTCAAGTACTAACGAAGCAAAAGCCTGTAAGGGAATTGGTTGGACTGTTATTTGACCAAGAGGCAAAAGGAGTGTTTGGCGAGGATAAGGTAATAACAGAAGAACTAAACAATTTCTTTGTCTCTGTCTTTACTGAAGAAGATATCTATAGATCAAATGAACAACCTTAAGAACAATAAATCACGAGGACCAGATAGCATTCACTCAAGAGTCCTCAAATCTCAAACATAAAATTAATAACCTGTTACTAGTTTTCTGTAAGCTATTATTTGAAATAGCCACAATACTTAAGGAATGGAAGGTGGCCAATGCAATGCCAAGTATTAAAAAGTGATCCTGGCATGATCCAGATAATTATAGACCTGTGAGACAGATGATGGTTCCAGGCAAAATGGTTAAAAGCTTGATCATATAACTAGACATGGCTTAATGGGATGACTTCTGCAAAGGCAAGTCTTATCTTACCAATTCATTAGATTTCTTGATAATCTAAACAAGTGGAAAATAATGAGCCAGTTGTTAGAGTACATTTGGATTTTCAGAAGGTGTTTGACAAAGATCTTTGAGATATTCTTTAGGAAATTAGAGTCATCAGATGCTGTAGAAGGCCATGGCTTTTTGTAAATTTCAAACTGGCTAAAAGACAATAGATAGTAGGACTGAATAGTCAAGTATCCATATGGAAGGGGGTCATTAGGAGTGCCCCAACAGTCTGTACTAGGATCTGTGCTGTTTAACATATTCATAAATGATCTGGAGATAAGAATGATGAATGAGGTGATAGACGTTTTTGATGACACAAAATTATTCATTAAAAAGGCAGAGGATTGTGAGGATTTGCAGAAACATCTTGTGAGACTAGGAGATCAGTCATCTAAATGACAGATGAAAATTGATAAGGATAAGTGCAAAGTGATACACATTGGGAAAAAGAATCCCATCTACAAGTACAAAATGGTGGGGATGCTTGATTCCAAGTTAGGAGTCACCATCCAAGAAAAAAATGGATGAGACAGAAACCCTCCCTTAGGCTAAACAGTTTAGGGTTTTTCAGCTTGAAAAAAAAAGAATAAGAGGAGATACGATAGAAGTTCATAAAATTATTAAAATTATTAGGTGGAAAGGCTAAATAGGGAATGATAGTTTAAACTGTCAAGAAATACGAAGGACACTCCTTGAAACTAATGACCAACAGATTGAAAACAAATCATAGAAAGTTTTCTTTATAGGAGTCCCATAATCCAACTGTAGAATCTGTTGCCAGAGGATGTGATGAAGCCTAACAACATTGTGGGATTCAAAAGAGGATTTGACAAATAACTGGAGGAAAAGTCCAAACAAAATTATTAGCCAGGTAGACCAGGGAGAATCATTGTTCAAAACCATGGAAAACAGATTTATTTTCTGGGATCTGCCGGGTTGTCGCGAACCAGACTGGCCACTATTGAAGACAGGACACTGGACTTTGGTCTGACTTGGCATGACTTTTCTTATGTCCTTATGATTTCACCAAGCAGAAATGTACACAAGGCCCTATGAAATCATGAAAGTGAAAAGCAAGCTTCTCAGAGTCAAAATATTGTCTTCCTCAAATCTACCTTATGTAATGGTATGAAAACATTATTTTATTTAACAGTGAAAATGAGCTTTCTAAAAAAGAGAAGTTCAACCACAACCAAATTCAGCAACTGAATTCCACAAGAATGAAACATTAGACTAGCCAACATTAGACTAGCCATGCTATGCTTGAAGCATAGAGATATTGCTACGGGGTGAGTGGCTGGCTGGCTATCTGCAATTGTAATTAAGAGAGTAAATTTAGAAAAGATTCCCATGTGTAAAGTCTGTTTTACATGTGGAAAAAGCTGTTACAGAACTATGTAGCAGTATTCATGCCTATAAGTACATGCGCTGACAAAATAGAATGGACTTATATGCCCACCACATACATGTGCACCCAGGGGCATAGCTGTGATGTACATACACATTTTATAAAATACAGGGGTAAAAAGCAGAGTACACACACACATTTAAATCTTTTTTTGAGAAAGTATAAATGTGTGTGTTGATATTTGAGTGCTACAAGTGTTGGTTCTGGATATCTGTTATACAGTATAGAAGCCCACAGATGCCTATGTTGCTTTTATGTTGCAAGGAGGTAAGCTCCTCCCTTCTCCTAGTCAAGGCACCCAATCAGCATGGCGCTGCACAAATCTGCTCTTGAACTGCTTAAAATCTCTTCTCCTGCTGGAAACCGGCCTCTTTCTCTTCCACCACGCCGGAATGATCGAGGCATCAGCAAGAAGTAAGGAGGTAAGCTCCTCCCTGCTCCCAGCCAAAGCCCCAAACAGCACGGCACTGCACAAATCTGCTCTGGGACTGTTTAAAATTTCTTCTCCTGCTGGAAACCAATCTCTTTCTCCTCGACCACGCCAGACTGATTGAGGCATCAGCAAGGAGCAAGGGGGTAAGCTCCTCCCTGCTCACAGCCAAGACACCCAATCAGTGCGGTGTTTCCCTAGCTGATCCTAATCTCTACTCCACTATAAATTAAACACCGCTCCTAGGTATGCCCGTGCTTGGCGGGCCCGCGCCTAAGGGCCATGCCAAACGGCGTCTTCTCCAAAATGTAAGCTCTCACTTCACATAGCTCATTTGTACTCATTTCTGAACAACATTGTATTCTACTTGCTCCTAGCAAGCAATAACAGCTCTATCAGTTTATACCTGACAAGTAACAAAATACCTTGTGAATATTTCACCACTATTATTCCCACTACCTTCAGACCATATTTTATTCCAATTTTACATACACCCCCTCACCTTTTCAACCAATCATTCATCCCTAATACACCCACTCTTTCGTGTACTAATCCTTACGCAGCAACTCTTGTTATATCCTTCAGTTTCATAACATCCTCACTACTGAACCTTCACTCCAGTCATGAAAACACACACTACATTTGGAAACTATACATTTTCTGCATCATTATATGGTTTATGGTTTAAGCACTTGATATACCTACCGCCCTTTACTATGTGCATCAGAGCACATCCTAGTCCAAGGCCAAGCCCTATATCAAACACAGCAACAATTCATTTCCATAATCTATAGCCCTTTCAGACTCATCCACTCTCAGACAACTTCAAATACGGCTCAGACAGATTAATCCCCATTTGACTTTCTACCATCTCCAGATCACCCATTACAAACAAACCCGATTTACATACACTATTTTGTTTTCTCATCAACGCTCGCTCTGTGAGAAAGAAAATATCTCTAATCAATGATGTAATAACTGATAACAATCCAGACCTTGTATTTATTACCAAATCGTGGCTGGCTGAATCAGACATAATTCTCCTCATCAAATTCAAATCCCAGGTTACAGGATTCACCATTCACCCAGAATAAATAAACGAGGTGGATGTGTCCTCATCATCTCAAGAGATGAGCTTAGGGCCTCCCTCATCCCATCAATTGGTGAAGAAAGCATAGATATCCTAGCTATCAATACCAAACATTTAGCATTCTGTCTGGTTTACAGACCCCCAAATTCAAACTACTCTACCCTCGACACTATATCTGAAAAAAACAAGCAATAACTAGTAAAAAAACCTTTAATACTTCTAGGAGATCTCAACCTGCCTTCCACCCACAATACCCATGCCTCATCATTCCTCAATGTTATGACTGGCATGGGCTGTCACCAAATAGTTAACACTCCCACCCACATCAAAGGCAATATATTAGACATGGTATTTCTTCCTAACGAGATATTCAACTCCCCACATACAACCACCCTACAGACACAACCGGTTCCCTGGTCCGATCACTATATAATCACATTCCAGCTTCCAGTGCACACCCAAACAACTTCAGCAATGTCCAACTACCCACCATCTAGAAGGTTCAAGAAGTTAAAAAAAGATAAATTCTTGGATCAAATTCTCCCTCAACTAGTTTCTGATCCAATGAACTTGGACAAAACTGGCATGACACAATATCCAAAGCAGCTACCATCACAACACCATACTCAACATACAAAAAACAAAATGCAGGATGGTATACTTGAGAATTAAAAATAGTCAAAAACAACCTATGCAAAACTGAGCGCAAATGAAGGTGTCAAAAATCTAATATGCTTCAAAGAATCTATAAGAATACATTACAGTCCTACAGAGATTTGATTAATTCCAGGAAAAAAAAGTATTACTCTAAAGCCCTAACAAACTCTCTCAGCCGCCCCCGCAAACTCTTTCAAATCGTATAATCCCTTACAAATACCAAACTCAATGATGACCATTCTAACCCTACCATTAACCCCCAAATCCTAATGGATTTCTATAAAGATAAGCTAAATCCACAACTGACCCAAACAACCCCCACCTTCTCACATCCATCCCCCCCAACCCAACTTATGGTCTACCTTCTCCAGCACCAAGAAAGACACACTCAATAACATCATATCCAAGTTGAACCCAACCACATCCAGCCTTGACCCGTGCCCTGTCAGCTGGATAAAAGCTTCTAAATTAGAATTATCCTCATACATACTCAAAATAATTAACTACTCCCTTGAACAAGGTCACTTGCTCACCTCCCTAAAACACACACTAATCCGCCCCATCCTAAAAAACAAAGCTCTAGAAACAAACAACCCTTCAGCATACAGACCAATTTCTAGTCTACCCTTTTTGGCCAAGGTGATTGAAAAGGTAGCCCAAATTCAACTTCAGGACCACATTGACACCTATGCCCTGCTTGATGAACATCAATATGGTTTCCGCCCATTCCAAGGTCAGGAGGATCTGGATAAATTGGAAGACTGGGCATCCAAATGGCAGATGAAATTTAATGTGGACAAGTGCAAAGTTATGCACCTAGGAAAGAACAACCCACACTATAGTTACACGATGCAAGGCTCCACATTAGAAACCACCACCCAGGAAAAAGATTTAGGAGTCATCGTGGATAACATGTTAAAACCCTCCGCCCAGTGTGCAGCGGCGGCCAAGAAAGCAAATAGAATGCTAGGTATCATAAGGAAAGGGATGGAGAATAAAACAAAGGATATTATAATGCCTCTGTATCGCTCCATGGTACGACCGCACCTTGAATATTGTGTGCAATTCTGGTCACCGTATCTTAAAAAGGACATAGAGTTATTAGAAAAAGTACAGAGAAGAGCCACCAAATTGGTGAAGGGGATGGAAGGCTACTCCTATGAAGAGAGGCTAAAAAGGTTAGGGCTCTTTAACCTGGAAAAGAGACGGCTGAGGGGAGATATGATAGAGGTCTATAAAGTAATGAATGGAGTGGAACGGATAAACGTGGATCAATTGTTTACGCTATCAGAATATAGAAGGACTAGGGGACATGTAATGAAGCTACGGGGTAAACTATTTAAGACAAATAAGAGAAAATATTTCTTCACTCAACGTGTAATCAAACTCTGGAATCTGTTACCGGAGGATGTAGTAAGGGCTGTTAGTATAGCTGGGTTTAAAAAAGGTTTGGACAAGTTCCTGGAGGAAAGGTCCATAAACCACTATTAAAAAGGGACCCAGGATATCAATGCTTGACCTAGTACAAGCACTGCAGAACCTGTGTCTTTTGGGGAAACTGCTAGGTACGTATGACCTAGATTGGCCACTGTTGGAAACAGGATACTGGGCTTGATGGACCTCGGTCTGACCCAGTATGGCATTTCTTATGTTCTTATGTTCTTAATTGCCTTATTCGACAACCTAGTACACAGAATTGACAACTATAAACAGGCCTACATTCTAATATTTTTAGACATCACCGCCGCCTTCGACATAATCAGCCACACATTAATGACCTCACGCTTAAAACAGATAGGTTTGCATGGTTCCACTTCCAAGTGGTTCCAGTCTTATCTATCTGACAGAACCCAGCAAGTAAGAATAGGTCATCACACATCCAATACATATACCAAAAACAAGATCTACCCCAAGGCTCCGCCCTATCTGCCATCCTTTTTAACCTTTATTTCCAGCCCATTTGCACCATAATTAAAAAATTCAACGACTCATACTACATATAAGCGGATGATATTATGTTATATCTTCCTGTCAACATATCCGACCCCATCCCACAACAAATTATTGACTGCTTCAAAGAGGCTGCTAATTGGCTTGCCTCTCACAACCTCCACATAAACCTCAGCAAAACTGAGGCATTATACATAACCAGAAATCACAACTTCTCCCCCTCCCCCCGCCAACTATTACAATCAATGACATAGCTATAACCGTTAAGAACGAAGTGAAATATCTCAGGATCATACTTGACCAAGCCCTCAACATGTTCTCTGACATAAGACACAATCAAAACAATCTACTTCAAAGTTAAGCTGTTAAAAAACCTACACCCCCTTTTACCCATCCAAGACTTCAGATCAGTTCTTCAGTCTCTAATTACACCCCATTTTGATTATTCTAATAGCGCTTTTCAAGGGATAGCCATGCAGAATATCCAACCACTCAAAATTGGCCAACATGCTGCCGCACGTTTAGTCTCACACACAAACATCTCGGAATACATTACTCCGGTTCTATATGAATTACACTGGCTCCCTATACAAAGCCGAATACACTACAAAATAATTATGATAACCTTCAAGCTCCTCAGACGAATTGCCCCTTCACATCTCTCCTCTCTAATCATTTTCCAAGAAGAAACACGGCCAAAGCGAGAGAACAATAAAAATAAACTAAGAACTTTACCAGACTACCGCAGATCCAACAAAATAAAAAACAACAGATCCTTCTCCCACTAAGCGCCCACAAAATAGAATGAACTACCGTCTGACTTAAGAGAAACCACCGAACTTTCCTCCTTCTGCAAAGAACTAAAAACCCACCTATTCATTAAACCATTTTGGCAACCTCCTAACTCCCCCTGAAAGTAATCAAATTCAATTCACACCATAAAATAACTTTTCTCCCCACTGCTCCTTACTCATTCATCCCAATGTGCCCCTCCTATAGAACATTGTCAGCTCTCATCAACAACATTGTAATATTGTTATGTTAAAGGTTTTCTGTACAAAGTTAACTGTTTGATCTGTACATAGCTATACTGTTATATGTAACTGTTTCTGTTCTATGTAAACTGCTTTTGATCTACTGGAAAAAGCAGTATAAAAATTCAAAATAAATAAAATAAAATAAAAAATAGGCTTAAAACAGGCACCTTTTTGGAGTTTCAACAAGGTCAGTCTATCATAGAATTATCCTCTAATTATTTCTTCCTGTTCAAATGTAAACACAAAGTACCATCGGAAATGTGTAAATTCTTTGTTCAATGTAAACCGCGCTGATGCTGAATAGTGCGGTATAGAAGAGACTTTAAATAAAATAAATAAATAAAATAATAAAAGGTAGTGCTTTATGTGCAGAGATGGGTGTGCAATAAGTGGGTGAGAGCAGGTACACATTTTTGTATATCTACCATTTCAAGCACTCTTGAGGACAGTTTGTAATCACATACATATTTTTCTAAACTGGAGCATCCATGCATAACTTAACCCTAAAAACTGTTGGATGACTTATCCAGATTTTAGTATGTGGTCCTAATTATAACGTGCTAAGTTAATCATCTAAGTTAGCCCAGCAATTTATGTGGTTCTGGTTCAATGGATAAAGTTATCTGGATGGCGCTGAATATTGGTGCTATCCATTGTTGCTTGAGTGAAATGTGCCTAAAAAGGTCTGAAATTCAGGAAGGACAGAAATTTGAAAAGAAATCTGTCCATTTTTTTCTGTGCGCATCCCTACTTGACACCATGGTACCTTCATTTCCTATCACTTCTGCTATCTGACCCTTCTTTTTCCTTCACCCAATGCCATTTGAATTCTCCTAAATCCTAGTTCCTTTGTGGAATTTCCTTAACACAATCCATTCACCATTCCTTTTAAATATTCTTTTGGAAGTGTCTTATATCACCTAATTCATTTAGCTGTTCTTGACTGGCAGCTACATACTCCCACTGTCCATTTTCTAAGTCTTGTGTCGGACACTAATCACCTCTTGATCGCTGATTGTATTCATATCTGGGAGTTCTGCAGATATAACCTAGAGTCTATGGCTTTTGAACATAAACTTTAGTATTGATTATTTTTAGGACAGGATGCCACATGTTTATTTCTGCTCGTTTTAAATTTTTTTCTACTTCTTTTTTTTTCACTTTTTTCTTTTTTTGTGTGTTTTAACTGCTGTACTACTCCTTGGGTGCTGTGATGGGAAAGAGCGTGAAAATAAATTGTTACTGTTACAGTCCTCCAGGAACGTTCACTATTTTTTTGAGTTACAGCAGCATTTGTGAAACTCTACAAGTGAGATAAGGGCCTCTCTCATGTAGGTGCTGTTGTGTCCACATCCAGACTGAGCAGAAAGGGAGTTGGCAGAAGCATCAGAAGGGGTGTACGAGGTGGGAGACTGTCTTGATCATCAACATCCTTGCGAGGTGGGCAGGACACTAGCACCCAGTGCCGCTGCTACTGCAACAAAAATTCCCTATTTATTTTATCTATTTAACAGGTTTTTTATACTGCTTTATCATTTCAGTGAAAGCAGTTTACATTGAAATTTAATCTTGGCAATGTATATTAAACAGGGACATTGACAGCTTGGATTTTTCAGAGGCAATGGAGGGATAAGTGACTTGCTCAAGGCCACAAGGAGAGCTAATGGGAATCAAACCCTGGTCTCTTGGTTCCCAAGTCAGTGCAAGACCCTATCCGTGTTTTCTGCAGCAGACTGGCTAACCTACTGAAGAAGGCTTTAACTTAGATTCATTGGGGATGGCTGAAGAGAGACCCCAGGTAAGTGAAGAAAGCCACCAGGTAAATGAAACATTAAATACCTCTATAAAAATGGGTAAAAGTGATGTGAATTAATGCCCATAGTATGGGAAATAAGATTTCAGATGTTGAGGCTTTAATGGAAGCGAATGACTTGCATTTAATAGCGGTTATGGAGACAAAGTTCAAAGAGAACCATAACTGGGATGTAATTATACTGGGCTTTAATGTATTCAGGATGGATAGGGTAGGAAGAAAGGGAGGAGCCATGGAACTATATGTAAAAAATAATATTAAAGCTACAGAATTACAAAGTTTACAAGGGAAGGAGGAGGCACTATGGGTTAAACTGGAAAAAGGGAATGGAGCATCCATTTGCATGGTGTGGTATACAGACCTCCTTCACAGGCAGAAGAACTACAGTAGAGAGAGATTTAATGGAAGACATTTGCAGTATTGCTATAAAAGCAGAAGTGCTGCTGATAGGTGATTTCAATATGCCAGATGTTCACAGACAAATCCCTGCTGTGGTGTCATCTAAAAGTAATGAGACAATGTTTTCTCTATAGGGAAAACTATTCCAGCAATTGGTAACAGAACTCACCCATGAGGGGGTCATATTGGACCTGGTACTTACAAATGGGGAGTGTGTTTCTGATGGTTTAATGGGTGATCATCTCACATCCAGGGATCACAAGATGGTGTGGTTCAGTATTAGGAATAGGAATAAGTCCATTCAAAACAGAGGGTTCTAAACGTTATAAAAATTAACTTTGCCAAGATGGCACAATAAATCAAGGAGTCCTTAGCAGGATAGGAACAGCTGAGGGATGTAGAAAAGAAATGGGCAACATTTTTTCGAGAATATTTTTTGAGGGAATATTTTAAGAGCAACAATTCTTTTTGTTAGGAAAGTAAATAAACTTAAAGGGAAAAGAAGGCCACTATGGTTCACAAAAGAAGGAGCTGAAAAGGTAAAGAGAAAGAGGGTGGCCTTCATAAAATACAATACAAGAGATCACAGAAAGAGGAAGACAAGCATCAATATTTGGAAAACCAGAGAATCTAGGAAAGTAGTCAGGAAAGCAAAGATACAAATGAAGAAAAAATAGTTAATGCTATAAAATGGGGAGGGGGAACATTTTTCAGAAATGTTAGTGAGAAGAGGAAGTGCAAAAGTGGTATTGCAGACTTAAGATGAAAGGGAGGAATATGTAGAAACTGATGAGGATAAAGCAGAATTGCTTAACAAATATTTTGTTCTGTGTACACAGATGAAGGGCCAGGAGCAGGACCTCAGAAAACATCCACAAATAGGAACAAAAGTGAGAAGGATCTTGAACAATTTTCAGAAGACTGTGTTCATGAGGAGCTAGTTAAACTAAAAGTAGACAGAGAGATGGGGTCAGATGAGATACATCCAAGAGTATTGAAGGAACTAGAAGCTCCATTGTCTGACCTTTTCAATGCTTCTTTAGAGTCGGAAGTGGTCCCAGAGGACTGGAGAAGGGAAGATGTGGTTTCTTTACACAAAAGCAAAAGTAAGGATGAGGTTGGGAATAACCTCTGTAAATTAATGGAAACGCTCTTAAAACAGAGGATGGTAAGGTTTCTGGAGTCTAATGAATTGCAGGATCTGAGGCAGTATGGTGTTACTAGAAGCAGGTCTTGTGACTGACCGGGTTAGAAATTGGTTGAATGTGAGGCAACAAAGGGTGCAGGTAAATGGAGTTCACTCTGAAGAGATGGATGTTACCAGCAGTGTGCTGCAGGGATCTAGCCTTGGTCCAATTCTTTTTAACATTTTTATAAGTGATATTACAGAAGGGCTGTTGGGTAAGGTTTGCCACTTTGCAAATGATACCAAAATCTGCAATACGGTAGACACCAAGGAAGGAGTAGATAACATGAGGTGGGATCTAGCAAAGCCTGAAGAATGGTCAAGAATTTGGCAGTCTGAGATTTAATGCTAAAAAATGTAGGGTCATACATTTGGAATGCAAAAATCCAAGGAAGCAGTACAGTATCTGTCCATGAAAGATGAATGGGACCGGGGCGTGATTGTTTCTGTTGATCTTAAGATGGCTAAACAGGTAGAAAAGGCAATGGCAAAAGCCAGAAGAATGCTTGGGTGCATAGGGAGAGGAATGGCCAGCAGGAAGAAGAAAGTGATAGTGCCTTTGTATAAGTCTCTGGTGAAACCTTATTTGAAGTATTGTGTGCAATTCTGGAGACCACACCTTCAAAAGGATATAAACAGAATGGAGCTGGTGCAGAGGGTGGTGACCAAAATGGTCAGCAGGCTTTGTCATAAGGCATATGTGGACAGACCTAAGCTTCTCAATATGTATACTGTACCTTTGAAGAAAGGCGGATGAGGGGAGATATGACAGAGACATTTAAATAATTTAGTGGCATAAATGCACAGGAGGAGATCCTCTTTGAACTGAAAGAAAGCTCTGCAACAAGGGGGCATAGGATGAAGATGGGGACAGCTCAGGAGTAATTTGCAAAAATATTTTTTTTACGGAAAGAGAGGTAGAAGCATGGAATAGTCTCCCAGTAGAAGTAGTAGAGACAAAGACTGTATCTAAATTCAAGATAGCATGGAACAACACAGAAGATCTCTAAAGGAAAGAAAGGAACCATAGTAGTTGGTATAGAACAGCAGATTGGATAGGCTGTATGGTCTTTATCTGCCAAGAAACAAGGGGACACCCAAACCTGCAGTGTCACCAAGTGTGAAGAGAGCAGGACAGCAACACACCGTGGGTATTTTAGGACCCTTTGTTGAGAAGCAGTAGGTCAACTCGACATGTGTTTCAGCCAATGGTCTTCCTCGGGAGAATGACCTCAAAATCAACAACAACAACAACAACCCAGGAGGGGGAAATCAAGATGGTGGTGGGCTGTGTCCATGGAGAGGAGTACTGCTGGTGTTTCTGAGCTCTCCTCTCCCATTTCTTATGCCTGAGACCAAGTATGGGGAGATGGAAAAAAAAGTAGGCTAGACTACCCTCAGGCTTAAAACTTAACATTGGAGAGGTGCAATGAACTTTGGATGCCTATGGGTTTTCCTCTCGTATTCCTGGAGTGGTATCTTTGGCAGAACCGGTGAATGTGTCGTCATCAGCTCTGGGTGCATCGGGAGTTTGGCTCGCCCCTAAGCAGTGCACACTTCCCCTGAAGCCTGGAGGCATGGAGTCAGCTGACGTTATGCTCCCTTGCAGTGTGCCGACAAGCACGCCGGAAGAGGGGAGCAAAGAGGGCACTCTGGCAATGGCAGCGTCTTCTTTTCATCTGGTGCAGGTTTTAATCAGTGAAGCCGGGTCATCTCCTGGAACTGATCTGTTGTTGGGGTCTGTTGGTGGAATTCAGCTCTCCCAAAGTACGGGGTTACAGAAACCTTCTCATATAACGTTGGAAGCACTGTGGGACCCAAAAGCTAATTTGCATTCTTCCTTAATTGGTTTTGCTCAGCTTATAACTCAAGACGTATCTCCAGTAAAGCATGATTGTCCAGTGTACAAGTTGACCAGGTAGAAAGGCTTATTCTTGTGGAAGGAGAACTTGGTCACATTCGAGAAATATAGATTGCCCAGTTGAAAGAGGGGACAATGCAGCAGAAAAAAAACTTGGGTATTTGGAAAACCAGGCTCATAGAAATAATTTAAGATTGCTGAACTTCCCAAGGTCCCCGGTGTTATCTCCCATCGAGATAGTTTGCAGATATTTCAGGGAGACGTTAAAAATCCCCCTGAAGTGTTTTCCTCCCATCTCCTGGGTGCAATATTTGTCACTGGAGCCAGGTAATCAAAGTAGTGGGACTCTCAGGGGTGTTCTGGGAGACCTTATGGGTTTTCCTGGAGGACTCATTAGAGGTAGTCACAAAGAGAACCTCCAGTCTGGCAGTATCCCTGTTGCCATGCAGGAGAGAGGTCACATGACAGGAGAGCATCACCCTGGTGTGGCAGGAAGTAATTCTGCAGCTAGAACCTGTCCTCCAGGTGATGTAAAACCCTCTAGCACCGAGGAAGTTTCTCCAGAGCCATGTGCCCATGAGGGAAGGTTTAGGACGGCCGCTATAGTTGGTGATTCGATCATTAGGCATGTAGATAGCTGGATGGCTGGTGGACGTGAGGATTGCCTGGTAACATGCCTGCCTGGTGCGAAGGTAGCTAACCTCATATACCACTTAGAGAAGGTCTTAGATAGTGCTGGGGAGGAGTCTGTTGTCTTGGTACATGTCAGTACCAATGACATAGGAAAATGTAGTAGGGAGGTTCTGGAGGCTAAATTTAGGCTTTTAGGTAGGAAGTTTAAATCCAGAACTTCCATGGTAGCATTCTCTGAAATGCTTCCCGTCCCACACACAGGACCCAAAAGGCAGGCAGAGCTCCGGAGTCTCAATGCATGGATGAGACGATGGTGCAAGGATGAGGATCTTGGATTTGTTAGGAACTGGGGAAAGGAGGGGCTCTTCCAAAGGGATGGGCTTCATCTTAACCAGGATGGAACCAGGATGCTGGCATTAACCTTTAAAAAGGAGACAGAGCAGCTTTTAAACTAGATAATAGGGGAGAGCCGACAGTCGCCCAAGAGCGCATAGTTCGGAACAATGCATTCTTGAAGGATACTACCAAAAAATGAAGTTAGGGCATATCAGCAAAGAGGTTTCAATAAAGACAAAAGTAGCCCAAATGCCCTTGAGTACAGAGCAGAGCTTAAAGATTCCAAATTACCCCTGCCTACCGATAGTCAGATTAATATGAATTAAATACAGTATCTAAAATGCTTGTATGTAAATGCTATAAGTCTAAAAAATAAGATGGGAGAGTTAGAATAAATAGCACTAAATGAGAGGTTAGATATGATTGGTATCTCAGAAACATGGTGGAAGGAGAACAACCAGTGGACACTGTGATACCTGGGTACAAACTATATCGTAATTATAGAGCTGATCAAATTGGTGGAGGGGTTGCGCTCTATGTGTAGCTGGGTTTAAAAAAGGTTTGGACAAGTTCCTGGAGGAAAGGTCCATAAACCATTATTAAGAAGGGACACAGGATATCAATGCTTGACCCAGTACAAGCATTGCGGAACCTGTGTCTTTTGGGGAAACTGCTAGGTACGTATGACCTAGATTGGCCACTGTTGGAAACAGGATACTGGGCTTGATGGACCTTGGTCTGACCCAGTATGGCATATCTTATGTTCTTATGTTAGAGAGAGCATTGAGTCACAAAGGATTAAAGGTTTGCAGGAAACAAAATTTGCTGTAGAATCTCTATGGATTGAAATTCCATGTAAAAAGGGGAAGGCGATGGCAGTGGTGGTGCATTATCGACCACCTGGCCAGAATGAACAAATGGATGATGAAATGCTCAAAGAAATCAGAGAAACTAACAAAAGTTACAGCACAGTAATAATAATGGGTGATTTCAATTACCCCAGTATTGACTGAGTCAGTGTCATAGCAGGACATGTTAGGGAGATAAAGTTCCTAGATGAAATAAATGATTGCTTCTTGGAGCAGCTGGTTCATGAACCAACCAGAGGGAAAGCCATTTTGGACCTACTCCTTAGTGGAATGCCAGATCTGGTGCAAGAGATAAGGGTGTTGGGGCCACTTGGCAATAGTGATCATAACATGATCGTGTTTGATTTAATTAATGGAGGAGGGATGGTAAGGAAATCCACAGTACTACCTTTTAACTTTCGAAAGGGAGACTATGATAAAATGAGGAAAATAGTTTAGAAAAAAATAAAAGGAGCTGTTGCAAAGGTTAAAGACTTACATCAAGCTTGGGTTTTGTTTAAAAATACTATCTTGGAAGCCCAGACCAGCTGTATTCCATGTTTTAAGAAAAGTAGAAGGAGGTCTAAAAAACTGCCAGCATGGTTTAAAGATGAGGTCAGAAAGACAGTCGTTGCCAAAAAAGCATCTTTCAGGAAATGGAAAAAAGAGCCAAATGACGAAAAATGGATATAGCATAAGCACTGGCAAGTTAAATGCAAGGCACTGATAAGGCAGGCAAAGAGAATTTGAGAAGAAGCTTGCTGTGGACACAAAAATGCATAATAAAGACTTTTTCAAGTACATTCATAGAAAAAATCTGTGAGAGAGTCAGTTGGACCATTAGATGATAGAGGGGTAAAAGGGGCACTAAGAGGGGACAAGGCCATAGCGGAGAGAATGAATAAATTCTTTGCTTCGGTCTTTACTGAGGAAGATATAGGGATGTTATCCATGACTGAAGTGGTATTTAAAGGTGATACTGCAGAATTGAAAGAAATATCGATACATCAGGAAGATGTATTACAACTATTAGATAAACTGAAGAGTAGCAAATCATCTGGACCAGATGGTAGACATCCAAGGGTATTGAAAGAACAGAAATATGAGATTGCAGACCTGCTATTAGTAATCTGTCAACTATCATTAAAATCATCAGTAATACCTGAAGATTGGAGGATGGCCAATGTAATGGCAATTTTTAAAAAGGGTTCCAGGGGTGATCCGGGAATCTACAGACTGGTAAGCCTGACGTCAGTACCGGGAAAAATGGTAGAAACCATCAGAAAGAACAAAATTACTAAACATGTAGATAGTCATGGCTTAATGGGAAACAGCCAACCTGGCTTTAGTCAAGGAAGATCTTGTCTTACTAATCTGTTATGTTTTTTTGAAGGTGTGAATAAACAGGTAGACAAAGGTAAGTCAGTTGATATAGTGCAGGCATGTCCAACAGGTAAATCGCGATCTACCTATAGGTCGCAGAGGGGTCAGAGGTAGATCGCCAGCCCCACTTGGCTCCATCTCTCCAGCAGCTCGCCCCATCACTAGGAGAGACTCGTGCCGGCAGGTCGTCTACTGAGGGCTTGCAGCCGCTGCTGATCCTTTGCCTGTCTTTTTTCCCTGCCTGCGGGAATCTTGCCTGCGGGTGTATTGGGGGCGCTTGTTGTTTTCGTGCCAATAGTTTGTGAGTACTCCAGGGGGCCGTTGCCCATGCCCCGCGACGAGACGCCACAGGCCCGGCGTCCTAACTGGTCTCCTGCCTCTCAGAATCACCCATTCCTGTCCCCACCTCAACACACCTTAGAAGTGTGTTATATACCGGGCGATATCCATTTGCCCGGGCTTTACCTGAATACACTTACCGTATTAGTTGTGTCGTGTGCTGGTCGTTGGTCGCTTTATAGTTTGCTTTCATTAAATGTTTTCGGGCAGACACAACTAAGTGTCAAGAATTTGGTGATTTTGGCGGGCTTTTCCAATTTTGTTCTAACTTGCCTATGCCTTGCCTTCGAATTGGTTCAAACCACTGTGACATTTGCTTGCCTCTGCAATTTTATTTTGCCTAGCTTTTGCGTTGATTCTACACTGCAATTTTATTTTGTCTTGCCTTTGCGTTGATTCTGCACTGTGTACAGAATTGATTAAATCGCGTGTGGTGGTATTTGAACTTGTTTGGTGGTATTTGATTTTATCTGGTTTGCTGGACAGGTGTTTGAGTTTTTTTAATTATTGTTTGGTGGTATTTGATTATTGGTGCCAGTATGATGAACTCTTATTTTTACTTTTAGAACTGCATGTTTAGATTTGGCATCTCCAGTCCTTATATTGCACATCATCCAGAGGTGTTCAGTTCCTGGTGATCTTTAATACTTTGGGACAGTGACAGTTTTGGACCAGATTCAGCCAGTGTTTATACTGACTTAGCAGATTTGGCCTTCTTACATCCAGCCACCCCAGTATAATGAAGATGAGTGTTCCAAATAAGAGCAAAACCTACCACTTTCATGATGAATGGGAAATGGACTACTTCATCATGGTGAAAGACAAGTGCAGTTGTCTAATTTGTAACACCACAGTATCCTTGCCCAAAAAGGGTAATCTGGAACGTCATTATAAGGCTCTGCCTAGCAATAAGTTTGATGCTGATTTTCCACCCAAAAGTGAAATTTATTAACTGAAGCTGAAAGAACTTAAATCGAAATTGGCTACTCAGCAACAGTTGATGGCGAAGCCAAGGTCACATTCGGTCAATGCAACCATAACATCCTTCAAGGTCAGCAACCTGATCGCAAAGAAATGCAAACCTTTTACTGAAGGGGAATTTGTAAAAGATTGTTTTCTTGAAGCAGCTGACAATCTTTTTGAAGGATCTAAAAATAAGAAAGAGATCATAGCTGCTATTCAAGATGTACAATTCTCAAGAAACACCGTCGTGCGACGAATAGAAAAGATGTGTGGAGACACAACTGAACAATTGTTGGAGGATGTTTCAAATTGTGTTGCTTTCTCACACCAACTGGATAAATCTACAGATATAAGAGACATAGTCCAGTTACTAGTCTTTATCCGGATGGTTTTTGAAGACTTCAGTGTTAACCCTTTCCAGGCCGAGCCCAAAACTCTCGAGATCCAAAATTCTGACTAAATATTCCTATCAAATGGTATATATTACATGACCATAGGAGAAGGAAAATCCCTATTAGAACATATTGAATAAGACGGGTACAATTTTCCTGAAATATGCAAAAATTAACCCGGCTGCAGAATGTGGATTAAAAATTTAAAGTAGGCCTTCAAAGGGTTAAAGAAGAACTACTTAGAATGATTTCTTTAAAAGGGAGAACTACCAGTCAGGAAATATTCAGTTCTTTCCATTCTTTTGTGACAAAGTGTAATCTTCCATTGCATAGACTTGTTTCCATCACTACTGATGGAGCAAAAGCAATGACTGTGATGTTAACAGTTTCATAGCCCTCTGTAGATAGCATGACGACTTCCCAGATTTCCCTTCTTACCACTGCATCATTCACCAGCAAGTTTTGGCAAGCAAGAGACTCAATACAAAGACTGTCATGGACATCACTTTCAAAATTGTAAATTCAGTTCGTGGAAGATCACTTCAAAGACAGCTTTTCAATCTTACTCTTTGATGAAGGGGCAGCGGAAATCATTTTGCATACAGATGTAAGGTGGCTAAGTAGGCACAAATTTCTGTAAAGATTTTGTGATTTGCTGAATGAAATAAGAAGTTTTTTGAAGGAGAGGGGAGATGACCAAGCAGAGTTGGAAGATGAGGAGTGGTTATGTGATCTGGCATTTCTCGCTGACTTTACAGGTGAACTAAGTGATATGAACCTTGAACTACAAGGTAAAAAAAGTGCATTGGCGAGATGAGTACAGTTTCATCCTACAAGAGCAAATTTGAGCTAATAATGACTGACCTTGCAAACAACACTTTTGATCATTTTCCTAATACGCAGGACCATCTGGGACAATATCCAAATTGTGTTTTTCAGAACGAGAAGTATGTGAAAGAAATCTGTTCTGTTTACAGGAATTTGAAAATAGATTCTGTGACTTCCAAAAAATTGGAACAGTTGTGGAGTACTTGTCATACCCATTCAAAGTATATGTGGACATTAAAGAAACTGCAGCTGCTATCAGTAAAAATTACTCATTGAACAAGCCATCTCTTGAAAACAAAATATTAACCCTTAAAAATTACATTTTTCTCAAGACCTGTGCTGAGCAAGAATCGTTCTGGAAGCTAGTGCCTAGAGACAAATTTCCCAACTTGAGAAGATGCAGTGAAGCTGTACACTCCTGTTTCGGTTGAACTTATTTGTGTGAATCTGCGTTTTCCCATCTGAAAATGACAAAGAGTACACAACATTCCAACATGACAGATGAACATCTCCAGGATTCCCTGAGACTGGCCCTCACGCAATATTCACCCAACTTCAAAAAGCTGGTGGATGAAATGCAGGCTCAGACGTCTCACTAATGAGCAAGAGCGAAATATTAAAGATTGTGCAAGATCAGCCTGGATCAATACTCAACCTAAATTTAACACAAATTACTCAATAAAAGTTAAAGAAAGTTATTAAGACAGTTAAAGAAAGCTATTACTCAATAAAACTTTTAAGAAAAATGTACTTTCCATTTCCCCTCGCAGTTCTTACTGGATCTTCGTCTCTCTGTTTTGTTTTTGCTTAATTCGCCTAACAAGTGATCACATCCAAGTAAATGACAGAAGGTTCATTAAAAATGGGGGGGGGGGAATCCTCCAACTTTATTGGGTTAAAATTTAATTTGAAACTAATTTGAAACGTAATTTTCATGGTGGTAGATCACCGGCACTTTTGGCTGGAAAAAGTAGATCACGACCTGTTCGAAGTTGGACATGCCTGATATAGTGTATCTGGACTTTCAGAAAGTCTTTGACAAGGTCCCTCATCAGAGACATTTGGCAAAACTAAAAAGTCATGGGATAAGAGGCAATGTACTAGTGTGGATCAGGACCTGGTTAAAAGATAGAAAGCAGAGGGTAGGGCTAAATGGCCAATTTTCTCAATGGAGAAAGGTGAATAATGGAGTACCCCAGGGATCTGTGCTGGGTCCACTGCTTTTTGACATATTCATAAATGACCTGGAAAAGGGAATAATAAGTGAGGTTATCAAATTTGCAGATGACACAAAACTATTTAAAGTTGTTAAAACCCATGAGGATTGTGGAAAATTGCAAGAGGATCTTGACAAATTAGAAGACTGGGCATCCAAATAGCAGATGAAATTTAATGTGGACAAGTGCAAAGTTATGCACCTAGGAAAGAACAACCCAAACTATGGTTACACGATGCAAGGTTCCATATTAGAAACCACCACCCAGGAAAAAGATTTAGGCGTCATTGTGGATAACATGTTAAAACCCTCCGCCCAGTGTGCAGTGGCGGCCAAGAGAGAAAATTGAATGCTAGGTATCATAAGGAAAGGAAGGAAGAATAAAACAAAGGATATTATAATGCCTCTGTATCGTTCCATGGTGCGACCGCACGTTGAATATTGTGTGCAATTCTGGTCGCCGTATCTTAAACAGGATATAGCATTATTAGAAAAGGTACAGAGAAGAGCCACCAAAATGGTAAAGGGGATGGAAGGATATCCCTATGAAGAGAGGCTAAAAAGGTTAGGGTTCCTCAATCTGTAAAAGAGACGGCTGAGGGGAGATATGATAAAAGTCTATATTTAATGAATGGAGTGGAACGGGTAAACGTAGATCAATTGTTTATGTCATCAGAATATAGAAAGACTAGGGGACATGCAATGAAGCTACAGGGTAACCTATTTAAGACTAATAAGTGAAAATATTTTTTCACTCAACACGTAATCAAACTCTGGAATTTATTACTGGAGGATGTATTAAAAGCTGTTAGTGTAGCTGTTTTGGACAAGTTCCTGGAATAAAGGTCCAAAAACCTTTATTAAAAGGGGCCCAGGATATCACTGCTTGCCCCAATACAAGCATTGTGGAACCTGTGTCTTTTGGGGAAACTGCTAGGAACCTATGACCTAGATTGGCCACTGTTAGAAACAGGATACTAGGCTTTATGGATCTTGGTCTGACCCAGTATGTCATATCTTATGTTCTTAATCACTCTATTAGTTATGCTGGTTCTGGAGCCAGATAAAAGAATTCTTAAAGCATATTTCAAGAATTTCAATGAGAAGTTTATGGGCTCTGTTCATATATTTCCAGATTTGTCTTGTGTTACCCAGTTGAGAAGGAGAGAGTTTTGGGCTTTTCGGCCTAGGGTTCTCTCCCTTGGGGCAATGTTTACCTTGAAATTCCCTTCATGTTGTCATGTTTCCTATGATGATAAATCTTTTCTGCTTTTTGAGCCAAAGCAACTTTTGGACTTCTTGAATGCTAGGGAAGATACCAGAGTAGAAATTGTGTCCTGCATAGCTGATGCGTGAATCTCTAACCCGATATAATTTTGTGCAGTTTCCTTTTGTTTTTCTGTATTCCCCCTGGATGATATTGTGGGCGAATTTAATGATTGGGTTGTTTTTTTGTGGGTTTATTTCCTGTTTAACTTTGATGCTAACCATGACTGTTTTATTCATGTTACTGCTTGGATATACAAGTTTATATGCAAATAAATACAAAGTAAAAAAAAACCTCAATAATAAAATACATATGACACAAGTCGAAGATTGACCATAGAGTTACTAGGAAAAACTAAATCAAAGGGCAAGGAATGGACTTCACCAAAAGGTATATAAAAAGCCATAAATAGACATATTGTAAAGTAAAATCATATATTTTGGGGGGGTACATGTACCGAAATCATGTCCTATATATACAAATAAAATGGTCATAAAACATATATAAGCAATTAGAACAGTAAGAATGGTAAACAAAAAAAATAATAATTACATAATAAATACAATAGAGCTATGGTAGTTGGTATGGAATGGCAGACTGGATAGGCTGTATGGTCTTTATCTGCCTTCAAGTACTACATGAGCACATCACTGGAGGAAGACCGCAAACCCCTTCCTCACGAGACTGCCTGAGTCACAGCTTGGTCGGCTGATGAATTTTACCTCTCCCACAATGCTGAATCTTTTTTTTCCCTCTTTCTTTATATGTTTTTGGAAGTCACGAATAAGCAGAAAGGGACAAAGAGTATCCTCAATGTTCAAACTATGTTTTCTTGAATTACAGAGAGGCAAAAAAAAAGTAAAGGAATTCAAGGAAGCATTGACTAAGTTTATAGAATGCCAAGAGAGGGAGGGGAGACGTGAGGGAATAGACAGAGAATAGCTGTGGTCTACAGCACTGCACCAGGAGTGAAACTGAGCAGTCTAAATGGGCCTTATGATCCTTATCTGTCGTTATTTTCTATGCTAGACATGTGGCTTATATTTTATGCATTATGTTAACTGTGCTTTGGTTAAAGGCATTTTTCAAGTAAAATAAAATGAATTTGTTTAAGCACCCACTTATAAGTATTTCAAATGCTATTTTAAGATGTTTTCCCCTAAAGGCAAAAATATTTTTGATTTCTAATAATTTTCAGGCAAAAGAAATGTACAGAACAAAACAAAAACCTCTATGAGCTTGGTCTACACAAATGCTTTTTGGCTTATGGTAGGGGGAATGGAGTAGGGAAAATAAGCTCTGAAGAGTAACTGTTGGTTTGGAAATAAAAAATATTCAGAGACTGCAGGAGAACAAACCACTATAGATATTTCTTTAACACTCTTCATGCTTCCCACAGACAAGCTCACAAACGCCCAAATACATACACACCTACCATTCAGTTCCAGGAGCCCTCAGATTTAACTGGGCTGATATTCAAAACCACTTATATAGGCTTCGCAACAGTGCTGAAATGCTTGCTTTTTGTATTTTTAATTCAGCTGTATTATACATATAATTCACTATGAAGGTAATTTTATAACAGATCGTCTAGCTTGAGAGTTCAAGTAGGGATTTATTTGAGGCTATTTTATAGACACACATAGGGGGCCCTATTACTAAAGGGCGCTAGCTGTCAGCGTGGGTCTGGCGCATGCTAAAGGTGCGTGTTGCACACGCATTGACAGGTCATGCCAGGCCATGCTAGTTAGTGTGGCTGAATTTCAGTGCTAACTGTTCGTGGTGCGTTAGGGTTGCAAGTGGGCAGTTTAGGGGTGGAGAGTGGATGTGGTGAGTGATATGCAGTCAGCACACCCACACTAGCTGCACGGTGAGCAAGCAGGACGGATGCATGTAGCACCACCTCCATAGCTAGAGGTAACATAGTAACATAGTATATGACGGCAGATAAAGACCAGCATGGTCCATTAAGTGCATCTGCGCTATTGGCATGCCGCGGCAGGGCTGTGTGCACACATTAACTATTAGGAACATGCTTTGCATGACCCAGGAGGTTACGCCATGGTGTTGCCCTAATGTGCCATGGATTTGCACGTTATTGGCACAACACCACAGCACCCTTTAGTAAAAGGGCCCTAGAATCCAGCTTGTACATTTGCACCTGCAGCAGGGTATAAATGTGAGCAGCACAGGTTATGAGTGTAGGTATTAAAAAAACCCTGTTAAATATTATAAGCTATGAACATACTTCATGCCTCTGCCCATGTTCTGCTCAAACAACACCTCTGAGCAGGCTATAAATGGTACCTTTAAAAAATCTACATGTTCTTGACACCGCAGAGGGATATGTTTTACGCATGTAGCCCCTAAGAGTAAATTTTATAAAAAACATTTTCCATGCTGAAAACGTTTATAAAATTACACTCCTAAAATGCAACCTGCAAACTGTGTAGATGCCACTGGGCTATATATTCAGTGGCAGTAACATGGTTAGTGCCGCCGAATATCCAGGCATTTCACCAGAAGTATACTAAATGAACTAAGATTTTATGCCCACTTTAAACTTTGCAAGAAAGCTTTCTGTTCTCAGATAAGGGCAGTGGCGTACTGGCAAGGGGGCATCATATCCCCTGGGCACTGGAGGAGCCCTCTGCGCCTGTCCTCAGCCACAGGGAAGGCTCTACCGGGTGACGAGCAGGCCAGCACAGAAACAGCAAAACATGAACAAAGCAGCACAGTTCCCTCTATTTGCTTAGAGCTGGCTGCCCCGCCCCCTCCAAAACAGGAAGTCTGCACTGGAGCGGACAGGACATGTCAGGCCTCGAGCATGTAGAGAGATTCAGAGGCCCCATGCTGCTTCTCTCTCATCTGCTGCAGCAGATGGGAGGATGTGGCGTGATGGCAGTGGTGTACGGAAGGAAGGGAAGGAAGTTGGATTGGAGCAAGGGATAAGAAGGGAAGCAAGGGGTGATGCTGACTGGGGGGAGGGAGCACGGGGTGAGTTTGGACTGGGGGAGGAGAAGGGGATGGAAAGTAGGGGGATGATGCTGGACACAGGGAAGGCATGGAAGCAAGGGAGGGGTGCTGGACCCTAGGGGGGCAGGGCTGAGAAAGGAAGCAAGGGAGAGGTGCTGGGTACCGCTGGAAGGAGAGACAGAGAGAGAGAGAAGGGAGATGCTGGGCATCACTGGGGGTAGAGATAGAAAAAGGATTTGCTGAGCATTGATGTGGGTAGAAGGGGGATGCTGGGCATGTTGTAACTATGTGGGAGAGGCCGTGGGGTTGGGCTGTCGGGTACATGAGTGAGAGGAGAATGCAAACAGAGCTGGGGAGCTAGTGAAAGGGGGTAATTAGAGACTGGAAAGGTAAAAGAACAGAGGAAAGAGACTGAAAGCAGAGCTAAGATGACCAGTATGGAAGGAACCATGGCTGGTGATGGGATAAGAGGCAGAGGAAAGTAGTTTAGTTTCATTTAAAATTTGACATACCGGCAATTCGTAACACCAAGGCGGTTTACAATAAAGCAATAATAGAGCAGGAAAAGAACTGCAGAGCAAAACAGGAAAGACCATTTAACCAGAGGAGAGAAAAGGAGAGATAGAGAGACAGGAGAGAAAGAAGAAGAACGTCAGGCTAGGGGAAGGCTTGTGAAAACAGGTCTGTTTGATAGATGCCTTGGATTTGAGATAGGATTCCAATTGGAGGTTGGGAGGGAGATCATTCCAGTGTTTTGGCATGAGGAAGTAAAAGACCGAGTGTCTGGTAGACTCCAGTCTTGCATGTGTAGCGGCGGGAAGATGAAGGCAGTTAGCGTGCAATGGGCGGAGAACTCTATGAGAAGTGGGCAGAAGAATAAGAGAGAGATAAGAAGGGAGACCAGTATGCACGGCAACCAGATAGCCACAGTTTTTTGAAGATTCAGCAAAAGATGACCTTTGGCAGTGTACAAATTTAGGCCTGCTTTGAAGTAGGTGTAAATGCGTGTATGTGATCTTTGCCCCTGCCCCGCCAAAACTATGCTGCATTATTTAATTTTGGTAGTTTGACAAGATATTCCATTTCTGCTTTTTGAAATATAAGAGAGACCTCAATCCATTGCAAAAAAAAAAAAAACATACTGAGGCCGAAAATCCTGACACTGCCCAAGGAAGGGCCCTTGGCGGTCTTTAAAAGTTTGTTTGGCTTTTTCAAGTATCATCTCTACCCTACTATCTGGTTGGCTTCCTTTCACCTTGTTATAAACATATGCAGTTCTACTCCACTGCAAGAAAACAGTTCCCCATTGCCATTATTCCTACTTTTATCTCAACATCTTCTGCAAACCTAAAGCAATTATTAGCTTTCTTTGTATTCCTGCTCCAGTCTAGGTTCGAGGTTACTTTGTTTTCTTGCAAATTTAAGAGCCCCACATTACTGAAGTGATAAAGGTCAGAGGCTGCATCTTGGAGGGCTGCAAAATTCTCACTAATGACGGAAAGATGATACTGTAAATTGAAGACATTTTTCAATGAACTATAGAAGCAGTACTCAGAGGAGTCTGACCTGAGGCTAGGGGTATCCTGAAAAATCCAGGTCGGTATGGGACAATTATCTTGCCAAACTTGACACTTAATCATGATTTCTGACTACAGTACTCCCAAGCAACAGACTTAGAGCCAAAAAAAAAAAAAAAAAAAAAAATTATATATATATATGTAGATACACAGTAACAGAGACCAGGAAAAGCAGACAACTTGATAAGAACAACTTTTATCAAACCAATGCACTGTATACCCAGTACTGGAAGTTTTCAAAAAATTTATAGAGCTTGGATTTGTTCAAAATAGGTGAACTCAGACACGGAAAAGGCTCTAATAAATCTGGACTCCCAGACAAAGAGCTCGGAATGCAAAGTACTGCTTAACTAGATGACCTATCAAGCATTCTTCTTGAAAACGCTTCAGAATTTCAGTGCATAGTATTTACCTGTCTTGTTTGATTAGATCAAGGAAAATTGCTCTTGGAGATGCCTCATTTACATTACTAAACTAGCTCAGCATAGCAGCATTGCTTCTGCTGAAAACTAAGCAGGCTAAACTAGCTGGAACTCGGGAACATAAGGTGGCCTTGTAGAAATGGTTTTCAAAATTCTGCTTAAGCAGGCCACAAAAGTACCTTTTTATTCTTTCCAAGCCAACAGAAGTTGGAAAGAATAATATATAAGGGTCAAGAATGCCAATCTCTGTCTGGGGGCAAAATAACTCTGAAAATTTAACAGAACAGAATGAAATTTATCATGGGGGAAAAACTGACAAAAGGTCACACTGGGGCATGTTTATTAGAGTGCGCTACCAGGTAGCATGGGGTTGTGCACACACCAAGTGTGTCATGGGAAAAATGTACCACAACCATGATGAAAATCCTGCGATACCCAAGCAGTGTGGGTTAGGGAGGAGAATGGGCAGTTCTTGGGCGAAGCACCTGCAGTGTAGGTATTGTGGGGGTTATTGGTGCATGCTCCCCATCGATGTGGCGCTTTACTGACACCTCAATAGATGGCGTTAACTGCACTTGTGCTGATCACGCTGAAGACAGCGAACACAGGGGTGGCACAATTCTTGCTTGATATGCCTCCATTTACTAGCATAGGTTGAGCACCACGCCTGCACTCCTTTTCAGCACCAACTTTGCACTAGTGATGCGCCTTTTAGTAAATTTCCCATTGTGTATGAAAATGGATCACATTGGACTGGGGGTTCCAGATGAATAAGACACCCAAGAATGGCCTAAGGCATTTCCATGGGAGAATTTTTAACTTCTGCAGCATAGAAACTTACATCCAGTGAAACTGCCTCTCCTCTGATCTCTTCTTTCCACTGCCTCCTAACTAACCCCACCCCAAATCTCCTCCTCTAAGAACATAAGAACATAAGACATGCCATACTGGGTCAGACCGAGGTCCATCAAGCCCAGTATCCTGTTTCCAACAGTGGCCAATCTAGGTCATCCGTACCTAGCAATATCCCCAAAAGACACAGGTTCCTCAATGCTTGTACTGGGTCAAGCATTGATATCCTGGGTCCCTTTTTAATAGTGGTTTATGGACCTTTCCTCCAGGAACTTGTCCAAACCTTTTTTAAACCCAGCTATACTAACAGCCCTTACTACATCCTCTGGTAACAGATTCCAGAGTTTGGTTACACGTTGAGTGAAAAAATATTTTCTCTTATTTGTCTTAAATAGTTTACCCTGTAGCTTCATTACATGTCCCCTAGTCTTCCTATATTCTGATAGTGTAAACAATTGATCCACGTTTATCCGTTCCACTCCATTCATTAATTTATAGACCTCTATCATATCTCCCCTCAGCCGTCTCTTTTCCAGGTTAAAGAGCCCTAACCTATTTAGCCTCTCTTCATAGGAGTAGCCTTCCATCCCCTTCACCAATTTGGTGGCTCTTCTCTGTACTTTTTCTAATAACGCTATGTCCTTTTTGAGATACGGTGACCAGAATTGCACACAATATTCAAGGTGCGGTCGTACCATGGAGCGATACAGAGGCATTATAATATCCTTTGTTTTATTTTCCATCCCTTTCCTTATGATACCTAGCATTCTATTTGCTTTCTTGGCTGCCGCTGCACACTGGGCGGAGGGTTTTAACATGTTATCCACGATGACTCCTAAATCTTTTTCCTGGGTGGTGGTTTCTAATGTGGAGCCTTGCATTGTGTAACTATAGTGTGGGTTGTTCTTTCCTAGGTGCATAACTTTGCACTTGTCCACATTAAATTTCATCTGCCACTTGGATACCCAGTCTTCCAATTTATCCAGATCCTCCTGCAGCTTTCCACAATCCTCTTGGGTTTTAACAGCTTTAAACAGTTTTGTGTCATCTGCAAATTTGATAACCTCACTAGTTATTCCCTTTTCCAGGTCATTTATGAATATGTCAAAAAGTAGCGGACCCAGTACAGATCCCTGGGGTACTCCACTATTCACCTTTTTCCATTGGGAATATTGGCCATTTAGCCCTACCCTCTGCTTTCTATCTTTTAACCAGTTCCCGATCCACAATAGTACACTGCCTCCTATCCCATGACTTATTAGCTTCGCCAAAAGTCTCTAATGGGGGACCTTGTCAAAAGCTTTCTGAAAGTCCAGATACACTATATCAACCGACTCACCTTTGTCTACCTGTTTATGCACACCTTCAAAAAAACATATCAGATTAGTAAGACAAGATCTTCCTTGTCTAAAGCCATGTTGGCTGTCTCCCATTAGGCCATGACTATCTACATGCTGTGTAATTTTGTTCTTTATGATGGTTTCTACCATTTTCCCTGGTATTGACGTCAGGCTCACCGGTCTGTAATTTCCCGGGTCACCCCTGGAACCCTTTTTAAAAATTGGTGTTACGTTGGCGACCCTCCAATCTTCAGGTATTACAGATGTTTTTAATGAAAGTTCACAGATTACCAATAGCAAGTCTGCAATCTCATATTTCAGCTCTTTCAACACTCTGGGATGTATACCATCCGGTCCAGGTGATTTGCTACTATTCAGTTTATCAAATAGTTGTAATATATCTTCCCGGTGTAGCGATATTTCTCTCAATTCCTCTGCAGTATCACCTTTAAATACCACTTCAGTCTTGGGTAACATCCCTACATCTTCCTCAGTAAAGACCGAAGCAAAGAATTCATTCAGTCTATCTGCTATAGCCTTGTCTCCTCTTACTGCCCCTTTTACCCCTCTATCATCTAACGGTCCAATTGACTCTCTCACAGGACTTTTGCTACGAATGTACTTGAAAAAGTCTTTATTTCGTGTTTTTGCTTCCGTAGCAAGTTTCTTCTCAAATTCCCGCTTTGCCTGCCTTATCAATGCTTTGCATTTAACTTGACAGTGCTTGTGCTGTTTCCAGTTTTCATCATTTGGCTCTTTTTTCCATTTCCTGAAGGTTGCTTTTTTGGCAGCAACAGCCTCTCTGACCCCACCTTTAAACCATGCTGGCAGTTTTTTGGACTTTCTTCCACTCTTCGTAATGCGTGGAATACAGCTGGTCTGGGCTTCAAGGATAGTAGTTTTAAATAACGCCCAAGCTTGCTGTAAGTCTTTAACCTTTGGAACCGCTCCTTTTAGTTTTTTCCTAACTATATTCCTCATTCTATCATAGTCTCCCTTTTGAAAGTTAAAAGGTAGTACTGTGGATTCCTTTACTATTTGTCCTCCAATAATTAAATCAAACATGATCATACTATGATCACTATTGCCAAGTGGTCCCAACACCCTTATTTCTTGCACCAGATCTGGCGTTCCACTGAGGACTAGGTCCAGTATGGCTTCCCCTCTGGTCGGTTCATGAACCAGCTGCTCCAAGAAGCAGTCATTTATTCCATCTAGAAACTTTACCTCTTTAGCTTGTCCTGCCGTGACACTGACCCAGTCGATACCGGGGTAATTGAAATCACCCATTATTACTACTCTGTTGTGACTTTTGTTAGCTTCCGTGATTTCTTTGAGCATTTCATCATCCATTTGTTCATTCTGGCCAGGCGGTCGATAGTATACTCCCACTGCCATCACCTTCCCCTTCATAAGTGGAATTTCAATTCATAGAGATTCTACAGCAAATTTTGTTCCCTGCAAAACTTTAATCCTTTCTGACTCAATGCCCTCTCTAACATAGAGCGCAACCCCTCCACCAATTTGATCAGCTCTATCATTACGATATAGTTTGTATCCAGGTATCACAGTGTCCCACTGGTTATCCTCCTTCCACCATGTCTCTGAGAGTGCAATCATATCGAACCTCTCATTTAGTGCTATGTATTCTAACTCTCCCATCTTATTGTTTAGACTTCTAGCATTGGCATTTTCCCAAATTTATCCAACTACCCTCTCACCCTCACAACAATCGTGATATTTAAAAAGAAGCACTATCCAACTCAGACATAAATCAAATTTTATAATCTGAAGGGAGAAGAAACCGTTTCCGATTCCATAAATTACAACAAATTCCTAGAATGTTTGATGAAACTAGGCATAAGCAACACTCCATTGAACTGGTGCCATTCCTACCTGACCAAATGCTCATAACAAGTCAAGATAAAGGACAAGACCTCCATCCCTTTCAAACAGCAACGAGGTACTCCCCAAGGATCATCTCTCTCGGCCCTCCTCTTCAACCTTTATCTTCATCCAATTTGCAAAATCATCCAGAACCATAAAATTCTGTACCACTTATATGCAAATAACCTAATGCATTATGCCCCATCACCACAAAAAATCCAGATTATATTCCTATACAATCATGCTTCAGTGCAGCTGCAGAATGATTACATGACCATGACCTTTCAGTCAACTACAATAAGATGGAAGTCATGTTTATATCCAGAGATTCCTCTTACTCTCCCCCCTAAAACCATCAAAATCAGCATCATTCTCCCAGTTAAGGCCAATGTTAAATACCTTAGAATCACCTTAGACCAACACCTGAACCTGCAAGCACACATCAAGAATATTACAACCACCATTTACTACAAAATGAAGACCCTATACAATCTGCACCCACTTCTGGATCTCAACCACTTCTAATCAGTATGCCGAGCCATCATCACCTCACAACTAGACTATTGCAGTTCTATCCTACAAGGTTTCCCAAAGCACACCTTTCATCCCTTCCAATTAGCCCAAAACACTGCCGCCCGACTCATCACGGTGACACCAAAGCATAAGTACATCACTCCGGTACTAAAAAACCTACACTGGCTTCCTATATCAACATGCATTAAATACAAAGCCATCATGATCACCTTCAAAACCATGCATAATCAAACTGCAAAATGCTTACGCATGCTCATTCAAAATACCCCAAACACCAGAACAAGAAGACAAAGAAATAAGAATCTTCTCAACATCCCACCTTATCAGGCAAAATGTTCTCAAACAACATGCCAAAAATCATTCTCAGTCTATTGACCAGCACTATGGAACTCCCTACCAAGCTTCCTAAGAGCCATCGAAGATAATCATGACTTCCCTAAGAATGTGAAAACCCATCTATTTCAATAATTTTTTGGAACTGATATGTAATATTATGTAATACCCTATCCTTCACTCGAACCCCAAAATGTAATACACACCTCTCACTATGATTAGAATTATGTACATACGTTTTTGTACATAAGTTATATATATATATATATATAGGTTCTTGGATTCCTTACTCTTTCATTGTAAAACGCTTTGATAAAAAGCAGTATAGAAAAAAAACGTTAAATAAATAAATAAACTGCTCCACACCTCAATAACAGGCGAGAAAGCAAGCAAGACCACACAAAGCGAATCAGAACAGAGGTATTAGATCTCACATAAAAGAAACTATATAATTTGTGTCCTATAAGACAGCTGAGGAAAGCTAGGAACTTTGGTAGGTCTTTCTTTCATTTCTTTCAACAGGTACCACAGCTCCTACAATTGAAGTATGGCAGGAAAAAATTGTATTGCAAAAGCTGTTGCCTTATTGCAGATTCTGCCTCCATTCAGACAGACAGCTTTAGTCGAAGCAAGGGACCAGTTCTGTGGGCCAGATTCTGCAAGTTGAATCCCTTACGAAACAAGTGGAGGAACTGAGAGAGGCGGTGATAAGGCTGAGAAGCATCCATGACAGAAAGCTACATTGATGAAATGCTTTCTGAGGCAACAAAGATCTCCAATAGAGGGGAAGATGGTATGGTGCTGAAAGGAAACAACTGGACACAAATCACCAGAGCCTGCAAAATCGACACTCTGACTCCACCTTTCCTCAAATTGAAGGACTAGAACGCAACCCTGGAATTCGACAAGAAAGAACAGGAGGGACTGGAGCTCAAAAACTCCATAGCTGCTGAACCAGTGACCACTAGGAAGTTAAAGGTAGCAATGGTTGGTGGGTGAATCCCTTCTGAGGGGTACAGAGATATCCATATGTTGACCAGACATGATGTCTCAGGAGGTGTTCTGTCTGCCAAATGTTAAATCAGGGAAGTTATGGAGAGTTTGCTGAGACTCATCAAACTACTTATTATTATCCAATGCTGCTCATCCATGTTGGCAAAAATGATAATGCTAGATTATCCCTCCAGTTGTATCAAGTGACTTCATACCTCTGGGAAAGAGGATGAAACAAATAGGAATGCAGGTGATGTTCTCCTTGATTCTTCCTATTGAGGGTAAAGAATGAAGCAGAGAAGCTCAAACCCTAGAGGTGAATGCATGGCTGCAGGGATAGTGTCACTGAGAATGTTTTTTATTTTATTTATTTACATTTCTTATATACCGCACTATTTGACATCAGCGCGGTTTACATCGAACAAAACATTTCAGTACACAAAAAATGTCTGAGTTACATTAAACAGGGTTAACAACTTGGATAACAGGGTAATTTTAAAACTCAGGTAAATAAACTTTGATTGTAATGTAAACTATTTACATCTATAAGTTAGGGCACCGTTGAGACGTAATGGTCAGTTGAGCGTTGAACTTACTAAGTGGGGAATTCAGGGTCAATGGGTGATTCAGAGTTTCTATAACTAACAGAGATGGGTCGTGATTCTGCACTCACTGGGAAGTATATAAGGAATAGGTAATGTTTGAGGGCCTTTCTGAATTGGAGTATGCTGGTGATTGCTCTAATATCAGGTGGCAACATATTCCAAAGCTTTGGGGCACGGAGACTGAAAGCCCTGTTTGCTGTTGATGAGGTGCTTTTTGTAAGTTCACGGGGAACCAATAGCGTATTTAATGCCATTGATCTTCTTGATCTATTAGAAGAAATGGGTTTGATGAGTTCAGTTAATGATGTGGATGAGAGACTGTTTACCGCTTTGAAGGTAAGTAGTAATGTCTTGAAAATGATCCTGGCCTGTACAGGAAGCCAGTGTAACTGCTTCAGAAGGGGCGACACATGCTCACTCCTAGATGCCCCATAGAGAATCCTCGCAGCGCTGTTCATTGCAAGCTGTAAAGGGTTCAAGGTGGATTGAGGGAGGCCTAGCAAAATGACATTAGCATAGTCAAAGTGAGGCATGATCAGAGCCTGGTAGATGGTACGGAAATCCTCAGGTTCAAGCAGTGGGCGAAGATGTCTTAGTGACCGGATTTTGTAGTATATGGATCTTATGGCTTCCTAAACCATGGATCTATATGGCTTCCTAAACCATGGATCTATATGGCTTCCTAAACCATGGAATGACTTTCTAAGGATTGCTGAGCAGGGATCGTGTCAACCTATCAAAGAAAGGTGAAGTGTCTTCCACAGCAGACTGGCTAACATATTAAAGAGAGCTGTTGTTTCATTGGCTCCTTAGATCATGTGGTATGTATTTCAACTGAGCTTTTTTTGGCATCCCAACAGGGGCGGCTCAAGGCAGTCTGCTGCCTGAGGCAAAGAATGAGATGGCGCCCCCCCCACCACCACCTTAGAGGGGGCGGGGCTTTTTCAGAAATCCAATCAGAGACTGAACCAAATCAAAAAGCCGATTAGATTATATGGAGGAAATGCAAGATGTTTGCACACAGGGCCGTATCGAACTGCAATCGCACCTTGTGCGACTTGCAACTCGGATGCACGCCCGCCTCTCCCCCCATACTTCCATCCAGCGCTGCCTGCTCTTTCCCTGCTGCTGCCGCCCTCTGTTTTTTTCACAGTGGCGCCGGCAGCAGGGAAAGAGCAGGCAGCACTGGACGGAGGTATGGGGAGAAAGAGGGGGGGGGGGCATGCACCCAATCTGAAAGGTGCCGGCACTCTAAGCAGATCTGTCCCTCCCTGCTCTGACATCGTGTCCGAGGAGGGAGGGACCAGACCTGCTTAAAGTGCTGTGAAAAGGCTTTGGGCGCATTTTAACTGCCTGCTATTGTCCTGCCAGCGGCAGCAGGGCAACAGCAGAGAGCCGAAATGCGCCCCCCAAGCCTTTGCGCCCTGTGCAGCTGCACTGCTTGCACAGGGCTAGGTACGGTCCTGTTTGCACACCAAGGAACTAAAAGACAGCAAGAATCAATAGCACAGTTTATAAAGCTAAATTATAACCCATTTTTATTTTGTTATAAACTGCGTTATGGTTCTCCCTTTTTTTTTTCAACATATATTTTGCATCCACAGTAGGTGCAGAGCAGAACCAGGACATTCACCCACAGAACTCAATATTTAAAAAAAAAAAATCTGATTCTGATCATCTCACTAACAACAATCACCACTATTCTCCAGTACCAGGCATATTGTGAACTAATAAAAAACCCTACAACAAAAAGCAAACCTACCATACCATATCATATCAGCACAAACTTCCAAAGCTCACATAAGGAGCCCATCCAAAATTAGCGTCACTGTAAATACTACAGTGGGCCCTGGAACATCCATATACCTATTTGAAAAGCTGAACAAGTCAAATTACTACAGTACAGTATAGATCTTTATATACAAACTGCATGTTAACAGAACACCTGACCTCAGTCACACACGCACAACATCGACCCTCACCAATTACAGAATAAATAACCGCAATCTAAAGTAAAAATAAAATATGTAGACAAAATTTAAACTGAAACCACAAGAAGCCAGAGTCCACATGCAGTGCAACATCAGATAAATAAGAGATGCAGTTCCCCAACACTGTGTAAAATATAAAAATAGCACAAAGTCCACTCACCAAAATTAAATAAAATTATTTTTTCTACCTTTGCTGTCTGACCATTTTATTCTCTGATCATGCTGGTCCCGATCTGAGGCTTCTGCTTTCCTTTCTTCTCTTAGCTGTGGTCTATGGTCCATGGTCCATCTGCCATTTCTTATCTCTTCTTTTGTTTTCTTCACTTCCTTCCATCAGCCCATTTCCAGCTTCAGTGACCCTCCCCAGTATCAGTCCCCTTTCCAGTTCTCCCCTTCCAATATCTTCCAATGTCAACCACCTTGTATTCCCATGACTGCCACTTGTGTCCATTCCCTTCCAGTCCCCCTCCTTTCCCACTGTCCAGCCCCTTCTAGTCCAAATACCATCCCAGGTATCAGCTAAGGTTCACTCTCAGTGCCACCCCCCAGTCAGCTCCCTTCCAGCCACCCTACCCTCTGTCCATCTCTCTTCCAGTGCCATTCACATGTCAGCTCCCTTCCAGTCTCCTCCCTATTACCCAGCTACCTACCACTCCCATCACCAAGTGTCAGCTCCCTTCCAGTCCCCCTTCGGTACATTCCAGGTGTTAGCTCCTTTCCAGTCCCCTCCTTCCCTTCCTGCCCCATCCTTCCCCTGGCAGACCCTCTCAGTATCCGCTGCCTTCCAGTCCTATTCTACCATCCCCCCGCATCAGCCAATTTGTAGCCCTAGCCCATAGGTTTCTTTCAGGGCCAGCAGCACTCTCCTCCCCTCCCCTATTAGCCCATTTCCTGTCCCAGCCCAATTCTAGTCCTATCCCCTTTATCAGCCCACCCCAGTCCTAGCCCCCCAATCAGCCCATTACCAGTTGTAACCCTCCAATAAGTCCATTTTCAGTCCTAGCACCCCAATCAGCCCATTTCCTGTCCTAGTCTCCCCCATAGCCCATTACCAGTCCTAACCCCCCATCAGCCCATTTCCAGTTCTAAACCCCCATCTGTCCATTTCCAGTTCTAAACCCCCATCAGTCCATTTCCAGTCCTAGCCCTCCCCTGATAGCCCATTACCAGTCCTAGCCCCCTCCGATCAGCCCATTTCCAGTCCTAAGCCACCATCAGCCCATTTCCAGTTCTACCCCCCCCCGATAGCCCATTACCAGTCCTAACCCCTCTCCTGATCAGTCCATTTCTAGTTCTAAACCCCCATCAGTCAATTTCCAGTCCTAACACCCCCCATCAGCCCATTTACAATTCTAACCCCCTCATAGCCCATTACCAGTCCTAGCCCCTCCCAATCAGCCCATTTCCAGTACTAACCCTCCATCAGCCCATTTCCAGTTCTACCCCCCCCCCCCAACTGAGCCCGAGGTGCTGATGGGAAGCAGGATTTCCTGTTTCCCATCAGTGCAATGGGCTCAGCTTTAACAGAGCCGCGGTTCAGGGAAACACTGTCCCTTCGCCGCGGCTCTGCAAAGCGAAGCCGGCGAAACCTGGGGAAACCAGCAGGCTCTCCGGGGGGGGGGGGGCGGGCGGGCGGCCGTGGGGCTCCTCATTCTGCTGCTGCCACTGCTGGAGCAGCAGTAGCAGCTGCTTCTTACGCCGGAGTTGTTTTTTTTTTTATTTTGAAGGCCGAGTGAGGCGGTGACGGCGGTCTTTTTGGGGGCAATTTTGCCACCCCCAAAAAGCTGCCGCCTGAGGCCACCACCACACTTGGCCTCATTATAGAGCCGCCTATGCGTCCCAAAAAACATTGGGTGCCATTTTTTCACTGCGGTTGTTTGAGCGTTGAAACAGGGCATACGAATTTGGCTGCCCTAAATGCAGTGCTGTGTTCGTCATCATTGCTGCCGTGGAATTCACTGCTGTCAGCGTGAGGCAGTTACCAATGTGGTTCAGATAAGTACAAAGAGATGGCTGCGTCATCTTTTTCATGATTGTGGGGAACTTGTGTGTACTGATTACAATTCAAGAAGGTTTTTACACTTGGTTTCACAAAAGATTTTATTTTTGATGGTTGTGTAGAGGCTCAAAGTGGTGTGCTTTTTTCACATAAAAGAAAAACTGGTTCTATAAAGTTAAGAGCCAAATCACTGATTAAAAAGGAAGGAAAGCCACAAGAGGGTGATACCCCTCATGGCTAGTCTTCCAACACATAACATAATTTAAAGTTTGTGCTCAGATAATATTTTTCAGCTCTATTTTTGTTTTTTGATTAGATTTTCATAGAGTTTGGTTATTTTTGGATTTTTGTATAATTTTGTGACATCTGCAAATTTGATTACCTCACCCATTGTTCCCATTTCCAGGGATACTGGATGTTAATTGGGAAAACACTGCTGTGGTGTCATTTAAAAGTAGGGAATTCCTGGATTCTCTATAGCAAGAACTATTCTGTCACCTTGTAATGGAACCTACACAGAAGGGTGCCATACTAGACTTGGTGCTTACAAATCAAGAGAGTATTTCTGATGTTATACTAAGTGATCATCATGCATCCAGTGATCATCAGATGGTTTGCTTCAGTATTAAGACAAGGACAGAGATGGTTCCTTCAAAAAGGAGGACCCTAGATTTTAGGCAAATGAATTTTTACAAGATGGGGGAATACCTCAAGCTGGATGGGAACATTTGGGAGATATAGAAAAGCAGAGGGCAAAACTGAAAGGAGATATTTTAAGGGTAACAAACCTCTTTGTTAGGAAAGTAAATAAAACTAAAGGGAAAAGAGGCCACTACGGTTCTCAAAAGAAGTAACTGAAAAGGTAAGAGAAAACAGCTTTGTTTCACAAAGTACAAGGGATCGCAGAAAGTGTAACAGAAACAACTGTATTTAGAAAAGCTGGGGAAACAGCCAGAAAAGCAAATGGAAGAAAAAATAGCCAAAGGAGTAAAATGGGAGGACAAGACTTATTTTTTCTCAGATATGTTCATTATAGGCGGAAGTGCAAATATAGTATTATCAGACTCAAGGTAAAGGGGAGGAATATGTAGAAGCTGATGCGAGTAAAGTGGAATTGTTTAACAAATATTTCTGTTCTGTGTTCTCAGATGAAGGACCAGGAGTAGGACCTCAGAAAACACACACAAAGAAGAATGTGAGATAGATCTTGAACGATTTTCAGAAGACTGTGTTCCTGAGGAATTAGTTAAACTAAAAGTAGACAAAGGGGATGGTGGCAAGAGCTTAGCTCTAGCACCAACCCTGTGAAAGTGTGTCTTTCCCTGCTCAAGTGGCATTAAAAAGTACAGAGAGCAGTATCGGATGTGTTGGTGAGTGCAGTGGAGCCAAAATGACAATGTGAAAGAGAGCAGCAGACCTAAAAGACATTGCATTTGTGGGTGGAGGCTCGGAGAATCTTGGAAATAACAAAATGGCAGTAGGGGAGGCTGGGAACTTCAATCAGGCAGTGCGGAAGGAGAGAGCAGAGGGAGTTGACTGTGCAGTTTTATCCCTGCACAAGTGACTAGAACAGAATTAAGAGACTGGTTCAGTGAACTGAAATTGGAGCTATCTATTGTAAAGGCAGAACTGGGGTCTTTGATTGGTGAACTAAGAGAGGAGCATGCAGATTTGGGACGTCGCGTGGGAATCATGAGGACCGCCTGGAACAAATGGTGAAGGAGTATGAAGACATGGCATGGAAATTACAAGCTATGAAGGAATGGAAAAAACAGATGAAACTTAAATTAGAAGATCTGGAGAATCGGACCTGGTAGAATAATTTACGCATAAGAGGTCGCAGAGGAACCTGAATTTATAGACAGCAAAAAGGTGGCTATAGTGGTCTTCTGGAAAGCTCTGCACAGAGGTGGTGAAGAGGAGATCCCAGATATTATCATGCTGGACAGAGCACACAGAGCTCTGGGGCCACGGCACAATAACATCCTGAGAGACATAGTTGTTCGCCTGCAGGATTATGGTATAAAAGAGCAGATTGTGGCGAAAATGATGGGTCTAAACAAATTTGAATGGCAGGGTTATCAGATAGCTATATATGCAGATTTAACAAGTGGTACCCTGCAACGACGCAAGGATATGGCCCGTATCACTAAGGCACTCCGGATGGCCCAATTGAAGTACCGTTGGCTGTATCCGTTTGGATTAGCCTTTATGAAAGATGGGTGCACATGTAAAGTGAGATCGGCAGGTGAGGCAGTGAAGGCCTTATGGGAAGCGGATGTGTTGCTGGAGATTGCGGCACCAGCAGAACGCAGAAGATTGGACGATGTGAATACAGCGAAATAGACTATGGTTGCAGAGGACAGCATGAAGAAGAGAAAGAAGGGGCTAAGACACCAACATGAGGTTGAGAGTTTTTGGGACATTGTATATGAGACAGATGTGCATGGTTTGTTGCACCAAGAGGTTCTCACCTCCCATATCCGCTGTTGCAGTGTGCCCCTGCACATCCCACACCCACCGTTACAGTGTGCTCCTACCCTCTTGCTCCATCCATACCCATTGTGGGACCTCTCCCTCTCTCCTCCAGGCAAGAAGTGCCCTCTACTGTGCAGCTGTATAGTATTTTGCAAAACATGGGACTCCCAATGCCCTCTCCTTCCTCTTGCAGAACATAACCTTCCACGTGACCTTGGGCCCCCTCCCCTCCCAAATAAATGTCATAATCATGCTCTGCAATATCTTTAAATATTTCTTTGGTACCACCCATGACAAGGACATGAAAAGGAACACCATCCTTGGTAACTTTGGATATGGGGAATAGGGAGAATTGGGTAAAATTCTGGCGACTTAATGATTCCTTATTAGAGGAAAGCAGCAATATAAGGCGAGTATAAGCAATAATAGAGGAATATCTCATCTGCAACAAGAGGATTGGAGTGGAGTTGGGTATGGCTTAGGACGGGTTAAAAGCAGTTATCCGGGGATACCTGCTGAGTATGGCGTTCAGGGTGAAGCGGGAGGAAAGGAACCCAAGAATGGCACCTGGGCGAGAAGCTGTGCTCATTGGAAGCTCGACATCAGAGCGACCATGACCAGCAGATGCGAGAGGCTATGGTCAAAAATTACAGTGCAGCTGAGTAGGTTTAGAACGAGTCAAATAGCTCATGAGCTGAGCATTCTGAAACAAGCTCAGTTTGAGGGGGGAAATAGGGCAGGGTAAGGTACTGGCTCGAGTCTATTGAAGACTCGAGCGCGACAAAGCCAAATAACAAGCATAAAAGACAACAAAGGTGATTTGGTGTTTGGTTCTGCTAAGATCATTAGTGTTTTTAAAGATTTTTATGCAAGTTACACCAGGCAGTTGTAAGGGAGGGGGAAGCCCAAAGTGAGCGCTTTCTTCAGGAGTGTGTTCTGGGAAGGCTGGAGGAGACAGAGGCTGACAGGCTGGGCAGGGCCATAGGTGCAGAGGAAGTCCAGGAAGCAATTAAATCTTTTAAAATTGATAAGATGCCTGGCCTAGATGACCTGACAGCCAGGTTTTATAAAACATGTCAGGTCCAACTGATACTGCTTTTGGCAGAAGTATTTAATGATGTGCTGGTCAGCAATATGGTGCCTGGGTCAATGGCAGAAGCAGGGATAATGGTACTGCCCAAGCCGGGGAAAGATCACATGGTATATGGATCCTATCGACCAATTTCCCTCATCAATTTAGATGCTAAACTATTAGCAAAAATATTAGCGAATCGACTTTAGGGGCATTTCCCTAAATTAGTGAGTAAGGATCGAACTGACTTTGTACAGGGTTGTCAGGGGGGAGATAACATTGGGAAGATCTTAAATCTGACCTGGAAATTACAGGTGCAAAGGGAGAAAGCTGTTTTCATTACAGTAGATGCGGAGAAAGCATTTGACAGAGTTGAATTGAATTTTATGTTTAAGGTGTTGGAGAAAATGGGCATAGGGGAGAATTTTTTATGATGGGTATGGGCACTGTATGCGGCTCCTATAGTGAGAATTAGAATTAATGGAGGATACTCAATGGCGTTTCAGTTAGGGAGAGGCACACGACAGGGGTGCCCTCTTTCACCATTGCTATTTGTGTTGGTGATTGAGCCCTCAGCAGCTAGAATTCGGGCACAGGAGGATATTAAAGGATTGGAGGTGGAAGGGAGGTTGCAAAAATTGCCCTCTTTGCTGACCATGTCATTTTCAAAATCAGAGAGCCACTGACCACTGCCGGTGCTGATGAGAGAGATAAGGGCATAAAGTGTTGTTTCAGGCTATAAAATCAATATGAGCAAAATGGAGATATTGGGCTTCAATTTATCACAGGACCTGACGGATAGGCTTTGGGCAGGATTTCCTTTCAAATGGGCGAAACAAACCTTTCGCTATTTGAGGGTGTATATGGGCAACACTCTACAGCATTTAATAAGGTGGACTTATGACCTGCTCATGGAGGCCATGAAGAGGGATCTATACAGGTGGAAGGGCCAATGCCTGTCATGGCTAGGCAGGATTGCGGTTATTAATATGAACGTACTACCAAGGGTGGTGTTCCTTTTCACGTCCTTGTCATGGGTGGCACCAAAGAAATACTTAAAGAAATTGCAGAGCATGGTTATGGCATTTATTTGGGAGGGGAAGATGCCCAAGGTCACTTGGAAGGTGATGTTCTGCAAGAGGAAGGAGAGGGGATTGGGAGTCCCATGTTTTGCAAAATACTATACAGCCATACAGTTGAGGGTGCTTCTTGCCTGGAGGGGAGTGGTCCCACAATGGATACGGATGGAGCAAGAGGGTAGGGGCACACTGCAATGGTATGGGGTGGGTAGGGGCACACTGCAATGGTATGGGGTGGGTAGGGGCACACTGCAATGGTATGGGGTGTGCAGGGGCACACTGCAACAGCAGGTATGGGAAGTGAGAACCTCTTGGTGTAACAAATCATGCACATTTGGTTATAAAAAAAAGAGTGCTTATTAGGGGGTAAGAGCTATTTGAGGTTAGCTTTCATTAGGGGGATGGGAGATTTTTTACCAGGGTTTGAGAGCAAAGGTTTTCAACGATGGGAGCAGAAGGGACATGAACGACTTGGTCAGATGACAGACCACAGGGGAGGAGTGTTGACATTCTCTTCATTGCAGGAGAAATATGAGCTTTGGAGATGGATTACTATGCCTACCATCAACTCTGGAATTCGTTACCGGGGGATGTAGTAAAAGCTGTCTCCTGATGTCTCTTCCTGATAGAATGTCCTTGTATTTCGGGCAAAAATCTGTAAAACTATGCCAACTTGTCACCAGTAACCTCCCCAGAGCCGGGGCACGTGGGGTTGGTCAGCCTGGGTATCCTAACTTAGAAAGTATGGTGGTGCATTTTCCTGCACTGCCTTATGGAAGTTGTAGTTCCTCTTACTCTCCAAGAAAGAAATAATTGTAGTCGAGTGGTTTCAGGCAAAATGACAAGGTTTTATTTCCCCTTCCGGGCAGATTAAATGCATGTGAAAATGTAGGACAAAATAGCCATATACATCTGGCATAAAGAAAACATTTCAGGAACTTAGGACAAAACAGCTTCTTTTGCTTCACGCTTCAAAATAGGCAGTGCTTAACCCAAACACAAAAGTAACAGTCACTTTTTCTACAAAAGAAACACTTTGCTTCTCTTCTGCTGTTCAGACAGCCTTCTTAACAGCCTGGTCAGCAAAGTGATATAATATGATCAGCTAGTGATAACGTGCAGTCCATTTGTTCATCTGTTATATCCTCAATAACAGGCCCTATCTGCATTTCCTCTAAATCACTCTCAGCTGGGTAAGTTTGTTCACTGCTATACGGCTTTTCAAAGTACACTCCCCCTCTGTCTTCCCGAGGCTTCTATTCACAGCATTCTACTGAGCAGGGTTGTGAAGTACCGTATATATTTGAGTTAGTATAAGGAGAGTCCATCACTTCTGGGCAAGCACAAGGAAAACCTTTCTAGCTAGCTTCCCCTCTGTATAATTTGTGCAGCCTACCTTTTGGCTTTTGAAAGGAAGAACTTCTCAGCATTGCTGGGCCAGCAAGGGTTCCAAACACTGGATGTGTTTTCCTGCCTTTTAGCTTCTCAGCTTTTTCCTCAGACATACAAATATCCTCTGGCCAGCACCTCTCTCTCTCTGGAGTTTCTGAGTGCTCCCAAACTAGCCTCTCAGGCAGTCTCTCCCTCCGGCTGCCTTCAAGGTATGGCACCGGTCCTGGGCTTCTTCCACCTGGCTTCTGGGCACGGGCTCTCTGAGTCCTTCTTACTCTGGCTTCCTGTGCTGTGTCTCCCGTTGCTCTCTCCACGGTTGCTCTCCCCTCGGCTGCTCTCCTTGCTCCCTCGGTGGCTGCCCTGTTCAAATCTAGTGAGCACTTTTTATATCCCTGCTTCTTAGGGCTCAGCTCCGCCCCTCCCCCAACCAGGTGTTTTCCCTTAACTCCTGAGCTTGGGGATACGTTGCAGCATGGGCGTGTTTGTTCCTCTGGTGACTCACTTTGTTTATGTTTCCCTTGGAAACCCTGGGCCATGTGCTCTGCCTGCCTGTCAGTTTCTGAAGTAAATCTCTCTGCTTCACTTAGCTCCATGGGCTCAGAAGGGTCTTCTACATGACAGTAGGTTCCCAAAAAGGCACACAGGTTCCACAGTATTCATGGTTTATAGACCCGTTCTCCAGGAACTTGTCCAAGCATTTTTTTAAACCAAGCTAAACCAACAGCTTTTACTACATCCTCCGGTAACGAATTCCAGAATTTGATTACGCGTTAAGTAAAAAAAAATTTTCTCTTAATCTTAAATGGGTTACATTGTAGTTTCATTGAGTGCCCTCTAGTCTTTCTACTTTTCGATGGCGGAAACTACCGATCTACATTTACCTGTTCCACTCCATTTATTAATTTATAGACCTCTATCATATCCTCCCTCAGCCGTCTCTTTTCCATACACCATTATTAAAGTGGACAAGGGAAATCCACTGCTTACCCTGGGATGAACATTGTGGAGCCTGTGTGTCTTTTTTGGGAACTTGCCAGGTACTTATGACCTGGATTGGCTACTGTTGAAACAGGATACTGGGCTTGATGGACCTTGATTTGACCCAGTGTGGCTTTTCTTATGTGAAATGCAAATTAAGGGGTATGTTTACTAAACTGCGGTGACGTTCCCCGCGTTAGGTTCCCTGGATGCCCATGGAGTGGAGGAGTGGCCTGGTGGTTGGGGCAAGGTACTTCAGGCTGGAAGGTCGGGGGTTCAAATCCCACTAGAGGACAGCAACCTTGGGCCGGAAGGACTGGGGTTTCTAGTCCCACAGGTGCTCTTTGTGGTCTTGGGCAAGCCACTTAACCCTCCACAGCCCATGTTCCCTGTAAAATAGTTATCTCCAAGTTATAATGCCCTGTTCAATGTAATCTCAGTTTGTTCAATGTAAACTGCACTGATGCAGAATAGCGCGGTATATAAGAGAATGTAAATAATTAAATAAATAAGGGAATGGGCGGTGCATCATTATGGCAAGCCGTGTCAGGTAACGCACGTTACAAGGCGCCTTAGGCCTAGTAAGGTGCCTTGTAATGCCATATAAGGAGTGATGGCAACTGTGGTGAGGGTATTATGGGCTGACAGCATGGATCTGCAAAGGTATGACTGTCACAGGCATGCAAAATATCTGACATGGACAGGAGGGAACAATGAGGAAATGAACTCATGACCACTGTCTAGAAAGTCAGTGTACTAACCAGTAGGCTATACCTCTATGGCTTGTTGCACAGCAATGGCTGGGTACAGAAGGACTGCAGGTCACTGAACAAACTGTCTGCTCTGTGTGCCAGGATAGGGTAACCCCACCAGCACCTATGATGCATTGCACATGCAGAACAGCGGCCTACAGCTGACCACCAAATGGGGTTTGCACCTCTCCGGTACTGCAGCGTGGTAAGATGGACTGACAGTGCGTGATACTGGCACAGAGTAGCTACAGACCATGCCATTGTGCAGGTTCCATGTTCACCCTGAGGGATAGGATGGGCGCCCAGCACTAGGTCCACAGTACATGTGATGCTAGAGATAGGTCCTGCTGCACATCCCTGTCACTACCAGTGTGTGACAGGTGTGCCCAGCAGTGTAACCGAAAGTACTTCTGTTACCATCTGGGTTCTGCAGTTACATGTGGCCCTGTGGAACCAGATACCACCCAGATTAGTGTTTATGTGGTGTTAAGGTCTGACTGCCATGGGTACCTGTTATCAGGGCAGCGGGGGTGTCTAGACTCGCATGAGGTTTAGGTAGCACTACCTCTATGGGTCTAAGTGGTATGCACTATATACTCCAAGGGGCCCACAATCACCCCTACTGTAGATGAGGGTATGGTGGGACAGGTACTTGCGCCCTGTGAAATGGCTGTAATACCAGCAACCACAGTCCTGCTGGCCACTGACAGCCCTCCAGGGCTGCTGGGCCCGAGCCATACCTGTGACCATGGCAGACCAGCAGTGATGCTTGGGAATGGGCAGGGGAAGGCTCAACTGCCCCACGCCATGGTCTGCCATCCACCAGCACAATCCGACTGCACGTGCAGTATCCTACAGGGTGGTCCCACCATGCAAGACTAACTGCATACAGCCCACTAGCAAGTCCATAGTGCATGTTCATGGGGGAACCCTGTGCACCCAGAGGTGGGATGCACAGCACAGACATCCAGCTGGTATCGCTGTGATTGGGCCCCAGAACCAGGAACACACAGGTATCACTAAAAACAAATAATGCGTGGCACTATGTGGGAACATGGACATGCCATGGTCACTGCTCAGTCAGAGTGAGAGTGACCTCCCAGCGTGACATGCTGTGGCCACCCTGCCCATGCAGGTGGTGGTTGAGCACTACAGTGTCCCAGCCATTGTTCTCCACCCTGTGCAGATGTATCCTGGCCAATCCGCCCTGTCTGGGCCATACCCACAATACCTTGCTCCTCATTATGCACATTTGCAGGCTAACGCTGGAAACAGTGTGAGCAATGTGGGCTCAGTGAGGTGTTGGCAGACACAAAACAATGGATAGACATACGCACACTCCCACACCTATCTCAGCATTTTGCAGAGATAGAGGTGGTTGACAACCCTGCACGCCACACTGGTCCTGATCCCAGTGCTGACATTGCTAAACTGTGCAGGGGGTAGTAGTAGTGCTCTGGTGATAACTGCAGCTCCGTGCTGGGGCCAACAGCCTGACACTCCATGAGGCTGTGGATAGTGGAGCCCGTGTGAGTGGGTGTTTGTACCCCTGTGCACCGCTGCATTGGGGTTTGCACATGTTGTTGTTGTGGCTGCATTGTGGGATAAAACTATGGGGTGATGCTCTGCAGGATCCACAGATGGGACTTGAACCTTGGACCCTTTGCTTTTGGATACACACTGGCTGAGTGTACTGCACCACACTGTTGCCAACAGCAGCATAGTGGCCCCAGGGGCTACGCTTACGTTCCCCAGCCAGACCTTTTCTATTGCACTGCACACCACATACTGGTACAGGGCATGGTCTAGGTTCACTGCAGGTGGATGCCACTACTCCCTCCAGCACAAACACCCCCCCCCCCCGCCATGCCGCCATGACCATATGCTGTCGGTGCCGGTGGAGTGCTGTCCCAGGCCATCCAGGGGTCAGGTAGGCGGCTGCCTAAGGTGTGGGTTCTGGGGTAGTGGTGCCTACATAGGCCATCCAGGGGGCAGATAGGCGGCTGCTTAAGGTGTGGGTTCTGGGGTAGTGGTGCCTACATAGCTGTCCATGCTTCCCCCTGCAGTGCCTGTCAATGTTATGTGCCCCTTGGGGTACCTGCTGGGTAATATCCCCTGGATGTGACACTGTGGGACACAGACTCATGGGCATGTTTGACCCTGTTCAGTTGCTGTCTTGCTGGTTTCCATTGTCTGCATTCCTATGTGACACCTAGGCATCTGCCTAGTCTACCCTGTGCCCCAGTTGCCCCCACTGCATGTCCCGCTTGCAGCCCCCATGCCCCATTTAAGCCATCACCATAGTGGCCTTTCATACCTGGGCACTATGCTGTTGCTGCAAATGGAGCACTACTATCACCTTTCTTGGGCTCCCTGCCTATGCTGTACATTGCTGACACTGAAATGGTTTCTCTCTCCTGCAAATGTGCCTTTAACGCCAGGTTTTCACTTGCATTACTTTTCAGCCCTGCATTGGTGTCCCGGGAGCCTCTCCCCGCCCATTGATCCCTTCTCTCCGCCCACTCTCCACCCTTTTCTGGACTTACCGCGGCCAGGCACGCTAGCACGCGTTAGGTAACGCTAACGCGCGTTATGTCACGCTGACGAGCGTTATGTCACGCTAACATGCATTAACGTAACATTAACATTAACGTGTGTTAATGTTACCTAACGCGCGTTACCATTACTGCTGTTACCTTACCGCAGTTTAGTAAACATACCCCTAAGTGTCACCATTTGGGAAATGATGTTAAATGCTCATTCTGAGGGAGATAATGAAAGCCCTTTCCGCAGGGCTCACTGAGAGAAAAGGAAATTGATTTTTTCAGAACTAGCACATCCTTGTGTCAGCCCTATGGTTAGTGATAATGCAATGTCTGACTACACAGAATAATCCTGGAGGGATTCTGCGCAATGAAATATTTACACAGAATTCCCCACCTATGCATAATTCTGCACAGGCACCAGGATTGGTGAGCCAGTGAAGCAAGCTTGGGCACAATGGGAATCAGGGGTGGCTGGAGGATGGAGATAGGCTGCTGGTGAGTTGGGGCAGGGGTGGCTGGGGGCTGGAGATGGCTATATGCCTGAGGGGTGGGAGAAAGAAAAGTGGAGGTATGTGCCTGGGAAGAAAGAAGGAGAGATAAAGCTTGGTACATGGGGAGTGGAGAAAGGAAATGAGGTGGGGGTATGTGCATGAGGGTAGACCTTAGAGCAGCGATGGCGAACCTGTGGCACGCGAAGGCCTTGCAGCTGGCACACGGGAAGGTCCGCAATTAGGTTTTTTTTTCAATTTTACTTGTCTGCTGCCGCTGTCGGGGCCGCCGCGGCAAAATCGAGCGTGCCGCGGGGCCCCCCTGTACCCGGCAGAGCCTGCCCTCCCCGTAGCAGCTCTCTCTTTGGCAGTTCTCTCTTTGGAGCTGCAGTCAGACGCGCCGGCTTGCAGAGCGCAAAGGGAAGAGTTTCCCTTTCGCGACTCTGTTAAGCCCGCGGGGGCTGATGGGAACTTCCCATCAGCCCCCGCGGGTTTAACAGAGCAGCGAGGGAGAAACTCTTCCCTCGCGCTCTGCAAGCCGGCGCGTCTGACTGCAGCTCCAAAGAGAGTGCTGCTTCGGGGAGGGCAGGCTCGGCCGGTTACAGTGGGGCCCCGCGTCACGCTCGATTATTCCTCGGCGGCCCCGACAGCGGCAACAGACAGGTTTTCTTTTTTTTTAATTTTCCCTGGGCTGGGGGGGGGGGTTAGGAGTGGTGATGTGATGGGCTGGGCTGGGCTGGGGGGGGGTTAGGAGTGGTGATGTGATGGGCTGGGCTGGGCTGGGGGGGGGGGGGGTTAGGAGTGGTGATGGGCTGGGCTGGGGGGGTTAGGAGTGGTGATGGGCTGGGCTGGGCTGGGCTGGGGGGGTTAGGAGTGGTGATGGGCTGGGCTGTGGGGGCAAAGGAGGAGTGATGGGCTGGGCGGGGGGGGGGTTAGGAGTAGTGATGGGCTGGGCTGGGGGGGTGTTAGGAGTAGTGCTGGGCTGGGGGGATTTAGGAGTGGTGATGGGCACTGGGCTGTGGGGGTTAGTAGTGGTGATGGACCCTGGGCTGGCTGGGTGTGGTTAGGAGTGGTGATGGGCACTGGGCTGGATGGGGGGGTTAGGAGTGGTGATGGGCGCTGGGCTGAGGGGGTTAGGAGTGGTGATGAGCGCTGGGGGGGCTTAAACTAAAAATTGGGTGATGGGGGATTAGGACTGGAAATGGGCTGGTGGGATTAGGACTGGAAGTGGGTTGATGGGGGGTTAGGACTGGTAATGGGCTATGGGGGGGCTTAAACTGAAAATTGGGTGATGGGGGATTAGCACTGGAAATGGGCTGGTGGGATTAGGACTGGAAGTGGGTTGATGGGGGGTTAGGACTGGTAATGGGCTATGGGGGGGCTTAAACTGAAAATTGGGTGATGGGGGATTAGGACTGGGAGTGGGCTGATGGGGAGGTTAGGACTGGTAATGGGCTATGGGGGGGCTTAAACTGAAAATTGGGTGATGGGGGATTAGGACTGGAAATGGGCTGGTGGGATTAGGACTGGGAGTGGGCTATGGGGGGCTAGGACTGGTAATGGGTTGGGGTTGCTAGGACTGGAAATGGGCTGAGTGGATGGGGGCTTGAACTGCAAATAGCTGTTGGGGATGGGGCTTGGAATGGAATTGGGCTGAGGGGAAGTGGGGGGCTTGAACTGCAAATAGCTGATGGGGACGGGGCTTGGAATGGAAATGGGCTGAGGGGAAGTGGGGGGCTTGAACTGCAAATAGCTAATGGGGAGGGGGACTTGGAATGGAAATGGGCTGAGTGGAAGGGGGCTTGAACTGCAAATACCTGATGGGAAGGGGGGCTTGGAATGGGCTCTTAGGGGAGGGAGCTAGGACAGGAACTGGGCTGATGGATGGGCTAGGATAGAACTGAGAATTGGGTGTTGGGGGAGCTAAGATTGGAAATGGGCTGTGGTGGGGGCTTGGATTGAAATGGACTCATGGAGGGGCTAGAACTGGAGGTAGGCTCATGGGGGGCTTGGATTAGAAATGGGCTGAGTGGAGGGGAGCTAGGATTTAACATGGGCTGATGGTGGGGCTAGGAAAGGACTAGAAATGGGCTGATGGGAGGCTGGTATTGGAAATGAGCTGATGAAGGGACTCGGATAGGACTGGAAATGGATGGGGGAGCTAGGACTGGAAATGGACTGATGAGGGGACTAGAAGGGAGCGGATACTGGGTGGGGCTGGAACTAAAAGGGAGCTGATGTTGGGGGAGATTAGAAGGGGATGGGGCTGGGAGAATGAAATGGAGAGGGGAAAAATATTTTGTGTGTGAGGGAAGAAAAATGTACAATTGGCCGGGTATTGGGAGAGTAAGTGGGGATTGAGGATGGAGGGGTAAAATTTGAGTGGATGAAATAGGAATGAGGAAAGAGCAAAAGGAGAAAGATTAGTATGTTAAAGCGGATGTAGAGAGAGAGAATGGAAAAAAAAAACTAGAAGAGAGAAGAAAGGACAAATGGACAGCAGATGATGGAGAGTTAGCAGAAAACATGAAGAAACCAGAAGAAAGTGGCTAAGAGCAATTGCAACTGTGTAACTGAGCTGAGGTATTCTGTTTATGTAATTCCTTTTTGACATTGCCACTTGTTCTCTTTCCCCAGTAGGTCATGTATTGTTGTTCTCTGAAATGTATTGGTTTAATATTTGCAGTGTTGCCTTTTGATAGGTATGGTATGGTGCTTTGTGACTCCTGGTAGTGCTGTTAGGATACGGCGGGTTTGCTATTGGTTCTAAATGGGCAGTGTTTGTAGTAGTTCCTAATGTGCCTGGCGGTTGGCACTGGATTATAGTAATGTAGAAATCTTTTAGTCTGTCTTTATCCATACACTCATTAAGAGACATGTTTACTAAAAGTTAGTGTATGTTAGCATTATGCAAATATTTATGCAAATTTACGTGCTGGCACTTTGAGGAAATTCTTTGGTTTTGTGCAGCAGTTTGGGCACTCGGGCTCAAAAAGGTTAGCCATCACTGCCTTAGAGGCAGACAGCATTAGAGATCTTGGTAGAAGTTAGAGAGAGAGAACAGGGAGGCAGGAAAGACTTGGGGATTAGGGAGAGAACACCAATTGCAGAAAGAAAGATGAGGGAAAGGCAGAGGGAAATTTCAGGCCTAGAGGAGACTTTATGATGGGGGAATTCTGCACAAAAGGTTACTAATAAAACATGCAAAACTTTGAAAAATCTTATAATACTCTGCACAGAATTTTCTAAATTTTTGTGCAGAAGTTTAAAAGCCTTTGCACAGAATTTCCCCAGGTACAAGGTATAACAGAAAGGCACACTCTTTCTAATGGAGGAAAAACACTCAAGAAATTGGGTAACAGGCACAAGATAAATCAAACCAAAGACTGTTACAGGACAGCTTAACAATAACAATGAAAGTACTTTTGCCCACAGACTGAAGAGGTGGGTCTTGGAGGTGGAGAGAGGGAGAGGACAGAACTCGGAAAAACATATGCAAGTTGAATTTTACAAAACTATGCATGCTGTTTCCAACAGAAAATTTATCTGCAAAGAAAGCAGGTTTCGATTTCTGCAGGTAAGTTTTTCCTTATACAATAATAAAAGCAAACCTAGCTTCGTAGTTTTATGTTCATCACTGCATAAAACCTCATGGGTTAAAAATACCTGAAGAAACGGTCAAATCGCGAGTGGTTTCATCAGCTAGGCCTATGTGTCTGCTTAATTGAAGAATTTCATAATCTATCACAAAATGCATGTATCCTCAAAATGATATGGTCCAAAATTTGTACTGCTAAACAATTTTTCTGTGAAAAGAAAATAATTTTCCTTTGATTTTCATCTTTATGCTTTGCCTGTCCTTATATAATGGCAAGATATTTCACCTCTGTTGCATGAAATACTCCAGTGGGCCTCAGTTTTCCTTCAGCTTTGGTTTCAAGGCTCTGTCATCACTGTTTCCCCAAGATATTGGACTCAAAAGTGGAAAAGGGAATGGTTTTTAGCTGCCATTTTGAATTAGGGCCGCCACCTTGAAATCAGACTATATGGTAAATTGAATCCATTGTTTTTTCAAGTGTATATGACCCATGCAATTTCAATTAGAAAAGAACAGTTTCAGTTTATATTTGGCATACAGCTTGTATGTCAGTCCCTTGACTATAGAACATATGTGGTAGAAAACAACTGATCATAGACGTCTCCTTTCCCTTTCACTGAAAACACAGCAGATTTGTTTCTTGCCTGTTAAGGTCTTTGTTTGGTTCCCTTGAGAGATGAAAGCTATGGAGGTTAAAAATAAGTTGTGAGCTGAAAAGAGGAAGGACTGAAAAAATTTGGAGAAAGGAGAGAAGCCTTGTGAATGACAATAAACTTGGTTACGCTATTAATGCGCATTATTTTACAACAGACCTAGTGCAATCAGACCTAGTTACTAATAATGTGTGCAATCAGACCTAGTTATTTTGTGCAATCAGACCTAGTTACTAATAATGTGTGTTAACAGTATTAACACATGATAATGCAAACTATAGGCCAGTAAGCCTATAGGGAGTGGAGGAGTGGTTGGGGAAAGGTACTTCAGGCCGGAAGGTCGGGGGTTCAAATCCCACTAGAGGACAGCAACCTTGGGCCGGAAGGACTGGGGTTTCTAGTCCCACAGGTGCTCCTTGTGGTCTTGGGCAAGCCACTTAACCCTCCATAGCCCATGTTCCCTTTAAAATAGTTATCTCCAAGTTATAATGCCCTGTTCAATGTAATTTCAGTTTGTTCAATGTAAACCGCACTGATGCAGAATAGCACGGTATATAAGAGAATGTAAATAAATAAATAAAAAATAAAAATAATGGAGGTGAAACTGAAAGAAAGAATAGTAGATTTCCTAGAATTCAGTGGGTTGCATGGATCTGAGGCAACATGTTTTTACCAAAGGACAATCATGCCAAATGAATTTGATTGATTTCTTTGACTGGGTGACTAGAGAACTTTCAGCAAATCCTTTGATACTGTTCCTCATATGAGACTTACGAATAAACTGAGCAGCCTAGGGATGGGTCCCAAGGTGGTAAACTGAATCAGAAACAGGTTGACTGACAGAAGGTGATGGCAAATGGAATTCATTAAAAGAAAAAAGGAAGGAGTGCCTCAGGGAATGGTCCTGTACTGCTCAGTGTCTATGTGAGTGATATAGGCAAAGGATTGAAAGAAAACGTTTGCCGTTTTGCAGATAACACAAAGATTTGCAATACAGTGGACTTCTCGGAGGGAGTATACAGAATGAAGAAAGATCTACATAAATTAGAAGAATGGTCTAATGCTTGGCAATTAAGATTTAATGTGAACAAGTGCAGAGCCATGCACTTGAGATGCAGAAATCCAAAGGCATTGTATGCAGTAGAGGGAAAGAGCTTGTATGCACAGACCAGGAGAGGGACCTTGGAGTGATAGTGTCTGAAGATCTCAAGGTGACAAAACAATGTGACAAGGCAGTGGCCAAAGCCAGAAGGATCCTGGGTTGTATACAGAGTGGAATAACCAGCAGAAAGGAGGAGGTATTAATGCCCCTGTACAAGTCGTTGATGAAGCCTCTCTTGGGCATTGTGTTCAGTTTTGGAGACCATATCTCATAAAAGATATAAAAAGACTTGAAATGGTTTAGAGCAGCGGTTCTCAACCTGTGGGTTATGACCCCTACAGGGGTTGCCACAGGATTTAGCAGGGGTCGCCTCACTCCAGTTAAAAAAATTTAAAAATCGCACAAGTTGCTGCCGAGTCCGCTTCTCGACAGCGGCAAACTCACCGCCTCCAATCTTCTGCAGCCGCGGCTCCCTGTCTCTTAGGGAACCACTGCTGTGCCTGTGAAAATGTTGTGGAGCCTTCTTGTCTCTCGACGGGCTCCATGCAGCATTGTCCCGCCTCCAAAGGAAGTTGTTAGGCAGATTGGGGGGACTAGGACTGGTAATGGGTTGATTAGGGAAGGCTAGGACTGGGAATGGACTGATCAAGGGGGGGGATGGGACTGGTAATGGACGGATGGGGGGCTAGCATTGGAAATGAGCTGATTGGGGAGGTTAGGACTGGAAATGGGCTGATTAGAGGAGGCTAGGACTGGTAATGGGCTGATGGGGGGGGGGTAGGACTGGTAATGGGCTGATTAGGGGAGTCTAACACTGGTAATGGGGTTGAGGTGGGACTAGGACTGGTAATGGGCTGATGGGGTGGGGTAGGACTGGTAATGGACCGATGGGCAGCTAGCATTGGAAATGAGCTGGTTGGGGGGGGGGGCTATGACTAGAAATGGGCTGATTAGCGGAGGCTAGGACTGGTAATGAGCTTATGGGGGTAGGACTGGTATAGGGCTGATTAGAGGAGGCTAGCATTGGTAATGGGATTGAGGGGGGGACTAGCACTGGAAGTGAGCTGATTGGGGGGCTTCGACTTGGAATGGGCTGATGGTAGGGAGGGGAGGATAGAGCTGCTGGCCCTGGAAGAAAACTGGGGGCTAAGGCTGCAAATGGGCTGATACGAGGGGATGGGAGAATGGAACTGGAAGGGAGTGGATCTGAGAGGGGTTGCCATGGTATTTGTACTAGAAGGGACTGGTCAGTGGGGAAGGAGGGGGACTGGAAGGGAATGAACACCAGTGGCAGTCATGGGAATGCAAGTTGACATGGGAAGGTACTGGGAGTGAGGACTGGAAAGGGGCTGATAATGGGGAGGGTTACTGGAACTGGAAATAGGCTGATGGAAAGAAGTGAAGAAAACGAAAGAAGAGATAAGAAATGGCAGATCGACCATAGACCACAGAAAGAGAGCTAAGAGAAGACAGGAAAGCAGAAGCCTCAGATCGGAACCAGCATGATCAGAGAATAAATTGGTCAGACAACAAAGGTACAAAATTTTTTTTTAATTCATATTAGTGATTTGACTACAAAATCTTAATAATTTTGAAATAAAATATTGTTACATGTTACTGTGATTAATTGTTGTGGTTTAAATAAGTAAATTTTATAAATAAAAACATATTGCAAAGACCTATAATATATTAATAATTCAACAAATGATTACAGCGACAATGCGTTAACGGTAAAGGAAGAGAGACGCATTTGATTTTATCATTGGGGGTCATCACAAGTTGACCGATGGTAAAAGGGGTCATGGTACAAAAAAGGTTGAGAACCACTGGTTTAGAGGAAGGTAACCAAAATGATTTGGATCCCGAGAAGAGATTTGAAGACCTAAATATGTATACCCTAGAGGAGAGGAGGGACGGGGGGGATATGAAACAGACGTTTAAATACTTAAAAGGTATTAATGAACAAACAACCCTTTTTCAAAAAAGGAGAAGCTGTAAAACCAAAAGCATGAAATGAAGCTGCAAGGAGGTAAACTTAAAAGCACCATCAGGAAATACTTTGCCGTGGCAGATGTCTGGAATGTCCTCCCGATGGAGATGGTACGCAAAAACAGTGACAGAATTCAAAAAGGCAAGAAGATGGAATCAAAACAAACTTAAATTACTTTTATACTTCAACTAACAGAAGGTGGTAACCTGCATGGAGAGGTGGGTACACCCTAAGCAAAAGCATCAAGGGGGGGGGGGGGAGTGACCTGCACAGAACAGCAGGCGCCATCTCTAGCCACCCTGCTGGGCAAACTAGATGGACCACATTGGTCTTTATTTGCCATCATTTACTATGTTACTATGTTAGCAAGTCTAGCTGCATATTTCTTACTAATCTCATACAGCAGATATAACTCTTAATCTGTAGTTTAAGGAACGACTTCTGGTATTCTAACATTAAATTTTTCCTGATTTGTATCTGCTACAAAAAAAACTGCTGATATTCTACTTACCAGGCAAGGAAAATTATCTACAGATAGCTTACAAACAATTTTGTTATGTCAAGGGAGCGTGAGAACCCATTCCACCAAGATCATTTTATGTTTTAAAAGCTGCATATCCAATGCTGCTAAAGATTTTTCATTCTTCATCTTGGCTGCAGTGGTGTTTGCTGGAGTTCAGCATGTCCTTATCAAGTGGGCTCTCTGCTTACCATCAAAAATCTGTGATTTACACTGGGCAGCACTACAGCTGTGGTTGTTGTTAAGTGCCGTCGAGTCAATGCCGACTCCTTGCGACCCTGTGGATAGTTGTCCCTGTCCCCTGGGTTTTCTTGGCAAGGTGCATATTCATTTACAAGACTGCTGTGCATTTCAATAGAGAATGTGAAAGCTTAACTGTAGACCTAATGAGCCGCAGACCTAATGATCCTAAGAATAATATGCCGGCGTTGAAAGAAAACAGTGTTGCAGTATATAAAAAAAGAAAAGAATGCAGACTTTGTGTGCACCATTCTGCTTTCTAGAAGTAGACATGTCGTCATCAGTAAGAGAGTTCCTACATTGCTGTGAAAAAGGAAGTGGATTCTCATACAGCTGGTATATCCTGAGCTGAGTCCCAAGGTTAAGGCTAACGCACTATATGACTATATAGGAGGCTCAGGAACAAGCAGAAAATTCACTCCCACGCCTTGGAGCAGAGGAATCACTCTCAAGCGGAGGGGTGTTAGACCCAAGATGGCCTAAACTAAATGCTGCTCTAGTAACTTTTTAACTTTGCTGCTATGAGAGAAAGAAGCATTGCCTGAAAGCTCTTTGTGAGGCACAATCTGTAGTACAGGGCAAGGAAGAGCTGCAGAACAAAAAAAAAAAGAGGAAAGAACAAATAATTTAAAACCATTTAGCTGTAATTATCAGCTATAAACACTCTGGCACTATTGAGCCCATGGCAGTCAGTGTTTTGTTAAACTCTGATTGTGGAGGGTAAAGTAAATTGGCATATTCAGCAGTGGTACCTGGACTTTGCAGTCAGCGGCAGCAACTATCTGGATAGCCAATCCATATACATTTAGGACAGAGATTTAGAAGGTATTGGTCACTACCAAGATCAAAACAGTATAAACATCTTGCAAATTAATATTGTCGACATGTAGATTACATATCAAAATCGAACTCCAGACTCAATATTCTGTGTATCCAAGTAAAACTGATAAAGTGATAAAGATTTTATAAACAAATTAATTATGATGGAGGGAAAAAGATCTCAGTGTGTTCAACTGGTGGCCCAGCAGCTTCCAAACAACAAACGCATCATAGATAAGAAAACACCTTCCATCTTCACCAATTAATCTCAACATGAACGATCACCCTACAAAAATTTTTTAAATGCCTATTTGATGCGCTGTGGTCAACACTCTGATGCCGTCAGCATTTCACAAAAAGCTGCATCAGTGAGCATCTAATAAAACAGGAGACAAAATGGTATTACTTTATAATAATGCTGTGTTATTTACTACATCAAGATTTACCTCATCACCTATATAAAACTTGGGAATGTCACCAACAACTTTTCTTTCTTAAGCCTTATGATTATATATCCACACAAAGTGCTAAAGATAACACTGCACTGTGCAAAAAGTCTAACAGTGGTCTTCTTTCACATAAAAAGCCATGCATGCACCCTGCTGTTAAAGAGGAGCAAGGTCTGAAGAGAATTAGTCAAGATGCTCTGATTTACATGACATCAACTATAGGAATGGCCCCCGGGAACCCCAGATGTGCCAAAACTGCAATAGGTCAAACCAATGACCTCGATCATCATATCAGAACCAGCGGGCTTCAAAATCACAAAAAAGCACATAGTGTTCCATAAACACTTATCTTCAATTTGTGTTCAAAAAAATGGAGCATGATGTCCAAGCTGACAATAGTTGTATTCACTAGTGCAAAACATAGCACCTGACCATACTTAGCTAAAGCCCTAATGAAACATGAATAAGGGACCCGATATTGACTTGTGACGGCTGCCCGCCTCTAAGGAGTATAGCTGTCACTGCTGAACTTTAACCCCGGATATTCAATCCAGGGCCATATCCAACCACCAGAACTGAATATCCAGGTTTGCTGCAACACAGATGCTAAGAGGGCAGTGGTGATATTGAGCCGCTGCCCAGATAGCTCCCACGGGTAAAGATAGGCCAGCTTTTCCCACGCCTATCTTTACCCGTGGATTGCTAACAAGGCAGTTCAATATCACCGCTGCCCAGTTATAAAAGGGTGCCACCACTGCTCCAGTCCGGAAAGTGTAGTTACCTGTACAGGAATTCTCCAGGGACAGTAGGAATCAGTTTTCACATATGGGTGACATTGGCACCGATGGAGCTCGTACGGAAGCATCTCACCAGCTTTCAAAGAAAGCCTTTGGGAGATGCCACCATGCATGTGTGGTCTCCTTCCCGCCCAAGGATGCCATCTTGCTCAGTCAGATGACATAGCTAGGATGGTAGTAAAGAATCAAACAAAGTAGGGAGGCAACTCCTAGGGGAGGAGGGAGGGTTGTGAGGACTGATTCCTGCTGTCCGTGGAGAACACCTATTACAGGTGAGTAACTACGTTTTTTCTAGGAACAAGCAGGAAGTCAGTCAGCTTGTTGTTCTGGTCGTTTTTGTTATACTGTAAACCGCGCTGATATCGAATAGTGCGGTATATAAGCAACTGTAATAAAAAAATAAAAAAATAAATATATGCAACTCCCTAGATCCAGACTGCCGAGGACCGAACCAAAATAGACCAAACGGCGATCAAGTTGGATAGCCATGAGTTTCAGAAGGCGAGTCCCCCAACTGAGAGACTCTGTAAGACCCTAGCATCCTGTGGCACCATCACTCCGGTAGCCTGAACACAGAAGGGTCAGAGGGCAGGAGTTGCCTACACCCCAAAAAGATTACGGAGTACCTCCTGGCCAAAGGCACTGTCCTGATGGGACTCGCTCCTCAGGCAGTAGCAAGCTGTGAACATTAGTTTAATGAAAAACTCTAACAGTAAATATATTGTACACCACTTGTAAAAAAGGAATTAAGTACTGCTGTCGTCATATCTATTGGTTTTTCTTGCCTACTCCACAAGTACTTAGCTTCCCATGTATTTTTGTCATTGGTTTTCAGTGGTGTTGGCCTTATTACTGTTCTTCTAGCCAAGCCCCTTTCGTTAAACTAATAATATAACGGTCATTGATGCTAACAGGCACGTAACTGGGGAATACAAAGTACCCAGAAAACTAGTGTCATTGTTTGTCTGAGACCTGATTTAGGAAAGAAAAAGAAAAAAGACAAAAAATGTTTTATTGGAAACTTGAACAAAAGTGAGATATTGAGTGAATTAAGTTTTTAATATTTACGGTAGAAGGACAGGGCCTGTTTGCAATCCAGTGTATGGAGTATAGTTTCTTCCCAACCAGCATAAGGCCATGGGAAAAAGGTGGGGAGAACCACCTCCAGGTTGACGTGGAAAGGAGAGGAGTTTGGGGTGAGTATGGAGTATGTCACCAGGGCCTGCAGTTCGCTTGCTCTGTGAGCAGACATGAGGACCACCAGGAAGGCAAACTTCCATGAAAGATACTGCAGTTGGCAAGGGGCTAGAGGCTCAAATGGCGGCCTGGTGAGCTGTGAGAGCACCATGTTGAGGTCCCATTCTGTCACCGTAGGGCTTAGACAACAAGAGGTCCCAAAGGAACTGAGAGACTAGGGGCTGATCTGAGAAGGGCTTCTGCTTGATAGGGTGGTGGTGTTTGGGAATCACACTCAGGTGCACTCTCACTGAGTTTGACTTTAGCCCAGTATGTGAGAGATGCAATAGGTACTGGAGCACTAGCTGCACCTCACAGGAAAACGAGTTCTCCTGCCGCTCCACTGACCATAATGAGAATCTTCACCACTTAAAGGCATAGGCTTGCCTGGTGGAGGGTTTACGAGAGGCCAACAGGACCTCCTTGACTTCCCTTGGAAGGTTGAAAGGGCCAATGCTACCCTTTCAGCAACCACTCCATTAGATACCCCAGACTGGGGTGTAGGAGGGAGCACTCCTCTTTAGGCAATTAGTATCAGTGATGCCCCCTCAAGCTGGACATTGAAGATGGTTTTGGCGACCGACCAGCATAGAGGAAGCCTTCCGTCCATGGGATCAGGAAGGCATCCACCGCCACCCTTATCGAGAGCAGTTGCCGTGAGCAGAAGTGGGGCAGCTGTATACTGTCTGGAGTGGCAAAGAGGTCCATCACAAGTGTGCCCCAGAGGCGTAAGAGCCGTGAGGCCACTCTGGTATTAAGGCACCATTCATGCGGTTGGAGCACCCTGTACATCTGTCTGCCAGGAGGATGTCCTGGCCTGGGAGGTGAACGGCCCACAGGATCATGTGAGCTGCAAAGGTAAGGAGGGCCACCGCCTTCTGGCAGAGGAAGTACAACCCCATGCCACCCTGCTTGTTGATGTAAAACATGGCAACTTGGCTGTCCGCCTGTATCAGCACCGACTGGTGTCGCAGGCAGAGGCAGAACGCCCATAGGGCCAGGAAGATCACAATGAGTTCTAGAAGGTTGATCTGTAGCAGGGATTCCACCTGGGACCAGCTGCCTTGTGTATGATGGTCCTTGCAATGCACCCCTGAACCTAGGAGGGAGGCATCCATGGTTAGAACCCTATGGGGCAGGGGTGCCTGCCCTGAGGTGGCGGAGGACCTGGCAGGTTACCCTGATTCCGTCCCACAGTCTTCCCATGGCTTGCGTCCACTGCTAGTGGAGGCACCACTGGGCTGTCCGCATGTGTAGGTGAGCTAGCGGTGTTGTGTGGAGGCCATGTGGCCCAGGAGACAGCGGAGGCAGCAAACTGGCACTGAGTGATGGCACTGCACCTCCGCAGCAAGCCCCCTGAGGCAGTCTGCCCTTTCCCTGGGAAGGAAGGCCTTGGCCTGCAAGATGTCCAGCTGAGTGCCTATGAATTCCAGGCTCTGGGATGGAATGACATGAGATTTGGGGTAGTTGATGAGAAACCCTAAGGTGCTGCAGCAGTAAGGTTGCTCACCCTGTGGCCTGATGGGCCTCTGCAGCCATGCTGTTTCTGATAAGCCAGTCATCTAGGTATGGGAAGACGAAAGTCCCTTGCAGCCATAGATGGGCAGTGACCACTGCTATGCATTTTGTGAAAACCCTTGTTGAGGAGACCAGGCTGAAAGGTAGCACCCTGTACTGGTAGTACCTTCCTCCTACCACAAACCATAGGTTTTGCCAGTGGGAGGGGTGGATTAGGATATGTGTGTAAGCATCCTTTAGAGCCAAGGAGCACAGCCAGTCTCCCTGGTGGAGATAGGGCAGCAATCTTCAAAGGGAAAGCATCTTGAACTTCTCTCTCACAAGGAATCTGTTTAGGTTTCTCAGGCCTAGGATGGGCCTGAGGTCCCCAGTCCTCTTTGGGACAAGGAAGTACGTGGAATAGAAGCCTTTGCCCTGCAGGTGTCTGGATACAGGTTTTATTGCTTTGTCCCCGAGAAGACTCTCGAGCTCTGTGAGCAGCAGGGTCTGGTGAAGGAGAGGTTTTACCGGCTCTCTGAGGAAGAACCTTGGTGGAATCTGCTACATGTGGAAGAGGTATTCCTCCTTGACCACCTGCAGTATCCAAAGGTCCGAGGTGATTGAGGCCCATCTGTGAGTGAAGAGCGCCAAGTGGGCTGGTGAAAGTATCCTGGGGGAGGGGAGGCCCTGCACTGGGAGTCAAAAGCTCCCCCTAGGCTGGGTGGAAGCTGGCGCTTGGGGCTTAGGTGTTTTTGCCTTCTGAGCCCCTTGTCCCTGTCTCTTGAGGTAAGAACCCTGCTGATGGTCAAAGTAAAGCTGGTACTGGTAACCCTGTGTAAAGGCACCCTTTTCCCCAATGGTCTTTTATGGGGATGAGATGAGGCCTTCTTAGAGAGCCTCTGATGGGTCACAAACTCTGCCTCAATCTCAGCAGCTTTGTCGGCCATAGGTTTGCCAAAGAGGTTCTTCCCATTTCAGGAGACATTGAGCAGTTTGTCCTGGACCCACTTCTTGAGGTTGGAGGACTGCAGCTAGGCCTGGCAACAGGCCCCAATACTGGCCACCACAACTCGAGCCATGGACTTGTGAGGCGTTGTTGACAGCCTGGGAGAGGAAAATAGAGTAGCCCCTCACTGCCGAGGACAGGGCCTGGAACCACTGGAGGGGTTTTCTGACAAGGCTTCCTGCGAACCCTAACAGCTCTTTGGCCGGTGCCTTTAGGTACATGCCTCTATAGAGTTCATAGGCTTGGATCCGGCAACCCAGCATCAAGCCCTGGTAGCATTTGCACCCGAGGGTGTTGAGGGCCCAGGCCTCCCTACCGGGAGGGATGGAGGAGTGGGTCTTTTGGCTCTTGAACGTCCACATGGTCAACTCAATGACCATGGAGTTATGCGGGAGTTGAGGTTTGTGAAACCCCGGCCCTTTCTAGATGCGGTACATGGCGTCGAGCCAACGGCTGACTTTAGGCACCGACGCTGGCATCTCCTACATTCAGAGGAGCAGCCTCTCAAGGATCGGCTGTATGGGCACTGTGAGGGTTCCTCTAGGTGAAATCTCATACTGGAGAATCACCAACTCCTCGGTGCGTGAGTCCTCCTCCGCTTCAGTTTGCACCGAGAGGGCCCTGGCCATATCCCTGACAAAGTCATAGAAGACTACGTCCTCAGGAGGAGAATGGCATTGAGGTGCCAGGGGAGACGGGTTCCAGGGAATGTTTCAGTGCCTTCTGGTATCCTCAGTCTCCCATTCGGAGTCGAGTGGTGACGTGGAATCCGAGGCCCTGCGACTCCTTGTGTCGAGGCTGGTGCCAAAGGGCCGATGGCCTCCGGAAGAGCTGGGGTCTTAGTTTCAGACACTGGCTGGTGAGGACCGGATACCTGATGAATGGGACCGGGACCGGGACCTCGACCAGCGTCGAGGACTTTCTCGAGGCTGGGGCACTCAATGCTCTGCTTGATGACCAGGGACTCCCTCACAGTTGAGGGACTGATCATCAGGGCAGATGAGGCTGGAGAACCGGCCATTTTCGCCTGGTGAAGGGCCAGGATAGCAGTAATGTTCTGCTCCAGGGCTGCCATTCTGGATTCCAATACAGAAGGCTCCACAACATTTGGCGAGGACATTGAGGATTTCAGGCCCAGCACCGGCACTCTAGGGAGTGCGCCCTTGATGAGGACTATGGTCTTGAGGAACCTCGAATGGTTTCCGCTGGCCGAGGAATCCTTCTTGAACACCTTGGTGGGGCACTTCTCGGAGTCGCCCGAGTCCCTCCATGGGGTTCTGCCAGGTTTCTCTGGTGCAACCTCAGCGGACTTCAATGACCTTTTCTTCTTTTCTGGCTCTGGGGTCTTCTCTGAGGCACCGTGGCTTGAGGGCCTCCGAGGATGCCCGGGTGTTGTGGGATGTGCAGGGCTTGGAGCTTGGTACTGGGGAGGTGGGTGCCAAGTCTGAAGTAGGGAACAACTTCTCCTGCAACTCTGATGTTTTTTTGTTAGTTTTGGCTGACATGGCCTGGCACAGGTCACAGGAAGTGCTGTCATGGCCCAGGCTCAGGCAGCAGTCATGGGTGTCAGTGATGGACATGGTCTGACTGCAGCAATCACACTCTTTGAGCCCACTGGGGGACATGGTGGGAAAGCAACTGGATGGGGTCGACAACCTCCAGGTGAAAAAAGGCATAAATGCCAGTTGAAGAAGACCTCTAGAAAAAAGGGGTGGAGAACGGTTCCGGGAGGCACAGACTCAAAACGGGAAGAGGAACCGGTAGGCTTACCAGAAAGTTAACTTTTAAGAATAGTTTTTAAAGGATTTTTTTCCTGGGGAACAGGACTTACATTCATTGGGCTTCACGGAAAAAAGGAGACAGAGCAAGATGGCACCCTTGGGCAGGAAGGTGACCACGCGTGGTGGCATCTCCTAAAGGCTTTCTTTGAAATCTGAGGAGATGTTTTCGCACGGGCTCCGTCGGTGTTATGTCACCCATATGTGAGGATTGACTTCCTGCTTGTTCCTGGAGAACGCACACAACACGCCCAGATTCTACACTGAAAGCATCATGGCATGTAGCAGCAGAATCGGAGGACATTCATCGGCACTAACATATCCCTCTATAGCAGAATTTACACAGTTTACAGGTTTTTAAACCATGTAAATGCTATTCAATATCAGGCCCAAGATGTGTCTGTTTGAAAACTATTGGTCGGAAATATGAGAGGATGTTAGTTCAAATTATCTAACTGGGGATAGTTTATGTACATTTCATTATCACAATCTCATACTGTCTGACCAGAAAAACAAGCGCTTGTTTTTCTGGTCAGCCACTATAAAATAGGCCCAAACTGTGAACAGGGTACCAGACATTGCCTGCACAGGAGTATATGGATTTATCGTTAATGTGAGTATGTTTCCCGCATGGCTGGGATTGAATGCTGGGTCTCTGACACAGAGGATTGTATAGCCGGCATGCAGGAAGAGTTACAGGCCTTACAAAATAAACTGCTGGTGGCAGAAGAGAAACTTGATAACCTGGAAAACAGAACCAGGAGGAGCAATTTACAACTGATGGGCTTACTGGAATCACTCTTGGAGGCATAAAAGTAAGGGGCTCAAAATCAAGACTTGTGGAACCACGCATCCAGAAGAATAAAATGAGGAAGTAATCCCCTGCCAGTAAACCGAAAAGGTATGGGCTGAAAGATAGGAATGAAACCAAGCATGAACAGTTCCAGAAATAGAATAACAAGTCAAACAAGCTAAAAGAATAGAATGATCAACTAAATCAAAGGCAGAACTTAAATTCTAATAAAGAAACAAAACATCCCTCCCAGAATCAAACTGAAGACAGACATAGTTTACAAGAGCAATAAGCTTTTTCTCAGTGGAATTATGAGCAGGAAAGCCTATCTGCCTGGAATGCAATATTCCAGAGGATAAAAAACAAAGAAATCAACTGCTTTGCCACAATCTTTTCAACCACCTTTAGCCACAAATGGAAGGTTTGAAACTGGTCCATAACTGGTAACAAGAGAAGAGTCAGCCACTGAATCCTTAAACTTAGGAAAAACATCAGCATGTTTCCATGCAGATGGAACAAACCCTTGAGTCAAACTGGAAACAATCATAGAAGGAAAAAAGGCATGAAAGATTCAACCATCTCCTTCAATAGTAGAACAGGCAGGGGGGATCATGAGGAGCTAAAGACAGTTTCATAAAACAGATTACCTTAGCTAACTCAGCACTGCTTGGAATCTGAAACATACTAAAAGAAGACTCCATAGAAGGGCACATTTCAGAAGAATATTCAGTATTAGGCAATGATGTAGATGAAAAAGAAGATCTGCAAATCCTCCGTCTTACTGAAAAAAACACAAGCCAGCTGAGAAACAGACAGGGATGAGGAATCAACCGGATTAGAAGCAGAGCTAAGACGATCAACTAACCGAAAGAAAGTAGACTGAGTTTGATCTCTATCAAACAACTTAAGACATACAGTGGTGTGCAAAAGTCTGGAATCACTTGTGAGTTTTACGTTTTTCATACTTTCTAACTTTTTTTTTTAAATTTTACGTTAGCCCAGCATATTCATCTTTCTACCACATTAAAAGGGATACATTTTGCTATTAGAGTTGACTTTTTTTTGCATTCCTTGCTTCCAATTTACAGACACTGGGAGATAGCTATTGCGATTTTTGTGGATCCTGCATCAAAACTGGATCAAAATTATCCAATATGCACATGTTATTTCTGACCAATCAGGAGGCTGGTTTCACTAACCAATCACAATGCAGATATCTAGCCAACAGTGCAGCTATAAAAATGCGCGGAATTTTTGAATTTCATACGCTTTCTGGATCGACCATGAAGATGACTCGGACCTTGACGTTGGAGAAGCGTGTTCGTGTGTCCTTTATGAGCGAGGAAGGATTTTCCAGCCATCAGATAGCCAGGAAAGTTGGCTGCAGTCAGAGCGCTGTTGTTAAGATTGTACAGAAGAAAGAAACAGGTTCAGTGGTGGACAAGTCTTGTTCAGGTCGTCCAAAAGTATCAACATCACGCCAGGATCATGCACTATGATGCATTTCACTGACTAATCGCAAGTTGACCTCTCCTCAGCTACTTCGAGAGTGGTCAGACAAGAATGAGATCAGTGTCAGCTCATCAACAGTTCGTCGCTGGTGCTTGCAGTTTGGTCTCCGGGGCTGCAAAGTACGGAATAAGCCATTGATGACTGACATACAAAGGTCAACTGGATCGTGTGGACGAGAAAGCACTCAACCTGGTCGACTGAAATGTGGGAAAAGGTGCTATTCAGCGATGAAAGCACCTTCTGCCTGTTTGGTAACCATGCCCACACCTATATGAGGAGATTTCCTGGAGAGGAATTCAAGCCTGAGTGTCTCAACCTCACTGTGAAGCATCCTTTGAAGGTCATGGTCTGGGGCTGCATGGCTACCAGTGACATTGGACATCTTCACATCATCGATGGAATGGTCAACGAGGCCAAGTACATCACCATACTGCAAAAGCGCATGGTGCCATCAGCACACCAGCTGTTTCCTGGCCAGTTCCTGTTCCAATGTTCCAAGATGACAATGCATCCTGCCATCGCTCCAGACAGGTGATCAGCTGGAAGCAGCGGAACAACATCAAGTCAATGGACTGGCCTGCCCAGTCTCAAGATCTGAATCCAATCGAGAACCTGTGGCACAAGGTGGCCTTGGAAATATCCAAGAGGCATCCGACAAAGCATGAGCTGATTGAGTCACTCATTGCAGCTTGGAACCGCGTTGTCACCAAAGATCACTTTGTCAGACTGGTTCATTCAATGACGACAAGGTGCAGTCAGGTGATCAAGAACAAAGGGTGACCCATCAAATACTGAGCCATCACTGACACATAAAAATGGCTTTTTTCAAGGCCACATACATTAATTTGAAGGAAACCTGGCGTGTGTCCATAATATTTTAAAGCATACTTACAATAATATATCGTTGGCCAACGATGTACTGTGGTGATGAGAGTGATCAGGAAAGAATGGAAGTAGAAGAAAATGGTACTTGTGCCTTTAAAACTATTGACAGCCAAGCTTTGCACAGAGGGAGAAAAACTACTTTGAAAGAAAGTCAAGCCAAGCCACGCCCTAGCTCTGATGAGGAGGCAGGCTTGCTTACTGATTATGAGCACACGTGCAAAGGAAAAGGTGTGGCAGGAAAGAAACAGGTTTTTAAACCCGTCTCTAAACAGAGCATTAGAGGGGAGAAGAAGAGAGAGAGCACACGGAGCCTATAGAGTTCACAGAGGAGTTCTCAGCGTGCACGGAGGAGTTCCCAGGAGGAAGAGAGTTCCCAAGGGGAAGAAAGTTCCCAGGAGGAAGGAGCTCAGAGAGTTAGGAGAGCTGAGAGCCACGAGGAGGCTGACTTCCAGTTGCTGAAGGCTGAAAGCAGAGAAGGAAGCACTCCATATCTGAGAAAAACTCCCAGACCTAAAGCCAGCAGACGGTTAGTTGGAAAGGCTACAAACCAGCTGGAACAGGTACCTCTCTCCAATATTCAGGACCCTATGCTGAAAGGTCCAACTGCTAGAAGGTGGGTGGATACGTTCCTTTGGGGAAAGAACCGTAACCCAGCCACAAGCAGGGCAGTAAATGTGGACACAGTAGAGACTTTAAAGCAAGCATTAGAGGGAGGGAAAGCTCACTCCTCGAATGTAAATGTTCATGACCAGAAACAGAAGTTATGGAATGAGTTTTATGAATTCCTACAAGCCAGAAAGTTTGAAGAAGCTGTTGAGTCCAGAGATAAGCCAGCCGTAGTACCAGAAGCCATGCAGATTGATTGCTGTGAATCACAATCCATTCCAGAGGACTCTCTAATGGATTGCTCTCTTTGCTTTAAAGAAGCTTGAAAAACTTGTAAGCAGGGTTAAAAGAAGGTTTTGAAAAAGAAGAAAATTACCTTCGCTGAAATTGCTTATAAGGCTGTGCTGTGTTTTGCTTTATTGAAGATAACAGTTTTTGTAAAAGAGACTTGTGCTCAGTTTACCTTCAGTTCCAGTCTGCCTTACTTTACTCTTGTGTTATTGGAGAAGTATCCATTGTGTTTGTGTGCCGAGCTTTAATGCGTTTGGAAATCCACAAAATAAATATTCTTGTTTGCCTCAACCAACGGTTGCACAACTACAGTTTGGCTTTGAATGAGAATTATCAACTACAAGTCCCAGGGTGCATTGCTAGTGACAAAGAATAAGGTTGCATTTAAGGACAGACACAAGGCAGCCCATAGCTGTAAGCCTTAGGCCCAGGCTAGGGTCCTACAGTACATTACGTGATTTTCAAAGAAAATCTATCAACAGGACAACTATGGGGAACAAACTCAGAAAATAAGGGCCAAACCAATACTAAAAGTTGGCTCTAATAGCCAAATATATCACTTATCATGAGATACAGAGATAAAGCTATTGGGAGGAAAAAGAAATTAAGATATAGGGTCACGAAGTTGAAAAAACATCAAATTTACAAGTGATTCCAGACTTTTGCACACTACTGTATATTGCCGTTTAGTCTCTCAAATAGCAGACTTATATTGTTTCGATTTTTATACTAAGCCTGCTGAGTAAACACAGAAGACTGATGATGCCTATGGCATTCAAAAGATCTAAATGGACCACGTCCAACAGATGCAGTGAGGGGTCTGTCCAAAGCCCATCTTCTAAGAAGGAAGGCAGGATCACAATCTGATTAAGATTAAATGAAGATAGCACCTTCGGAAGAATAGAGGATACCATTCTCAGAGAGAGAGAGAGGCTGTTGAGATGACCAAAAAAGACTCCCTACAGGACAAATTATGTAGCTGCGACACCATCTGGCAGACACAACAGCTACCAGGAATATCATACCTTTAGAATCAAATACTTGAGAGTAGCCATCTGAAGGAGTTCAGTGCCTTCAATACCAGAGAAAGACTCCGCTGTGGTAATATCAGATGCATGGGCAGACAAACCTGTTTCACTACTCTGAGGAAGCTGGACACATCAGGGTACCCCACTAAGGACACTCCCTGAACAAGTCCATGGTAGAGCTCAAGAGCCATCACCTGAACCTTGAGCGTGTTCAGACCTAAACCCTTGTCCAACCTAGACTGTAAGAAGGATAAAATGGCAACTATGTCCGCATTCCTGGCATCCAGAATCTGAGAGGAAAACATCTCCTGAAGTCACTCCCAACCCTCACATAGGCTAGGAATGTAGAGGCCCTTCAGACCTTAAGAAGGATGTCAACTACTGTTCCAAAGTATTATTTCTTAAGGCAGCTTATGCCTCTCAAAGGCCAGACTGTAAATGAGAAGGGAAATGTATCCTCCATTACCTGGAGACCCTGCCGCAGAAGTCTCCTCTCCTGCGGTAGCAATAAATGGGACCCCAGAGATAGGTTCAGGAGATCCATGTACTATGACCTGCATGGCCAGTCTGGCACCACTAGGATGACAAAGCCTAGGTTAGATCAAATTCTGCATAGAAGTCGGCTCATCAAGGATCATGGAGGACAGATATACCAGAACTCCTTCTGGGGTCATTCTTGAAGGACATCAAGCCCACCATCCATGGATGCTTCCTTTCACTGAAAAAGGTTTTCACATTGGCATTTCCTTGGGTGGCCATCAGATCGAACACTGGAAGATCCCACCTCCTCATGATGAGGTTGAACGCATGAAGGCTTAGCTCCCCACTTGCTAGAATCTATGGTGATCTGACTCTAGAAGTCTGCTTGCACGTTGTTGTTGCCCATTCTGTGGTCTGCTGACAGTCACCAGATAAACCGCTGCCCAACAACAGAGCTATGCCATCTCTGTGGCTACCATGGCACTGCAAATGCCACCTTACTTGCTGATGTATGCCACTGCCATGGAATTGTCCAAGAACATTCTGACTGTTTTGACCTCTGGGAGGGATTGAAAACTCTCCAGAGCCAGGTGGATCGCCCTTGCCTCTATAGTCTGCTGCTTGACCAGGAAGCTTCCTAAGGGGACCAGTGTCTCTGAACATAGTTACTGGGACAATGCACCCCCCAGTCCAGCTGGCTTGCATCTATTGTGACTGTTACCCAGTCTGGCACATCCAGAGGCATCCCGTCCAGAGGATGAGTTTGTAATTATCAGGCCAGTTTCACCTTGATCTCCCGAGAAAGAGGCACAGTTTGAACAACTGGGAGCAGGGAAACCAGTGAGGCAAAAGGTGTCCCTGCAGGGGACACATGTGTACACTGGCCTTAAGTACTAGTTCCAGGATCAATGCTATTTACCTCAGCAGCTGCAGGTAGTCCTAGGCCCTGGCAGCTGATTGAGAGCAAAAACCCCTGAGCTGAGCTGAAGCTGCAGCTTTCTAACCTTTCTGGAGTGAGAAACACACTTCCCATGGCAGTGCTAAAGTAGACACTCAGATATCCTTAGTCCTAGGAGGAAACTAGGCTGCTCTTAGGGTGGTTTATCATCCATCCCAGCTTCTCCAACCACCAAATCACCTGAGCCATGTCTACCTTAGACTTCTTTCATGAAGTCAGATTGAATCAGCTAATCCTCCAGGTACAGATGAACCCAAATTCCTTGCTTGAACAGGAAGGCTGTCACAGTATGAGGCACTGTGCCAAGGCCAAAAGGCAAGACACAAAACTGACAATGGTGGCCCAGGATGCAGAAGCTGAGGAACTGTTGATGCTGTTCCCAGATAAGAAAGCATAGTTACTCACCTGTAACAGGTGATCTCCGGGAACAGCAGGAATGTAGTCTTCACATATGGGTATCGTCGGTACTAATGGAGCCTGCACGGGAACACTCCCCAGCGTCCAATAGGAAAGCTTTTGGGAGCATCCCACAGCGCCTGCATGCTGCCTTCCCACCTTTCCCAACTGTCCCTCTCCAGTTGAGTTTAAAGCTGAGACAAAAAAAGAGAGGGAAAGGGGAGGTGGGTGGGTTGTGAAGACTAAATTCCTGCTGTTCCCGGAGATCACCTGTTACAGGTGAGTAACTATGCTATCTTCAGGAACAAGCAGGAATGTAGTCTTCACATATGGGGACTCCCTAGCTGCTGATGCCAGGGAGAAGGCCCCAGAAGTTGTGTGCCCTCGTGAAAGGGCTCCACTTCCCACCATGGATCTCTGGCATCCTACCAGGGATGGTGGGTAGGAGTTGATTAAGTAAGGAACAGGTGTTGAAGAACAGCCTGACCAAACAAGGCATCCCGGCGGGAGTCCTTGTCTAAGCAGTAATGGGCTGTGAAGGTATGTACCGAAGCCCAAGTAGCTGCTCGACAGATGTCGTCGATAGACACACAGTGAAGATGAGCCATTGAGGCTGCCATGGCTCTCACATTGTGAGCTGTGACATGGCCTTCAAGAGGAAGGTTCTTACTCTCATAGGCAAAAGATATATACTGTGCAATCCAGCTGGACAGTGTTCTTTTGGAGACTGGAAGTCCCAAATGACTAGGATCGAAAGCAACAAAGAGTTGAGAGGACTTTCTATGTTGCTGTGTCCTTTGCAAGTAAAAGGCCAAAGCCCTTTTACAGTCCAAAGTATGAAGATTCCTTTCTGCATTTGAGGCGTGAGGCCTTGGGAAGAATACAGGAAGGTAAACCTCTTTGTTTAAATGAAAAGGTGACATCACCTTTGGCATAAAGTGTGGATGAGTCCTAAGGACTACCTTATCATGACGGAACCTTGTATAAGGAGGATCAGCCACCAACGCTTGCAATTCACTGATGCGATGTGCTGATGTGATTGCAATAAGAAAGATGAACTTCCAGGAAAGGAATTTCAAAGAGGTAGTGGCTAATGGTTCAAAGGGCGGTTTCATGAGCTGCCCAAGAACCAGATTGAAGTCCCATGCCACCAGTGGTGGCTTAATGGGAGGCTTAGTTAAAAGAAGGCCTCTCAGGACTTCCGGTGATGCGGTGAGCAAGAGCGGACACGTGCCACTCGAGCTCCGGGCCCCCCTGCTCCTCTGACTTTAAAAACGCTGATGTAAAAACGCCGGTTTGAGATCCTTGACCTCCCCCCTGCTCACCTGTATCAGCCGCACGGGGTTGGGTCCCCCCCCGCTCTCCGATGCCACGGCGAGAGGGACGATCAGTTGATGTCGGAGCCAGGCCTATCCCTGCAGCGGCTCTGTAGGAGGAGAGGAACCTCCCCCTCGCTTCATAGAGCCTGCGGCGGCAAGCCGGTAAGTGGCGGCCAGTAGGAGAGACGCCCCCCTGCCTCCCTGAACCGGCGAAATTAGGCGGCCGGCTTTGGTGATCGGACGCCCCCCTCACCCCGCGCAAGATCGCAGTGCCGAGAACCGGCGAAGACGTCGGATTGCGCCCCTTGCGCTCCTTCGGGCAGAGAGGAGGCCACAGTGCTGCTGCTGCCGGGGATCGGATCCCTGTGGCCATTGTAGTCGGAAGAAGAGACGACCGGAGCCCCCCCTCCCCCACTTTTCTTAACCCGGAGAGGAGGCAGACTGCGGGAGATCTGAAGGCCTTGGCCCCCACCCGACCCGGTGCCTCAGCCACACACTGAGATCGCAGAGTGGTGGCTCTTGGGGGAACACCGGGGGAGGTTTGCAGCTTTGCAGTGGTGCTTTGGGGATTATACTTCTTGGAGTGCTCCTTTCACCGGTGTTCTTCTGGAGACAGCTCGCTCCCTGGGGGTATTTCCACCCTTGCCGCCCTCGGGGCTCAGCATTCCTCGAGAGCTTCTTCCTGCTGCTCCTGGGTCTCCGTACAGTTGGCACCACAGGACTGATACTGCAGGGATCAGGCTTTTTCCTGTTAGCCCAGAGTGCACCCAGTCGGGCGTTTCTACAGCTTGCCTGGCGGGGGAGAAGCCGGGGACCGGAGAGGCCTTGCGTTCTCGTGAAGGCAGCGAAACAGGCGAGGAGCTAAAGGAAGAAGAGGGGATGGCGGCGGCAGCAAAGGGGGGATGCCGCGAAAAAGAGAAAGTGCCCACGCAACACAGAGCGGCTGAGCAACCCTCACCCTCAAAGGTAGGGGCCAAAACGGAACTGGTAGATGAAATCTCGCTGGCGGTGGTGGGGGCGCTATCCGCACAATTTGAAGACCTGCGAGGCCGGATGGATCTTCTCCAGTCCTCAGTGGAGGCCCTTGGCAGTCGAATGCAAGAGGCAGAACATAGGATAGAGCAAACTGAAGAGAATGTGCTGGAGTTGCAGCAGGAGGTGAACCGCATGAGAACACAGTTACAGGGACAAGAGGCCAAGCTAGATGACCTAGAAAACAGGTCTCGCCGCAATAACTTGCGATTTCTTGGGGTTCCAGATACCATAGAAGACAGAGAGTTAAAACCCTATGTGGAAGAATTGGTGAAGAAAATCTTGGAGAATGACGCAGAAGGAGGCCTGGTGCAAATAGAGAGAGCACATCGTGTTGGGCCCAAGAGAGTAAATGATAGCCGACCTAGAGTGGTCCTGGCGAGATTCCTGAGATTCCCACAAAAGGAGGCGGTGCTGCGGGCGGCGAGAAAGATGGGATCGATTTCCAAGGACAATGCTAAGCTGCGAATAGTACAAGATTACTCTGCGGCCCTGGGCCAACGTCGACGAGACTATGGACCTCTGTGTCAGACACTGATAGATAATAATATTAAATTTATAGTGCAATACCCGGCCCGATTGATCTTTACCCACGGGGGAGTTCGCAGGACATTTGAATCAGCCGCGGCAGCAAAATCATATGTAAATGAGATACGGAGAGGAGCAGCAGCTGCCACAGAAGGACGACAGTGAGTCATGGAGAGCGAGTCTCGGAATGGAAGAGCTATCCGGGAGGAGCTAGAATAAACCATATTGCTCCTACTGGGAGGAAGAGCTGCCTCCATTGGGGGGGTATCAGGGGTTTGAAATTGTTGAGCTAAAGTTAACCATTTTGTCTTCCTGGGATATATTGTGGGGCTGTGGTCTTGGGGGTGGGGGAGGGGATGCACATGGAGGTGGAGTGAGCCAGGGGGAAGAGCGGGGGGGGGGAAACTTAGATGGGCGCATAGAGAACTGTTGTGGAGAGAGGAGTGGGGGGGGCACCACACGCATCTTGGGGTCACAAAGGAGGGGGAGAGGAGGTAATAGGTACAGATGAGGGGTTGGAGGAGCGAGGGGAGTGGAGGGGGAGTGGGGGCGAGGGAGGGACGGTAGCGGGGGTTGTAGAGAGGGGGTGGTGGGGGGAGGAGAGGGAGGGGGGGAGGGAGGCGGAGGGGGGGAGGAGGAGGAGAGCAGCTCGAGAGGAGTTATTGGGTTCGAGATGGGGTGCATACATAACAGAGAGGGAGGACCTCAGGCTGGGGGGGGCCCTTTCCTGCAACAGACGACTTGCTGTGAGGTTTGAGGTCTATGGCAATCCAGTGACCTGAAGATTATATCCTGGAATGTCTGTGGGATCGGTAACCCTATCAAGCGATATAAAGTGTTGCAGGCCCTAGCGAGGCAGAAATGCGATGTGGCAATGTTACAGGAAACCCACCAGACTGCTGAGGAACATCTTAAATTAAAAAGGGATTGGGTGGGACAGGTGTGGGGGGCACCGGCGATGGGGAGGAAAGGTGGAGTGGTCATTCTGATACACAAGCGAATCAGATTCGTCCAGGAGAGCATGTTTGTGGGGGCTGGGGGAAGGTATGTGCTTCTGTATGGGGTATTAGAGGGGAAACCTGTGGTGTTGGGTAACGTGTATAGCCCGAACGTACTGGACCGGTCGCTCTATGCCAGTCTGGGCTCACGAGTGGAGCAGTTGCCGGCCGCCCCCCTGATTTTGGCAGGAGACTTTAATGGAGTCATGGATGCGGAACTAGATACAACTAGAGGTGGGGGAGATAGGGCTCAGGTCCACACCGCTAAAGCGTTACAGAGTTTAGGGCGTAGATTGGGAGTGGTGGATCCTTGGAGGCTGTTGCACCCTTTTGAAAGAGACTATACGCACCAATCACGGGCACATGGATCGAGTGCCCGTATTGACTATGTGTTTGTTTCTGAGAGATCCTTTGCCCAAATAGAAGATGCACAAGTGGGCCCTATCGAGATATCGGACCATGCGTGGGTCTGGGTGGACATGGTATGGCATGATATTAGCGCACGGACTCGCATTTGGAGGTTTCCTATGGAATTGTATAGGGATGTAGAGTTCCATACATTTATAGGGCAGAAGTGGCAAGAATTTGCTGTTCACAACGCTCAGCACCGGGAGGACCCGGAGCTCTTCTGGGAAACCGCAAAGGTAGTCCTACGGGGAGACATTATAGGGTATGTCGGGAGGAAGAGGAAGTTGTTGACACAGCAGATTGTCCGGCTGGAGCAACAGGCACGTAGAGAGCGGAGAAGGCGGGCGCAGAACCCCTCGGTGGCGAATGGGAGGAAAGTATGGGAAACCCAAACGGCCCTGAATGAGCTGTTGCACCAACGGGCCAAAAAGTCTTTTTTATATTATAGGTTTCAGCTATACCGCTATGGGGATAAGCCGGGTAAGCTCTTGGGGAGATGCCTTAGGGGTAGTAGGGGGACCGGACTGGTTGCGGCACTGAGGGATAATCAGGGGACGCTGCACAGAGAGAGTAAGGCGATTGCGCAAGTGTTTCGGACGTTCTACCAAAGCTTGTATTCGAAGAAGGGAGGGTCCCAGTCTGCCATGGAGGATTACCTGGGAGACTTGCGCCTGCCCCGGCTGACAGTGGACCAGAGGGCACAATTAGATGCGCCGGTGTCCGATGAGGAGATACAACGGGTTATCCAGCGGGCGAGTTGCTGCAAGGCGCCGGGTCCAGACGGTTTCGGGGCGGAATTTTATAAGTTGTTGGGGGAGAAGCTGGGCCCCTCCCTAGTGGCAGTGTATCATAGGAGAGTGGAGCAAGGGGGATTTGGGCGGGGGGAGAATAAAGCGCACATTATATTGATCCCCAAGGCGGGGAAAGATCGTACGCAGGCTACGTCTTATCGGCCTATATCCCTGCTGAACTTTGATGTGAAGATACTGGCCAAGGTGCTGGCGGACCGCCTGGCCCCGGTTTTGGGGGAGCTGGTGCATGATTCTCAGGTGGGGTTCGTGAAGGGACGGTACGCAGTGCGTAACCTACGTAAAATTGTGGCCTCGCTGGAGTGGGTACGGAGTAGGAAGTTGCAGTCTCTCTTGATCAGCTTCGATGCGGAAAAGGCGTTCGACCAAGTGAACTGGGCATACTTAAAATATTTGCTGCCCCAGTATGGCCTTGGTGTGTCTTTTTGTAATATGGTGGAGCTCTTATACTCGAGGCCTACAGCAAGGGTACTCTGTAATGGCGTGCTATCGGATGGCTTTAGGCTGGAGAGAGGAACGAGGCAGGGATGTCCGCTCTCTCCGCTGCTTTTTGTGCTGTCTCTGGACCCTCTGGTGCGGCGGATTGAGGCGTCCAGGGATATACGCGGCATAGATATAGGGCGGCATACCTTTAAGATGGCTGCATTTGCAGATGATATGCTTGTGCACTTGCTGTCCCCTCAGACATCGCTGCCTAGTCTATTACAGGAATTCTCTCTCTATGGCAGTTTTGTGGGACTGTGTATTAATATGGAAAAGTCGGAGGCCTTGGATGTGGCGGGGACACTGAGGGGGCAGTGGAGTGGGAGCTTCCCACTTAAGTGGGCGGGGGACTCCTTTGTGTACCTGGGGGTGCTATTGACTAGGGAACCGAGAGAGCTATATAGGCAAAATCTGGAACGGGTCTTGGCCCAAATGCGCTCGCAGCTTCAGGCATGGACTCCGCTCCCCCTGTCTCTGTTGGGACGGGTGGCGGCATTGGGGATGGTGATTTTGCCACGGGTGCTGTATTGGTTGCAGACTCTTCCAGTGTGGATATTGAAACGAGACTTAAACTCTATCGACCGAGAGATTCGGAAGTTTCTCTGGAGAGGGGCCCGGGCTCGTATACCATTACATAGACTGAGAGGGAGATGGGAACGAGGGGGGTTAGGGCTTCCAGACCTACGGGGTTATGCCCTAGCGTGCCAAGTGCGGCATATCGGGGACTGGTTGGGGGATACGGAGGTGTACACCCCACGAGCATTGGAGGAGGCCTTTGTGTCCCCGCAATCTCTGCTAGCGGTGCTGCATTTGGAGAGTAAATACTTGACTGGAGGAGTGACGAGTAGTGAGCTGATTCGTCCAGCACGACAAACGTGGCGATGCTTGAATGGGCTTTGGAGGGAGACTCCAGCGGTCTCGAGTTGGCTGCCCCTACAAGGGAACTGTCGGTTCACCCCTGGATCGGAATCACCAGTGTTTTGGGGATGGAGGAGGCAGGGTATACGGAATATTGGACATGTGATTGATCCAACGGGACAGTGCAGATCTTTTGCGACTTTGTGCAAGGATTATGGGATAAGCAGCCGGCACTACTTTGCCTATGCCCAATTACATCACTATATAGCTTCACTCCCGCAGGCTGCACTCCGGGTGGAAAGGGCTGCGCAGATATTGGAGTTCTTTGCATTGGGGGAGGAAGATCCGCCCACAATTGCAAGTTTGAAGAGGCGCATGGATGGGTATGTTAATCCGCCAGATTATGGGGCGGAAGAGACTTTGTGGGGTCGGGAGTTGAATTTGGTGGTGCCCCCGGGGGCACTTCATAGGGCCTTGAGTAGGATACGTGGATTGGTGGAGGGGGCACGCTGGCGGGAAGTGCAGTTTAAATGCCTAATACGAGCACATTTCTCTCCTAGACGTGCACTACGGTGTCGTCTCACTGAGGAGGGAGGATGCCCAAAATGTACTAGCCCCTTGGCGGATCTGGGACATATGTGGTGGAGATGTCCGAGGATTTACCAGTATTGGAGAAAGATTGCTGATTATATGAGTACGGTCATATTACAACAGATTGACTGGACGGCATCGCTTGTGGTGTTAGACATACTTGGACCACTCCACCCGAAGGGGAGGTGGGAACGCCTGTTGGTTAGGAAAGCATGTCTGGTGGGTAAAGGCCCAATACTTCGCCGGTGGAGAGAAGCGGCGAGCCCTACCTTTTGGGAGTGGCGCAATAGCTTCCACCAACTAATGCTTATGGAAAGGAGGGGAGCTAAGGGAAATGCCCGTCGCTGGGCTTCATTCCTGCTGGTATGGGAGCCATATATTCAGATGTTGGGCCCTCGGGCCCGGAATGAGGTCCTCCGGGTGGGCTAAGGCAGGACAGAGGAGGATAGGGGAGTACATAGAGATGTGCGGAACCATGGATAAGCTTCATGTATGTTCCCTTGTGGTAGAGGAAGAGCTGTGGGGGTTGGGGGGGTAGGGGGATGGGGGGGAAGGGCGGGAGGTGGGATTAAACTGTAAACTTTGCGGTACCTTTTTGTATGATCTGTGGTAACACCCCGGAGCGGGGGATAAGACACAACCCCTGCAAGGGTTGCCATGTTTGTATAATGTTTTGCATGATCTGTATTGTGTGGTGGTGTTTTCAATAAACAGAGTTTTCAAAAAAAAAAAAAGAAGGCCTCTCATAAACCTCACTATGAGAGGATGAGAGGAAATAGGTTGTCCATTTAGAGGCTTGAAAGAAGCTGCAATAGCACTCAAATGAACTCTCACTGAATTGGTCTTAAGCCCTGCAGTTGATAAATGAAGGAGATACTCCAGTAATGATTCCAGAGGTATCGCAAGAGGGTTAAGACCCTTCTGCGAGTACCATAAGGTAAACCTTTTCCACTTAAATGCATAAAAGCGTCTTGTGGAAGGCTTCCTGGAAGCATAAAGGATATCCTTTACCTGCTGGGAAAGGTTAAGACCGTGAAGTTCTAGGCTTTCAGCAACCAGGCCCTGAGCTGTAGAGACTGGGGATTGGGATGCCACAGCATCCCGTCCTCTTGAGAAAGGAGATTTGGAGCAGATCCTAACTCCAGAGGCGGAGCTTGAGAGAGATGTAGGAGCAGAGGGTACTATATTTGCCGAGGCCAACGTGGAGCTATGAGAATCATATGACCGCTGTCTCTCTGAAACTTGAACAGGGTTTTGGGAATTAGGGGAATGGATGGAAAGGCATACAGGAAGTCCTGACCCCAATGGAGGAGGAAAGCATCCCTGGCCTGACAACCCTGAGCCGGAATTCTGGAACAGAACCGGGGAAGTTTGGCATTCAGCGGACTTGCAAAGAGGTCTATGCCCGGGTTTCCCCAAATTTGAAAACTTTTGGCCACCTGGTCTGCATGGAAAGACCATTCATGTGGAAGCAGAACTTGACTGAGTCTGTCTGCCCAAGAGTTTTGAATGCCTGGAAGATATACTGCAAGGAGATGAATCTGATGCTCTCTGGCGAGGGCCCATAGTCGTAAAGCTTGGTTGCAGAGTGACAGAGAGCCTGTTCCGCCCTGCTTGTTCACATAGAACATGGCTATTTGATTGTCCGTTTGAACTAGGACTGTCTTGTAGCTGAGCTGGGCGTGGAATACTCGAAGAGCAAGGAAAATTGCTCTGAGTTCCAGGAGATTGATGTGTAGATAGGCCTCCTGTGGAGTCCAGGTACCCTGGGCAGAGAGGCCTTGCAGGTGGGCTCCCCAACCCACCTGTGAAGCATCTGTTGTTAGAGTGGCTTGAGGTGGGGGTTGCTGAAAAGGAGACCCCACCAGAAGGTTTTGGGGGGACTGCCACCATTGAAGGGACAAAATAAGGCAATCTGAGTTTGCTATTTTGTCTGATAGGCATCCTGACGCCTGAGTCCACTGAGTGGATAAAGTCCACTGGGCTGCCCTCATATGGAGGCAAGCATAAGGAACCACATGCACGGTGGATGCCATGTGGCCTAGCAACTGTAACATTTCCCGGGCAGTGAGGTGAGGTTTTAGCACTGCTTGGGAAGTTAACTGCACAATGCGAAGGCAGTGGGGTTGTGGAAGGTAGGACCTTGTCTGTCCGGTATCCAGCAGAGCTCCTATAAACTCTAGGGACTGAGTGGGAGCAAGGTTGGATTTTGGGAAGTTTATGACAAGTCCCAAATACTGAAGGATGCGCATTGTGTGAGAGAGAGAAACCCTGGCCTCTGGCTTTGAAGGGGCTCAAATGAGCCAGTCGTTTAAGTAAGGGAAGACGAATATTCCCAGGGTGCGGAGAAATGCTGCCACCACAGCCATGCATTTTGTGAACACCCTTGGTGCAGAGGCCAGGCCAAAGGGAAGAACCCTGTATTGGTAGTGCTTCCCTTGAAACAGAAAGCGAAGGAACCTTCGGTGAGTTGGGTGGATGAGAACATGAGTGTACGCATCCTTGAGATCTAGAGAACAAAGCCAATCCTGACTCTGAAGGTATGGCAGCAGAGTTCCTAGAGAAATCATTTTGAACTTCTCTTTGAACAGGAATTTGTTCAATTCTCTGAGGTCTAAAATGGGTCTGTGTCCTCCTGTTTTCTTTGGAATAAGGAAATAGGGGGAGTAAAACCTTGTACCCCATTGGGGAACAGGTACCTCTTCTATTGCCCCTTGAGCAAGGAGCACAGTGACCTCTTGACCTAACTGGTCGTTGAGAGAGGTCTGAGAATTGAACTGTCTTACCATTGTAGAAGGGGGCATGCTGAGGAAATGAAGCTTGTACCCCTCTCTTACAATAGAGTCCAATTTTCTGCTGTTATCTGACCCCATCTGGGGGCAAAGTGACATAACCTTCCTGGGATGGTGAAGGGTTCTGGGCCGTTCAGGGCCAGGAAGGCAAAGTTCTCTAGATAGTCAAAGCCCCTGTGGAGGCTGTGTCTGCTGAGCCGGTTGAGGCTTAGCTGCTTTTGTTTTTCTTTGCCTAGGTTGTTGCTGCTGTCCCTTTTGGGCAGACTGACCTAAACGATGCCCTTGCTGGGTATAGGAGGGATAAAACTTCTTCTTCTCACTGAAGAATGGTTTCTTAGAGGATTTTTTCCTCACAGGATCAGCTGTAGATTTAGACAATCTATCCAAAGTGATATTGTCAGCATCTATCTCATTAGCTTTTTCCTGCCAGTTCTTGCCAAAGAGAGTCTCTCCTGTGCAAGGAATATTCCCTAATTTATCATGTACCCAAATTTCCAAGTCAGATGCCTGGAGCCAGGCAATCCTACGTGCACCTATGGCAATGGCAGAGGTTCTGCTTATGCACTCAAAGCAGTCAAAGGCTGCACGATTCACAAACTTGGAAACATCCTGAGCATGTTTGAGAAGGGCGAGGTAATCTTGCCTCTTATCATCAGGAAGGAGAGGGCTCATAAGCTCTAAATCTCCTGTGACCTCCTTAAGGAACATTCCCATATACAAGATATAGGAACTGATCCTAGCAGAAAGCATGGAAGCTTGGAAGGTTCGACGTCCAAAGGCGTCAAGAGTCCTACATTCACGTCCTGGAGGATTAGATGCATGCATTTTTGCACTCTTTATCCTTCTCATAGCTGATTCCACTACCATGGAATGGTGTGGTAATTGAGTCTTCTGAAACCCAGGACAAGGAGGAACTCGATACATGGTGTCGAGTCTTCGAGAGTGAGGAGATGTGGTTAGAGGTGTTTCCCAATCCTTAACATGAGATCATGCAAGATCTCATGAATAGGTAAGGTAGCTGCCTCCTTGGGAGCTTTAGAGTATTGTAGGATTTCTAATTCCTTTGCCCTAGGCTCTTTTTCAGGAGCCACTGTGATGGAAAGACCTCGGGCCACATCTCGGATAAAGTCCTGAAAGGACATATCCTCTGGTGGAGACATCCTACGCTGAGGAGAAGAAGAATCCTCAGGAAGAAGTACTCTGGTGTCGGCAGAGCTTTCAGATTCTTCAGACTCATCCGAGGATTTGAAGTATCTCTGATTCAGGTGATCATGCAGTACCGGTACCGATCGAAGTCGGCATCAGAGTGGTCCGGTACCGACCTGTCGATGCTGGATAGACACGCATGACTCGGTCCTGGTAGAATACCTGCCGATGTCGATGCAGTCTGTGCCGGTCTAAAGCAGTTTCAGGGGCATCGAGGCTGTGAGAAGAGCCGCCAGACTGCGTTTAATAGCCAAGAATCTCTGGTCTATTGACGCTGCCGATGCTTGGGCATCACACCGGATGAAGCGGCTGGCACCCCAGAGCATGGCACCAGTAGTTCTGCCGAGGTTGAAGCCTCGAGAACATCCTGGAGCCCCGTTAGTGCTTTGGAAGCCGAAGCCTCCCGCCGGGGAAATTTTGCCAGTGAAAGTCCCTCAAGGGCAACGCCAGAGACATCTTGATGTCTAGAAGGAGATCTACCCTTTGAGGATCGGCTAGATTTATGTTTAGTTACCTGAGATCCATGGGAGGAAGACGAAGTCCTGGAAGACGTCAATGCCACGGAGGCTGCATCGGAGGGAAAAAGGGTGCTAAGTTTAGCAGCTCGGTTTTGCCGGCCCCTTTTTGACATCATCTCACAGGCAACACACTCTGAAATAGAGTGGTCAGGACCTAAACATTTGAGGCACCACTCATGGGTGTCGGTGACGGAGATGGTACCGCCACACTTGGAACACTTTTTAAAACCCGAAGTGGGTTTTTCCATTTTGAAGGAAAAAGTTGGGCCTAGTGCCCAAAATGGCGCATGGCACGGAAGAGAAAATTACTGGAAAGACTCCAGAAAGAAAGTTTTTTGGGGTTTTTTTTTAAAGAAAAATGAAAGAAGAACCGGCGGTACCGGTGTAGCGTCGAGGGAAGGCAGACGCGACCACAAAAAAGAAGAATAGAAGGGATTTTTTTCTGCGGTGACAGGATGACAGAGACCTGTCGGCTCTGCGGAAAACGAAGAACTGGAGAGGGACAGTTGGGAAAGGCGGGAAAGCAGCACGCAGGCGCTGTGGGATGCTCCCAAAAGCTTTCCTATTGGACGCTGGGGAGCGTTCCCGCGCAGGCTCCGTCGGAACCGACGATACCCATATGTGAAGACTACATTCCTGCTTGTTCCTGGAGATTATGGAAATACACTTTGGAAAGGTTCAAAGAGGGTTAGAAACTGCCATTGCTAGACTGATGCAATGATGGACCTGAACCTCTTCAAGGTCTTTCACTAGCTTCTCCAGGTCCATTCCAAAGAGAAACCTGCTCTTAAAGGGAATCTTGCTCAACCGCAGCTTGGACACACCATTGGCAGACCAATTCCAGAGCCAGAGCCACCTTCAAGCACCACAATGGACTTCAATGAGGATCCTGATTAAATTATACATGGCATCTGTGCTAAACAATGCTCCAGACTCCAATCTCACTACCTCAATTGCTGGATAAAGCCTGACAGCTCTTGGGCCACTACACTTGCACAAAGCGCGGCCTGAGTACTGAAGGCAAATACTGTGAGGACATTTTTGAGTAGAACTTCCACTCTCCTATCATGAGCTTCCTTCAGTGCAGGTGTACAGTGCCACCTTCCATCAGACTGGTTCTGCGCTTTGTCACTGCCGTGACCAGGGCATCCACTTTAGCGACCTCAAAAAGCCTTTCAATCTCCCCTTGGGATAGATGATACAGTCAAGCTAGAACCTTAGTACCCTTCAGCCACAGCTCTTTTATCTCCTACTGTGAGAACACAAGCTTTCACAAGGAGTCAGGAAGGGGAAGGAAGCCAGAGGAATAGTGCAATTCTCTAATAGGGTCTACTTGGGAAACCTCCACTGGAGGGGGTTCCATAATGCTCACAGCTATCATGGCATCCTGGAATAAGGGTAGAAAGGTTCTCCCTGTGAAAAAGATATCACAGATGGATTCTATCCCTCCACCAGGAGAAGCACCCCTTCCTCCGCCAACTCAACCATTGGAGACAGAGTCTCATCTTATTCTTTCCAGCAGGGATGGGCTCTTTAAGGAATGGGCATGTGAAAATGAAGTATGAGGGTGCTTAATCCCCTTTGCCAAAGAGGGAGATGCCAGAGGGCTCCAAATCTCTCATAGGGGGAAGTCAGGGCCTCTGACCCCCCCGAAGGGGACTGCCATGAAGCTACCAGAAACAAAAAAAAGAGTCTGTGAGCTGTTTTAGAAGCTACTCCTCAAATCTTGAGGACGGGCCCTGGAGGACCTTTGGAGGCCTTCACACTCCCCTTCAGCTGGGACCATGGCCATCCAAAATGGTCACTATTCTTGCTGATGAGAAAAACATGGGAGATGCAGAAGAGGCAATAAATTTGAAAAAATGTTCCCTAAGGTCACTGCATTGTACTTGGGGCAAAAAGAGGCAGCCATGGAGCTCACTCGACAGGAGCTGCAAGCAGCACCCCTCTGTGCATCTAGCATCTCAACCAAGCTCATACGTGATTAAAGAAAAAAACTGTGAAGAAAACCCCCAACAGAAAAAGAAAACCACAGTGAAAAAGAAACCCCTGCACCTATCAAGCTGACTGGATAAAAGAGTAAGAGGGGAGGGGCCTGGGTCCAAATTAAAAAATCCTCCCCAGAGGCCCCATAGGTCCTTCTGTCCACTCTCTGACCCACTAGTGCTAGAGCTTGTGGATAACAGTGCTGGACATAGGACAACTGTTGGCTCGAGGAGCCAAAGGGCATAATCATGCTCCAAATAAACATTGGACTGAGGTGTCAAATGCACGTGTCACAAGGCTGTGATCTGGGCCAGGAGAGAGAAGCCTATCTGCAATGTTGGTACTAGTCCACACACACACACACACTTTGCCACATGTTGGAGGCAGACAATACTGGCTTCTCTCAGTGGTGCATTGGCATATACACAAGTGATGACATCACTGAACGTTGCTCTGTTTTGTCTCCACCTGCTGACTGGTCTAGCGGGACAATAAGGAATTTGAATTTAAGACTGTACATTTTCTGGAGCAGTAATAACATAATCATCTAATTATTCTACTAAGTTCTGCATTCGCAGAGAGCACTATGTACATAGAAGCTATTATTCTAAATGACATGATAGGTCTATCTGGAAATGTTCATTAATACTCCTTTAAATACTTAAGGAGTATTAATGAACAAACAAACCTTTTTCAAAGACAGGGAAGCAGTAATACTAGAGGGCATAACATGAAGCTGCAAGGGGGGTAAACTGAAAGGCAACATCAGGAAATACTTTTTCACTTGAAAGGGTGGTGGATGCTTGGAATGCCCTCTCAATGGAAGTGGTGGGGGCAAATACAGTGACAGAATTCAAAATGGCATGGGACAGACACAGTGGATCCCTTTATAGAAACAAGATAAAAATCAAAATAAACTTAACTGTCTGATATCTTAACAAGTCAAGATGACCTGCACGAAGCGGTGGGTACACCCCTAAACAAAGGCATGGGGAGGGGCGACCTGCACGGAGCAGCGGGCGCACTTAATCTTGCCACCTTGCTGGGCAGACTAGATGGAGTATGCTGGTCTTTATCTGCCATCATACTATGTTACTATGTGCACAGTATTTTTTTAAACTGCAACTAAATTAATTAGCATATTCTGTCCCAACAGCTAAACTGAAGAGCGAGCAATTCATAAATCAAGTACTTTGCATGCAATTTTCAGGCAAAACAAGAACACATACAGATGATGAAGCATACAAATACAAGGTCACTTTGTACAGAGCTGCGTACACCTTGCGGCACTATACAGATGACGAGAAGCAGTATTTGATTGTGTTTAATCTCCGCCATTCACTGACCTGTTATCGTCATGGAAAATGCTCTATTAGTAAAGATCATTTTCTATCTCTTGATTCCAGCTCAGAACAGAGCAGGCAATAATCTTGGGGACAGTCACTCATACTCTTAGTCACAGAAATAGAAAATGATGGCAGATAAAGACCATACAGCCTATCTGGTTTACTCCACTTCCAACTGCTGTCATCCCATTCACTATTCTACTGATGGTTGGAATTATCCACCATTGCAAATTAACTTTAGCAACATCTTCGTACTCAGCATAGCTTTTAGTAGCCACATCTTCCCTTAAAAAAAAAAAAACAACCACCACCCAAGAGCCTCTGGTCTTGCTAAAATCTTTTGCATAGATTCATAAAGATGATGTTTCCATTGTGTGTCAGGCCAAGCATGAGTGGACTAGCTGAAGGTTTCCCACCAATCCTTTCTTCTGCAAATGTTCATTCTCTCACCAGTGTAATAGAAAATCATGTTTGTTTTCCTTGTTCTGTGCTTTGAATGACTAATCTCCCACTGAAGACGACGACAGTTGCTCCACCTTCCTTTCATTTCCCTTTGCATTGCTCGCAAAACCCCACATACCCAGAAACACACTATGTCTGAGCAAGGGAGGCAGGGAGGGAGGTGTCATGGTCTTGACAAGGCTGTTCTCAGATGTCAGCTACAGCCGAACTTCATATGGTTCACCCTTCTGCAGTGCTGCCTCTGCACATTCCTCGTTTGTAACCCATGAAATACCACAGTGGTTGCCTCTTTTATCTAACTACGCACAGTAATGGATTGAGGAGAGGCAGCCGGGGCAGTCATTTAGGCCCCAAGATTAGAAGAGAGCCGATACAGAGGCAAGGAGTAAAGGAATTAAGAGGAAGCCGATGGCCAGAGTACTGCCGGTCACCCAAGACACCCTTAATCCATCCCTGACTACATACAAGACAAAATAAGTTATGCCAGACATATAAATGGAGAAGAACAATCCTGCAAGAGTAGTACATGCCGCGGCACATACTTAGTGGTGACATAATATGATATAAAAAGAGGACTTGGCAGAGCCCGCTGCATAGCTATCAGCACGGCACACAAAGCAAACCTGGTCTTATCACTCACCTGAGCTTTTGCTAATACCCAACACATTGCTTCAGTTTACAATTGCACAGTCACAACCAACTTTCTAATCCTTCTGCCAACGCCGAGAAACTGAATCCAGGATCAAGGGGACCAGTGCTAGAGATTAAAGGTCCAAAGGCTTACAACTGATATATGATCAAGACAAGCTGTGAGAAGATGCATATTCCCCCACTCTGAGATTCTAAGCATCAGTCCTGTGGGAACAGCACAAATATTTTTCTTGACTTATCTCAATTTTGCATCTGGAGAAGAGGAATGTGGCAATCATTTTTCTTGATTAACAACAACAGTAATTAATGAAAAGATGCATTCTAAAAGGTTTGCATCTGCTTCAGTCAAAATATTCTACAGAGAAAAAATACATTGACCAGCTAATGCAATATACTGAATTGTACATGTATTTTTCCCCTTTAAAGAGAGCAAACGGTGTTGGACAATGGCAGTGCATCAAAGGTTCATCCTGGTTCTTTTCCTGAAATGTGCAAATGATCTAATAAATGGAAGTTTTACTCTGTGATACTTTCTCAGTCTGCTAAAATATTCTGTATTGGCCAGACAGTTTTCGATGCAGAAAGCAGTGCATTAGAATGCTGCGCTAATCTTCAGTGCATAGTGTTCTAATGCATGCATTATTTCCAATGCAGTAAGCTAAAAGCATGCAAATTACCAGGTGTTAAAAAGTGGGTGCTGACAGAAACACAGAGTTGTAGTAATATGCAGCCATTTGCTACATCAGGAATAAAATGTTGCACCTTTCTGTAATTGAGAGCTGGGATTGGCTCATGCACTGATGGGAAAGAGACATTTAAAAAAAAAGGCCAGTTGGACTCCTCGCCTCCCACTTCCATCCCACAAAAATTCTCTGGTGGCCCAATGGGCTCTGGAATCTCCTGACCCTCTGAATTCCCACATCCCCCATAGCTATCTAGTCAGGACACCCCTGGCCAGGGCCGGCCCGTCCATTGAGCAAGAATGTTTTTTGCACAGGGCCCCGCGTTTCAGGGGGCCCCGCGCAAAAAACATCTTGCATCCCATTAAAGTTTAAAAAAAATCATAAACCGGCTACGGCTGCCGCTGCCGCCGTGGCAGCGGCAGAATGGAGAATCCCGCGGGGCCCATTTACAGTCCTTACCACCCCCCCCCCCAATCAGCCCAACTAAGTTTTAAAAAAAACCCCCCAGAAACCGGCTGCTGCTGCCGCTGCCGCCGTGGCAGCGGCAGAATGGAGAATCCTGCGAGGCCCCCCTGTCCGGCAGTCTTCTCTGTGGCCTCCGTCGGCTGTCAGAGCTGCGCGAAGAGAGAAAGCTTCTCTTCTCGCAGCTCTGTTAATCACGCCGCGGGGCTGATGGGAAATCCCAACAGCCCCGCGGCGGGGTTAACAGAGCCGCGAGAAAGGGAAACTCTCCCGTCGCGCGGCGCTGAAAAGCCCGCGCGGGGGCCGCCTCAAAGGCTGCCGGACCGGGGGGCCCCGCGGGATTCTCCATTCTGCCGCTGCCACGGCGTCAGCGGCAGCAGACGCCGGTTTCTGGGTCTTTTTTTTTTTTAAAACTTAGCTGGGCTGAGGGGGGGGGTAAGGACTGTAAATGGGCTGATGGGGGGGAGGGAGGGAGGGAGGGAGGGGGTAAGGACTGTAAATGGGCTGAGAGGGAGGGAGGGAGGGAGGGGGGGGGTAAGGACTGTAAATGGGCTGATGGGGAAGGGGGGGTAAGGACTGTAAATGGGCTGATGGGGAGGGAGGGAGGGAGGGGGTAAGGACTGTAAATGGGCTAATGGGGAGGGAGGGAGGGAGGGGGATAAGGACTGTAAATGGGCTGATGGGGAGGGGGGGTAAGGACTGTAAATGGGCTGATGGGGAGAGGGGGGGTAAGGACTGTAAATGGGCTGATGTGGGGGGAGGGAGGGAGGGAGTAAGGACTAAATGGGCTGATGGGGAGGGAGGACTGTAAATGGGCTGATGGGGAAGGGGGGGTAAGGACTGTAAATGGGCTGATGGGGAGGGAGGGAGGGGGGTAAGGACTGTAAATGGGCTGATGGGGAGGGGGGTAAGGACTGTAAATGGGCTGATGGGGAGGGAGGGAGGGGGGGTAAGGACTGTAAATGGGCTGATGGGGAGGGGGGGGTAAGGACTGTAAATGGGCTGATGGGAGGAGGGGGGTTAAGGACTGTAAATGGGCTGATGGGGAGGGGGGGAGGACTGTAAATGGGCTGAGGGGGGGAGGACTGTAAATGGGCTGATGGGGAGGGGGTAAGGACTGTAAATAGGGAGGGAGGGAGGGGGGTAAGGACTGTAAATGGGCTGATGGGGGGGGGTTAGGACTGGTAATGGGCTATAGGGGGTTCGGACTGGAAGTGGGCTGATGGGGGGGGTTAAGACTGGGAATGGGCTATGGGGGGTTAGGACAGGTAATAGACTATGGAGGGGCTAAGACTGGAAATGGGCTGATGGGGGAAGTTATGACAGGTAATGGGCTATGGGGGGCTACGACTACAAGTGGGCTGATGGGGGGATTAGGACTGGAAATGGGCTATGGGGGGTTCGGACAGGAATTGGGCTGATGGGGGGGTTACAAAAGGTAATGGGCTATGGGGGTCTAAGACTACAAGTAGGCTGATAGGGGGTTAGGACTGGTAATGGGCTGTGGGGGGCGTTAGGACTGGTAATGGGCTGGGGGGGGTTAGGACTGGTACTGGGCTATGGGGGGCCTAAGACAACAAAAGGGCTGATGGGTTAGGACTGGTAATGGTTTGATGGGGGGGTAAGACTGAAAATGGGCTGATGGGAGGGTAAGGACTGGAAGTGGGCTGATGGGGGGGTTAGGACTGGTAATGGGCTATAGGGGGTTCGGACTGGACGTGGGCTGATGGGGGGTTAGGACTGGTAATGGGCTCTAGGGGGTTCGGACTGGAAGTGGGCTGATGGGGGAGCTAGGACTGGTAATGGGATGGGGGGTTGCTAGGACTGGAAATGGGCTGAGTGGAAGGGTGGCTTGAACGGCAAATAGCTGATGGGGACAGGGGCTTGGAATAGAAATGGGCTGAGTGGAAAGGGGGCTTGAACTGCAAATAGCTGATGGGGAGGGGGGCTTGGAATGGAAATGGGCTGTGAGGAGAGGGAGCTAGGACTGGAAATGGGCTGAGTGGGGGGGGGGGGGCTAGGACAGGAAATGGGCTGATGGAGGGGCCAGGATAGGACTGGAAATGGGCTGTTGGGGGTGCTAAGGTTGGAAATGGGCTGTGGTGGGGGCTTGAATGGAAATGGACTCATGGAGGGGCTAGAACTGGAAGTAGGCTCATGGGGGGCTTGGATTGGAAATGGGCTGAGTGGAGGGGAGCTAGGATTTGACATGGGCTGATGGTGGGGCTAGGAAAGGAATAGAAATGAGCTGATGGGGGGCTGGGATTGGAAATGAGCTGATGGAGGAACTGATAGGACTGGAAATGGGCTGATGAGGGGCTGGGATTGGAAATGAACTGATGGATGGACTCGGATAGGACTGGAAATGGATGGGGGAGCTAGGACTGGAAATGGGCTGATGGTGGGGCTAGGATAGGATTGGAAATGGGCTGATGGGGGACTAGGACTGGAAATGGGCTGATGCAGGGACAAGAAGGGAGCAGATGCTGGGTGGGGCTGGAACTAGAAAGGAGCTGATGTTGGGGGAGGATTAAAATGGGATGGAGCTGGGAGAGTGAAATGGAGAGGGAAAAATATTTTGCGTGGGAGGGAAGACAAATCTACAATTGGCCGGATATTGGGAGAGTAAGTGGGGATTGAGGATGGAGGGATAAAATTTGAGTGGATGAAATAGGAATGAGGAAAGAGCAAAAGGAGAAAGATTAGCATGTTAAAGCAGATGTAGAGAGAGAATGGAAAAAAAAAAAAACAAGACAGAAGAAAGGACAAATGGACAGCAGATGGAGAGTTAGCAGAAGACATGAAGAAACCAGAAGAAAGTGGCTGGAACAATTGCAACTGAAAAAAAATGCACAAAAGGTAGAAAAATATCTCTTTATTTTGAATTTATTAACTGGAATATGTCAGCTCTGGGAAATGTGCATCATTAATTTTTGCGCTTTGTTTAGTACAAGAGGAAATTAATTTATAGTTTTATTTCTACAGTGTTGCTGTATATTCCAAGTTTGGCTTTTGGGGTTCCCAGTTTAATTATGGTCTTCCTGTTCCTAAATTGTGATTCCTTGTTTGGTGATGGTCTATGTTCTGCATGTGTAACTGAGCTGAGGTATACTGTTTATGTAATTCCTATTTGACATTGCCACTTGTTCTTTCCCCAGTAGGTCATGTATTATTGTTCTCTGAAATGTATTGGTTTAATATTTGCAGTGTTGCCTTTTGATAGTTAGGGTATGGTGCTTTGTGAGTCCTGGTAGTGCTGTTAGGATACGGCGGGTTTGCTATGGGTTCTAAATGGGCAGTGTTTGTAGTAGTTCCTAATGTGCCTGGCGGTTGGTACTGGATTAAAGTAATGTAGAAACCTTTTAGTCTTTCTTTATCCATATACTCATTAAGAGGCATGTTTACTAAAAGTTAGTGTATGGTAACATTATGCAAATATTTATGCAAATGAGGCACCTTATGCAAATGAGGCCCCGCACCGAGTCTCCGCACATGGCCCCGCACCCCCCTTGGGCCGCCCCTGCCCCTGGCCTACACATCCCAAGCCAAGGTACTTCTGGCCCGGGCACCCTGGTTCACAGCACCTTCTGTAGCACAGGGAGGCCCTTGAATAGAGTCTCTATAGTGGTGGACCAACCCCCCTCTAGGTCAATTATAACTACCGGGGGTCTGGTGAGATGCTCAATAGTGTTAGTCTCAACATGCCGCCATCTTGAGAAATGGTATTGCCTCAACCAGAACAGGATGCACTGCTAGAAGTCAGTCTGTCAAATAAGCAATAATTCCTAAATAAGGAAGCACTGCCTTATCTGGTTACTGACTTCCAGCAATACATTGGATTCACCTCTAGGGTCAGGCACCACCATTTTTCCAAGATAAAGGTGTCATAGACAGGAGTGCATGGCCATCACTCCTGCCTCCTACATCACAGACAGATGGCGGAGGTTAAGGGAAGGATAAGGAGATACACTTCGCCACCAGGATGATTTTTTGTGGAGTCAGGGGAGCAGTGAAGTGCAAGGAGGCCACTTGAGCCACCCCAGAATTTTTTTGTAGGGGTAGGGATGGTGGGTCCGGGGGTCCATCTGGGCCACCCGGGAACTTGTGTCTTCTGAGATGAAGTGCTGCACTTCACCTCAGGAGACCTTTTTGCTCCCACACTGCGTCTTTATCCCAGCAGTGAGCTAAAGACTGAGTGCTACAAGAAGAGTAAAAAATTGTGCTAAATATTACACTAGTTTTTTTCATATCAGGAGCACATTAATTAGCATTTTGCATATGTTTTGCATGTGCACTGTGTTACCCTTTAGTGTAGTGGTTTTACTACTGGTTTCCCCATGCTACAAATTCTTATTGCATCGGGAATAAGATTAGAGTGGGAAAATCTTAAGCAAAACCTCTACACTAAAGGATAGTGCAGCTTACTGCATTCGGGCCCTAAGATGCACAAATCTGGGGTTCTGGAAGGAGCTGTGGTCCATGAGCCTGGCCAAGGACAGTGGCCTACATAGGAAGGAGTTAACAATGTGCAAAGAACTCCAGCTACTTTACAATGAAGGCTCCTGGCACCATACCCCCAGGACAGAGCAAGCTTCAATTGAATTGCAAAAGCCCCAAACAGAAGGTTGAAACTGCCAGGTCACAAAAAACAATGGTGATAGTCTGATTTTATATAAAAAAAATTGATTTTGAAGTTACGTCTTCCATATATCTCAATAAGTGTCTTCTGCTACTTTAGAGGTTGCCAAGATGAAAAGAATGCCATTGATACCATTAAAACACATCAAAACTCAAAACAAGAGGGGGCAAACGAGTACCATGACGTAGCTGGCACCATTTTGAATTTTGGAGTTCCAGGGAGGAGCAATTTGGCATTATTCCTGCCCAGGAATCCCTCCAGGGGGAGGAAATAAGAGCTGAGGCTGGGGAGGGGACCTGAGGGGGATTATTTTTGCAGTATTTGGGTGGGACACTGTCCCTAGTTGGAGTCAGTGGGTTGGGTTACTGGTCAAGCATCTATTAGAGAAGGGGAAAAAGAGGGAGCATCTTTTTGGGGGAATGATTTTGTTCAAGGGGTGGAAATCTTCACTCTGGTTGTACTGATACTTTAGAAATCTCAGGGAAGAGGGACCCAAAAGCCCTGGCAGGAGAATTAGATTATTGAGGTTTGTCAAAGATTGCAAAGCGGATTGTGCTTCTCTGCATTCAACACAGCTCAGTAAAGTTGCTCTTGTATTAAGCCCACTTTTTCAGTGCGATTGGTAAAGCCTACATGAGTGTTACTGATAACCTGCATTAATCATTCTTAACACAGGTTGTACAAATTTATCATCTAAGCAATGATTTTCCAACAGAATGTCTGAAAAAAGCCAAAAAGGAGCTCATTTTTAGCCTGTTTTATAAAGGCAACTTAGCCACCTATGCTCCAAGGTCAGCCCAAACAACATAAAAATGACACACAAATTTACACCTAGTTTTAGGTGGTCACACAGCCTTAAAAAAGATCTTTACTTCATGCAAACCTTGACTTACACAAGGAAGAAGCTTCATAGAATTACCCCCTGATTGTGTGTTACTATTCCTTTGTAAGCAGGACTTACAGACAATTTGACTACGCTGCTGCTGCTGCTAGGAGAATGGATGGCGCAAAAGACTGGCAGCTCCATCCTGTTTCATACAAGGTGTAGTAAACTTAAATCTAAATTAACTCTGAAAACACATGGAGGTGAAAGCATGGGTTTTACATTCAGCCAGACTGAGCACTTTACTAAGGATGAATAAGTAATCTTGTTTTTAGTATCATGCATGATAATATTAACTTTTCCAACATTCTTTCTGTCAAATAAAAGTTAGGTAGCTTGACATTGTGAATTATTACAACACCTATACCAATCACCTTGATTGGATAAAACTATGTTTTCACCTCAGAGACCTGACTACCAGTGAGCACTAGAATGGAAGGGAAGGGTGCTGGAGGGTTGTTTCGTTCAATGCACACTCTACATGCCACTTGCTCACAGACAGGAGCCGTTATGGAAATGGCAATCATTCTTTTATTCCTGGATCTGAAAACACCACATGTGCAGTGCAGCTCAGTCCAACTAGCCTAGATAGAGAGGGGATTCAAATATGGTTTTTCTGCACTGTAGCACATAGTGCTGAGACCTAACGCACAGAGCTAATTCCAGATAAGTCTCTCTTTCACCCACCATATGGTCAGTTCACAACTTCAGAGAGGACTGTAACTACTGTTCTGAGACAGTCAAGAAGAAGGGTCAGTTTAATGTAATCAGGTCCATTTTCTCTTCCTCTCCCTAGGATACCAAACGCATTACCTCTCTGAAAAGGCTGGGCTCTGCAGACCTGCCACTGGTTTCTAATCCTCCGCTGGTCTGGGAGAAATGAGTGCTCAGTGAGCTACTGGTTAGACGACAACAGCCTTTGACTTTTCAGCAAATTAACATTAACCAACATAATTCATAAGTAAAACACAATACGAAATGTATTCTGCCAAATAAACACTGAGAAGTACAGTATAGCTGTGCTAAATTCAGTATGTAGGATTTTCCTCAATGCTGTAGACATTTTAATGACAACTGATTTTTTTCTTCTAGTTTGCTCAAATAAAACCAGTAGATTGTGTTTCACTCAGCCCTAGCAGTCAGGAACCGAGATAGTGCAGACTTGAGACTACCAAAAGAAAAGAACTATTGTCTCTTACAACAAAATAAGACTTTACAAGCTTCTTTACAAGGTCTCAGCGAGGAAAAGTTAATGTTTCCTTTGCGTTAATCTTTGATCAGCTTTATTTCTGTGCCTTTTTGCTGGCTCCTTTGATAAACAGATGTGGAATTTTTCAAGGTAAGACATCTCCTGCTGTAGCAGAATCAGCTTTCCCCATCATTTTACACAAAGACCATAACTGATCAGTTGTATTTACCCTTTGAAGAAAAGTAAGCACCATGAAAGAGTAGTTCAAGTGGCTCTGAAAAGCCCAAACAATTTACAGAGTGCAATACCAAACATGCACTCCATGAAGGTGACTTCCAAAAGCAGCTCCTGATACATTTATTTCCTGAGCATGACAGACCTTGGGAAACATCAGGGTCCAGCTGCTCCGATACTGTAGCTTGCTCAACTATAAGATATTTAATTGAATAATGGCAAACTATGTTAAAGGGAAGGTAAACTCTTATCAATAATAGAGATTCACAGACAGAGGAGTTTTGAGGAAAGCAAGGGGATATTAGTCTTTTAATGCAATGGCCTGCACATGCACTTAGGTCTGCCAGTAAGAATTACTTAGTCATTCCAACCATGCATATCCTACATTTAGAAACTTATCGAACCATGGCCTTCAGTATCTAAGCCCCCTACCTTTGGAATTCTCTTCCCACTGACCTTCGCTCTGAATCATCTTATAAAAAAATTAAGTCCAGCCTAAAAACCTGGTTCTTCACACAAGCGTTCCCAGTTTTCCTTTTTTGCACCACTTCTGCTCTTACCTAGTATGTCATGCAAAAATCCATGTTTAATATTTAAAATTGTTGTGCTACTCCATTCCCCCCCTGACCCCTGTCTTTTCCTCCAGGTTTTTATCAGTGTTTTGCCTTTGTCCCCTCTTCCCCCACCTCAATACCAACTTTTCCCCTCTCATCTTCTTTCCTCCTCTAAACTTACTGCTTGCTCTTCTGATCCTATCCCTACCCATCTCTTTAACTCCATCTCTTCATCTGTCATCCATTACATCTCACATATTCTCAACTTCTCACTTTCCACTGCTACTGTCCTTGCAGCCTTCAAGCATGCTTTGGTCATACCTCTCCTCAAGAAACCTTCACTTGACCCTACTTGTCCTTCTAATCAATGACCTATCTCCCTTCTTCCCTTCATTTCCAAACTTCTTGAGCGTGCAGTCCTCTGCCATTGTCTTGAATTTCTTTTCTCTCAAGCCCCGCTTGATCCACTTCAATCTGGCTTTTGTCCTTTACATTCTACTGAGACAGCTCTTGCCAAAGTCTCTAGCGACTTGTTCCTGGCTAAATCCAAGGGTTTTTACTCTTTCCTCATCATTTTTGACCTTTCTGCTACCTTTGACACTGTTGACCACCACCTTCTCATTGACACATTGTCCTCACTTGGTTTTAGGTGCTCTGTGCTACCCTAGTTCTCTTATCTCTCTCATCACTCTTTCAGTGTTCATTCTTGTGGTTCCTCCTCCCCTGCTATCCCACTCTCAGTTGGTGTACCCCAAGGGTCTGTTCTGGGCCCTCTCCAATCCCTTGGTGCTCTCATTTCTTCCCATGGATTTCAGTATCATTTTATGTCGACGAATCTTAGATCTAACCTGCTCCACCTGAATTTCTGATTCTCCAGGTCTGCGTTTCTGCCTACCTGACTGACATTGCTATCTGGATGTCTCACCACCATCTGAAATTAAACATGGCCAAAACCGAACTTCTTATTTTTCTCCTTAAACTTTCCTCCCCCTTCCTCCTTTCTCTATCTCTGTTGATAACACTCTTCTACTTCCTGTTTCCTCAGCCCATAACCTTGGGATCTGACTCCTCCCTTTCCTTCTCCTCACATATCCAACAGATAGCTAAAAACTGTCATTTCTTTCTCTATAACATTAACAAAATTTGCCCCTTCCTTTCTGAACACATTACTAAAACACTTGTTCACTCTTTTATTACTTCCTGTCTTGACTATTGCAACCTCCTTCTTGCTGGCCTCCTTCTGAGTCACCTCTCCCCCTTCAATCTTTTCAGAACTCTGCTGCATATAATCTTTCACCAACCTTGATATACTCATATAACCCCCTCTTCTCAAATAACTTTATTAGCTTCCCTTCCATATCCAATTCAAACTCCTCCTTCTGACCTATAAAAGCATTCATTCTACTGCTCCTCACAACCTTTCCTCTCTCCCTACAGCCCTCCTCATGAACTCCACTCTTCTACTGGCTTGCTTCTCTCTTTGCCCTTTTCTTCCACTGAAAACTCTATTTATTTTTTTATTTTATTTTATTTGTTTTTAAATACCGTGCTATTGCAGATCAGTGTGGTTTATATGTACATATGAATGTGTGTTACAAATAACACTTACAGATAACAAAGTGAACTGGGAACATATTTACATTACAGGAGTTTTCAGATGAGGTACAACTAGGAACATATATACATCTGAGGTAACACTACAGGAGTTATAACTAAGGAGCCTATATATAACTAGGAACATAGTTACATTACAGGAGTTTACATCTGAGGTAAAACAAAGGACATGTTTATATTACAGGAGTAAAAACTAGGAACATATATACATTACAGGAGCATATTCGCAGTGATGGGCTGTTTTCGTTTATGTGGCTAGTCTAGGGTGGTTGGTTGTACATTAGTTGGAAGAGATAAGTCTTCAATGCCTTACTAAAAGTTGTAAGATCCGGGATAGCGCGTATCATTGGGGGTAGGGCATTCCATTGGGTTGGCGCATATAGAGAAAAGGCACGGTTCTTGGTTGATTGGGTACAGGTCCTTACTGTTGATGGCATCACAAGGGCGTTTACCATGCATGTTCTCCTGGTTCTGGTCTCCGGCGATCTTTGAATCACTTCTGTATGCAGGGCCTTAAAAGTGAGTAGCATTGCTTTGTAGGTCAGGCGACTTGCTATGGGGAGCCAATGAAGCTGAATTAGAATGGGAGTGATGTGGTCGTGTCTGGATGCAGCTAGGATTGTGCGGGCAGCTGTGTTCATGGCGAGTTGTAGTGGCTGGAGGGTGTGCTTTAGCATACCATGAAGGATGATGTTGGAATAGTCTAGATGAGGGAGGATGAGAACCTGAGCAACCGAGTGGAAGTCTGAAGTCTTGAGGAGAGGACGTAGGTGCCAGAGGGTTCTTAGTTTATAGTAGACTGTCTTGGTGATATTTTGAGTGTGGGTCTCCCATGACAGGTGCTGGTCGATTGTTACTCCCAGATATCGGACCTCTTGCTTAGTTATGAGGTCAAAGTCTTTCACTTTGAGGGAGGGCAATGGGGTAAATGTGGGGTCTTTGGATATGAATAAGACTTCAGTCTTATTGGTGTTGACCTACAGGTTGTGTGTCATGAGCCAATCTGAGACTGTGTTGAAGCATTCAACTATGGATGAGTAGTCCGGCTTGTCAATGGTGAATGGAGTGTATAGTAACACATCGTTGGCGTAGATGTGGTAGAGTATGTTGAATGATTGGATGATGGCACAGATTGACTGTATGTAGATGTTAAAGAGTAGGGATGAGAGGAAAGATCCTTGGGGGACTCCTTGTGTTTGTTGGAAAGGCCTGGATGCCTGGTTGTCAATTTCGATTTGTTGTTGTCGGTCAGATAGGTAGCATTTGAACCAGTCTAAGGCTACACTTCTTACTCTAGACTTCATTCCTTTCACCTTGCTGCTCCTTATGCCTGGAACAAACTACCCAATTCTGTATGTCAGGCTTCACCTCTTCCCCTTTTCAAATCCATGCTAAAATCTCACCTCTTTGAGGCTGCTGCTGGATCCTGATCCTTTGTTTTCCTTTTGTCTCCTTACCCTTCCTTATTCTACCCTTATTCTTATCTTTTGTCTTGTCTGTCTTAATTAGATTGTGTCACGCCCATAGCCCCTTACATATGTATGGAGGGGCGTGCTTGTTATATAGGATTCACCACTTTGGGAATGTTCCAGACTGACTATCTTGCAAAGGATTATGGTAATGGTAGTCCAGTCATGCGGTGCTTGCCTTTGAGGTAAATGAAGACTATGGTAGTTGGCTCGAGTGTTAAGGCAATGACAGAATTTATTTATGAGGTAAATCAAAATGCACACAGATTCACTTGGCAACACCTTAGGATGTCTTCTCCAGGATTTATATTCAAAATAACAATACAACTGAAAGCTTATGCAAGTAACTTGTAAAGTCCATTAAACGGAAAGTCTTTCTCTCAGCCACTGCTGACAAACCTGCTCAGCAGTGCTGATGTAGAGCAAATCAAAAGTAAAAGCTTCTTCACAAAACGGATTTTCTTTTCCACATTCAAAAAACTTTTTATATCCAACATGTGCACAGCCTAAGCTGTGCTCTGCTTTGATATCAGCTGGGTAACGAGCTTCAATCAACAGCTTTTCACCTTCTCTGCACAAGTATTTCTCTTCTCCCAAAACCTTCTCTCTTTCCACACAAACTTTCTGGTGTGCCAATTACTAGAACATTTCCTTTTATGTTTGATCCACTTTCAGGATTTCTTTGTGCTAGCAACTTTGCATAAAGAACAGTCCATGAAAGAATCGTCTTCCTCTGGAATTATATCTTGTTCTTCTATCTGCATGGGTTCTATATCAGGGTCTGGCTCAGAGGATTTTACTAACTGACCTCCATTAGGACAGGAACTGTTTCTAAGCACTTTGCATTGCTCTAGGTTAGACAAACGTCCAAAGTTCATACCTGAGTTAAAGCTGGCATCAGGCTGTCCTCTTAGATACTCTGGCCAATATGCATTTGAGCTTTTATGACCTGTCCTCCAGTCTGTATTCCTGGACCTCAGGACCTCTGCTCCATACCTCTTTCAAAAGGTATTCGTGTTCCTTCTCCCTTCAGCTGCTTCTGTCCTCTTACCGGCTGCTTTAGGGTTCCTAGCTGAAGTTCTCCAAACCCCTGGATTTCTCCAATCCCTTGAAGCTGGCTTCTCACAGGAATCTCTCCAAGAACACGAATCTCTCTGAGCTCCTCTCTCCTCCCTCTTCTCCTTCTTCTCCTCCCTTTCTGAATATTCTGTTCTAGTTTTAAAGTTCCCAGTTTCCAACCCCTCCCTTTCACTCCTCAAGTGTTGGTGGTCAAACTCCCTCCTGACAGCTGAGTAATTAGGAGTGACATAAGGGTTTCTCACTCTGGGCTTATACTCCTTCTTCTCATCCCCACTAGGGGCCTTCTGCAGGCCATTGCAGCCTGGAATAACCTGTCTTTTTGGAAAACATGCAGTTTTATTCCTCTGACCTGACAACACAGGTCCCTTGATTAGGGTAAATTCCTTTCCTTTGTCACTATTCTCTGGGCTCTGATAAGCTTCCTTATCACATACCCCCCTGCTTAAGTTATTACGGGCTGGCTGAAGTTGTGGAGAATCCTCCATACAGTCCGTAATACCTGTGAGGGCATTATTCATTTCCTGGCTAGTGCTAGAGACATTATCGGTTGCAGACCTCTCTTTCCAAGATTTTAGCACATTTATATGGTACGTCTGCCTGCGACCCTTAGAGTTTTATACCACATAGGACACCGGGCTCACCTGCTTGACTACCTTCCAGGGCCCTTTCCACTGTACTTCAAACTTGGGTGTGGTACCCGCTACCTGTACCAAAACGTTTTCACCAAGGGTTAATTGGCGTGCCTTGGCCTTCCGGTCATACCACCCTTTCTGGCGCACTTGACTGTCCTGCAGGTTTCTTTCAGCAACCTGCGAGGCCCTCCTTAAACGTGCTGTCAAGTCTCGTAAAAACTGTGGAACTTCCTGATTCTCTGGTTCGGGATCTAACCATTGCTCCCTCAAGATATCTAAAAGTCCACGTGGGGCTCTACCATACATTAATTCTTATGGGGATACACCCAGGGAAACCTGAATTCGTTCCCGACAGGCATATAAAACGAAGGGCAATAACATATCCCACTCTTTTAAATCCCCTGCTAACCCTCTTCTCAACATCTGCTTAAGAGTTTGGTTTAACCTCTCCACCAAACCATTTGATTGAGGATGATAGGCCGATGTTTTTACATGACGAATGCCAAAAGCATCCCAGACCTGGGCCAAATACTTAGATACAAAATTGGACCCTCGGTCAGTTAGCACCTCTCTAGGGAAACCTATTTCACAGAATAATTTTATCAACTCTAAAGCTATCATCTTAGCGGAAATATTCCATAAAGGTATGGCCCAGGGAAACCTTGTTGCCTGATCAACCATAACTAAGATGTACTGGAAACCTCAGGGTGTTTTAACTAATGGACCTACTATGTCCACAGCAATGTGTCCCACTGGGTCCGATATAATGGGTGTGGGAATTAAAGGCACCACCGGGGGGCGAGTTGCCGTAACATGCTGGCACGCTGGGCATGCAGCACAGAACCGGGCAGTTTCTTTAAAAATGCCTGGCCAATAAAAGCGTATGAGGATTTGATCCAATGTTTCTTGCACCCCTTTATGGCCTCCCACGGGATGATCATGGGCAAGTCTAAGAACTAGCCCCTTAAAAGTTGTGGGTACCACTAACTGTTTGTGGATTGTCCCAGTACGGGGGTCCTGACTCTCCCTATATAATATCTCATTATCCAGTATGAATCTGGGAAGAACCTCTCGCACCACTTGAGCATACTCAAAAGCTCGGGTGAGAGCCTGATGTGACGCCTCGTCTTACCAATTACACCAACTTGTGGCGCAGTTCATTTGGGAGACAGCGTCGTGTATGTTACTTTGTTATCGCTGTTCTCTGGTTGAGCAAAATTGTAGTTGTAGGCCCAGTGATCACAGCCAAAGCAATTTGAAGGTAAACAATAAGTTTATTGTTCCCAGCAGGTTTTCTTCACCCCAGAACAGATAATTAAGGATGACAACATGAATAAAGCAAATAAAGTCCTGTACCAATGTTCCCTGATACTTCTCAGGTTACTGTAGTCCAAAACAACTGTAGACTTTCTTAACAGCGATACTCATTCAAGGCATTCAATAAAGAACTTCCAACAAGCGTGGTTTTCATGTTCCACCATCACATGGATAATTCACTTCAAGCCTTAGAATTATGCACTTCATTAGTATCAGCAGTCAGACAACTTCCTGTCTGTACTTAAACTCTATTCTCTACATGCCTTTTACCACAGCCTTAAAACATTGCTTCTGTTTAAGCTGTACATTTAAAAGTCACACTGGCAAATCCCGCATTCCATCTCAGAGCTACTGGGATCAGACAATGGGATGTCAGTTTGCATGTATTCTTCGTCGCTGAGTTGAGCTCCTTGGCTCTCTGGCCTATTCGAGTCTAGGGCTCTTAATTGGTGGAGAAGATCTTGTATCTGCTTTTCTCCCCTCTCACTGCCTGTCCTGCAGTCTTGTAAGGATATTTGTTTATTCAGCCTCTTAAAGAGCTGGGCATAAGGATTTCTTCCTTCTTCCTTTTTCTTATACCTTATTCCCTGTTGAGGAACTACGTGTTTCTTGTAACTAGGCTTTTCAGGGACTCTACCAATCTCCCATTCCTCTAGCTCAGTATCTGTGCTTGAATCACGCTGCTGCCAATTATGAGCTAGCTGACGTGCACCTGTGCTGGCTTCTAGCTTACAAGTTCTACCACGTTCACTGCCAATATTGCAAGGTAAACTATCAGGGGAACTACTTCTGTCTCTTTCAGACACAGGCTCTATGTTCTGTTTAAAAGGCTTATAAGTTTTTCTGACCTGGTTCAGCTTTTCTTGAGGGCAATCCCTTCCTGGGAGGATTCTCGGCTGTTTCCCCAGAGACGTGGCTCTCTCTCTGCAAGGTGGCTGGCAATGGTCCAGGTAATTGAATCCCAGCTGGTCACGCTTGCTCTGAGCTCGGCCCCTTTTGGATAAGGATTCTGTTTCTGTTCCTCTGCCAAGAATGCCTGACTCCAAGGCTGTATCTGCATTCCTGGAGTCCCCTTTTTCTGGCTTTGCCAAAGGTAAGTTCCTATTTTGCCTTTTTCCTTCCTCCTGTAGCTCTCTGCGTTCCTCGTCTGATCTCCTCTCTGATCTAGCTGATCTTGCTGATCCTGCTGCTCGGGCTGATCCTGCAGATCTTGCAGATCCCTCTGATCTCGCTGAACCTACCACTTCCTGGTTAAGTGGAGTGGTTTGTCCAATCAGGTGAGAGTCCACCCCTTTCCCTGGTTGGCTAGCTCTCCCTGTCAGCCTAGAGCTAGGGTGTGGCTCCCTTTCTTTTCTCTCCTGCCCTGCAACTCTGTGCGCTGAGGTTTTAACCCTCAGCTGCCCTGTATTCCTGGCAGGTTCAGAGGAAAAAGTTTGTTTAAAAGCCTTTTTCTTGTGCTCTGACAGCTCTGCCTTGTCACACAACCCCCCATTTAAGATATTCCGTGCTGTCTGAAAACTTTCAGAACAGCCCGGAATCCTTCTCTGGTGGCTGTAGCTAAATTCGTGATCAGGAACTGTAGCTAAACGAGCTAATGCTACCCGTTCGTGCCAGGGCCTTAAAACGTTCACATGGAAGTTTTGTTGCTTCCCCCTCCTGGTTTCTACTGTGTAAGTGGTGGGTCCTATTCGTTTGATAACCCGGCAGGGTCCCCTCCAGGTGCTTTCAAACTTTGGTTTGCGACCCGATATCACTACCATGACCTTTTCACCAATTTCTAAACGCTTAGGTTTGGTGCGGAGGTTATAATCTTTTTTCTGCCTCCCTTGACTGGAGGTCAGATTTTCGCCTACTACCTGAGATGTACGCTGTACCCAGGCTCCTAAATTTCTTCGAAACTGGGGTCTCTCTATCTCTTCCGTAGCGGGTTCTACCCATCGATTTTTAGATCTCTGGGGTGGTTTTACTGGCCTATAGGGGGTGCCCTTCTGGCATGCGGGACACGCTCTACAATATTTTGCGGTCTCGCGATAAACGCCAGGCCAATAGAAATGACTCAAAAGCTGTTTCAAGGTGCCTTCTACTCCTTCGTGGCCCCCTAAGGGATGGATATGCGCTAAACGCAAAATCCAATTTTTAAAGGTATTGGGCACTACTAATTGCCTCCTGGTACCTTTAGAATGTGGATCCAAGGTTTCCCTATATAACACCTTTCTAACTAAGTGAAAATAGGGTAATGACCGTGCTCTCTTATTAGCCTTATCAAAAGCATAGGTCAAGGCTGGATCCTGCCTTTGTTCATCAGGGAATGAAGGGAATTTTGCTACCAATTGGGCCGGAGCCCAGGGTAACTCCTGTCCTGCCCTTAGTTCCCTCCGACTACGGGACCTGCACTGTTTCTCCCTGCGATTTTCCCCCTTCTTAAGTTTTACATGCTCCCGAGAGGGAGTTACCAACCCACTGTGTGAGGGTAGTTCTGCCAGGAGATCTAGTTCACTATCTTGGTCCTTCTGACTGGCCTTAGTTTGGGCACGTGTGGATACCAGACTTATACCACCTCTTTCTTTAGAGGGAGATATGTCCTGAATCCCCTTACGTCCCCTTGGCTTTTTACATTTTGTCGGAATGTTAGCTTCGTCCTTGACGGCTAACGCTTGTACTAGGCCTTCCTTAAACTGTGGACTATTCCTACCTAGAACTAAGGAATAGGGTAAGTTAGGCACCACCACTACTGGAATATCTTTCTTTACCCCTAGTCCGTCCACCACTACTGTGTGCACCGGATAAGGCCTATCCGCACCGTGTACACAGCGAATTTTAATCTTTCCTTCAGGGTGTCTTTCTGGGCACTCATCCGGGGTTCCTATCTCATTCCAGAATTCCTCTGAGACCATTGACTGGTCAGCGCCAGAATCTAACAGCGCTTCAATCTGGACGTCGTTAACAGTGACTGCTAATAAGAATCCCTCCCCCACCTTTTTGGAAGGAGTAGTCACTAGTGCTAGCTTAGCCTTACAATTTCTTCTCAGGTGTCCCTGTTGACCGCAAGAAAAACATTTACGTTCTTCCCACCCAGTTTTAAACAAGGGCTTCTTAGATGGACACTCTCCCACCATAATTCTTCCCTTTGTTACTGGCATTCTCAGGACTGACTGCTCTGAAACACCCATCCCCCGCTGTCTTATTGCCTCTGCCGCAAAGAAGCGATCGGCTAGCGTGATGGCATCTTTAGTGTTTCTACAGTCCTGTAGAACCAAGAAAGATTGTACTTCTTTAGGGACTGCCTCCAGAAATTGTTCTAGTACAATATCATCCATAATAGTGTCAAGGCTCCTGTTACTTGGTGAAAGCCATTTATGCACTAACGCTTTAATTCTATGGCATAAAGCCTGTGGTGACTCGCCCGGGTTTAATTTGCACCCTCTTAAACGGCGACGGTACACCACCGGTGTTAGGCCCAGCCTTTCTCTTATGGCTTTGACCACAGCGTCATAATCAGTAGCCAGATCATTGGGCATCTCTCTGTATGTTGTTAATGCCTCTCCCGTTAGGGAAGTAGCGAATCTGATGACCCAATGCTCTTTTGGCCATCCGCTCATGATAGCAATGCGTTCAAAGACTTCGATATGGTCATCTATATCGACTTCTTTAGACATTGGTCCTAATGACCACCTTCCTTGACCACACTGTCCAAGTCCTGCATTAGTTCCTAATGAACTAGAAACAGTTCTCAATACTTGAGTCGTCTCCTTTTGTTCTCCAATCCATGAAGTCAGCAGCTCCATCACCGGCTTCTGCTGCGCCTGGAACATCTCCGCCATGCGTTCCTGTGTCTGCGCTGCTCTCGCCTCCTGCTGCTGGAACCTCTCCGCTACCCACGACATCAGGTGTGCGGGCTCCATCCCGTTGTTGCTGAAATGACACAAAAGAAAACACACCAAGTGCGGCACCAATACACTCGCACCTGCCTAGCTCCCGGCTTATGTCTGCTTTACCCTCCCCCCTTGTAGCAGTATCCTTATACAAGCCTTCCCAGCTACTGGTTACCTGCTACAAGTGGAGAGTCTTGCTCATCAGGAATACGCTGGTGCTTGCACAGGAACTCTGGTCCGGCTTCACCGCTCTTGCACTCCTAACTGCTCTCGCAGATCCGGTCAGCTCTTTCTTCAGGCACTTTCCTTTTGTATTTGGGTTTTTTTTTTTTTTTTTTTTTCTTCAAGCTTGCACGAGGTTTATTCTCTCCTCAGGACTTCAACTGTTGGGGTTGGTATATCCTCCTTTCTGGACAGAGTGTTGAAAAATCCTCAAAACTACGCCAATAATGTGACGCCTCGTCTTACCAATTACACCAACTTGTGGCGCAGTTCATTTGGGAGACAGCGTCGTGTATGTTACTTTGTTATCGCTGTTCTCTGGTTGAGCAAAATTGTAGTTGTAGGCCCAGTGATCACAGCCAAAGCAATTTGAAGGTAAACAATAAGTTTATTGTTCCCAGCAGGTTTTCTTCACCCCAGAACAGATAATTAAGGATGACAACATGAATAAAGCAAATAAAGTCCTGTACCAATGTTCCCTGATACTTCTCAGGTTACTGTAGTCCAAAACAACTGTAGACTTTCTTAACAGCGATACTCATTCAAGGCATTCAATAAAGAACTTCCAACAAGCGTGGTTTTCATGTTCCACCATCACATGGATAATTCACTTCAAGCCTTAGAATTATGCACTTCATTAGTATCAGCAGTCAGACAACTTCCTGTCTGTACTTAAACTCTATTCTCTACATGCCTTTTACCACAGCCTTAAAACATTGCTTCTGTTTAAGCTGTACATTTAAAAGTCACACTGGCAAATCCCGCATTCCATCTCAGAGCTACTGGGATCAGACAATGGGATGTCAGTTTGCATGTATTCTTCGTCGCTGAGTTGAGCTCCTTGGCTCTCTGGCCTATTCGAGTCTAGGGCTCTTAATTGGTGGAGAAGATCTTGTATCTGCTTTTCTCCCCTCTCACTGCCTGTCCTGCAGTCTTGTAAGGATATTTGTTTATTCAGCCTCTTAAAGAGCTGGGCATAAGGATTTCTTCCTTCTTCCTTTTTCTTATACCTTATTCCCTGTTGAGGAACTACGTGTTTCTTGTAACTAGGCTTTTCAGGGACTCTACCAATCTCCCATTCCTCTAGCTCAGTATCTGTGCTTGAATCACGCTGCTGCCAATTATGAGCTAGCTGACGTGCACCTGTGCTGGCTTCTAGCTTACAAGTTCTACCACGTTCACTGCCAATATTGCAAGGTAAACTATCAGGGGAACTACTTCTGTCTCTTTCAGACACAGGCTCTATGTTCTGTTTAAAAGGCTTATAAGTTTTTCTGACCTGGTTCAGCTTTTCTTGAGGGCAATCCCTTCCTGGGAGGATTCTCGGCTGTTTCCCCAGAGACGTGGCTCTCTCTCTGCAAGGTGGCTGGCAATGGTCCAGGTAATTGAATCCCAGCTGGTCACGCTTGCTCTGAGCTCGGCCCCTTTGGATAAGGATTCTGTTTCTGTTCCTCTGCCAAGAATGCCTGACTCCAAGGCTGTATCTGCATTCCTGGAGTCCCCTTTTTCTGGCTTTGCCAAAGGTAAGTTCCTATTTTGCCTTTTTCCTTCCTCCTGTAGCTCTCTGCGTTCCTCGTCTGATCTCCTCTCTGATCTAGCTGATCTTGCTGATCCTGCTGCTCGGGCTGATCCTGCAGATCTTGCAGATCCCTCTGATCTCGCTGAACCTACCACTTCCTGGTTAAGTGGAGTGGTTTGTCCAATCAGGTGAGAGTCCACCCCTTTCCCTGGTTGGCTAGCTCTCCCTGTCAGCCTAGAGCTAGGGTGTGGCTCCCTTTCTTTTCTCTCCTGCCCTGCAACTCTGTGCGCTGAGGTTTTAACCCTCAGCTGCCCTGTATTCCTGGCAGGTTCAGAGGAAAAAGTTTGTTTAAAAGCCTTTTTCTTGTGCTCTGACAGCTCTGCCTTGTCACACTGATCAGCTCGCTGTTCCTGGGGAAAGTTAGGAAACCTTTCTGCTATCTCAGCTGGCACCCAGGGTAAGCCTTGACTAGACTCCATCTTAGCCCTTCCCTGTGCCCTGCAATGTCTCTCATGACGTTTCTGCGCTTTCCCTTTAACTTTCTCAGATGGTGGGGTTATTAAATCCTCATGGGAAGGTAAGTCTCCTAATGACTCTGTCTGTTCCTCCTCCTCCTGGATACCTGCCTTAGCCTGTGATCGGGTGGATACAAGGCCCCTCTTCTGCCCTAGACCTTCCACTAATCCCTGTTTAAATTGTGGCCAGTCTCTTCCTGAGACTAAATCAAAAGGAAGTTTGGGAACCACTGCTAAAGGGATTTCCTTTTGCACCCCCAAGCCCTTAACTAACAGCTTGTATGTGGGATACAATGAGGCAGCTCCATGAATGCATCTAATGCGTACATTACTCTCAGGGCTTCTATGCTCAAATTTTTCTTGGGCCTCTATTTTCTTCCAAAGCCTCCTAGACAGCATACTTTGGTCTGCACCAGAGTTTAAAAGAGCACTTGTGGTAATCCCTTGTACATCAACCAACAAAAGGAAACCTTCTTCAGGCTGTTTTAAGCTAGTACCCATTAGATTAGTGCAAAACTGGCATGCCTTTTGCAAGTGTTCCCACTTTCCACACTGGAAACATTTTTTCTTAGCCCATTTCATTGTTAGGACCATCCTTTGTCAAAGCCTTTCACGAGGCCACCCACTATGGGAAAAGTGCTATGGAAAAAGCACTCAGACCACATTTCTATATTACTCTGTTGACAACCATATCAGCTTCAGTAGCACGCCAATGTCTGACTTTGCTTGAGACTTGTGCACAAATAAATGATTTGGACCTTCTGAACAGACTCCTGGTATCATTGGTTTGTCTGCGCTCTGCTGCTACATATTCTTGGTGCGTTGGCCGGGAAGTTGTGGAATCAGAGTGTATATAGGGCAATATACCACAACTTTCCGCCTCTATAGGCTTGGTCCTGCCGGGATCGCGCCCTTCCGACGGGGGCTGCTCCCTGGCGCCGCCGGTCCCTTGCATCGGAGGGAGCTGGTCGGACCTCGGCGGGTGCCGGGCCCGGCTGGAGCCAACGCCTCGAACCCGAGTGAGGGGAGTCCGAGGTCCAACTCATGCGCCTGCTTGGGAAGTTTGAGGACCGGATCCGGTGAGTATAGTTTTGATTTGATATGTCTAGACAGATAAGAAAGAGCAGTGCTGCCATTTGAACTTGGAACTTGGAAAGAGAGCTTGATCACCTCTCAAAGACGGGCCGAGTAACCCCGCATGAGTATTTGCAGGGCGAAACCCCCATCTTCTTGTATTTTGGAAATTGAATAAGACTAGTCAGAATAGATAGAAACGAATGCATTCTGGGATACGTTGCTAGCATGATTGTGTGAATGAGAGGTCTGGCAGCACGGACCAAGCGAAGGTGGACCCCTGACTAGCGCATTTCCTGACCGGGCGACCGCGTTCAGGTCGCGAAAAGGGGGAAGCGATTGTCGTCTTGTCTTGTTATCTGTTTCCCTGATATGTTTCCAGGGCCGTGAGGACCCCTTACCCACGGTCCGCCCTCCTTTTTCCTTTTGTCTGTTGTTGCGCGCACACATCGAAATGGGAGGGGCGGAGTCTACTAGGAACACTCCATTAGAATGTATGATCGCACATTTTAAAGAAGGATATTCTGGAGACTATGGTATTAAAATGACTGTGGCCCGTTTACAGATTTTGTGTACTAGGGAGTGGCCCGATCTAGACCCTACCTGGCCCCGAGAGGGAACCTTTAATGTAGAAATTATCCAGTTAGTGCACCGTAGAGTGCGGATAGCGCACCCCGATCAGTACCCCTATAAATATTACAGGTTAAGTAATTTTGAAGATCTGCCCCCTTGGGCGCAGCGCTGTTATGAAGAACAGTGCAGAATAATGTTAGCGAAGACAGATTATAGTAAGAAAATAGAACAGCCTAGAAAGAAAGGGGAGGATAAGAAGTCCAGGAAGAAGCCCATCCTGGTAGATCCTGATTCCCCAGAAATGGTTCCCCGACAGCCTCGAACCCCGGGCCCAGTAAGAGCAGCCCGGCGTCCTGCCCCAGAACCCCCGAGACAGCAGGAACGGGACCCAACCCCAGACCTATTACCCAGAGAGCAGGAAGATGAGCTCCTTTTAATTGAAGAAGATGATTCTTCCGAGACAGAAAAAGGAGAGTCAGATACAGAAACAGAGCAGGGAGAGACTGAAAATTCCCTAAGCGATGCTGACAGTGTAAAAATGGTTGCCTGTACTAGCTTGCCAGTAAAATGTACATCTAAAGTAAAGCACGTAGAGAAGAAGAAAATAACCCCTGATAGGACAGTCACGAAATTATCTCTCAGATCCCAAAAGACGTCTACTGCCAAGATGATGCCCTTACGGCAAATCCCGGGAGTGCCCGTAAGGAATGATGATAATGAGGTGGTAGCGGGACCCCTAAGCTATGTGTATGTCCCTTTCTCTACAACTGATTTGTTAAATTGGAGGACACATTATGCCTCCTATACCAATAAGCCCCTAGAGCTTACAGAATTAGTGAATACTATTATGGAAACCCACCAACCAACTTGGGCAGATTGCCGCCAGCTCCTGACCACTCTATTTACGACAGAGGAGCGGGCACGAATTAGAAAAGCGGCTATTGATTGGCTAGCAGATAACCCTGTAGCTCCAGAACCAGGGACGGAAAGAATAGACAATCGGGAAGCGGCCCAGAGAGAATTCCCGAATGAAGACCCCCGATGGGATCCAAACACAGACAGAGGATCCAGAGCCCTAGCCCGTTTTCGCCAAGGCATAACCTGGGTAGGCACAGTATTACTTTCAGAAACAACATCCTTTCCAATCCTCTTTTCTGATACCTCAGCACCAACTTTCAGAGGGCCACCTGTTCTCTGACAAGCCTGTGCGGCTTCCATAAACCGTTCAGATAAAAGGGTTGCCTCTCCCAGGCTTTGGCAATTTTGCTGGATGAGAAAGGTTTGTAAATATTTCGGCACTGCTGACATAAATTGTTCTAGCATGATAGTATCCAAAATAATTTCTATACTCTTTCCTTCAGGAGCTAGCCATTTCAGAGCTAGTCCTCTGATTCTCTGACTCAGAGTTTTTGGCGTCTCGCCAACTCTCAACACAATAGCCCTAAACATTCGCCTATATACAGTAACAGTCAGCCCTAGGCGATCTCTTACGGCACCTCTTAACAGCTTTATAATTTAAGGTTTGGGCTGCCGGCATGGCTCTATAGGCGGCAAGCGCCTCCCCAGTTAATGAAGTTGCCAGCCTTACTGCCCACTGGGTCTCTGGCCAAGCTAGTGCCTGAGCCACTCTTTCGAAAGATTCTAGGGAATCATCTATATTATCTTCAGGTGTGAGTTTCCCAAAACTGAATGCCCCAATACCCTGACAGAGTCCCACATTGTCCACATGGGTAATAACAGGTGCCACTGTTGGTGTTGATTCAGCTCCTCCTTGGCTGCGCAGTGCAATTAACGCTTCAACTAGATCAAGAACTGGCTTCTGCTGCTCCCTCAGGGCAGTGATTGCTGCGTCCTGAGCCTGCTGTGCGATCTCCTGCTGCCGGGCAAATTGAGCTGCCATCCAGCTCACCAGTTCCTTGGGATCCACTCTTTAGTATCCTGTAAGAAACAAACAAACAAAAAAAACCACAAAGGGCAGCACCCTACAAATAGGTTTTTTTTTTTTTTTTCAAAATGCCCCCGTATATACACTTTCTTATCCATCACTGGTTATGCCCAGGTACTTTTTACCTTATACCAGTGAGGATTCTTGCTCATACAGGATCTTTTCTCCTGAACTGCTCCTGGATCAGCCTCTTTATTCTTCAAGACCTTCAGAGAAATTCCACTTTCAAGTTCCTGGCTTGAAAGTTTTTTTTCAGCTGTAAATCCTTTTTTGAATTCCTGGTATCCTTGATGTAAAAGTAATCCAAGAACTACGCCACTGTCACGCTCATAGCCCCTTACATATGTATGGAGGGGCGTGCTTGTTATATAGGATTCACCACTTTGGCAATGTTCCAGACTGATTATCTTGCAAAGGATTATGGTAAGGGTAGTCCAGTCATGCGGTGCTTGCCTTTGAGGTAAATGAAGACTATGGTAGTTGGCTCGAGTGTTAAGGCAATGACAGAATTTATTTATGAGGTAAATCAAAATGCACACAGATTCAATTGGTAACACCTTAGGATGTTTTCTCCAGGATTTATATTCAAAATAACAATACAACTGAAAGCTTATGCAAGTAACATGTAAAGTCCATTAAACAACGGAAAGTCTCTCAGCCACTGCTGACAAACCTGCTCAGCAGTGCTGATGTAGAGCAAATTAAAAGTAAAAGCTTCTTCACAAAACGGCTTTTCTTTTCCACATTCAAAGAACTTTTTATATCCAACATGTGCACAGCCTAAGCTGTGCTCTGCTTTGATATCAGCTGGGTAACAAGCTTCAATCAACAGCTTTTCACCTTCTCTGCACAAGTATTTCACTTCTCCCAAAACCTTGTCTCTTTCCACACAAACTTTCTGGTGTGCCAATTACTAGAACATTTCCTTTTACATTTCCTTTTATGTTTGATCCACTTTCAGGATTTCTTTGTGCTAGCAACTTTGCATAAAGAACAGTCCATGAAAGAATAGTCTTCCTCTGGAATTATATCTTGTTTGTCTATCTGCATGGGTTCTATATCAGGGTCTGGCTCAGAGGATTTTACTAACTGACCTCCATTAGGACAGGAACTGTTTCTAAGCACTTTGCATTGCTCTAGGTTAGACAAACGTCCAAAGTTCATACCTGAGTTAAAGCTGGCATCAGGCTGTCCTCTTAGATACTCTGGCCAGTATGCATTTTAGCTTTTATGACCTGTCCTCCAGTCTGTATTCCTGGACCTCAGGGCCTCTGCTTCATACCTCTTCCAAAAGGAATTCGTGTTCCTTCTCCCTTCAGCTGCTTCTGTCCTCTTACCGGCTGCTTTAGGGTTCCTAGCTGAAGTTCTCCAAACCCCTGGATTTCTCCAATCCCTTGAAGCTGGCTTCTCACAGGAATCTCTCCATGAACACGAATCTCTCTGAGCTCCTCTCTCCTTCTCCCTCTTCTCCTTCTTCTCCTCCCTTTCTGAATATTCTGTTCTAGTTTTAAAGTTCCCAGTTTCCAACCCCTCCCTTTCACTCCTCAGGTGTTGGTGGTCAAACTCCCTCCTGGCAGTTGAGTAATTAGGAGTGACGTAAGGGTTTCTCACTCTGGGCTTATACTCCTTCTCCTCATCTCCACTAGGGGCTTTCTGCAGGCCATTGCAGCCTGGAATAACCTGTCTTTTTGGAAAACATGCAGTTTAATTCCTCTGACCTGACAACACAGGTCCCTTGATTAGGGTAAATTCCTTTCCTTTGTCACTATTCTCTGGGCTCTGATAAGCTTCCTTATCACAATTGTAAGTTCTGATGAGCAGGGGCCATCATTGTATGTGCTTGTATAGCACTATGTATGCCTTGTAGCATTATACAAATGTTTAATAGTAGTAGTAGCCCAATTTTTGTATTTGTTTCTAAACTAATGGACATTGTAAACCACCAATATGCTAACGCCATTGTCGGTATATCAAATTCTGTAAATAAATTTGCAGATAAATAAAATAGGATTGCTATTTCCTTGCATATAAAGCCCTTTCCAATATTTTACTTCAGAAACCCATTGAAGTTATTTTGTTAAAGGACCAGCTGGGTTTAAAAAAGGTTTGGACAAGTTCCTGGAGGAAAGGTCCATAAGCCATTATTAAGAAGGGACCCAGGATATCAATGCTTGAACCAATACAAGCATTGTGGAACCTGTGTCCCTTGGGGAAACTGCTAGGTACATATGACCTAGATTGGCCACTGTTGGAAACAGAATACTGGGCTTGATGGACCTTGGTCTGACCCAGTATGGCATATCTTATGTTCTTATGTTCTTATGACCACTGAAAGAGCTGTGCTCATAAATATGAAGGAAAATGATGACTCAAAATGAAAGGAAAATATTCTTGCACACTTAATTGGGTCAGATTTGATCATTTAGGATACATACCATTTTAAAAGCTCACTTGCTACACCCAACTTTAACATAAGAGTTCATGGTATATATTGTGTAACACTATTTGAGATAAAGGGGCTTGTTTACAAAGCCGCGGTAGCGGTTTCCGATCATTCTCGGAGCCGCGGCCCCATTGAGAACGATCGGAAACTGCTACCGCGGCTTTGTAAACAAGCCCCAAAATAAATTTCACACAAGATGTTATTTCACCAATGATAATTTTAAATAAGGTAAAACTATTTGGTGTATGATGAATGGTATACATGCTCCTGTCTTTGGGTAGTAGAGAATGAGGACTGAGGATGTCCTCAAAGGCAAGCAAAACTTAGTAGCAAAGAGATAGAAAAAATGAACTTGAGCAGAAGTAGGTTTTAAAAGAACAGATCTGTATATAAGAGATTGTTCACATTAATTTACTCAAGAAGACTAACTAAAGGATTGCTTTGGATTTTGTTCTTCTACCTTCCTTCTGCTCTCTATAAATATGATAGGGGAAACTAGTATATATGTCACTGGAGATCTTTTCAAGATTTTGGCACCATCCTCTTCACCTTAAACATGTATACATGTGACAGTGTATCCAATACACATCTGAATGAATGGTGGGACCCAACAGGTAGCAGTATGGAGCCAGGCACTGGTCAGAACCAAGAAATAAAGGTGTCAAACTAGACATTAGTCTGAAACCAGGAAATGGGGGTGCAGAGTCTGCTGCGTAATGCCACAAGCAGATAGGCCTGCATCTGCCCATGTATCTGCTTGACCTAGAGCCTACATGCCTTCAGGCTTGTTTACTTCAGTGCTGATTTGATCCAGCAAAGATTTAGGTACACGCAACTCAGATAATTATCTCTGGTGCAAAATTATGATAAGCACTCGAGTATTACTGTTGCTGCTATGACTTCATCCAGGCTTGCCATTTGTTTTCTGCTACCAGCCTCATAATGATAACTATAGTTCAAAGAAAAAATTCAGCATAAGGCCTGCTTGCTTTCACCCTCTGATATGCTCTGTTGCACTACACCCCCTCCCTCTGCTTCCCATTACCATAGAAAGCTATGTGAGAGGAGGGACACTGCAGGGTCTGTAGGTAGACCCATGCTGAGGATTCTCTTCAAAAACAATTTTTTAATTCTATTTTCATTATTTGATATACTGCTGCCACTTCTGGCACTGCTAAACAAAGGGATGCATACATAAGATGGAAGAGGAACTGAGAGGAGGATCAGGGGTGCGATGATCGGAGAGAGGAAGGCACAATGGGAGATTCACCATTTCTGCTCCCAAAGGCTTTAAACAGAGCCTTGGTTTGATCCCATTGGTAGCTCTGAATTCACTCTGCCACAGTATTACCAAATTAGGAGTATATCTGCATGCATGGAGTGGAATCATGCACAGGTTAGAGCAGCAGGTCTAACATTTGGCCTGCCAGGTGTCAAAGTAATTCTGCCGGCAGTGGTTTCACTATAGCATACAGCTCTCTGTGACTGCACTCGCACGCTACAGTTCGTACTGTCTTTACACTACTCATTATTATGTAGCATGCGTTGTGATAAAGAGATGCGTACTAGGGGGCAAATAACACAGGATTTTGCCTTTTAATGTATATTAAGTACCAAAAATCCTGCATTTTCGCCTTAATGCACTTCAGTAACTGCCTGCCTAACATGGCTATCAAAATACTTTATTAGCTAAGTGTGCTATCTTAAGCACTTGGGGAGTAATTTTATAACCTGGCACTTACAAAAAATGTACAAAAACGTGTCCCTTTTTTTTATGCCTATTTTGTAAAAGACAAAACCTCCAATAATCCAACCTCACACATTAAATTTATTGAATACGAGGAACATCACAACATATGCACAATCGTTTTATCATGTGCCAAATAATTTCCTTGTCCAACAATTTTATATTTTTTAAACTGCTTTGAAATAAATACAGCAAAAATAGAATTCAGGATGTACAATTCATCCTGATACTAGTTCATGTACTTCATGTAGTTCCATATTTGTTGCGTATGTTTTAATTTGTTCTTGTAAGGACATATATATATATATATGTAGGACCAAGCGACCAATCCAGACCAGGCTGAATGAATATGGAAGCCATGTGAATACCAGCACTTTTTTGGACCCGATTGTGGAACACTGCCTTCAAATGAAATTTGAATTTAAAGATGTGAAGTGAAGAATTATTGTGACACTAAAGAGAGGTGGATTTGGAAAGTCACGTAAATAATTGGAAAAAATGGCGCGGATATTTCATCTCTGTACAGTGACATCACATGAATTAAATAATGAAACTGGGTAGTTGTCTAATTAAAATGGATTGAAGCCCTGATGTCATGCTGCCTTGCAATTGGTTAAGCTGCCTTTGAAAGAGCACCACCACCATTTCTTAAAAGTTGTTCAGTGTAGTGAGCAGTGGCAATGAAGGATGGATTGTATTTTTGAATACATTCCCTGAGGCAGATGTCTCGAAAAATAATGCTGTGTCATAGGATTTGCTCTTTGGTGAATTTTGGACACTGAAGCTAAGTATGAATTTTTGAAAACAATTGATAGCTGTAAAGATACATGAATTTATGAGTTACAATCGTATAATTGTACTTTATGAATTTCATTTTTACTATATTTATTCAATTATCAAACAGTTTAAAATATATAAAACTGATAGAGTAATGATTAGACTCAAGGAAATTAATGGACACATGATAAAATGATTGTGCATATGTAGATTTCCAAAGCTGTTTTGGTCCATTGCATTCAATAACTTAATTTAATGTGTGAAGATGGATTGGAGACTGTGGTATTATCTGCTCCTACTGATCATTTGTATAGTGCTACAAGGCGTAGACAGCACTGTACAGACACATGTAAAAGACGGTCCCTGCTCATCAGAGCTTACAATCTAGTCAAGACAGACAACACAACGGCTGAGGACAAGGGATGCATCTCGGGGAATGGTAAGGAAGCACATAGGAGATTAAGCAGATCAGGATCCAAAAGCAACATTCACTGGAGATCACAATAGTTTACAGAATTTTGTAAAAGCAACACCGAGGCCTAGGCACCTTTATAAGACAAGCACTCAAAAATATATTCCATTGTGCAGAAACGCTCTTGCACAAATTTACATCTGCTCCAAGGCAGGTGGCAAGTGCACGCATACAGTATAGTTTATAGAGTATGCAGATATATCGCAAACCTCTCTGCTCCACTCAAACCATGTCCCCATCAGGACACTGATGTGCAATTTTATCATAACAATATTACACATGTAAAACATGTTTTATATACAGAAAATGCCTTATAAAATGACTCTTTAAATATAACTTTACAAAGCTTAACTATACCCTGACTGCATCAGGCTCAAGAAAGCACTACAGAGTGGTAGTTACCATTGTAAACAGCGGTACACTAAAACTGGACTTACAAGACTGAGGTGACCTGCATAGGGCGATCATAGATAAACCCTAAATTTCATTGAGTGTGGGGATGGTGGAATTATGTATTCGTTTATTTATACATTTACAACAGTATTACAAACTCAAGGGCTGTGGGGACTTTTTTAAATCATGATAGAAGAAATAGAAGGGTGGCCCAGTTCTTGGTTCAAATATTGGTATTCTAGGAATCAGTGACGTAAATTGAAAAAAGGGACCCCAAAGCAGGGGGTTCACTTCAGAAGCAAAGGGCAGCTGCAAGCTAGCTTTTTTCTTCCTTGGGCCCCCTTGTTGCTTGGGTGGAATTTACAGAGTCAACATTGAAGATGGCAAGATTTTACATGACCTAGTAGAAAAGATAGGGGAGACTGCCATTGTAGCAAGATGTTGGGCATGCTTGCGGCAGATACGGAGGACAGTAGTATGAAAAAAGTTGTGAGGTTGGGTAAAAGATGGGGGAAGGAAATGGTGTTCTTTGGAATAGAGGAATTTGTGCATGTATCTAAAGTGGAGATATTCAGACTGGATGGGCTATCTTGGTCTTTATCTGCCATCATTAATCATGTTAAAATATCAACTTAACTGAAAATATCTGTACATGGCCCAGATACATGATCCATTCTTTGCTATTTCTCTGAATAGCATTGCAAGGAACCTTGCCACTGCAGAATTTATGTGCTAAACACGGCTGGAGACACTAGAAATCTGCAAAGCTTATCAAACTTCTTCCCTAAACTCCAGCAGGCAGGCTGATAGTGCAGTTTGACATTCAGCTTTTGAAAGTTATCAGCAGGAGATCAATTAGATGGCTTTCACACAAAGCTGACCAAATGCAGACTTTATTGGCCGAATGACTGTATTATTCGTTTGCAAAGTGTGGGAAGGGACTGCTCTTACCACTTCCGTCGGCCTGTAGTACTTGGGATCAACAGTCACATGGATCTTGCCACTGTCTTTGCAACGACCCACTTCATTTTCATTCTTCCCCTCCCACCTGTAAGCAAAATCAACACTTAATCACTCTTAATTACTTTAGTGCTCTGATCTTAGGAACATTTGGCTAGCTGTAATTTTCTTCCAAAGCTGGTGGGAATGCTCTCTGCAGGAGAGTGCAAACTCATCAGGCCCCGGGAACAAAGGCGATCCAAAAACCAAACAGCAGCTAGAATGACTTCTAAAGTCCAGGGTTTCATCTGGTGTGAGTTTTGCCAACCCAAGAATGTCAAGCCATATGGACAGAGCATCAGAAGCATAATAAAAATGGCACCTTGAAGTGCTTCAAATGTTTCAGTGTCTTGAAGTAATTAGTTGCTGAGCTCTGTTTCGCAACTTTTGTCAGAAGTCAAGGAAGCGGCAGGTGTTGGGTTTGGTTGTGTTACTAAGATGAGCAGCTGTAGCCCAACCATCCTTACCACCACTCAAGACTGTATATCCCCCATCTAAATATCATATGCAAAACTGCAAGTAAAGAGTATAATTCTGGGGGAACAGGAGAACTAGCAGCTATAGCAGGAAATTATATGGTGTCCTGTCAACAAGAAATACTGCCCAAAATCTGCAAATTGTTCTGTAAGCTCTTTTTATTTTACTAATATTACTAGCCTGTAAATTATTTCTTTCCAAGTTTTACCTTAAACAGTTAGGAGGTTATCCCAGAACATGAATAAGCCCTTTGGAAGTGTGGCGTAGACATTTTTATAAGAAAAATGTCTACTACCGTATTCTGAAACTCCACAGTCCTGCACATACATGGCGCTAGCACGGGGGTCTCAGAATGTGGGCAGGAGGTGGCAGAACGTTGGCAGGAGGTGGCAGAATGTGGGCAGGAGGGGGCAGAACGGGAGCATGGTTAGTATCTGAGATGTATAAAGCGTATTCAGGAGAGGCCCGTGTACGTCTTCCATGTTTCCCACACAGAAGCCCATGTTATTCCTGCAGAAACATGGAATAAAGGCAGGATTTAGAAAAATTTCTGCTCAGCTCAAAGCATCCCATATTGAAGAATGGTTGTGACAAGTATGCTTTGAACTGTTGTGTCTGCAGTTTGGAGTGACACAAGATGCAGGTGTAAAGAAAAGAGCAGAGGTGCGGGAAGATTGTAAGGTATAGAAACAATATTAAACATCCCTACAGAAACATTGAGAGGAGCAAGTATGTTTATTCTGGCTATGCTGACATTTGGTGTGTGTGCAATGGAGCTATTCTAGGGTTCCCTAATATGTCCTATGTTCTGGAAAATGGGACTGATGATGTAGGGCTAGTATGTGACTGAGCATGGAAAAGATTCTTGTTGGAGTGATAAAAGCAGATTAGATATGCAGTCCTGGGACGCCATGCTATTATGTTATAGCAGCTGTTGTTTATAGGTGCAGGGGATCATCTTGGCAGAAGTATATTTAATGTGAGTGCAAATGAGAGTGTGTTTGTGGGTGGTATGAGGGTTGCACAGGAGGATCTGTGTGCTCTGCCACAATTCTGGGGGGACATGAATGCCTGGCCAGTACCTGGAACGTAGGGATGACCAGGTCACTAGGATCACTAGGTGCCGGTGTGATGGGGGTCAGAAAACTCAGCCAATGTTCTCTATAGCAAAATGTGAAAATATAGCCCTGTAAAACAGAAATGCCAAAAATGGGGTCAAAACATCAACTTGCCCTAGTGTAAAGTGCTCCTTTCTATGTGGTATGTAGTTTATGCGTAAAAAAAGGGAGCACGTTACGCTAGGGTAAGCTGATGTTTCGCACTATTTTGGGCATTTTGTTTTACTGGCCTCTTATTCTTGACAGGGATATATTTTCACATTTTGCTATAGAGACCTTTTGCTTATTTCTACTGGTCCATAATTAGCATTGTGCAGACTGTTTTCAGAGATGTCCAATGCACGATTAACTGAGGAGTTTGTCTATCGCCATGTATGCTCTGATGGCAGCCATGTCAGGACAGACATATCACATTAGACTTACTGTTATTACAATCAATGACTGCACTGAGCTTACTTTGCAGTGTTCTGGGCATCCAATCAACTCATATATTTAGTCTTGTTGGCATCCGCATTTAGGTCTGATCAGTATTCATGTGTTATTTGCATGAACACAACGCTGTCAGTGAGAGGAGCAGCTTAGGGAATACATATTCTAACAGGGGAGGCTGAGGCGGGTGGCATCGTAGATGTTCATCTTTTCAGAATTTCATGAGGGCGGAGACGTCCAAGCCATTTAATACACCTACGTCTCCAATTCCGGACACATGGGTGCGTCCATACCGGAATTGGGTTTAAAACGTCCCCGTCTCCGATTTGGACATGCCCGCAGCCTAGACGTGAATGCTATGGAATCAGCCTTTTAAGGGATAATTTTAGAGAGGAATTTTTGCATGCATATACAGTAAACCCATAAAATGCGCCATAAAATTCTACCCTCCATACAAGAACATGCTATCATAAGTAGGCACTTAGTTGTACATGACCAGGGCATAGGCATGCTCAGGGGAGGAATTTGATGGGTGTACAGCTGGTGTTATGAAGTAACGTGTGGGTTATAAAGTATACTACAATATGTACGTCAGCTGCATACAGTACAATTACACAACTCCCAAGCTGGTGTAAAGGTATGCAGCTTCATTTTACCCACAATTGCTGCAGGTTTTGTGCTAGTATTTTACAAATGTACATAGACACCTATGTATCTTTATAAAATAAGAACATAAGATAGATGCCTGCTTGGCCTCCCCATCAAGGAAATCCATTATAAAACTACCCTTATACTGCAGAATTTTTTAACCTTTATTTTGCAAGTTTTCAAAATTACAAGAAAAATATCCAAAATAAATCAGAGAGACAGATTCACCTACATCCCCTCCCCTCCCCTTCCCCCTCCCCCTCAAACTTAATCCATCTTTCCTAGCAAGTGCATAGACAGTCAATGGGCAATAAGGGACAGACAGATCAATCTGCTAGTGCAAGACAAAAGGGACAAAAGGGTCTGCATTACTATAGCGACTCACTGCATTTTTGCACCAGATCCTGAAGTTGCTTGCACCACTCTGTCACATTACTGCTTAGCAGTTGACATTTTGAATTTAGCAAACTGACTGTATTCCACCAAAGATGAAAACTCATCAGATCCCAGTCTCCCTGCTTGCAGTTTTGTAAAATAGTTTTATAGTCGCCATAATTAAAATATCTAACAAGGCAAAAGTTTCTAAACCTGTTAATTTCCTTTCCTTGATTTCTGCTAGACCAATCTAAACAAGAGGGTTATGCACAACAGCCAGCACATGGAGGTAGAACAGGACAACTCTCAGTGATGCATCACCTGTATAAGTGGTGGTGCAGCACTGGAACTTGCCAGTATAATACTTCCCAAGCAAATGTAGGAGTACCTACAAAAACTCAGGTTAAAAACATGAGCCAGTAAACACATTCAAAAGCACTCAAATTTAGTGGGAAACAACTCCAATGCCACCTAGAATATAATCCTGAGAACATCATCCAGCAGCAGACAAATAGAAGGAACTTACAGGGCTGCAAGAACAGTCTTCCATGGGTGGGTTCTGGACCGGTCTAGCAGGTATCAGAGAAAGGAAATTAATGGGTATGGAAAATTTCACCCTCCTTATCATCCTGCTAGACCAGTCCAGATGAGTGGGACTTGCCCAAGCAGTTAGAAACCAGAGTGGAAGGAAGAAAACACTCCCTTAGGGAACATCCTCCCAAAGGTATAATCTCTGTTAGAACCAACTTCTAGCCTGTAATGCTTCACAAAGGTATTCGACCACATTGCCCTGCAGATGTCTCTCAGAGTCACCAAACCAGCCTCTTTCCAAGACAAAGTCTGAGCTTTCATAGAATGAGCTCAAAGGTCACTCAACACATGTTTATGATTCAGTAGATAAACTGAACCAATAGACTCCTTAGTCCAGTGAGCAATGGAGGATTTTGCTGCTGCCTAACCCTTCTGGGACCCTGCAAAAAGGACGAACAGATGATCTGACACTCTCCTGACATTTTACACTCTCAAGGTGGTATCCTGCTGCAACTCTTTCCATCTCAATCAGGCATATCACCTGATTGAGATGGAAAGGAGTCATAACTTTAGGAAGAAAGAATGCCACTGTCCTCAAGGAAACTGAACCAGCAGAAATAGACATAAACAGACTCCGACATAACAAGGCCTAAGGCTCAGAGAGACACCAAATGGAAGTAATAGCTACCAAGAAAACTCAAAGAAAGTGAGGCTCACCTGGGTGAACTGCCAAGGACATTCCTTGCACTTTCCACATTAGCATGCTATAGCTGCTACCTGCACCTTAATGAGATTAAGTGCCAGGCCCTGATCAAAAGCCAGCTTGTAAAAAGGCCACGATGGAAGACCTGTCAAGAATCCCAAGCCTGCTAAGTCCCCGAGTTGGCGTTGCCAGGAAAAGCTATGCTACCAACAGAATCTGGGGGCAGCTATGGAGGAGGGATCCAGGGAGGTACAGTTTAGGGAAGAAACCCCTGGGGATAGCTCAGAGCTCAGCAGTAGGGGCTGGGGAAAGACCTAGGAAGCTTCAGGAGGACCCAAGAAGAAGAGGAGGTCCTTAAACATGCCTGAGAGCAGGTTTTGGAGGTGGATGGGGTTCTAGTAGGTAATGGAGAGTCTCCTGCAAGAACCTTTTCCTACTTTGTGATAAAGGGAGATTTATTATACAGAGTAGCCGAGGGTGCCCTAGAGGGGGAAAAGGTAGAACAACTGATAGTTCCCCAGCCCTATCATCAGCAGGTGTTATCGATGGCCCACAGCCATTTACTAAGGGGACACCTGAGAATGGAGAAAACACTAGATGTGTTTTAGCCTGATTTTATGGCCCAGGGTCAATAAACAGATGCAGTTATAGTATACCGCCAGTCATGCCCCACCTGCGAACTTCAAAATTCCACTAGAGTCTGACCTGCCCCTCTATGCCTATGCCTATCATTGAAACTCCATTTGAAAGAGTGGTCATGGACCTGGTAGATCTCTTGGAGCGAACCACCCGAGGCAACAACTATATTTTAGTCATATTAGACTACACTACCCGAATATGAAACTACTATGATTGCGAATGCTCTCTGGGATGTATTCTCATGGGTGGGAATACCCAATGAGATCCTCACAGATCAAGGAACACCCTTTGTATCCAAGGTGATGAAGCAATCAAAGTGACGTGTGTCTTGGTGAAGGTCAAGATTTTGCAAACATCAGTATATCACCCACAACAGATGGTCTTGTTGAGCGACTCAATAAAACTATGAAACAGATGTTAAAAATGTTTGTGCAGGAGGATGGGATGAATTGGGACATTCTTGTATCCTATTTGATGTGTGCCATCCATGAAGTACCTCAGAGTTCCACGGGGTTTCCACCTTTTGAGTTGCTCTTTGGAAGACAGCCAAAAGGCATATTAGACATGGTAAGGGAAACCTGGGAAGAATAACCCCGTGCCAGGTATAATTTGGTGGAGTACATTATACAAATACAAGACCAGCTGAGGAAAGCCAAAGAGGTGGCCAAACACAGTCTGGAAAAAGCCCAAGTCAAGCAGGCCAGGGGCTACAACTGGGCAGCCATGCATCAAACCTTCCAACCGGGAGACAGAGTTTTAACCTTGCTGCCCTCATCCAAGAGCAAAATACTCTAAATGGCAGGGGCGCTATGAGATGGAAGAGAAAGTGAGGCCCATTAACTACAAGACTGCCCAGCCAGATAAACAGAAGAAAGCCAAAATGTACTATTTTAACCTATTGAAAAAGTGGACTCCAGAGATGGCTATGATAGTACAGGGAGATGATTTTGTGCTGGAAATTTCAGCCCTGTCTGATCCAGCTCAAGTCCCAGTTGGAGACCAGCTCTGAAAGTCTGATCCACTGGAACCTAAAGGTGTTCACCATCTGCCCAGAACAAACCCACCTCATTTGTCATGATATCATTACTGACCCTGGGATAATTATCTGGCAACAACTGTATTGGATTCTGGAGGCCCGGCAACAGGCCCTCGCCAAAGAGCTGGAAGAGATGTTTAACCTGGGATTTATAGAAGAGTCTATGAGTGATCATCATCTTGGTTCCTAAACCCAATGGAAGCATCAGATTCTGCACTGACCTCCGGAAGATCAATGCAGCTTCTAAAACTGGAAGCGTATCCCATGCCCAGAGTAGATGAGCTAATCGAGTGACTCCGTGGTGCATGCTTTATATCAACCTTGGATTTGACCAAGGGATACTGGCAGGTGCCCCTGACTCTGGCTGCCAAGGTGAAGACTGCTTTTTCAACACTGGAAGGTCTGTTCCAGTTTACAGTGCTGCCCTTTGAATTAGACAAGGCTAAAAATGCAAAAAAAATCTGAGTTTTGGCGTTCGGCTCCTGACTTTGGCGCCCATTGGGATGTGCTATTTCACAAAATCTACTATTTACACATCTGCATGGCAGCACATAGAAATGTAAGTAGGGAAAATCACTTCTTGTATATGTGTAAGTGGCGCTACTTACACAAACAAAGCCACCAGTGCTGTTGCTCTTTCATTGAATGTGTCCTTCTGTAAAATAGCTTCTTGTCATGTAGACACTACCAAATATATGTACACTTTCTGTAGGACTGTACATATTTTATAAAAGGCTCTGTGTTCAGCAAGTTTTTTATAAGATTCCATTTTAGTTTTGCATGCACAGACCTAAACGTCAGGTTTCTGATCTAGGCACCCTGTAAAAATGAAGTCTTGAAAACACTTTGTCATAAACTAGGAACAACACAACAAATTAAACTATCACAATGTAATGTTCTCCGTTTACATTGGTAATCCCTGAACAAACAAGGTAGATTGAAACAATAAAACAAGCAATAGTAGAACATGTAAAGGACAATTAAACAAAAAAAGACAGAAATGACATGAAAAAAGCAAAAAAGATGAAGCAGTCATTGTTCACAGTTGCAACTGAGGAGACTAAGGGATTTATTTTATAAGACCTATTCACAAATTACCAGTGCACTATTGGGCACAGATGTAAATCGTATCCACGTGCAAATGGCATTTTAGAAAGGGTCTGGTTTACCCGGCAATATCTTTAGTATGTCAAAGCTTTGAGGGGGCTGTGATGTATTCCTCATTTCATATAGGAAATGCTATGCAAGCCCAAAATTCTGCACATACAGTTTTACACCTACCCCATGGCACATGAAGATTTTTAAAAAGTGTGAATTTCAGCCAGTCCTTTACAGGAGGCATTAAGAGCGTTATGCTCCTTAATTCCCCTTAGTTTACTCCCCTTAGTTTACTTCCTCCTCCAAACTGAGCATCCTCTGTAGTTAACCAGCAGCAGCTACATATCTAAGTTTGCAAAATAGCTCACATGTTCGTGTAAATGCTGAGATTCACATGTGGAAGCTGTGAAATGTTGGTTCTTACACACGGAGGTTTCCGGGTTTCCTCTATTGGTTTTTCCCATGTGTAAATTTGTAAAATGGCGCCTCCCATTGCATGTGGATGTCTATGGCACATGAGTTCATGCGCTTCCTGCTACGTATTTAGAAACAGCACTATGTTTAGCAGAGCCACTTCTAAAATACCGTTGGAACTGAGTATGTCCCAACCTCAACATTTCAATTCCTATCTCCACATACTAAAATGTGCCTTCACAGGCTTGACCTGCAAAAACCTTATTGGGCTAGAACATAGATCAAGAACACTTTTAATGCCATCTCTGCACCTCAAAGTAGAGTTTGACTCATGGAAATATTACTGATAAACTTATGGATTTGATATGTATGATAAAGGTACGCACAGATAGTCCATACAGGTATAACTTTACCTGAACTGAGTTAGGGTCATTCCAGGAACAGGGTTAGGGAATTTTGAAAATATGCGTGAGCAAAAAAATGAATCCAAAGAATTTGTGCAGGCCAAAGAGTAGGTTTTAATGTAAACACAATCATTTCCTGGGGTAATTTTTAAAGTGGAAGTAAGCACATAATATCATTTTGAAAATTCACTTGAACCTGCACAGAAAAAATTATACGCATAGTATTTATGCATTGGCCGAGCTATAAAATTAACCCCTTATTGTATTTTTTTTTGGCAATATATGTAAAATCATCAAGCCAATAAAGTTATCTGTACCTTTATTAGAGAAAAAGGGGAGCATGACTTACTTACAAAAAACAAAATCACATTGCTTTCCATCTTTCCTTGCATCCTTGTCACAAGTTGGTGAATGGGGTGAAGATCAGAATTTAAAGAGTCATTGGAAATTGGCTGAAGTCATGCTGTAAAAAAATTCTACAATGGTCCCTGGAACTGACTGAGATGGTTATTGCATTTCACATCGGCAACACTTGAGCTGGGATTTGAAATGGCTCTCGGGTGAGAGATTCTGTAACAATGATTTAGCATTAATATACAGACAATACTTACCTTTATTCAAGATTTACACTGGTTTTTATCTGCTGGGACGTTTCAGCAGCATCAAAATTGGGAAACGAACTGCCTACATCAATTACAAGTGAAAAGAGGAAAAAGGTTATGAACTTTTTGTTTCCTAAGAACTGAGCAGGCTGGACTTTGCAGTCATGGCTTCTGGGATGAGGTGGGAGAGGGGGTAGAAGTAAGCGGTAAGAGGCAGGTGATCAAGGGTGATTTGTGGTGTTTTGAAGAAGATAATAGATGGAGGCTGTGTGGTGGGTCAATGTTTAGATCTGAAGCAAAGAAATGTCTGGAATTGTATGATTTTTATATTTTTACCTCTGTGGTTTGTATTTTGATGTATTTGTACAGCACTTAAGGGGGTACTGGTTTCAATTCCCGGAGGGCGGTTTATGCATTTTAAAAAATAAATAAAATAAATTTAATGTTCCTGTATTGTGGAGGTTTATCATGACCTGTGCTGTTCATCTATTCAAGTAATAATTGCCTGGTTATATGGTGCTTTGGTCAGCTCTGTTAGAAAGGTGATTCACAATTTTTTAAATTAAACTACTTAACTACTCAGGACATGTGTTGTCTTAATTTACTGTTTTTAATGTTCATTTCTTCTAAAACCCTATGCTTGAGGTATCAGACATTACTTCTGGGCTAAACCCTGGGCACTAGTACTAATTACAGCCATCCACAACTGCGAAGACGCTAAAAGGATTAGTTCCTTAATTAGTGATAAATGTATTAAGGGAAAGGAAATCGTGCCATCCTTCATTATAATAGGCAAAAGAAGGCAGGGAAGGATTGATTCCAAAATAGAAAATAGTAAGATTTCAAAGAGGGGGAAGCCTATGTAGCACAAAATTTTAAAAAATGCTGGCTGCAAACTAGTGGCCCAAGGACCTTAAAGGTCAATGAAAAAAATATTTAAAAGACTACAAAAGGGTTTATTGATTGTAAACATCTAAAATATATAATTTAGCAATTTCTTTTATTGAAATATAAACTAGCTAAATATTATTTATTGATTTTTCAAGCAAGGCATTCGTTTCAGAATCATCTTAGTCCCTGAAAAAGGAATTTTAAAATTGTGAGTGACATAAAAAGAAATTGGCATACAGTATTAGCATGAGAACGACTTGCATTCCATGGAGGCAGCCATGAATATTTCTTTCATGTATATTCATTGTGGTTATCCTGAAAACCTGACTGGCATTAGAATCAGCCATGTACGTCTGGGGCCGGCGACCGCCCACTGCCTGACCTAATGCCACCCTGATCCTCCCTTTTCCTGCCCCGTCTAACTTCCCCATACAACCAGCGTCGTAGTTAGACGCCGGCAGGAAGGGGCACGAATAGCGGGGATGAACATCCCTTTGGAACGTCCATCCCCGCTATTTGTGGGACAAAATAACCTCCTATATGAATGGGGTGTTGGGGGGGGGGCAGGGGATCAATCACAGCTTATGGATGGATGGCTGAGGGAGGTTGAGGATGGGGGTTGTGGTGATTTATTTTTAAGTGGCCCCTTTAGGAAGCTCCCTGGTAGCATCAGACCATGTGTTAATGACTTGCTGCTCCCAGGGAGGAAAGATAACGCAGCTTCGAGTGAGGTTATCTTTCCATAGTAATAGTTACAGTTTATTAGACTTGCTAGACCACTCTTTGTAGGGATATGTACAGAGTGGTTTACAATAAAAAGTTTGTCACAGACATAAGAAAAAAACGCAAATATTAAAACAGGAAAGTTGTGACACTAAGAGACAGCAAAGTTAGTGCTTGCCTAGCCATCATCCATGAAGAATGCAGCTTGCGAGGTTAAACACAAGTTGCACTGTTCAGTTTGCATAACATTGAGATGCTCTGCATGCATTTGCATGCCTTCCATCTCATTATTTCGCTCACGATGCATTAAGCTAATGTGTGTTAAGGGCAATAATGCATGCCTTTGCCATTTAGAAGGTAATTTTATAAGAGGGCGCATAGATTTCCTTGATATTATTCTAAGCTAGAATTTTTGTTGATTGTTTATAACTGATTTTCAGCAAATCTCATGCACGCATGACACCAATACTAAGGGAAGGCAATGTTCAAGTCTTTTTTGTGAGTAAAACAATGGGGCCCTTTTACTAAAGGTTTTAATGCATATTAATGTTCTTAACAGATGCTAAGTGCCCACAGCCCTCTTACTTCTATCGGGCAGTGGCATTTAATGCATGTTAGTTATATTAACGCACTTCAACGTATATAAAATAGCCCCTATGTTTTTTGCAAGGAAATGAGCTTCTTTGAAAAATGCCCAAGTTCCACAATTGCTTGTATGTTTACCCATATTCAACAGAAGCGTTTCCAAGGACAGGCTTGGGGCAGACATATGAAACAACTCATTCAGGTCTGTATTTTATGGAAACTGGATTTAGCTCACGCTTCTCTCAGAAGTTCAAGGCAAGTTATATTCAAGTACTGTAGTTATTTTCCTGTCCCCGGAGAACTTACAGTTTGAGTATGTACCTGAAGCAATGGTGGGTTGAGTGACTTGCCCAAAATCATACGGAACGGCAAAGGGAGTTTGAACGGAACAAGGAGAAAGACATCATGGTTGGCAAGATAGAAGGTCAACGCAAAAGAGGAAGGCCAGCAATGAGATGGCTTGATACAATAACAGCAACAACGGGTACCAGTCTGTCAACTATGAGCCACCTGACTGAAGACCAAACACAATTTTGGTCAACTATCCAGAGGGTCGCCATGAGTTGACACCGACTTGATGGCACTTAACAACAAAAAAAGCATCCATTGTCAGCCCACTTCTTTAACCATTAAGCTACTACGAGGTACTACTATTATCAACAGTTAACATTGAGTTGAAGGCACACATTGCATTTTTTACTACTATTTACTATTTTATAGCGCTACTAGGCATACTGCAGGAAATAGCACTTGCAGAAAAAGGAAGGTACAGGTGTCTGCGGTATTTTTTTACTTTGCAATAACTGGTGCAAAGTCCATGGGTAAAATGAATCCTTGGACTCTGCAGCTATGCGGGCAGTATGAACATTGTTCCTTAAAACAAGAACATCATCAAGTTCTCCCTTCCAACTTGTTTGCAACAGCAGCCGCTTGGGGGTATACTCTGGGACAAAGGTTGAAAATTCACAGCTGCACGCCTTTCAAGAGTGTGGCAGTTTGTCACACTTACAAAAATTGACATATGCAGGATCTAATGACAATTTATTTTGGATTACTGTACATACATATTTTTGTATGTAATGTGGGATATTAGTTATGTATTGTAACAAGAATTGTTGTTTTTTTTCTTCTCTTTATTGTCAAAACTATCAGGAGACATTCAAAGCTATTGAGTATTGTTCTCAAGAAGTACATATGGTAACTATCATAACATATTCCAAAGAATTAAACAATGCAATGAAATCTCATCAGAACCAAGCACTGTCCTACCCTTTGATCTGTTTTATAATTTTCATGCAATCATCAGAGACTTTTGGCAAAACTAAAGAGTCATGGGATAGGAGGCAGTGTACTACTGTGGATCAGGAACTGGTTAAAAGATAGAAAGCAAAGGGTAGGGCTAAATGGCCAATTTTCCCAATGGAGAAAGGTGAATAGTGGTGTACCGCAGGGATCTGTGCTGGGTCCGCTGCTTTTTGACATATTCATAAATGACCTGGAAAGTGGAATAACGAGTGAGGTTATCAAATTTGCAGATGACACAAAACTATTTAAAGAGGATTGTGGAAAATTGCAAGAGGATCTTGATAAATTGGAAGACTGGGCATCAAAATGGCAGATGAAATTTAATGTGGACAAGTGCAAAGTTATGCACCTAGGAAAGAACAACCCAAACTATGGTTACACGATGCAAGGTTCCACATTAGGAACCACCACCCAGGAAAAAGATTTAGGCGTCATTGTGGATAACATGTTAAAACCCTCGGCCCAGTGTGCAGCGGCGGCCAAGAGAGCAAATAGAATGCTAGATATCATAAGGAAAGGAATGGAAAATAAAACAAAAGATATTATAATGCCTCTATATCGTTCCATGGTGAGACCGCACCTTGAATATTGTGTGCAATTCTGGTCGCCGTATCTTAAAAAGGATATAGCGTTATTAGAAAAGGGTCAGAGAAGAGCCACCAAAATGGTAAAGGGGATGGAAGGACACTCCTATGAAGAAAGGCTAAAAAGGTTAGGGCTCTTTAACCTAGAAAAGAGACGGCTGAGGGGAGATATGATAGAAGTCTATAAATTAATGAACGGAGTGGAACGGGTAAACGTAGATCGATTGTTTACCTTATCAGAATATAGAAAGACTAGGGGACATACAATGAAGCTACAGGGTAAACTATTTAAGACTAATAAAAGAAAATATTTTTTCACTCAACGTGTAATCAAACTCTGGAATTTGTTACCGGAGGATGCAATAAAGGCTGTTAGTGTAGCTGGGTTTAAAAAAGGTTTGGACAAGTTTCTGGAGGAAAGGTCCATAAACCATTATTAAGAAGGGACCCAGGATATCAGTGCTTGACCCAGTACAAGCATTGTGGAACCTGTCTCTTTTGGGGAAACTGCTAGGTACGTATGACCTAGATTGGCCACTGTTGAAAACAGGATACTGGGCTTGATGGACCTTGGTCTGACCCAGTATGGCATATCTTATGTTCTTATCCATCTACACTTCCCTACTACCTATAATCTAGTATGCTGAGACACTTTGTTATAATTTGACCCTTTGCAAGTTCTGGTCTACATTTTTTCCAGAGACTATAAGAACTCTGCACTGCCATGGACCCCACTTTTTCCCTCTTTTTTATTTTATCAGTTCCCCATTTGGCAATTCATTCATAAGACTCTACCAGTATTTCATCAAAGCCTCTTTCACATCAAAAATTTCAGGATTACCTTTTTTGCCAGTTAGAATGCCACTTATAAGAACTTTTGCTTAGATTTATATCAGTGGTTCTCAACCCAGTCCTCCGGGTCCCCCAGGCCAGTCAGGTTTTCAGGATATCCACAATGAATATGCATGAGATAGATCTGTATACAATGGAAGCAGTGCATGCAGATCTCTCTCATGCATATTCATTGTGGATAGCCTGAAAACCTGACTGGCCTGGGGTTCCAGAGGACTGGGTTGAGAACCACCGATTTAGATAATCCGACCTTTTTTAATGGGTTCTCATCCTCCAACAGCCCTATCCCAGAAGTCTATTCCCAATTAGTATGCAAGACTCCTTCTAGACTTACCCTACCTGCTGTCCACAGTACTTGCATAAGACTACATTCCAAAAATGAGTAGAGCAAAGTGCCCACTTTAACTTTACAATTATTGCAGGATCCATCAGTTCATAAGTTCATTTTTACCCCCTTTTGTTTGGTAATATATTCTCTATGAAGAATCTGGTATTACATTTCTTGAAGGGGAACACTGCTCAGGTATTTGTGCACCTGCACAGAAAATCTCTCCATATGTTCTACTTCTACTGCCTCCCCTAGATCGTTTGTCCACTGGGATGCTAGTAATTCTAAATAAGAAGCATCTTGCTGATTTTGCCCTGCTCAATACCACGTAGAAACTCTATTCGTTCTGGGAGTAATCTGAAAAATTCCATTGTCTGGCTCAGTAAATTTAACCTCCTCTTCCAGGTCACCTCAAATATCATTATATTAATACTGTGTCTGCAGCATTGCCAACAAGTGGGAATCTTCCACTGCTGTTCAAGCAGGTCAAACATATATCTCCCAACCCTGACCAGCTGTTCTATGTACTTATACCCTCTTTCTGCCCATGGATGAAAATGGGATTTGTCCATTCCTATAAGGAATGCCGGATTGCCAATAAAACTTGCAAAAGGGGATCCACCCTTTGCTTTATCCAGCCTACTGCTCCACCAATCCCAAGCTTTCTTGAGGGGCTGTAATAGCTACAATTTATGTCCTCTGACTTTCCAATAGGACATATTAATTTGTAAAAAGTTAAAAAAGTTATGTGGGTGACTCCAATTGTCTATCTAGTTTTCTGTTGAATATTTAGAACTCTCCATGTGCACTTGTATCCAGTACAATAGTGCAGCTGCATTATAAAGACTGAGGTTCAGAAACTCCAGGCCTCCTCTCAATTTATTTAAAATGAGTTTTGCATTTCCTGTATGTGCATTCCTATATTTCTATATAAAGGAAGCTATTAAGCCTTTGTACATTATTAATTCTTTCCTATTTATCCAAATACAAACTGAAGAAGGTAAAGAGGTTTGGGCACCACTACCACTTTTATTCGGGCCACTCTGCCCAGCAGAGACAATGGCAAATCTCTTCAACGAGCAGAGAGTTGCTTTATTTGGTCAAATTTATCTATCTTGTGTTTCTGGTAGATTGCTCAAGGGTTGACACTCAAATGTACTCCTAAATATGTTACAGTGTCCTGAACCCATGGCAAAGGAAAATGGGGTTAAAGCCTGCACTGACATAGTTGCATGACCGACAGAGTTTCAGATTTCCCAAAGTTTATTTGCAAGCCATAAAAAGCACCAAATAGTTCTTTATTTATTTATTTAGGAGGATTTAGTATACCGCTTTATCATTAAATCAAAGCGGTTTGGCACATCAAACAATCATTAATAATGTGTGGTCTATAGCATGCAGTGGGAGAACTAAGAAGAGTGGTGTGTGGTGCAGTGTGTCAGATTTTATCGGTGAGCTATTTACATAATGAGCAATATACATATACACAATAATGGAGCCGTGTGAAAGGCGCGCTAGGATCATGATCCTGTATTGTCTTGAAAGTAGTAAAAAGGAGTCATTTATGTGAGGTCCTTGAAATGTTCTGTAAATAGAGCAGTCTTAAGAAGTTTTCTGAAGTCCTTGAGGTTCTTTGGTTGATCTTAGGTGGTCTGGGAGGGAGTTCCATATAGCGGGCGCTGCCAGGGAGAGTGCCCTACTTGATGTGGCCTGCTTTGTTTTAGCAAATTCCTTTGGTGTTCTGATGGTGTCTGAGGTTCCTTTTCTTCTTGGTCTCTTGCTGTCATCGTTTTTTATGAGGACGTAGGCTGTTAGCGGAGAGGTTGTGCATTATTTTGAATGTGTGTAAAAGTACTTTGAATTGGACTCGAGAGCTGATTGGGAGCCAGTATAGGTGGTACAGTATGGGAGTGATGTGGTCGTGATTTGTGCAATCTGTTATGAGTCGTGCGGCTGTGTTTCGTGCTAGCTGTAGTGGTTTTATTGTCTTTCTTGGTAGCCCCTGGTAGATGTGATTGCAATAGTCTACAGTGGGAGTGATGATGGCTTGACAGACTATTCTATCATTCAAATGATTTTTTCCATATCTTGATTGGCATGTTCTATAAAAAGTCCCATGTCGTCAGAAAATAATTTAGGGCCCTATATTCAAAGGCATTTACGTGCTTTAAAAACCTGTAAACCATGTAAATGCCACTATAGAGGGATATTCAGCAGCATTAACACGGTTAGTGCCACTGAATATCCACCAGTTCTGCTGCTACACGCATTGATGCTATCTGTGCAGAATCGTGGCTTCTCGTGGGTGTTCCGGGGTGCAGCGGAGGTGGCACCCATTGCTAACTGGGCAGCGGTGATATTGAATGGCTGCCTGGTTAGCAACCCACGGGTAAAAAATAAGCCTGGGAAAAGCTGGCCTATCTTTACCAGTTGGAGCTAACCGGGCAGCGGCTCAATAACGCCGCTACCCGGTTAGCTTCTGTGCCGTGCAGAGCACTGCACCAGACCCACATATTCAATTCCAGTGGCTGGATATGGCTCCAGCATTGAATATCCATGGTTAAAGTTCAGCGTGATGGCTATGTGCTTTAGAGGCGTATAGCCGTCACAACTGAATATAGGGCCCTTAGTCTATATTCCTGCAACCAACTCTAATGCCAGCCCAGTTCTTAGCCCTGCGCAGTTTACTAGCCAAAGGTTTCAGAGACAAAATAAATAAAAAGGAAGATGAGGACTTCCCTGACAGCTGCCCCTACTTCATGAAAACACTTCTGTAAATCTACCACTGGCTAGAATCTGAGCTGTTGGTGTTTTATAGGGGTCTTCAATCCATGTCTGAAATACCCCTTCTATTATGAATTATTCCAAATAGGATCCAAAATAAACAGCCCCTGCTTCGAAACGGGCTAGAAGGGTATCTCCCTTCCACCTATGGCCTTCCTGTAAGACTATCATGGCCTTTAGCAAATTGGTGGAGGCAAATTTGCTGGGCACAAATCCAGCTTGGTCTTCATGGACCAAAAAGGGAATCACTGTACCTGATCTTTGTGCCAACAGTGCTGCTATAATTTTTATGTCCTAATTAAGCAGTGATATTGGCCTCTTTGAGCCCCAATAACATTTTATCTGAGCCAGGGTTTGGTAAGATGATAATACGCACATGCAATTGTGTAGGGCCCAGCGCTAACTCATCTCTTATCTCTTTGGACATAGCCAATATGGGGCTCTGCCACTAAATCAGATAGAATCATATAATAGTCGGCCCCCAGGTCATCTGGCCCAGGTGCCTTAGCTGGCTTCAGCTTATTCCAAAAAGGTGCATTCAGATACATTAACTATGCCTCACTTACATCTAGAAAAAAATTGCTATACTGAATCCCATCATCAGGACCTGTTGCATAGAGTTCTCTATAGTACTGAACAAACTGGTCCATAATCTCCCCTTCCTTGTGAACATCCCCTCTTTGACCATCCACTATAAGATATGTCTTCCCCTTGAGGATGCACCATATTGGCAAGCAACTGTCCCTTTTACTGCCCCAGTGATACAAATTTTATTTATACAATTTTATACTCCGCAGGGCTCTTTGGTTCAAGAAATCTTCAATCCGCTGATGAATCAGGTTATACTGCTCCCTGTCTTTCTCCCTCATCCTTGTCACATATATCCTTTTATTAGCCTCAAAAGTTCTTGGTCTCTCTTTTTTCTTTCCCTACAACATCTGCTATATATCCTCTCTACAGCTTTAGTTGCTTCCCAATATATCAAGGGGCTCACCTCCTCCGGGCTATTATCTTTCTCATAGTCTTTTCAGGCCTGCCTTAAATACATTTTAAACTCTTCATCTAAATATAGTGCAGGGTTCATCTTCCAAATGTGATCCCTATTTTGTGTAGACAGCTTAAGAGTTACCCATACAGGGGAATGTTCAGACAATGGGACTTCCCCTGTGTCTGCTTTCAAAAGCCTGCAAAACTGTGTTTCAGAGAGCAACACGATCAAGTCAGGCATAGTCTTTACAGACATTAGAATAATAGTATAGTTTCCTTCCCTTGGGTGTAAAGTTCTCCAAGCATCAATCAAAAATGTAATACTTTTAGCAAAAAATTGACCCCAATTCTATTATTATCTCTTGGGCGGGTTACAATCTATCAATAGATCTTTTGTAATATTAAAATCTCCCTCCAAAATTAGAGAGTAATCTTCATTATAGGGTACCAACGTTTGTGCCAGCACAGAGGGAAAACTTATGATTATATACTATTAGGAGTACAAATGCAACAAAGAACTACTTTCATTCCCTGCAACTCTCTCACCAACATGTACACCTGGAGGAATTCTGCGTGAAAAATATTAACATTCTGTGCAAACATTAAGAAACTTCTGTGCACAGTATTTTAAAATTCTTCATCAATGACATAATATAACCGCTTAGTTCGCAGCCACACATCACTAAACCTGCTCCCCCCTTTTAACTTCAATGTTCAACCCCAGTATATTATGAATTCTCCGTTTGATGCTCCTGTTATAATGTACCCCCCAAATTTGTTGTAATGTAAACCGCTTTGACTATAGGATAAAGCGGTATAAAAAAATGCTAAATAAAAATAAATAAATACATGTTTAATTAGTAATTTTTTCTGCAGAATTCCCCCATCATAAAGTTTAACGCCTCTTCAACCTGAAATTTCCCTCTTAGCTCTCTTGCTCCAATCATAGTTCTCTCCCCATCCACCAAGACTTTCCTTCCCCCACCCCCTTTTTTTCTCCCTCTAACTTCTCGCAAGATCCCTGTTGCTGTTTGTCCCTAAGGTCTACCCTCATGCACAAACGCTCACCTCACCTCCTTTCTCCCCTCACCATGCACTTTCCCTTTTTCTCCCAGGTACATACCTCCACCATTCTTTATCCCCACCCCCAAAGGCATATAGCCAACTCTAGCACCCTGCCCCACCATCAGCTCATCTTCAGTCCCCAGCCAGCCCCTTCAACTCACCATCACCCTTCTCCAGTCCCAGCCACTCACCTCCTCTACCTGAACTGCAACAACATGTTCTTTAACAGAGCTGCAGGAACATTTCCCTTTGCTGGTGTGGCTGTGCTAGACTTTCAGCACTGCTACTCTTCAAGAAGGTAAACAGAAGCGCTTCCTGTTTCTTGCTAGAGACCTTCTTAAAACATTGCAGTGAAGGCGTTGGAAGTATAGCACAGCCATGGGAGTGAAAGGAAATGCTCCTGTGGCTGTGAAGAAGCAAACAGCGAGGTAGACTTGGGCGCCCTTAAAGCCTGTGTGCTCTGAGCCTGTCTCACTGGTTCGCCAATGCTGGTGCCTGCGCAGAATTCTGCAAAGTAAATGCAAAATTCTGCGCAGGTGGGGAATTCTGCACAAATTCTGCGTTGCGCTGTTGTGCAGAATTCCCCCCAGGAGTAAACATGGCATATCTACCTTCAGAATCTGAAATAGTTTTAAGTGTATCAAGAGAAAGATATTTATGTATAAGAATAGCCACCCCCTTCTGCTACTATTGAAGGACGAGAACACCACATCACCCACCCAACTCCCCTGTAGCTCCCTATGTCCCATTGCAGTGAGGTGGGTCTCCTGAAGAAATGCCATGTCTATGTTTTCTCACTTGAAATAACTTAAGGGTTTTGTACATTTGATGGGAGAATGCAATCCAGCTATATTAAATGCATGGATTTTAAGGTCAGCCAGGTCCTCCCCAGACTGCCAGCTATTTCAGCTCAATCAGTGTAGTAGTCTTCCACCCAACAACCTCCTAGTCGAATCATCGTGGAGTCCAGGTTACCCAGAGCTCATCAGTAAGATCTCTTAATAGAGTTGCCAGCATATTATATGCAAGATTCCTTACTCCTCCCCCCCATGGATATCATACTTCTTGCACACACGTAATATCTCACTCTCACCATCCACAATAGCTACATCCAATCCTCAACCACCTCCCCCCGCCCCTCCTCCGTTAATGTTTCACCATCAAAACCCTTGTATCCAACCTCTTATAACTATCTTTCCCCTTTAGTCCTCTTTTGAACTCTGTAGGCACACACACCCCAGCCCTCATACACACCAAGGGGGTCATTATAAAAAACTTAGTTTATTTATTTATTTACATTCTCTTATATACCGCGCTTTTCTGCATCAGTGCGGTTTACATTGAACAAACTGAAATTACATTGAACAGGGCATTATAACTTGGAGATAACTATTTTACAGGGAACATGGGCTATGGAGGGTTAAGTGGCTTGCCCAAGACCACAAGGAGCACCTGTGGGACTAGAAACCCCAGTCCTTCCGGCCCAAGGTTGCTGTCCTCTAGTGGGATTTGAACCCCCGACCTTCCGGCCTGAAGTACCCTGCCCCAACCACTAGGCCACTCCAGTTGTGATTTGGACGTCTGAAGATCTGCACATGTATGTGGAAACCGCAGAGATGCCTCCGGAGCCATTTCGCAAATGATGTTTACAGACGTCTCCACTGCGGGGACGTCCAAGTAGACAGGGGTCATGGTAGAGACATGTCTGGGGAGGTGCAATGAACTTAGATGTCCCCATTCAATTTTAGAAATGTTGGGGACATCTGCAGGCATGTCCAGATTTAGACCAGCTTCAGGCATGAACATGCATCAGGAAAGTGCTAGTTGTGGCCTTAAAACATCCAAAAGTGGTGAAAAGATGGAGAACTAAGTGACTAGCCTAAGCTCACAAAGGCCCGCATTGAGATTTGAATCCTGGAACCCTGTTCCTTACCCACTGCTTTAACCATTATGCTATTAGACATCCATGTTCTGAGACGCTATTCTGGGGATCATATCGGGCATGTCTATGTTTCTGAAATCGTGCCTGAACTTGCACTTGTCTGATTTTTTTTCAGTTATTCTGGCTTTGACTTCCCAGACTGCATTTGAACCTCCTTTGTAAAATGTGCCTTTATGTTTTCAACACATCAACAGATTAACAAGCCCCGAAAATCTCAACATTCAAGCTAAGATCAGTATTACGTCACAAGCTATATATATATCAACAACAAAATAAAAACATCCATGTTCCATTCATTATGCATTCTAGCCTCTGGTTTATCCATACACTTCTCTCAGCCAGGTCCCTACTACTTCTAGCAGAGAAGGTTGATTTCCACACCAGCTCGCTCTCACTAGTCTGGAAGACTAGTAGATCATAAGAAACAGTTAGCAATGAGCAGCATATAGACTGGAGGCTTCCAAGTCTCTCCCCTCCAGTGCCTCATATGTCCACTTCTCCCCAGACATTCTTCTCATCTTCTCGCTCTCCTCTAATCTCGTCCTTCTCCCTTATTTCTTCTCCTTCCTCTTTCATCTTTCCCTGCAAGGCTGACATCACCTACTCTCCCTCTCATCTCTCCTATTTTTTCCTATTTATCCCATCCCTCTTTCCATCTCTCAGTCTATATGTCTCTTCCCCAGCACCTTCTCTTTTCTCAGATACCATTGCGCCCCCCCCCCCCCCCAAGCCTGCATCCTTGCAGCACTACAGCACTCATTCATTTCAGGTCTTGTGGGGATGACAGTAACCCCTCTAAGGGAAGTTACAGTCAGGGGCCACAGAAATCACAACAAACTCTGAATATAGGATCCACAATTGAAGATCTGCCACAGTGAAGGCAATTAGAAAACAAAATTGGGGCTGCACTTATACACTAAAAGATAACACCATTTACTACAATGGAAAGAGTGGAACCCAGAAATAAGACCACAAAAGGCCTCAAAGACATTCACAAAGAATTATCTACATAGTACTGCTCTTTAACACAGGTACACTAAAAAATTTTTTTTTTAAACTGCCTCTAATGTTTCGATTGATTTTTACGTTTTTTGGTGCGCTGAATCCAAATCTGGTAACCAATTTTCTCCATCACGTACAGATTTTTTGCTACATTGGGTTAGCAGTTTGAGGTGAACGTTTCAGATTGAGTGCGATCGAGATAAAAGTTTCTTGGATGAATTCTTTATACTAATCGTTTAGTAGTTATTCAAATAAGAATAAAGAAAATTGTAACAAGGCAGCACATAAGAATAGAGTAATGTCAACAAAACACACTGTGATGGTAGCAAAATTGTCTGCACTTAAAACAGCCACATACATGTGCACAAACATTGAGCATATAAGAGCGAGGTTAGACACAAAGCAAAGCAAAGAAATGTGCAAAAAATGTTGTACAGGTATGTATGTAAGAATAGAAAACGCAAACCGCACCATTGCAATACATGAAGACAAACACCCGATGGTGTGAAAATAAAATTCTAAAAAATGAGATCCGACACTGTGGTAATAACTAGCAAATTTTTATTTCAAAGTTTAGTAAAAACACGATATTTGTCAACACAGTTTAGATTTTAAAGTCATTCTTGGGTCAATCAATCTCCTGGTGGGCCCGTTTCTTCTTCCCCCGAATGCTTCTCTTGGTGCGCTGCTTGGCGTATTTTCATCTGGGGTTTCCCGCAGCAGCAACCAGCAGAAATCAGCCATCATAGTGGTGTTCCATCTTCCTTGGTACCTTCTCTCTGCGTCCTTGATGTCCTGGTGAAACCTTTCACCTTGTTCTTCACTGTACGCCCCAAGTTTTCGGGAAAGTAGTTCACATGGGAGTGCAAGAAATGGACTTTCAGGCTCATGTTACAGCCTTGTTCTTTGAAGGAATTGAGCATCCTGGCAACAATATCCTTATAGTTCTCATCCCGCCTGTCCCCAAGAATTTGAGAACAACATCCTTGAAGGAATCCCAGGCTTCTTTTTCCTTCTCAGACATCGTTTCAGCGAATGCTCCATCTGAAATGAGTTTCCTTATATCAGGGCCAACAAACACTCCTTCCTTTAGCTTTGCTTCAGAAAGTCGGGGAACTTTGAGCAAAGGTACCGAAAGCACTCACCATCTTTTGGAAGGGACTTGATGAATTGCTTAATGAGACCCAACTTAATGTGGAGAGGTGGTAATAGAATTTTATCACGAGGTACCAAGCTCTCATGAAGAACATTTTTCTCACCGGGTCTCAAATACTTCCGAATTGGCCAGTCTTTTCCCCAAGTGTAGGTTGCGGGCCCGGGCTATCCCACAAGCAAAGGAAGCAGGGATATTTGGTGAAAACAGATTGCTGCCCTAATAGCATGGATAGAATTTTAAAGTCTCCACAAATCATCCACTTATGCTCATCATAACGAATCTTCTGAAGAATCAGGGCCAAATTCTCGTATTTTTCTTAGAGAATAACAGAGTGAGCAATAGGAACTGAAGCGAATGTGTTGCCATTATGAAGAACACCTTTTATGCTGTCTTTTGACGAATCAATGAACAGCCGCCATTCAGCAGGATCATACTTGAGTTTAAACTTTTCCATCACTCCGTATATATCGTTGCAAAATACCAAATCTTCCTCTTTGCTGAAATACTTCAAAAATTGTGTCTCGCGGTTGCGGTACCAATAAAAAGTTGTTCCTGGTGACAATAGATTTTTCTGTTTAAGCCGAGAACCTAGCAGTTGGGCAGCATCTTTTGGGAGTCCTAAATCCCGGACTAAATCATTCAATTCAGCTTGAGAGAAAAGTTCAGGTTTCGGATCTGGTTCAGTTTCAAACTCGGAAGTACTGGACTCATCGGGAAAAGCCATCTGATGAGTCTCATCATGATCAGAACCGTCCACACAATATGATCCAAAGATTTTGGTGGTTCAGGCACAGGTACTTCGTTGCTATGAGGCATAGGCCTAATTGCTGAGGGAGGTTGGGGTAACTTATTACTTTCTTATTTTTAAGTTGTATCCCTTCACAATGCAAGAGCAAAAATAGCAGTCACTGCTGTGGTCTCTTTGTTCACGCCACATCATAGGTATTCCGAAACGAAATGCTTGTTTTTACCTTTCATCCATAAGCGTAGATCTTCCTCACATGTCTTGCACACTTTGTGAGGAGCCCACGGTTTGTCTTGATCGCCTAACTTCAAACCGAAATAGGCGAAATATACTTTTTAATAAATGCAGAAATGTTCCTCTGCCGCTTTTTCACGGTATATTCCCCACAAATAAAACAAAAACTGTCCGGAGAGTTGACGCAACCTCTGGCTCTGTGAGCCATCACACATACACAGCATTGCAAACTACAACTGTAGTGAACCACTTCGGAATAAGCTGGATTACGACTGAGCAAACAAAAGGTAATAATGAACTTTCAAGAAACTGAAATTTGACAGGAACGTTCATGTCGCAACCACCGTGTTTGAGCGCGAGCGAACGAGGCGAGGCGAACAGGAAAGAACATGCGCCAGCACGAGTACTGGATTTAGCCCCCCGCCTCCCAATTGTCCTGTTAATGTATAAAATGAATACAAAACACTCTAAAATATCATGAGGAGTGTTTCTAGTTAGTTAACCATTACAACCTCTATTTTGGGCCAAGAAAATAAACTGCAGTCGGCTAAAAAGAAATTATGTGAACATTCCTTATATGGGTAAGAATCTAATTTTGCAAGAAAACGTGACGTGATGGAACATTTTGGCTATTTTTCCTGGATTCAGCACCCCAAAATCTATAGGAATCAGTTGCAAAACTGGAGGCAGTTTTTTGGTAGTGTACCTGTGTTATTTGTCCTAGAAATTTACAGAAAAGTCCTTTCTATGATAAAAAAAACATAAAGCAAACTAGGTAACTTTGCAAGTGAAGCACCTAAATTCACTGATAGGGCTGGACTCCCCAAAAGTCACCTTTTCAGGGAATTTCTTAAACAAAACTGATTTAAGCTTTCAAATTCCTTTTCCTTTGTAATTTTGTCTGTGCCATGAACAGATACACAGTACTTAATGCTGCGTGTTGGCTGTAGAAAATTTTTGTTCTGTCACATGAGAACTTCATTTTGAATAACATCAACGGATCACCATTACAGGAGCTGGATGCACAGAAAGGTGGCGAGAGTATTAGGAGACACTGCAGTACCATTCAGTGCTTCTGTGTTGCAAATGCAAAGCCTCAAAGGGAGGACAACAGTGGAAATGAGCAGTGCACACTAACATGGCATTCGCTCTTTCAATGTAGGAAATGCCACAGCGGAGGGCACCTGCTCACTGCTCTCAGCAGCCATACGCTCTAGGACACCAAAGGGAAAAGCATTAAGCCCTTCCCAATTGAGGTAAAAGTGTGCTTATTCTTCCTAGCTCTGAGACTTCTCCAGCAGGGGCATCGGTTCAATGTTTTACAAATTACTAAATGCATATGTTTCGATTTTCCCATGCTGCCAAAATCATGACAGCAATTGGCCAGACAGCAAGCCCTTTGTGAGCGAATTCCAGACTGAACATCCACTAACACAGCAGCTCAACAATCTGTTTAGTTTTATTCTCATTTCTTTCAGCATCTTATGAGCTGTTTACCATGAGAGGCTGTCCAAACCCTGGCTTAAACAAACAGCAGACACCTGGGGAAAACCAAGAAATGGACTGTTTCTAGGAGTTATGCCGATAATGGTCAGTACAGTGTTAACAGCACACCAGCTCACACTGACATTCAAGTCCTGAGCCAGTAATGTGACTGATGCATATTTTTATCATTTTAACTCCCACTACTCTCTCAGCCCCCGCTGTGCATTCTCCACGGGAGGAGGGGGTGCAGATTTACTTCAAGACCTAGTCGCTAGGATGCTTGGACATGACTGCAAGTTATTAAAAAAAATTACAGACAGGCTGACTTGGTATTCCACTATTAACTTACTGAAATATTGGTAGAGTGAGGATTAAACAGAAAGGCAACAGGCGGTTTGGTGTCAATTACAGCCATCTTCATAAATGAAACTTCAGAAAAGCATGGTTTGTGTATGTGAGCTCTGGGATGTTAAATCAGTCCCTGAGTCCACTCTTTCTTCCGGCTTTGATAAATTGGGCAATTCTCTACTCCCTTAGCAATTCACTCCTCATATCTTGGATCCAGTGCCTGTTCACCAGGCTCTCCATCCTCATCATTTTTATCTAAATGAACCCCTTTTAGGGAGGGTTCTGTATTTTCTTCTCCTTTATTGTAGGTACCCACTGAAGCAACCAAATAGCTCTCTTCCACTCATATCTCTAGCATATCAGTATAAGACTTCCCAGAGGTTTCATCCAACTTCTCTATCTTCAGAATGGAGGGGCAGTCTAAAATCCTCCTTTCTATAATAAAGAAACCAGCAAAGAACAAGGTGCTATTGTTCTTATGAAGTGACTACTTCCACTGCAATTACTACCAAAATGGTTCAATAGAGTTATTGGGCTCTGAACTAGAGCTCAAAAAGTTTAAATTTTAGATGAAATGCCCAGAGGAAACAGGCTAGTAATTCTGCCTCTTCAACATCTAATTAAAACTAAGAGATTGGGAAAAGATCCTACCTCAACCAAGTCAAAACAAAATGTCCACACCAACCCTATGGGTCCCTAAATAATATGGAAACAGGAAGATACCATGGCAGCAGGTCCAAAGGGAGTGATAAAGCAACATCATACACTCCTTAAGACTACTTCACTTAGTGGAGGTAATTTTATAAGGAGGGGGGGTGTATTTTAAGCAGCAAAGTAAACATTTGGCGGTAATCTAGTCATTTACACATGTATGTGGCCACATATGCATGTGAATGGCCTTTTATAAGACACTAATCAGCATAAAAGTATGTGCATTCAGATTACTGTGCGTACTTTGCCGGTAGGTGAGCATAGGCAGATAGTACATGACGGCAGATAAAGACCAGCATGGTCCATCTAGTTCCCAGCAAGGTGGCAAGAGTAGGTGTGCCCGCCGCTCCGTGCAGGTCACCCCTCCCCATGCCTTTGTTTAGGGGTGTACCCACCACTCTGTACAGGTCACCTCTACTTGTTGAGATATAAGAGACAGTTAAGTTTATTTTGATTTTATTCTTTTTCTATAATGGGATCCACTGTGTTGGTCCCATGCCATTTTGAATTCTGTCACTGTATTTGTCCCATCACTTCCATTGAGATGGCATTCCAAGCATCCACCATCCTTTCGGTGAAAAGGTATTTCCTGACGTTGCCTTTCAGTTTACCCCTTTGCAGCTTCGTGTTAGGTCCTCTAGTATTACAGCTTCCCCGTCTTTGAAAAAGGCTTGTTTGTTCATTAATACTCTTTAAGTATATAAAGGTCTGTATCATATCTCCCCTGTCCCTCTTCTCCTCTAGAGTATACATATTTAGGTTTGGAGTCTCTTTTCATATGTCTTCTGGCGCAGGCTCCAAATCGTTTTGGTCATCTTCCTCTGAACCATTTCCAGTCTTCCTATATCCTTTGCAAGATATTGTCTCCAAAACTGAACACAATATTCCAAGTGAGGCCTCACCAGCGACTTGGACACCTGCATTAGTACCTCCTGCTTTCTGCTGGTAATTCCTCTCTGTATGCAACCCAGCATCCTTCTGGCTTTTGCCATCACCTTGTCACACTGTTTCGCCACCTTGAGATCCTCAGAAGCAATAACACCGAGGTCCTTTTCCTGATTCGTGCACACCCTCTCGCCCCCTATCGCTTACAGTTCCCTTGGATTTCTGCTTCCCAAGTGCACGACACTGCACTTCTTCACATTAAATCTTAACTGCCAACCATTAGACCATTCTTCCAGCTTCTGTAGATCATTACTCATGTTATCCACTCTCTCATGTTTATGTTTATTTATTTGATATACCGCAATTCAATAAAGCACAGTTACTTACCTGTAACAGGTGATCTCTGGGAACAGCAGGAATAAGTCTTCACATATGGGTACGTCGGTACCGACGGAGTCTGCGCGGGAATGCTCCCCAGCGTCCAATCAAAACGCTTTTGGGAGCATCCCAACACGCCTGCATGCTGCCTTCCTGCCTTTCCCAACTGCCTCTCCTCAGTTAAGTTTGAAAGCTGAGACAAACAGAGAGAGAGAGAGAGAGAGATAGAGATAGAGAAATACAACTCCTAGGGGAAGTGGGTGGGTTGTGAAGACTTATTCCTGTTGTTCCCAGAGATCACCTGTTACAGGTAAGCAACTGTGCTATCTCCAGGAACAAGCAGGAATGAGTCTTCACATATGGGGACTCCCAAGCTAAGATGCCTGGGGGAGTCCCAGCATGTTGCGAATCTGAGAGCCATGCTATTCTACAGAACCTCAGGCATCCTAGGGATGGAGGGTAGGAGTTGAACTAAAAAGATGTGCTGTGGAACAGCTGGACCAAACAGGACACCTGGAAAGGAGTCTTGGGACAGGTGCTATCTAGTGAAAACATTGACGCGCAATAACCCATATGGACCTCAACTGGTGGAATGCAAGGGTTTTATGGGGGTTCATATGAAATTGGTAATATGAACCAGGAAAATATCTCCAGAGAGTACCTCAATGAAAGGAGAGGTAGATACACTGTGCAACAACAGGTTGAGGTCAGAACCCTTAGGGTGAGAAGAAAGCCCAGTGGAACTGGGGTGGTTGAAATAGGTAGGACTTTTGCAGGAGATGCGAAATTCCGTAGATGGATAAGAGTGAAGCTCTGTTGACCTAAAAAGGACATAGTTCCCATGGGAGAAAGAGCTGTGAAGACTCCTATATTCGAGAAGAAAAAGGACAGGAACATGAGGCATAGTAGCCTCTCATTTTCTGAGGGTTCAGAAGGTCCTTTGTATTTAAAATTACATAGGTAATAGAGAGGATATGGAGGGCTTTAGGTGTACCAAAAGTGAAGGTCATGGTGCAAAAGCCCCCTAACTACCACGAGTAGTGGTTGTTCATGGGGATCCCTAGTATGCTGGAACAGCATAGAAAGGGATAGAGACTATCTGACGGGCCCGTAGGGAAATATATGGATATATATGAGTATATACCGATACATTTAGTCAGACAGATAAAGAATAGTATATAGACAAACATGTACATACTATCCTATTAAGATATGGATATATAGATAGGCAAGTACAGATATATCTGCCTGTGTGAATCTACATATACATATATATATATATATGTATATATATATATATATATACACATATCCATGTCCTGTCATGGGGTATGTGGCGAGAGACGATTCCACTAACAACAAGAGGGTATTACCTGACTGAGGGAATCTTTGGAGAGTCCATTGCTACTGGTTATGAGTAGGAACGCAAAGGGAGTTCCCTCACTGATAAGGGGAAGCTCAGAGTCCTGTAAGAACTCTTGCCCTTAAATAACCAGGAATGGAAACCTACATGAAAATTGCAGAGGATGTTGTTGATATGCAGACAATAAGTCTGAATCCTTCCATAACTCCAGCAGGCAGCTGGAGAAAAAGATGCCATGAAAGAAATACCATATTTACCCTTTATGAGGGTAAACAGGGTATGGTGCATTCTGGTGATGAATATGAATTCTGCTATGAAGAATTGAAGATGGAAGGAAATAGCAGACTTAGACTGGCTGTACTGAAAGAAAAAACACATCCCTGGTGGAGGGGTGCACTAGAGATGTGAACCAATCCAGGGAATTGGATGATTGTCCAGGTCTTCGCTTAATTAAAGGTCTGTGTCCTTTATTTAAGAAGATCTTAATGGAAAATGGTAAGGGCAGAGGAACCCAGTCGACATAATTAGGTAAAGCCCTTCCTAATCATCTAGAATCATATGCTCTCTAACAAGGCCCCATAGTGAAGAGCTGCTCTGTAGAGATGCAGAGAGCATGTTGCAGGTCATTTAGAAGAAAAAACTGGTTGTTTAAGAGCCAGTATATATCCTGAACTATTCTGCCAAGCCCAAGGATTGGGGAAGGCCAAGAATAGAAGGTGAGGGGAAGTGTCTGCAACAATGGCCAGGAAAGGCTGTAGACTGTCTGGGACTTAGTAGTAAGACCAGAAAAATTGAAACTGGAGAACAAACTCTGGTTTCTTGGTCAGCAAGCCAGTGGTGTAACCACTAAGAGCCCCTGCAGTTCTAACTATTGCTGGGCAGCAGACGAAATCTTATGACAAGATTGAAAGACATACAGACTTGAGTAGGAGTAGACAGACTCCGTTATCGTCTGAGAAGCTGCCAGCAAAAACAGCAGGGGGAAGACAACTCTGAGAGGGAACTTAGGGGCTTATTGAGAAGCCTCCAGTTGAGTGGTAGCACTCTTACAGACGAAATGTCTTAGTAAGAGAGACAGGGTTGAAAAAAGAGACTTACGGTGGAGTAAAGCTCTGTTAAGTAATATGAGAAATTGTTGATACAGGAGAAGAGTCAAAGGTAAAGGTATAGGAACCTCATTAACAACTGTGACTCCTCTGTACCTGAAAGGAAGAGGAGTAACTTTAGTACCTGTACAACATAGTGATCTAAAGAAGCTCTATGAGGGAAAAGTCAAAATGTTCTCTTAAGAGATACATGTGTAAAAACTAGGATGGAACCACTGTAGATGTCTGTAAAGGGAAGAAGCAAACTACAGGTTCTGAACCTCAAACAGGAAGAAGAAGCAGTGAAGAGTCTATCAGCAACCCTGCGGCTGCTGGGTTTGCTGAAGCTGTTGAGGTTGTGGTTTCCTCAGCCTGGTTGGATGTTTCCCCTGTCTGGGAACATCTGTATGATGGGTAGAAGATGGATGAAATCTTCTCCTCTTGAGGCCACAAAGCCTGCCAGAAGATGTTCTAGAAACTGGGACAGAGGAAGGTGTAGACAAGCCTCTGAAAGCAATAGTGTCAGTAGTTAACTGAGCAGCTTGGAGTAAAGTCTCTTTGTTGAAGAGATTTTCTCCAGTGCAAGGAGTATTTCCCAATGTATCTCGTATGAATTTGTCCAAGTCTGAAGCTTGGAGCCAAGCTGTACGTCGTGCTCCTATGACTATAGCAGAAGTTCTGCTAACAGACTCAAAAGAGTCAAGGGAAGCACGAGTAAGGAATCTAGAAATATTTTGAGCATGATTGAGTAGTATAGAAAAATCTGCTCTTTTAGGTTCTTGGAGAAAAGGGGTCAAAAGTAGTAAATCTTTTGTGACCTCCTCAAGAGATAATCCCATATAGTAAATATATGAGAGAATTCTGGCTGAAAACATGGATGTCTGGAAAGTTTGACGTCCAAAGGCATCTAAAGTTCTAGCCTCACGACCTGGCGGATAAGAAGAGTGTTTCTTAGTACTCTTAATACGCCTCATTGCTGATTCTACAACAAGAGAATGATGAGGGAGCTGAGGCTTTTGAAAACCTGGAGTAGGGGGCACCCTGTATAAACGATCAGTTGCCCTAGAAGGTGGGGACACCGTTAAAGGAGTTTCCCACATTCTAAATAGTAGATCCTGCAAGGTTTGATGCAAAGGAAACATAATGACTTCCTTTGGACTGCCAGAGATCAGCAGAGGTTCTGGAACCCCTGATGCAGGATCTAGACCAGGTATAGGAATGGCAAGTAACTTTGCCATATCAAGCAGGAAAGCTTGAAAAGAAATCTCCCCAGAAGGGAGTCCTCGAGAAAGAGGAGAAAGAGCTAGATCTGTTGAAGAACTAGCTCCAACAACCACCGGTTCATTCAGATTATCTAGAACAGAAAATCTGGAGGGGTGGAGCATCAGTGGAACTACAAAAGATAGCTGTCGGTACCGCTGAAAAACGGCACCGCAATCTGTTGGTAGCAAATCGTCCATGTTACGGATTGATTCCAGACTGGGTATGGAAGGAAGCGATCCAGATGAACAGAACATGGACGGTACCGACACCGATGCTGATGTTGATACCGGTACCGGGACCGATACCATCGTTGATACCGATTCATGAAGATCAGTCTGTGATAACACTATCGGTACTGAGGAAACCGAATGTGTCAGACCTTGATCATCGGTAGAATGTCTTCGGTACCGTTTAAAATCGGTACCGAGACGAGTCGGTACCCAGTCATCCAGACTAGAGATCGATTCTAGACTCGGCATCGAGAGAAGCGAGTCTATCGATGCATATCTGGAGGGTACCGACGTGGATACCAACATCGGCACCGGGATCGATACCGATGCTGGAAGATCGGTCGGTAGCAGCTCTGGCGGCACCAACGATACTGAGAGCGCTCAACTGCGATCATCGGTGTGGAATGTTTCATCCAACACCAGTGCCAATGCCGGGGTACCGGAACTGCTCAAAGCGGATACCACCACCGAGCATGGCTCAGGAATGTTCACCGAGGTAAAAACCCCAGGAACAACCTGAAACCCCGTTGATGCTTTGGAGGTAGAAAACTCCCGCCGGGGTTTTAAAGCCAAAATGTCCTCAGGGGCAAGGCCGGAGCCATCTGCATAATGCATATAAGATCTACCACCCGAGGACTGGCTAGTCTTTACAGACTTTTGTTTGGTTACCTGATCCTGTGAGAAAGAAGATGCAGCTGGTGCCCTCTGGCCAGAGGGGAACTGCGCATCGAGTGGAGCTTGATGCTGAAAACATCTTGAAGAAATAATACTACAGGAAGAACACTGAAGTGGATGGTGTTCAGGTCCCAAACATGGAAGGCACCAATTATGGGTGTCTAATACCAATTTGGTACTGCCACAGTTAAAACATATTCTAGTGGCTGGCGTTTCTATGAAGGAAACGAAGGAGGCCTAACAGGCCGAAAGCCGTCAGGCAGCAACAAGGAAAAATAAACAAATTCCTACAAAAGTAAGGAAAAGAAAAGAAAAACAAACCACCGGCGGTAACGGTGCATTGAGGGAAGGCAGACGCGTCCACAAGAAAAATAGAAAAATAAAGAAAGAATTTTCTGCGGTGACAGGAGGACGTCCTGCCGGCTCTGTGGAAAAACGAAAACTGAGGAGAGGCAGTTGGGAAAGGCGGGAAGGCAGCACGCAGGCATGTTGGGATGCTCCCAAAAGCGTTTTGATTGGACGCTGGGGAGCGTTCCCGCGCAGACTCCGTCGGTACCGACGTACCCATATGTGAAGACTCATTCCTGCTTGTTCCTGGAGATTAAGCAAAGTGGTGTACAATAATCAAACTTATAAAGAAGGCCAGTGGCCGAGAATAAGAAAAGAAGTTACAATAAATGACAGGACAGTGGATAGTGCAATCAATCATACCAGACAGAGGAGAGAGACAGTGGGTGAGGGACTAGCAGAGACAAGGTCACAGGACAGGAGAGGGAAGGTCAAATGCAGAGGAGAGGAGATGGGTTTTCAAGTGTTTCTTAAAGGTGCTGTAGTGTTGCTTTAGTCTGAGGGAGGTGGGAAGGAAGTTCCAGAGTGCAGGTCCAACAAAGAAAAAGGCAGCAATGCGAGTTGACTGTAGATGAGCATGTGAAGGAGTTGGGAGGTGGAGGCGATTTATGTGCAAAGACCGGAGAGAGTGACTGGGGATGTGAAACTGGATGAGATCCGCTAAATACTGAGGGGTGTGAATGTAAAGGACCCGATGTACCAAAGTGAGGATTTTAAAGCGAATATGGAAGTCTATGGGGAGCCAGTGAAGGTGAATGAAAAGAGGGGTTACGTGTTCCCGACGAGTAGAGTGGGAGATGATACGTGCAGCTGTGTTCTGAATGCATTGTAATCTATGCAGTTGTGACTGGGGGAGACTGACGAGAACTGAGTTGCAAAAATCAAGGTGTGACATAACAAGGGACAGCATAAGAGTGGTAAGGGCTTGTGGAGTGAGAAAAGGTCGAATAGCGTGGATCTGACGAAGAAAGAAAAAGGAAGTGTTAGTGAGATGAGAAATGTGGTCCTGAAAAGAAAGGTCGGAGTCAAAGAAAACACCAAGATAGCGAAAACAGGAGACCAAAGGTATGGGTGAGCCAGAGAAGGATGAGGCTGCCAGAGGAGAGGGACTACCATGAGTGAACCAAATAGCCAGTGTCTTAGTTAGGTTGAGGTGTAAACAATTCGTGGTTAACCAATCAGCAACAGAGAGAAGACAGGAATTAAGGGGGGAAAGATCCGGGTGAGTAGGGAAGTGTGGTGTAGAAGAACAAGGTCATCAGCATAATAAAAGGCAGAGATCCCAAATTGTTGAACCAAGAGTGCGAGAAGTGCCAGGAAGATATTGAAAAGGAGGGGTGCCAGAACGGAGCCTTGAGGCACCCCACATAACAAAGGAAATGGATCAGAAGAAACTGTTGGGGTGGAATGAGAAAGGACAGTGCAGGACCAGGAGAAAAAATAGGAGTGAAACCAACGATAGAACGTGCTGTGGAGACCAGCCTCTCGCAGGCGGGAAAGAAGAAGGGAGTGGTCAACCAGATCAAAAGCTGAAGATAGGTCTAGAGTTACTGCCACCGAAAAATCACCACGGTCGTGAGCAACATGTAGTTCATTGAGGAATACAAGGAGAACAGTTTCGACACTGTGGCCTGGTCAAAAGCCTGACTGTCGGGGATGAAGGAAGTGAATAGAAGCCAAGTGATGGGACAGCTGTGCAAAAACTGCTTTCTCAAGTATTTTTGAAAGAAAAGGCAGATTGGAAACGGGACAATAGTGAGCAGGAACAAGGGGATTAAGTGAAGGCTTTTTGAGAAAAGGATGAATGAGGGCATGTTTCCAGGGGTGAGGAAAAGTGCCTGTGGAGAGGCTGGTATTAATTATGGTAAGAATTGAGGGAATGAGGACAAGAGAGGGTACGAGAAGTCATGAAGAGGGTATAGGATCAAGTGAATATGTAGTCTTATTGGAAGAAGAGATGCGTTTAATAAGCTCAGAAGCTGTAAGTGGGTGAAAAGAGACCCAAACATGGGAAAGCTGAGAGACAGGTGGGGGGGAGGAAGGGAGAGGGGAGGTAATAGGTGGGGGACAGTATGGAAGTGATGCCCTGAGGTCAAGAATCTTGGTGTTAAAGAAAGAGGCCAGTCGAGAGGGGGAGGGAATTGACTGGGGGGATATAGGATTAGAGCCGGGCCAGAGTGTGGTGAGAGACTTGAGAACTGTGTAGCGGTGCCAAGTTTGGTTCGGGGCAGAGGAAATAGCTACAGAAAAATAAGTTTGCTGGGCCTTGTGGACTTGAGTACGACAGTGAGAATGATGTGCCTTGAAAAGTGACAACATGGATGGTGAGGGTGATTTCCACCACAGGCGCTAAGCACAACAGAGTTGGGTATGAAGAAGGCGAAGGCCACTGTGAAACCAGGGTTGTGATGGACGACAGCGTGAGGGATGCGATTGTAAAGGAGCCAGTCAGTCTAGGGTGTCAGAAAGACAGAAGAACCAGTGAGAGACTTGTGAGTCAGGGGAGAGGGAAGAGAACTCTGCAGGGAGGAGGTCCCCAGCAGTTGGAAATTGTTGAAGGGTAAGAGGGGTGATCCGACGGGAGAAGGACAAAGTAGTTGAGGGGGAGGGATCAGCCACCCGAGAGAAGGGAGCAGAACTAGAGGAGGGAGAGAGACTCTGGAAGATCATACAGTAATGGTCTATCCAGGGTAGTGGTATAGAGCACAGACAATGTAGGAGAGAGTTAGAACTAAATGGGGAGATAAGCAAGTCAAGAGTGTGGTCAGTCGAGTGAGTAGGAAAAGTAACATGCTGGGTAAGGGACAGATCCTGCAGGAGAGAGATGAAGGAGTGATCTCTAGAGGAGGAGGGTGAATTGAGATGAAGGTTAAAATCTCCTGCAATTATCAGGTGAGGAAGAGTCTAGGACAGGTCAGAGAAAGTCAGCAGAAGAGAGTCCCAGAGGTCAGAGCGGAGAGCCGGAGGAGAGTAAATGATGAGAATGTGTAAGACTGGGGAGGTCTCGAGGAGAAGAATAAGGGTTTTCCGGGTAGTGCAAAAGGGGAGAAGAGACTTGCATGAAAGAAAGAGAAGAGAGGATAAGAGCTGCTACACCACCACCCACACAAACTACACGGGGGACAGAGGCAGCTGTAAAGCCCGGAGGGAGACAGGGAGTAAGAAGAGCATCCTCATCTTCTTTGAGCCAGGTCTCAGTGAGGAGCAATAGATCCAGAGATTCCCGCAGGACCAGATCCTGTATCAGGAGAGTTTTTGTTCTCACAGAGCGGCAATTGAGAAGTCCCAACCTGATGGGGGAAGGATGGATAGGGATCTGAGAGAAAGAATGGTGGTGATGAGGAGAGGGTAGACAAGGAATGAGGTTTCTGGGACAGCGATACAAAGATCCATCATGCCTAGGAGGGTAGACTGGAGGAAAAGAACGATTTCCCCACAGTACAGGAATGGAAGCCATAGAGGGCCCAGCAGATACTAATGCAGAGAGCACAGAGAAAAGAGGAAGAAGGGAAGATAAACTTACCCGGGGTGGCGCAGGCAGAGGACTGGAGAAATAGATATAGGAGGGGACGAGCCAAAGGGCAGCCCAAAATATCAGAGGTGTCTGAAGAGGAAGAGACCTCAGGCTAGAATTAATGCCTACGCCCCAGAGCCGCCCCAAGACGTGCACCTAAGGAGCACGTTGTGTTCCTTAGGTGCGCTCCTTCGGTGTGTGCCCCTGTTGCACGCCGTGACGACAAGCGCTGCTGGTGCTGTGTCTTTATAGAGCTGGAAGCCTTTACTTTGTGCAACGCGGCCACTCTGTTGCAAATTTTTATGTCATCTGCAAAAAGACAGTCTTTTTCATTCAGTCCTTCAGCAATATCACTCACAAATACATTGAACAGTACCGGCCCCAGGACCGATCCCTGCGGCACACCATTAATCATCTTCCTTTCATCCGAGGGAGTTCCGTACGCATGTAGATTACAAAATGCTTTAATTTATGCATATATTAGAAAATTATAAATGCAGATATTTAAACCAGCTCTAGGGCTGGTGAAAATTTCCACATCTGCAATGCAGATGCACATTATGCCACTTACACTAATATTTTATAAAAACAAGTAGGTGCCTAATTGTCTTTATAAAATAGCACTCATGTAGGCATCCTATTGTAAAAGTACCTTCAGTATGTCCCCTTCTATTTGTAGGGCTACCCAAGTACTTTATATAAATATGAAAGGATATGTTTTTCCTATTTCACAAAGCATAGGCTGAAATAAGGATTAGCAATCTGTTAAACCAAGTAGAACAGATGTCCTAATGGGGCTTATCTATTGTCATATTCTGTGTTTTAACCCCTGGCACACAAGCCAACATTACCTCTTTCTTGGCACACCACCTCTCTGCAAAGCCATCATCCCATTAATCAATTTCAAAACTTATGAGTCATCTGTGTTTTCTCCAAATGCACAAGTCTAGCAGAGCCATCTGGTGAGTGCTGACATTGGAGAGGCAGTAGCATGCTAGGCAGGTGGTGTGCTACAAGTGAGAAAAGACAAGACTTTGTCAAGGTTCAAGTGGCCCCCCAACCAAATAATGGTATGAGTCTGTCATGGGATGTGGGGGACACATACGCAGGCAAGCATTTCGGTACTTTACCAAAACACTTTTCCAAGTCCTGGTTGGTCTATGAAGAACTCCTTGTGGTGGTGGTTTGAGGTCATTCTTACAATCCTGTTCCAATTCAGTGACTTTAATGACAGAAAATGAGTCTTTTACCTTCATAACAATGATAGAAGGAAAGATCTCCCCCAAAACTATTGTTACTTAAATGAGCAATAACTAAAAGGTAAAGGCAAAAGCACAACGTTTGCTAGGGGCAACAGACTTACTCCACAGCAATTCCTATTGAGAAAAACGCTGGCTCAGAATGTTTTTGGTCAAGAACCCTGAAAGTAGTACACCAAGTTTCTCCATGATATGAAAATACCTGCAAGGTCTGATCACTATTCCTTACATAAATAGTAGCAGAGATTAAGAAAAGCTGGTTTCTAAGTATTTACCTTACTTCATTTTTGTTATAATTTCCTCTCTCATCTCTGGGGATACTTATAATGGCGTCTGGCATCAATGCTGTAGATCAAGGTCTGTCAACATTCCCCATTATAAGCCCCTTTTTACAGGGGTTTATAACTTGGCCATTATTCACTTCAGCCTGAAAGCTTGGCATTCACGTTCTCCGTCTGAGAGCAATCATTTTTTGGGTTATTTATTTTAAAGGCTTTTTTAAGCCTGTCAGTCTCCAGCATCATTAATTATTTGGTTCGGAATGGTATCTTGATTTAAAGGTTTATATGGGTTGAGGTTTCTTTGTTTTCTGTTTGCGTTTAACCTCATCTGTTTTTCTTAACTGGGGCAGGACACTGCATAGTGACTATCTATCAGGATATTCCTTGGCCGTGCAGAGGGTGGTTCATGTGTTCTAAGCAGCTGACCTTGGTCCTCTGGAACATTCTATGAAACATGAGGAATTGTTCTTCAGAGGCCGTTAACTGTTGCCCACATTCAAGATAGCTGATATTTTTAAAATGCTAAAGTTAAACGGAAGGTCAAGGACTTACCTGTCTGTGTCCTTACATTCCATTAATACGGCCCATTGATCATTTTGTGCTACCATTAATGAGTTTTTTAAGCCCTTGGCAGTCCTTAGAGACATGGATTACACATATTTCTGAGAGTTCTGAAGCTAGATACCATGCTAAGTATCTGAGCTTGTGTTTCCCTCCCTCATATTAGATGTTGTTACTATGTTTGGTGGTGTTGTGTTGCTAGCTCCTACACCAATATTGGGTCTGTGCTGATGTTATTGAGAAGAATGTTCATCAGCTAGAAGAGGCAAACGTTATCCTGGAAAAGTTAAAGTTGTAATGGCTAAAGCAGAAAATTATGAAGATGTTGGCTACATCTGTAGCCAAGACGAATGGGATGATTTTCTATGCATCAACGAACAGTATTCTCCCCAGAAATCTTTGCCAGTTGAGTGGTATAAAGGTGTAGCCGGGGAGGGGGGCAGTATTATAAAATTTGCAAAGGGCCGCACTATTAGCCAGTTAGCAGCAGACAACTTAACGAGTTGTCTTTCAGGAAGCTGAAAATACAATGCATTCATTTACCACTGTTTCAAATTCATTTACGTGCCTAATTTATTCATATTATACATGTACTTTTATGTCTGTGAGGACCTCATCAAAACAGAGGTTCCAGACCATATGCATATTTAAAATTGATCAATAAAGATGTACTCCCTTTCAGAGGTTTCTGCCTCTAAGGATACAAATCCTGGCATGGGTGTTTGTTGCCAGCTGTGGGAATTATAAAGCTTACCATACAGACTGCAAACAGCAAACCCCAAAGTGGATTACAATAAGCAAATTTTGAAACTGCCAGAAAGTACTGAATTTTAAGGGCACGTTTACTAAGATGGGCTAACAGCATGGGCTGTTTGTAACTAGGTCCCCATACTCCTAGCTTTGGGAAAAAGGACCCTGGCGTTGGGCATCAACTCTGCTCCAGAGTTCCAAGGCTTGGAATTAGACATAACAAAACAGCAAGGATTTGTTCTGCCCCAGTCCCTTCAGACGTCAGAAGGAAAAGATTCTGCATTTCCTGACAACCCTGCAACTTCAAGGTTCCCTGGGGAACAGGTTGTGCCTTGCAACTGCGAGAGACCAAAGTGAACTGCTGTCCAAATGGTGAGATTTAACCATGAATAAACTAAAAAAAAGCTGGATTTTTTTTCCTAGCAGGAAAAAGCACCAAGAATATGGGTGGGACTGGGCTTGTTTGTGGATCCAAATGGAATTTATAGTACTTGTATAATATTCTCAAAAATCACCAGGTTTCAATTATAAAGCAGATGAGGACAGACTGAAGGATCTTAATATGTACACCTTAGAGGAAAGGCGGGATAGAGGTGATATGATTGAGATGTTTAAATACCTCCATGGCATAAATGTTCAGGGAGAGAGCCTCTTTCAATTGAAAGCAAGTTCTGCTACGAGGGGACATGGGATGAGGGTGAAGGGAAATCGATTCAGGAGTGATATGCGGAAATATTTCTTTACGGAAAGAGTGGTGGATCCGTGGAATAGTCTCCCAGTGGAGGCAGTAGAGATGAGGACAGTAACTGAATTCAAAAAAGCATGGGACCAACACAGAGGATCTCTAAAGGTAAAAAGGGGACTGTTGTAGTTGTTATGGAAGGACAGTCTAGATAGGCCATGTGGTCTTTTTCTGTCGTCATATTTCTATGTTTCTATGTAATTACCAAACTGACTACTTTAGCAAGGTTAAAACACAAACTGTCTTGGTTTCTGTTGTTAGCCAACAGTGCAAACCTTTAATTTAAATATTTTATCAGTTTACCTTAATTGCTGATTCATTTTGGAAGATGCTGTTATTTAATGATACTATTTCTGTCCTTGGCTTGCTTTGGTAAATATCTGTATTTTGTTTTCTTTGTGTGCTGTTTCTTATCCATGAGAGTAAAAGAAAAGGTTTGTTAAAGTATTTTTTTGTCTGCTTTTATTCTGAACACAAAACATTACACCACGGGATTCAGGACCCCCTATTTCATTTAGCGTTAACTGATCTCACTACATCTGATATAAGTCCTTTGAATCCCGTATAATTTTCCAGGTGCTGGAGCACATATCTAAGCACCATAAATCTCCAGCCTCCTGAAGGTGTCTCGGGGCTTGTCTCCTGTAGGGTTTAAGCAACTGCAAGGCAGAAGAGACAGCCCTGGATTACACATTTTTTCAAAATATTAATTGCAAAATCACTTAGATCATTTTTCCATTTCTGCTAATTATTTTGCCATGCCAGTTCATCAGATTAAACTAGCTGGGTTTTCAGTAAAATTAGCTGGATGGCGGCCAATTCAAAAGGTCCTAGGGAGAATACTGAACACCTATCCCTAATATCAAACTAAATGTGCTGGAAGGTATAAATTATTTGTCTGTTGTTTCTACTAATTTTATTTTTTTATTTTATTTTAGCTGTATTTATATCCCGCTTTTCACTGGGTCAAAGCGGTCAATTGGGAGATACATTTAACATGAGGGGATATGACACACATATGCTAATACTTACAGGGAACATGGGCAATGGAGGGTTAAGTGGCTTGCCCAAGACCACAAGGAGTGCCTATAGGACTAGAAATCCCAGTCCCTCCAGCCTGAGATTGCTGTCCCCAGGTGGGACTTGAACCCCTGGCCCTCCGGCCTGAAGTACCTTGTCCTAACCACTAGGCCACTCCTCCCCTCCTACTAAGCCTGATTCCAAGTTACAGACTCAGTATGATGTTCTTAAGGGCCATGGTTGGATCTTAGGAAACTGAGGGGCAAGCCTTCCCATTCTATGCAGGTAATGCCACAATCATAGAAAAATGACGGCAGATAAAACCATAAAGCCTATGCAGTCTGCTCTTCCATAACAGCTACTAAATTTTACAGTCCTTTTTTTCCCTTAGAGATCCTCTGTGCTTGTCCCATGCTTTTTAAAATTCAGATAAGACTCCTCGTCTCTACCACCTCCACTGGAAGACTACTTCATGCATCTACCACTCTTTACGTAAAGAAATATTTCCACAAACTACTCCAGAGTACAGTACTGTATATCCCATTTCACCTTCATCATATGCCTCCTCTGTGTAGTTTTCTTTCAACTCAAAGTGGCTCTCCTCCAGTACATTTATGCCACAGAGTTATTTAAATGTCTCTATCATTGCTCCCCTCTCCTGCCTTTCTTCCAAACCTAAAGTATACATATTGAGATAGTCAGGTCTGTCCTCATATGCCTCATGACAAAGCTGAGGGAGGAGTGGCCTAGTGGTTGGAGCAAGTTACCTCAGGCCAGAGGACCAGGGGTTTCAATCCTGCTAGAGGACAGCAATCTTGGGCTGGAGGGACTGGGGTTTCTAATCCTACAGGTGCTCCTTGTGGCCTTGGGCAAGCCACTTAATCCGCCATTGCCTCAAGTACAAAAACAGATTGTGGGCCCTTCAGGGATAAGGGAAAAATATATATACAGTACCTAAATGTACACCGCTTTGACTGGTAGAAAAGAGGTATATAAGCCTGGTTATTGTTTTAAAGTAATTAAATTAGGTAAACCATAATATTTGCAAAATAAGCTTCAGAGATATAGGCCAGATAGACTGCTTAGCTCTTCACAGGGGAATTTATTGGAGATACTGGGGGTTTCTTACATTTGACAGGTATCCTGGAGGACACAGGCCTTCAGTGTGGTAGGGGCCAGAGCAATGGAATGCCTTGGCTGATCCCTTAAAAGAGGAAACTAATTTAATGGCCTTTAGGAAAGTCTTGCAAATATTATTATTCCCCAAGGATTGTTGATATGGCAAAGTAATGAGCTGGGTATTTGGCTGGAAGCAGGGATCGCTATCTTGATGTTACGAGCTGCCAATACTCTGAAGGCTTCTAACTTTCATTGTTGTTATTTCAATTGTAAACCATTTCAAATAACTTGTGTCACAAATATGGTATATAAATAAATAAAGACCACTGACCATTTTGGTAGACACCCTTTGCACAAACTCCATCCTCTTTATATCCTTTTGAAGGTCTGCATGCATTACGCCAAATTAGATCTCACCAAAGACTTATTCAGAGGCACTATCAACTCTTTCTTCCTGCTGACTATTCCTCTCCCTCTGCGCCTAAGCAACCCTCTGGCTTTCACAGTCACCTTTTCTGTTTAGCCACTTTAAGATCATCAGAAAATCACCCCATGTCCGGCTCTTCTTTCATAGACAGAAGTACTTCACCCCTATACCAAGGGTTCCCAAACCTGCCCTAGGGCCTCTCCAGCCAATCGGATTTTACAGATATATACAATGAATATGCATGAGAGAGATTTGCATACAATGGAGGCAGTGCATGCAAATCTCTCTCATGCATATTCATAGTAACATAGTAAATGACAACAGATAAAGACCAGCATGGTCCATCTAATCTGCCCAGCAAGATGGCAAGAGTAAGTGCACCTGTCGCTCTATGCAGGCCACCCTTCCCCATGTCTTTGTTTAGGGGTGAACCTACCACTCCATGTAGGACATCCCTATTTGAGACGTTAGATGGTTCAGAAGTTAGATGGTACCATTTATTTTGTTTTTATCTTGATGCTGTAAAGGGATCCACTGTGTTTTTCCCATGCCGTTTTGAATTCCATCACCGTGTTTGCCCCCACCACTTCCATCGGGAGGGCATTCTACCACCCTTTCAGTGAATAAATATTTCCTGACATTGCCTTTCAATTTACCACCTTGCAGCTTCATGTTATGCCCTCTAGTATTACAGCTTCCCTGTCTTTGGAAGAGGTTTGTTTGTTCATCATTTCTCTTTAAGTATTTAAAGGTCTGAATCATATCTGCCCTGTCCCTCCTCTCCTCCAAAGTGTACATATTTAGGTCTTCAAGTCTCTTCTCATAAGGCTTCTGACGCAGGCTCCAAATCATTTTGGTTGTCTTCCTCTGAACAGTTTCCAGTCTTTCTACATCTTTTGCAAGATATGGTCTCCAAAACTGAACACAGTATTCCAAGTGAGGCCTCACCAGTGACTTGTACAGTGGGATAAGTATCTCTTCCTTTCTGCTGGTAATCCCTCTTTGTATGCAGCCCAACATCCTCCTGGTTTTTGCCACCGCCTTGTCGCACTGTTTTGCTACCTTGAGATCATCAGAGATAATCACACCAAGGTCTTTCTCCTGAACCGTACATACCAACCTCTCGCCCCCTATCGTGTACATTTCCCTTGGATTTCTGCTACCCACTGCACTTTTTTGCATTAAATCGTAGTTGCCAAGCATTAGACCAGTCTTACAGCTTTTGTAGATCTTTCCTTATGTTAACCACTCCCTCGGGGGAGTCCACTCTGTTGCAAATTTTTGTGTCATCTGCAAAAAGACAGACTTTTCCATTCAGTCCTTCAGCAATATCACTCACAAATACATTGAACAGTGCTGGGCCCAGGGCCGAACCCTGGGGCACCCTGCTAATCACCTTCCTCTCATCCAAGTGAGCTCCAAGTACCATCACCTTCTGTTGTCTGTCAGTCAACCAATTTCTAATCCAGTTTACCATCTTGGGACCCATCCCCAAGCTACTGAGTTTATTGACAAGCCCCCTATGAGGAAAAGTATCAAAGGCTTTGCTGAAATCCAGGTAGATGACTTCCATTGCATGTCCCTGATCTAGTTCTTTGGTCACCCAGTCAAAGAACTCAATTAGATTTGTTTGGCAAGACCGTCCTTCGGTAAAACCATGTTGCCTCGGATCTTGCAGCCTGTTGGTTTTGAGAAAGTTCACTATTTGCTCTTTCAGGAGCGCCTCCATTACTTTTCCCGCCACCGAGGTAAGGCTCACGGGCCTGTAGTTTGACACTTCTTCCCTGTCACCACTTTTGTGTAGAGGTACAACATCAGCCAGTCCTGAGGAACCTCTCCTGTTTCCAAGGATCTGTTGAAGACATCCTTTAACGGTCCTGCAAGAACCTCTCTGAGCTCTTTCAGTATCCTGGGATGTATCCCATCCAGTCCCATGGCTTTATCCCACTTTCAGTTTAGCAAGTTGTTCTAACACCTCATCTTCTGTGAATGGTGTGGTATCTACTTCATTCCCATTTTTATATTTGGGAGTTACAGCTAGTCCATCTCCAGGATCTTCTTTAGTAAAAACAGAGCAGAAGTATTTATTTAGCAATTTCGCTTTTTCAGTGTCACTTTCCACGAGTCCTTTCCCAGCACTTCTGAGTCCTGCAATTCCAACTCTGATCGTCTTCCTTTCCCGAATATACCTGAAGAAAGTTTTTTCGCCACCCTTAACATCTTTAACCATCTTTTCCTTTGCCTTTGAGTTTGCTATCCTTATTTCTCTTTTAGACTCTTTGAGCTTGATCCTGTATTCATTTCTGTGTTCTTCTGTTTGCAAGCTTTTGACTTTTGCGAAAGCTGTGTTTTTTGCCTTTATCTGAGCATCCACCTCTTTGGAAAACCAAATAGGTTTCCTTCTCCTCTTGTTTTTATTTACTTTTCTTACATATTTATCTGTTGCCCCTTTTATTGCCACCTTTAGTTTAAGCCCATTGCAATTCCACTTCCCTTATCTCCTTCCACCCCGTCATCTCCTCCTTTAAGTACTCGGCCATTTTATTGAAGTCACTGTTTTTGAAGTTTAGGACTTTGAGCTTGCTATGATTGGCCTGTACCATGGCTTTTATCTCAAACCACACCGTGTGATGGTCGCTGTTGTTCACAGGGGCACTCACGCAGACATTCGACACGCTATCACCGTTGGTGAGCACTACATCCAGCATTGAGCTTTCCCTGGTTGGTTCCATCACCATTTGTCTAAGTAATGCATCTTGGAGAGCATCCACAATTTTTTTGCTTCTTTGCAGATGTGCAGAAGGAGTAATCCAATCCACATCAGGTAGATTAAAGTCACCCAATATGATCGCTTCCCCCTTTGTTGCTATTTTGGCAATATCTATAATCAATTCGTTATCTCTCTCTTCAGTTTGAGTCGGAGGTCTGTAGACTACAGCAGTATGGATGACAGTGTCATCTCCTCTTTCCAACGCAATCCAGAGCACTTCTTCTTTTCCCCATGTCCCCTGCATTTCAGTAGCTTTAATATTGCTTTTGACATACAAGGCTACTCCTCCACCTTTTCCATTTTCCCTGTCTCTTCTGAATAGATTATAGCCAGCTATGGCTATATCCCAATCATGTGATTCATCAAACCATGTTTCTGTAATGGCCACAATGTCTAAATCCGTTTCCACCATTAGGGCTTCCAGGTCCGGAATTTTGTTGGCTAAGCTTCGAGCATTTGTGCTCATTGCTTTCCAGTATTTACCTGGCTTGTATGTATTTTGCATTGATTTTATTCTGCTCACTTCTTCCCACTTGTTTTTGATGTGTGGTTTAAAAGTGTGGCTGTTTCTGATGTTATTCTGCTTTTGCAGGGGGTGGCATACAGATGTTGACCTTCCACATCCGTCACCCCCTTTTCCTAGTTTAAATGCATATTCATTGTGGATATCCTGAAAACCTGACTGACTGGGAGGCAGGTTTGAGAACCCCTGTCCTATACCATTTCTTTGGATTTTTGCAACCCAAATGCACGACCCTGCATTTTTTATCATTAAATCTCTACAGCCAAATTATTGACCATTATTTAAGCTTTGCTACATCAGCAAAGAGGCAAACCTTACCTGACAACCCTTCTAAAATATCCATTACAAAAATGCTAAAAAGAAGTGTTATTGCAGAAGGGCTGTCGGGTAAGTTTGCCTCTGTGTATGATACCAATATCTGCTATAGTGTAAACATCCATGATGGTCTAGATAACATGAGGAAGGATCTAGAGAAGTTTAAAGAATGGTTGAGAGATTCACTACTGTTACAACAGAGGTAGTGCATGCAAATCTCTCTCATGCATATTCATTTTGGATATCTTGAAAACCAGATTGGCTAGGAGGTACACCAGGACTGATTTAAGATATGCCATACTAGGTCAGACCAAGATCCATCAAGCCCAGTATCCTGTTTCCAACAGTGGCCAATCTAGGTCATACGTACTGTGGTAAGGAGGGTGCAGCCCAGCTAGGGAAAACTGAAAAAAAGAAGAATTTCTCTTCTTTACGGGGGATGGGTGCACAAAATCACATACTCCATACTAAAAGCCCTGAAAGGAACCTAGGGGGCAGAGCTAAGGGTAAACCAATCCCAGTCCACAGGACAACCCTGCATAGGAGTAGGAGGTCCAAGTGGGCGGAGCCAGGAAGGGAGTTGCCCTGCTCAGCAGTTAACAGGGAGAAAACAAACACAAGAGGGAGAGCCAGTTGGAGTTTGGAAGGGGCTTTGAGAAGAAGGTCCAGGAGGAATTCAAGAGCAAGCACAAGCGGCAGTTGCAGTTCCAGGCCTAGCCCAGGTTCTAGCCCAGTTCTCAGAAGGCACAGACCGGAAAGTTCTGTGGCCAAACTGAAGAGAAGCTTTGCAGCCAAGGAGAGCAGCAGAAGGAGGAACCACTATAGAGGCAGCCAAGAAAGGTACGCAGGGACCAAGCATTGCCAGCAGGATAGTTCTTGCTCTGACTCAGAGGAGACTGTCATACCCCAGAAGGCTCAGCACAGAAAGAAATATTTCACTAGGGAAGTTAAACAGGAGAGACCCCCAAGAGACCGGCCTGGAGAAGGCAAGGCCAGGCACTGGGAGAGGCTGTTTAATCTGGTGAAGACTCTTAAGGAAAAGAGCCCGGAACACTTCCAAGGAGCACCCAGCTGTAGCTCAATAGAGAGCATGGAGGTAGGCCCTGAGGAAAGTGTTGTTAATTCTGATGTCTCTGAAATGGAATGCGAGCTGTGCACTAAGGTATTAGTGTGAGCTAGAAACAGTGGAACATAAAAAGGAGGCTGTTCTAGCCTAAAGACAGTTTCAGAAGCTGGAAGAGAGGGGAAAGCCTGAATGTAAAGGATTAAGAATCTCTCCTAAGAAGCTGAAACTGCAGGAGCTCAGTGGAGGTTCAAACAGCTGAAACTGTTTGTGTGTGGCAACAGCAGGATTGAAGCTGATACCTCACTCACTATGTGAAGAGTTTTAAAATGCCTTTTTCTTCTGATGCTAAGGTTAAGCAGTTGCAGTAAGGAACAGGAGCTGGTATAAGTTTGTTCAAGGTTACACTGTTTTGGACATTTTGATTTCTGGGAGAAATTATCCTGTATTTTCTTTTGTCTGGAGAAACAAAAGTTATGCTTGAAGAATTTTATGTTCACCACTTACCAGCATGGAAACCAAATAAAATTTCCTGTGCGCTTTATTAACCACTTGGCTCTTCTTTTCGTACACAACTACAAAAATCCTAGAAGGGATATCAGATGGCCAGCCGTCCCTACTAGGCAAACGCCTGGTAGGGGCGCGAGCGTCACAGTACCTAGGAGTTTCCCCAAAAGACACAGGCTCCACAATGCTTGTACTGGGTCAAGCATTGATATCCTGGGTCCCTTCTTAATAATAGTTTATGAAACTTTCCTCCAGGAACCTGTCCAAACCTTTTTTTAAGACTTAAACACTGCTTTAGATAAATAGTTAGATGTTGGTATCTAGTAAATCTGGGGTCAGAGTATAAATCTGTTAAAAACAAAATATGCATGCACTTCCACTTTAAAAATTAACCTAAGGAATTTAAGCACACATATTTATACTTGCTTCTTGGCACATACAAATTTCCCAGATTAATTAATGTGCATACATACATATTTTATAAAATGTGTACACAAACGCCAACCTCTCCCTTGGCAACATCACCTCTTAGTCTGGAAAAATTTGAGAGCCTATAGATCGTAATCCCAATTTTGTATATATGATCTAGGTCAGAAAAAAGATAATCAAATTGGAAAATTCATAATCTGCAATTTAATTTACAAAATGAATGGAGAGCCTCTTGTAAAATACGTATAAGACCATTGGAAAAATATGTACATTTGGTGGCACATACAGTGAAGGTGGTCGTTTTAGAAAAATACATGTTTTCAAAAAAGAGCGGTACCACTTGGGACTTTGTGTGTGTATGTGCTAGCATTTTGCTACTTACATGAGGAAGTGCTTGATTTTACAAAACTACACACCCACTGGCTGATGCCACGTTGTGCATCCTAGGATGCACCACAGGAGGGGTAGGTTAGTCTGCCATATATGGCATTTTTTACCTTACATGGCAGACTGACACCACCTGGTAGATCCCACGATGCACTGTGTGGGGTCAGGCTCTATCATTTTCCAATATGGCGGTGCGAGAGCAGGGGTGTATGGGCATTGCTCCTGCCCCCCAACAAGGAGGTACAAGGGGGATCAGGGAGGCTGGGACTAAGGTAGGTTCACGTTGGTTCAAGATGTTGGCACCCTAGGCAAATCTGAAGTCTTATGCCTCCCCTGGCAGTCAGAATCTATTGCTTAGCTTTGAATGTCTTGCTTTTTGCCACCCCACAGAAGCTGCCACCCTAGGTGACCACCTACTGTAGTTTATCTAATGGTTGGGCTGGCTCAGGCTGGGGCTGCCAATGAGGGGAATCAGAGGAGCATTGGAGCCACAGGGGGTGATTGGGGAAGTTGTGACTATGCGGGGGGAGGGGGGGGGATTAGAGTAGGGGCCTGGGAGATGTTGTGACCACTTCAACCACCAATTTTATTTTTGTCAGACTCACAGGGTGGGGTAGGGGTGGGGGTAGGGACTATTGGGCCACAAGGGACACTTTTTAGGGTTTTTGGTCCAACTGGACCACCAATGTCAGCAGGCATGTGATTGGGGGTCTGGGCCTTGGTAGTCCGAGGTGAAGTGTCAAATGTCACCTTAGATGATCCCTTTGCTCCCTGCTGCATCTTAATGCCTTCCTGATGTTGGTGTAAAGATCTAGCGTTCAGTAAAGAGTAAAAAAACTGTGCTAAGATTCACAGCAATATTTTACATTGGGAGCAATTAACCCTCGGATACACTCGGTAAATCGACTGACACGTATACACTACCCCCAGGTCACCCCTGACCCATATGTAGAAATACGGTAAAACATCTACTTTTGTTTGTAAAACATGGTTAAATTGTGAAGAAAAAGACATACTTTTATTTATTTTTTATAATACTTGTTATTAATTCACCCTTTCAAGTGAATAATGTGCAATGCTAGCCAAGATCAGGCAGGACAAGTTGTACAAGGTCAGATATATGCTGCATAATGTCAATACCTGTTAACTATTCAGTTGCAAGCTTAAAAATGGTGTGCAGCACTGCACGCTTTGCAAACTACAATAGTTCTATATTTATTCGCTAGGTGGACAGCAACAGTCAAAGTATGGTGCCATTATGTCAAGTAATGGCATGATGCAAATTGTGACAAAAAAATTACCGTGTTATAACAAATTGACAACGGTGCATTGTAAACAACAGAAAACTAGTAAGCAATACATGAAGTACATTGACTGTTTTTTTCAACAACAGTTTATGCACAATGTGCTAGTAGTTGTTCTTGAATGTTCAGGACACACTCGCTTCAGACAGATTTCACATTCGGTAAATACTTTTCGATCTCTGTCACTTGGACAAAAGGAGCATCTTTTTCTTTTCTTTGCTGATGCCCGTGTGGTCAACGGTCTTGGTGGCTTAGGCATTTCAAGGCAAGGATAGCCAACATTGGCCATGGATTGACGTGCATGGCTTGTCAAACCTTCTGGATGGCTTTGACGATTTTGTAGCTGAGGATTCATGAGATTCAAAGCGAGTTCCTCCAGGAAAAACCTTCTCTTGCAGTTTTCCTTGTGATGAAACATAGGATTGTTGTACATAAATATTATGAATGAATTTACAGCCGCGATATCAAGCAGTCCATAAAACACGCAAAGTGGCCATCGACGAGTTGATCTTTTCACACTGTATGTGTGGCACAACTGATCTACTGTGTCAACACCCCCTTTCGTTCTGTTGTAGTCAAGTATTATTTCTGGCTTCTTTGATGTTTCATCAATTTTATTATCATGGTGAAGTGTTGACAGCAGCATAACTGATTTGTTTCGTTTTGGGACGAATGACACCAAAGTCTTGTCTCCACTGAAGCCAAATATTGAGGATCCCACAATTCTTGAGCGATTTGCCTGGAATTCTGAAGATATGTCACGGTTGCAACGTCTTACAGTGCCCAGTAGTGTCAAATTCTTGCTAAGAAGAACATCAGCCAGTTGTACATTGGTAAAGAAATTGTCGCAAGTAATGTTCCTGCCAGACTGTTCCAGAGGTTCAATAAGCTTCAAAACAACATCAGCTCCTAGAGATACTGTTTTGTCACAAGTAACTGACTCTTCACGCCCTAGGTATGGCTTCATGTTGAATACATAATACGTTTCGGCATCTGCACACACCCATAACTTTATACTGTATCGGTCTGGTTTAGACTTGATGTATTGACGAAACGGACACTTGCCTCTGAACCCCAACAATTGTTCATCAACAGTCAAGTATGCAGATGGTGTGTACATTTTCATGCACTGAGAAATGAATAAATTCCAAACATCTCTGACTGGAGTAAATTTGTCATTGGCCCTTCGTGATTCACGGGTTTGTTTGTCATCAAATCGAAGTAAACTCAATATTTCTGCAAACCTTTTACCTGACATAACAGCTGGAAATATAGGATTCTGGATAGGACTTTTAGCCCAAGTTCTGCGTACAGATACTTTGTTCAACCTGAAAACACCACTCATGTACAGAAGACCCAATGTTGCTTGGAGCTCTTCCATTGTTACCTGCTTCCAGTCAGTACATGGTGGCTGCATTGCTTCAGCTCTACGTATGCCTTCAGAATTTGTGAAATCTAACACTGCTGACAATATATCTGGAGTTACAAACATGTCAAAAATATACTTAGCATTAGTTATACCTCTGATCAGAGCAATTGGTCCAGAAGATTCTCTGACTATATTTGCTTCCCTTGTTCTTGATGTTGGCGGTACAGTTTTATTCCAATGCATGCCAGAACGAGCTGTGTAATGACTGTCAGTAACTTCCTCATTTTCAGAATGTGATTCAGAAGTTTCAGAATTGCTGTATGAACTGCTATCGTCATCACTTGTTTTATTTTCTTCGACAGCATCTTCCGCTTCACTGCCGCTATCATCAAGATCAAGCTGATCGGACTGGGCGGGAACGACTGCACTATCCGTATCAGTACCTTCAGTATCATTACTCAAACTATCATTACTGTCACTTTCTTCATTCAACCAACGTCTAATTTTTTCAGTTGCTGCAGAGCTGCTGAAGCGTTTCGGGAGTGGCATTGTTTACCTTTGTCGTAAAAAATTTTAATGCACAGAAACAAACAAGGAACTGATGTCAGGTGACGTCATAAATGTAAGCAAGACGTTAGAAAACACAGGATTGTAATGTGGACTTGGAGTGGTGACTTTCTTTGCTGCTATAAAACAAAGGAGAGTGTTATTATGCGAGTGTCGAAAATCACCCCTTGTTTGTTCAGCAGCATGCAGTACTGTATAAAAACGTTATTTTTGCAAACCATATGTATGAAAATACTTAAAAATGGTTCGTTGAGGAATACCTAGAGTACCAAAATACAATTCCTTACCATTTTGAAGAAAAAACACAAAAACTGACACCCGGGTCACCCCTGACCCGGGGATAGTGTATCCGAGGGTTAAACCTGTACTCTTTTGCATGTGTTTAGCATGCAAACTGTGTTATCTTTAGTGAAGTAGTTTTGCTTAAGATTCTCCTGCGCTAGTTTGCTTTCTGCATTGGGAGTAGGATTAGCGCAGGAAAATCTCGAGCAAAACTGAGTACTAGAGCATAGTGCAGTTTACTACATTGAGCTGAGTGGGAGCACCATCCTGAGACCTTCTTCCTTCTAGTCTGAGCCTTGCTGCCTTCATCTGGTCGAAGGCTCTTATCTTCCTTCCCTGGACCCCAAGCTCTTATTAGACTCTTGGATCCTCCCATGCTTCCATAGGCTGAATCCCCTCTGCTAGATTTCTAGAATTTATAGTTCCTCTCCACATTGACAATCTTTGTTTCCCCTGGCTACGATTGGCAGTTTCTTTCCCTGTTCTTCCCTTTCCACCCCTCTTTTCCTCCGAAGATATATATATATACCATTAAAATATGCATGCCCATTTATATATATAAAATAGCTTGTTTACACGTGTAAATGGTACCCAGCTCTTTTAAAATCACTTCCTGTATGTGTTTGATTTAACCACATATAGGGAGGGCAGTTTTATAAAAGTCTTTACCAGTGTTTAAAACCCTGCTTTATATGTGGAAATGCCTTTCTAACTGCCTTCTCTGCAATTAGTTATTTTGTGTTTTCCTTATTTATGTGAGATGTGTTCTCTTGTTTTGATTGTCTCTCTCATCTCCTCTGATACAGTTAGACAAAGTGGGAGGTAATTTTACAAAGGTTTTTCTATGTATAAAGCCTGTTTTACATGCGGAAAAGGGTTTTATAACATTATGTGGTGATATATGCGAATACAGGTACAAGATGGTGCATACCTAAATGCATTCCTGGAGGTTTAGCTTGGACAGAGCAGAGGCAGAGTTGGAATGCATATGTGTATTCTAAAAATGCACAAGTAGATGCATAGAGTATACACCTACATTTAAGTGGGTGTAAATGTGTGCATCGTCATTTGCGCGCTACAGGAGCCTATTTTATAAAGGTACATAGGCACTTAAATTGCCTTTATAATATTATATAATACTGTATAGTAGGTTTTTCTTTGGACTTCTCCCATAGGCATCCCTTTATATAATCCCATGACAGTACAACTATGCCCCTTTATAAAATAGGCTCCTACAATTTATTTACTCATTCATTAATTCATTCCTTAATTGAAATTTTTATCCTGCCCTTTCAACAAATCCAGGGCAGGTTACAATAAAACACATAAAATAGCAAGTCATAGAAAACATATATCAGTGTGCTGTTCCTAAAACTCCCCATCCCAAACCCACAGCCCATCTGCAAAATCATTAAGCTGAACCTAATCTAAAACCCAAAACAGATAGATCTTCAGTTGCCTCCTAAAAGTCTGTAAGCTGATGCATTTCCACCGGGCGTATATTTCACCAAACTATATATTCACCAAAAATGTATTGTCATGCACCATCACAGTGTGAGCTACACTCATACTTGGAATCACCAGCAAGGTCACTTTCTAAGAGCACAAATTCTGCATAGGAGAATAATTATTAGGGCCCAACCTGTTCAAAGACTTAAAAGTCAATGTCAAAACTTTGAAATGGATCTGTGATGCATAGGCAGCCAATGGAAATCTATAAAATCAGCAAATATGATCATTTGCACTGCTGCATTTTGGATCAACTGAAGATGATGGACACTCTTGTCAGGTAACCGAATACAAAGCAAATTACAGTCATCAGGTCTGGTATTCACCACAGCATAAAAAAATCTGGGAAAAATCTTATCGTCAAAAAATCCCCTTCCCTATCTTAACTTATGCAGATAAGAAAAAAACAGGACATAGCTATTGATGCTTTTTTGTGGTTTCATTGATAGCATGCTATAAAATACCATGCCAAGGCTCTGAACCTTTGTTTTTGCCCTGTCTTTTAGACCTTACCAAGACAAAGCCGGACACTTCTAATGCATCAGTGGTTTATGAACCCATATGATCTGTCTCTTGCCAGTTCAAAAATAATTTATTCTCATCCATCTATGCTTTTATGGTTTGCAAATAGGCCTGCAACTGCAATAAATCATTCTCACAAACTTTCTCCAGAGAGACAAAAAAACTGGATATTATCAGCAAATAACTGGAATTTAATCTTCCTGTCCCTAAAGACTTGCTGAAGAGGCATTAGATAGATATTAAACAACAAGGGAGAAAGCAATGCTCCCTAGGGCACTCCACAATATGCAGGATAGTACAGGGAAGCCTGTTCCTCTTTTATAACAGCTTGAGGTCGTCACAAAGAAAGGATTCCAGTCAACCACATACTCTGCCTCCAACTCCCACCTCTTCCAGTCGCTGCAACAATATACAGTATTAAGATCTACTGTGTTGAACGTGGCATTAAGATCTAGAAGTATTAGCACAAAGTCTACCCACTTAACTAGAAAAAACCATAAGTTATTGACTAAAGCGATCAAAAATGTCTCTATGCTGTGAAAGTGCCAGAATCCTGATTGGCAGTCATTCAAAGCACCCTGCTCTTCCACAAAGTTTTCTAACTGTCTCAACATCCCATTTTCTATCAGTCTGTCAAGGAAAGGTACATTTGCCACTGGCTGATAATTCTCCAGTTCAGTACTATCCAGATTAGGCTTTAAAATAAAAGCTAAATCACTACTGATTTCAGGGAAGATGGAAAAAACCCACATAAGGATGTATTAATTATAGGATGAACTGCTCAACTACAGTGTCCTCAATTCACCATGATGTGTCATGAAGGGCAAGACTTTAATACTGAAGTAATATGCCAATAGTTCCTCAGCCTCCTCCAGGGGAAGCTCCTTGAAAGATGTAAAAATTTATTTATTTATTTACATTCTCTTATATACCGCGCTATTCTGCATCAGTGCGGTTTACATTGAACAAACTAAAATTACATTGAACAGGGCATTATAACTTGGAGATAACTATTTTTACAGGGAACATGGGCTATGAAGAGTTAAGTGGCTTGCCCAAGACCACAAGGAGCACCTGTGGGACTAGAAACCCCAGTCCTTCCGGCCCAAGGTTGCTGTCCTCTAGTGGGATTTGAACCCCTGACCTTCCGGCCTGAAGTACTTTGCCCCAACCACTAGGCCACTCCTCCACTCCACTAAAATTGGGAGTTTTCTTGGCATTTGAGCCAACTCTACACCCCCGCCCTGAATTACCTGGTCTAAAGTTTCCCTAATTTCTAAACCTTGTCAAAGAAATACTCAGCCAACACTTTTCTTCCAAATCACAAATGGAAATTGTGTCCTGATAACTTTATTTCCTTGAGTCTTTCCAGACCACAAGTGGGATGTTTGCTTACATCAGCAGCTGGAGATAAAGCAAAATCACATGATTTTAATCACTCACTTGGTGCAGGCTCAAGAGTCCTCAGTATCCTGGATCTATATGCAAGTGTGTGCTGCTATTGCCCACTGAAGGGAAAAGCCCATGATGGCAAATGCACTCAAAAGCTTACCCCTGGAGCCACCCCCATCACTACCTTCTATGGAGGGGGAGGGAGATTGGGACTGGTCCGGAAAGACTCAAGGAACCCAAATTATCAGGTAGATAATTTCCATTTCCTTATCATCCTTGTTAGACCAGTCATCACAAGTGGGATGTACCAAAGTGCATACTCATCTAGGGTGGAAAGAGGCTGAAGTTCCTTGGAGAACTCTGGCCCTGAAAGTCCAAACTGTAGTGTCTGATGAAAACATATAGTGATGACCACATTGCTGCTTTACAAATCTCTTCTGAAGTCACTGACCCTTTCTCTGCCCATAAGAAAGCTTGTGCTGTCATAGAGTGCACTCTTAGCCCTTCTGGAACTGCCTGAGCATTCAAATACAGGCCAAAGCAATAGCCTCATTGAGCCATCTAGACAGATGGCCTCTCTCTTCCTAATTCCATAAAAAACTACAAATAGGTACTTGGACGTCTTGATGGACTTTGCAACTTTCAAATAAATCTTCAGTGCCCTCTGAACATCTAAGAAGTGACAGAATCTCTGCTTTTCCCCTGACATTCCTCTTGGGAATGCTGGCAATGTAATAGCCTGGTTCAGGTGGAAATCTTGAGCAAGAAGGAGCGTACTTGAATTGTATAACCATAGTTTGGGTAGTTCTTTCCTACGTGGGTAACTTTGTACTTGTCCACATTAAATTTCTTCTGCCATTTGGATGCCCAGTCCTCCAGTTTATCAAGGTCCTCTTGCAATTTTTCACAATCCTCATGGGTTTTAACAACTTTGAATAACTTTGTGTCATCTGCAAATTTGATTACCTTATTCATAATTCCCATTTCCAGGTCATTTACGAATATGTTAAAAATCAGCGGACCCAGCACAGATTCCTGGGGTACTCCACTATTCACCTTTCTCCATTGGGAAAATTGGCCATTTAGCCCTACACTCAGGTTTCTATCTTTCAACCAGTTCCTGATCCACAATAGTACACTGCCTCCTATCCCATGACTTTTTAATTTTGCCAAAGGTCTCTCATGAGGGACCTTGTCAAAGGCTTTCTGAAAAGCCAGATACACTATATCAACTGACTCACCTTTGTCTACCTGTTTATTCACACCTTCAAAAAAACATAACAGATTATTAAGACAAGACCTTCCTTGGCTAAAGCCATGTTGGCAGTCTCCCATTAAGCCATGACTATCTACATCAGGGGTTTTCAACCTAGTCCTAGTGGAACCCTAGGCCAGTTGGGTTTTCAGGATTCCCAGAATGAATGTGCATGAGAAATATTTGCAAGTTCTGCCTTCATTGTATGCAAATCTATCTTATGCATGTTCATTGTGGGAATCCTGAAACCTGACTGGCCTAGGGTTTCCCGAGGACTCGGTTGAAAACCTATGATCTACATGTTCAATAATTTTCTTCTTTATAATGATTTCCACCATTTTTCCCAGTACTGAGGTCAGGCTCACCAGTCTGTAGTTTCCCAGATCACCCCTGGAACCTTTTATAAAAATTGGTGTTACATTGGCCATCCTCCAATCTTCAGGTATTACAGATGATTTTAATAATAGTTCAGAAATTATAATAGGTCTGCAATCTCATATTTCAGTTCTTTCAAAACCTTTGGATGTAAACAATCTGGTCCAGGTGATTTGCTACTCTTTAGTTTATCAAACAGTTGTAATACATCTTCCCGGTGTATCGATATTTCTTTCATTTTTTCTGTGGCATCACCTTTAAATACCATCTCAGTCATGGGAACACATCCCTACATCTTCCTCAGTAAAGACCGAAGCAAAGAATTTATTCAGTCTCTCCGCTATGGCCTTGTCCCCTCTTAGTGCCCCTTTTACCCCTCTAATGGTCCAACTGACTCTCTCACAGGGTTTTTGCTACGAATGTACTTGAAAAAGTCTTTATTACGTGTTTTTGCTTCCACAGCAAGCTTCTTCTCAAATTTTCTCTTTGCCTGCCTTATCAATGCCTTGCATCTAACTTGCCAGTGCTTATGCTGTTTCCAGTTTTTGTCATTTGGCTCCTTTTTCTATTTCCTGAAAGATGCTTTTTTGGCTACAACAGCCTCTCTGAACTCACTTTTAAACCATGTTGGCAGTTTTTTGGACTTCCTTCCACTTTTCTTAATTCATGGAAAACAGCTGGTCTGGGCTTCCAAGACAGTATTTTTTAACATCGCCCATGCTTGATGTACATTTTTGACCTTTGCAACTGCTCCTTTTAGTTTTTTCTTAACTATTTTTCTCATTTTATCATAGTCTCCCATTTGAAAGTTAAAAGGTAGTACACTGTGGATTTCCTTACCATCCTTCCTCCATTTATTAAATCAAACGCGATCATGCTATGATCACTATTGCCAAGTGGCCCCAACACCCTTATCTCTTGCACCAGATCTTGTGTTCCACTAAGGACTAGGTCCAAAATGCCTTCTCCTCTGATCGGGTCATGAACCAGCTGCTCCAAGAAGCAGTCATTTATTTCATCTAGAAACTTTATCTCCTTAGCATGTCCTGCTATGACACTGACCCAGTCGATACTGGGGTAATTGAAATCACCCATTATTATTACTGTGCTGTAACATTTGTTTGCGTCCCTGATTTCTTTGAGCATTTCATCATCCATTTTTCATTCTGGCCAGGCGGTTGATAGTACACCCCTACTGCCATCGCCTTCCCCTTCCCCCTTTTAAATGGAATTTCAATCCATAGAGATTCTACAGTGAATTTTGTTTCCTGCAAAACTTTAATCCTTTGTGACTCAATGCTCTCTCTAGCATAGAGTGCAACCCCTCCACCAATTTGATCTGCTCTATCATTATGATATAGTTTAAACCCAGGTATCACAGTGTCCCAGTGGTTGTCCTCCTTCCATCATGTCTCTGAGATAACAATCATATCCAACCTCTCATTTAGTGCTATATATTCTAACTCTCCCATCTTATTTTTTAGACTTCTAGCATTTACATACAAGCATTTTAGAGGCATTTTATTCATATTAATCTGGCTATCGGTAGGCAGGGGTAATTTGGAATCCAAGCTCTGTCTGCTCTGTACTCAAGGGCATTTGGGTTACTTTTATCTTTATTGGAACCTCTCTATCAATAAGCCCTAACTTCAATCTTTTGCTAGTATCCTACATTGTTTCGGACCATGCGCTTTCCCCTATTGTCTAGTTTAAAAGCTGCTATATCTCATTTTTAAAAGTTAATGCCAGCATCCTGGTTCCATCCCTGTTAAGGTGGAGCCCATCCTTTTGGAAAAGCCCCTCCTTTCCCCAGAATGCTCCCCAGTTCCTAACAAATCCAAACCCCTCTTCGTTGCACCATCATCTCATCCATGTATTGAGACTCCGGAGCTCTGTCTGCCTTTTGGGTCCTGTGCGTGGAATGGGAAGCATTTTGGAGAATGCTACCCTAGAAGTTCTGGATTTCAACTTCCTACCTAAAAGTCTAAATGTAGCCTCCAGAACCTTCCTACCACATTTTCCTATGTCATTGGTACCGACATGCACCAAGATAGCAGACTCCCCTTTGAATGCTGTAGCTTATACCTTTGAATGCTGTAGCATATAGCAATGTAAAAATGTTCTAAATTTAATTTAATTAACTCTCAAGCATCAGGCCATAAGATAAAAAAAGGTTGGATCCTCCATTAGTGCCAGCCCCTGCAGTAGCAATCCTCTTATAACCCCTAAGGGTAAGGTTTCTCCAACTTGACATCTGACGAGCTCCACATATCATGGCTTCTGGGCCAATCTCGGGCTATCAGATTACCCACCCCCCAATTTTCTGGAGTATTCTAGCACTACCTACTACTTATCATTTGTATAGCGCTACAAGGTGTATGTAGCTCTGTACAAAGACATGTAAGAGACAGTATTATTTATTTATTTATTTAATTTAACATTTCTTATATACCGCCTTTCATGATATCAAGGCAGTTTACATTGAACAAACTGAAATTACATTGAACAGGGCATTATAACTTAATCCGCAGACTTCCTGGATTTTATGGATGATCTAGACTTCATACAAATAATGAAACATCCTACACATATAAAAGGAAACAACCTCAATCTAATATTTTGCCCCACATACCTAACCACTACCCATCTGCCAGCCCAGTACCATGGTCAGATCATTTCATTATAAGAATGTCGGCCATCATACCCTTAACAACAGAGGCAAAAAACATAACACCCCTCCCTAACCCGATATTCAAACACATTGACAAAGACACTTTCATCTCTGAGATATTCCCTCTTCTCCACACACAACCCCATGACCTTAACGAGGCAATAGAAAATTGGATCACAACAATAAATAAGGCAGCTAAACCCACCTCCCCCCCTAAGAGGTCACACAAAAAACAAACTGAAAAATGGTACATCAAAGATCTCAACATCCTCAAGAAAACTCTACGCAAGCTAGAAAAAAAATGGAGATCCCACATGACCTCTGAAAAAAGAGAACTCTACATCATAACTTTAAACTCCTATAAGGATGCAATCCTTAAAGCAAAGAAAGATCACCACACTAACATACTCAACAAGGCTATTAATCGCCCCAGAGAACTTTTTGATATAGTAAAATCCCTAACCAAAATACACACAAACATAAACTCCACAGACATTAGCGCCCAATCCATAGCAGACCAATTGGCATTTAAACTAAAGAAAAAAAGCACCCCAACTATATTCCCTAATAATGACCCCCAGAAAACACCAAACATCCTGCACAACTTCTACCCAATTGGGGAAAAACAGCTCCTTGAAACCATCACCAAAATCAACACCACCACCTCATACTTAGACCCTTGTCAAGTATCCTGGATTAAGGCAGTAAAAGTTGAACTAGCTCGGTGATACTGAACATAGTTAACCAATACCTCCTCCATGGTATACTGCCTGACATTCTCAAACTAACCATCATTCGCCCTATACTAAAAAACAAAACACTCATTAAAAATGATCCTTCCTCATATAGGCCTATAGCTAGTATTCCGTTCATAGCGTAGATTATTGAAAAAGTGATCCAACTCCAACTTCAGGACTATACAGACACCTATGCACCACTAGATCCACAACAGTATGGTTTCCACCCCTATCATGGAGTGGAAATCCTCCTCCTAGCATATTTGACACTCTCATATGCGGATTAGACAACCTTAACCAAGCTTATATCATGGTATTCTTGGACATCTCATCCGCATTCAACAATGTCAACCATGCTATACTATTGACTAGACTGGCTCACATAGGCATCTCAGGAATTGCTCTAAAATGGTTCCAGTCCTATACAGTCAAACCTCGCTTAACGAGCACCTCGCATAACGAGTGATTCTCATAACGAGCAAAACAAAATGTAAAAAATGACTCCCTTAACGAGCAATGTACCGCATAAAGAGTGACAAGGAGACAACGTGACGTCACATGCAGGATCCTGCCTGCATCTCAGCTATCAGTCTGTGTTTAGCGCTTGTTTAGCTAGCATCTTACTGTTGCTTGTGAAAGTTGTATTCAGACACATTATTGTGTATTTTTTTTTAGTACAAAGTTTAAGCATGCTTACACGTTTGTCCCCAAAGAAAATGCCACAAGAAGGCAGGGGTAAGAGAAGAAAAATCACAGTAGAAGGCAAAAACAAATGTCTCTAGACAACTTTCTTGTAAAAAGGGATGTATTATAAATAAATAAATTACATTATTATAAATTTGTTAGATTTTTTTTTCGGAATGGAACGCATTATCCTATTTTACATTGATTCCTATGGAAAAAAATTGTTTCGCTTAACGAGTGTTTCGCATTACGAGTAAAATGCGGGAATGAATTATGCTCGTGAAGTGAGGTTCCACTGTATTTCTAATCATTCCCAATATGTAAGAATTAACCAAGATACTTCTACCATCTTCCCACAGGAACAAGGAATACCCCAAGGTTCAGCCCTTTCTGCTCTTCTATTTAATTTATACCTGCAACGGATATGTGACATATTAACTAAATACAAAATCAATTTCCACATATATGCAGATGATACAATGGTTTATTCTCCGGTTAACATAAAAAATCCACAATTCAACAACATTACCGACTGCATATATGAAGCTGAATCATGGCTCAACAAAAACAACTTACAAATCAACTTTAAAAAAAAACCAGAAAGCTTATTCGCCACAAGAAACCAAAAGTATACACCTCCCACTACATTCAAATTACAAAATTTAAATTTGTCAGTCAAACAAGAAGTCAAATACCTAGGAGTCATTATTGACTGGGCCCTAAACATGACATCACAGATCAAACTTACTGCTAGATCAATACTCCATAATGAAAACTATTCAACACCTGAGACCAATTCTAGACCCACATGACTTTCGGACAATAGTTCAGGCACTAGTTAACCCTCATCTGGACTATTGTAATAGTATTTTACAAGGTCTCCCAAATAAATCTATTCACACTCTCCAGCTTGTCCAAAATTCTCTAAAATGCTTGTATGCAGATGCTAGAAGTCTAAAAAATAAGATGGGAGAGTTAGAATATATAGCACTAAATGTAAGGTTAGATATGATTGGAATATCAGAGACATGGTGGAAGGAGGACAACCAGTGGGACACTGTGATACCTGGGTACAAACTAAATCGTAATGATAGAGCTGATCAAATTGGTGGAGGGGTTGCTCTCTATGTTAGAGAGGGCATTGAGTCAGAAAGGATTAAAGTTTTGCAGGAAACAAAATCTGCTGTAGAATCTATATGGATTGAAATTCCATGTAAAAGGGGGAAGGCAATGGCAGTGGGGGTGTACTATCGAGCGCCTGGCCAGAATGACAAAATGGATGATGAAATGCTCAAAGAAATCAAGGAAGCTAACAAAAGTTACAGCACAGTAATAATAATGGGTGATTTCAACTACCCCGGTATCAACTGGGTCACTGTCACGGCAGGACATGCTAGGGAGATAAAGTTCCTAGATGAAATAAATGACTGCTTCTTGGAGCAGCTGGTTCATGAACCGACCAGAGGGTAAGCCATATTAGACCTAATCCTTAGTGGAACACCAGATCTAGTGCAAGAGATAAGGTTGTTGGGGCCACTTGGCAATAGTGATCATAGCATGATCGCCTTTGATTTAATTAGTGGAGGAGGGATAGTAAGGAAATCCACAATACTACCTTTTAACTTTCGAAAGGGAGACTATGATAAAATGAGGAAAACAATTAAGAAAAAACTAAAAGGAGCAGTTGCAAAGGTTAAAGACGTACATCAGGCTTGGCTGTTGTTGAAAAATACTATCTTGGAAGCCCAGACCAGCTGTATTCCACGCTTTAAGAAAAGTGGAAGGAAGTCCAAAAAACTGCCAGCATGGTTTAAAGGTGGGTCAGAGAGGCTGTTGTTGCCAAAAAAGCATCTTTCAGGAAATGGAAAAAAGAGCCAAACGACGAAAACCTGGAAACAGCACAAGCACTGGCAAGTCAAATGCAAGGCATTGATAAGGCAGGCAAAGGAGAATTTGAGAAGAAGCTTGCTGCGGAAGCAAAAACGCGAAGTAAAGACCTTTTCAAGTACATTCGTAGCAAAAAACCTGTGAGAGAGTCAGTTGGTCCATTAGATGATAAAGGGGTTAAAGGAGCACTAAGAGGTGACAAGGCGATAGCAAAGAGACTGAATGAATTCTTTGTTTCAGTCTTTATTGAGGAAGATGTAGGGATGTTACCCATGACTGAAGTGGTATTTAAAGGTGCGGAAGAATTGAAGGAAATATCGATACATCGGGAAGATGTATTACAACTATTAGATAAACTGAAGAGTAGCAAATCACCTGGGCCGGATGGTATACATCCAAGGGTGTTGAAAGAACTGAAATACGAGATTGCAGACCTGCTATTAGTAATCTGTGAACTATCATTAAAATCATCTCTAATACCTGAAGATTGGAGGATTGCCAATGTAACACCAATTTTTAAAAAAGGTTCCAGGGGTGATCCGGGAAACTACAGACCGGTGAGCCTGACATCAGTACCGGGAAAAATGGTAGAAATCATCATAAAGAATAAAATTACTCAGCATGTAGATAGTCATGACCTAATGAGAGACAGCCAACATGGCTTTAGACAAGGAAGATCTTGTCTTACTAATCTGTTATGTTTTTTTGAAGGAGTGAATAATCAGGTGGACAAATTGTGAGTTGGTTGATATTGTCTATCTGGACTTTCAGAAAGCCTTTGACAAGGTCCCTCATCAGAGACGTTTGGCAAAACTAAAGAGTCATGGGATAGGAGGCAGTGTACTATTGCACCGCAATGCCAGATGCATGGCCCTTGTTTTTCAAATGATTGATGGTCCAGGCCTCTTCCACCAAGTCCACTGCCCTTGTGCAAGATATCTCTGGCAGAGAGACCCCCCTCCCCCCGGCCCCAAATCGTGGCATCTGTCATCAGAACTATCCCACTGTTATGGTTCTAAGACACTCCCTTCATTAAATTTTCATTGAGGAGCCACCACATCAAGCTGGTTCTGATATGCACATTCAGCTGGAGCCAGACCTTGCAATTCTGTGACCTGGGGGACCATCTGGATAGAAGTGACCTCTGAAGTGGGCAGGGATGCATCTGAGCCCAAGGGACTACATCAACTGTCAAGGCCATAAAACTCAAGACTTGCAAGTATATCTTGAACATGGGCCTGGTCTGGGCCAACAAAGCCCACAGCTACTGCTTCAGCTTTTGAATCTAGACCTGCATCAGCTGGATGACCTCTGTCCAGATATCAAACAGGACTTCCAAATACTCCAGAAGCTGAAATGGATGAAGATTGCTCTTCTCCCTGTTCATGATTCATCACAGAGATTCTAGAAGCTGAATAACTGCCGGTGAAAACACAACCTTCTTCTGACCTTGCCCATATGAACCAGTCATTGAGATGTGGATGGACAGCAATCCTTTGCTTTCTCAACCACACCACCATGACTACCATCACTTTCATAAAGGTATGGGGAGCTGTGGTCAAACGGAATGGTAGCTCCTCAAGCCACTGGCCGTGGTGGTGGTGCTATTTATTTATTTATTTATTTATTTAACAATGATTTATATACTGCATCTTCCATAGTTCAGTTGCGGTTCACAATAAACAACAGTTAACAAATCGGAGTTTGTTTTACATATAACATGTGGCCAAAAGCAGTAAAGTAAACAACCAAAGTTAATACTGAACAGCATAGAACCATGCAAACTATATACATTATATACAAATATACATTATGTGGGACTTAATCATTATTCAAAGTACAGTATCAGCTATGAAGAATTGCATGTGTAGGTCATTTGGGATTTGTTAGATAAAAACTGGTTAGCCATTATCTAAGTCTATTGAGAGATGATCTGAGTTGTTGTAATGTTTAGAAAAGAGATACGTTTTCACTTTTTTGCGGAATTCGATGATCTCGGTTAGCATTCTTAGATCACCTGGGAGGGAATTCCAGATTGTTGGAGCTGGTGTTGGGTTTCTGCTTTCTGCCTCCTGTCAATTCCAACCCCTCCTAACTCCACCTCACTCCCTTTCTTCCTTTGAAGTCCATTTCATCTGCCTAATCTCTCCATATAGCTGCTATCTATAGACCACCTGATAAATTCACCTCTACCTTTCTCACTGACTTTGACTCCTGGCTTTCCCTATTTCTTGATTCTTCTTCCCCTTCCATTATTCTTGGTGACTTCAATATTCATGTCGATAACCCTTCTGACCCCTATACTTCTAAACTCCTTTCCCTTACCTACTCATTCAACCTCCAACTTTGCTCTTCTGCTCCCACTCATCAGCACGGTCACTGCCTTGACCTGGTTTTCTTCTCTGTTTATCCTCCAATTTCTGCACCTTAGTTCTTCCCTTATCTGATCATCACCTCCTAACCTTCATCCTTCATCACTCCACACCTCAGTCTTGCCCAGTCTCCTCCTACCTTTTCAGGAATCTTCATGTTATTGATCCTTTGGCTCTCTCTACTATTGTCTCATCATCTTTTCCCCCCACCTTGTTTTCTAAATCTGTTGATGAGGCCATAGTTTCTTATAATATTGCCCTCTCCTCTGCTCTAGATACTCTTGCGCCACCCATCCCACATCCTTTAAGGTGGACTATACCTCAGTCCTGGTTGTCTTCAACTACCGCTATCTACTCTCCTGAGTGCATTTGGCTCAAATCCCACTCCATCTTTGACTTTCTTCACTTAATTCATGCTTACCTCCTTCCAATCAGCGTTAGCACTTGTCAAGCAAAACTACTATGTCCATCTGACCAAGTCTCTTGCCAATGACCCCCATCGTCTTCTCAACTCTTAACTCTCTCATCAAGGCTCCTCCCGCTCTGACCCCTCCTGCTCTTTATGCCCAAACCCTTGTTGACTATTTCCATGACAAAATTCACAAGATTTCACTCCAATTCCCCACTAGATCAGCTTCAACCCCTCTTCCCCCACCTCAATACCAACTTTTCCCCTCAGTCTCTGTTACCATTTCTTCTTTTTCTATGATCTCTGATGAGGAAACCTCTCCTTTCCTCCTTTAAACTTGCTACTTGCTCTTCTGATCCTATGCCCACCCATCTCCCTAGTTCCATTTCCTTCTCTATCATCCCTTCCATCTCACATATTCTCAACATTTTGCTCTCCACTGCCACAGCTCCTGCAGCTTTCAAGCATGCTGCGGTCACACCTCTTCTTAAGAAACATTCTCTTGACCCTAGTTGTCCTTTTAATTATTGACCCATCTCCTTTCTTTCCTTCATTTCTAAACTTCTTGAGTGTGCAGTCCTCTGCTGTTATCTTGAATTTCTTTCTTCTCAAGCCCTGTTGGATCCACTTCAATCTGGCTTTCGTCCCTTACATTCTACTGAGATGGCACTTGCCAAAGTCTCCAGTGACTTTTCCTGGCTAACTCTAAGGGCCTTTACTTTATCCTCATCCTTTACCTTTCTACTGTTTTTGACACTGTTGACCACCACCTTCTCCTTGACACACTGCCTCACTTGGTTTTAGGGGTTCTGTACTGTCCTGGTTCTCTTCTTCTCTCTCCCATCGCTCTTTTAGTGTTTCTTCTGGTGGTTCTTCCTCTACTGCTATTCCTCTCTCAGTTGGTGTATCCCCAGGGATCTGTTCTTGGCCCACTCCTTTTCTCTCTTTATACCCAGTCCCTTGGTGGTCTCATCTCCTCCCATGGATTTCAGTATCATTTTTATGCTGATGAATCTCAGACCTAACTCCAGACCTGCATCTCTGCCTGCCTGTCTGACATTGCCACATTAACTTAGCGCAGCTGTACATTAATGACACATGCTAATTCTCACATTAACTGCCCCAATCTGATTTGCATAACAATTCTCTTTTTGTCTTTAAAATGCTCATCCTACATTTTGATATTCTGTTTCAGAGTTGATGTCTGTTATAGTCACTCTTGCACGTCTGCCACTCATGCTCTGCTTTCCACACTAAGTATTTCTTACATAGCAACTCTGGCATAAACCAAGGAGAAGATCTATTCTCACACACAATGACTGATCTAGTAGGTACCAACACATTTACAAGACCTGATAGCTCCAGATTCCAAACTTCTACACAATTGGACCTTTTGGGCCCGATATTGCGTTGTGCGAACTATGCACTACAATGGCGCATAGCCCTGCCTGCTCACCCTTAACCCCGGATAGTCAATGCTGTGCCAACGCCATTGAATATCCAGTTTTGGCGTCCTGGGGAAACTGCTGCACAATCTATTTTATAAGACTTCTGATACAGATGATTTTCCCATGACCTCAGTCACCTCCTTTTTCTTGTCAGCACCTTGACTACAATTAACCATTTACATAGTGCTACTTGGCATTCAGAGCACTGTGTAGGCGCATTAAAGATAGTTCCTTCTCCTGCTTATAACACTCTATGTGCATCTTAGCATTCTGCCAACTGCAACTATCAACACTGGCATTGCACCAGTTTGTTAATTTAAGACAGTAAAACATGAGCATGCTAAGATCTCTCAGCTGAATAGTTAACCTGCCTGTAATTGTTCGACAAAGGAAGTAGTTTTCATGAATCTCTTTGTAATTTGTATATTCAATTGACCCTGGCTTTTTGGACTTTCCAAACAGAGCAAATACCCCAAAAGGGGTTGGGGTAAGTAAGATCAAGAATGGTTTAACTTTTGCATATTTTCAAAACAGAAATGTCCAGAAATTATTATCTAACTTAAGCATTCTGAAACTTCTCCAAGAAAAATGGGGAGTGGTGAGAAATCTTTTAACTTCGCTTAGCTATGAACTAATTTCCTCCTATCTAGGCTCAAGGTGTACTTAACAAATAGATATAAAAGATAGGTGGTCTCACACCAGAGATGAACAAACTGAGATGTCTGTTATGTCTTTTATTATTTTTATGTTTTATTTTTTGCTTTGTTCTTGCTTCTGTTATCTTGTTTGTTTAAAATAGACAACTGTTTTCATAAATCCTTGTTGGTCTGATTTGCTGTCAAGGAATTGTGTATGGTTGTCTGAGTCCCAAAAGAAATATATATTTTAATGCAATACTGTATACTAGCAAGTAGATAAGAGTTTTCAGACACAAACAAAAGCAATCAAGGATGTGTTATTTGGACTGATGGTTCTGTGGCATGATCACAATAGACTTCTCAGTTCTAGAAATGTTTAAGAAATTTTTCCAAATGGTATGTGAAAGGTCATTGGAGCGTAAAAAAAATGGAATGTGTGCCTTTGAGTCACTGCTGACTCCTGGCAACTTGGTTTTCTTGCAGTGTGACCAGAAGTAGATAGCCAGGCCTTTCTTCTGAGGCAGTGGAAGGTTAAGTGACTTGCCCCAAGGCCACAAGGAGTACTAGTGGGAATCGAACTCTGGTCGCTTGGTAATCAAGCCATTGGGGTGTAGCTGTGAAAAAGGTGTGCATTTTATAAAATAAAGAGTATATGCACACATTTAAACTTTTTTTGAGCAAGTGTAAATTTGTGCTCTATTGATGGGAGGTGGGGATGGCTATTAGGATCAAGTAATGAATTTGATGAGGAACTTGTGGGTCAGTCTATCCCAGTTATGTCGGGCGGGGACATTATAGGAGATAAGAAAAGAAGAGGGTGTTTCCACTTTAAATTGCTTTGCTAAATGTCTGTTCTGTAAACAAGTAAACAGTCCCAAGTCCACTAATATTTCATTAATCTCACAAATCAAAAGTAAATAAAATCCAAAGTTATGTGATAATTTAAACTTGTAAATCAAGAGACCTTCAATCCTCAATACACTCTTACTAATACTTAATTACAGTATCTTTATAGAAAAGGAGCTCAAATATCTTCATGATGATTCAAGTTAATTCAAATCATCAATTTAATATTTCCGCATAGCTATTTTATGCATATTAAAAAATAAGAAATGTCAAACAAAATCTCATGAATGTAACTTATCTTTTTGTAAGACTTTACACTGTGGGGGTCATTTTAAAAGTCGTAATCATAATTTGGACATCTGAAGATGTGTACGTGTATGTCCGAATCACAGATATGTCCCGAGAGCCATTTTACAAATGGCTTTTGAAGATGTCACAGGTGCAGGGATGTCCAAGTAGGCAAGGGGTATGGTGGAGGCATGTATAGGGTGGTGAAATGGACTTAGATGTCCCATTTGATTTCAGAAATGTCAGGGATGTCTGCAGGCACATCTACATTTAGACGTGTTCCAGGCATGAATAGGCATCAGAATAGTGCTTGATTTGGCTTTAAAACATCCAGAGAGTGAAGAGAAGATGGAGAAGTAAGTGACTAGCCTAAGATCACAAAGCCACGCACTGGGATTTGAATCCTGGTCACCCTGTTCCAACTCCACTACTCTAACCATTAGGCTATTAGACGTCCCTATTCTAAAATGCTATTCTGGGGACGTGTATGTAGACATCTCCATAGACATTCATATCGGGCATGTCCACATATGTGAAATAGAGCCTGAACTTGCACGTGCCTGCTTTTTTTTCATACGTTCTGGCTTGGACATCCCAGATTGCACTGAGATATCCTTTGTAAAATGTACCTTTATGCCAGTGCAGCTGTCGCAGCATTGAAAACCCATCTGTCAGGAATTCAATGATCCATTCAACCTGGCTAGCGGTTTCAGCCCACAAAAAAAGGGGCTTCAAGGTCTCTAGGTATCTCACTCGATTTAGTCATAGAAAATAATCAGCATGATGAATATGGTTATGTTACTAATTTTTATATCCACATGGTTCCAATTATTTGATATATAGATAGGACACAAGGGAGGGGAGGTGGTGTTGCAGTGATTACAAGGTCGCCCTTGAAATTTGTAAGACTGAATGCTGGGCACTAAGTGTTATTGAGGTTTTATTAGTACAATTGATAATGAATAGGAAAATGGTTTTACTATTGGTGTTCTGCCCACTATGTGCCTCAGCCAGATTCTACCATGGGTTGAAGGACTTGGTTGTTGAATTGCCGGTTTTATATACAAATATGTTAATTATTGGAGATTTTACTTTGAGTTGCTTTATTTATGTTGGAGGTTCTACTGGGGATTTCAAGGAAATGATGGTTGAGCTGGGTTTTGACCAAATAGTGCAGGAACCAAAACAGATAGCAAGTAACACACTACAGTTAAATTTAAATTTTGTTCCTAGGGCAGGTGGCTAGATGTGGGGTGGTTTGGATTGCTAGGAGCAGTAAGAGTCTCATTGGTCCCTTGGTCCAATCATTATTTAGTGTAATGGAGATTTAGTTTATTGGGACAAGTAGAAAATCAACAGCACCTACACGGTTAGTGCCGTTGAATATCCTCGTCTATTCCCTCTACGTGCCCCTATGCTACCTGATTAGCATCGTGGCATGTTGGGACATTCCATGGTGAAGCAGGGGTGGAGAATGGCGGTAACCATGTAGCGGCAATATTAGACCGCTACCCAGTTAGCGCTCCACGGCTAAAAGTAGGCGAGCTGTTGGCTCACCTAGGCATAGATGCTAACCAGGTAGTGGTCCAGTATCTTTTCTACCTGGTTAGATTGTGCAGCAGTTTCCCCAGGACGCCCAAACTGGATATTCAATGGCATTGGCACAGCATTGAATATCTGGCGTTAAGGGTGAGCAGGCAGGGCTATGCGCTATTGTAGTGCATAGCTCGCACAACGCAATATTGGGCCCAAAAGGTCCAATTGTGTAGAAGTTTGGAATCTGGAGCTATCAGGTCTTGTAAATATAAAATAAGACTTATAGACTTGAGTATGTATATTCCTGAAAAAAAAAGAGGGTGAGGGGTGATATGATGGAAAAATTCAAAGGTAAAAACAATGCACAAGGAAGCATGCATTTTTCAGTGATAAATTCTACACCATGCAATTTAAAAAGTTAATTCCGCATGTATGGAGCCACATAGAGGTATATTCTAAGATGTGCGTCTCAGGCCTCTGTGTGTCCGGTCGGAGCTGGACGCAAAGAGGTAGATGGGATTCTGATCCTGCGGGGCACGTCTAGCCCCTGCAGGATCAGAATCCTGTCTAAGCCTGTACGTGCAGTCCCGGATCAGAGTCCGGTCAGCCTGCACATACAGGCACCTGCCCAGCTAACTCAATCAAGGCTCCAGAATGCAGCTGCGGTACCATGGCATTCGGTTGCCATGGCACCGTGGCTCCATTCAGGAGTCACAATCCCCGGCCACCGACGACTTCATCCTTTCCCTGCAGCCCGACCCCCGATCTAGCCGCCCATAGCCAGGGTTGGGCTGCAGGGAATCTCCTGCATCCCCTCCAGCCACCAGCCTTTGTTGCTGCCTGGGCCTGCTGTCCCCCGCCGTCCTCAGAGGTGGAATAAGTTCCCTGTCTTGTCTACCAGCCCTGGACATACAGGGCCGACATCAGAATTGGCCCTGTACATCCGTGGCCGCGAACCACCCACTGCCGATACTAACTCTGCCTTCGCACCACCCCTTTCCCGCCGCCATCTAGCCTCTCGTATAAACTCCTTGTTTGTATGGGGAGGCTTGACGGGATGGGAAATGCGGATGAATAGCGGGGATCTATCCCATCCATCCCTGCTATTCACGTTATAGAATAGACCCCATAGCCACATAAATGATCTCTTATAAAATATAATCAGCATAAAAGAACGTGCTTTGGCATCAAGCATGCAAACAAGAGTTTAACCAGAGCGTGCCAGTACGCATGTAGATTATAGAATACTTTAATTTACATGCGTTCATGGAAAATACTGATGCAAACATTTAGATCTTTTCTGGGGTTGGTGTAAATGTCTGGGTCTGCAATGTACTGTAGCTCTGCATTAACGCTAGTATTCTACAAAGACAAATAGGCACCTCCTAAATATAGCTCCACTGAAAATTCTTACAGATCACTCCTGCACTATCTAGTCTAGATAGTGTTGGGATGGTGCGGAGAAGGGATGGGAGAGTTTGGTCCAACTATACAGATAACTGGTGATATTCAGCTACATACAATGGTTTAATTTGGAACAGCAAAACAAGCACTGACCATGGACTTGAATACTGAATAATCTGTTTCTATGTGTTACTGAAGGTTAAACAAAACCAATAGTAATAAAAACAAAACAGACCGATATTCAAAGGGAGCTATCCAACTAGTGGCAGCCGTTATCCAAGTGATTCCCTTAGTGCTGCTGAAAATCCTTCCCGACCACCTCGGCACTATCGGTACAGGGCCAGGGCAGGGCATAGGTGGAGTGGTGGTGTAATCAGGAGAGCAGCGATATTCAGACCAGATAACTATAGGACGGTAAAAATGATATCCTGACCTTATCCAGATAGCAGACTGAATATCACCACTATTCAAATAACTCCGACACTGGGTGCCCTAAGGGGCTGACTCCATAGAGAGTGTGTGTGTGTGTGCAGTTACACGTCTGAAATGTTCATAAATGACATACTCGCGTGACTCAGCACGTTTGCGTGCACTTTGGTTGGCGACTATTCTGCAAGTGTACACAGAAGTGCCACCGCGATATGCATGGGCAGTGCTTGTGCAACAATGCACCGATCTAGGCATGGGAAGTGCCTCCTGCTCTCTAGCAGGTGGAACTGCTGTAATAGGCTCAGGCACATCCAGATGTCCCTGGTCTATAAGGTAACACCTGCACATGCTTTACTTGATAGAATAGATTCCAGATACGTGCATGGCAATGCTTTTTGCCTGCGTATGAGATTATAGATGTACCTACTATGAAGCATATTCCAAGTTGGCTGCCCAGGCCGCTGTGCGCTGAATCGGAAGTGGGACGCAGAGGCAGACCCAATTCTGATTGCGTGCAGGCCAGGACCTGATTCAGATCGGCCTGCACGTACAGGCCCCTGCCCAGCTAATTCAGTCAGGCTCCTGAATGGAGCCGTGGTGCCATGGTGTCCCGTTGACATGACACCTTGGCTCCATTCAGGAGCTGCAATCCCCGGCTGCCGGCCACTTGTTCCTTTCCCTGCAGCCCAACCCCCAATCTGGCCTCCCATGGGCAGGGTTGGGCTGCAGAGAACCCCCTGCACCACCTCGCCCCACTTCCGTCACCTGGACCTGCCATCCCCAGATGTCCAGGGGGACTTATTCCACCTCTGAGGTGGAATAAGTCTCCCATCCAATCTGCCAGCCCCAGACATACTGGGCTGACTTCAAAATCAGCCCTGTACTTCCAGGGCCATGGACTACCCACTGCCCGCCTTCACCCTGCCTCCACAACGCCCCCTCCTGCCCCTGCTAAGCCTCTCCATACAAACTCCTTGTTCATACGTGGAGACTTTCGTCGGGGAGGGCAAGAGGGGCGAATAATGGGGATGAACATCCCAACGGAATTCACGTGTTGGAATAGACCCCCCTATGTGTATATTCAACACTACTAACTATCTAGATAGTGGCACCGAATATATGTATTTTATTTAAATGCCACAACTGGCATCTATTACAAAAATAAACACCGACTGTGGCATTTAAATATCTACCTGAAGGTGTATATATCCAAGGCAGTCATAACGGGTGGGCAATCAAAGCACTAAGGTTTGTCGTGGGAATGCCATGTTATCCTTTTGAGTCAGTCTGTGAGCATGCAAGTCCATAAGGGGAGGGTGGGAGGGATACACCAAAGCAACCCTGGCTTGGGGGTGCTATTTTGTCCATTTGATGACAAACCCAGTGCCAAGGTTTGAGATTGAAAATGATTGTCAACAAAATCCAGGGCACTAAGACAAAATTCCCCATATGACTGATAGAGAATTGATGCTCTAATTCCAAAATGTCAGAGCTGAGCAAGAAAGAAAACCAAGTCTATAAAGCACAAAGCACCAATAATTAGCGAATCAATGTAAATATGTTGTGTACAAAAATGAATACTCAGAGATTAGTCCTTATAATGAGTTTGAAATTCCTAATGACAATAAACCTTGCAGAGCAATGACAGAATGTTCTGGAACTGTTTCCTATAAATATGCAGTAAACCTCACAAGACACCAGAATTTCAAGGCATTATAAAAAGCGTGTAGTCTTACTGACTGGTTTAAGGAACTTGGCCCTGATCAGAATGCTTGAGTTTAATACAAGGGGGCTGATAAGTCTCTGGCCTTGTAACAAAACAGAAAGCTATGGGCACACTTCAGTTCCGGAGGTCCGAATGATCTCTCTGCAGTTTCATTTTATTTGGATCCAAATACAACAAAATTGTAGAGAGATCATTTGGACTTCTGAAACTAAGGGGCTTGTTTACAAAGCCGCGGTAGTGGTTCGCGATCGTTATCGGAGTCGCGGCTCCATTGAAATCAATGGGGCCACGGCTCCGATAGCGATCGCGAACCGCTACCGCAGCTTTGTAAACAAGCCCCTAAGTGTGCTGGTAGCTTTCAGTTTCATTATAAGGTCAGAGATTTATCAGCCCCCCTCATATAGTTCATACACCATGGGTCACACAATGCACTCCACTAATTAGCTGTGGAGGGCTCCATAGTACTGATGCCACAAGATCAGATCCACTGTGGCAACCTTCAGTTCCAAGGCAGTTTCAAGACATTGGGATACAACTGAGCCACAGAATGCATGCAAAGAGTGAAGAAGGAACCCCAAAGAACAAAGTGCATTACTTCTGAGAGTTCTCATGAGAAAATGACTGAAGCACTGTGAGACATAAGTACTCTCAAGTTATAAAAGCAACATGTAGGAGTAACTGCAGAAGAACTATATGCGCAACCAGCGATTCATAACGAAGAAATAAAATGTCAGGTTTCTGTATCAAAACGGAAACATGATACCACAAGTTCTACTACAGTTGGGTCTCTACTAGCAGGATTTCCTGATGCCATGAGAATTTTGAGGCTAGCGTAAGGAACATATGGGCGTCCGCATGAAGAGTGCAGCCAAGTGAAACCCCAGTTATGCCAACATGCCGTAGCTGTACTCCTGGGAACTGAGTGGGTCATCAGTTGGCAGTCTATCAACAAGGAATGCATGCATCACTGAAGGTACAAAAGATATCTGAATAGAGAGAGAAAGAGAGAGATCACGGCCCGACACAGCTGTAATTTTATGAGGGCATAAAACACTCTTATACATGCTCGAGTCCCTTATAAAAGTACTCCCTTAGGATCAGCTGCAAACTAGACAAGCTTGTCCTGGCATGTGATAAGGAGCCCTAGATGTGGTGTACTTGGATTTCAGTAAAGCCTTTGGCACTGTTCCACACAGGAGACTTATAAACAAACTGAGCATCCTAGAGATGGACCCTAAAGTTACTGCTTAGGTTAGAAAGTGATTGATTGGGAGGTGACAAAGGGTACAGGTAAATGGAGCTCACTGAGGAGGAGGTTACCAATAGTGTGCCTTGGTCCAGTTCTGTTTAACATCTTTGTTAGTGATATTGCAGAAGGGCCATCGGGTAAGGCTTGTCTCTGCAGATGATACCAAAATCTTTAATAGAGCAGACACCCAGGAAGGAGTAGTTAACATAAGGAGGGATCTAGCTAAGCTTGGTCAAGAATTTGGCAACTGAGATTTAATGCTAAAAAATGCAGGGTTATGCATCTGGACTGCAATCCAAGGGAGCGATACAGTGTAGGGGGTGAAGTACTTCTGTCCACAAAAGAAGAGCGGGACCTGGGTGTGATGATGTCTGATGATCTTAAAATAGCTAAACAGGTAGAAAAGGAGACGGCGAAAGCTACAAGGATGTTTGGGTGCATAGGGAGAGGAATGGCCAGCAGAAAAAAGGAGGTGATAGTGCCTCTGATTAGTCTTTGGTGTGACCTCATTTGGAGTATAGTGTGCAATTCTGGAGACCGCACGTTCAAAAGGATATAAACAGGATGGAGTCGGTGCAGAGGGTGGTTACTAAAATTGTTAGTGGTCTTCATTATAAAGCATATGAGGATAAACTTAAGGATCTTAATATGTATATGTTAGAGGAAAGGCGGGATAGAAGAGATATGATAGAGACATTTAAATACCTCTGTGGCATAAATACACAGGAGGAGAGCCTCTTTCAATTGAAAGCAAGTTCTGCTATGAGGGGACATGGGATGAGGGTGAAAGGGGATAGACTCAGGAGTAATATGCGGAAATATTTCTTTACGGAAAGAGTGGTGGATCCGTGGAATAGTCTCCCAGTGGAGGTGGTAGAAATGAGGACAGTATCTGAATACAAAAAGGCATGGGACAAACACAGAGGATCTCTAAAGGAAAAACGGGGACTGTTGTAGTGGTTGATATGGAAGGACAGACTAGATAGGCCATGTGGTCTTTTTCTGCCGTCATGTTTCTATGTAAGTTTATTTTTTATTTATTTTTATTTAGTATACATTTGTATACCGCTACTTCCAGCGATCAGCAGTGGTTTTGATTACAGATTGGAAATTGTCAAATCATGACAGGAAATTTTTGAGGTATAAACACATTGATTAGACAGGAAAGCACAGCACACAGAGAACTATTTTACAGGGAACATGGGCTATGGAGGGTTAAGTGGCTTGCCCAAGACCACAAGGAGCACCTGTGGGACTAGAAACCCCAGTCCTTCCGGCCCAAGGTTGCTGTCCTCCAGTGGGATTTGAACCCCCGACCTTCCGGCCCGAAGTACCTTGCCCCAACCACTAGGCCACTCCTCCTGCTTAAGTTACTGCCTTAAGTGCATAATGTGGACTAGGGTGAGGAATGGCCATGCAGTGTACCTTGTAGCTAATGACTAGTAACTCAGGGCTGCTTTTACTAAAGCCCCCAAATATTTTGCATTTAATGTGTAAACATTGCACATTAAGTGCAAAGTCTCTGCTTTAGTTGTCAGGGGTGTAACCAGTAGGTTCCCAGCAGCAAGCACTCAAACTCAAACACCATGCACTCCAGTAAGGCAGGTTCACCTAATGATTACCGTTGAGGTGTTATTAGGTGAACTTGTGTTTAGAGTCACATTGCTACGGAGCGTGTGGCAACTGCTCTGGTGCTAATGGTAATGTGCTCTTCACGCCTACACTCCGCCCCTTGCCTATGCCATGGCACGATGGCTAATTATTGTGTGATTTACCATGTGGTCAATGGGATGCCCCTGCATTAAGATTCCCAACTGCTGGTGGCAGTGCTTTAAAATGCACATTAACCAGCTAGTACGCTTTAGCAAAAGGAACCCTTACTGTGTGTCAACTGGTAATGCAGCAGATAGTGCAGAACATCTAATGTTGTCTTAACAGGTAAACTTAAGTGCATCTGCACTTCCAAGCAGTTAATGTGTGCTGATTGCGTTTTCCATGCGGGAACAGTATGGGCAAATGCTTCAAATGCCCCTAACAGCTAAACAGAGGCTTGGCAATTGCACACATCAACTGTAACATTTTCCCACACTTTTGTAAAAGATCCCCCAAGTGTCCCATCAGAAAGTCTGCATGGAAAATATTCACCATATGCCCCATAGGGCAGGTTTAATCTTATACATTAACACAGTGAGTACAAAATTTGATAATATATGTTTATATGGTCTCAACAGCGCACATGGCACTGTGAATGATAAATTGCTATGTCTCTTCCCCCAAGAACTTCCAATCCAAACCGGGTCCTGAACAGCATCTCTACATGAAGCCGGGTCAAACGTCACCTTACAACTCTGGATACCGCAATACAAGTACCATGAGAAAAGAAAACAAACCATTATTTTGGCTTCAAATATGAATAGTGGTAAGAACATGTCCTGCAGATGATGAAAAGGTAGAAAAATATCAGAGAGAGGGAGATAGCCAGACAGCGATACATGCATAGTAATAATTGACAAACGGATGTACCAGTGGTGGTGTGATTTCACCAGCAAAAATGTAAAAATCTGAGAGAAATGACGGAATATGGATACAAAGAAATATATAGGGAGCCATAATATTGCATATCAGTATGTTGCAAACATCCCTCTCGATAGCCCAGTAGAAGCCTCTGTTGTGACTATAACTGCTGCTCTCAGCAGGACTTCTGGAGATGGGTCACATGGACCAATCAGTAGCCAGATGGAGGACGACACTAACGAGTGATTCCATAGCTCACTGAGGTGGAGCCTGCTGCAAGAGAGCGCAACACAGGGCAGTGCGCATATGCCTGCCACTCAGAGGAGAGGGAAAGGCTGCAGCTGTGGCTGCTGCAGGCAGTAGGGCATGAAAGGAAAAGGTAATTCACGGGGGCGTGAGGACCTCTTGGGAGAGAGATGAGCTGCAGCCACTCGGAGAAAGCATTTTATTGGTCACCAGCTGCCACTATATGAAGGAATGGGTGATCAACTGTCTGATGCGGGGAAAAACAATTTTCAAAGCTGAAAAAATACTGGCTGGGGAATGATACCTCTCCTGAAACAATACTAGGTGTATGTGATAATGCCGTTAAAAAGCAGTCCATTACCGACAATGCCTTAGGCGAGGAGAAGAGCTCTACACGCAGTGAGAGACAGCATGATTAGGAAAAGGTACAAAACAAATCAAAAGGACAGAAAAATTCAGGAAATGCCAGTAACAGCTTGAGATCCATGTCGCATATGACACAGATAGGTAATTTTATAACAGCATGCTAGGGGTAGGTGCCTACTTGTGGTGGTTCCTGAAAGACCAGCAGAGAACGCACCTTGAAGGTAGGCGTGATTGCTTACAGCTGCTTGTGTGTACTTTGCTGGGAGGTATTGCTGGAGGTGTGGACTGGGAGGAGTGTGGGAAGAGTACGCATGTGTATGCATAGAGTTCCTGCAGCTAACAGGCTGCTGGCTACCCCGCTCGGGCTTCCAGATAAGTCACCTCCAGGCAGTTTCTAAGCTGTCAGGTCTTGGCTCCAAGCAGGGCCGGAACATAAGAACATAAGATATGCCATACTGGGTCAGACCAAGGTCCATCAAGCCCAGTATTCTGTTTCCAACAGTGGCCAATCTAGGTCATACGTACCTAGCAGTTTCCCCAAGGGACACAGGTTCCACAATGCTTGTATTGGTATTTACCTATACACCATGTACGCCATGGCGTAGGGCCCAGAGCTGGCAAGGGCCCACAAAAAGCTGCCGCGGCAGCATGGACGTTCCCGCGGCAGCATGGACGGTCCCGCGGGGCCCCCTCTGCCCTGCCGAATCCCCGGCTGAGCCCCTCCGTGCCGGCTTTCAGAGGACACTCTCCCTTCGTGCCTCTCAACGCCGTCGCGGAGGGAGGGATTCGGCTGGGCAGTGGGGGCCCCACGGGATCATCCATGCTGCCGCGGCCTTGGTAGCAGCCAGCGGTTTTGCTTTTTTAAAATTTCATTTTACTTGAGCCGATGGGGGGGGGGGGTAGGACTGGAAATGGGCTGGGGGGGTTAGGACTGGTAATGGGCTATGGGGGGGGTTAAGACTGATAATGGGCTGTGGGCTGATGGGGGCTGTCTGGTAATGGGCTATGGGGGGGCTAGGACTGGAAATGGGCTGGGGGGGGTTAAGACTGGAGGTGGGCTGATGGGGTTAGGACTGGTAATGGACTGTGGGCTGTTGGGGGGGGTTAGAACTGGTAATGGGCTTTGGGGGGGTTAAGACTGATAATGGGCTGTGGGCTGTTGGGGGTGTTAGAACTGGTAATGGGCTATGAGGGGGGGTTAAGACTGATAATGGGCTGTGGGCTGATGGGGACTGTCTGGTAATAGGCTATGGGGGGGGGGCTAGGACTGGAAATGGGCTGGGGGGTTAAGACTGGAGGTGGGCTAATGGGGTTAGGACTGGAAGTGGGCTGATGGGGGGTTAGGACTGGTAATGGGTTTATAGGGGGGGCTTAAACTGAAAATGGGGTGATGGGGGTTAGGACTGGAAGTGGGTTGATGGGGGGGCTAGGACTGGTATTGGGTTGGGGGGTTGCTAGGACTGGAAATGGGCTGATGGGTGGCTAGGACTGGAAATGGGCTGTTGCAGGGACTAGAAGGGAATGGATGCTGGGTGAGGCTGGAACTAGAAGGGAGCTGATGTTGGGGGAGGATTAGAATGGGATGGGGCTGGAAGAGTAAAATGGAGAAGGGAAAATATTTTGTGTGGGAGGGATAAAAAATCTACAATTGGCCGGGTATTGGGAGAGTAAGTGGGGATTGAGGATGGAGGGGTAAAATTTGAGTGGATGAAATAGGAATGAGGAAAGAGCAAAAGGAGAAAGATTAGTATGTTAAAGCAGATGTAAAGAGAGAATGGAAAAAAACTAGAAGAGAGAAGAAAGGACAAATGGACAGCAGACGATGGAGAGTTAGCAGAAGACACGAAGAAACCAGAAGAAAGTGGCTGGAGCAATTGCAGCTGAAAAAAAATGCACAAAAGGTAGAAAAATATCTCTTATTTTGAATTTATTAATTGGAATATGTCAGCTCTGGTAAATGTGCATCATTAACGTCTGCGCTTTGTTTAGTACAAGAGCAAATTAATGTATAGTTTTATTTCTACAGTGTTGTACATTCCAAGTTTGGCTTTTGGGATTCCCAGTTTAATTATTGTCTTCCTGTTTCTAAATTGTGATTACTTGTTTGGTGATGGTCTATGTTCTGCATGTGTAACTGAGCTGAGGTGTTCTGTTTATATAATTCCTATTTGACATTGCCACTTGTTCTTTTTCCCCAGTAGGTCATGTATTGTTGTTCTCTGAAATGTATTGGTTTAATATTTGCAGTGTTGCCTTTTGATTGGTAGAGTATGGTGCTTTGTGAGTCCTGGTAGTGCTGTTAGGATACGGCGGGTTTGCTATGGGTTGGCACTGGATTATAGTAATGTAGAAATCTTTTAGTCTTTCTTTATCCATACACTCTAAGAGGCACGTTTACTAAAAGTTAGTATATGGTAACATTATGCAAATATTTATGCAAATGAGGCCCCGCACCCCCCTTGGGCCGTCCCTGCTGGGGGCCCACAATTTTTGTTGGCGTAGGGCCTCACTCAAGGTAAATCCGGCCCTGGCTCCAAGGCCGGCCCTGCCCCTGCTGCCTTTACTCCCCTGCTGCCTGTCTAGCAGGGAATGCCCCCAGCTCTCTCTGCCTACAGAGCAATCCAGCCTTTAGGTAGTTACCCCCTTTGTACCTTCTTTATTTTTATTTTTTTTTTCTGTTTTAAAATGAGTGTGTTATCCTAATCATCCGTTCAAGTAGTCCACTAGATAGGAGCTCTTCCCCAGCTGCTGAGGACTGATAGACTGGAGTCTGGAGCTATAGAGGGAGCTCTTATACTGCACTACCAAGACTGTCATGCTCAGTCCTCAGCTGCTGAAGGGGGCTGACAACCCATTCATTACTGGACTGGCCTGAAGGGACGATAAGGAATTATAAAATACCTTAATCTGCACACGTACATTTATGTCTACTTGAGAGAAGGTGTAAGTGATTATCTCCAGGAACAAGCAGGAATGAGTCCTCACATATGGGTACGTCGGAACCGACGGAGCCTGCGCGGGAAAGCTCCCCAGCCTTTCAGATGAAAAGCTTTTGGGGCTTCCCACAGCGCATGCGCGCTGCCTTCCCGCCTTCCTGACCAGCTCTCTTCAGTTTCTCTTTTTCCGCGGAGCCAGCAGGTCGTGTTCCTGTCACCGCTGAAGAAATTGTTATTTTAATTTGTTTCTTTTGACCGCGTACCTGCCTTCCCCATACCAAAACCGGTACCGCCGGTCTCTCTCTTTCTTTATTTCTTAAAAAAAAAAAAAAAATCTTTTTTTATTTTCAGCACAACGTGGTAACTTTTGCTAGGCCTTCAGGCCTACACAAATTCTCCTCATGGAGAGGCCAGCTCCTGGTTTTAAAAAGTGTACCAAGTGCAGTGCTGTTATTTCTCTCACAGACACCCATGAATGGTGTCTTAAATGTTTGGGACCTGACCACTCCATACCGGTCTGCCCATTCTGCTCCCAGATGTCTAAACGTGGTATGCAGAACCGGGCCAACAAGTTCCATGTGCTGTTTGATTCAGATAATCCAGCATCACAGTCATCCAGGTCTTCCTCTCCGGATGGATCTCAGGTAACCAAACTTTCTGTGGGCAAATCCTCTAAAAGCAAATCTCTTTCAAAAGATCGAGAGGCTCTCAATCTTGAGTTCGAGGATTCTGCCCAAGCCAAAAAACCCCGGCGGGAGGCTCCGGTCTCCAAAGCACCATCTATGGGGTTACAGGTTGACATCGATGGCACGGCCTCGACCGATCACCTGTTAGACTGCTCTGGGGTACCGGCTGATACCGGTACCGACATCCAGGCAGCAGTGGCGTCCATGGGCAATACTGTCCAGACCATGCAGCAGGCCGTTCTGGCTTTCATTAAGGCTGCGACGCCCTCGGTACCGATTCCATCGGTACCGACTCCGGTTCCGGTATCCACACCGGAACCGAGACCATCGACTTCCAAGCGTCGATCGGTTCCGCATGCCGGATTCAGGCTTTTGCCCGATACCGATCCCATGCCCGATACGCCCGATGTCGATATCGGTCGATACGCGTATCGTGCATTGGAAGCACAGAGAGAATACTTAGATTCTTCTGATGAGTTCAATTCCTCTGATGACTCTGCTGAGCTTGATCTTCCTGAGGAGCCCTCTTCTCCAAAGAGGAGGATGTCTCCTCCAGAGGATTTATCCTTTCAGGATTTCATTGTTGATGTAGCTAAAGGGCTTTCTATTGCTACATCTTCTGGAACGGAACCAAGATCAAAGAAATTGGATATTTTAGGATACTCCAAAGCTCCTAAAGAGGCAGTTATCCTGCCTATCCATGAAATCCTTCAAGAACACTTGATGGATTTGTGGGAGACTCCTCTAACACTGTCTCCTCATTCCCGTAGGTTGGACACCATGTACCGGGTCCCTCCTTCTCCTGGGTTTTCGAAAGACTCAACTGCCTCACCACTCCATTGTGGTGAAGTCTGCCATGAAAAAGATAAAGAGTCCTAAAAGGCACTCTTCTACCCCTCCAGGGCGAGAATGTAAGACCCTTGACTCTTTTGGTAGAAAGATCTTCCAGGCTAGTATGCTTATAGCCAGGATCAATTCCTACAGTCTTTATATGGGCATGTTTCTCAGAGAACTTGCCCTGAAGGTACGGCATTTTGCCCCCTTTATCCCTGAGGATAGAAAAGGAGGACTTCACTTCTGTGGTGACACAACTTTCAGAGATCTCCAAGTTTTCCAACAGGGCAGCCTTTGATTCCTTTGAGGTTGCAGGCAGGGCTTCGGGAATTGCTATTGCAGCCCGACGTCTTGCTTGGCTCCAGGCTTCTGACCTAGAACCCTGGGTCGTGGATGGCTTAAGGAATCTGCCCTGTACAGGTGAGAACTTATTTGGTGAGGACTGGCAAATTAAAGCTGCTCAAATGGACGCAGAAAATGCCACTCTAGATAGACTTTCTAAGTCTACTTCTACTCCTGCCAAAAAGAAGCCTTTTAAGAGGCCTTACTACAAGAAGGCCAGATTTTCCACAAATACTGGCCAACAATCTGCTCAGCCTCGCTTTGCTGCTAAACGTCAGCAATCTAAGCAAGTAAAGTCAAGGCCTGCAGTGTCTGCTACACCCCAGCAGGCTCAACCCCCTCAGGGGTTTTGACTTGCCCCTAGAGAACTTACCATTTCTGGCTCTAGAACAACCAGAGCCCCTCACCATTCCCGGAAGGTTAGCTCACTTTGCTCCCAGATGGGAGCAAATTACATCAGAGCAATGGACCCTCTCTATCATCCGAGAGGGTTACAAACTTCATTTCTCCAGTCTTCCTCCCCATACCATGGTGAGGCAATTCAGTTCTCCCCCATCTCTTCTGACCCTGTTGGGTCGGGAAGTCTCCTCTCTCCTTGCCCAAGGGGCAATAGAGGAGGTTCCTCTTCCTCAACAGGGGTTAGGGTTCTACTCCCCTTATTTTCTCATAACAAAGAAGACAGGGGGCTTCAGACCTATCCTAGATCTGAGAGAATTGAACAAGTTTCTATTCAAGGAGAAATTCAAAATGCTCTCTCTGGGCATTCTCCTTCCATACCTTCAGAGTCAGGATTGGCTTTGTTCTCTAGATCTCAAGGATGCGTACACTCATATACTCATCCATCCATCCCACAGAAAATATCTTCGATTTCTGTTCCAGGGAAAACATTTCCAATACAGAGTACTTCCCTTCGGTCTCGCCTCTGCTCCAAGAGTATTCACAAAATGCATGGCAGTCGTAGCCGCATTTCTAAGAGGCATGGGAATCTTCGTGTTCCCATATCTGGACGACTGGCTCATCCGAGCTCCATCTCAGTCAGAAGCCCAGATTTCCTTGGACCGCACAAGGCGTATTCTTCAATATCTGGGACTTGTGGTAAACATTCCCAAGTCCCAACTCATCCCTATTCAGTCCCTGGAATTCATAGGGGCCCACTTGGACTCCACCACTGCAAGGGCCTACCTCCCTCTGGTCCGAGGCCAACGACTAATCAGCTTGGCCTCCCAGGCTCAGTCCAGAAGTCACTTGTCAGCCAGGGAACTGCTGCAACTTCTGGGCCACATGGCCTCCACGGTCCATGTGGTGCCCTATGCTCGTCTCCATATGAGGGCAGCTCAATGGACTTTGGCCACCCAGTGGTCTCAAGCATCAGGAGCGCTCTCAGACCAAGTACTCACCTCAAAACGTCTGTTTTGGTCTCTCCAGTGGTGGACATCCTCCAAAAATCTGTTGTTGGGGACCCCCTTCCAACCTTCGTTGCCCCAAGCAACCCTCACAACAGATGCCTCCCAAACAGGGTGGGAGCTCATCTCCAACACCTCTCCACTCAGGGCACCTGGTCTCCCCAGGAGACCACCCTTCACATCAACCTTCTGGAACTGCGAGCAATCTTCCTTGCCCTCACAGTCTTCCACACCCTCCTTGTCAACCTGACTGTCCTAGTCCAGACAGACAATCAGGTAGCCATGTTCTATGTCTCTATGTCAACAAACAAGGAGGGACGGGCTCTCTGTCGCTTTGCAACGAAGCTCTCAGATTATGGGCCTTCGCCAGAGAGCATCAAATTCATCTTCTGGCAGTATACCTTCCAGGAGTTCAAAACTCTCGGGCAGACAGACTCAGTCGAGTTCTGCTTCCACACGAATGGTCCCTGCATATGGACCAGATACGCAGAATCTTTCAGGAATGGGGGACCCCGGACATAGACCTCTTTGCAAGTCCGTGGAATGCCAAACTTCCCCGGTTCTGTTCCAGGACTCCGTGTCAGGGAGCTCGGGCCAACGACGCCTTTCTCCTGCATTGGGGTCAGGAATTCCTGTATGCTTTTCCACCCATTCCTTTGATTCCCAAGACTCTGTTCAAACTTCAGAGGGATCACGGGTCGATGATCCTCATAGCTCCACGCTGGCCACGCCAAGTGTGGTTCCCTCTACTTCTACAGCTCTCCCAGGGCTCCTCCCTGGACCTGGGAGCTGCGCCAGACCTTCTGTCTCAGGAGAAAGGGACTTTGTGGCACCCAAACCCCAAGTCCCTACATCTCCGAGCTTGGTTACTGAAGGCTTAAGCCTTCATGAGTTTAATCTTTCTCAACCAGTGAAAGATATCCTTCATGCCTCTAGGAAACCCTCTACCAGGCGTTCCTATGCTTTCAAATGGAAACGTTTTTCCATTTGGTGTGCTCAACAGGGTCTTGACCCTCTGGCACTTCCTTTGAATTCTCTACTAGACTATCTCCTGCATCTTTCCAATGCAGGCCTCAAGACAAATTCAGTACGAGTCCATTTAAGTGCTATTGCAGCATCCTTAAAACCTATAAATGGACAACCTGTTTCCTCTCATCCTCTTGTTGCAAGGTTCATGAGAGGCCTGACCTTAACTAAACCTCCCATCCGACCTCCGCCGGTAGCATGGGATTTGAACCTCGTTCTAGGTCAGCTTATGAAGCCACTTTTTGAGCCTTTGGACTCCACCTCCTTGAAATTTCTTTCATGGAAGGTAGTTTTCCTTATTGCAGTCACTTCAGCTCGCCGCATCAGTGAACTGCAGGCTTTAGTGGCTAATCCACCTTATACTAGGTTTCATCATGATAAGGTGGTCCTTAGGATGAACCCCCACTTTATGCCCAAAGTAGTCTCGCCTTTTCATCTTAATCAAGAGGTATATCTACCTGTTTTTTTCCCGGCTCCTCATGCATCCAGTGCAGAGAGGAACCTTCATACCCTTGATTGTAAAAGAGCTCTCGCCTTTTACCTCAACAGGACTGAGCCACATCGAAAGTCTTCCCAACTTTTTGTGGCTTTTGATCCTTCTCATTTGGGACTTCCAGTCTCCAAGCGTACACTTTCCAATTGGATTGCTCAGTGTATTTCTTTTGCTTACCAGAGTAAGAACATTTCTCTGGAAGGCCATGTCACAGCTCACAATGTGAGAGCCATGGCCACCTCTATGGCTCATCTTCACTCTGTTTCCATAGATCAGATCTGTCGAGCAGCCACCTGGGCCTCGGTTCATACCTTCACAGCCCATTACTGTTTGGACAAGGACTCCCGCCGGGATGCCTTGTTTGGTCAGGCTGTCCTCAAACACCTGTTCCATACTTAAACAACTCCTGCCCACCTTCCCTGGTTGGATGCCTGAGATCCATTCGAAGATGGTTACCTTTGGAGGGAGATCTCCCAGGCATCTTAGCTAGGGAGTCCCCATATGTGAGGACTCATTCCTGCTTGTTCCTGGAGATAGCACAGTTACTTACCTGTAACAGGTGATCTCTGGGAACAGCAGGAATTAGTCCTCACAACCCACCCACCTCCCCTAGGAGTTTGTATCTTCTCTCTATCTACCTTCCTTTCCTCTCTCTATTGTCTCAGCTATAAACTCGAACTGAAGAGAGCTGGTCAGGAAGGCGGGAAGGCAGCGCGCATGTGCTGTGGGAAGCCCCAAAAGCTTTTCATCTGAAAGGCTGGGGAGCTTTCCCGCGCAGGCTCCGTCGGTTCCGACGTACCCATATGTGAGGACTAATTCCTGCTGTTCCCAGAGATCACCTGTTACAGGTAAGTAACTGTGCTGTGTCTGCATTCAAGGCATGCTCTCGTCCACATATGCTTGTATTTTATAGAGATAAGTAGGCACTTAGTTGTCTTTATAAAATAGTGCCTAACAGGGGTCTATGTAGGCACTTACCTAAGGTGTCCTTTTATAAATCTACCCTTTAAGTGCCAAAAAATGGAAAATGAAGATCTTCTTCTGATTCATTTTTTATTCCTGCATAGCACCCTGCCTGTCTTCTCACCATTTTCCACAGAGGGCAGAACAGCCATAAGAAAAAGACAAGCCACTGCCCGGAGTAAACAAAATTAGCTTTATAATAAAATGAATGTGAGTATGAAAGCAAAACCTAAGTACAGGATTTAAGCAAGAGTTGAGAAGGGCTAGCAGCTTTCACTAGCTGTTTTCCAGAGAGACTTACTGCAATGCATAAAAAATAATGTTTGTACATGACTATTTTACACTGGACTCAACTAATCCACAGCGATCTCGCTAGTCAATAAAATGAAGAGATAAGACATTTTTCAGATATGCTAGTGAGAAGAGGAAGGGCAAAAGTGGTATTGTCAGACTCAAAGGTGAAGGGGAGGAATATGTAGAAGCTGTTGAGGATAAAGTGGAATTGCTTAACAAATATTTCTGTTCTGTGTTCACAGATGAAGAACCAGGAGCAGGACCTCAGAAAACAGCCACAAACAGGAACAGAAGTGAGGGGCATCTTGAAGAATTGTCAGAAGACTGTGTTCTTGAGAAACTAGCTAAACTTAAAGTAGACAAAACGATGGGACCAGATAAGATACACCCTAGAATAATGAGGGAACTTGGGGACGTTCTAGCAACTCCACTGACTGAACTTTTCAGTACCTCGTTGGAGTCGGGAGTGGTGCCAGAGGACTGGAGAAAGGCACATGTGGTCCCTTTACACAAAAGCGGAAGTAAGGATAAGGTTAAAAACTACAGGCGTTTCTGGAATCCAGTGGATTACAGGACCCAAGGCAGCATGGATTCACCAGAAGCAGGTTTTGTCAGACAAATCTGATTGATTTCTTTGACTGGGTAACTAGGGAGTTGGACCGAGGGAGAGCCCTAGATGTGGTGTATTTAGATTTCAGCAAAGCCTTTGACACCGTTCCTCACAGGTGACTTATTTTTTTTTTTTAATGCTTTATTTTCGTTTTATAACAACAAAGGAAAGGAAGACATACAGCTAAAAGACTAATACATACATAGAATGTGATACATACACCAAAGTAAACCCCTACCACCACCCTCCCCCCTGCTTCTTCTCTAGAAACTAATCATTCCCGAAAACGGGCGTGTACTAACAGTATTGTGGTACAAAACCTAACGGTGATCTGAAACATGATGAGTATGCATTAAACAGACATGTCGGAGCAATGAGCAGAGTGTACATAATCATTGAGCATCTGCCATTTAGGCAAGCGAGAGTGAGTTTGGATATGGGGAATAGCTCTCCGAGATATCTGCTCATATTTACTATATAAGCAGACAAGGTTCCACCATTCATTGGCAGTAATTCGAGAGCTATCCTTCCAATTCCTCGTGATTAAACATATGGCTATACCCAGCATGAAATCAAGGAGAAAGCGACCCTTCTTAGGAGAGAGGGGACCTCCGCCACTGAGCGGAGTCCCACAATCTTCCAAGAAAGAGGCTCGTGGAGGTGTAAGATAGATTGAATATGACCCCAGACCCGCCCCCAGTAAACCCGCAGTTGAGGACATTCATAAAGAACATGAGCGAGGGTTCCCACAGCAGTATGGCAAGACCAACACTGGTCCCTGGCAGTTGTGTTCCATTTGGCTATTCTTTCTGGAGTATAAAAGCATCTATGTGCAAAAAAGAAGAGAGTTTGGGTTACAGAGGCAGATCGGGAAACCCGCACTACTTTGCTCCAGAAAACGCTCCATTGCACAGGGGTTAAAGTGGTTTGCAGTTCGCGTTCCCAGGCTTGTTGAGCTCTACAAGTAGCAGTATCGGTACCCTGACATAATAATTTATAAAAGTTAGAGGCTACCCCATGTGTACTACTAATAGAGTGAATTAGTTCTAATAGCCCGTCCTCAGTAGGGGCAGAGGGCGGCAGGATTTGAGCACTTTTGAGGCAGTGTTGAAGCTGCATCAATTGAAAGTAATGTTTCGCTGGTAACGCAAATTCCTTTTGTAAATCAGAAAAGGTCTTCCAACGAGCTGCCAGAGAAGAGTTGTTGGGGTGTCCAGATCCCCCTAGAGTACCAGGGTTTCCATGCAATCGTTTTATTTAGGACTTGAATTCTGGGGTTATTCCACAGCGGGAGTCCGTCCTGAGGACATACGTTTGGACCCAGTGACAGAATGAGAGTGTTAAAGGCCGCAAGAGTATCGACGATCATTGGGGGATGGCGTGTGTCTACTTGATGGGACATGCCGGGGAGATGGATCAACGGAATTGGGCTACTTAGCTCCTCTTCAATGTCAAGCCAAACTGGTCTGTTGTCTGTTGAGGCAGCTAGCCATCGGGCACCTTGTTTAAGTAGGAAGGCTTGATGATATCTAAGGAATCAGGAAAGCGGGTACCCCCTAGTTCCTTCGCAGACTGTAGTTTTTGTTTAGCTACTCTTGGTGGTTTTCCCTGCCAGAGATAGCGGACGAGAAGGCCCTCTATGTCTTTGTAGGTGTGTAGCGGGAGGAAGCAGGGCAGCATTTCTAAAATATAGTTCACTTTGGGGACTATCATCATTTTGACGGTTTCTAGGCGGCCCCACCATGTAAGGGATAAGGGAGACCACCGATTTGTGAGCTCACGGACTTTGGAGACTACCTCCCTGGCATTAAAACTAATAGTGTCTTCTAAAGGAGAACAGTAGTGGACGCCAAGATATTTCACCATGCGGGATTGCCAAAGGAAAGGATAGGCCTGCATGTCAGCCTCATGTACCCAGCGGTTCAGTGGGAATGCTACGGATTTGGTCCAGTTTATTTTATAGCCCGATAATTGCGAGTATCCATCAATCAGGTCTAAGACAGCCGGGACCGAATCAAGGGATACAAAGAGCATAAGGTCATCTGCATATGCAGAGAGTTTAATCTCTCTGTGACTGAAGGGGACACCTCGAATACGTACGGACTGTCTAATAAGGAGGGCGAGGGGTTCAAGAGCTAGATCAAAGAGCATTGGTGATAGGGGGCAACCTTGACGCGTGCCTCTTTGAAGATTAAAAGGCCGAGACTTAATGGCATTTACACAAATACTGGCAACGGGTTGAGAATACATGACTTGGAGGTATCGGAGGAAGCCCTCCCCAAAGCCATACCATCGGAGAACTGCAAATAAGAAGGGCCATTCCAGGCGATCAAAGGCTTTTTCAGCATCTAGGGAAAGACCCACCCATGGGTGGTCTAAATTGGCAGCACTGGATAGCACATGGCACAAGGTCCGAGCATTGTCAGCGGTGGAGCGGCCGGGTATAAAACCACATTGGTCGGGATGGACTAAGGTGGCCATCCTGTCAGATAGCCGGGTGGCCAAGATCGTTGCAAAGATCTTATAATCGGCATTAAGTAGGGAGATTGGACGGTAGTTGGCGGTTAGCAGCGGGTCTCTGCCTTCTTTCTCAAAAACTACCACATTAGCTGCAGAAAAGGATCCCAAAGAGGATGTATCTACCGCAAGGGCAGTAAAGTAAAGTTTTAAGTAGGGAACTAAATCTGCACTGAACGTTCTGTAGAATTCTGTCGGGAGACCATCAGGCCCAGCGGCTCGACCCGAGGCTGTTCGTTTTAGGGCAGAATGGATCTCTGAAGTAGAGAAGGGTTCATCCAGCGCATCCCTATCAGCTTCAGAAAGGGTCGGCCCGCTCCTGAAGACCAGAAAACAAGCGCTCAAAGGTCTCGGATGAGAACTCACATTCAGATTGATATAGACGGGTATAGAAATCCCGAAAAAGTTCTACGATATCGGAGTCTGTGGTCAGTATGCCCCCTCCCTGTGGGGCGCGAAGGGCCGCTACGCGTTTGGCTTCTTTTTGACCTTTCAAGGCATTGGCTAAAAGTCGACCGGCTCGGTTGCTTTCACGGTAGTATGTCCCTTGCTGAAGTGCAATACTCTGAGAAGCTGCAGTTGAGAGGATTGCATTATATTGAAAACGGAGACGCTGTAAGCGAACTAAGATGCATGGATCAGTACGTGAAGTTAGAACTCGTTCGCCTGCTTTGATTTGTTGGTCTAGTATAAGGAGCTGCTTTTTGCGTTGTTTCCGCAGGCGAATTTGATAACTAGTGATCGTTGCACGAATGGCCGCTTTAAAACCCTCCCACCAAGCACAATTTGCAGTGTCCTGGGGTAGATTAAAGTGAAAGTAGTCCTGTATGGCTGCTCGAATTTCTAACTGGAACTCTGGTTGAGTTAATAGGGCTCTATCAAAGAACCAGGCCCCCGAATTCCCTTGGGGCGCAGTGGTGTGTAATTGAAAAGAAATAGCAGCGTGATCTGAGATATGTTGGGAGTGAATCTTTGCAGTGTCTACCTGAGGAACTAACAGTTTTGATATTAGAAAGAAATCTATGCGAGACTGGGATTTATGAGGGGAAGAGAAGAAGGTAAAGTCAAGCTCATTGGGGTGTAGTAACCTCCATAGATCGACTAAAGCAAGATCTTTGATCATAGAGGTAAGCGTAGTGTGACTCTTGGGGGGACCACTCGTCCTAGGCGGCTGTTTGTCAATCAGGGGTTCAAGAACTAAATTGAAATCCCCCCCAATTATCAATGAAGTATTAGCAGAGGCCTGCGCAACCTGAGCAATGGTAGCAAAAAAGGCAGGGTCATCTACATTAGGAGCATAAAGGCATATACATGTAACTTCAAGGTTACCTATCTTGAGGTGAGCCCTGGACCATCTGCCTGCTGTATCTGAGCTAGTCGCAATAATAGTAGCATGCAGAGATTTCCTAACCAGTATGGCAACCCACATTTCTTAGAAACGGCTGGGGAATAGGCGGCCACCATGTAAGGTTTAACACTGAGTTTAAGAGTTTCCTTCGAATTTAAATGCGTTTCTTGGAGGAAAATCAGGTCCGCAGCTTCATGACTTAGATAGCTCAGGATTTTCTTCCGTTTTATCGGATTATTGATGCCTTTTACGTTCAATGATAAAATCTTACATGGTGCCATCAATCGGTAATAGACATTTTAGGTAAGGGCGCTTGAAAACATACAACATAAGCAGAATCTGTACAGCAATGACATAATCACCGAGAATGCTGGCTAATACACCCCATATTGAAAAGCATGTACCAAAGTAACTTAGAGAAGAAGCATAACCCCCAAGGAAGATGGCGACCATATGTCTGCGGGAGGAGGCCCTAGAGAGGAGGATAAAGACATGAAAGAAAAGAAAAGAAACACCAGAGTCCATAATTAACACTGTCTCTGATATTCATCGAGGCTACTCTGGGTAGATGGAGTCGGGTCACAAATATCATCAAAATAAGGCAACAAACCGCCCTCGACAGACTCTTTGCTGAACCGTGGCAATCCAAGATGGCGGGTACAGCGGATATGAGAACACTGGTAGGAACACTCTGGAGATCAGCGCATCAAGTCGGCTTCTTTAGCATCCAAAAACTCCGCTAGTAGATCAGGGTCCTCAAATGTTCTTGTCTGATTGTGTAGCGTGACTCGGAGCTTGGCCGGGTACATCAGGCCATAGCGTGCTTGTAATTGTTGAAGCCTCGGCCGGAATTCCAGAAAGCGCTTTCGGCGATCAACCGTGGGTTTAGCCAAGTCAGGATAGAAGGAGATCTTGTGGCTCTCAAACTCCATATGGCCCTTTGCCCGAGAGGCGCTGAGAATTTGCTCCACATGTTGATATCTCAAAAGTCGAAAGATGATAGGCCGCGGGGTCTTCCTGTTGAGCGTTATGTTTGTGGGTACACGATGAGCGCGATCGATCTCCAATTCTTTGGTAAAGGTGATTTGGAGCAGAGAAGGGAGGATTTTATATAGAAACTCCTTCATGTCTCCCGATTCCGCTCCCTCCGGTATGCCCACTAGTCGTAGGTTGTTGCGGCGCGCTCTATTATTGCCATCTTCCACTTCTTTCTGCAAGGCCCGCACCTGACGTTCAACTTTGTCAAGTTTGGACAGCCGGACCACATGGGAATCTAATATGCTCTCCATTTTGTCCTGACGCGAGGAGAGCCCCTCTAGCCTGCCTTGCAATACACCAAGGTCTTCCCGCAGCGCTCGGAGTGCTTCCCCGTTTGACTGCACGAGGTCTTTAACCCCTCTGATCTCTGCGAGGATCTCCTGCTGCATTTCGGGGCCCTCGCGTAGAGCCAGCCCCTTCTGCGGGGACGGGGGTTCAGTTTTGGAGCGTTTGCCGTGAGAAGCCGCTGGAGATCCAAATTCCAGGCGTGTAGGTTTGGTCCCCGCCATCTCACCAATGTGCCCCGGTAAGATCAGAGCAGAAATTCAAGAATGTCCGGTGTTAATTCAGGATTCTGAGTAGGCCTCTCGGGAGCCTCAGCGTTATGCGACCATCCCGCTGGACATCAGGCTCCGCCCCTCACTCACAGGTGACTTATAAACAAACAGAGCACCCGAGGGATGGACCCTAAAGTTACTGCTTGGGTTAGAAACTGGTTGAGTGTGAGGCGACAAAGGGTAGAGGTAAATGGAGCTCATTCTGAGGAGAAGTAGTTAGCAGTGGTGTGCCCCAGGGATCTGTCCTTGATCTGATTCTTTTTAACATCTTTGTTGGTGATATAGCGGAAGGGCTGTCAGGTAAGGTTTGCCTCTTTGCGGATGATACCAAAATCTGCAATAGAGTAAACACCTAGGAAGATGTAGATAACATGAGGAGGGATCTAGCTAAGCTTGAAGATAGGTTGAGAATTTGGTAACTGAGACTTAATGCTAAAAAATGCAGAGCCATGCATTTGGGCTGCAATAATCCAAGTCCACAAAAGAAGAGTGGGACCTGGGTATGATGATGTCTGACGAACTTAAAGTAGCTAAACAGGTAGAAAAGGCAATGGCGAAAGCTAAAAGGATGCTTGGGTGCATAGGGAGAGGAATGGCCAGCAGAAAAGAGGAGGTGATGGTGCCTCTGATTAGTCTTTGGTGCGGCCTCATTTGGAGTATTATGTACAATTCTGGAGACCGCACATTCAAAAGGATATAAACAGGATGGAGTCAGTACAGAAGGTGGCTACTAAAATGGTTAGTGGTCTTCATTATAAAGCATATGAGGACAGACTTAAGGATCTTAATATGTACACCTTAGAGGAAAGGCGGGATAGAGGTGATATGACTGAGATATTTAAATAGCTCCGTAACATAAATGCACAGAAGGAGAGCCTCTTTCGATTGAAAACAAGCTCTGCTATGAGGGGAAAAGGGATGAGGGTGAAAGGGGATAGATTCAGGAGTGATATGGGGAAATATTGCTTTATGGAAAGAATGGTGGATCCGTGGAATAGTCTCCCAGTGGAGATGTTAGAGATGAGGACAGTATCTGAATTCAAAGAAGCATGGGACCAACACAGAGGATCTCTAAAGGAAAAAAGGGGACTGTTGTAATGGTTGATGTGGAAGGGCAGACTAGATGGGCCATGTGGTCTTTTTCTGTCGTGAAGTTTATATGTTTCTATATTGCTAAACATTATTGCTCTGAATTTTAGAATAAAAATAATGACATCAAATGTTAAAACTCTGTGTTTCAGAAGCCTCTATGTGTCTCAGAAATATCACATAAATGCCCTTTTTGTGTATTGTTAGCATAATCTATGCTCAGATTAATTAACATATTGTCAGCATTTCTTTAACAATCATGCCCCTCATTATCCTCTCCCCAACAACGGTCACTCCAGTGACATCACCAACATCTCAAATTAGTGGAACCAATATGTTGGCTATTGTTCATGGCACAATTTCACCATGAAAGGTGAGGTGCTAAGAACACCTGTCCACAGTCAGTGGCAGATTTAATCTCTGCATTAGCTCAGCAGCCACTCCTTAAAAGCTATAGCTGAGGTTCCCCCCAACAACAACCTATTGGCCATCTCTGCCTACAGAACATGTCATTCACAACACAGAATATGGTAAAAACCCATTCACTGAACAGCTTCATTAGAAGTAACAGGGAAAAAAGGCTTAACAAAGAAATATCCATATCTTTTGTCTCTTTCTGCTCACATAACAATTTTACACTCAGAAGGGAGTTATAAAGAATGGAGGGGGTCAAAGAAAAGCCATATTTGCAGATGTTGGAGTGGACAAAGGATAATTTTAGAATATATAAGCCCAGTATCCTATTTCCAGCAGTGGCCAAATCTAGATCACAAGTACTGGTCAGGTTCCCAAAAGGTATACAGATGATATGCTGCTTGTCCAATGGGTAAGCAGTGAATTTCCACTGTCCTCTTTAATAATGGTTTATGGACTTTTCCTCCAGGAACTTGTCCAAACCTCTTTTAAATCCAGTTACTCTAAAGCATAGTTACTCACCTGTAACAGGTGATCTCCAGGAACAGCAGGAATTTAGTCTTCACATATGGGTATCATCGGTACCGATGGAGCCTGCACGGGAACGCTCCCCAGCGTCCAATAGGAACGCTTTTGGGAGCATCCCTCAGCACATGCGCGCTGCCTTCCCGCCTTTCCAACTGTCCCTCTTCAGTTAAGTTTGTAGCTGAGTGAAAGGATAGAGGGAGAGAGGAAAGAGACAGAGAGATAGAGAGACAACTCCTAGGGGAGGTGGGTGGGTTGTGAAGACTAAATTCCTGCTGTTCCCGGAGATCACCTGTTACAGGTGAGGAACTTCGCTATCTCCAGGAACAAGCAGGAATGTAGTCTTCATATATGGGGACTCCCTAGCTGAAGATGCCAGGGAGATAGCCCCAGGAAGCTGCCACCTATAGTAAGGTGGGCCAGGCTTGCTCCCATGGATCTCTGGCATCCCACCAGGGTTGGTGGGTGGGTAGGAGTTGAATTAGGTCTGAAAGAGATTTTGAAGAACAGCTTGGCCAAAGAAGGCATCCCGACGGGAGGCTTTATCTAGGCAGTAGTGGGCTGTAAAGGTGTGTACTGAAGCCCAGGTGGCTGCTCGACAAATGTCATCAATAGACACAGAGTGAAGGTTAGCCATAGAGGCTGCCATGGCTCTCACATTATGAGCTGTGACATGGCCTTGAAAAGGAAGACTCTTACTCTCATAAGCAAAGGATATGCATTGTGCAATCCATTTGGATAGAGTTCTCTTGGAGACTGGAAGTCCCAAATGACTAGAATCAAAAGCAATAAAAAGTTGAGAAGACTTTCTATGTTGCTGTTTTCTTTGTAGGTAAAAAGCCAAGGCTCTTTTGCAATCCAAAGTATGAAGGTTCCTTTCTGCATTAGAGGCATGAGGCCTCGGAAAGAATATAGGAAGATAAATTGATTGATTTAAATGAAAAGGCAAAATCACCTTTGGCATAAAGTGTGGATGAGTTCTGAGAACAACCTTATCATGGTGAAACCTAGTATAAGGAGGATCAGCCACTAAAGCTTGCAATTCACTAATGCGACGTGCAGAGATGATTGCAATTAGGAAGATGACCTTCCAGGACAAATGCTTTAGGGTTGTAGTGGCTAAAGGTTCAAAAGGCAGTTTCATGAGCTGCCCGAGAACTAGGTTTAAATCCCACCGGTGGTGGCCTGATGGGAGGCTTTGTTAATAAAAGACCTCTCATAAATCTTGATATGAGTGGATGAGAGGAAATTGGTTGTCCATTTAGAGGCTTATAGGAAGCTGCAATTGCACTAAGATGGACTCTTACTGAATTGGTCTTTAGACCAGAATTTGATAAATGAAGAAGATAATCTAGTATCAATTCCAAAGGTATCATAAGGGGGTTTAAACCCTTCTGTGAACACCATATAGTAAAACGTTTCCACTTGAAGGCGTAAGAGCGTCTTGTGGAAGGTTCTCTAGAAGCCTGAAGTATATCCTTTACCTGTTGGGAAAGGTTGAGATCCTGAAGGTCTAAGCTTTCAGCAACCAGGCCCTGAGATGCAGGGACTGGGAATTCGGGTACCATAGTATCCCATTCTCTTGGGAGAGGAGATTTGGAGCATAGCCTAACTCCAGAGGTGCAGCTTGAGAGAGATGTAGAAGCAGGGGATATCACGTTTGGCGTGGCCACCGTGGCGCTATGAGGATCATACGACCTCCTTCTCTCTGAAGCTTGAAGAGTGTTTTGGGGATGAGGGCAATGGGTGGGAAGGCATAGAGGAAGTTGTGACCCTAGTGAAGAAGGAAGGCGTCCCTTGCTTGGCAATTTTGAGCCGGAATTCTGGAGCAGAACCGGGGAAGTTTGGCATTCAGTGAACTTGCAAATAGGTCTATGTCTGGGGTTCCCCAGATCTGAAATATCTTAGCCACCTGGTCTAGGTGGACAGACCATTCGTGAGGCAACAACAGATGCATCACAGGTGGGATGGGGAGCACACTTGCATCATCTCTCTACCCAGGGTGCCTGGACTCAACAGGAGGCTTGTCGTCACATAAACCTCCTGGAACTCAGAGCAATCTATCTAGCTCTTCGAGTATTCCATGCCCAGCTCAGCTACAAGACAGTCCTAGTCCAAACGGACAATCAAGTAGCTATGTTCTATTTGAACAAGCAGGGAGGAACAGGCTCTCTGTCATTATGCAATGAAGCTTTACGACTATGGGCCCTCGCCAGAGAGCATCAAATTCACCTTCTCGTGGTATATCTTCCAGGCATTCAAAACCTTTGCACAGACAAACTCAGCCGAATACTGCTATAGGGGTTGGTGGAAAGGACACCCCACTAGAATGTTTTCCAGTTTTTGCCACCATTGGAGGGACAAAATCAGTCATTGTGAGTTTGATATCTTGTCCGACAGATGTCCTGTGGCCTGTGTCCACTGTGTGGATAGGGTCCACTGGGCTGCTCGCATATGAAGGCGAGCATAGGGAACCACATGAACCGTGGATGCCATATGTCCCAATAGTTGTAGTAGTTCTCAAGCAGTTAGGGAGGATTTCACCGCTGCTTGAGAAGCTAGCTGCACTATGTGAAGACAGCAGGGTTGTGGGAGAAAAGCCCTTGATTGTCTGGTATCTAAACGAGCTCCTATGAATTCAAGGGACAGAGACAGAGCAAGTTGGGATTTTGGGAGGTTTATGACCAATCCCAAGTATTGAAGGATTCGCATTGTGCGAGTCAGTGCAGAGCTGGCTTCTGGAACCTTGGGGGCTCGAATGAGCCAGTCGTCTAAGTAAGGGAAGACGAATATCTCTAGGGTTCGCAGAAATGCAGCTACTACTGCCATGCATTTCGTGAATACTCCGAAGCCAGACCAAAGGGAAGAACCCTGTATTGGAAATGTTTTCCCTTGAAAAGGAATCGTAAGAATTTACTGTGATCTGGATGGATCAGAATGTGAGTATATGCATCCTTTAGATCAGGGGTCTCAAACACGCGGCCCGCGGGCCGCATGCGGCCCGCAAGACAACTTTGTGTGGCCCGCGACAGAGGAAAACAAAAAAAACCCAAAACCCTGGCTTCTGCCGTTGCCGCCGTGGCAGCGGCAGAATCAATTGTCAAATTTTTTAAAAAACTGACTTCTGCTGCTCAAGCAGCAAAATCAGCTGTCCTGCGGCCCCTTCCGCTGTGCCGGGCGAACCGAGTCGGCTCTCTCAGCGGCGGGCTGTTCCGGCCGCGAGGAGAGTATGCCCCTCTCGCGCTGGTTCAAGCCGCGCGCGAGGGGAATACTCTCCTCGCGGCTTGAAAAGCACGCCGCTGATAGAGCAGACTCGGATCTCCGGGCACAGGGGAAGGGGCGCAGGACAGCTGATTTTTCTGCTTGAGCAGCTCGCAGAAGCCAGGTTTTTTTTTAATTTACCTGGGGGGGGGGGTGTATGACTTGAAAGGGGGCTATTGGCAGGGGGGGGTATGACTGGAAATGGGCTATTGGCAGGGGGGGGGGGTATGACTGGAATGGCTATTGGCAGGGGGGGGTATGACTGGAAATGGGCTATTGGCAAGGGGGGGGTATGACTGGAAATGGGCTATTGGCAGGGGGGGGGGGTATGACTGGAGATGGGCTATTGGCAGGGGGGGGTTATGACTGGAGATGGGCTATTGGCAGGGGGGGGGGGTATGACTGGAAATGGGCTATTGGCAGGGGGGTGGGTTATGACAGGAGATGGGGTATTGGCAGGGGGGGGTTAATACTGGTGATGGGGAATTGGCCGGGGGGGTTATGAAGGGAGATGGGCTATTGGCAGGGGGGTTAATGACTGTAGATGGGCTATTGGCAGGGGGGTTATGACTTGTAATGGCCTATGGTGGGGGCTAGGACTGGAAATGGGCAGGTGGGGGTTAGGAAGGACTGGAGGTGGGCTGATGGGGGAGTTAGGACTGGTAATGAGCTATGGAAGGGCTGACTGAAATGGGGGTAATGGGGGTTAGGGCTGGAAGTGGGCTATTGGCAGGGGGGTTATGGGACTGGTAATGGGCTATGGGGGGGGTAAGACTGAAAATGGGGTGATGGGGGGGGTAAACTGGAAGTGCGCTATGGGGAGGTTAGGACTGGTATGGGCTATGGGGGTTCTAGGACTGGTAATGGGCTGGGGGGGGGTTGCTAGGACTGGAAATGGGCTGAGTGGAAGGGGGGGGGCTTGAACTGCAAATGGCTGATGGGGAGGGGGGCTTGGAATGGAAATGGGCTGTGAGGGGAGGGAGCTGGGAGTGGAAATGGGCTGATGGGGGGGCTAGGAGTGGAAATGGCTGATGGTGAGGCTAGGATAGGACTGGAAATGGACCAATGGGGGGACTAGAAGGGAGCGGATGCTGGGTGGGGCTGGAACTAGAAGGGAGCTGATGTTGGGGGAGGATTAGAATGGGGATGGAGCTGGGAAAGTGAAATGGAGAGGGGAAAAATATTTTTGTCTGGGAGAGAAGACAAATCTACATTGGCCAGGTATTGGGTGAGTATGTGGGGTTTGAGGATGGATGGGTAAAATTTGTGTGGATGTAATTGGATTGAGGAAATAGAAAAAGGAGAAAGATTAGTTTGTTTATGCAGATGTAGAGAGAGAATGGTAAAATAACTAGGAGAGAAGAAAGGGCAAATGGACAGCAGACGATGGAGAGTTAGCAGAAGACATGAAAGAAACCAGAAGAAAGTGGCTGGAACAATTGCAACTGAAAAAAATGCACAAAAGGTAGAAAATATCGCTTTATTTTGAATTTATTAACTGGACTATGTCCGCTCTGGGCAATGTGCATCCTTCATGTGTGCGCTTGGTTTAGTACAAGAGGAACTTACGTTCGAGTTTTTATTCTACAGTGTTGGTGTACCTTCCAAGTTTGGCTTTTTGGGGTTCCCAGTTTAATTATTGTCTTCTTGTTTCTAAATCTTTTAGTCTTTCTTTATCCATACTCATTAAAGAGGCATGTTTACTAAAAGTTAGTGGTAACATTATGCAAATATTTATGCAAATGAGGCCCCTTATGCAAATGAGGCCCCGCGTCTTATGCGGCCCCCGGGTTACTTTACAAGTCCTCATTTGGCCCTCAAAGCAATTTGAGTTTGAGACCCCTGCTTTAGATCTAGAGAACAAAGCCAATCCTGACTTTGAAGGTATGACAGAAGAGTTCCCAGAGAAATCATTTTGAACTTTTCTCGGAAAAGATATTTGTTCAATTCTCTGAGGTCTAGAATGGGTCTGTGTCCTCCTGTTTTCTTTGGAATAAGAAAATAGGGGGAGTAGAACCCTGTAACCTGTTGAAGAATGGGCACCTCCTCTATTGCTCCTTAAGCAAGGAGTGTTGAGATCTCTCGCTCCAGTAGATTGTCTGTAGAGGTTTGGGAATTGAACTGTCTTACGATTGTAGGAAGGGGCATGCTGTGAAAATGAAGTTTGTACCCCTCTCCCACAATGGACAGAGTCCAATTTTCTGCTGTTATTTGGTGCCATCTGTTGGCAAAATGACACAACCTGCCTGGAATGTTTAGGGGTTCTGGACCTTTCAGAGGCAGGAAGGCTAAGTTCTCTATGAAGGAGTCAAAGCCCTTGAGGGGGCTGGGCCTGTGGAGCTGGTTGAGCTCTAAGGCCTTTTGGCTTCTTTTGTCTGGATTGTTGCTGTTGACCTTTCTGGGCAACTTGACCCTGAGCTTGCCCTTGCTGGGTATAGGACAGCTAAAATGTCCTCTTTTTCCTGAAAAAAGGTTTTTTATAGGGTTTCTTTTTGGCTGGAGTGGCTGTAGATTTTGACAATCTATCTAAAGTGATATTGTCAGCATCTATCTCATTAGCCTTTTCCTGCCAATTCTTGCCAAAGAGGTTTTCTCCTGTGCAAGGGATGTTTCCCAATTTATCTTGTACCCAAATCTCCAAGTCTGATGCCTGAAGCCAGGCAATCCGACGTGCACCAATGGCAATAGCAGAGGTTCTGCTGATGCATTCAAAGCCTGCACGATTTACAAACTTGGAGACGTCTTGAGCATGCTTGACAAGAGTAAGGAAGTCTTGTTGTTTGTCATCAGGGAGAAGGGGGCTCATAAGCTCGAAATCTCCTGTGACCTCTTTGAGGAACATTCCCATATATAAAATATATGAGCTGATCCTAGCTGAAAGCATGGAAGCCTGAAATGTTCGACGCCCAAAAGCGTCAAGAGTCCTGCATTCACGACCTGGAGGATTGGATGCATGTCTTTTTGCACTTTTCATCCTACGCATGGCTGACTCCACTACCATTGAATGGTGTGGCAGCTGAGTCTTTTGAAAACCAGGACATGGTGGAACTCGATACATGGTATTGAGTCTCCTAGAATGAGGAGATGTAGTCAAAGGTGCCTCCCACATTCTGAGCATCAAATCATGAAGAATTTCATGAATGGGCAGAGTGGCTGCCTCCTTGGGAGCCTTAGGGTATTGGAAAATTTCCAATTCCTTTGCTTTAGGTTCTTTTTCAGGAGCTACCGTGATTGAAAGGCCTCGGGCTACATCACAAATAAAATCCTGAAAAGACACGTCTTCCGGAGGAAACATTCTGCGTTGGGGAGAAGAGGAGTCTTCTGGGAGAAACATTTTGGTACCGGCAGAATTATCAGAGTTATTGGAATCGGAGGATTCGAAGTATCTCTGATCCCAATGTTCATGCAAAGCATGGTCTCGGTATCGATCAAAGTCGGTACCGAGTTGGTCCGGTACCGATCTGTCGATGCCAGAAAAAGCCGGCATGGGAAGAATTCCCACCGGGGTCGGTACCGTCGGTGCTGGTACCGGCATTGGTACTGGTGTCGGTACCGGTGCCAGTTGAACCACCGGTGTCAACGGTACCGGTGCCAGTTGAACCACCGGTGTCAACGGTACCGCAGCTGTAAGGAGAGCTGCAAGACTGTGTTTGATAGTGAGGAATCTCTGGTCTATCGATGCTGCCGATGCCTGGGTATCGGTACCGGTAAAAGTGGCCGGAACCCCTGAGCATGGCAACAGTAGTTCTGCCGAGGTCAAAGCCTCGAGAACATCCTGGAACCCCGTTGATGCTTTGGAGGCCAAAGCCTCCCGCCGGAGCTGTTTTGCCGGTGTAGTTTCCTCAAGGGCAATGCCAATGGCCTCTTGATGCTTTGAAGGAGAGCTACCCTTTGAGGACCGGCTCTTAGGTTTAGTTACCTGAGATCCATGGGAGGAAGACGAGGCTCTTGAAGACGTCGATGCAATGGACCTGGCATCCGAAGAAAAGAAGGTACCAAGCTGTCTTCCTCTTTTAGTCATCCCCATACAAGAGAGACACTCAGATGGAGAATGGTCAGGCCCTAAACATTTTAGACACCAGTCATGGGTGTCGGTGATGGAGATGGTACCGCCACACTCAGTACATTTTTTAAAACCACTAGTTGGTTTTTCCATCTTTTTCCATCTTTTGGGCCTAATGCCCAAAATGGTGCCTAGCACCTAAAAGAAAAAGTTTCTGAAGAGAAACAGTTTAGAAGTAAATATATATTTTTTTATAGAAAAGAAGAAAAAAGAACTGGTGGTACTGGTAGGTGTCATGTGGAGGCAGACGTGACCACAAGAAAACAAGTTTAAAAAGAAGACATTTTCTGTGGTGACAGGGAATGTGTCCTATCGGCTCCGCGGAAAACAAAGAACTGAAGAGGGACAGTTGGAAAGGCGGGAAGGCAGCGTGCATGTGCTGAGGGATGCTCCCAAAAGCGTTCTTATTGGTTTCTTCAGGCAGGAAATAATACTTGTGGTGATGAAAGTGCATTATGTACTATCCCCTGGAAGAGTTACATCCATGAAACAAGCACTTTTTTTTACCTTAGTCATGGTCAGAAGCAGGTGTAGGCATAGACGTCTCACCAACTAGGGCCAGACATGCTTGTGCCATTCTGAAATCGCACCATGACGTGCATCTTCCTTGCTCTGCCCAGGCTATGCCTCCACCACACCCCCATGCTACATGGACGTCCTTGTGCTGGAACATTTATATACCTGGCTTTTACAATGACTCTGGGGATGCCTCCATGCTTTGTATGTCTAAGTGCCCATTTTCAGACGTCCCAGCTCATGAATAAGGCTTCTAAAATACCTCCCCTAATGTCCCTAGCCACATAGTATCAGACAATGCATTCTAGATTTTCCAACAGTCACATCCTATGAAAAGAGCTATATAGATGATCAAATGTCTTGAAGTCGCCAAAGATCAGCATTGATGGATGATGCAAGAGATGATATAAGTATTACCATTATATAAGTGTTTAATAAAAGCTGAGCTACACAGAGCTACTCTACTACAGTATATTAAAATCATATGAACCCTAGAGGACTGAAGATGATAAAGAAACCAAAGATTTTTATGCAAGACAGAGCATTTATAGAGTCGGAATTCTATATCAAATAAATGCGCTCTCGAATGAAGGCTTTTGATTGTGGATACGACAAATGAAGCTGAGAAAGAGATTAAGGAATTGATTGCTCAAGCCAAGAGTTAATTGAAACAAAATATGTCTACAGCTGAGTTTGATGAAAAATGTAAAGATTTTTCACAAGTTATAGCTCAATTTAGAGAAACAACTCAACAGCTTAAATGAAGAAAGGAAATCTAGCCATGGATATCTGAACAACATGTTAATCTTAAGAATGTCACATTTAGAGAATCTTTGTGGGAGTCTGATTTAAGTAATGAGAAGTTTCTGGATGTTAGAGAAGAAAGGAGAGCATGAGGTAATAGGAGATGGAAGAAGAATGAGAACACAAGAATGTGGTTACTATAGAAGAGTATATCGATATCCCAACTGGCAAAGTCCAATCATGAGGTTTCAAAACTACAGACATCAGCAGCTATGTGTGCCACCATTTTAATTTGCAGTCTGTTTCCTTGGAACATTAATGTTAGGATATTCATCCATTGTCCTAGTGTATGTTGTTTTGTACTGTATTTATGTTGGTTATTGTAACTTTGTATTGTTTTTTTAGATTACTGTAAACTGCTGTTTTAGTAGAATGGTGATATATCAAATTTAGCTAAGTAAATAAATGCATTGTCTGCTACATCATCTGAAAAAAAAAGAACAAGTTCGTAATTCAGGTTTGGGGTTCATACCTACAGTGAAATATGATCCTTTTCAAAATGGAATCAGGCTGTTTCAATTGATTTGTAAGCTTCAATTGAAATTGATTATTTTCTAATGTTAATATGGTAACTGATGATTTGATGGTACGACCTAAATCTACCTAGGTTTCACTGGGAAATATTGAAGCTATGATTCTTATATTCAGGGATTTGCTTGCCATAATTCATTGCCGAGGCTATTTCCTTTTTATAGATTTTGAGATCACACATTGCATTGCATTGCATGTTTACTTTTAAGGACGGGAGGTATAAGCAAATTGTAAATGAACATTTAAATAAACATAAACCATAAGGGACAAAAATGCAAACCCTGTGGAGTGTGAAAATGAACTGCACATAAAATAACAGAGATCCTTAAGAAAAAAGCAGCAGTACCAAAACGTTACAGGCTTCTAGGCCAGCCCGGTAGTTCAGTGGCAGTGTTATAAGTAAAGGGCCTGGTTTCAATTACCAGGTCAGGTCTTCTCGGTATTGCTACAGAGGCAGTGTTCAAAACCCTTTTGGGGGGGGAGGGGTAGGTGGAGTCTCAATAATGACAGTGACATGTACCAGTCAAACCTAGGGTATATCCTGACCGAGGGGACTACCATTGCAGTGTCTGGCTTAGTGCTTGTGAGAGTAGGGTTTATAAAATAGGAGCCCCACGCCAGGGCCCAATTTAGGCATACGCAACATAGACAACAGTCTAGGGTGCTATATTTTGAATGTGCCAAATACCCTAATTTAAAGGCCACATATGTATGTGTGCTGTTTCAGATGGCTGCCACAGTGACACTATGGCCTTTCTCTGCCCCTCTCAGTTTTCAAAATCTTTGACACCTATACCTCCTCTCCCACTCTGTGGGATATGATGTCTAGACTTGCCTATGGGTGCCAAAATCTTACATCCGATCCTGTCACTACCTTGTTGTAAATGAAGGCTTATGACACTATAATTCTGATAGAGTCAGAAACCCAAAGAAGCAGGAAGAGATTGTCATGCTAAAAAGAAATACAAAGTTTTGTTTAGAGAGTGGTAATTTTTCAGTATTCTGACGAGGAGATGCCAGTCGACCACATCAAAACAAAAATAAAGAAAAGATAAAACTGCAACCAAATAAACTAATGCTCTTATCTATTAATCCTTTTCTACAATCAGCCTGAAAACAAAATCCCTTTTGTATCCTGAGTTAATGTTCACCTTTACAAATGTATTTACAGAGGAAGGGATGGATGAAAAATGAAGGAGGAGTATTGTAAAGGGGGCCGTGTGGAAGCGCACATAAGTCCACATGGACTATAACAAGAAGATCATAAAGCTGTACAGGCCTGCAAATTAGGCAATAAGATACAAAAGGAACTGGATTCAGTACAGGTAACTCCACTCTGGAAGAGACAATTAGGTACAAAAAGAAGGCCGATTCAAAGGCACTCCCATTTTCGGAGTGCTTGCAGACATTACAGTAACATTTGATATTTTGACAGTTTCAATTGACAAACTCAAGGCCATATAACTTTTAAGAGTAAATAAATGGGTCTGTGTTTAAAGCCACCCTGAAGGAACATTTAACTATTACAGTGCATTAGCAAATAGCTGCCTGCAGGTTAACAAGCCTCTTAGAACCTTGCCAATCAACCAAAAATAAATAAACTTATTGAACAATATTCTGAAAACAAGCACATGGAGGGTGATTTTACAAAATCATTTCTATAGGTAAAATTGTGTTTTTAGCTAAGGAAATAAGCTTTTATAAAATTGCCCATCTTAGATATGAATTGAATGGAAGAGTAGCCTAGTGGTTAGAGTCACAGCCTACTACCCACGAGATCAGGGGTTCAGTTCCCACTAGCATTCTTCATGACCTTGGGCAAGTCACTTTACCCTCCATTGCCTCAGAAGAAAAGGCCTGGCAATCTACTTCCGGTCATACCTTGCTAAGAAACCCAGGGGCTGCTGGATTGCCAGGAGTCAGCATGACTTGAGAGCACTTAAAAAAGATGTGAATGAAAGTAAGCAGGTAGGGTGAAGTGGGGTTGGGAAGTGATTTGGAACTATTCACATACCTTTGAATTTTCAAAACTATGCATGTACGTTTTACTCAGAAAATGTTACCACACAATATTCAAAGTGAAAATGTACACAAGCTTTTACTGTAAAGCAAGCAGAAAGAAAAATAGATATGGGGTCGATATACAGTGGTGGCAGCTAGTTTAAAATGCCTAGCTGCTGCCACTTTATCTAAATCGGCTATCCAGCGCTGGGATTTCCCTGGTATCCAACACTGAATATCTGGTTTCGCTGGACAGCGTCATTGCTATTTGGTCAGCAGCGACATTCCGCTGCTTACAGGATGGTGATAACTGGTTAAAATTAGGACAGTCATTGACCAGTTTGGCTATCCGGTTAGCATCTGAATATTGCCGTTGGCCAGAGAGCAACTGGGACTGCCCTCGTTTTAATCGGGAGTCTTTCTTTAGCTAACCAGCTAAAATGCTTTGAATATGCACCCCTTATGTATTTTTTAATCAATACAGGCCCTTATAAAATTACCCCCACTGTGTATATATGTGTAACATAACTAAGTCTACCTCTTTAAAAGTAAAGCTCATTTTTAAGCCTCCCCCCCCTTCCCAGAAATGACCAGTTTCTTGCTTTCTCCTGCCTAAAACAAGCTTTTTTCTAATGTATTTCAAATGGGTCTAAAAACTTCAGTGGAGACGCTGGAGCATAGATAGGGAAAACGGGAAGGTTAGATGGCCTGGGAGATTCTTAACTGCTCCCCATTTCTATAGAATTGTATCTGCAAACCCTCAAATCAAATCTACTCAGAGCTGGGTTGTCCAGAGTTTGAATCTGATTTTGAATTCCATTTGCATATTCTAAGGATGCATATAATCATGTCCAAAATGAAACAAAATGATTGGCATTAAAAGAATATGAGGGTTGTGCCAAGCTGTGAATGACCTGGTTCGGATATATCAGATCCACAACATAGTTTGTCTCATTTAGCCTGTGATTATGTGAACACGACTCCGCAAATCCATGTTTGAGTGGGGCTTTGATTTCATCACTAATTGAGATTTCCTCTCCATATTATTTATTAGGAACTTTAGATGTGGTCCAGATTTGGAAGAAGTCTTAGGGCATGAGTGTGAGATTCCCTTCTATCACTAACTCTCCAGGATTTAGGGCAAGTCACTAAGCCCCATTTTGCAAAGAAAGTCTAGGTAGGAATTAGGACGTTTCTAATTCCCAACTATTTTACAAAAGGTTCTGCAGAATGCAGAGTCTTTTGTGAACGAGGGTGCTGGCAAATGTCCATACGTTTGCCAGCACTTTCAGCAGCAATAGCCATTTCACAAAAACACAGCATCGCCACTTGGGACTTCACCCATTTAAGCGCCGATCTTTCAACACATACATTTAAGTGCCAGATTTTACACAACTACATATACAAGAACAGCCAATTAAAGATCTGAGTGAATTAACTATTTCTTGTACTTTCTGAGGTCGTGGTAGACCACTGAGGTAAGCATAAGAGCCTTCTTCAGTCATTAGTGGAGATCCTCGGTCCAAATGAGCAGGCAGCAGACACTTAAGCGTGCATCGGAACAGATGTACTGCAAATGCTGACAGGGGAAGTTTTATAACATAAGAAAAAAACCATCTTTTCTTGGACCACCCAAATGACACCCAGACCATGTCCTCTTTCTATCCCTGTGTTCTGCAGCATCTGTACATGTAACTAGCAGGGGTTTACAATTGGCATGCACACGTGTATGCCACTGAGCCGATGAGGATAACATGGAAAATATGTTTAGGACAAAGAGATTAAGATTTATATGAAGCAAGATAAGTTCTTCTCTTCTTTGTATTCTTTAATTTTTGTGCGATATCCATTGTTGCAGTGAAAGTGAACTCAAAAATGATTTTTTGCAGTATTTGTAAGAAGTATTCTGGTACACAGTGATGAATTATTGATTATGGTATGTGATATAAGATAATTTATCTATTTACAGTTTGCATTAAGCTTATACCTTTCCAGTAGTAATTCAAGGTGAGTTACATTCAGGTACAGAAGGTATTTTACAAAGTTTACAATCTTAGTTTATACCTGAGACAATGGAGAGTTAAGTGACCTGCATCATTAGGATAATGCCATAATAAGGGATCTTTTACTAAGTGCATTATGCATTTAATGCCCTTTTCAGCACAGGTTAACTATTATTGTGCTGGTGGGAAAATTATCACAAGCTGAAATGCACGTTACCTATGCACCGCATGATGGGGCTAGGTTAGGGTACAGAGTGAGCATTGACCGCACATTGCCTCTAAAGGTGGCATTAGATGCACCCAAGGTAAATGGCAAGGGCCGAAACACATGCTAAGGTGCTCACCTGCATTGTAAGTGTTGGAGATATGTTGGCCACGCCCCCGACAACTACCACAGTGTGGCTGCACCTAGCACATCTTGATATTGACTCAAAATGTGCATTGAGGCAAAAAATGTTTGCACTTTATAAAAGGGCCCCTAAGTGTTGAGTGTACCTTTTTTCTTCCCATTAGAAATTTTGGGGTGGTCAATATTAAATAATATTCATTTTTGCTCTTTGGGTTGATTTACTTTTCACATTAGTAGACATTTGATATGTGCTGCTTCTGTTTTTTCCATTTACATATGGAAGTGCTACTATTTATACACGTAGGGGCTTGTTTACAAAGCCTCAGTAGCGGTTTCCGCCCGATATCGGAGCCACGGCCCCATTGAATTCAATGGGGCCGTGGCTCCGATACCAAGCGGAAGCCGCTACCGCGACTTTGTAAACAAGCCCCTTAGATGCCGTGCAATCCTTCTCACTTGATGCTGTACAATCCTTCTAAAATGACCTCCACTATCTCTCTGTGCCTAAAAGGGTATTTATCTTATAGTAGCTTCCAGAGTCAACAAGTAGCATTTATAGCACAGTTTAAGAAAAAAAAGTTTATTTTGATTTATTTCATGCATGTTTAAAATCCCATCAGGGAATAAGGATTATCCCAGTTCAGTACTGAACTCTAGTGCAGTGAGCTGTATTCAAAATGAGTCTAGAAACATCCCACACACCAGTTGGTGAATACTTACAGGTTACTGATGCTTTAGACCTCTACTCATTTACTATAAACAATTACTTCAAAAAAAGTTTCACTCCGAGTTTTACCAGAAAAAAAAGCAGAAATCCAGCTTTTAGAAAAGATTAATAGCGTCAATGTAATGTGCTCCCAAGTGGTAATAGGACATGTGGTTTGCAAACTGACATTTCACAGTGAAAAGAGCAGTGGGAAACAATGATCACTTGGGCTTTGTGCAAATTTACATTCTGGGCCCTTCCCAAAACTTCCCCCATGCACCTAGTAGATTCAGCCCTCCCCTCACTGCTCTCTTCCTTCCCCTCCTCTCAGTGCTTTAACCAGATTACAGACCTGTACAGGGAGAGAGGGAAGAAAAGAAATCCTTCCAGGCATGACATTCCTTCTCCTGAAGCTGATTAGCTCATTCTGCTCTCAAGAACCAATCAAGTGTAGGAGGTGGGACAACAGGAGCAGCTCAACAAGCATTTCTCTCCATCTCCCATTGACAAGAAAAGGAGGGGCCGATTGTGCTGCACTTCTGGTCTACTGACCAGTGGTGATTTTAGACAGAATATCTTGTGGGGAAAGAGGGGGCAAGCTAAGTATGAAGAGACAGGCCCAAGTCACATTTACATATGTGGTGGGTAATTTATAGCAGGAAATCTGTGAAAGAAGTCTAAAAAGGCACCTATTTCATAAATGCTAAACACTCAGATCTGACACCGAGACTGTGAAATGTCAAGATAAATTAAAAATTTATGAAAAGGGACCTTCAGAAATACATGCATGATGGACAACTGGATAATAACGAGCATTCTTACTTCTGAATTAAAGATGGAGATTTTTGGTCTGGTCCAACAAGCTTTGGATTAGAATTTCCTTACAAAAAGAAAGGCTGATTTTTTGAAAGCTGCTCATCCAAAACGTCCTGTTCTTAATATGACTCCTAAAGTTCATAAATCATTACAAGCATCACTGTTGTGCCCCATTGTACCTTTGTGAGGTACAGTATAGGAGCCATTATCACAGATGGTAGATTATTTTTTTAAATCTTTTGTATCTAGAGCACGCTCATATGTGAAAGACATTGCCCATTTTTTAGGCATTTTTACAATATTTCCTTTGGCATGCTTCTTGTCACTATGGTTATTGAGGTCCTGTATTTCAACATTACTCAAAATGCTGTGTTACAACTTGTATAACGGATTTTGGACACCAGCTCCTCTCCGATATGGGTATCTCCTTATTTTTTGGATGTCTCTATCTCAATTTATATTACGGAAGAATTATTTCATGTTAGAAAACAATTTTATTTTTTTTTGCAAAATCATGGAACAGCGATGGACACTGCTATGGCCCCTAATGTGGAAAACATACATGTGTCTAGATGTGAAGAATCTTTTTTGTATATTTCTTCATGATTTGTCAAGATTTTGCTATGGTGCCGGTACACTGATAATATCTTTTTATATGGCACTCTGACCATGAATCCCTAATGCCATTTGTTCAGTGGCTTAATTCTTTGGATCATCATTTGTAGTTTGTCATGCAATGTGACACTGATAGTGTGTGTTGTTTTAGGCACTCAGATATGTAAGAAGCAAAGTTCTATGTGCACTACTCTCCACAGGAAGGAGGAGGACCATAATAATATTCTTCTCTCTTTTGAAATCAATACAAGTTCCAGTAGAAAGAATAGAATGTATGGCCAACACATGCAAATGTTTCTTAATAATCTGGGGGACAACTAGGACCAAGTTAGAAAATCCCAAAACATACACGTGGCGGTCCAGATTCTCCATAGAACCATCAGTTAATAATAGCTGTCTACTAGTAAAGTGGGCCTGCAAAAATGCTCTATTAATGGAGACTGTAGGATAGCTCCTATCTCTTAACCATTCTTTTGAATCTTTATTGCAATTTGATAGTCATCATCCGAGGAGTATGAAATGGTGGCATCCTGTGGGGCAATTGTTGAAGCTTCGGCAGATTTATTCCACTATGAGGAATTCTGGATGCAGACTGATACATGATTTCAATATGCTGGATGTTGATTGAGACATCCCTGCTGCAGCATCATCTAGAAGCAGGGCAAACTATTTTGGCAACTGGTAATGGAACCTATGCTGGAGGGAACTGCAATGGACCTGGTGCTTGCGAATGGGACAGAATTTCTGATGTTACTGTGGGTGATCATTTGGGATCCAGTAATCACTGGATGGTATGGTTCAGTAGTAGGATACAGGAGGAAATAATTCATTCAAAAATGAGGAGTCCTAGACTTCAGCAAAACTAATTTTGCCCAAATGGAGGAATACCACAAAGAGACATTAACTGAAAAGGAACATCTGGGGAAAGTAGAAAATCAGTGGGCAAAACTGAAAGGAAATATTTTGAGGGCAAGTAACTAAAAGTAAGAGGAAAAGGAGGCCACTATGGTTCTCAGAAGAAGCAGCTAAAAGGGAAGAGAGATTAGCCTTCATAAAGTACAAGAGATCGCAGAAAGGGGAAGACTATCTGGAAAAGCTAAAAGAAGCTGGGAAAGTACTCAGGAAAACAAAGATGCAAATGGAAGAAAAAACTAGCTCATACAGTAAAAAGGGGGATAAGACTTTATTTGGTGACAGGAGGAAATGCAAAAGGATATTGTCAGACCTAAAGGCGAAATGGAGAAATATGCAGAAGTTCATGAGGAGAAAATAGAATTGCTTAACAAATATTTGTTTTGAGTTCATAGATGAAGGGCCAGGAGCAGGACTTCATAAAACACACACATTTAGGACACTAAACATGGACAAAGTGATAGGGCCAGATGGAATACATCCAATGAACTTAGGAACATTCCTGATAGCTCTGCTATCTGATCTCTAAAGTGCTTTTTTTAATATATATTTTTTTAGATTTGGGAGTGGTCCCAAAGGACTGGAGAAAGGTGGATGTGGTTGCTTTCCACAAAAATGGAAGTAAGGAGAAAGTTGGAAACTATGTCTGAGCTTGTTTATGTTTATGCTTATTAAAATGTGATTGACCACCCTCCATAAAACAGCAGAGTGGTGCACCAACTGAGGTCAAAATTAAAAACAAAGGCAGAAAATAATGCCAATAAAAACAGGAATGAGTTAAAATAATCATACTAAGGGGAAGAAGCAGGTAAGGTCAAGGAAGAATACGGCGGAATGGGGGAAGAAGAGGAATTATGAAGGTGAGAGGTCAGTAACTTAATAGAAATATTGCTAAAACAAAGGATAGCGAAATTTCTGGAATGGAATTTTATTTATTTATTTATTTATTTGCAACGTTTTTCTATACCACCCCTTCCAGAGATTGGGGCAGTTTACATTGGTACAATTCTTTTACATGGAACATTGAAACTGTATTCTAACAAATAACTATTTACATTAGAACTATGTACATTATATAACTTAAACAATCTTCATTTCTTCTACAATATGAAACTTTCATATACAATATGAAAATGCACAATATACATTGGTTCAAATATTGTGGCATTATGAATGAAGGTGGGTGATGGGACAAGGAGTGTGGGGGGAGGGGTAGGGTGGTAGGTACTGTGTTAAGGAAGAGTTTGAAGCTTGTGTGCTGTTGGGGTTGTTGCTGGCAGAACCCAGGTAGTTTGGTTTTACTAGAGGTAGCTCTTGTCAAGATGAATATGATTAATTTCATGACCAGAGAAATGGATTAATGGAGAGTGCTAGATATGGTGTATTAGATTTCAGCTATGGTTCCACATAGGCGACTTATAAATAAACTAAGTGCCCATTGGATGGGCTCTGAAATGACTGATTGGGTTAGAAACTGGTTGAGTGGAGAGCAACATAAAGTGTGATAAATGGAGTTCACTCTGAGGATATGGATGTTACCAGTGGTATGCCATAGGGACTGGTCCTCAGTCCGGTTCTTTTTAACATTTTTAAGTGATATTGTGGAAGGGCTATCGGATAAGATTTGCCTCTTTGTGGATGATACCAAAATAGGAAATGGAGTAGAAACTATGGAAGGTGTAGACGGATCTAACAAAACTTGGTTTAGAATTTGTCAACTAAGATTTAATTCTAAAAAATGCAGGGTCATACATTTGGGCTGAAAGATCCAAGGGAACAATACGATATGGGGGATGACGTACTTTTGTGCATGAAAGAAGAGTGAGACCTGGGGAGGGGGTGATCATACTCAATGATCTTAAGGTGGCCAAATGAGTAGAAAAGATGCTTAGGTGTATAGGGAGAGGAATGGCCTGCATTAAAAAAAGAAATAATAGTGCGTCTGTATAAGATTCTGACTCAAATCTCATTTGCAGTACTATGTGCAATTCTTGAGACTTCACCTTCAAAAACTTATGAACAGGATGGATTTGGTGCAGAGGGCAGTTACTAAAATGGTCAGTGGTCTCTGTCACACATATAGGGACACTTAAAGATCTCCATATATAGAGTTTAGAAAAAAAGCAGAAGAGAGATATGATAGAGATATTTAAATACCTCCATGGCATAAATGCACAGAAGGCTGGTTTCATTCAACTGAAAGGAAGCTATGGAATGAGGTGACACAGGATGAAGATGAAAGGGGTTAGACCCAGGAGTAATCAAAGGCAATATTTCTCTACAGAACGGGTGGTGGATGCATGGAGATGGCGGAGTTAGAAAACTATTAGCGTGTGGGTGATGACAGGGCCTGTGGGTTCTCTCTTTTCTAGTAGCAGCTAGCATATTTAAAGACACTATCGATGATAAAGGAGAAGGGAGACTGGAAAAAAACAATAAGTGGAAAAAAGCATTCACAAATCTATCATAAGTTTGATTAATAAGAAGGTGTTTCTATTCAGAATCAAAATATGTAGAATGTACTGCAAAAGCATTCTGCAACCAATTGACTGCTAGACAATTCCATGATTTCAGAGAGTAGATCAACTCTTTGTAACATGGACAAAAAAACATGTTCAAGGATAGCTGAGGAAAAGTTAGGAACTTTGGTAGGTCTCTCTCATTTACTTCAACAGGAATCAAAGTTCTACCAACTGAATGATGGCTGGGAAAAATTGCATTGCCAAAGCTGTTGCCCCCATTACAGCTTCTGCCTTTGTCCAGATAGAGAGTCTGATGCCAGTTGAAGGACCAGTTCCATATGCAGGATGCCTGCAAGATGAAGCCCTCATGAAACAAGTGGAGGAGCTCAGAGAAGACGTGGTAAGGCTGAGAAGCATTTGAGACAGTGAGAAGTACATTGATGAGATGATTCTTGAAACATCCAAGCTCTCCAACAGAGGTGAAGATGGGAGGCTACAGAATGAAATGAGTTGGACATGAGCCACGATAGTCTACAGAATCAATAATCCAACTTCTCCAGCACTTGAATTGAAGAACCAGTATTCAGACTGGAAGTGGAGAAGGTGAAAGCATCCCAGGAAAAGGAAAAAAACAGAGCCTGAGCACCCAAAAGATGCAGAATCACTGACCACAAGGAAATGAAGGGTAGTAGTGGTTGGTGACTCTCTTCTGAGGGATACTGAGGCGTCCATCTGCCGGCCAGACTTGATCTCCAGAAAGGTGTGCTGTCTGCCAGGTGCCAAATTTTGAAATGTTATGGAGAGTTTGCCGAGATTCATCAAGCCTACTGACTATTATCTGATGTTGCTCATCCATGTTGGCAGAAATGATACTGCTAGGTATTCCTCTGAGCACATCAAAAATGACTTTATGGCTCTGGGACAGAGGATGAAGCAGATAGGTGCGTAGGTGGTGTTGTCTTCAATCTTTCCTGTTGAGGGTAAAGGCCGAGGCAGAGATGCTCGCATCCTGGAGTTGAATGTCTGGCTGCTTTGATGGTGTCATCAAAAGTGTTTTGGTTTCCTGGATCATGGGATGATGTTCCAAGAGCTGCAGAGGACCCAAGAAGGGTCAGAGTGTCTTTCACAGCAGACTGGCTAATCTACTGATGAGGGCTTTAAACTAGATTCATTGGGGATGGGTGAAGAAAGCCACTACGTAAGTGAAAGATAAAATGCCTCTGTAGAAGTGGGTAAAAGGGGCAGCATCTGGAAAGCAATGTGTATAAACACCTGTAATATGGGAAATAAGATCTCAGATGGAAGAGGCTGACTTGGATTTAATGGTGGTTATAGAGACATGGTTCATGAACAATCATGACTGGGATTTAACTATACCGGGCTATACTGTATACAGGAAGGCCAGGGGAGGAAGAAGGGGAGGAGGAGTGACACTATATGTAAAAAATAATATTAAAGTTATAGAATTACATGACTAAAAAATGGAGTGAGGAGGCACTGTGGATTAAACTAGAACAAGGGAAAGGGAAATCCATTTGCAATGGTGTGATATACAGATCTCTCTCACAGGGAGAAGAGGTGGACAGAGATTTAATAAAAGACATACGCAGTTTTGCCATGAAAGGAGAAGTGCTACTGATAGGTATAAACATAATGGCAGAAAAAGACCACATGATCCATCTAGTCTGCCCTTTGATATCAACTACAAAAGTCCCTTTTTTTCCTTTAAAGATCCTCTGTGTTTGTCCCACGCTTTTTTGAATTCAGATACTGTCCTTGTCTCTACCACCTCCACTGGGAGACTATTCCACGCATCTACCACTCTTTCCTTAAAGAAATATTTACGTATATTACACTTGAGTCTATTTCCTTTCACCCTCATCCTATGTCCCTTCGTAGCAGACCTTGCCTTCAATTGAAAGAGACTCTCTAGTGCATTTATGCCATGGAGGTATTTAAATGACTATCATATCTCCCCTATCAAACCTTTCCTCTAAAGTATACATATTAAGATTTTTAAGTCTGTCCTCATATGTTTCATAACGATGACCACTAACTATTTCAGTAGCCACCCTTTACACTGACTCCAACCTGCTTATATCCTTTTGAAGGTGCGGTCTTCAGAATTGCACACAATACTCCAAATGAGGTCGCACCAGAGACTTATATAGAGGAATTATCACCTCCTTATTTCTGCTGGCCATTCCTCTCCCAATACACCCAAGCATCCTTCTGGCTTTCGCAGTTGCCTTTTCTACCTGTTTAGCTACTTTAAGATCATCAGACACAATTACGCTCAGGTCCCACTCTTCTTTTGTGGGCAGAAGTATCTCACCCCTTTGGATTTTTGCAGCCCAACTGCACTTTTCAAGCTTAGCTAGATCCCTCCTCATGTTATCTACTCCTTCTTGGGTGTCTACTTTATTGCAGATTTTGCTATCATCTGCAAATAAGCAAACCTTATCCGACAGTCCTTCCGCAATATCAATAACATGGATGTTAAAATGAATCAGACCAAGGACAGGTTCTTGTGGTACACCACTGGTACCCTTCTTCTCCTCAGAGTGAGCTCCATTTATCTGTACCCTTTGTCACCTCCCACTCAACCAATTTCTAACCTAATTAGTAACTTTAGGGTCCATATCTAGGGTTTGGGTGTAAGTCACCTGTGTGAAATCTAAATACACCACATCTAAGGTTCTCCCTCGGTCCATCTCCCTGCTCACCCAGTCAAAGAAATCAATCAGATTTGTCTGACAAGATCTGCCTCTGCTGCCTTGGATCCTGCAATCCATTGGACTCCAGAAACCTCACTATTCTCTCTTTTAGTAGCCTTTTCAATAATTTACTAACCACAGAGGTTAGACTAACTGGCCAGTAGTTCTCAATGTCATCTTTATGTCCGCTTTTGTATAAAGGGATTAAGTGTGCCTTTCTCCAGTCCTCTGACATCACTCCCGACTCCAAGAGGCATTGAAAAGGTCAGTCAGTGGACCGCTAGAATATCCCCAAGTTCCTTCAGTATTCTTGGATATATCCCATCTGGATCTATTGCTTTGGCTATTATTAGTTTAGCTAGTTTTTCACGAACACAGTCCTCTGAAAATCGATAGAGAGCCCGTCACTTCTGTTCCTATTTATGGGTATTTTCTAAGATCCTGCTCCTGGCCCTTCATCTGTGAACACAGAACAGAAATATTTGTTAAGCAATTCCACTTTATCCTCATTAGCTATTACATATTCATCCCCTTCACCCTTGAGTCTGACAATATCACATTTGCCCTTCCTCCTCTCTCTAACATATCTGAAAAATGTCTTATCCCTGCATTTTATTGCATTGGCTATTAATTCTTTTTGTATCTTTGCTTTCCTAACTACATTGTTAGCTTCTCTAAGTTTTTTCAAATATAGATGCCTGTCTTCCTCTCTCTGTGATCTCTTGTATTTCATGAAGGCCTCCCTCTTTTTTCTTCACCATTTCAGCTACTTCTTTTGATAACCATAGCAACCTCCTTTTCCTTTTACATTTATTTACCTTTCTAACAAAAAGGTTTGCTGCCCTTAAAATATTCCCTTTCAGTTTTGCCCACTGCTTTTCCACATCCCCCAGCTGTTCCCATCCTGCTAACGATTCCTTGAGATATTGTCCCATCTTGGCAAAGTTAGTTTTCCTAAAGTCTAAGACCCTTGGCTTCTGAATTGATTTTATCAGTCCTAGTCCTAATACTGAACCATATGATCTGGTGATCAGTGGATGAGATGATCTGCCGCTGTAACATCAGAAACACTTTCCTCATTGGTAAGCACTAAGTCCAGTATGGCCCCATCATGTGTGGGTTCTGTTACCAGTTGCCTGAATAGTTCTCCCTGTAGAGATTCCAGGATCTCCTTACTAGATTACACTGCAGCACAGATGTACCAATCCACATCTGGCATACTGAAATCACCTATCTGTAGCACTTCTCCTTTCATGGTTGTACTGCGTATGTCTTCTATTAAATCTTCGTCCTGTGAGGGGGATCTGTATATAACTCCAATGCAAACGGATTTAAAAATGAAGTGAAATACCTGGGTGTCACCCTTGACTCACACCTTAGTATGGACACACATATTAGAAACATCACTAAGAAGATCTACTTTAAACTCAAAATTTTAAAACAATTACGTCCTCTTGTACTTCTACATGATTTTCTGAGCATTGTACAGGCCATCATCACACCACACTTTGATTTCGCAAATCTCACCCTACTAGGAACAACAAAACAAAACATTAAAAGACTCCAACTTGCCCAAAATGCAGCAGCAAGAATTGTAATGAAGGTTCCAAAATTTTTAACACATTACCCCTATACTAGCAAACCTTCACTGGCTCCCAATTCAATCCAGAATAAATCACAAATTGATTATCACCACATTTAATACTTTAAAACACAATGGCCCCAGTCCCCTTAACAAAACTTATCACCAAAGACACATCCCAAACTACGCTACGGAGAGGCCACACGAATAGAATTAGGATCCCGAAAGAATTCACAACTGCTAAAAAGACTCTACTAATAGGAAAGCGTTCTCACATGCAGCTCCCACCCTATGGAACTCCCTCCCTGAAGAAATAAGGGCATTAAATGATGCAAAGGAACTCCGCAAGAAATTAAAGACTTATCTATTCACCTCCCATTTTGGCACACTTGAAAATACCTTACCTCTGACAGGTAATGGTTAATAGCAACCCTAGGGTACACACCAACTCTAATTCTCCTAGCTAACTACAATTACAATTAAAATCGACTAAATAACTACTTGTAAATCTTGTAATAGATATATGTAATAGATCAAAATATGTAAATAAGTTCGTCTGTTATTTAACAAGTTCGTCTGTTATTTAACAAGTTTTACCATATTTAGTCATTCATGATTAATGTATTTAGCAAAATTGTACCAAGTTAACAAATGTTCCATGTAAAACAGCTAAATTGTACCTAGTTAACAAATGTTCCATGTAAAACAGACTTGTAAATCTGTTCATTCCTTGTTCAATGTAAACCGCACCTGATCTGTGGAAGGTAGCGGTATATAAGCAACTGTTAAATAAATAAATAAATAAATATACAAATCCCCCTGACAGGGAGTAGGGATTTCAATATGCCAGATATTGATTGCCACATCCCTGCTGCAAGTGTCCTCTAGAAGTAAGGAGATTCTAGATTCTCTACAGGGCGAACTATTCTGGCAACTGGTAAGAGAACACGCACATGAAGGGGCCATACTGGGCTTGGTGCTTACCAATGGGGAAAGTGTTTCTGATGTCATAGTGAGAGATCATTTCTTATCCAGTGATTACCAGATGGTGTGGTTCAGTATTAGGAGTAGGGTTGTTAAATCCATTCAAAAGCGATGATCTTAGACTTTAGGAAAACTAACTTTGCCAAGATGGGACAATACCTCAGGGAGTCATTACCAGGATGAGAACAGCTGGGGGATGTAACATACATAGTAACATAGTAAGTGACGGCAGATAAAGACCAGTATGGTCCATCTAGTCTGCCCAGCAAGATGGCAAGAGTAGGTGCACCTGTCGCTCTGTGCAGGCCACCCCTCCCCATGTCTTTGTTTAGGGGTGAACCCACCACTCCATGTAGGACACCCCTATTTGTTGAGATGTTAGATGGTTCAGAAGTTAGATGGTACCATTTATTTTGTTTTTATCCTGTTGCTGTAAAGGGATCCACTGTGTTTGTCCCATGCCGTTTTGAATTCCATCACCATGTTTGCCCCCACCACTTCCATCGGGAGGGCATTCCAAGCATCCACCACCCTTTCAGTGAAGAAATATTTCCTGACATTGCCTTTCAATTTACCACCTTGCAGCTTCATGTTATGCCCTCTAGTTTTACAGCTTCCCCATCTGTTTGTTCATCATTTCTCTTTAAGTATTTAAAGGTCTGAATCATATCTCCCCTGTTTGTTTGTTCATCATTTCTCTTTAAGTATTTAAAGGTCTGAAGCATATCTCCCCTGTCGTTCCTCTCCTCCAAAGTGTACATATTTAGGTCTTCAAATCTCTTCTCATAAGGCTTCTGATGCAGGCTCCAAATCATTTTGGTCGCCTTTCTCTGAACAGTTTCCAGTCTTTTATATCTTTTGCAAGATATTTATTTATTTGAAAAACTTTTATATGCCGCCAATTCCCAAGATCAGTGGCGGTTTACATCGAACAATGACAAAGTACAGAGTATGCAACTATATACCAATACACAGAACATTAAGCAACTATATACAGATACAATATAGAGTTTAAAAGTATTTACAAGATATGGTCTCCAAAACTGAACACAGTATATTCCAAGTGAGGCCTTACCAGTGACTTGTACAGTGGCATAAGTACCTCTTCCTTTCTGCAGGTAATCCCCCTTTGTATGCAGCCCAACATCCTCCTGGCTTTTGCCACCGCCTTGTTGCACTGTTTTGCCACCTTGAGATCATCAGAGATAATCACACCAAGGTCTTTCTCCTGAACCGTGCATACCAACCTCTCACCCCCTATCGTGTACATTTCCCTTAGATTTCTGCTACCCAAGTGCATGACACTGCACTTTTTCACATTAAATCGTAGTTGCCAAGCATTAGACCAGTCGTCCAGCTTTTGTAGATCTTTCCTCATATTAACCACTCCCTCGGGGGAGTCCACTCTGTTGCAAATTTTTGTGTCATCTGCAAAAAGACAGACTTTTCCATTCAGTCCTTCAGCAATATCACTCACAAATATATTGAACAGTGCCGGGCCCAGGACCGAACCCTGGACAACCCCGCTAATCACCTTCCTCTCATCTGAGTGAGCTCCATGTACCATCACCTTCTGTTGTCTGTCAGTCAACCAATTTCTAATCCAGTTTACTATCTTGGGACCCATCCCCAAGCTACTGAGTTTATTGACAAGTCTCCTATGAGGAACAGTATCAAAGGCTTTGCTGAAATCCAGATAGATGACATCCATTGCATGCCCCAGATCTAGTTCCTTGGTCACCCAGTCAAAGAACTCAATCAGATTTGTCTGGCAAGACCGTCCTTCGGTAAAGCCATGTTGCCTCGGATCTTGCAACCTGTTGGTTTTGAGAAAGTTCACTATTCGCTCTTTCAGGAGCGCCTCCATTACTTTTCCCGCCACCGAGGTAAGGCTCACGGGCCTGTAGTTTGACACTTCTTCCCTGTCGCCACTTTTGTGTAGAGGTACAACATTAGCCATTCTCCAGTCCTGAGGAACCTCTCCCGTTTCCAAGGATTTATTTATTTATTTATTTATTTACATTCTCTTATATACCGCGCTATTCTGCATCAGTGCGGTTTACATTGAACAAACTGAAATTACATTGAACAGGGCATTATAACTTGGAGATAACTATTTTACAGGGAACATGGGCTATGGAGGGTAAGTGGCTTGCCCAAGACCACAAGGAGCACCTGTGGGACTAGAAACCACAGTCCTTCCGGTCCAAGGTTGCTGTCCTCTAGTGGGATTTGAACCCCCGACCTTCCGGCCTGAAGTACCTTGCCCCAACCACTAGGCTACTCCTCCATCTCCATCTTTTGAAGACATCCTTTAACGGTCCTGCAAGAACCTCTCTGAGCTCTTTCAGTATTCTGGGATGTATCCCATCCGGTCCCATGGCTTTGTCCACTTTCAGTTTAGCAAGTTGTTCTAACACCTCATCTTCTGTGAATGGTGTGGTATCTACTTCATTCCTATTTTTATATTTGGGAGTCATAGCTGGTCCATCTCCAGGATCTTCTTTAGTAAAAACAGAGCAGAAGTATTTGCTTAGCAATTTCGCTTTTGCAGTGTCACTTTCCACGAGTCCTTTCCCAGCACTTCTGAGTCCTGCAATTCCAACTCTGATCTTCTTCCTTTCCCGAATATACCTGAAGAAAGTTTTGTTGCCAGTTTTGTTGTAGAAAAGCAATGGGCAAAACTGAAAGGGGATATTTTAAGGGCAACAAACATTTTTGTCAGAAAGGTAAATAAATGCAAAAAGGAAAAGGAGGCCACTACGATTCTAAAAAGAAGTAGTTGAAAAGGTGAAGAAAAAGAGGGTGGCCTTCACAAAATACAAAAGATCACAGAGAGAGGAAGACAGACATCTATATTTGGGAAAACCTAGAGAAGCTAGAAAAGTAGTTACGAAAAGCAAAGATACAAAAAGAATTAGTAGCCAATGTAATAAAATGTAGAGATAAGACATTTTTCAGATTTGTTAGAGAGAAGAGGAAGGGCAAATATGATATTGTCAGACTCAAGGGTGAAGGGGATGAATATGTAGTAGCTAATGAGGATAAAGCGGAATTGCTTAAAAAATACTGTATTTCTGTTCTGTGTTCACAAATGAAGGGCCAGGAGCAGGACCTCAGAAAATACCCACAAATAGGAAAAGAAGTGACAGAGATCTTGAACGATTTTCAGAAGACTATGTTCATGAAGAATTAGCTAAACTAAAAGTAGACAAAGTGATTGGGACCGAATGGGACTGAAGGAACTTCGGGACATTCTAGTGGTTCCACTGACTGACCTGTTCAATGCTTCTTTGGAGTTGGGAGTGGTCCCACTAGATTGGAGAAAGGCACATGTGGTTACTTTACACAAAAACAGAAGTACGGATGAGGTTGAAAACTACAGGCTGGTTAGCCTAACCTCTGTGGAGAGTAAATTATTGGAAATTCTGCTAAAAGAGAGAATAGTGAGGTTCCTGGAGTCCAATGGATTGCAGGATCTGAGGCAGAATAGGGTTACCAGAGGCAGGTCTTGCTAGACAAACTTGACTGATTTCTTTGGCTGGGTGAACAGGGCATTGGACCGAGGGAGAGTCCTAGATGTGGTGTACTTACATTTCAGTAAAGCCTTTGACACCGTTCCACACAGGTGACTTATACTCAAACTGAGCACCCTAGGGATGGAGACTGGGTTAGAAACTGGTTGAGTGGGAGGCGACAAAGGGTACAGGTAAATGCAGCTCACTCAGAGAAGGAGGATACCAGTGGTGTGCCGCAGGGCTCTTTCCTTTGTCTGATTCTTTTTAGCATCTTCGTTAGTGATACTGCAGAAGGGCTATCGGGTAAGGTCTGCCTCTTTGCGGATGATACCAAAATAGAGCACACACACAGAAATGAGTAGATAACACGAGAAGGGATCTAGTTAAGCTTGAAGAATGGAGTGGAGGAGTGGCCTAGTGGTTGGGGCAACATACTTCAGGCCGGAAGGTCGGGGGTTCAAATCCCACTAGAGGACAGTAACCTTGAGCCGGAAGGACTGGGGTTTCTAGTCCCACAGGTGCTCCTTGTGGTCTTGGGCAAGCCACTTAACCCTCCATAGCCCATGTTCCCTGTAAAATAGTTATCTCCAAGTTATAATGCCCTGTTCAATGTAATTTCACTTTGTTCAATGTAAACCGCACTGATGCAGAATAGCGCGGTATATAAGAGAATGTAAATAAATAAATAAAAATAAATAAATAAGAATTTGGCAGCTGAGGTTTAATGATAAAAAAAAATGCAAGGTCATGCATTTGGGCTGCAAAATCCAAGGGAGCGGTACAGGGTAGGGGGAGAAGTACTTCTGTCCATAAAGAAGAATGGGACCTGTGCCTGATTGTTTTTGATGATCTTAAAGTGGCTAAATGTGCAGAAAAGGTGACAGCGAAAGCCAGAAGGATGCTTAGGTGCATAAGGTTGAGGAATGGCTAACAGAAATAAAGGAGGTGATGTTGCCTCTGTGTAAGCCTCTGGTGCAACCTCATTTGGAGTATTGTGTGCAGTTCTGGATACCTCATTTTCAAAAGAATATAAACAGTGCAGAGGGTGCAGTGGAGTCAGTGCAGAGGGTGGCTACTAAAATGGTTAGTGGTCTTCGTTATAAAGCATATGAGGACAGACTTAAAGATCTTAATATGTATATGTTAGAGGAAAGGCGGAATAGAGGAGATATGATAGAGACGTTAAATATCTCTGTGGCATAAATGCACAAGAGTAGAGTGTCTTTTGACTGAAAGCAAGCTCTGCTACGAGGGAACATAGGATGAGGGTGAAAGGGGATAGACTCAGGAGTAATATGTGGAGCTATTTCTTTATAGAAAGAATGGTAGATGCCTGGAACAGTCTCCCAGTGGAGGTAGTAGAGACAAGGACAGCATCTGAATTCAAAAAAGCATGGCACAAACACAGAATATCTCTATAAAAAAAGGGGGGCTATAGTAGTTGATATGGAAGGGAAGGCTAGATAGACCATGTGGTCTTTTTCTGCTATCATGTTTCTAAGTTTTAGGACAGGAAATCGTGAGGACCAAACTGAGCACAATATAATTCTTGAATATCCTCTGAGGACTGAAACAGAGAACATGACTGTATCCCTCTAGTGCGGAAAAGGAAGAGCAAAAATCACCAACCTTGTCAACCTTAAGGCTTATACGTCATATTTTCTCTCTGCAGTGGAATCATGCCCAAAATTTCAAGAAAGCCCAGCTGGAATTGCTAAATTAAGTCACAATCCTATACTTACACAATGGTTTTCCCAATGTGCTTAAATGCTTTCTCCACAAATTCGCGCACACTGTGGACCTCCCCAGTGGATATGACAAAGTCCTCTGGCTCATCCGTTTGCAACATCAGCCACATAGCCTGCCGTAAGACATAAAAAGCCAGTATTAGTTGACTTGCCTATTTCCATAGCATATTAAGTTACTGCATGTTTTAGGAGAAGATGACTGCTAATAACACAGCATTTAGTTTGGAAATTTTAGATTATTAGCAATGTATTAATAAGCTGAGGCTCAGGGAGATTTTTCATCTATGCTTTGGAATGCCATTTTGCTATTCAAATCACAATGGAAGGGAAAATATATGGTAATATTAATTTATATAATTATACATCACAGTAAAGTCTTGTTTAAAGTTCATATAATATGGGTTCTCAAGAGCCATTGAAGAACATGGGACTTATTTTTTTTGTAAGAGTAAACAAGATGCTTTAAAAAATATATAGTCTATCTGGTCTACTCAAACTTTGTTTTGCAAGAAATATGACATTATTCTCCTCCTTCATCAAGTTCCTTGGTCATGTCTACATGATACAATATATGTTTTTTGTTTTTAGATAACCGAACAACAGATTACAATAGTAATAAACACAACAAAAGATGATGCAGTTCAGATAAAACAAAAATGGAAAAGGTATGAACTACATATGGAAACTTGCATGTTCATTTACCCGGGATGGTAGAGAACCAATGAGAGAAAAACCAGAGACCAAGTGAATAAGAACAACCAACACTCAAACCTCTGTGTGTGCTTAACAGTACAGAGCAGAATAACTAGGCAGACTGGAAAGGTCAACTGGTCTCATCTGCCATTATATGCAGTGTTAATATGTATGTTAGTATGGACACAATTTATTTAGTTTTTGGTAAATTAAACCCCATGCTGGTTCAGAAGGAAAATATACCCAGGTGTTATCTATAAGAGTAGAAAGGTAAAATTGGAGACAGGCCATGAAGATGGAGGGGGATAATCAAGTTGATTTGAGACAGTAGCAGGTCAGTTCAAATGCTGGGTACAGCCAAGGGAATGTAGAATTCTCTGCAGTTGAAAGGGAATTCACTTATTCAAAGTTCAAGATTGTTTAGTGTAATGTGGACTGGGTAAAAGTAACCCCGCTGACTAGAGACAGTATATTTTAGATTCAAGCAGGCTATGAGCAGAGCTATCGAGGGTAGCCTTCCTGTTGCAGCTGCTGCTGGGAAGATCCATTTTGCACAGCAGTAGAGCAGTTATGTCAACATTACTCACATGCTTTCTTTAAGGGGCAATGTCTTCAAATAGGTTAGTTTTTGTGCATACTATGACAGTAATGAGCTTCACTCCTAAACAGGGTATATGGAGTACAATCTCATTCTCTCAAAATTTACAGCTATCGCTTGCCATAATACTTCTAACATGCCAAAGAGAACTTCTTTTTGGAGTTCATAGGATGCAGTATAGATGGGCAACCTATCAAGGTATGCTTGAAAATTCTTTCTAATCAGATCAGCGCCTCTTAGTATGCTGGGAAATCATTGTGAGGATTGCAGAACACATCCATACAGCGATACGCTGGCAATTTCTGATCAAAGAGCTCTCACAGGGTGTCCCCCATTTCCTGCCATCCTCTCTGTTAACATAAAATAATTAAAGAAAGGTATGTCCAAGAACTCTTCCTTCAACTCTCTTGGAAAGTTCCCACAGTACATCGCTGTACACCCAAACCACTGTTCCCTCTAAGCTGTGCGCGTGTGCGCGCGCACACACCTCGCCGAGTGAGCGCACATACTTTACAACAGAGCGCACAAAAATTACGGTTCTGATTCTGATAGAAAACACCACAGAGGTTCTTAAAATTGAAAAGTTGTTTTGTATTTATGGTTTTCACAAGTTCTACAATATTTTCTAGTGCAATCAATGTGGTGTACATACTGTATTCTGACGCGTAGTCAAATTTTAAAGTATATAACTCCGAGTGTCGTTATGTGGCGCACAAAAATTTAACCTTCCTTCAAAAGCTGCACAGCTGATATTTTATGCGCACACAGCCTACAGAAAATTAGAGGGAACATTGACCCAAACACCACAGGCTGCTTTGTTAAATAAAAGACTACAGGATGTGCAAAGAGTTAACACAGTAATTTCTCACAATACCTGCTATAAAAATCCTCCTAAGATAAAGTTTATTTGACATTGCCTGGTCATACCTGTTGGTTACTTTACTGCATCTCAGTCATTCTGGGCTGCAGACCCTTATTCCCATTGCACTGAGGCTGCTCACATGACTTCAATCGATCCATGTCTGATGTTTCTAATATTTTAATATTTTATATTTTACACTTTATAGACATAGTCTGCTTGAGATAAGACTTGCCTGCCTACTGTTTTCACTATTAGTTGATTATTTCCTCTGCTAATACATTTCCCTATCTAATAATCTCAGTATCTTTTAAGACTTTTACTTATCTGTATCTTATTCTATTTTATTCTACTTTATTTAATCTCTTTCCTCTTATTACTTATTATCTCTCTCCTTCTAACTTTATTTGCCCTCTCAGCCATTTCCGATGGCTCCACATCATTCTTTGCTCCTTTTTCTGATCCTCTCTAACCTTCTTCCCTCACTCCACCAACCTAATACCCCCCTCTATGGAAGGACAGACTAGATAGGCCATGTGGTCTTTTTCTGTCATCATGTTTCTATGTTTCTCTTTTCCACCCTCTCTCCTTCCCTATTTCCTCGCCCATCTTATCCTCCCACCCTTTCCTCAGCTCTTGAGCTTCACATTTTCCTTCTTCTCATTCATCCCTCTCCTTCCTCTCTAAAACAACCTCATCCCCAATTCCGATGTGCTGTCTCCTCTCTCCCTCACACTCTTCTTCTCCTTCTCCTTCAGTCCTCTGATGACATTAATCCTAACCCTGGTCCCTTTTTCATTTCTCTCTCACTTCCATATTAATTCTTCTCTCCACCACCCTAATCTCATCGACATCTCTCTCCTTTTCCCCTCTTTCTCCCCTTCTCATGTGCTTTATGGAATGCTCATTCCATTTCTAATAAACTTCCCTTTACCCATGATCTCTTTATCTCTTGTCCTTTCCATCTTCTTGCTCTTACTGGCTCTTCCCTGATTACACTGTTTTGGTTGCTGCCCTCTGCCACGGCGGCTCTCAATTCTCCCACTTTCCTAGTCCCAATGGCCACAGCTGTGGTGTTGGGTTTCTACTTTCTCCTTCTTGCCAATTTTAACCCCTCCTTTTCCCTCAATCTCATTCCTTTCCCGCCTTTGAAGTCTATGCCATCTGTCTTTTTAATCCCCTACCTATCTGGATTGCTGTCATCTATAGACTCCTTGACAAGTCCTCTTCTACCTTGCTCACTGATTTTGACTCTTGGCTCTCCTCATTCCTGGATTCTTCTTCCCTCTCCCTTATTCTTGGTGACTTTAATTTTTATATTGATAACCCCTCTGACCCCTATGCGGCCAAGCTCTTTTCCCTTTTCTCCTCTATCAACCTCCAGCTTTGCTCTTCTGCTCCTTCTCATCAGCTTGGTCACTGTCTTGACCACATTTCCTTCTCTAATTGTTTACCTTCTAATTTCCACACCTCCACTCTTCCCTTATCTGACCATTGCCTGGTTAAGTTTCACTCTTCATTACTCCCCCCCCTCTCAATCTCGCCCAATCTCCTCCTATCTTTTTAGGACTCTTCATGCTATCGATCCACTGACTCTATCCACTACTGTCTCATCTCTTCTCGCTTCCACTTTGTCCTCTAAGTCTGCTGATGAAGCCATAGCTTCCTATAATGCTACTCTTTCCTCTACTCTGGATACCCTTGCTCCGCCCATTCCACGTCCTGTGAGGCGCACCTCACCTCAGCTCTGGCTGTCTTCAACTACCCTCTACCTACGTTCCTGTGCCAGCTCAGCTGAACGCATTTGGTTCAAATCCTACTCTCTCTGACTTTCTTCACTTCAAATTCATGCTTTTTTCTTTTCTGTCCATCACTGCACTCACTAAGCAAAACTATTTTCTCCATCTGACTAACCATCTTGCCTCTAACCCTCGCTGTCTCTTTTTCACTCTCAATTCTCTTCTTAAGGCAACTCCACCTCCAATCCCTCCTTCTCTCTCTGCCCAAACCCTAGCAGACTATTTCCATAACAAAGTGCATAAGATTACTCTTCAATTCCCCACTAAATCTTCTTCACCCCCGCCTCCCCCTCTCCATTACCAACTTTTCCTCTCAACCTCTATCACCCTTTGATCCTTTTCTAAAATCTCTGTTGAAGAAACCACTCTTCTTCTTTCCTCCTCTAAACTCACTACTGTTCTTCTGATCCTATCCCCACCCATCTCCTTAACCTTCTCCTCCTCTGTCATCCCTTTCATCTCACACATTCTCAACTTTTTGCTCCAAATTCATATCTCTACTTGCTTAACTGACATCACCACCTGGATGTCTCACCGCTGCCTAAAATTGAATATGGCTAAAACTGAGCTTCTTATTTTTCCACATAAACCCTCCCCCCCCTTCCTCCTTTCTCTATCACTGTTGAGAACACTCTTCTTCTTCCTGTTTCCTTGGCCCGCAACCTTGGGCTCATCTTTGATTCCCCCCTTTCCTTCTAAACACATATTCAACATATAGCTGAAACCTGTAATTTCTTTCTCTAAAACATTAACAACATTTGTCCCTTCCTCTCTGAACACACTACAAAGGCTCTTGTCCACTCTTTGGTCACCTCCCGTCTGGACTATTGCAACCTCCTCTTTGCTAGTCTCCCTCAGTGCCATCTCTCTTCTCTTCAATCTATCCAGAACTCTGATGTGTGGCTAATCTTCCGCCAGCCTTGATACACTCACATAACCCCTTTTCTAAAATCACTTCACTGGCTCCCCTTCCATTTCCATATCCAAATCAAACTTCTCCTTTTAACATATAAATGCGTTCACTCTACTGCCCCTCATTACCTTTCCTCTAGTCTCTCTCACTACACCTCCCCTTGTGAACTCTGCTCCTTCTCTGGCTTTCTTCTCTCTAATCTGCAAACTCTAGACTTTGATCTTTTCACCTTGTTGCTCCTTATGCATGGAATAAACTTCCTCTATCTTTACGTCAAGTCTCTTCTCTCCCCCTCTTCAAATCCATGCTAAAGGCTTACCTCATTGAGGCCGCATTTCGATCCTAATCCCTTGCTCTCCTTCCCTATTTGAATCTCCCTTGTTTCTCTTGTATTGTTCTGTCTGTCTTGATTAGATTGTAAGCTGTATGAGCAGTGTGATGAAGAAGCCCCAATTTCCACTGTTAAAATACAAAACACGCAGCATGTCAGTTCAAAAGCTGACAGGAGAACAGACCAGGTGGATAGCTGTTGTCAGTGGCAACGACAACAAAGGCAGCCACGAGGTCTGGAGAAACGTGTAGTAAGAAGAAACGCCCTAATTCCCAATAGCACACACCTGGTAGGGAAGAGTATGCACAGCCCTTATAAGGATAGTGCAGGGAACACAAGGGGGAAGCATTACAAGGACGACACCTCCAAAGAGTTGCCAGGAGGAGAGGAATTGTCAGAGAGTTCAGATTTGGAACAAACCTTGAGAGGGAGAAACCTGGGACAAGGTGAGCACTGTAGGAAGAGAAGACAGCCTGTCTTACCTACAGCAGTTACCAGAGAGGAACCAGGAAGAGTCTCTCACTTCAGTATAGGAAGTGACTCAGAGTCTGAACCAGGAAGCGTTCAACCTCAGAGATACCCAGAATCCACTAGGAGGAAGCAGCTTGCTAGAGCCGAGGCCAGCTGGGCAGCTCCTGCTGATTACAGAGACACGGCAGCATGGAACCTACGTCCTAACCAGAGGAACTGCAAGCCAGTAGCTAAAAAGTATGTAACAAGAAGCTGGGACTTGGGGAATGAATGTGAGCCATTGAAAGTTAAAAGGAATAAAAGTGTTTGTAGAGTGAATGCAGAGCAACCTTACACAGAAAGCCAGAGGTGGGGGCAGGGCAGCTACTCCCAACCTAACTACCTGAATAGAGAGCATTCACAGCCGTCAGAAAAGCTTAGAGACTGGCCAGAAGACGTGTATATGTCAGAAGAGGAGCTGGCAGTAAGCTTTAAACCCCACCAGAAGCCTTACAAGCTAAAGTCTGTTAGCAAGAGGGGACAGAGAGTTCCTCTATCCCAAACAGAAGATAGCAACAGAGAAACTTACCGTGAGGGCTTGCCAAAGGGAAATGTCCAAGCATATTTCAACCAAGAGGGTTTGGAACGTGAGGAGGAACCCATGTTAGTGGACTCTCTCAGTGAATCCTCATCTGTATCTGACCTAATGGACTGTACATTAGTCTCATCTGAAAGAATATCTCTGCGCTAGAGAGAGCAAAAACATAGTGTCGTATGAAAGCACTATACGGTTTACACAGAAAGGCTGTGTGCTACAGTTTAAGTTCCTACCTTGAAGCAAGAAGTTATTGCTGTATGTCCTTTGTGTTTTTGCCAAAAAGATTGGAATACTTTTGTTTCTGTTTGTGTTCTGTTCACTTGTTTATTAATCCACCCCGGGAGGGGAATAAATCCACATTTTGCTTTACCATTCGAGTCTGCACAACTATTTCTTCACCATCAGAAGCGAACTGCCCCCTGGTGGTGACATAAAGTGGCGTAGTTCTTCGGATTTTTCAAGTGGATGAAAAACACAGCACCGAAGACACACATAGGATTTACCTTGCTGAAGGAGGAAAAGTTTGCCGCCGGAGAAAAAGAAAGAAAAAGCCGGAGCAGATTTTTTTTTTTCAAAAATTCCTGACCTGGAGTGCAGCAAGCCTACAGCTTTCTCAACGCACGATCCTTCACCGTGCTGAGGTAAAGGTAGGAGGGCACGGGTGATTTGGATCTGAGAAAGGGGGAGCTGTGGTGGTAGGAGCAGCAAGAGGAATAGCTGAAAAAAAAAAAAAAGTTACCTATAGTGGAAACACTTTGTTTGGTGCCGCACTTGGTGGGCTTGTCTTTTGTTTCTTCACAGGTGCGTAAAGATGGATCCCCAGCAAATGAAAGACTGGATGGAGGTCCAGTGGAAAGCACAAGGAGAACTGGCCCGGCAAAGCCAAGAGAGAATGATACATGCAATGACTGAGCAGCAGCAGCCGCTACTAGAGTTGCTGGAGACTCTGATAAAGAAAACTGCTACCGCAGCCGAGGTTGAGTCTGCAGGACCGAGGGCGGTAGGACTACATGAATACAATGCTCTGTCATTGGGACAATTAAAGTCATACGATAGTTTTGATGACTTTGCTGACGCGTTCGAGCGAATAGCAGCAGCGGCTAAATGGCCGACTGATCAGTGGGCAGTAAGATTCGCCATGACTTTATCTGGTGAGGCGCTCGCCGCATACAAACAATGCCCGTTGATCTGTCTTCCAGTTACCCCGACGTGAAGATAGCTATTAGAGATAGGCTGGGTTTAACGCCCATGCACTACAGAAGGCTCTATAGAGAGGCCAAACTCCTGGATAAGGAAACGCCTAAAGCCTTGTTACAACGACTAAAAGGTCTAGCGACCAAATGGCTCGTTCCAGAAAGGGCGACGGTCGAGTCTTTGTTTGATACCGTCCTCCTGGAACAGTATTTGGAAGCCATTCCACAAGAAATAAAGGCATTTATATTGCTACAAAAATGCAATTCTACGAATGACGCAGCCATCCTTACGGAGAACTATTTTGAGGCTGAATTAGCCAGTACCTCCGGAGGCGGTATTTTAAAAATGGCTGGCATTGATAGAATGCATGGTGTGAGAAAGTCTTTTAAAAGCAATGCATATGGTGATACTGCATGTAATGTTAAGATGTCTGGTAACAATAGGGTGTGAAAATGATTCAAAGGAAATGTTTTAACTGTGGTCAGCCTGGACATGGGTACAAAAAGTGTACTGAACGTAGTGCTCTAGTAGTGGGAGGACAAAACCCCCTAGAGAAGGGCATTCAGGTCGAAGTCCAGATAGAAGGGGTAAAAGCTTTGGCGCTCCTGGATTCCGGAGCTGACCAAAGCATGGTCTCCCAGGAGGTATGGCAGACCATCACGGCCCATAAACCTTCTGCAGAAGGACAAATTGACGGAAGAGTGAGTGTGAGATGCGTGCATGGCACCTCGTCCCATTATCCCTTATATAGCGTGTGTGTGGAAGGAGCAGGTACTCGGGAAAAAGTACAAGTAGCCATAGTCCCACATCTCCCGTATGAGGTAGTATTAGGGCGTGATTGGCCCCCATTTTCCAGACAAATGAAGGAAGGCCTTATTGAAGAACCTGAGATACCGAGGACAGAGGCCATAGCTCAAAAGGTCCCAAAACCTTTATTTGAGAAGGTAAAAAGGCCCAAGGGTCCTACAAAACTCCAGGTAGTGGAGGGAGCCTCTTTGAAAAAAAGGTTCATTTTGAGGTTCGCCAAACTATCTCCCTTGGCTCAGAGTCCAAAGAGGGCCTCTGAAGCTGCAGCAGGTTACGACCTGTGTAGCATAGAGGATGTGGTGGTCCCGAGCGAGGGAAAAGCCCTTATTAATACAGGCTTGCAGATCCAGATACCCGAAGGCTGCTACGGCAGAATAGCCCCGCGATCTGGATTAGCTGCAAAACATTTTATAGATGTTGGAGCGGGGGTAGTGGACCCCGATTACCGGGGCGAAATAAAAGTCCTGCTGTTCAATTTCAGTAAAGAGAGCTATGCAGTAAAGAAAGGGGACAGAATCGCCCAATTTATATGTGAGCGAGTAGGTTTCCCCTTAGTGGAAGAAGTCTCTGCTTTAACAAGTACAGCACGAGGTACAGGCGGATTTGGCTCCACGGGGGTGGGGGAAGTAAAAAGTCTAACGGCCATGACAGACAGGAAAAAGGAGGAAGACTTAGGCCCCCAACCTGCCGATTGGAGGGAACACCCAGAGCCACGCATAGGCGCGGACTTATCAGTACCCCAGCAGAAGGAATTGATACAGGTGCTGGATAGGTTCAAAGATGTTCTCACGACGACACCGGGGGAAACCCGTATCGTCGCGCATGAGATCATTACCACACCAGGGAAAATAGTCAGACAGCGCCCCTACAGGTTACCTGAGGCGAAAAAAATGGAAGTAATAGCCCAGGTAAAAGAAATGGCAAAAATGGGCATCATTGAGGAGTCCAAAAGCCCATGGTCAAGTCCAATCGTGCTGGTCCCAAAACCAGACGGGACACTGCGATTTTGTATCGATTTTAGACAGGTAAACAACATATCGCAGTTTGACGCCTATCCGATGCCACGGATAGACGATTTACTGGACAAGTTAGGCCAAGCCAGGTTTCTGACTACCCTCGACTTAACGAAGGGATACTGGCAGATCCCGCTAACCAGGGACTCCAAGGCAAAGACCGCCTTTAGCACACCGGTGGGCCTCTATCAATTTAGGCGTATGCCATTTGGCCTTCATGGTGCAGCGGCCACATGCCAGAGACTCATCGACCAGGTCTTGAGGCCTCACCACTCGTACGCCCTTGCGTATCTGGATGACGTTGTTATCCACAGCAAAACTTGGGCCGAGCATTTGGTTAGGGTGGAGGCAGTGTTACAAGCCATTAGAAAAGCCGGCTTAACGTTAAATCCGGCGAAGTGCCTATTTGCCACTAGGGAGGCAAAGTATTTAGGGCACATAGTGGGGAATGGGTTGGTTAAGCCACTCACAGGAAAAATCGACAGTGTTCGAGATTTTCCTAGGCCCCTGGACAAGAAACACATCCGCAGCTTTTTAGGCCTTGTGGGTTATTACAGGCGATTTATCCCTAGATTTGCGGAGCTTAGTATGGTGTTTACAGAGATGCTCAAAAAGAACGCACCAAACGTTGTACGGTGGACTCCAGAGGCTGAGGAGGCTTTTGTTTCTCTAAAGGAGAAACTATGTAAGGCCCCAGTTCTCAGAGGGGTTAATTTTCGGCTGCCGTTTATCGTGCAGACCGATGCCTCTGAGACAGGTTTAGGTGCTGTTATGTCACAGACTTTTGAGGGGATTGAGCATCCCGTTCTGTATCTCAGCCGGAAACTCTCTGATGCTGAGAGGAGATATTCAACGGTGGAACGCGAATGCCTCGCGATCAAGTGGGCTGTGGAGGCATTGCGCTTCTACCTGTCAGGGCGCAAGTTTGTCCTAGTCACGGATCATGCGCCACTGAAGTGGCTCAACCACATGAGAAACGATAATGCCCGTTTAACGAGATGGTACTTAGCCTTACAGGCCTTTGATTTTGATGTCCAACACAGGGCGGGCAAGTTGCACGGCAACGCAGATGCGTTATCTCGGCTTACGTGCTGTCAGACGGAAACGTCAGCAACACGTAAGGTTTTAAGGGGGGGGATATGTGATGAAGAAGCCCCAATTTCCACTGTTAAAATACAAAACACGCAGCATGTCAGTTCAAAAGCTGACAGGAGAACAGACCAGGTGGATAGCTGTTGTCAGTGGCAACGACAACAAAGGCAGCCACGAGGTCTGGAGAAACGTGTAGTAAGAAGAAACGCCCTAATTCCCAATAGCACACACCTGGTAGGGAAGAGTATGCACAGCCCTTATAAGGATAGTGCAGGGAACACAAGGGGGAAGCATTACAAGGACGACACCTCCAAAGAGTTGCCAGGAGGAGAGGAATTGTCAGAGAGTTCAGATTTGGAACAAACCTTGAGAGGGAGAAACCTGGGACAAGGTGAGCACTGTAGGAAGAGAAGACAGCTTGTCTTACCTACAGCAGTTACCAGAGAGGAACCAGGAAGAGTCTCTCACTTCAGTATAGGAAGTGACTCAGAGTCTGAACCAGGAAGCGTTCAACCTCAGAGATACCCAGAATCCACTAGGAGGAAGCAACTTGCTAGAGCCGAGGCCAGCTGGGCAGCTCCTGCTGATTACAGAGACACGGCAGCATGGAACCTACGTCCTAACCAGAGGAACTGCAAGCCAGTAGCTAAAAAGTATGTAACAAGAAGCTGGGACTTGGGGAATGAATGTGAGCCATTGAAAGTTAAAAGGAATAAAAGTGTTTGTAGAGTGAATGCAGAGCAACCTTACACAGAAAGCCAGAGGTGGGGGCAGGGCAGCTACTCCCAACCTAACTACCTGAATAGAGAGCATTCACAGCCGTCAGAAAAGCTTAGAGACTGGCCAGAAGACGTGTATATGTCAGAAGAGGAGCTGTCAGTAAGCTTTAAACCCCAAAAGAAGCCTTACAAGCTAAAGTCTGTTAGCAAGAGGGGACAGAGAGTTCCTCTATCCCAAACAGAAGATAGCAACAGAGAAACTTACCGTGAGGGCTTGCCAAAGGGAAATGTCCAAGCATATTTCAACCAAGAGGGTTTGGAACGTGAGGAGGAACCCATGTTAGTGGACTCTCTCAGTGAATCCTCATCTGTATCTGACCTAATGGACTGTACATTAGTCTCATCTGAAAGAATATCTCTGCGCTAGAGAGAGCAAAAACATAGTGTCGTATGAAAGCACTATACGGTTTACACAGAAAGGCTGTGTGCTACAGTTTAAGTTCCTACCTTGAAGCAAGAAGTTATTGCTGTATGTCCTTTGTGTTTTTGCCAAAAAGATTGGAATACTTTTGTTTCTGTTTGTGTTCTGTTCACTTGTTTATTAATCCACTCCGGGAGGGGAATAGATCCACATTTTGCTTTACCATTCGAGTCTGCACAACTATTTCTTCACCATCAGAAGCGAACTGCCCCCTGGTGGTGACAACAGGGACTATCTTGTTTATGTTTGTACAGTGCTGTGTATGCCTTGTAGCACTATATAAATGATTAATAGTAGTAGTACTACTAGTAACACCAAACAAACCTTCTACAAAGCCCAACCACTAAAGGAACTTCCTACTGAAGCAACCTCAGTGCAGATCTATATTTGTAACAATAAACACAAAACAAATCAGACTTTATGGGGCTAATTTTATAACAGGACATCTATGTAAAAAGTTCAAAAAGGTGCCTATTTTATAACGGCAATGTATGCACCTACAGGCCTATAAAACAGATTTGTAGAGGAGTAGCCTAATGATTAGAGCACTGGGCTGAGGACCAGGGAAGCTTGCTTTACATCTCCCAGCTGCTCTTTGTGATTTTGGGTAAGTCACTTAACCCTCCATTGCCTCAGGCACAAACTTAGATTGTAAGCCCTCCAGGGACAGGAAAATACCTACTGTACCTGAATTTAACTCATTCTGAGTCATTCCTGAAAAAGGCGTTAGCAATATCCAAATCAAAAATCCCCCCTCTGCAATGACACCCAGCAGCACACAAATGCCCTTGTACAGTACAAACCTGCACCTGCTCTAAGAAGGTGTAAATGTGTGTCTGTACTAGCTTATTTTATAAAATAAACACACAAAAGAAAAATGACCCCACCACAAATATATAAACACCTCTCCAAAATAGTAGTGGTAATACCCAATAATAGCAATGCCTTATATTAACATAAATTCTATCAATTTTATATTTGTATTGAATTTATTACTACAAAAACATTGTAAATACAATCACATCACACCTATACACAAACCATTCATCAATCACACAAATATAAAGTCTCTCAACATCAGTCCTCCATGGCTTTCCGTTAGTAAATTCAAAGATTTTCACCCCAATTTGATCTAATTCACTTGAAAGACAGTAAATGTAATCCAGGACTAATGAATATTTTTCCATCAACATCCGATAGTAATCCACTGTTCACAGTACTTCCTTTTTGAATGAAGCGTCAGAACTTTCACATCTGCCACTCTCGCCTCGCAGGAACCGAATATTGGATATTCACCCAACACATAGGGAATAATGAATAGTTCAAAACTGAAGGCACTCCTAGGAAATGGTGAATAATTCAAAACTGAAAGTTCTCTGAAAGCATTCCAACCCTGCTGTTGATTTCACCAGTCAGTAGGCTTCATGAGAGAGTGAACATCTATTACAAACAATGCAGCATATAGAAACATAGAAACATGATGACAGAAAAAGACCACATGGCCTATCTAGTCTGTCCTTCCATATCAACAACTACAACAGTCCACTTTTTACCTTTAGAGATCCTCTGTTGTGGTCCCATGCTTTTTTGAATTCAGTTACTGTCCTCATCTCTACCACCGCATATATCATTCCTAATCCTTTAAACTTAAATTCTGAAGCATTCATCATTCCCTATCTGTTGGGTGACTCTCCAATATTTGGTTCCTGCAAGGCGAGGGTAGCAGATGTGAAAGTCCTGAAGCATTATTAAAAAAAAGAATAGTGGATTACCATTGAATGTTGATGGAAAAATATTCATTAGTTATGGATTACATTTACTGTCTTTCAAGTGAATTAAGTCAAATTGGTTTGAAAATGTTTGAATTTACTAACGGGAAGCCTTGGAGGACTGATGTTGAGAGATTTTATATTTGTGTGATGGATGTGTATGAATGGTTTGTGTGTAGGTGTGATGTGATTACATTTACAATTCTTTTGTAGCAATATACTAAATAAATTAGGCAATAAATTTAATACAAAAATGAAATTGATATAGAATTTGTTATTATAAGGGATTGTTATTATAGAGTATTACCATTATGTGGCAGTGTGGCTTGTGGTGGGAAGGAGTTTTCTTTACATCACAAGCTAGACAGCAGTTCATGGAAACAAAAGCAGTTTTTATTCTGTCTCAGCTTGTTAAACCTCCACAAAGCAAACCCAGAACAGATAGCAGTTCAGAGAAAACAACAGCAACTTTACTTCTGTCCCAGCTTGTTAAAACTCCAAAAGCTGATTCTCCCAGTCACTCCTCCAGCCCTAGTTAAAGTTCCTACCTCAGAACTCCTTTGCACAGTTTGCCTTGGAAGGACCTGGCTTCACGTGCCTCTCTCCCTCCTGCAGCCTGCTGGATTCTTAACCTCGTCTTCCCAGCCATGCCCTCACAGCCCTGAACTCTGGGAAAGGGGACTGTTGATAATCCCTTTGGAGAGAGGCGGGTAACATTCTATATATCCAATTATACACTCTCCCCCTCAGCTCAACCAGGCCTTGTTGAGCGCCTGCCTCACCCGGGACCTCCACCCAGGAAGGAAGTTTGTGTTCATGCGAGTCCGACCAGCCCTAGGGCAGACCTGAAACTGGTAGGGTTGAAGACTCAAAACCCACTGCAAAATAAGGCCATTGGACTCCTTATGTCGAGCCAGCCACTCGAGGGGTTGATGGTCCATTATTAGCGTAAACAGACGGCCAAGCAGGTAGTATCTGAAGGTTTCAAGCATCCACTTGACAGCCATGGCTTCCTTCTCGATCACCACAAAATGCTTCTCCTGAGGAAGCAGGTTCCTGCTGATGAATGCTATGGGATGTTCTTCACCCCTGACTTTCTGGGCCAGAACAGTTCTTCCTAGGCCCACCTCAGAGGCATCAGTTTGCACAATAAATGGTAGAGAGAAATCAGAGCTAATCAGGATGGGTTCATAGCACACGGTTTTGTTGAGATGCTGAAAGGCCAGGTCCAGGTCTGGTGACCACTGGATCCGTTCGGGAGCTATCTGCCAGAGGAGATTGGTGAATGGCTCTGCCACCTCTGCAAAATTAGGGATGAACCGGTGGTAACAGCCAATCAAACCAAGGAAGGCATGAACCTATTTCTTCGATTTCAGGGTAGGGACCTGGGTAATGGCATCCACCTTCCATAGTTGAGGTTGTATTTGTCCATTCCTGATTAAATACCCCAGGAATTGAATGTCCCGACCTCCCAGAAAAGATTTCTTAGGGTTGGCCATCAACCTGGCCATCCAAGGGCTAGTCAACATGGCTTGTACGTGGGTTAGATGGGTGGTCCAGTCTCTGTTGTAGATGACAATGTCATCAAGGTAGGCAGCCACATATTCTTTGTGCGGTCACAGTAGACAGACGAGTAGGCGTTGAAGCATGGCAAGAGCCATGTGCAATCCAAAAAGCAGCACTGTAAACAGGAACAGACCTTGCAGTGTTGAAAAAGTAGTTTTCTCCTTAGCAGCCAGAGTCAAAAGCACCTGCCAGAATCCCTTGATCAAATCCAAGGTGCATGTCCCATCGAGTCATTCAACTAGCTCATTTACATGGGATATACTTCCAGTTTAGAAGCTGCATTGACCCTCCAGAAGTCAATGCAGAATCTGATGCTTCCATCGTGTTTAGGAACCAAGACAATGTGTGATGACCAGTCACTCATAGACTCTTCTATAACTCCCAGATTAAGCATCTCTTCCAGCTCCTTGGCGACGGCCTATTACCAGGCCTCTGAAATCCAATAGGGTCATTGCCGGATACCACCCCAGGGTCAGTAATAATATCATGACAACTGAGGTGGGTTCGTCCCAGGCAGGTGGAGAACAATATTAGGTTCTGGTGGATGAAATCCTCTAGATCTCCTCTCTGGGCAGCAGAGAACTGGTCTCCAATCGGGACTTGTACTGGATCCAAATGGACTGAAATTTCCAGCCCTAAATTATCTCCCTGTACTACCACAGCCATCACTGGAGTCTACTTTTTCAGTAGGTTAATATGGTAAATTTTGGCTTTCTTCTGTTCATCTGGCTGGGCAATCTTGTAATTAACAGGCTCCACTTTCTCTTCCACCTCATAGGGCCCCTGCTATTTATAGAGTATCTTGCTCTTGGATGAGGGCAGCAAGACTAAAACTCTATCTCCTGGTTGGAAGGTGCGGTGCATGGCTGCACGATTGTAGCACTTGGCCTGCTCAGGTTGGGCTTTTTCCAGACTGAGCTTGGCTACCTCTCTCGCTTTCTTCAGCCGGTCTTGCATTTGTACTCTGCCAAATTATGCCCGGCACAAGGTTCTTCTTCCCAGGTTTCCCTTACCACGTCTAATATGCCTCTTGGCCATTTTCTGAAGAGCAACTCAAAAGGCGAAAACTCCGTGGAAATCTAAGGTACTTCACGGATGGCAAACATCAAATAGGCTTGGAGAATTTCCCAATTCTTCCCTTCATTCTGCACAAACGTTTTGAACATCTATTTCAAAGTTGTATTGAATCGTTTGATGAGGCCATCTGTCTGTACTGATTTTTGCAGCGTCTTCATCTTCCACAAGGCAGACACTTGCTTCATCACCTTGAATATATTGTGTGTTCTTTGATCTGTGAGGATCTCATTGGGTATTCCCACCCGCAAGAATACTTCCCAGAGGGCATTCACGATTATAGTAGTCTTTATATTCCTTACTGCACTGCTTTTCAAACGTTTATGCCATAAGACTCCATTTTAACAATTGAAAATTCATGTGACCCCAGATAATGAAATCAAAACAGCAGGTCTACAGTCTCCTTCCCCCTCTCACCACTTATCCAAAAGCAGGAAGGCAGCGGCAGCAACAGTAGTGGCAACAGCAGTAGCAGTCACCACAGGGTCCCTTGTGTCAGCGTGCAGTGTGTGCTTACAGCATGGGTTTCCATCCTAACAGGAAGCTTACCCAAGAGGAGCAAAGGCCTATGAATATTCACTGTTGTTGCTGCCCTTTTAGCAGGGCACGTTGAAACTTGTCACTGCTGATACTGTTATTGTTGCTGCTGCCTGTCAGCCAGAATCTGGAGGACCGCTCCATCCTAACTTGTCACTGTTCTCTTGCAATACCACCACAGCTTCCTCTTCTGAAGCTCAGTTAATCCTGCAGTATTCCAGCTCCAACAACTTTTAGCAGTCTATAGTTGCCAAAACAAAGCCTGCCTATCCAACACTGACTAACCTTTTTCAAGTTTCCAAACTAGGGTAAAGCTAACCCTCTTAATCCACACAAACCCCAAAAAAAATCCTGGCTTGCTGTCAGGGCCTTTGGTCCACTAGGTGGCTGCCTAGGTTGGCCGATATAGGTGGGCGGCTTTGTGCTGCCACTTGATTGCCTATGGCAGGCCATGTGCTTCAGCACATATTTCCTGCCGCTTCTGATCCCCCTCCAACACAAATTACTATCGGAGGGGATCAGAAGCAGCAGGCCATGTGTGCTGAAGCAGGTGGCCTGCTTTGGGTAAGAACATGTCGGCACAAAGCCGCCACTTTTAAAATACTGTCGCCCACCTTCCCCCAAGATGGAATCGATGGCAGCAGGGGGTGGGGGGGGGGCAGTGGTACAGATCGGTGGGAACAGCTTGGCGTGGGTGAGGGGAGGTGGCAGCAGAAACCCTTGGGCCGGCACTGCCTGCTGTAGAGCCCCAGACCTGGAGGTATGTTGCTTTGCCCTCAATCATGTGGTTAGAGGAAATTCCCAAGCTGCCCCAAATGTGCTACCATATGTGGTAGTGTGGGGTGCGATGGGAAGGGGTTTTCTTTACAACACAGGCAAGACAGCAGTTCAGGGAAACAAAAGCAGTTTTTATTCTATCCCAGCTTGTTAAACCTCCAGAAAGCAAAACCCAGAACAGACAGCAGTTCAAGGAAAACAAAAGCAGCTTTACTTCTGTCCCAGCTTGTTAAACTTCTCAAGAACCATGGCACTCTCCCTCATTTATAGACCACCCTCAGCTGATCAAAAAAACCTCTCCTCCATCCTTGAACTTGCATGTACAGCATCGCAAAACAAACCACTAGTAATTCTAGGTGACCTAAACCTCCCCTCTCTAAATAAATCTCAATCAGATAATTTCATGGATGCCATGAACCAAATGGGATACACACAGATAGTTCATACCCCCACACATAAAGGCAACATTTTAGATCTCATCTTTCTCCCTTAATAACCATCAACAACTCACACCTCCAACTACAACAGAAGTACCATGGTCTGACCATCACCTCATAAACACTCCACCTCCCAGCACAAGCAACACCAAATACAATAAGCACATCACCCCATTTATCACGCTTTGCTCACTTTGACAAGGATACTTTCCTTGACAAAGTATTACCAGTACTCAACACAAATGTCCCTGACATCAACTCCACTGTAAATCACTGGAACCTAACAATACATGAAGCAGCTATCCCCACACGTAATAGGCATAAACAAACAAAGAAGTCAGAAAAATGGTTCACCAAAGAACTAGCAAAACTAAAAAAGCAACTGAGGAAACAGGAAAAGAGATGGAGGAAAACTAAAACAGATGAAAAATAAATCACAATATATGACACACTTAACGAATACAAAACGCCAATAAACAACTCGAAAAGGGATTACCACTCTAAAGTAATAAATCTAGCCATCAACCGACCTAGAGAACTATTTACAATTGTAAAAACACTAACCAAAACTAAGAACTCCGAGCCAAAGCTACCAACAATAAGCATTCAAACTTTAGCAACTCACTTTGCAGAAAAACTAAAATCGAAACCCAATACTCTAACACCAATACTGACTACAAGCACCGAAATCAATAACAATTGGACAACTTTCCACACAATTGACCGAAAGCAGCTCATTAAAATCATAACAATGATCAATACTACAACCTCCCCACTCGATCCTTGCCCTGTGTCTTGGATTAAAGGTACAAAGGAAGAACTTGCTGAAAACATTCAATACATGGTGAACCTGTCCCTTTCCCAGGGCATCATGCCTGATGCTCTAAAGCTCACAACGCTTCGCCCAATAATACACAACTTGACTCAAAAGACCACAATTCATACAGACCGATAGCTAGCATTCCTTTTATCGCTAAAATAATAGAAAAATCAATTCAATAAGAGCATATTGATGAACATAAACCTCTTGACTCACACCAATTCGGTTTTCGCCCTTTCCACGGAGTGGAAACCCTCTTGATTACACTGATTGACTACCTCATCAAAGGCACAGATGTCAACAATCAAGGTTTCCTACTACTCTTTATTGATATCTATCTCGGCCGCCTTCGATAACATCAACCACCCTACCCTGATCAACAGACTAGAAAACTTAGGAATAGGTGGTACTGTTCTCAAATGGTTTCAAGTCATACATCACACATAGACTAATACGTGTCCAAATAGATCAAGAAGCATCAGAAACCTTCCTCCAAGGACAAGGTATACCTCAGGGATCAGCCCTTTCTGCCCTCTTATTCAACTTATACCTGCAACCTAACACAATATTTAGAAAACACAAGATAATCACTTTATATATGCTGACGATATCATGCTCGCTATCCCCATAACCACAAAAAACCACACTTACGACAACCTAGCTGAGTGCATGGCTGAGACCACCTCTTGGATGGAAACCAATTACCTCAGCATTAACCTCAAAAAAACGGAAGCAATGTTCATTACAAGAACATCTGTGACTGAGGACACTTTTCCAACAACAATCTCAATCAATAATACCTCTATACCCGTTAAAAAAGAGGTAAAATACTTGGGTGTAATAATAGATCATACTCTCACCATGCTACCTCACATAAAGAAGACAGTAAGAACCATATTCCTTAAACTCAAAACCATACAACACCTAAGGCCCCTCTTGGATACACATGACTTTAGATCGGTTGTCAATACACTCATCACACCCCATTTTGATTATTGCAACAGTCTCCTGATTGGCCTACCACAGAAAAACACACAACCTATTATAAAGAGCCAGAACATCTGTGCAAAAGTAACTACCAAAGCTCGTCTAACAGACCATGTGACTCCTATACTCCTAGAACTACATTGGCTCCCCATAAACAGCCGTATTAGATACAAAATCCTCCTAACAACATTCAAGCTCCTAAATGACATCGCCCCATCACATCTATCAACATTACTACAGACCCCATCTGAATCAAGAGCTCGCAGACAAAATGCAGCCCACTCACTTGATATACCAAAATCATTCAAGAAGACTAAAAAATCCACAGTGACAGAGCCTTCACGTTCACTGCCCCATGCTCTGTATTGATCTCCCACTAGACCTACGCAGAATAACAGACCTCGCCCAATTTCGGAAGGAACTCAAAACTTACCTATTCTCCGAACATTTCCAAATCCCCTACCCCCCAAGATCTGTCCAACAACCTCCACAGACACCCCAACTCTGAACTCCCTAAACCACAACTAGACAACCCCACCACACAGCCCCCCCACACACACACAAAAATTCTTGAAAAAATGGAAAAAATTCCACCACTACACATGATGCACGATTATTCTGAAAACCCCTGTATAGAATCACTTGTAAATAACTATGTAAATAGTTTGGACAGTTTTTTTACATCTGTCATTATTTGTAAAAAGTTAGAAAGTTTCTCTGTTTCAATGTAATGTATATCTATTCCATGTAAAAAGTTAAAACAGCAGTTCAGGGAAACAAAAGCAGTTTTCATAATTTGTTCTTGTTCCATGTAAACCTCCAGAAAGCAAACCCAGAACAGACAGCAGTTCAAGGAAAACAAAAGCAGCTTTACTTCTGTCCCAGCTTGTTAAACTTCTCAAGTTGGTTCTCTCGGCCCTTCCTCCAGTCCCAGTTAAAGTTCCTACCTCAGAACTCCTTTGCATGGCTTGCCTTGGGAGGACTTCTGGCTCCACGGGCCTCTCTTCCTCCTGCAGCTTGCTGGGTTATTAACTTCTCCCTCTGAGCTATGCCCTCCCAACCCTGAACTCTGGGCTGCACACTCTCTTAAAGGGGACTCCCTTTGGAGAGGGACAGGTAACATTCTATATACCCCACTACACACTACTTTTTTGGAGAGGCATGAAATCAAGACATACATCACAATTAAATCCAAACTCTGCCTCCCCAGAATGCCTATGCATGGTGCACATATAAATATTTGCTATCTTGTTGGGTGTCTTACAAAGAGGCGCGTTTTGGCAGCACGGCTTTGTAAGATGCATTTCCCAAGTGTAAAAGATGCTTTCTAAAATTAGCCCCAACTCATTTATATTGAGGAAGCAAACTACATTCATAATCACCATCTTCTTTTGCTGTATCCATGCCACTATTTGCACTGACTTCTTCACATCCTATTTAAAGAAAACATATTTAGGGGTCCCTGGATGCCAGTGGATACTCTGCAAATCAGATTAATAAATGCTGTGGGATAGATCAGTTTCTTTTACTAAATAGCAATTGAAGGGTCAAGGCTTTTTTTTTCTTTTTTCAGTAAACTGGTGTCAGGCACTGAAATGAAATACAGGACTTCAAAATACAACCTGCTTGGAAGTCATTTTTCTTCCCAGCTCCATATAACACTATGATTTATGGATTTGTATTTCTGATCGTTTTACCCAGCTCTCGTCCCATGTGCCAAATGTCTTAAACGTGAATGGAAAGCAGGATCTGGGGCTACTTCTTCATACGCCCTTGACATTAATGACACCTTAGGGATGTAACATGCTGGGTGGGATAACAATGGCAGCTGTTTTATTTTTCCTCCCCAGGGTAAAGAAGTCCAGTCAGTGACCCTGCAATATCTGACTGACTGATGAAATTCTTTGGACTGGGTAGCGATGCGATCATTCTTACCTTTGGTACTTTCACAAACCCATTGATAATTTGTGGCTTTGGGTGTGGGAAGAGGTATGAATTAAGGAGTTGTATCTTATCATTTTAGACATCCTTGAATTCTTGTCTGATAAACCATGCATCTAGAAAGATCAATAATAAAATAAAGCCTCTAAAAGAAAAACGGACGTCACTCGTGAACTCCGCAAACCAATGCTACCTTTGGCCAAGCTAAATACCAAAGGGTCAATATTGAAAATTATTTATGCAATCACGATTGGGTTCTGAGTGCATAATATTTTTTAAAATACAGGGCTGCCAAATGGAAAATTTTTAGTTAACCTGATATGTGGTCAAAATTCATCTGTATCTCTCTAAGAGGGGCCAAGACCATCATGGAGGTGGCGTCTACATTTCTAAAGTTTGTCCTGTGTTTTACACAAGGAAATGGTAAAATCCTGCCGGCGTATACCTGCGTAAAATGTTGGCGTACTGAAAGGTAGCACCTGCTTTTCCGGGATCTGAGCATAGCCATTCTTAGAAGTGGAGTTGTGATGTACAAGCTTGTACATATGCACATTTTACACCTCCTCTGATGTAAATGCAAATTTGTATGCTACTGGGGGACACTGCAGGAGCCTATTTTATAAAGACAAATAAATGCCTATATTGCCCTGATAAAATAGGTGCTGTTTGAAAAAGATTTTTCAATGTTTTCTAATGACATTACCCTGCACAAGGATAAATTTATCCATATAAGTGGAGAACACAAAATAGCAGTCCTTAGCATTATTTACATATCCAACAGCTTTAGATGGATAAGAAATATAAAATAAATGAATAAATTATCCATACATCTTTATGCAGATATCCCTCCACTGATTGCCTAAGGATCTGACAATTAGAACAGGAAGGCTAATTTATGCCAGGCACATGGGCACTGTTGTGCAAGAAGATTTGCATGGTGCTTGGCAGCTCTCAGCTTGATGATAAACTGTGATCTTCATGCCAAGACCATCAGAGAATGAACATTAAAAAAAAACAAAAAAAAAACATGATCTCTACCAACTATAGAGAAAAGCAAAGTTACAGTGCAAGCAAGACCTTTCTCTAACTTTTGGCCAGAATAAAACTTCTGAACTACTGTAATAATGAGTATCATTAAACTAGCGTTCCACTGTGCCGAAAGAGAACCCTCATCTGCTAGAGTAGAGATTGTTTATTTGTGAGAGGCAGACCATGTTATTATTCTGAAGCAAGCAACACATTTGAAGCATCAATTACTTTAGAATGGTTCTGCTTGCTCCCACTCTACTGGTGAGGCTGAACATTTAGGTGCAAGAAGCAGCCGCAGGTCTGCATTCTCACTGCTTTAAGTGCCAGGATTCTGCCTGCGTCACAGTAGCAGACAAACAGACAGACAGACAGACTCTCCCAGGCCCTTGACCTACCAAATTTCAAGGCATTTCCTTTAGGAGCTCATATTGTACCAGACTCCCAGCTGAGAATGAAAGGCAAGGGGATATGCTACTGCTGCACATTTATTTATCATTGCTCCATGGTCTACCATTTTAAGAGAGGGGGAAAAGCTCTGTTTAAATTTCCACAGAGTACAATTAATGGTTATTGACTAGTAAATGAAGAACAGGTAACACTCTTGAATTAAAAGATAAATGTTTTTGTGTTTTCGCTTGATACTGGCTCAGCAATTGCTAAAAGGTGGAGGACTAGTGCGTTCCATAGTAATGCTAGATCATGCTCAGAGCACAAAGGCCTCTGTGTGAGAGGTAGTCAGCCGTTCACCTCCTTATACAGCTGCACAGTTGATCTGGTCCATTTATTCTCTGATGGACTGCACAACTGAGGCAAAAGTTCACCAGCTCTCACCTTCCTGTTCACATGCTGAACCATATGACCCATGACACCGGCCGGGGTTACAATCTATGATAAAAATCACCACTTCAGTGTGGCTCTTGGCTATCTTTTAACCACATTACAGCTCACACATTTTAGGAATTTCAAATGTTTGGCTGCTTGATTGCCTTGCAGGCTCTCTGGAGTCCTGTCATTCTTCAGGCAAAATAAAAGTGAAGAGGACATAACAGAATTTCAAACCATGTCTGTTGTTATATATTGGGTATCATATCTAGGTCTGTGTGTTTAATCTGTGCATAACTAGCTTATTAATTTTTACAAACTACTCACAACATGGACAACTATCCATAGGGTTGCCAGGAGAGGAGAGACTTGACGGCACTTATCAACAACTAAGGGAGAAGTTATTAAAGTGCCCTATGGCAATAACACACATTATTTTACCCTTAATACATATTAAAGGACAAGAATGTGCGTTATTTTACTGTAACCCACAATTTGCCACCACAACTTGTATCAAATACTGAGAAGCAAAGCGTGCAAACGAATGCAGAGCACCTCACTGGTATTCAAAGTGAATAACATCGTTTGTGGTAATTGCCATAAGCCACTTTATTCAAGGAACTTTTCCGTGTGGAACATTGGTGCCACTAACAAGCAGCCTGATGCTTCAGGCCATGATCTTAAAACAGCCGCATCCTCAAAATTCAACAAGTGGCACAGGGGTTCCCCCCCCCCCCCCCAAATCCAGGCTGAACATGCACCTCTTCGAGGTCATTTTTGGATCCTGATCCGTTTAGTCTCCAATGTGTTTCCTTACCACATTCCCTAGTTGCATCCTTGTACTCAGCTACAGTGTTGTCTGTCTTGACTAGATTGTAAGCTCTGATGAGAAGGGACCATCTTATACATGAGACTGTACAACGCAGTGCATGCCTTTAAGCGCTATACAAATGATCAGTAGTAGTAGTGGAAAATATTCTTATTTTTGCTTTGCTTCAATGATCTACTATAACATGAAGTCAGTCCTGCCAATAATTAGACAAGGGGAAGGGAAGGACTTTTGGATTTAGCTCATGCCTTTCTCAGAAGGCTAGTTACATTCAGGTACAAAAGACAAAGGAAAATATCTACTATACCTGAACATAACTCACCCTGAACTTTTCCTGTCCTCAGAGAGCTGATCATCTTAAGTTTGTACCAGAAGTAACAGAGGATTTAGTGTTTGCTCCCAGGGAGTGGCAATAGGATTTGAATTTGGCTTTCCTGGTTCTCAGCCCACTACTCTAACCATTAGGCTATGCGCATAAGGCAGAAAACCAATCAAATGAGGAAAACTACATAGAAAATATGCCGTTGATGTGCTGTTTATCAACAGCTTGAATCCCAGACATAACAAAATGGTTACTGAAATTAATTAGGCCCCCGGTTCACTATCTCCTTGCTGCTCCTCTATGCAAGCATCAACACTTCCAGAAAGGTATGACTCTGAGCAGATCACAGAGAACTGTGTGGCATTGGGAGTAGGTATACAAGGCCAGTGTAGGTTCTGCCTGCACTACACACATTTTTGTTCTATGTAAACCGCACTGATTCTAAATAGCGTGGTATATAAGAGACGCTAAATAAACAAAAATAAATAAATAAATAAGAAGTACACAGGAACCATGGAGAGCAATAAAAAAGAGAACTAAAATGGCAACAGATATTGTTTTGGGCATGTTGGCAAATGGAAGATGATGAAGAGATCTTTATGGTTCCACAGAAAGAAACATAATGGAAAAAGAACAGAATTCAGGAAATACAGACAGATATGGCAAGAGGAAGATAGGCAGGCAGGAAGGACAATTAGACAAAGACTTAAAAGAGGCTTATAGTGCCCGACCAGTAAAAGTTGGAGGTAACACTTTATTTAGATATAGAAGTGAAAAGAAGACAACTTAAAATAGGGACTAATATGAGCTAAAGGGGAGGATCTGCAGAAAGACAATACCAAGCAAATACTTTGCTTGGTATTCACACTAGATAGAGAAGGTGATGAAGCAAAGGCAAAAGGCAAGGGTAAATTGGATTGTAGAGCAAACACATTACCATTTACTAAGGCATTTGTAAACACAAGTGAAAGTAAACAATGTTATGGGACTTGGATACAACACATCCCATGATACAAAAGGAAGAAGAGGAGGTGCTGACTGCTGAATTTACAATTTGACATTAAGAGGATGCAGAAATGCAAGGGCTCAATACCCTCTTGGAGGTGAAGATCTAGCAGGCACCACAGAAGAAAGAAATCATCATTTTTGAAGAACTCAAGGCAAATCACTGGAAAAGCAAATAGTGTACTTACTTACATAGAGAGAGAGAGAGAGAGAGAGAGAGAGAGAGAACTGCTAGAAATAGAAGAGTAACACTCTACAGGTGTCTGGTGGGATTCCACCTTGAGTAATGAGTTCAGTTCTGGGGAACACATCTATAAAAGGGCATTGGAAGGTAGAGACAATTCCAGTGGCGTAAGTTCTAATGAGAAGCCCCCAAGCAAAATTTTGCTGATAGCTTCCATTGTTGTGTCCCCCCTTCCCATGTATGGCAAACTTACTTTAACTTGTTTGCCTCACTGCCTCTGTTTCAGGCCCGGCTACTGTTACCTCCCATGCTGAAGTCTCATGGTGCAGCTGTTATTGCGAGACTTCAGACCGGGAAGTGACAGCCAACAGGCCAGTAGCAAAGGCAGCATGGCAAACAAATTGAAGTAAGTTGCTGCGCGCAAGGGGGACACACCACCGTGAGGCCCCTTACCTGCCTGAGTCTCCCCGCATTAGGGTTTGCTGCTTGGGCAGAATTTACACCACTGGGCAATTCAAAAACTGGTGCTAGGTCTGTATTATAAGCCTTGCTACTTTTTTTTTTTTTTTACTTATGTTATATTAGAAAAAATAGAAAGAAGTGCACCGTTATTGATTTCTATATATTGATATGCTCACAGGGGAGGTGGAAGCAAATGATGAATTCTGGCTTCTAGAGATAGCTATTTTGGCGGTTTGGTTCTAGGCCTGTTGATGCCTCCACTCAACCCCTTATAATATTTTTCATTGAGAGTTATTTTTGAACCCTTTGTGTGTGTCTTGTTTCTTATTGATTGGGTATGTTCAGCTGCAAATTTTTTTTTCTTTCACTTTTAGATTCAATAGAGTATCAGAAGGAAACATTTTCTATAGAATGAAAGTTCGAGGACGTGAAATCATCACTGAAAGAGGGAGCGTCTGCAAATGACTTCCAAAGGAGGTAATAGGAGTCAAAAGAATGCTAGCATTCAAGCATGCACAGGAGAGACATAAAGGGACCTTAGTGAAGAAGATCACATATTAAGTAAGACCAGTGACAACACAGTTGGTAGGTACAAATGGGCTGAACGTGTGCGCCAGCTGTTCCTATTCAACCAACATCTTTGTTCCTATTGATATGCTTTTGCAGCTATGTGAGCAGAGTACTTGTTTTACAACTGTCTATTGCCAAAATTGTCAACAGAAAACAAAAACACTTTCTGAAGCAAACTGTGAAGGGGTGTATAGGTCAAGAGGCCAGCCCTCCTTAAGGAACTGGGGTCTCTATCTACTTCAGCCCTAAATATTCAGGAAGATAACCATTTCAGGAGCTGCAGTGGTCTGCAGCCAGTAACTGAGGCTCATTTTACATTTAATCTGAATTAACACTCTGTGTGCCCTTTATAATCTCTTAGTGTCATCGAACTTTGGCTCCAAGTGTGCTTACTTTGGGAAGGCCCCAGAAATCCTGAAGAAGAACCTTGTCCGCTGCCTTCACTATCGCAAATACTACTAAACCCATACTTTCTCAGAAGCTGCGTGTCCATATTTTAAGTTCACACCTGGACTAGTGAAGCAGAAAATGTGAAATGGATCAACATGACCCTCTTCAGAATGATCCTCTGCATGACTGGAAAGGTCTTGTGACACAGACGTGTCTGAGGTATCTGAAGAGTCTGCTATGCCTCCCCCTTAACTTCCTTTCCACAGGATAGCATCCAAGCCAGGAAAACTTATTAACTCTGCGGTCATCCATAACTAACAAGTTTCGTTAATCAAGCCTATGCCTAACGGCTTGTATCTGATTCCCTTCCTTAAACCTTCTCCTCAACTCAGACTTGCTCATGGAAGCTCACTGTGCAATGTTTGAATTGTCTTATTTCCAGGTTTGGTTTCAAATATATGATCTGAAAGATTTTTAAAGAAAGTCACCCAAATGCACATAATAATTTGGGCTCCAGAAGTAAATACACAATTGGGGATATTGCTGATTTTTCCATAGAATGGGCAATTTTGAAATCACTTGAGCAGCTTGCAGTCCCGCGAGTATTCTGTTATTCAAGATGGAATGTAGGATGAAAGTATGTACATACATTAAATTATAACACTATATAATTGCAGTAAAGTCTCATTTTGATTTTGATTGAAGGAAAAAGTGGTATACAAATCTAGATAAATAAATACATTTTATTATTTATAAATTTTGTTCATGTCCTTTCTGTGCTAGCTTCAGGCAAATTCCAGCTAGGTACAGTATGCCCCTGTCCTCAGAGAGCTTATAATCTCTTAGTATGTGAGGCAATGGAGGGTGCAGGTACTTTTGTTCCTGCGCACTCTGTACCTACCTGGCAATAGCTGGAAAGCCTAGAGAGCAATTTGACAACAAAATCACTGCACTCTAACCCTCCGGCTAATATGTCTGCTCTACCTGCACTGAGGGGGGGTGGGGGGAGAGGAAATGATCAAACTGGTTTTATCAGGTAAACAGGCAAGTACCAGGTAAGACTCCGATTATTGTCTCCAGTGGTTTCTGGGTTTGTTTCCGACTGGGCTGCATCTGAAGTAAGAATCGACTGGCAGCAAATGCTGAGGGGTAAGTGAATAGATGTAGACAATATAAAGACAGTTATCATTTTGGGACTACTTCCATCTGGGCAGCCTTGCACAATGATCTTGTGTTTTGTAAATTACTTAACGTGTATGACTACTCCTGTACCCCTCACAATGCCTGCTCCTACTCTAAAGAGTGGTGCTGTTAATAGCAGAAAACAAAGCAACTACTAGTTTCCTGCTATGGTTACAAAAAAATTGCCATTAACACATTCCTACAATCCTGCCATTAAACAACTTTCACTTTTCAGAAATGTTCTAAGTTTGTTTCGATCACCGAATATTTTTTCCTTGTTCCGAGTCCTGAAACCGATCCATGCTAGGGCAGAGTCTGGGGTCGTTCTATGTCCAAATTAGTACTTTACTAACAGCGACATAAATGAAGTAGGATCCAACCCCTTCTGCTGAGTAACTAGCACTCTCAGTAAGTAGAGAATGCACTTAAGGAAGTTATAAAAAAAGAGAGAATAGAAATGTAAGACATTTAACATTTTGAAGCTCAGATTCACAGTTTCAAGCTAATAATTAAAAGCACCTGCAACAAAGCCCGGGCAAGATGTAACAGGTCAATAAGTTCCACCGAAATCCCCGGGCTTCTCACACACTACAGCTTGAACTCCAGATCCCATCACTTCCTCTGTGCCAAAACCTAATTTAATTAAAACTATAGTTTATTTTTAAAAAGAAACTAAAAACCTTTAGCACTCACACGTAGTTCCAAATTGCATGACCAGTAGCCATTTTTTTAAACTTAAGTAGCTTTGTAGCTGGGAGTACATATTTTTAAAAGTAGCAAATGGATTAGAAGATGTTATATAAATTTCTTTTTTTTAACAAAAATGTGAGCTACTTTAAAATAATACATAATTGGGTAGTGTTTTAAAAAAACATGTTAAAGTCATGCCTAAATGTAATTTGGTTCTTGAGTCAAATCCAATAAAAGGTCTCACAACTTACAAAGATTCTAGTTTTCACGGGAGCCAATATGGCTACTTGAGGTCTATGCTACTGAAAAAAATGATCCTTTTAAAAATGGTGTCAGGAATTTCAGCACTGTTCTTGTAAAATCAGAAAAATAATATACAAAGGTTAGCAGCCAATAAAAGAGAAGTCTGATTAGGCTCACAAGAAAAGCCTGTGCACATCTCTCTGCCACTGATCAACAGAAGGTGAGTTGGGGAGAAAAAAATCCCTACAGTAGCATTCTATGGACCCTGTTAAATGTGGAACATGCGTTCCAGGAAATGGGTTCAAAAGGAAACAGCAAATCCAGGCTAAACCACCTCACAAGGCAGCTGCTAGAAAGAGGCATATACAATGAAAAAAAACCTCTATTCAAAACTGAATCAAAGGCTGAGGAACCACCACTAGTATGGAGGAGGAAGGAAAACAACCATCATGCTATTGATCCTTCTCTCGGAAGAGAGTAAGGGTCTGGTCGAACAGCTGAGGCAGAATGGAAACCAGAGAAACAATAGATGTCCCTGCAGAGGGCGCATGTGTGCCCTGGCCAAGGAGCCAGCTTTAGGGATGATGCAATGGAGCCTAAGAATTGAAGGTAGTCCCAGGCCGAAGAAATAGGCTGTGCAAAATAAATCCTTGAGCTAGTTCTGCAGCTTCTGGTGTGAGGAGGACTCGACCCAAGAGAGTCTTTCAGAGCACATCACCAGTATGCAGCGGTTCAGAGGATCCGGTAAGCACTGCTTTGCTGTTTTCTGGTCATTGCCAGTGCTGCAGGTCCCAGAAAGGTGTGGCAGCGGTGGTAATGACAGGAATGGGTCACCCGCCAAACGTCTGGCGCTCTAGGCAACTGCCTTGTTTGCCTAAAGGTAGCACCAGCCTTGAGTGAGCAACACGGAAGCAAACATTAGAAATAAATACACATAATGGCCATTTCTGAAATGTGTTTAAAATAAAATTATGTAATTTGGCTTTTATTAAGAAAAGGTCGTGGCTTGGCCAAGCCAGTGGTTTGATTCTTGGCTCATGTCCTCCACTCTCTAGGCTGTCTGGGGATACTGCAGAAGCAGCATTCCTAGCTCCTGCAGGGGGAGGTACAGGCGGAGGCAATCGAAATTCTTGAATGATAGCAACATCTAGGGGTTAGACTCTGGGCCCATGATTGCAGAGCTTGGAAATGAACCCCGGTGCATGGTTTCTTTCACTGCAGTGTAAGATGGAAGGGGATACAAATTAGATGGCCAAAAATCCCTAAGTAGTTGCAAATGAAGGCTCAGGGTGAAAGATTCCAGAACTGGTTCCAACTGAGCTGGCAACTCAAAGGAACAGAAAGAAGCTCTCAAGTCCAAAAAAATTAATCGGGGCAGATAAATTTACTGTTTCATCACTGGCATGTCGGGTCAATATATTTTTTTTAGTTCCACAGTTAGGCAGCAGTTACTAACTTTACACTGATGTCATCATAATGGACTCGTTACTGTCGGTAATAATGAAAAGAAGATTTCACGATGATTACAAGACAGAATTATACCCCTCCCCTGACTCGTAGTCTTATTTCAAAGATGCCTGCAATGGCACTTATTTGTAATTAATGGAGCTCTGCGGGAGATGCTGGATCATCTTTCTGCTACACCATAATGAGTGGCAAGCTGGCCGATGGATAAAGAGTAGCTTAGGAATCAAACCAAGTTGCAAGGAGAGTGATACAAACCAAATAAAATGAAAGCCCGTACTGTGGAAACCAGTTATGCATGCATTTCACCTGCAAGCAGCCGGCCCATGTGTTTTTACTATCACAGTCATGGATGCAAAAGACACTTATGGAAAGTTCTCATGAAAAGCACGGGCAGTTCTGAATATTCCCTTCCCACCTTGTAAACCCAACAGAGAATACTTCACATTCATTTCAGGTGAGTGCACAGGGCTCTTATTGTTTTCTGAGACACTAATTCCCTGTTTTCTTTTCTTTTTTGCTGATGTGAACGCGTGTCAAAATATTGCTCTTTTGAAACATGAAAGTATTTCCACTAAGCCTCACTGCTGAGCGTTAGAGGTTAGCCAGAGGCAAGATATCAATGGTAGAACCTTCTTTGGGAAACTTCACCAGCCACAGAAATTAAGATTTTGTATAAAGTGAAAAAAAAAACCTTGCTCATGTGTCAAACTGTAAAATGCAGCACTGAAATCTATCATGCAAAATCTAATCCACCATGAAACAATGATAAAAGATACGCGCCGACGGAATGTCTACAGTGACATGAAGCTGCATAATGGTTACTGCACAAAGCAGTACAACCCGTGCACTTCTCTAGTGTGCTCTTCCTGCTATGAAGGGAAAGTGCATGAAAGTCCAAGAAGGTGGCTGGTTTATCAATATTTATAAGAGCAATATAGGCGCCTGCATGCCTTTATAAAGCAGGTACTCAGAGCAGTCCCAGTAGCATGCAAATTCAAAGGCAAAAAAATAGACCTGCTCTGAAGATGGCGTAAATGTTTGTATGTACTCTACATGTACACCTACGTATTTTATAAAAGATGTTTGCACAGTGCAACTCTGTCTCGCTTCTGCCCAAACTACACCCCCGGGAATGCCTATACATGAGTCACATAATAGTACACACAATCTTTTTATGCCGTATACAGCCCACAATTCTATTAAAGGCCTTTTCTGCATGTAAATCAGGTTTTACATGAGGATAAATCTTGATAAAAGTACTCCCCCTCCCCGTGACTTATAGAGTATCATGGAACTTTCTCTATGCTCTGCAAATAAACATAACAGCTCTAAGACCAGTATTCAAAATTGAGTAACTCTGGGTCTTGCCTAGAAAAATTGATTTCAAAATTCCCCTCAGGCTGACCAGAAAAAATGTATGCGGTTAAGTAAAGGTGGTGCTTGGGACAGTCAAGGTTATGTACAGTTTCAGTTTAGCTGGACAACACTGATATTCAACAGTGACGGCCAAATATAGCCAATTATGGGCCATAGTTACTAACTGGTGCTACTGTTAACCTGCATTATTTTACCACAAGTATCATTTTATGCAGTGGGGCCTAGTTATTAATAACTTGGGCTAGCAGTACAATAGCGCGCATTAACAGTAGCGCACGCAACTGTGACCTTAAGTTTGGATAACTAATCATACGTAGCAGCAAAACTTAATGAAATAACTTTAACTAGTCATTGGTTTGCTGAATATTACACTTTCTGAGGTAAGTATGCTGAAACCATACCATCTATTTTGCAGCACATTGCAGGTAATTTTTTAAAGCATTTTCTGTGCATAAAGGATGGTTTACATGCAGCAAATGGCCCTTTTAAACATGCACAGAGATACAGGTGTACAAAAAAACATTCACACCAAGGAGGTACCTACTTTTACACGATCCGAATGCAGGCGTTCTCAGGGGTGTTGTCTGGGTGAAGCAGGGAGGAGTTGTTTGTAAGCACACACATTCAAATACACATATACTGTACATGCATAGAGCATACACATGCACACAGCAGCAGCAGCCTGAAAACTAGGAAAGTCAAGGTTCAAATCCCACAGATATTCCCTGTGACAAGGCACAAGTCACGTCACCCTCCACCGTTTCAGGTATAAACTTACTGTGGGCCTCCTAGGGACAGGAAAACACCTGCTGTACCTGAATTCAATTTGCCTTGAGCTACTGTACCAATGAAAACCTGCAAACTAAATACTAATATCCTTACCCCTGCATTTGTGCAAGAAAATCTGTGTGATACTGGGGATTATTCTAGGAACCTGTTCTATAAAGACATATAGGAGCCTATGTTATGGGCTGAATGGGCATCCCTGTTTTGAATGGTAATTGGTTGGAACTTATTATGTGACCCAATTGGGTTTCAAAACACTGTCGCCATTTTTTCTTTTCAGATGCCAGGAAATAATGTGAACACACTACAAAAGAGCAGTGGGCTTTATGAGAAATGCTTTTTTCACCCTGATGCAGAAGAGAGAATGTGGATCTTCGAAATGTGATATCACATCGGAAAACTGGAGCTAAATATTTCTATATTTAAGAGGGTCTTTATTAAACGGTGCTATTTGGCAGTACATGTTCTGGTACATGGTAAGATACGAGTAGCCAGATAGCACGGGGTCATGACAGCATGGGACGATTCCCACATATTAGGGATGTGAGTTGGCGGGCTAGAGGCACAGAGTGGATGTGGCGAGTTCTGTGCAGTTAGTGTGGGGTACAACTAACTTCACACTAATTAGCACACGTGCAGCTAAGTCCACCTCAATAGGTGGAGTTAAGAGCACTGAGGCTAATGCAGCCCGTGTTAGGGGACAGAGTTCCGCATTAATTGCCTGGAAAATATTGTCCACACTCCGACAGTTAACGCGGTGGTGTTGCATCTAATGCTCGATAGCTTTGGCGCTTTTAGCATGTTAGGTGCAACACCTAAGTGTCCTTTAGTAAAAGGACCTCTAAGTATTTGAGACAAGGAACCAATAAGCTAATGAGATTGAAGAATGAAAAGGAAACTGAATGCTGAATCTGCTGGACCGATGATGAAAGTAGTGGAGGGTTTATATACTCAATAGCTCACCATGAATTTTGATGGTCTCTTTATTATTTTTATAAGTTCATCTAGGATACGTATTTGATGATCTTTAGAAAATAGGCAAATTTTAAAGAATTTTTACAGACATCCTGCTGTAAAATATGCACACTTACAGCAGTATACAGTATAGGTTTGTATTATAATGCATTATTTTTGCTTGCCCAGACTTAATGGGAGTGCATAATACATAAAGGGTCTAATATAATACACTGCTGGATCATGCAGTGACTGAATATTTTTGCTCATGGTGGGAAAAAAAAGAAATTCACCCAGCTTAGAGGAACATTTGACTCTGCCCTGTGGAGACTAATTTCTGATCAAACCTTTTCTACATCTCCAAGGGACATGCTTACTAAAGCGCCAACTCCTTGTGCCCTTCTGCATATCACAAGTCAGAAAAATTTGAATTTTAGATTCTAAAAACAGCCCATTCATATTCCTGAAGTAAAGTCTCAAAACGGCAATCCAATAAAGTTCTAAGGCAAAGCAAGCAACCAGGGTAATCCTTTCAGTTAGCACGTCTAAAGAATCCTCTGGGAACTCAGTCAAATTCATCACTGCCGACTGTGCCCCCCCCCCCTTTGATGTGCTGCCTCATAGCCACCTCTACTCTGCCCAAAGTCGGGTACTGAACTCAAATAGGAGGCAAACCTCCTGCTGGCATTTTTGACACTTCCTGCATATACTTGCGGACCATATCTATTGGAAATATTAAAAAACACTTTGGAGACTTGAGGAACCTCAGATTAGTTTTCTTTATTTGATTCCAAACCTTTAATTGCCTCCCAGAGCAAATCCATAGTGACAATAGCTGGATCCTTCAATCCATTGAATCCCATATTGGAAGCAACAGATCTTCCCTTGGGAGCTCTTCCACAAGCCACTCCAGTTGTGTGCCCTATGATGATTTTTCAAATCCAGAGGGTGTAGTTGCCACAGGAGCCTTCTCTCTGTCTACTACTCCTCCATTGGTCTCGGTGTCTCAATGTGTTAAGTTACTTCCAGGTCTAGGTGAGGCTATTCCGAGTTCAGGGCTCAAAGACACCACCTTCAGCACTGTGATCCACAGGGGCAATCGTGGGTACTGTTGAAGCAGCAGCACTTCCATGTGTGGTTGAATGCCACACTCTTCCAGCATCGACTGATTCTCGCAAGGCCTGCCTGGGACCTGAAGGAACAGACGCAGGACTTGTCTTTCCTCTTCCCCCACAATCACGGCATCAGAGGTATAGTAAGTTCACAAATCCAGAGAGGCCATGGCACTCCAACCCATGCAACCATCATTGACACCATCTTGGCCCCCTCCAGGAACTGCTTTCTAAACACATGATGCATAATCAGAGAAGTTATCCTCGGAAACACAGTATATTTATGAAAAGATTTATCATCTTGCAGAATTATATCTTTCTGCACTAACCCTAAAGAGCTTTCAATTATTTTTTAATCAATCACAACAAGAAGCCAGAATATATATATAGCACATATAAGTTCTCAGGCTCCACCTAGGAGTCAATGTTAAAACCAGATATTTGATCCAATTCCCAAACTGTGTGTTTTTCTTTCTCAGAATGGATTTTCCTGCTATTTTGGCAGGAAACAAAAGACAAAATATCTTTGCACAAAGAGGGAGGCAGAACTTGACAGGATTACTCACCACTGAACTAAAAGGGGTGGATCCACATTGCGGTACAGTCCCAGAGGCCTGTGCCAGGAGAAAGGTCACCATGACACTACCACAAGAAACTACAGCAGACTCACAGGTCACGTATTGACTCGTACATATACTACAAGAGGGTGCATTAGCTCAAGAAATAAAAACAATGCGCAAATTGATCTCGCCTGGTCTCTGATGCAACCTGGCTGTGGAGGTATGCCAGTTTCAGTCTATAACACTTCCTTTTCTTCTCCTCCTACTCACCTCTTCAGCAAGAACTCACACACAGGTATATCAGTCCTATTAAATATGTACCCACTGCTGCACAAGGTGATGATGCCTGCAACAGGTCCAACTCCTTTTAACAGGTGCAGAGGATGGCTCCTTTGTTTCATATGAAATTTGTTTTAGTTTCACTCAAAGGCAAGTTGAGTCATCTAATAATTCTATTTTAGTACTTTAGAATTTTAATTTTGTATCACTTTAACCTTGTGGTACAGCAGACGTTTCTGTTTTTAGCAGTGCTTCTTTAGAGTATTAGTAAACATGCCACAGTTTTGTGGAAAGACAGGGAGTTTTTTCCCCACCAACCTAGACCTGCTCCTTTAAAAGGTATTACCATTCACCCCCTGGCTTGGATTGAGTTTTACACTGTTAGTAAATTGAGGAATGCCGACAGCAGGAGGGAATGGAAAATTCTCCACCAGATGACAAAATTGTATTCCCGCAACCTGCTATTCGATTAGGATTAAAGTTATATTATTACATGGCACTGTTTGGAGATAGAATTATTATTACGGAGTTGCGTGTTTCTCTTCTCTATGCCAGAATTTCATCTCTAGCGAGCCCATGAAAGTCCAGCAGGAGAATCTTGGGCATCACAACAGGATCCAAGAAAAGCCATAGAAATGCTGGAAAAGGGGGAACAAGGTTCTTGGTGAATGGCACACGGAGAATATTAGATCAGCAGGATATACAAGTTTTCTTTTAATAAATAAAAGCATAGACAAGCAACTCTTTAATAAAAAAAATATATTTTTGTCTCCAAGAAGGAAGGAAGGAAAGCAAGGGACAGATGGAGCTAGTAAAGGAAAGCCCCGCAAGGGATTTATGGGCCAGTCAGGAAGCTCTGCTCACCATCCCTTTTGTTTGAGAAGCGTAAGTTCCCAGAACAAAGACTGAACTTTCTCCATGGCAGCCCCTATTATTTGGGGCATCTACCTGAGGAGCTAATTGCTCATCAGAATGATCTGACATGTACTAAAAGGCGTCTCTACATATTTGTGTAAATGGCGATCCCAGAAAGCTACTGTTTACACATGTAGAGCACCATGACACAGAGATGTCAAGGGGGAGGGGGGGGGGCGGTGTAGGCAGACCGAATATATATATATGTTTATTTCCCTTCTTACAAAGGGAACACACACATATTTAGAGAAATTTCCCTATTGGGATTTGCAAAAGCTCATAGGTACGCATAGTATTTTTAAAAATACTATGCTCATTTCAGGCAAAGGTTTACATGAGGGATCAAGGGAGTAAATTCTCCTTAATCCCGTATTTTATAAGTTTTAAAAATTGGGCCACTATACATGGCAGTGGAGTGGAGTGGAGGAGTAGCCTAGTGGTTAGAGCAACTGCCTAGTACCCAGATCAATTCCCACTGGCACTCCTTGTGACTTTGGGCAAGTCACTTTACCCTCCATTGCCTCGGAAGAAAAGGCTGGCAATCTACTTCTGGTGATACATTGCCAAGAAAACCCAGAGGTAGCTGGGTCACTATGAGTCAACACTGACTTGATGGCACTAAAATAAATAAATAATACATGGCAGTGCTTCTATATGGAAGCTGCAGTGTGATGCTGCTCAGGGCTGGCCCAAGGGTTTCTGCTGCTCTAGGCAGAAGCCCCGGCTGTACCGTGCCACCTCTCTGCACCCCTTCATGCTGAGCTGCATTATTGCTGATTCTGGCAGCAGAGTCAAGAGGGAGGACATGGCTCAGCTCGGCAGCAGGCCTTGTGTGCCAATATACATGGCCTGCTGCCAAGCCTAGTTGCCCCCTCTCTCCCCTTGCAGCTGGCATCAGTGACAGCAGAGGTGGCTCAGCACAGGGGGGGGGGAGGGCAGCGTCGCATGCCATGTGTGCTGAAGCACATGGCCTTCTGCCCACAGAGATCTGCCGCCCTAGGCAGCTGCCTAGCCTACCTAGTGGACGGACCGGCCCTCATGCTGCTTCTTTCTGCCAGGTGAATGCTTACAAAATGGACTCTCTGCTGGATATGCTGGCACATACACGTGCATATGCTTGTATCCTTATAGATCTATTTTACAAAAGGCTTTGCATTTGGCAGAACCTTTTGCAAAATACCAGTGGCATCATGACTGTCCTGACTTGGGCATTCCAATTCCTATCTCGATGTTGCATTGGAAATGGCTCTTTATTTGCCATTTCTCCAGTTGGTCACATCGGTGACACATCTTTTTGTTGAACTTGGTCATGATACTACAGATCTTTTTGGTGCTACCAATAATTGTGGGCCCGATTTGGCTGTTCTTTTTAATTCTGTTTGGAGAGGTAGCTATCAAAGATTCTATGAACTGCTTCTTACTCTGTGTTTGCTTATATTTTATTATTTGTTATAAATTGTTTGATTGATTATACTTGTATACTGCTTTGTATAAGCTAACTCCCTTTCATCCCCCTGAACAAAACAACAGTCTATAGATTTTAAATTATACAGCCTCAGATGTGAATTTTAACTACTAACATTTCTTTATTTGAGTGCAAAAGATATCATTCTTTGAACAGTTATGCAGATGTGGCAGCGCTGCCCATTTAAAGATTGTTTCCTGCAGCTAAATCCCAAGGCTGCTAGAGTATTCCACTGAAAACCAGCAGAGCAATGACTGTTGTCTACCAGGACCTTTTGTCATTGACCCAGATCTTTCTTAACTTGTTTCCTGTTCTCCATTGCAGATGGAGTGGAGGTTGGAACACTCTATTGGCCTCGACCCAGTACCTTTTTCTTTTTTATGAAATTATTACTGCAGCAGAGGCTTTATTCCTTTCAGTGGATCTGCTTTTGGCCTTCTTGACAGCCAAAGCATACCTGTGAATGGCTAAAGAAAATCACGTTTTACTGAACTGGAGCTATAATAGATAAAAGGCAAAGGTAATGTTAATGATACACATGTACACTCCAGACATTGCCAACCCATCAGATTACTCTCACAATCCTGACCTTTATTCTACTGACTTCAAACCATAATATTTACAAAAATGTAGAACTACAAGTTGGAATTGTCTTGGCTAAATGTAGGTTATACGACCTATATATATACTGATGTTATTACGCTACTGGCCAACTGTTCTTTCTCTTTTACAAACTATTTCCATGAAATCTTTTATGTAAAGTTGGTGTTTTTTACTATGTTTTGAATTATAATTTTCTTTATACAGGAGGAGAATCTCTCCTAAATTCAGACTTACTACTAACTTATCCTAGAACTACAAATATATTTGTTTGTGGGTATGACCATGAAATTGCACGCTATAAAGCTTGCACGTCTTTGGGATCACAGGCAGGTCATGTTGTAAAATGGCTAAAACTTTTAGAAAATGAAGGAAATTATGGACCAGATAAGATTACAAATTTAATGCTCAGCTGTTTATTAAAGCAAGCTTAGAGAAAGCTTACTAATCAAATATTCTATTTTCTGGGGATTCATTAGATCAATGTTTCCAAATCAGTGTGCTTTCAGACAGGGCCAGCCTGTCCATTATGCAGAAATGTTGCCTGCACATTGCCCCCCACCTCAGGGGGCTCTGAGCCTGACCAGCTAGAGGGAGCCAGGGAGGCCTGAAGCCCTGGCTGACCTATGAACATCCGAGGGAGTAAAGAGCAGCGTTTGCCTTCTCTCTCAAGGCTGTGATAAAAAGGAGCCTACCCGTGTGCTGAGTAATGGGAGGTCAAACAGGGGCCGGGGTTGGGTATGGGGCCAGGGATGGTGGACTGGGACTAGAAAGGAGCTGATGCTAGGAGGGACTGGAGGAGGACTGATACTGGGGGGTTAGGATTAGAAATGGCCTGAGAATGGGAAACTGGGACTGGAAGGGAACTGATGTTGGGAGAGACTGGAGGAGGACTGATACTGGGGGGTTAGGACTGGAAATGGGCAGATGCTGGCGGATGGGGGACTGAGACTGGAAGGGAGTGGATGCTGGGGAGGACTAGAAGGGAGTGGGGCTGGGACTGGCAGGAGAAAAAAAGAAGCTGTGGGAGTGAGGATGGAGAGGGGAACAGATATTTTTTGTGGGAGGGAAGAAAAATTTATGATTGGCAGAGTACTGGGAGAGTAAGTGGGGACTGAGGATTGACGGGTGAAATTTGAGTGGATGAAAAAGGAATAAAGAAAGAAATGGAGGAAAGAGCAAAAGGGGAAAGATCAGTATGTTAGAGGCAGATGAAGAAAGAATGGAAATGGAAAAGACTAGAAAAGAGAAAATGAAGAGTTAGCAGAAGACATGAAGAAAGCAGAAGAAAGTGACTGGGGCAATTGCAACTGAAAAATGAAATGCCCTAAAAAAATAAAGAAAAGATATAAAACTAAATGAAATCTTTTGGCCTGCATATTCCTAATAGTCACACGTTTGTCTCTTATCTCTAGATAGAGCATGAGCATGAGCCGTGGATTGTGAGAATTAACAGGTAGTAAACAGGGCAAGGACAAACCTTTGTGCAGCTATTACTACTACTACATAACATTTCTATAGCACTACAAGGCATATGCAGCAGCTAACCCACTGCAGGCAGCATCTCTTCTTCTTCCACCTCCTGAGACTCCCCTTATTTCTTCAAGCTTCTGTTAGGACTTTCAGTGCTTCCCTAGCTTTCCGGTTGGTATGAGCCATCTCCCATGTCCATACTGCATCCTCTGTGGAAAATGGTATGCTGCAAGTTTGAAAAAGTAGATGTGTCTTGGCCTTGAAAGGGTTTAAAAACACTGCATTGGATATAAAAGGCACCAGGATAGGATGCACGACGTCCACCTCTAACAAGGTGTTGTGTTCCGGACGTTTTCTTCCTTTGCAGGGTCCAATTTTCCAAGCATCCTAATAGTAATCAATTTTCCTGGCATGAAAATCCATTGCCAGGAGGGTGGGGAGACCACAGGAGAACATGAGAAGCAGGAAGTCCCTCCAACGGAGGTAAGAGAAGGAAAATCAGATGCTCAACTTCTCCTCTCTACAAAGACACCCTTTCCCACCAGCTTTCAATGGGTAGAAATAATTAGGATAAAAGAGAGGACGTGAATATCATTGGTAAATAAGAGACATTTTGAGACTTAGGGGTATGTTTACTAAAGGGCGGTAGGGGAACAAAGGTGCCGTTAACAGGCATTATCGGCGCCCGTGACTGGTTAATGCCATAGAAAGCGCCGATAACACTGGATTAACATGCGGAAGCCAGGCCCGTAGCATTAAGGTGAAAGGAGGTGGAGCGTGGGCATGGGGCACAGAGTGGGCAGGGTTTGTATGTGCTCTGTAAAGCCGGGTTGTGCTACCATGCATTAGAGCTCCCAGCGCTGGGAAACCTAACGCCATCTGAAAGGTTGCAGTAAGGGCTATTTCTGAGGGGAGAGAGCCTATTTAAATGTATGCAATTTGCTCTACCCACAGGCGTTCCCAAATATGTGATAGTAGTATTCCATTGGCAGCAACAGTATGGCGCTCTTTTAAGAAAGAACACTATGTTGTTGATGCCAAACTGGCAAAGGTGTCGTCACATGGGTGATGCAGTGGGAATGGCAGATCCACAAGGAAGACAAGACTGCTGCCTAGAATAGACATCTGTGATGTCTGGCATAACACTTCCACCTCCATCTTGAGCCGGGCAGCTCCCCTGATAGGGGTTGAGTGCCAGAGCAGGAAGCCAGCAACTCCCTGCGCTGAGGCTCCAGTCCAATCGGGGCACACCTGATAACCCAACAAAACTATTAAAGCAGCGGTAGCAGCGGGCGGGGCCGCGCCTGGCAGGCCCGTGCCTGAGGGCCTTGCCAGAGGGCCCTTTGGCGTGGCCCTTAGGCGGGGCATGGAGGCACTCTCTCCCAGTATGATATGCAACACCAGCCCAAGACCCATCCGACGAAACACCTGAGCCACAACACAGAGCAGCCACCAGCAAGACCTCCAAAAGGTACAGTCACTGTATGCGCTCCACTACCCCGGCCACCACCAACTGCAATACGCTTCATACCGCCAGAGCCCAGACACAACCGAAAGCCCACACACCAAGAATCAAACCGACGGAGCTCCAGCCAACAAAAGAAAGAGAAACATAGCACACACCCCAGTGGACAAACATGTCCACACTTCACCAATACTATCTTTTCTACCTAACACTGCTACTCCTAACAACACAACCGAGAGCCCCCACACATCCACCTAATACATACCTACTAGCCCAACCACCATATGTACCTAGCTACATTGCAACACACCACACCCAACCACCCAACCAGCAAACACCACACAAAAAGCACAGAGCTGGCCAGACACCACCATCAAAAAAAGCGCACAGTAACCCAATACTTGCTACTGAAGTTAAATGCGCACTACTGAATGCCAGATCCGTTAGGAACAAAATACACACCATCAACGATTACATCCTGGATCAACAACTGGACATAGTATGCATCACCGAGACAAGGCTTATAGAAACAGACCAAGTCATATTAAATCAGGTTACCCCACCAGACTTCACAGCCTTTAGTTGTCCCAGAACAAACAAAAGAGGAGGAGGAGCACTAATATTGGCCAGGAGAAGCTACAGATTTAAACTCCTATCCACACTCAACTCAACTGAGTCAACAACACTAATTATAGCAATCACCACATCAGCTTCTGTCTCACATATAGGCCACCCAATGTCAAGGACGACCATCTCTCAGTGATACTGGAGTCAATATGCGCAACCAACAATCAGCACAAACCACTAATCGCCATGGGAGACTACAACCTCACATCTGCAACAACAAAAGATACTAGAGCCTTTCTCAAAGCCTTAGAGGCTCTTGACTACATACAAACTGTCCATGCACCCTCACACCACCATGGAACCACCCCGGACCTAATCTTCATTCCAATGCAACTGTCCAAGCAAAAACAACTATCAAGCCCAACACCTACACCAGTCCCCTGGACCGATCACCATATCCTCACATTCACCTTACATCTAGAGATCCCTACTCACACTCATAATGAGTACAACACAACAAGAAGATTTAAAGCCCACAACAAAGAATCCTTCCTGAAGGAAATAATACCACATATTCAACAAGAATCCAACAACTTAATAGACAAATGGAAACAAATCATATCCAAGGCTGCAGCAGCACCAAACAAGGATAACCCTAATGCCCACAAAAGATGCAATGCCCCTGGTACTCCAACACAATCAGAGAAGCAAAACACTCCCTCAGAAAACTAGAAAGGAAATGGAGACGGAACAAATCAACGGACACCCTGCAACAATACAGAAATGAACAACACATATATAACAACCCGATCAATGAGCACAAACAGCAACACCATACCAATCTTATTATGAAAGCAGCAAACAAGCCAAGAGATCTCTTTAATATTGTAAAAAAAACTCACTAAAGACAACTCTGGCCACAATACCCACCATATCAACCCTCAGGAATACGCAAATTATCTCATGAGCAAGAATACCGCACAAGCCCCAAAGAGCAGTAAGAACACATACAACCAAACGTGACCTAAGGACCATCCAACCTGGGTTAATTTCTCTATACCAATGGTGCAGTGCATAGAAGACATTGTGAGTGCCCTAAACACAACTACATTCCCATTGGACCAATGCCCAGTGGAATGGATCAAGAAATCCAAGAAACAACTATCCAAGCACATCTGCAATATCGTAAGAGAGTCCCTGCAGCAAGGACACATGCCACAGACACTTAAACAAGCCACGATATGACCAATCTTCAAGGGCGCAAAGCTAAGCCGCACAGAACCAAAATCATACCGCCCCATATCCAGCCTACCCTTCTTATCAAAGGTTATTGAAAAGGTGGCACAGAGACAACTACAGGACTACATTGACCTGCAAGCACCATTAGACCCACAGCAGCATGGCTTCAAACCACAACACAATGTAGAAACACTACTCACATCCCTTTTTGATAATCTACTGAAGGGACTAGACAATATAAAAAATGGATTTTTGCTGGTATTCTTGGATATCTCAGCAGCATTCGACACAATCTCCCACACAATAATGTTAAACGGGCTACAGGAGATCGGGCTTTGCAACAATACAATAAAATGGTTCACATACTATCTAAGCAATAGAACACAACAGGTTAAATGTGCCCAGGAAAAATCATCACAGTTCCCTATCAACTAGGGAGTACCACAAGGATCAGCAGTCTCATCCATCCTATTCAACATCTATATCCAACCTATCTGCAACATTATTAAATGCCATATGTTACAATATCACATCTTTGCCGATGACATTATGTTGTATGCCCCATTGGAAACTGCAAACCCGGATATGGCTCCCACAACTCGATGCCTCGAAGATATGAACAACTGGTTCACTGAGAACAACCTGAAGGTAAACTTTGACAAAACGGAAGCAATAATCATAACCAGGAACCCCAAATTTAACCCACCTCCCACCATCAGCATCCTCAACCAAACAATACCAATAAAGCATGAGGTGAACTACCTAGGTGTCACCCTAGACTGTAATTTAAATCTTCAATCACATATAAACAAAAACGCTACAAAGGCATACCAATGAATGAAGCTCATTCGGAGACACAAGCCGATCCTAAATCAGGATCATTTCCGCACTGTATGCCAAGCAGTCATCACCCCAATACTCGACTATGGAAACGCCTTATATCAAGGACTACCTAAGCAGGCTACCCATCCACTCCAGCTGGTGCAAAACACTGCAACCCGAATCATAACCGGCACAGCCAAGCACGAGCACATTACACCTATACTCCGGCAACTGCACTGACTGCCGATCACTGCACGAGCAAGATACAAAACAACCGTAAACATATTCAAGATCATACATCTATGCACGACAGATGTACTCCACAGTTTGATATCCAGGGACACAATCCACAGACCCAAAAGAAACAATAGCAGCAACAGACTCCGTGTACCCACTGGCTACCATAAAACAAAACAAGTAACCTCCAAAAGAGGCATATCCCTCTCCGCACCAGCCCTCTGGAATTCCCTACCGGATGAATTGCGAGCAACAAATGACCTCAAAGACTTCCGTAAATCCCTTAAGACCTATCTATTCACAGAATGTTACAACCAATCATACTAAAGTCCCCTTTCACAAGCCTAAATTTACAATGATCCCACCCAGTAGTCTCTGTGTACGTCCAGTCACCCCTATTTAATGTTGTCCCAACCTGTGTAAAGTCATCCCAACCTATGTAAACAACCACTTTGATTGAACGAAAATAGTGATATACAAATCTGGATAAATAAATAAATAAAATAAATAGACTCCACTGTGACACATACATGCTGCCGCAGTCAAAAAGGAGTCACGTCACTCCCACTGCCACCACGCTGTCATGTCAGGGGTGGCGGTCGCAGTGTCCTACTGCAGACAAAACATTGTTCCAGTCCTGTGTGTCCACCAGTGCAACGCTGCAGTTGCCATCGTCAGTGGGATGGCAAGCATGTCAGCAGTAGGTACAGTGAAGCACATGGTAATTCCTCCCTACCAAGGTCTAAGGCAGCAGAACGTGTGTCCACATAACCTGGTGGAGTGGGGCAAGAGTAACAAGATGTGCCTATCGGCATGTGTGCAACTTTAACAAGGCCACCTGCAGCACTGAAGCTGTGGCTGTGCCACGATAGCAGGCAGGGAGGGGGGGAGGGATTGGCCAGCATGCTGTCCACTATGAATGTTGGACCCTGGCACCTAGCTAGTTTTCCAAGTGGATGGGCTGACCCTGGGATCAAGATGTTCCCCACCTCACACATACTGAGTGGATATGTGCATGTGGGGGGATAAATATGCCACTGAGGCATGAATAATATGCAATATGATAACAGCCCATGTCAGAGGAAAAACGTCCACCTTGCCCCCTCACCTGCCAAATGACGACCATAATTTGTGCATTAACCTGTGGCCCCTCCATAAGTAAGTCACTTACGACCATCTGAGACACAGGTGAATCCAAATAAACTATGTTGGTCTGCAAGATATGAGATTATTCCATGACTGCCCTACAAACACAAACTAGGAAATGGGAATGTTGGTCATTCTGCCAGTATTTATTTATTTATTTACATTCTCTTATATACCGCGCTATTCTGCATCAGTGCGGTTTACATTGAACAAACTGAAATTACATTGAACAGGGCATTATAACTTGGAGATAACTATTTTACAGGGAACATGGGCTATGGAGGGTTAAGTGGCTTGCCCAAGACCACAAGGAGCACCTGTGGGACTAGAAACCCCAGTCCTTCTGGCCCACGGTTGCTGTCCTCTAGTGGGATTTGAACCCCTGTCCTTCCGGCCTAAAGTACCTTGTCCCAACCACTAGGCCACTCCTCCACTCCTCCATAGTATACCCATGGTCTGCAATGTGTGTGTTCATGTAACAAGCCCTGCCCCTTTGACTAGACAGATCCCATATGTAAGATATGAATGTTATTTAAACCAGCAGTTTAGCAAGACAATGCAACATACAGACCTAACAAGATGTCTGTTTCTCCCACACCTGCTGAACATACCTTGTCAGAGAGGTATTGCAGAGATCCTGCAGAGATCTAAGCAGACATAGGCATACCCCAACTCATGCTCGCATGCATCCTGACAATGACCAGATGTATACCCATGGATTGATGATCTCACACAACCGCTCTGTGCCTCCAAACCTATGTCCAGGTGTATTAACTTTATCCTACATTTCCAGAACTGTATCAGCATGTGCAACATTCAACATTTTGTCCAGCAAGAGTCCACACACTCAGTGGCCACACTGAGGAGCTGCGCCACGCAAGGCTGGATGGCAAAACATGCTACTAGCACACTGAGCAGGCACTGACAGCAACCAAGCATTGAAAAGCATGCTAATAGCACCTGCACACTGAATAGGATTGACAATGGTGGAGCATCAAAGGAGGCCTAAGGGGCAGGTAAGAATGACAGCCTGCACCACTTTTGGACAGCGGGGTCATGTGTGTGTATGTGTCTGTGTGTGTCTCCAGAGTAGTATGAGCTTCAGCAATGCACTGTGCATGCATGTGATGCCCAGGCTTTATGACTGTGCATACAACATGCTGCAGGTCAGCTATACGGCAATCCCACATACTGTGCGAGACACCATTTACAAGCAGAAGGTTATTTTGCAGTAGCTAGTTGCAACCTGTGGCTGTGACATTGTAATGCAGTCCCAGTTACACCATCGACAAGGACCATCCCCACAGCATTCCCCTACACTTACCTCCCAACATGACATGTTGTGTAGTTCCCAAATCGTCTTCTGGTTTGACTGGAGTGAGCTGGGGGGGGGGGGGGGAACACGTATGTGTGTTGCAACCCTCACCTCTGACTCAGACTCCAGGCCTCAGGACACATCAATTTACACAGGTGAGAGGCCAGATTAATGTCAACTGCCATAACAGCTGTATCCATGGCAACAGTGTTAGCCCACCTGGCATAGCTGCAGCCTATAAGGAACTAGGCTCAGGGGGAGGGCTGACCTCTGTGAAAGTCCAGTCCATTCACTTAGTTTGTGATACTGGCAGGAAGCTGCGGTTTACCTGCATGCACATCACTCTTGTCTCATGCTGCATTCACAGAGTGCAAGTAAGGGGACTCTTTACTCCATGCAGTGTATGCACATATAGGGAGGTATATATCAGGCACGTTCTCACACAAGAAACACCACCTCAACATTGTCTACTGATCATTGGACAAATAATCCAGTAGTACAATACTTATTACCCCAAATGAGTATTCAAATGCACCTGTGTGCCTGACTGGCACAGTGGGACACCAACCTATGAATGGTGCATGCACACTTCAGATGCCAAAATGTGGCACAGATCATGTTGGTCTCTGCATTGCCTACTGCAATATGAATGTTGGGGTGGAAAGTGGGGGTGTGGGGAACAGTACCATACATGTTTAGTATGTGCCCTTTGTAGATGGCATTGCTGGCCAAAGCTTATGTTCACATGACCAGAACCTATGCGGGCCTACTCAGTGTCTGCATGTGTTATATCAGTGGACCTGCATGACAGCCTCACTGGTTCCCCATGGGCACTGAGTGTGACAGTCACAAGGATGGTGTTAGAGTACAAAGAGGCAGGGTATGGTGGCATATGTGTCGCCAGCAACTGTTCCAACATCAAACTCCATGTCCAACTTGCCATGATTCCACGTGCTCTTGGGGGGGGGGGGGGATGCAATGTGTCTGCAGCATGGGGGAGTGCATGTGCTGCATTGGCCAGGCTTGGAGCATCCATGGCTAGGGACATGACATTGTGTGCGAGTACCAGCATGGAACTAGGTTCAATGCTCACTGCCAAGAGCTGTGTACGGGAACACCGTATTTGTGTATGTGATAGACTTAGCCCACTATGGGCCAGCATGCACTCTCAGCCTGTTTCTAGTCCACTTTCCCTCGCATTGCATGAGCTGACCCCAAGACCAAGATAAAAGGGTACATAATGAGGAGCACAGGATTCTGGGTATTGTCTAACACAGAGCGGTTTGCACAGGATATATATGTGTTGGAGGTTAGGTCAATGGCTGAGCCATCTTAGCATGGGTCTGCCACGGGCATGGCCTGGATATATACATCTGTTTATGCTGAGAGGCCACTCTCACTCTGACCGAGCTGTGATTATGTAACGGCTATGTAAGCACATGTGCTATACAGGGTCAAGCTGCAGTGATATGTGGGCTATTTCTTTTATGGCAGTCCAGTCATTAGAAAGGCTGCTAGTTGTCCATGCTGTTTGTACAAAGTCAATGTGTTCATGGTGGCTATGTGCACAGTAGCGTGTGGTGACTAGCAGACTGAACACAGATGGTATGTGAGTGACTGGCATATGCAGGCTGCCTGGGCTTGATCTTGTTGAATGGAGTTCCCAGAAAGTGAGGCTAGCATCTGTTCTTGGGCTGTTGGTAACCTGCTTGTAACTATGATCTTGGCAGGCCCTTCTGCTTGGAGGCAGCATCCCCCCTCCCTTCCTGCCTAGACAACACTTACTGCATTTGGGTTCCTTGGCAACAGTTCCCGTAACCTTAGGCACACACGTGAGATGTTAAAGGAGAATCCCTGGCCAACAGGTGCAGGACACAAGGCCTAGATAAGACAGGCCCACTCCGGCATGTTGCAATTGCACAGAATATCAAGTGACTAGTATCACATACTGCAGACAATTCCTGTAGCAGACTGATAGTAACAGAGATATGCTCCAGAACCTGGAGAGTCCATCTACTGCAGGGCTTGCTCTGGGGACTAGGTGATGTGTGCCCTCCCTCACAATCAGGGTGACTGCAAAAAGAGGTCATCTGCGCATATTGCAGCTGTCATGTGCAGGAAGCATACATTGCACCTGCATATTACAGTGCTGATGTGATGGATTGCCGCATTCTCCATAAGGCCATCAGTTGCATATATGTGCTCAGATTGTGCAGTGCATCATCGGTAATGGAGGGGCTAATCGATACCGGCACCCATGATCCCAATTTATTTATTTATTTACATTCTCTTATATACTGTGCTATTCTGCATCAGTGCGGTTTACATTGAACAAACTGAAATTACATTGAACAGGGCATTATAACTTGGAGATAACTATTTTACAGGGAACATGGGCTATGGAGGGTTAAGTGGCTTGCCCAAGACCACAAGGAGCACCTGTGGGACTAGAAACCCCAGTCCTTCCGGCCCAAGGTTGCTGTCCTCTAGTGGGATTTGAACCCCCAACCTTCTGGCCTGAAGTACCTTGCCCCAACCACTAGGCCACTCCTCCACTCCAATTGCAGCAGCAATAGTGATCACTAGAGTATTGCCCAATATCTGCTTTTCTTCTCTGATAGTGAGACATGTATGCATGGCTCACTGAAGAGGGCAGGATGGTCAGCAATGGCCCTCAGGGGTCATGAGTGTGGCTTGAGTTAGGTGTATGTGCAGGTGACAAGGAGCTGCATGCCCTGCACATGTGCTGCCTCAGGAGTTAGCGCCATACTGCAGTGCAGCGGACCATTCTGTGCGACTGTTGTTAGGCATTGGAGGTACAGTAGAGGGACAGGCATCTTGACCTGACATGTGGCTTGGCCTTTGGACAAGGGATGTATTCTGCAGCTGTGTGTCTGCTATGCAGCTAGTGTACTGAGTGTGCAGTGCATTGCGTACTGCACATGCGCCGCTGTAGGCAGACTATAGGTGTGGTGTAGCATTGTCTCAGACTGTGCCAGCCATATTGTTTCATGTCCTGGGTTTCGCCCATTGCGGGCAGGGACCTGCAGTCTCTTTGATTCTAGACAGAGCTATGGAGAAGAGTGCTGAGGTGTAGCTTAATGGTTAGACAGCACTGGCTTGGTAAGCGACAGACCAGGGGTTGACTCTCACTTGTTCTCTTTGTGGCTGTGGGAAACTCACTTCAATATACTGCCAGTAATAGTCTGGGGTATGCATTGACTGGAGAAAACACCTTCTTATACATTTTTTATGTGTTACGATAGCAGAGTGGGTCTGCAAATATGCATTTTTCAGCCATGCCCATCTGACAGCATGACTTTATTGGCTCTGCTGTAGCCTATGGCAGAGGGTCAGACATGTTCACTATGCAGATGTATCACACATAAGTTGTATATGGCTGGAATTTTCATCATAACTGTGACTGAACATTCTTGGCTCCATCACATGTATGCAGTACATGCAAGCACATCCCACTCCTGGGATGGCCACCTGCAGGGATCATCACACATCCCTACTTGCTCCGTCTGGCCAGTATGAGAGACACTTCTCCAGTTGTTATATGTGCATATGTGTCAGGGGGATTGCATGGTGATTAGAAAAGCTAACACAGCTGTCATACCCAAATAGCTGGTATTGGGACATCCCCGTGGCACAGCAATACTCTTTTCACACACTCTACAACTGCATTTGTTTGGTCACATCAAGTGCATCGTGGCAGCAAGGCCGTATCGCACTCTCATCTACTGCTATCCACCCTTCATCCCATCCATCAGCATAGTCCTGTTATGTACAGTCATGTATTCTCCTGCCAGCTGCAAACACCATGGCCCACATAGGAACAACTTGATCATTCGGCTGTATTACTCACACATCTCCTGTATGTGACCTGCATGTCACCACTCCTGCTCGCTCATCTTTTTGATGCCCACATCGTGGCACTGCTGGCTCCACCAGGGGACACTTCTTCCCAATCCTATGCCATACACTGACATTACAGCAGATTACGTGGGCACCCCTCAGATTACATGGGCACCCCTTCCGCATGCTCATCCCACTTACTGACTAACACGTAGGATATATATGGATCTGACAGGTCCATCAGCTCTTACCTTTCCTTCCATTCATCACCTAAAATGTGACTTTTACAGGAATTCTTTTATCCTGCGTTAAGGTGACTGAAATTTTCAGGTGTTAAGGCGCACACTTGACAACTTAATGCCTGATGTCCTGTTAGCACCTGATAAGTGGAGCCAAGCATCCTTACTGCCAAAATGCTTACTGCCCGCTCTAGCCTTTACCACATGATAACACCCTTACCGCTTGCTAACCAGTGCGCCCTTAATGCTCTTTAGTAAACATACCCCTTAGAGCACTTAACTGAATGCATTTTTTGCAGGAAAAAAAAGAAGAAAGAAGAGATGAAAAATAGGTCAAAATATGGGAATGCATGGCACTTTGGCACCAATATGCTCCATATGGGACAGTGTGGCTATGATGACACTTGAGTGCTTAGTAGTATTTATATAGGAAGCTTTAACTTTGCTTTTTTCTCTTCTCTAGCATGTATGTTATCACTATGTAGATCAGCCAACAGAAGCTGCTAAACTACTAGCCTGCACCACCAGAGATCTCTGTGAATGAGAGCTGCCTGCAGTTGCATGTCATGTGCTACTGGCTTCATTTGCTAGCAGAAGTACCATGCTCAACACAGCACTTGACATTAATGCACTGGGTCCCATGCTCAACAAATCTCTTAATCTTAACACAACGGGCTCCATGCTAAACACAGTACTTTACCTTAATGCACTAGGTCCCATGCTCAACACAACACCTTACCTTAATGCACTAGGTCCCATGCTCAACACAGTACTTTACCTTAATGCATTAGATCCATTGCTCAACCCAGCACTTGACCTTAATGCACTGGGTCCCATGCTCAACACAGCACTTTACCGCACTAGGTCCCATGCTCAACACAGCACTTTAATGCACAAGGTGCCATGCTCAGCACTGCACTTTACCTTAATGCACTGGGTCCCATGCTCAACACAACTTTACCTTAATGTACTTGGGTCCCATTCTCGACACAACACTTTACCTTAATGCACTAGGTCCCATGCTCAACACAGCTCTTTACCTCAATGCACTAGGTCCCATGCTCAACACAGCTCTTTACCTTAATGCACTGGGTCCCATGCTCAACACAGCACTTTACCTTAATGCACAAGGTGCCATGCTCAACACAGCACTTTACTTTAATGCACAAGGTGCCATGCTCAACACAGCACTTTACCTTAATGTACTGGGTTCCATGCTCAACACAGTATTTTACCTTAATGCACTGGGTCCCATGCTCAACACAATATTTGACTTTAATGCACTGGGTCCCATGCTCAACACAACTTTACCTTAATGTACTTGGTCCCATGCTCGACACAACACTTTACCTTAATGCACTAGGTCCCATGCTCAACACAGCTCTTTACCTCAATGCACTAGGTCCCATGCTCAACACAGCTCTTTACCTTAATGCACTGGGTCCCATGCTCAACACAGCACTTTACTTTAATGCACAAGGTGCCATGCTCAACACAGCACTTTACTTTAATGCACAAGGTGCCATGCTCAACACAGCACTTTACCTTAATGTACTGGGTTCCATGCTCAACACAGTATTTTACCTTAATGCACTGGGTTCCATGCTCAACACAGTATTTTACCTTAATGCACTGGGTCCCATGCTCAACACAATATTTGACTTTAATGCACTAGGTCCCATGCTCAACACAGTACTTTATCTTAATGCACTGGGTCCCATGCTCAATGCAGCACTTTACCTTAATGCACTGGGTCTCAAACTGGAGAGGACATTGATGTAAGTTGTTCTCCCCCCAGGGAGCTATGGCCAACACAGGTCACAAGTACCTGACAGGATTCCAAAAAGTAGTAAGACTCCATGCTCTTTAGCCCCAGGGATAAACAATGACTTTTCCCAAGTCTACCTCAATAAAAGTTAAGGAGCTTTTCCAAGTCTTTTTTTAAACCCAGCTATGCTAACTGTTTTTACCACAACTTTCAGAAATTAATTCCAGAGCTTAATTATGCATTGAGTGAAAACATACCTTCTCCTATTTGTTTTAAATGTACTACTTGGTAACTTCATGGTATGTCCCCTAGTCTTGGCACTTTCTGAAAAAATAAGAAACCAATTCATGTTTATCCATTCCACTCAGAATTTTATAGACTTCTTTTGTATCTCATCTCAGCCATCTGTTGTCCCTAACCTCTTTAACTTTTCCTTAGCTAATGCCTTTTCATAGTAGCTCAAAGTGAGTACATTTAAGTGCAGTAGCTATTTCCCTTTCCCCAGATGACTTACAAGCTAACAGGCCGATGCAGAAAACTGGCGCTAGATACACGCTGAATGACCTTTTAAGCACCCCGACAACACACACCTTTTAACCTACGATGCAGCAAAGATAGGGTATGCAAATGAAGGATACAATACGCCAGATCAACGACCTAAAGGAATTCAGGAAAAAGCTTAAGACCCATCTTTTCCAATCCCATTACGGCATCACCTAGACAGATCATTGATGCAGTTATGTATATATGTGAATATGTATATATGTGAATATGTGAATATCTGACTCCTCCTTGAGACCCCTAACTGTGTGCTGTGCTGTGCTTTCCCTTTCGAATCAATAGTATATTTCATCAAATTTTCTGTCATGATTTGTCAATTTCACGCCTGTAATCAAGCCGCTACTGATCACTGGAAGTAGCGGCATACAAATATATGCTAAATAAATAAATAAATAAAATAACTGTGTGATGCAAATGAGCCACCTGTTAAACTGGACACAAAATGGCAGTGTTAAACTGGGAGAGCAAGCCAAACACATGCACACAAGAAGTCTGTGCTAGTTTAGCATGCACTCCCAGAAAAACAGGCACTGCATGGCTAATTTGCATATCAGCCCCAAGAGTATTTTGATGGCATTGAGGACGATCACAGCATCAGGAAAAGCCCCCGATGCCATCAAAATACTGTCGGGGGCCGGTGCCCCCACAGAAAGAGAATCTCTGGTGGCCCAGATCTCCCCACCCGACAGTATTTGATGGCATCAGGGACATTCGTGGAATCAAAATACTGTCGGGGACCGGTGCTCTGAAAGAAAGTGACTACTGGTGGTCTAGTGGCCCCTGTACCCCTCACCCCAACTGCAAATTAAAATAAAATAACCTGTGGTATAGCGGCCCCTGAAACCCCCACCTCAAATTAAATTAAAATAAAATAGCCTGGTAGTCTAATGGCCTCTAAATCCACCCCCCACCCAGTACCTTAAAATATGCAGGAAGCATTGCCCATTTGCTCCTGCTCTGGGTCCGTCATCTTGAAAAACAGCTGCGCCTGACCCCGCATGGTGCATCCTGCAATGCATCGGATGATGCCAGACTGCCATTTAAGTTAGACTATGCCTTATACGGCATTAAAACCCCACTTAGTGCATCCCATGATGCACCGTGTGGGGCCAGGTGCCATCATTTTTCAAGATGGCGGACTCAGAGTAGGAACGCATAGGCAGCGCTCCCACTTATTTTAAGGTACCAGGTGGGGGTGGTTGATTTAGGGGCCACTAGACCACCAGGTTATTTTATTTTAATTTGGGGTGGGAGGGTACAGGGATCACTAGACCACCAGATGGTCACTTTCTGTTGGGGCACTGGCCCCAAAAATATTTTGATAGCATCAGGGATGATCGCAGCAACAGGGAAAGCCCACGATGCTGCGATCATCCCCAATGCCATCAAAATACTTTTGGGTGGGGAGATCAAGGACACTGGGCCACCAGGGATTTGATTTCCTTATTTTGATGGCATCGAAGGCTTTGCCCGATGCCTGATCATCTGAGAAGAAGATGATCTAGGCATTGGGGAAAGCACACAGTGCCATCAAAATACTGTCGGGGGCACGCATTATAGGAAGTCACCTCAGACCCCGCAGTAAAAATATTGATGCTATGGCTGGTTGCAAAATCCTCTACGCCTGTCTCTGCATCATGTGTAGCCATGATTTGCATACCAGACTATAAAGTGCAACTCATTTTCCTACAATTTAAATACATTTAAAAACATTTAAATACTCGTGGCATTAATTGGGTGCTAGTTTTTCCATTGGTATTTACGTGTGCATCCGTCAGTTTTCTGCATCATACAGCCTATCAAGTCTGACCATCTTTAAGAAATATTAGGTTCTACAATATTTTCGTTTCCCTCAGAGATCCTCTGCATTTGTCCCATATGTTCTTGACCTGAGATACAGTTCTCGTCTCCACTACCTCTACTGAGAGGCTGTGCCATGCATCTATCATCCTTTCCATAAAGAAATATTTACATAGATTACTCCTGAGTCTATCCCCCCTTTCACTATCATCCTATGACCCCTCATTCCAGAGCTTCCTTTCAACCGGAAGAGGGCCACCTCCTGTGCATTGATACCATGGTGGTATTTAAATGTTTCTTTCATATCTCCCCTCTGCTGCCTTTCCTCCAAAGTACACATTATTGAAATCTTTAAGTCTATCTCCATATACCTTATGAAAAAGACCACTGACCATCTTAGTAACTGCCCTCTGTAGCAACTCAATCCAGTTTATATCCTTTTGAAGCTGTGGTCTCCAGAATTATAGCAGATGCAAATGCTAGAAGTCTAAAAAGCGAGATGGGAGAGTTAGAATATATAGCACTAAAAGAGAGGTGAGATTGGTATCTCTGCCACATGGTGGAAGGAGGACAACCAGTGGGACACTGGGATACCTGGGCACAAGCTATATCACAGTGATAGAGCAGATCAAATTGGTGGAGGGGTTGCACTCTATGTTAGAGAGGGCATTGAGTTTTCCAGGAAACAAAATTTGCTGTAGAATCTCTATGGATTGAAATTCCATGTAAAGAGGGGAAGAGGAAGACAATGGCAGTGGCGGTGTACTATCGACCGCCTGGTCAGGGTGAACAAATGGATGTTGAAATGCTCAAAGAAATCAGGGAAGCTAACAAAAGTTACAGCACAGTAATAATAATGGGTGATTTCAATTACCCTGGTATCGACTGGGTCAATGTCACGGCAGGACATGCTAGGGAATAAAGTTTCTAGATGAAATAAATGATTGCTTCTTGGAACAGCTGGTTCATAACCCGACAAGAGGGGAAGCCATGTTGGACTTAGTCATTACTGGAACACAAGATCTGGTGCAAAATATAAGGGTGTTGGGGCCACTTGGCAATAGTGATCATAGCATTATCGCATTTGATTTAATAAATGGAGGAAGGACAGCAAGGAAATCCACAGAACTACCTTTTAACTTTCAAAAGGGAGACTATGATAGAATGAGGAAAATAGTTAAGAAAAAACTAAAAGGAGCAGTTGCAAGGGTTAAAGATTTACATCAAGCTTAGTGTTGTTTAAAAATACTATCTTAGAAGCCCAGACCAGCTGTATTCCACATTTTAAGAAAAGTGGAAGAAGTCCAAAAAACTGCCAGCATAGTTTAAAGGTGAGGTCAGAAAGGCTGTTGTTGCCAAAAAAGCAACTTTAAGGAAATGGAAAAAGGAGCCAAATGATGAAAACTGGAAACAACATAAGCACTAGTAAGTTAGATGCAAGGCATTGATAAGGCAAGCAAAGAGAGAATTTGAGAAGCTTGCTGTGGAAGCAAAAACGCATAATAAAGACTCTTTCAAGTATATTCATAGCCAAAAACCTGTGAAAGAGTCAGTTGGACCATTAGACGATAGAGGGATAAAAGGGGCAGTAAGAGGGGACATAGCCATAGTGGAGAGACCCAATGAATTCTTTGCTTCAGTCTTTACTGAGGAAGATGTAGGGATGTTACCCATGACTGAAATGGTATTTAAAGGTGATACTGCAGAAGAATTGAAAGAAATATCGATACACCGGGAAGATGTATTATAACTATTTGATAAACTGAAGAGTAGCAAACCACCTGTCCGGGCCTCCCTGCCAGGGGGCAGAGAGGAATGTGTCTTCTGGCTTTTCAGCTGATGCATGGCCGACTCTACCACCATGGAGTTATACAGCAGTTGTGACTTCTGGAAGCCTGGGCTCCGGCAGACGCGATACACTGAGTCGAGCCATCTGCTCACCACCGGCACAGACGCCAGTGTCTCTCACATGAGGAGCATGAGCCGTTCCAGGATGGGAGGGATGGGTACTGTGAGCGATTCCTGCAGAGGTGCCTCATACTGGAGGATCTCTAACTCATAAGAACATAAGATATGCCATACTGGGTCAGACCAAGGTCCATCAAGCCCAGTATTCTGTTTCCAACAGTGGCCAATCTAGGTCATATGTACCTAGCAGTTTCCCCAAGGAACACAGGTTCCACAATGCTTGTATTGGTTCAAACATTGATATCCTGGGTCCCTTCTTAATAATAGTTTATGGACCCACTATTTGTTTTGTTAAATCAGTCAGGGCCTAGTAGCAACAGTTTAAGATTCAATTTAAAAACACAGAAGAGAACTTTCTGGTTACCTTTCATACCCAGTAGACAGCTGTAGTTTAAATTTCATAGTCACTCAGGGCCTAGCATCAGCAAAGTACTTTTAGTTTCAAATTAAAACACAGAAGAGAGCTTTCTGGTTAAATTTAGAATCCAGCAGAGAGCTTGTAGTTTAAATTTCATAATAGGTTAGAGCCTAGTAGCAGCAAAGAGCTATAATTTAAATCAAATCAGAATATAGCTTAGCACAAGAGGCAAAACAAGGTCAATTCTCCTTGAGCAGCATATAAAGTCTTCTAGAGACCTTTACAAAGAGGCCTTCTACCTAGTGGGCAAGCAACCTGTGAAGCTTTTTCAATAGGTGTTAACACCAGCTGGCAGTTCAAAAGGCCATTTTGAAAGACTCCTTCTATCCAAGCAAGGACTGTTAATTACCCAGGAAGTAGGTCACTGCTTACATCATCAGCACAAGCATAAATAGCTCAACCAGAGCTCTGTGACCCTGTCTTGAAGGACTGGAAAGGGGGGCTGTTACTTCTGGAGAGAAATCTGAAATTGTGAGTATATACTTCTGGGAATTTTTCTGAAAGGAATTTTTTTTTCTTTTAAAGCTAATTAATCTGTGAACCCACTATTTGTTTTGTTAAATCAGTCAGGGCCTAGTAGCAACAGTTTAAGATTCAATTTAAAAACACAGAAGAGAACTTTCTGGTTACCTTTCATACCCAGTAGACAGCTGTAGTTTAAATTTCATAGTCACTCAGGGCCTAGCATCAGCAAAGTACTTTTAGTTTCAAATTAAAACACAGAAGAGAGCTTTCTGGTTAAATTTAGAATCCAGCAGAGAGCTTGTAGTTTAAATTTCATAATAGGTTAGAGCCTAGTAGCAGCAAAGAGCTATAATTTAAATCAAATCAGAATATAGTTTTCCTCAGCAGCACAGGACAAGGTACTGTGTAGCAGCCCTTTTTTAATAAGTGTTATATCCCTCCCTCCCTCCCCACACCCACCCTCCCCTGGGAAAATCACAGCTTTATAGGTACTTGCACAACTTAAAAGACAGGAGGTGCTCTCAGGTGAAGCTCATTACCCAAATCAGTCATACACCAAGGACCTGAGATTAATTAAGCTTCAGGTGAACAAGGTATATTAAACTTCTTAGGTACAGTTTTAGTGGTATAAATATCCATTGCACCCTTTAGTACATATAGAACTTAAAGATCTAAACACAAACTTAAAACTAAGATGCAGACAGCAGTCCAGCAGCGGGATGAGGGCTTTCCAGTCTTTTGCATTGAGTGTCACATGTATGATTTTCTCCCAGCTGGTGAGAGGTCTTACGTGTGCACTAGGTGCAAGGAGCTCTCTGCTCTCAGGGAACGAGTCCGTTCTCTAGAGGCTAGAGTAGCAGACTTGGAAAACATAAGACAGACAGAGAGGTACATAGACGAGACCTACAGGGATATAGTCCTGAAGTCCCACCTCCAGTCTGGCAGCATCCCTGTTGCCAGGGAGGAGAGAGGTCACGTGACAGGAGAGCATCACCCTGGTGTGGCAGGAAGTAATCCTGTAACTAGGACCTGTCCTCCAGGTGATGTAAACCCCTCTCGCACCGAGGAGGTTTCTCCAGGGCCAAGTGCCCATGCGGGAAGGGTTAGGACAGCAGTTATAGTTGGTGATTCGATCATTAGGCATGTAGATAGCTGGGTGGCTGGTGGACGTGAGGATCGCCTGGTAACATGCCTGCCTGGTGCGAAGGTAGCGGACCTCACATGCCACCTAGATAAGGTCTTAGATAGTGCTGGGGAGGAGTCTGCTGTCTTGGTACATGTTGGTACCAATGACATAGGAAAATGTGGTAGGGAGGTTCTGGAAGCTAAATTTAGGCTTTTAGGTAGGAAGTTGAAATCCAGAACTTCCAGGGTAGCGTTCTCCGAAATGCTTCCCGTTCCACGCGCAGGACCCAATAGGCAGGCAGAGCTCCGGAGTCTCAATGCGTGGATGAGACAATGGTGCAGAGATGAGGGGTTCGGATTTGTTAGGAACTGGGGAACATTCTGGGGAAAGGAGGGGCTCTTCCGAAGGGATGGGCTTCACCTTAACCGGGATGGAACCAGGCTGCTGGCATTAACCTTTAAAAAGGAGATAGAGCAGCTTTTAAACTAGATAATAGGGGAAAGCCGACAGTCGCCCAAGAGCGCATGGTTCGGAAGAATGTATCCTTGAAGGATACTACCAAAAGCAGAGAGGTTCCACAAAAGAGTAAAGTAGCCCAAATGCCCTCGAGTATGGAGCAGACAGAACTTAAAGATCCCAAATTACCCATGTCTACCAATAGCCAAATTAATATGAATAAAATACAGTCTCTAAAATGCTTGTATGCAAATGCTAGAAGTCTACAAAACAAGATGGGAGAGTTAGAATATATAGCACTAAACGAGAGGTTAGATATGATTGGAATATCAGAGACATGGTGGAAGGACGACAACCAGTGGGACACTGTGATACCTGGGTACAAACTATATCGAAATGATAGAGCTGATCAAATTGGTGGAGGGGTTGCGCTCTATGTTAGAGAGGGCATTGAGTCAGAAGGGATTAAAGTTTTGCAAGACACAAAATTTGCTGTAGAATCTCTATGGATTGAAATTCCATGTAAAAAGGGGAAGGCGATGGCAGTGGGGGTGTACTATCGTCCGCCTGGCCAGAATGAACAAATGGATGATGAAATGCTCAAAGAAATCAAGGAAGCTAGCAAAAGTTACAGTGCAGTAATAATAATGGGTGATTTCAATTACCCCGGCATCGACTGGGTCAGTGTCACGTCAGGACATGCTAGGGAGATAAAGTTCCTAGATGAAATAAATGACTGCTTCTTGGAGCAGCTGGTTCATGAACCGACCAGAGGGGAAGCAATATTAGACCTAGTCCTTAGTGGAACACCAGATGTAGTGCAAGAGATAAGGGTGTTGGGGCTACTTGGCAATAGTGATCATAGCATGATCGCCTTTGATTTAATTAGTGGAGGAGGGATAGTAAAGAAATCCACAGTACTACCCTTTAACTTTCGAAAGGGAGACTATGATAGAATGAGGAAAACAGTTAAGAAAAAACTAAAAGGAGCAGTTGCAAAGGTTAAAGACGTACATCAAGCTTGGGTGTTGTTGAAAAATACTATCTTGGAAGCCCAGACCAGCTGTATTCCACGCTTTAAGAAAAGTGGAAGGAAGTCCAAAAAATTGCCAGCATGGTTTAAAGCTGAGGTCAGAGAGGCTGTTGTTGCCAAAAAAGCATCTTTCAAGAAATGGAAAAAAGAGCCAAATGATGAAACCTGGAAACAGCACAAGCACTGGCAAGTCAAATGCAAGGCATTGATAAGGCAGGCAAAGAGAGAATTTGAGAAGAAGCTTGCTGCGGAAGCAAAAACGCGAAATAAAGACCTTTTCAAGTACATTCGTAGCAAAAAACCCGTGAGAGAGTCAGTTGGTCCATTAGATGATAAAGGGGTTAAAGGAGCACTAAGAGGCGACAAGGCGATAGCGGAGAGACTGAATGAATTCTTTGCTTCGGTCTTTACTGAGGAAGATGTAGGGATGTTACCCACGACTGAAGTGGTATTTAAAGGTGTGGAAGAATTGAAGGAAATATCGATACATCGGGAAGATGTCTTACAACTATTAGATAGACTGAAGAGTAGCAAATCACCTGGGCCGGATGGTATACATCCAAGGGTGTTGAAAGAACTAAAATTTGAGATTGCAGACCTGCTATCAGTAATCTGTGAACTATCATTAAAATCATCTCTAATACCTGAGGATTGGAGGATCGCCAATGTAACACCAATTTTTAAAAAGGGTTCGAGGGGTGATCCGGGAAACTACAGACCGGTGAGCCTGACATCAGTACCGGGAAAAATGGTAGAAACCATCATAAAGAATAAAATTACTCAGCATATAGATAGTCATGACCTAATGGGAGACAGCCAACATGGCTTTAGACAAGGAAGATCTTGTCTTACTAATCTGTTATGTTTTTTTGAAGGAGTGAATAAACAGGTGGACAAAGGTGAGTCGGTTGATATTGTGTATCTGGACTTTCAGAAAGCCTTTGACAAGGTCCCTCATGAGAGACTTTTGGCAAAACTAAAGAGTCATGGGATAGGAGGCAGTGTACTACTGTGGATCAGGAACTGGTTAAAAGATAGAAAGCAGAGGGTAGGGCTAAATGGCCAATTTTCCCAATGGAGAAAGGTGAATAGTGGTGTACCCCAGGGATCTGTGCTGGGTCCGCTGCTTTTTGACATATTCATAAATGACCTGGAAAGTGGAATAACGAGTGAGGTTATCAAATTTGCTGATGACACAAAACTATTTAAAGTTGTTAAAACCCAGGAGAATTGTGGACAATTGCAAGAGGATCTTGATAAATTGGAAGACTGGGCATCAAAATGGCAGATGAAATTTAATGTGGAGAAGTGCAAGGTTATGCACCTAGGGAAGAACAACCCAAACTATGGTTACACGATGCAAGGTTCCACATTAGGAACCACCACCCAAGAAAAAGATTTAGGCGTCCTTGTGGATACCATGTTAAAACCCTCGGCCCAGTGTGCAGCGGCGGCCAAGAGAGCAAATAGAATGCTAGGTATGATAAGGAAAGGAATGGAAAATAAAACAAAAGATATTATAATGCCTCTATATCGTTCCATGGTGAGACCGCACCTTGAATATTGTGTGCAATTCTGGTCGCCATATCTTAAAAAGGATATAGCAATTTTAGAAAAGGTTCAGAGAAGAGCCACCAAAATGGTAAAGGGGATGGAAGGCTACTCCTATGAAGAAAGGCTAAAAAGGTTGGGGCTCTTTAACCTGGAAAAGAGACGGCTGAGGGGAGATATGATAGAAGTCTATAAATTAATGAACGGAGTGGAACGGGTAAACGTAGATCGATTGTTTACCTTATCAGAATATAGAAAGACTAGGGGACATGCAATGAAGCTACAGGGTAAACTATTTAAGACTAATAAAAGAAAATATTTTTTCACTCAACGTGTAATCAAACTCTGGAATTTGTTACCGGAGGATGTAGTAAAGGCTGTTAGTGTAGCTGGGTTTAAAAAAGGTTTGGACAAGTTCCTGGAGGAAAGGTCCATAAACCATTAATAAGAAGGGACCCAGGATATCAATGCTTGAACCAATACAAGCATTGTGGAACCTGTGTCCCTTGGGGAAACTGCTAGGTACGTATGACCTAGATTGGCCACTGTTGGAAACAGAATACTGGGCTTGATGGACCTTGGTCTGACCCAGTATGGCATATCTTATGTTCTTATGTTCTTATGACCTTTCCTCCAGGAACTTGTCCAAACCTTTTTTAAACCTAGCTACACTAACAGCCTTTACTACATCCTCCGGTAACAAATTCCAGAGTTTGATTACACGTTGAGTGAAAAAATATTTTCTTTTATTAGTCTTAAATAGCTTACCTTGTAGCTTCATTGCATGTCCCCTAGTCTTTCTATATTCTGATAAGGTAAACAATCGATCTACGTTTATCCGTTCCACTCTGTTCATTAATTTATAGACTTCTATCATATCTCCCTTCAGCCGTCTCTTTTCCAGGTTAAAGAGCCCTAACCATTTTAGCCTTTCTTCATAGGAGTATCCTTCCATCCCCTTTACCATTTTGGTGGCTCTTCTCTGAACCTTTTCTAAAATCGCTATATCCTTTTTAAGATACGGCGACCAGAACTGCACACAATATTCAAGGTGCAGTCTCACCATGGAACGATAAAGAGGCATTATAATATCTTTTGTTTTATTTTCCATTCCTTTCCTTATCATACATAGCATTCTATTTGCTCTCTTGGCCGCCGCTGCACACTGGGCCGAGGGTTTTAACATGGTATCCACAATGACGCCTAAATCTTTTTCCTGGGTGGTGGTTCCTAATGTGGAACCTTGCATCGTGTAACCATAGTTTGGATTGTTCTTCCCTAGGTGCATAACCTTGCAAATGTCCACATTAAATTTCATCTGCCATTTTGATGCCCAGTCTTCCAATTTATCAAGATCCTCTTGCAATTTTCCACAATCCTCTTGGGTTTTAACAACTTTAAATAGTTTTGTGTCATCTGCAAATTGGATAACCTCACTCGTTATTCCACTTTCCAGGTCATTTATGAATATGTCAAAAAGCAGCGGACCCAGCACAGATCCCTGGGGTACACCACTATTCACCTTTCTCCATTGGGAAAATTGGCCATTTAGCCCTACCCTCTGCTTTCTATCTTTTAACCAGTTCCTGATCCACAATAGTACACTGCCTCCTATCCCATGACTCTTTCGTTTTGCCAAACGTCTCTGATGAGGGACCTTGTCAAAGGCTTTCTGAAAGTCCAGATACACAATATCAACTGACTCACCTTTGTCCACCTGATTATTCACTCCTTCAAAAAAACATAACAGATTAGTAAGACAAGATCTTCCTTGTCTAAAGCCATGTTGGCTGTCTCCCATTAGGTCATGACTATCTACATGCTGAGTAATTTTATTCTTTATGATGGTTTCTACCATTTTTCCCGGTACTGATGTCAGGCTCACCGGTCTGTAGTTTCCCAGATCACCCCTGGAACCCTTCTTAAAAATTGGTGTTACATTGGCGATCCTCCAATCTTCAGGTATTAGAGATGATTTTAATGATAGTTCACCGATTACTAATAGCAGGTCTGCAATCTCGTATTTCAGTTCTTTCAACACCCTTGGATGTATACCATCCGGCCCAGGTGATTTGCTACTTTTCAGCTTATCTAATAGTTGTAATACATCTTCCCGATGTATCGATATTTCCTTCAATTCTTCCGCACCTTTAAATACCACTTCAGTCATGGGTAACATCCCTACATCTTCCTCAGTAAAGACTGAAGCAAAGAATTCATTCAGTCTCTCCGCTATTGCCTTGTCGCCTCTTAGTGCTCCTTTAACCCTTTTATCATCTAATGGACCAACTGACTCTCTCACAGTTTTTTTGCTATGAATGTACTTGAAAAGGTCTTTACTTCGCATTTTTGCTTCCGCAGCAAGCTTCTTCTCAAATTCTCCCTTTGCCTGCCTTATCAATGCCTTGCATTTGACTTGCCAGTGCTTGTGCTGTTTTCAGGTTTCGTCGTTTGGCTCTTTTTTCCATTTCCTGAAAGATGCTTTTTTGGCAACAACAGCCTCTCTGACCTCACCTTTAAACCATGCTGGCAGTTTTTGGACTTCCTTCCACTTTTCTTAAAGCGTGGAATACAGCTGGTCTGGGCTTCCAAGATAGTATTTTTCAACAACAGCCAAGCCTGATGTACGTCTTTAACCTTTGCAACTGCTCCTTTTAGTTTTTTCTTAACTGTTTTCCTCATTTTATCATAGTCTCCCTTTCAAAAGTTAAAAGGTAGTACTGTGGACTTCCCTACTATCCCTCCTCCACTAATTAAATCAAAGGCGATCATGCTATGATCACTATTGCCAAGTGGCCCCAACAACCTTATCTCTTGCATTAGATCTGGTGTTCCACTAAGGATTAGGTCTAATATGGCTTCCCCTCTGGTCGGTTCATGAACCAGCTGCTCCAAGAAGCAGTCATTTATTTCATCTAGGAACTTTATCTCCCTAGCATGTCCTGACCCGACACTGACCCAGTCAATACCGGGGTAGTTGAAATCACCCATTATTATTACTGTGCTGTAACTTTTGTTAGCTTCCTTGATTTCTTTAAGCATTTCATCATCCATTTGGTCATTCTGGCCAGGCGCTCGATAGAACACCCCCACTGCCATTGCCTTCCCCCTTTTACATGGAATTTCAATCCATATAGATTCTACAGCAGATTTTGTTTCCTGCAAAACTTTAATCCTTTCTGACTCAATGCCCTCTCTAACATAGAGAGCAACCCCTCCACCAATTTGATCATCTCTATCATTACGATATAGTTTGTACCCAGGTATCACAGTGTCCCACTGGTTGTCGTCCTTCCACCATGTCTCTGATATTCCAATCATATCTAACCTTTCATTTAGTGCTATATATTCTAACTCTCCCATCTTATTTTTTAGATTTCTAACATTTGCATACAAGCATTTTAGAGAATGTATTTTATTCATATTAATTTGGCTGTTGTTAGACATGGGTAATTTGGGATCTTTAAGCTCTGTCTGCTCCATACTTGAGGGCATTTGGGCTACTTTACTCTTTTGTGGAACCTCTCTGCTTTTGGTAGTATCCTTCAAAGATACATTCTTCCGAACCATCCGCTCTTGGGCGACTGTCGGCTTTCCCCTAATATCTAGTTTAAAAGCTGCTCTTTCTCCTTTTTAAAGGTTAATGCCAGCAGCCTGGTTCCATCCCGGTTAAGGTGAAGCCCATCCCTTTGGAAGAGCCCCTCCTTTCCCCAGAATGTTCCCCAGTTCCTAACAAATCCAAAACCCTCATCTCTGCACCATTGTCTCATCCACGCATTGAGACTCCGGAGCTCTGCCTGCCTTTTGGTCCTGCGCGTGGAACAGGAAGCATTTCGGAGAATGCTACTCTGGAAGTTCTGGATTTCAACTTCCTACCTAAAAGCCTAAATTTTGCCTCCAGAACCTCCCTACCACATTTTCCTATGTCATTGGTACCGACATGTACCAAGACAGCAGACTCCTCCCCAGCACTATCTAAGACCTTATCTAGGTGGCGCGTGAGGTCCGCTACCTTCGCACCAGGCAGGCATGTTACCAGGCGATCCTCACGTCCACCAGCCACCCAGCTATCTACATGCCTAATGATCGAATCACCTACAACAACAGCTGTCCTAACCCTTCCCTCATGGGCATATGGCCCTGGAGAAACTTTCTCGGTGCGAGAGGGTTTTACATCACCTGGAGGACAGGTCCTAGTTACAGGATCACTTCCTGCCACACCAGGGTGATGCTCTCCTGTCACGTGACCTCTCTGCTCCATGGCAACAGGGATGCTGCCAGACTGGAGGTGGGACTTCAGGACTATATCCCTGTAGGTCTCGTCTATGTACCTCTCTGTCTTATGCTTTCCAAGTCTGCTACTTTAGCCTCTAGAGAACGGACTCGTTCCCTGAGAGCAAAGAGCTCCTTGCACCTAGTGCACACGTAAGACTTCTCACCAACTGGGAGAAAATCATACATGTGACACTCAATGCAAAAGACTGGAAAGCCCCCATCCCGCTGCTGGACTGCTGTCTGCATCTTAGTTTTAAGTTTGTGTTTAGATCTAAGTTCTTTACTTACTAAGGGTTGCTATGGATATTTATACTAATAAAACTATACCTAATACGTGTAATATACCTTGTTCACTTGAAGCTTAACTAATCTCAGGTCCTTAGTGTATGACTGATTTGGGTAATGAGCTTCACCTGAGAGCACCTCCTGTCTTTTAAGATGTGTAAGTACCTATAAGGCTACGATTATCCCAGGGGTGGGTGGGTGTGGGGAGGGAAGGAGGGAAATAACACATTAAAAGAGGGCTGCTACACAGTACCCTGTCTTGTGCTGCTGAGGTAAGCTATATTCTGATTTGATTTAAATTATAGCTCTTAGCTGCTGCTAGGCTCTAACTTCTTATGAAATTTAAACTACAAGCTCTGTGCTGGGTTCTAAATTTAACCAGAAAGCTCTTTTCTGTGTTTTAAATTTAAGCTAAAAGAACTTTGCTGATGCTAGGCCCTGAGTGACTATTAAATTTAGGCTACACGCTCTCTGCTGGGTTCCAAATGTAACCAGAAAGCTCTCTTCTGTGTTTTAAATTTAAACTAAAAGTACTTTGCTGTTACTAGGCCCTGAGTGACTATTAAATTTAAACTACAAGCTCTCTGCTGGGTATGAAATGTAACCAGAAAGTTCTCCTCTGTGTTTTAAATTTTAACTTAAACTGCTGCTACTAGGCCCTGACTGATTTAACAAAAATAGTGGATTCACAGATTAATTAGCTTTAATACAAAGAATCCCTTTTAGAAAATTACCAGAAGTATATACTCACAGTTGCAGATCTCTCTCCTGAAGTAACAGTCCCTTTTTCTAGTCCTTCAAGACAGAGGATCACAGAGCTCTGGTTGAGCTATTTATGCCTGTGTTGCTGAAGTAAGCTGTGACCAACATCCTGGGTAATTAACAGTCCTTGCTTGGATAGGAGTCGTCTTTCAAAATGGCCTTTTGATCTGCCACCTGGTGTTAACACCTATTGAAAACGTTTCACAGGTCTCTTGCCCCCTAGGTAGAAGGCCTCTTTGTAAAGGTCTCTAGAAGACTTTATTTGTTGCTCAAAGAGTACAGACCCTGTTTTGCCTTTTGTGCTAAGCTAAATTCTGATTTGATTTAAATTATAGCTCTTAGCTGCTGCTAGGCTCTAACTTCTTATGAAATTTAAACTACAAGCTCTCTGCTGGGTTCTAAATTTAACCAGAAAGCTCTTTTCTGTGTTTTAAATTTAAGCTAAAAGAACTTTGCTGATGCTAGGCCCTGAGTGACTATTAAATTTAGACTACAAGCTCATCTGCCTGAGAGGCCTTCTCCGACTCGTTTGGAAATGCCAGGGCCTTGGGCATGTCCTTGACAAAGTCTAAGAAGTCCATGTCCTTGGGCGGGGACCACCACTGAGGTTCTGAGATGGGAGAATCGGAAGGGATGTTGCGGTGGCGACGGGTATTTATGTATTTATTTTATTTATTTACATTCTCTTATATACCGCACTATTCTGCATCAGTGTGGTTTACATTGAACAAACTGAAATTACATTGAACAGGGCATTATAACTTGGAGATAACTATTTTACAGGGAACATGGGCTATGGAGGGTTAAGTGGCTTGCCCAAGACCACAAGGAGCACCTGTGGGACTAGAAACCCCAGTCCTTCCAGCCCAAGGTTGCTGTCCTCTAGTGGGATTTGAACCCCTGACCTTCCGGCCTGAAGTACCTTGCCCCAACCACTAGGCCACTCCTCCACTCCAGCATCAGGGGTATCAGGGGACTCCTCATCCTCCATCTCCCACTCAGAGTAGTCCGTGGAGGACTTGTAGGAGGGTTGCACCACGGGCCTCGAGGACCCTGATGCCCTTCGGCTAGCACCTGGTAAACTTGCTGGGAATGACCGTGATCCCAATGAGTGGGACTCAGAGCGCGACCTCAGCCGAGGATAGACTCGAGGCCACAGGACCTCGAGGATCGGCTCGGCCTCCGGGGACATTTTGGATGTCGAAGGCTGGGTGGTCGGGGCGGATGAACCAGTCGTGCCGGACAACAGCGCCCGATGCTAGTCCATGAAGGCAGACAAACTGTGCTCCAGGGCCGCCATTCTGGACTCCAGCCCAGAAGGCTCCACAGCCTTTGGTGCGGGCACTGGGGTACTCGGGCCCGATGCTGGCTCCCCTGAAGGGGAATCCTCAACGAGGATGGTGTCTGGGTACCAATGCTGGTCTGTGGCCGAATCATTCCAGTATACATTCGCAGGTCGCTCCCTCTCAGTTGCCTCGGACAAGCGTATCGGACTGCGGGACCGGGCTTGGGGTGCTCCCGGCCGATTGGAACCATACAAGGACGCTGCCTTTGAGGGTTTCTTCTTCTTTCTGGGTTCCCTCGAGGGAGACCACCTTTCTGAGGACCCATGACGAGGCTCGAGTTCGGAAAGTTACGCCCGAGGCGTCAGGGCCTCAGGCGAGGCTCTGACTTTTGGAGGCACCTGGGACTTGGGGAAAAACTTATCATGCTGCTGCTGGCAGCTCTTGAGGGACTTGCTGGACATCCTCTTTCAGAGACCCCAGGCCGTTGGGTCGTGCTCTGGCCCGAGGCAACGAAAACAGCAGTCATGTGTGTCGGTTAAAGACACGATTTTAGAGCACCGATCACACTTCTTAAAACCACTGGTAGCCATGGGGGAAAAATGTACCCCTGCGAGGTCGAAGACTCTCCGGGCTGCCAGTGGGAAAAAAAAGGATACAAAGGCACTAGAAAAGGAAAATAACGAAAAAGACTACAAAAATAAAACTGAGCCCAATGCCAAGGCACATCGGTAGGCAGGAAGAGTACTGGTGCAATACCGGAGACGAGTTGGAAACTCGGAGAATAAAATAATCAACTTTTTCCAGGGACAAGGCAGAAAATGTCTGAAGGGCTCAGTGAAAAAAAGGGGACTGAGCAAGATGGTACCCTTGGGCGGGAAGGGGACCACGCATGCGTGGTGGCATCTCCCAAAGGCTTTCTTTGAAAGCTGTGAGGATGCTTCCGCGAGGGCTCTGTCGATGCCGACATCATCCATATGTGAGGACTGACTTCCTGCTTGTTCCCGGAAAAATATCGATACACTGGGAAGATGTATTACAACTATTTGATAAATTGAAAAGTAGCAAACCACCTGGACTGGATAGCATACATCCAAGGGTGTTGAAAAAACTGAAATATGAGATTGCAGACCTGCTATTAGTAATCTGTGAACTATCCTTAAAATCATCTGCAATACCTTAGACTGGAGGATGGCCAATGTAACGCCAATTTTTAAAAATGGTTCCAGTGGTGATCCGGGAAACTACAGACTGATGAGCCTAACATCAGTACTGGGAAAAATGGTAGAAACCATTATAAAGAACAAAATTACTGAACATGTAGATAGTCATGGTTTAATGGGAGACAGCCAACATGGCTTTAGCCAAGGAAGGATTTGTCTTACTAATCTGTTATTTTTTTTTTAACGTATGAATAAACAGGTAGACAAAGGTGAGTCAGTTGATATAGTGTATCTTGATTTTCAGAAAGCCTTTGACAAGGTCCCTCATGAGTGACTCTTAGCGAAATTAAAAGTTATGGGATAGGAAGCAGTGTAATACTGTGGATCAAGAACTGGTTAAAAGATAGAAAGCAGAGGGTAGCGCTAAATCGCCAATTTTCACAATGGAGAAAGGTGGAGTACCCCAGGGATCTGTCCTGGGTCCGCTACTTTTTAACATATTCGTAAATAACCTGGAAATGGGAATAATGAGTGAGGTAATCAAATTTGCAGATGACACAAAATTATTCAAAGTTGTTGAAAGCCAATGGATTGTGTAAAATTGCAAGAGGACCTTGATAAACTGGAAGACTGGATGTTCAAATGGCAGATAAAATTTAATGTGGACAAGTACAAAGTTACGCACGTAGGAAAGAACTACTCAAACTATGGTTATACAATCCAAGGTTCCACATTAAGAATCACCATCCAGGAAAAAGATTTAGCCGTCATTTTGGATAGCGCTGCGTACGACTTGTAGTGCTATACAAATGCTCAGTAGTAGTAGAAGTAACATGTCGAAATACTCCACTCAGTGTACAACGGTCTGCCAAGAAAGCAAATTGAAGCTAGTTATCATAAGAAAAGGAATGTAGAATAAAACAAAGGATATTATAATGCCTCTGTATCATTCCATAGTGCAACTGCATCTTGAATATTGCGTGCAATTCTGGTCACTGTCTCTTAAAAAGGATATAGCATGAGTGGAGGAGTGGCCTAGTAGTCGGGGCAAGGTACTTCAGGCCGGAAGGTCAGCGGTTCAAATCCCACTAGAGGACAGCAACCTTGGGCCGGAAGGACTGGGGTTTCTAGTCCCACGAGTGCTCCTTGTGGTCTTGGGCAAGCCACTTAACCCTCCATAGCCCATGTTCCCTGTAAAATAGTTATCTCCGAGTTATAATGCCCTGTTCAATCTAATTTCAGTTTGTTCAATGTAAACCACACTGATGCAGAATAGCGCGGTATATAAGAGAATGTAAATAAATAAAAAATAATAAATAAATTATGAGAAAAGGTACAGAGAAGAGCCACCAAAATGGGATGGTAAAGGGGATGGAAGGATACCCCTATGAGGAGAGACTAAAAAAGTTAGGGCTTTTCAACCTGGAAAAGAGAGGGCTGAGGGGAGATATGATAGAGGTCTATAAATTAATGAATAGAGTGAAAAGGGTAAGCATTTACGTCATCAAAATATAGAAAGACTAGGGGACATGCAATGAAGCTACAGTGTATCCTATTTAAGGCAAATAAGAGAAACTATCTTTTCACTCAGTGCATAATCAAATTCTGGAATTCATTCCCGGAGGATAGAGTAAAAGCTGTTAGTGTATCTGGGTTTAAAAAAGGTTTGGACAAGTTCTTGGAGGTAAGGTCCAAAAACCATTATTAAAGGGGACCCAGGAAATCCACTGCTTGCCCCAATACAAGCATTATGGAACCTGTGTCTTTTGGGGAAACTGCTAGGTACTTGTGACCTAGATTGACCAGTGTTGGAAACAGGATACTGGGCTTGATAGACCTTGGTCTGAACCAGTATGGCATATCTTATGTTCTTATGTTCTCTGAAACAGATGTTAAAAAAGACTGTGCAGGAGGATAGGACAAATTGGGACATTCTCCTACTCTATTTGATGTTTGCCACCGGTGAGGTACCTTAGAGCTCAACAGGGTTTTCACTTTTTGAGTTGCTCTTTGAAAGACGGCCAAGAGGCATATTAGACTTGGTAAGGGAAATCTGGGAAGAAGAACCCCGTGTCAGGTGTAACTTGGTGGAGTACATTATACAAATGCAAGACAAGCTGAAGAAAGTCAGAAAGCTGGCCAAACTCTGTCTGGAAAAAGCCCAAGCCAAGCAGGCCAGGGGCTACAATCAGGCAACCGTTTACCGTACCTTCCAACTGGGAGAAAGAGTTTTAGTTTTGTTGCCCTCATTTGAAAGCAGGTTACTCTATAAATGGCAAGGGCCCTATGAGGTGGAAGAGTTTTCGGTGGGAAACTAGTCCTTAAGTGAAGCAACATGGTGCTGCAAGAAAAAGTGAAAGTCTTGCTGATGACTCCTGCCGCTGAGCAGAAAGATGCTGCGAACGAGCCAAAAAGTACTGCCAAACCCTCCCGCCGACAGCTTACAGTTGCAGAAGTCGCAGTGGAAGCCAACGCCTCACTACTCACTCTCACCTTTGGCCCAGAGAGGCAGCAGGAAGGGGGGGGGGGGGGGAGAGGAGCAGGGGCCTTAAAGAGCCGGAGCTGCAATAGATTCCGTAACTACCCTAAGGTACCATATTTCCCGGATTATAAATCATGACTTATACACAGGGGCGACTTATACTAGAATTTTACATGTAAAAACGCCAAATTGTGCCACTGTGACTTATACAAAAGGGTGACTTATAATCCAGGAAATACGGTATATATTTAAACCTCTGCAGCCAAAACCACTACTTCTGTCTGTCAGCCAAAAATTTCTCCAAATGAGAGACATCAAGAAAAACATAAGACTGACCCTGCAGGGTAACCTTAAATAAAAGGTTGTACCAAGTGAAAGAACCCATTGCCTTTACACCAAGAATTGTTTCCGGCAGGTTTGAGTTGATCGAGTAACATCAGGAAATACATTGATTTTTTTGTCCACAAAAGGGAACATCCTTATACTTGAAGAACAGCTTTAGTACCTTAACCTTCACTGCTTCCGCAGTAAAACTTACCAACAGGGTGTTCCGTTTTGTGATCGTATCTCTGGAGTCAGAACTCAGGATCTGACTGACTGTAGGATGGAGGGAGTCAAACTTCCCTTCGCCTGAGTCAGCCAACTAAGCTTCAAAAGGTACATAATATACTTGAGCAACATCTACAGGATGAGGCAACTTAAGAAACTCAGAGAAATATTTAGTAAGAAGAATTTCTGGTGACAGCAAATGAGTGACCAAAAAATTCAGGAAATGCAAGTTCTGCACTAAAGAGGCATTTTCAAGTGCCTCTAAACAAGCATGGACCAACAATGAATCCTTAATAGACGCCACATGTGCAGTAGAAACAGACTGCACTTGGGCCTCCACTCAGACCACTGATTTATATAATCCCAAATGCCTAGTATCTAATTTGGACAACTTCTCCACAGTACCTTGAGTGAAATTACATAATGAAATGACAGCAGAGGAAAGTTTAGTATCTATAGCTTCAACCGCCCCCCCCATAAATCCTTAAGTGTGATTTCTCCATCAGGAGGAGTCACAGATAAGTCTGAAGTATCTAAAAGAGTTACAGGCTTAGGGATCTGGACCTAAGAAACTTCTTCCACAACTAAAGGTGAAGCAGTCCCAAGAACAGTCAAAGACAGCAAAGGCAGTGGGTGTGGTGGTGGCGTCGGACCCCCAGAACTAAGAAAAGCTCTGTCGGGAGAAGACTGCCCACTCTGCAGGGGGACCAAATCTTTATGAAGGGGGCCGACAACTTTACCTGCAGCTGAAATTGCAGGATCAAACTTTGAACCCCCTTTGTTCCTCTGCTTCCCCATTTCCACTGGGAGATACTGCCTTAAATCCCTAAATGGTGGCCGCCAGTGCATCGAAGGGGCACCAAAGGGTTATGTCCCACCCTTTGGTCTCACCCCTTTGGCATGCAACCCATGACCGCAGGAACTGCCGCATATTTATCCAGCGAGGGAAAGGGTCCTTCATGGAGACAGCTGTCCTCACAGACGCCTACTCTGGGAAGAGCCAAGTGGCAATTGCCCACAGGTGGAAAAGCCCAAAAGCAGCTGGTAAGCGTCCTCTACAGCACAACAGTCTGACTTGACTCCCACTCACTCAGGCAGACTGCCGCAGATTTATCCAGTGAGGGAAACGGTCCTTCATGGAGACAGCTGTCCTCACAGATGCCTGCTCTGGGAAGAGCCTGGCTGAAATAGCCCACAGATGGAAGAGACAACAGCAGCTGGGAAGCCCTTCCTCCACAGCAAAACAGTCCAGCTTACACATGGGATTTCTATCCATAAATATTCCATAGTGCATTTTGTTTCCTGCAGAACTTTTATTCTCTTTGGTTCAAAATCCTCTTTAATAAGTAGTACCACTTCTCTACTAATTTGATGCACCTTATTGTTGTGATATAATGACTATCTTAGTATCACAGTATCTTATTGTTTATCCTCCTTCCACCAGATCTTTGAGATGCCCGAGTGTAATATATTATAACTCTCCCATCTTATTTATTAAGGGCCCTTTTCCATCTTGGATGTCCTGGCCCTCTGTGAGCCCAGCCGGAACCGGACGCACAAAGGGAGCCGCGAATCTGATCCTGTGGAGCATGTCTAGCTAACTCACTCAGGCTAACGCTAGCTAATTCAGTCAGGGCTAACTCTAGCTAACTCAGTCAGGGCTGTTCAATGGAGCCACGGCCGCCGCCTGCAAAGATGCTTTCCCTGCAGCCCGACCCCTGATCAGGCCTCCTAAGGCCAGGGTCGGGTTGCGGGGAATCTTCTCGGCTCCCTCCTGCCACTTCCCAGTCCCGGGCTTGCCATCCTCTGCCGACTAGGGAACTTATTCCACTTCTGAGGTGGAATAAGTTCCCCGTGCAAGCTGCCAGCCCTGGACATACAGGGCTGACATTGGTATCGGCCCTGTACGTCCGGGTCCGACGACTACCCACTGCCCGCCCTAACGCTGCCCCTGATACACCCCTTTCCCGTCCCCGTCTACCTTCCCTGTACAATGCGTGGGAAAGGTAAACGGGATCAGGAAAGGGCCCAAATAGCAGGGATGGACATCCCAACGGGACGTCCATCCGTCCCTGTTATTCATGCCTCGGAATGACCCCATAAGCTTCTAGCATTTATGTACAAAGTATGTTTTTTGTTTGCAGTTGCAACCTGATTGGCAGTTGACAGGGATAAGTTGAGATTTCAACTCTGTCGCCTCTTTACTTAAAGGTACCTGGGCAATTCTGCTTTACTGCAACCTATTGGGATGTCCTAAGATCCCTGTTCTGTTAGTAACCTTCAAAGATACATCATTCTGAACCAAGTGCTTTTGAGCGATTGTTGGCTTCCCCTGTTATCTAGTTTAAAGGCTGCTCTATTTCCTTCAGAAAAGTCTCTCCCTTCCTAAAAGTGGTGCTCAATTTCTAATAAACCTAAAATCCTCTTCCCTGCAGCATTGTTTCATCTACACAATGAGATTCCAGGGATCTGCATGTCAAAGAGGGGCATTTTTGAAAATGCCACCCTGGAGGTTCTAAGAGGCAGGGTAGGGGAACATAGGAGTATAGTTTGATGTAAGTTTATGTGTATGTGGAGGCTAATAAAAGTTTTATAGAAAGGAAAAAGGGGAGGAGCATGATCTAAATTATTTGGAATAAACTGCTATACTGTACTGCAGATGCATCATCGTTTTCCTAGTGGGGAAGGTGAATATCCCCATGCCAACCACAAAGCTAAACATCTTTCAGTTTTATAATTTAGTTATATCTTATTTTTTTCATTTTATTACAGTTTTGAATCACTTTTTTGAGATATCAACATGATCTATAAAAGGTACATAATCAAGTCAACATCATCACTATCAAGCACTATATAACAAACTCAATTAAATCATAAGAACTAAAACAACACACTTAGTGCAAATAAGAGAATAAATCTTCTTAATCACCTAAGAAACCTATTGTTGATCTAAAATATCTTAGGCTTGTCTAAACAACCATGTTTTTAGGCTTCTGTGATATTTGGAAAGATCTCATCCTTATTTGAGGTACTCTGGAAGAGCTTTCCACATGTATGATGCAATAGCCGAAAAGGCTCTGTTCCTTGTTTTAGCTAAATAAGCTCAAGCAAGCACAGGGAATAGTAAGACGTCTTCCTGAGAGGACCTAAATTAGACTTTGGGGTCAGTAAAAGTAGTAGAAACAGACATCTATACCTGATTAGAAGCCGGCATAAAGCTCAGAGAATAGGAATAATATGGTCTTTTTAGCCAACACCGGCCAAAATATTGCAGAGGTTTTTGGAACATGTGAAGCCTCTTTAGGCTCCTTCATGGCAAACCTACATATAAGAGACTCCAGTAGTCTAGATGAGAGATTGCCAAGTTAATGGACCAATGCTGTTAGGTCATTCTGGTGAACTAGGTGTTCTAATTGCCAAAGTAATCATCCAAAAGCTTTTTTGACCACTACAGAAATTTCACACAGAGCAACTGTGCAACAGCATACAAGAGCAAGAATTACCAAACAAACAGTGCCCCCCTTTGTATTAAATACTGCCGTTACTTTAAGGGAAAAAGAGCCCCAGAGACACTTCTCAGGCTTCAGAATGTTTTTAGTCAGTAGAGATCAGATTCAGCATTCAGCCTTTTATCGTTCACTGGTCCAAAACCTTCATTTTACAAATATTTTTAATTTATTGACTTTTTAAAAGATTTTAAACAGTGCTCAAAATTCAAAAAGACACATAAGTTTTGTTATGGGTCTTTTTGAATTAAATTTGTTTGTAAAACAAAGGGGTTTGGACCAATGAATGATGAAAGGCTGAATAGTGAATTTGATCTCTACGGGTTAATGAGATTTTAAAGCCTCAGAGGTGTTTCTGCAGTCCTTTTTTCCTGAAAAATATAAAATATCTGCAGTATTTAATATACAAGGGTCACTAAAGAAATTTGGCTTTCCATCTACAGAGCCATTTAAGCAGATCCCTAGGCCCCTCATAGAAGGACACCATCAATAAGTAGGTAACAATAAAATTATTCAGGGTAATTTTCTATCAATAGTACTTCTGATTCTGCAGGGTTTGTTTTAAGTCTGTTTTGCCTTAACCAAGATTTTATTCCTGCCAGACAACTGACCTATCCTAGCATAATAGCTCATTTCTCCCTTAGAAATAGTGTTGCAGATCATTGGCAAATACATGGCATATTATCTCCTGCTTTTTAATGACGACACAAAGTGGTTTTAGTAATATTTAGTTCACATAAGAATTAAAAAGCAAAGGGGAAAGGGCCAGACCTTGTGGAAACTAATTGTGATCCAGATGTACAAAGACCTAGAATCACTTGTTTTCTGATATGCAAAAGAAAACTGAACCAAGAGAACTCCCCTCCACCCCCCCCCCCCCTTCATACCCAAGGACTTTAGATGTAGGCATAACAGAGTGACCAACTGTGCCAAAAGATGGTGACATATCCAGCAAGATCATACCTGTGGAAGCCAAGTCAGAGTGGGGGCCGTTTGGGCTGTCCAGATGGCCAAATGTTCGACGGAGACGTTTTTTACCCGATTTTGCAACCGTGGGAGCTATACGTTCCCACGTTTGCAGAATCAAATGGCCCAGCATGCCCTGTATTCTGTCGCCGGGGACACACATAGCCCTGCCTGTCCAGCCCTCTCAGCACTCCTACTGGTGTCCCAGTGTCGTTGCACCCCCTTGCCATGGCACCAGGATGCTCTGCAGGAGCACACAATGGCAGACAGTTCCTACAAACCTTTTCCCCGCCACCCAACCTTTGGTGGGGAAAGTAAGAACCGGGATTAGGTGGTGGGGGCTTTCCTGCGGTGACCCTATTGTCCTGGGGAGCCAAAAGCCCCGATCGCAATGGTGTCCAGCACTCATTCTACTTTCGAGGTGGAATATGCCGGGCATCCAAAGTGAGGCCGCCAGATGTACAGGGCTCTGACCAGAATAGGCCCTATACATCTGGGTGCTTCGGCCTGCCCCTGCTTCACAAACTCCCCACCTCTGGACGTACAACCCCACTGTTCGCTGGTCAGAATCTACCCCATAGCATCTGCATGTGTAAGATCCAGATGAAACAGCTTCCATTGTTCTAACTGGCTGTAAACAGGATTGAAATTCCAAATCAAAGAAAACCTGCAAACTGGTTAACCAAGTCTCTCACTTATTTTTCCCAAGTAAGGGAGATTAGAGATCAGCGTAATATTTATTTTTGCCTGATATCTAGATACCTTCTTTGAAGCATCTATAAGAATCCCCTCTTTCAGAGAGGACTTAAGAATAAGCATAATTCAGATGTCTTAATCCTGGACCTATTGACTGAATCGTCCATGATGGACAAGATACACTTTGTTTTCCCTTCTAACTGCACCTACATGGACTGTTTCACAATACAAGTCAAAAGGCACAGTGCACTTCCCTCAGCAGGTGTGGCTCAATTATTCACAGCAGAAAGAATTTCTATTACACTAATACTGTAGAGTAGACAAAACAATGAAAAACTTTACAGAGATAAAATTTACAAAGTAGTACACTCAGAGTGTAATTCTAAAAGGACTCGAGTAAATTGTGGTATTTTAATCATTTATGCATGTGAGTGAACACTTATGCGTATAAATTATGGGTTGCAATTCTATTAGTATATGCACGGAACCCATCACACATTCTTTCACTGTGGGTGTGAGTATAGGCAGAGAGCGGGCACAGTATGCACTTGTGTGCGCCATTTACAGAATACAAGGGTATACGACCGTGACTTAAATTTACGCACACTAGCAGTTACTTATGCTAGTATTCTGTAAAGTCAAATGTGCACGATTACTGTGCAGAAAAATGCACAATAACTATGCGGAAACTTATCAAATTACCATCCTGCAAAAATAGAAAAGTGAGTGCCTGTGTTTGGGTTTAGTGCCTAAGTGCGCTTACGTTTACCTGCATTCTTAAGAGGCATTTCCGGAGACGGAGGATGGTAAGGGTTTGCACTTACAAGCCTACTTTTGAATTTTCAAATGCATGCATATATTTTACCTCCATAAAATATCCACAGAAGTTAGCAGATGTGAATATGTGCAGGTATTTTCTGGAATATCTTCAAAGTGAAACATGTACACTTGCATTTGGAAAATCCGGCTTAGTCTGTGGAGTGAAAAGTGCAAGCAAAAGCCAGAAGAATGCCCAAGTGCATATGGAGAGGAGTGGTCAGCAGGAAAAAGGAGATGACAGCGCCTTGCAATCTACTTCCGGTTGCACCTTGCCAAGAAAACCCAGGGACTGGGTCACTAGGAGTCGGTATTGACTCCATCGCACACATTGCATTTGCAGTATCTTTGTACAACTCTCTAGTGAGACCTCATTTTGAGTACTGTGCACAATTCTGGAGGCTGCACCTTCAGAAGGATATAGACAGGATGAAGTCGGTCCAGAGGGTGGCTATTAAAATGATCAATGGAACTGTTTTTGCCCTCTACCGCTGTCTGTTCAGATAGTTCCTGACCATAGCAGGCATACTTGTTAAGAGGTAGGGATCAAAGACAGTAAGTCACAAGTGTTTCAGGTAGTGGATTCTTAACAATGAAAAACAAAAGTAACATTAGGGGTGTGCAAGCCAAAAATGTTTATTTTATTAAATGTCATTTATGGAATTTTGCATTAATCTTTTTGTTTCAGGGCCAATGTCATCAATAGTGTGCACTATTGTATAACAGTGCACATTGATCTTCAACATTGTACCTACTGATAATTACTATTACTACTACTACTGAGCATTTGTAAAGCGCTACCAGTCGTACGCAGCGCTGTACCGACATGTAAGAGACAGTCCCTGCTCATCAGAGCTTACAATCTAGTCAAGACAAAACACAGAAGGTGCAAGCAGGGATAGAACTAGGGGAAGGAAAGGGGAAAGAAAAGGAGATCAGGTGAGTCAAGATCCAAAAGCAGCAGTGAAGAGGTGAGATTTCAACATGGATTTGAAGAGGGTTAGAGAAGGTGCCTGGTGTACAGACACAGGTAGTTTGTTCCAGGCGTAAGGTGCAGCAAGTTGAAAGGAGCGAAGTCTGGAGTTAGCAGTAGAGGAGAAGGGCACAGATAAAAGTAGTTTGCTAGAAGAGTGGAGTTCCCAAGGGGGTTGTAAGGAAAGATAAGAGAAGAAAGGTATTGAGGAGCCACAGAGTGAATGCATTTATAGGTCAGCAGAAGCAGCTTTAACTGAGTGCGGAAACGGATAGGGAGCCAATGAAGTGACTTGAGAAGAGGAGTAATATGGGCATGACGAGGCTGGCGGAAGATTAGTCGCGCAGCAGAGTGTTGAACACATTGAAGGGGATAGGGATGATTCAAAGGGAGACCAGCAAGGAGTAGGTTACAGTAGTCAAGACGGGAGGTGATCAAGGAGTGGACAAGTGTTTTAGTAGAGTGTTCAGAAAGGAAAGGGTGGATCTTACTAATGTTATAGAGAAAGAAATGGCAGATCTTAGCTATGAACTGGATATGTGTGGAGAAAGAGAAAGAGGAATTGAAGACAACCCCCAGATTGTGGGCCGAGGAAACAGGAAGGAGTACAGAGTTATCCACAGAGACTGAGAAAGGAGGAGGAGGAGGGGAGGTTTTAGGGGGAAAGATGAGAAGTTCAGTCTTGGCATGTTCAATTTCAAGTGGCGGTGAGACATCCAGGCAGCAATGTCAGAAAGTCAGGCAGAGATCCGGGTCTGGATTGCCGGAGAGATTTCAGGCGTAGAGAGGTACACTGTAGATCTGGGAGTCATCGGCATACAGATGGTACTGAAAGCCATGGGGAGAGATAAGCACACCAAGGGACTGGGTATAGAGAGAGAAAAGGAGCGGACTCAAGACAGATCCTTGGGGTACACCAACTGGGAGCGGGGTAGCAGAAGAGGAGGAGCCACCAGAACACACACTGAAGGAGCGATGGGAGAGATAGGAGGAGAACCAGGATATTACAGAGCCACTAAAACCAAGCAAGGACAGGGTATTGAGGAGGTGGTTGTGGTCAACAGTGTCAAAATCAGTAGAGAGGTCAAGAAGGATGAGGACAGAGTAAAGGCCCTTGGATTTTGCCAGGAAAAAGTCACTGGAGACTTTGGCAAGAGCCGTTTCAGTAGAGTATAGAGGTCGAAAGCCAGACTGTAAGAGATCCAGGAGGGCATGAGAGGAGAGGAAGTCAAGGCAGCGGCAGTGATCCGCACATTCGAGTAGTTTAGAAATGAAGGGGAGGAGAGAGATGGGTCGATAGTTAGAAGGACAGGTGGAGCAAGTGAGGGTTTCTTGAGGAGAGGTGTGACCACAGCATGCTTGAAGTCTGCAGGGACTGTTGTGGTGGAGAGCGATAGGTTGAGAATATGAGAGATGGAAGGGACAATGATGGAGAGATGGGGCTTAGGAGATGGGTGGGGATAGGATCAGAGGAGCCGGTGGTGAGTATGGAGGAAAAAAGTTAATTAGTGCACATTACTAAGAAATAAGATGTACTACTGAGCAAATAACCATAACAGGGCATGCTACTGAGCAACAAAATGTACTGTTTGAGCCATAGTATGCACTGTTAGAAACATAGAAACATGACAACAGAAAAAGACCATATGGCCTAGCCAGTCTGCCCAACTATTATAGTCCTTTTTTTTTCCTTTAGAGGTCATCTGTGTTTGTTCCATGCTTTCTTGAATTCAGATACAGTCCTTGTCTCTACTACCTCTACTGGGAGACTATTCCATGTATCTACCACGCTTTCTGTAGAAAAATATTTCTACATATTACTCCTGTGTCTATCACCTTTCAACTTCATCCTATGCCCCTTTGTTGCAGAGCTTTCTTTCAATTGAAAGAGACTATCCTCCTGGGCATTTATGCCATGAAGGTAAACATCTACCATATCTTTTCTCTTCTGCCTATCCTTCAAAGTATACATCTTGAGATCTTTAAGTCTGTCTTCATTTGCTTTATAACAAAGACCACTAACCATTTTAATAGCCACCCTCTGCACCAACACTGTTCTGTTCACATCCTTTTGAAGGTACAGTCTCCAGAATTGCACACAATACTCCAAATGAGGTTGCACCACAGACTTATACAGAGGCACTATCACCTCCTTTTTCCTGCTGGCCATTCCTCTCCCTATGCACCCAAGCATCCTTCTGGCTTTCACTGTCACCTTTTCTACCTGTTTAGCCACCTTAAGATCATCAGAAACAATCACCCCCAGAAGTACCTCACCCTCTATACTGCCCGGCTCTCTTGGATTTTTGCAGCCCAAAAGCATGACCCTGCATTTTCTTAGCAATTGTTGTGCAACAGTGTGCACGATTGATGACAGGGAATAAAAAAACCTTGTGATTTTTTTTCCTGTCATTTTGCGTTACAAACGACATGAGAAAGCATCATTTAAAATGAATGCACATCCCTAGGTAATATATGTTGCCCCTCTCCACATCAAGGAGTAATTATGTCCTCACAGAGTAATGTGTCAGGGGAATTTTACTCTCAGTGAATTGGCCCAGAATACTGAAATGCCCATTTGAAATATCAAATCTAAAATAAAAGCTTACTATTTTTATGAAACAAGAGAGATTAATGGAAATGCTTTTTATAGCAGTTGCACACACAGGATTAAGTGCCGGACAGCCATCTTCTGGCTTGATGCTTATGTCAGTGTTGCTTGAGAGAGTAAAGTACTAGAGCTAACATTAGCTGCAATACAGTATATGCCAGTGTTTTTCTCATTCTATTCTTCAACGTAACCTGAAGAAAAATATCTAAAAACTAAAAAGGCTGTAGACCTCCCCTGATTTTTGCTCTTTTTAGCTACCATCTTCCCAGTCTCGCTACTGACCTCTGAGGCAAGCCAGATGGGGTTGGCCGTTAGATGTCAAAGAAGTGCTGAAAAGGTGACTTGGGTCTCTGGCAGCCAGACTGGAGTTGGTTTCTGTGCAAAATCTCTGGGGGTTGCTACTTTGCAATTTCTCAGGAATGTTTAATTCTCCTCATCCTTTTGGAGTCTCTCTGGAGGGGTCATAGAGGCCTGTGACATCCCTTAGGGGCACTGCCTAACTAAATTAACATGAGATAACTTTGGACTCTCTTCCAAACAAGAAAATGCAAGGGAGAGAATTTCATTAAAAGCAGAGGACAAGATGATCCAAGTTAATCCCAGCCCTGAGCTGCTGCAGAAATGCCCCATGTTTATATTTTGACTTTGCTTAGTGCTATAGAGTTCACTGGCCATAGTGGGAGCAGTGTTAAGTTCACAACTTGACCTCTGCTGACCAGATCTTAGCCTAATAAAAAAGATAAAATAGAAATGGATAGGGATACTAGAGGGTTTGATTATATATCACACAAATAGCCTCTTTAGATGTCACTGTGTCTAGATCTAATATTAGGCATGAACAGAGTTAATTAAGCTTTTGTATGATCCATTCAAGAAAACAGGAACTCTTCTTTCTTACCCTAACTCTATGAACACATAAATCCAGGCAGGATATTACATGATATAGTAATATAAACCTTCAGTTTGTGTACTGATTTGCATACTGAAAGAGCATAATATAGAGAGAAAGGAGAGTGAATACGGGCAAAATCAAATACTGAGAGCCATTACAAATAACAAGTAGGAAAAGCATGCAGAGCATGGCTCATGGAATTCTTTCCAAAGCCTCTGTGTGTATGTGCGCACGCACAAGCATACACCAGTCTATATCTGCATTGCCTATGTGCATGTGTGTGTGTGTGTGTGCAATCATACGCCAGTGTGTACAGTGTCTGCATTGCCTGTGTGTGGGTGTGGGTGCGTCATGTGAATGTGGTGTTATGTGTGTGCGTGCGTGTGCTCGCGCATGCATGTGTGTAACTTTCTTTAGTATGTTTATCTGTGTTTTATGTGTGAGTGTATATGTATTTTTGTGGGTTGGTATTTCTGGGTGTGTTTGTATGAACATGCATGTTTCTATGTCACCTACTACAAGTACATCAAAATAGAGTGCCAAAAATACCAAAATTCATATACCATATATATCATATGGGACTCAAATAAACACATTTACTAAAAAGCTAAGATGTTTTAACCCCTCCAAAAAATACCATCATAAAACATATTTTTATCAATGTAATACATATACCATTATAATACCCACAGTCCAAGTATACTTTTAATATTGTATGGTGTGTTACTACTAAATGTACTTTCTATTTATTTTTGTTTATTATAAGTTATGAATTATAAATTGTGTTGCCTGGAACTCAAACTGTGGACTTCACTGGCTTAGAGAAACACTCTTGCCACACCACCTGGTCACACTCATCATTGTTCCACGGGTAAAATATTCACTTAGACATGCTTAAACATACAAGGCAAAACATTAAGAGCCCAATTTTCTAAGGCAGTTACAGGGGTAACAGCCCATGTTAGCCGTGTAAATGCCTTAACCGGGATTTTCCAAAGGCATCTATACGGGTAGTGCCTTTGGATAATCCCAGTTAGGTCCCTAACTCACCCAGATGTTATCTGCTTAGCATCGGGGTGTGTTTGGAGCGTGGCGGAGCAGAGGCAGAGAATGGTACTAAGCGGGTATCAGTGATTTTCGATACTGCTCGTTTAGCGCTCTACGCCTTAAAGATAGACGAGGAAAACCCTTGTCTATTTTTGGCGCTGGGGCTAAATGGGCAGTATCGAAAATCACTGCTTCCCGCTTAGCCCCAGCAGCTGCCGGCCTGTGTGGCGGGACCCGGATTTTCATTTCCGTCGCCGTGGAAATGAAAATCCAGGTTAAGGGGGTCAGCGGGCAGGCTATCTGCCGATGTGGTGTATGGCCTACCTAAATGAAAAGCGGGCCCTAAATACTTCTCTTAAAAAAGCTACCATGCAGTACAATATAATATAAAGTTTATAGAACTCCAAAGGTGCAAAACAGGCAACACCCCTATTTTAGGGAGTTCAGCCAGCATACACCCTTGAAAATACCAAACGGCACCCTGACTTCTGGGGAACCAACAAACTGGGGACATTCAAGCCCATATAAAAGCGACAGCTCACTTAAACCTAAACAAACAGCACCCCAGCTTCTAGGTTCAAGTGAGCCACCACTTTTACATGGGCTTGAATGTTCCCAGTTGGCTGGTTCCCCAAAAGCTGGGGTGCTGTTTGTTTGGTATTTTTAGTGGTGTATGGTGGTAGAATTCCCTAAATTAGGGGTGTCGCCTGTCTTGCACCTTTGAGGTTGTATAAACTTTATATTATATTGTCCTGCATGGTAGCTTTTTTAAGAGAAAAGATTTAATGTTTTGCCTTGTATGTTTAAGCAGTCTAAATGACTATTTTACCTGTGGAACAACGATGAGTCTCTAAGCCAGTAAAAGCCACGGTTTGAGTTACGGGTAACACAATTTATAATACATATCTTATAATAAACAAAAATAAACAGAAAGTATATTATTAGTAGTAACACACCATACAATAATATTTCAGGTATACTTGGAATATGGATATTGTAGGGGTTATGTGTATTACATTGATAAAAGTTTCAATGACATCACTCCTATGCCTCTATTCGCTTCATCCACCAGAAGTCTCCTCAGCATTTCTTTCTTGCCAGCAGATGGTGGATGGATTTTCTCCTCTCTGAAGAAAATCTGAGGATTGCGATGAAAAAACTGATTAAACACTCGTGAATGACAACCTTGAGGGTGATTCTCTCACTTGAGCATGATGTGAGAGTCTCCACTAGACTGAGGTCTTTTCAGTAGCCATAAAAGGAGGGAAAATTGGTTGAGCTCCAAGCCCTTATCATGATAAGAGCCTGTTGAGCAGCCACAAATTTAGATTTTTTTTTTTTTAACTCCTCTTATACTTCGGCGTCTGACGTCACTGTTCCACAGACATTCAGCAGCCCAGTAGCCATCATGTGAGCTTGTGTAGCCAATCCGAACAGTAAGGAAGATCTCACTGACAAGAGAACACCTTACTGGGTTAGCTACTTTTAGATAATAGTATACCAGTCTATTTGCATGTTGAGGCCATCAGGATTAACGGTGTTTAAACAAAAAATCCATTTTTGTTCTCTAAGTTGTAATCGCTGTTCTCGATCGCCTCCTCTAGGATCAAGGGGTTCAACATCTATAATACGCCAGCGTAAAGATTCAAACACATGTTGATGTTGCAAGCAGTGTTCTACCATAGGAGCAGAAAGGCATTTTGATCTCAAACGCGAAGCATGTTCAGATAGTCTCAATTTTACAGGTCGAATCGTTCATCCTATATAATATTTTTCACAAGGACAAATTATCAAATAGACAATAAAAGTAGAACAGTCTGTATAGCCACGCAAACAATATGTCTTCAAAGTATGCTTATCTGTCCTGGTTTCTCCTGATATTGTTGAATTGCAATATTTACATTGTTTGCAAGGATAATGTCCATTGATGTCATGTGTATATGCAGGGCGATCTGATACATGTGTGGTCTTCATAATTAAATCTCTTAGATTCGCCTTCCTTGGTTCACATATTTAGATTTGACAGGATCTAGAAGAGTGCAGCAGCCTCACACAACCTCAATACCCTCTCCCTCCTCTTCTGTTCCCCCCTGTTCTCTCCCAAATATTGCAGAAGGCTCTCAGAGGGATCTGTCTGCCAGCCACCTTCAACGCATTGTTGCAAAAGCTAGTGAAACAGTATCATGGGAGTAGAGCTGAGCCCGGCATAGATCCTCTGCCTGGGGTTCTCATGGGGTGAGTACCAAGGCCTGACCTCGTCATTGTCCTTGTTGGAAGCTCCCAATTCAGTCTTGTGGGGCGCAATTCAGGATAGACTGCTGACGTGTGGTGGTTTCCCGCAATTTTCTGCACGCGTTAATAGCATTTTCTCCTACTGTGTGCCTGACGGTTGCACGGTCTGTATGCCCGTTCCGCCCAAGCAGCTGCAATGCGCTTTCCTCTCCTAGCGCCTATAAAGTGCATTGCAGTAAAAGCACAGTTAAAGCATGCCGCCATAAAAGTGCAGTCAATGTGCACTGCAGTAAAAGCGCAGTTAACACGGGCCTTCGGGCTGCCACAGCCTTAGTGCGTGTTGTTGTGATACTTGCCTTAACCCTATGTCTTCTTCCAAGAAATGTTGTTTGACCTATGGCAAGTGAGATGCCTCATCTCCGGATTCTGGACTCTGCTCTTCTGGCATGGTAGTTTCTGAGAAATCCCTGGAGGGCCTGCCCTCCCCTCTTTTTTTCAGCCGGGGGATGCAATAGGGGTTCTGTGGCAGCTGTGCCCACTGGAGATGGGGAACAGCTGGGAGCTGTCTGAGATTTCAACTATGACTTGGATTCAGATGGCTCATTACTGGACTCTATCATCGATGTAGAAGTACCCTCACCATCAGAAGAATGAGGAGGCCAATGTGATCCACCTATTCCAAAAAGGAGGAGCTGGCAGCATTGATTGCCAGGGTCTCATCCACCTTGAACTTGACGGATGCTTCCAGCACTGAGCAGGAGTCAAAAGTACACCCACTCTTTCAAGGGGTACCGTCTTCCCTTCCTGGGTGTGACTAAGGATATGATTCCTAGCTTCAAGGGCCGGAGTGATCATTAGGTGAACTAGGCGGCTACTGACAAATCCCGCCACTGCTGTTTGACTCCTGCCCCCGCTGACTTCCTGTTTGCAAACAGGAAGTCAGCACTGGACCTTAGCAGGGTTGGGAGTCAAACAGCTTTGCAGTGCCGGAGGCTTAAGGTAAGCGCTGCTGTGCTGTTTGAGACCACTGCCACTGCTGCAGGTCCCAGACAGTGATGGCAGCAGCAACAATGGGGGGGGGGGGGAGCAGGACAGGGGCAAGAGCAGGGAAGGGCACGCGGGATGAGGTTCATATAGGGCACCGGCCCTGCTAACTTTCTATATTTCAATCAGATAGTTAGCTATCAAGTTGAAGGTAGAGGATTAAATTGAGCTGGTCAATCTGGTAAATTTTCAAAGGTTTTAAGCTAGCTGGTTAAATCCTCACTTACCTAGCTAGATACATTAGAAAACTGACCTCTACAAATTTATGAGTTGCTAACAGTACTGACTATCAGAGAATTACCTATCTATTGATACACATTAAGACACAGTAATTGAAGAACCTATGGAATAGGCTTTATTTGTTGAAATAGTTGAGAAGTAACCTAAGGTAGCAGAATAATTTCAATATAGCTGGTACCATACTGTAGCACAAATCATTATTATTAGAAAAAACAAAATAAAAGGAGCAGTTGTAAAGGTTAAAAGTTAGATGTTCTTTAAACAAACCATCTTGAAAGTCCAGACTACATGTATTTCACGCATTAGAATGAATAGAAAAAAGGCCAAATGGCTGCAAGCATGGCTAGATTGCAAGATGAAAGAGACTATTAAAGCCCAAAGGACCTCTTTCAAAATTTGGAAAGTACATCCAAACAAAGAAAATAGGAAAGACCATAACCATTGGCAAGTTCAATGCAAAGCATTAATAAGATGGGCAAAAGAGAATTTGGTAAGAAGCCTGCCAGAGGCAAAAACTCAAATTAAAATATTGTTTAAGTGTATTTGAAGCAAGAAGCCCGTGACAGAGTTGGTTGGACCACAAGATTATCAAAGGGTAAAACAGGTACCAAGGGAAGACAAGATCATAGCAGGAAAACAAAATGAATTCTTTACATGGACAATATCAGGTAGCTATATACGCTCAAAATTTCTTTAAGAGCAATAACTGAGAGTTGCATGATCCGAGGCAACATGGTTTTACCAAAGGACGATCTTGCCAAACAAATCTGATTGACCAGAGAACTAGATCAAGGGCATGCGATGGATATGATCTACCTAGATTTCAGCAAAGCCTTTGATATTATTCCTCATAGAAGGCTTATCAATAAACTCAACATCTTGGGGATGGGCCCCAAGATGGTGAACTGGATCAGAAATTGTTTGACTGACAGACGACAGAAGGTGACGGTAAACGGAACTCACTCAGATGAAAGGAACGTGATTAGCGGTGTGCTCCAGGGTTTGGTCTTGGAACCGCTACTGTTCAATATATTCGTGAGTGATATTGCCAAAGGGCTGAATGGAAAAGTCTGTCTTTTTGCAGATCACACCAAAATTTGCAACAGAGTGGACTCCCCTGAGGGAGTGGGGAACATGAGGAAAGATTTACAAAAGCTGGAAGAATGGTCTAATGCTTGGCAGTTAAGATTTAATGTGAAGAAGTGCAGTGTCATGCACTTGGGAAGCATAAATCCAAGGGAATTGTATGCAGTGGGGGCGAGAGATTGATGTGCATGGACCAAGAGAAGGATCTCGGTGTGATTGTTTCTGATGATCTCAAGGTGGCGAAACAGTGTGACAAGGCAGTGGCAAAAGCCAGAAGGATGCTGGGTTGCATACAGAGAGGAATTACCAGCAGAAAGGAAGAGGTACTAATGCCACTGTACAAGTTGCTGGTGAGGCCTCACTTGGAATATTATGTTCAGTTTTGGAGACCGTATCTCGCAAAGGATATAAAGAGGCTGGAAGCAGTTCAGAGGAAGGTGACCAAAATGATTTGGAGCCTGCATCAGAAGACTTATGAGAAGAGACTTGAAGACCTAAATATGTACACTCTGGAGGAGAGGAGGGAGAGGGGAGATATGATTCAGACCTTTAAATACTTAGAGTATTAATGGATAAACAAACCTCTTCCAAATATGGGGAAGCTGTAAAACTAGAGGGCATAACATGAAGCTGCAAGGCAGTAAACTGAAAGGCAATGTCAGGAAATACTTTTTCACTGAAAGGGTGGTGGATGCTTGCGATACCCTCCCGATGGAAGTGGTGGGGGCAAACACAGTGACAGAATTCAAAATGGCATGGGACAGACACAGTGGATCCCTTTATAGCAACAGGATAAAATCAAAATAAGCATAACTGTCTCTTATATCTGAACAAATAGGGGTAACCTACACGGAGTGGTGGGTACACCCCTAAACAAAGACATGGAGAGGGGTGACCTGCACGGAGTGGCACCTACTCTTGCCGCCTTACTGGGCAGACTAGATGGACTATACTGGTCTTTTTCTGCCGTCATATACTATGTTACAAACAAATCTCAGTTCAACATGATGTAAAAGAGCAAAATGACAAACTATAGTAGAAGAAAATCACCAGAATTGGACAGTATATACCCCAGAGTTCTAAAAGAACTCATGAGTGATCTGGGAATCTATAGACTGGTGAGCCTGAAAATGGTGCCAAGCCAAATCGTAGAAACTATTCTGAAGCACAATTTTGCTGGCCATCTGGATAGACACAGATTAATGGGCAGAGCCAACATGGATTAAGCCAAGGGTTTATCTTGATTTACCAATCTGTTAGTCATGGGATCTCTACTGGGATCAGGGAAGGATTTTTCTTGGACTGGTGAGTGATAGTTACTTGTAAATCAAAAAATAATAAATGGTCTGGAAAAGCAAGCAACAAGTAAGGAGAGAACATCTGCAAGCAAAACAAAATTACTCAGCATAATTAGATCATGACTGTGGGGAAATTGCCAGAAGATCTTCTGAACTGGGGGACTGAGTATCTACATAGCAGATAAAATATAACGGCCGGCATTCTGTCCCATGAATAGCGGGGTTCGATGTGCGGGCCAGACGTCCAATCCATGATTAGATGCTGGCCTCGATTCCACCTTCAGTGCTCACCACATGTACAGAGCATCTGTGCAGGGAGTGCTGTACATGGGCAAGAGGGAGAGGAGTGGAGGCAGAGTGAGGGAGTGGCCAGCTGCCGGGACGTACAGGGCCTATTCAGGACAGGCCCCCTGTACATCCAACCAGCACACAGATGCATGCCTGGCTTATTCCACCCCGAAGGTGGAATAAGTCTTAGGTGCCCCCCACATCATGCGCCACCCCCCCCCCGCACCACAGTCCTATGACCACACTGTGCCCTTGCAGCCACGATCTGGCCCACAGCGGCCACCGGTGATGGTTGGACAATGGGCTGCAAGGGCAGGTGTAAGCCATGGCATTGTGAGCCATCCTGTGGATGGCTTGTTGCTATGGTGCCAGGACACCATTGCTCCCTTGCACCAGCAATGGCGTTCTAGTGTCGGGACGGGCAGCTCCCCATACATCGATCTGCTTGGCATACGGGAAGCACCCGAATGTCTATGTCCTCGATTCTGCCGTTGTGGGTAAGTCTGGGCCATGTGGCGGCAGAATCAGGTATATCTCCGGCACATCTACGTGTTGGGTGTGCAGGGCGGCCAGATGTGTGAGGATCAGAATCGGCCTCAATGTGGATAAGTGATGCATATTAGGAATAATAATTCAAACTACATGTACAGAATGTTAAGTTCCATATTAAGCATCATGATCCAGGAAAGAAGATTCTGGGGAAATCGCGAAAAATACTTTGGAATCCTCAGTTTAGTGTGCGGCAGCAGTCACAAAAACAAATGGAAAATTATATACTAGGAAGGGGGATGGAAAATAAAATGAAGGCTATCATAGCAGCTCTGGTGGAAGATTAGCCATGTAGCTGAGTTTTCAATCTGTTAAAAACTCAGCTGCATGGCTAATCTTCCACCAGTGTCGCTATGTTCATGTCTCCCCTCTTCTCAAGTCACTTCATTTGCTCTCTATCCGTTTCCACATCTATTTCAGACTTCTACTACTGACCTATAAGTGCCTTTATTCTGCGGTTCCTTACTACCTTCCCTTTCTCACTGTATCTCTCCCTATACCCCTCCTTGGAAACTCCGCTCTTCTGGCAGATCCCTTCTATCTGGGCCCTTCTCTTCCACTGCCACCTCCAGACTTCGATCTTTCTACCTTGCTGCTCCTTATGCCTGGACAAACTATTGAGTTTGTATGTTAGGCTCCATCTGTGGCCTTGTCAAATCCAGGCTAAAAACTCACTTCTTTGAGACTACTTTTGGATCCTGATCCCCTTAGTCTCCTGGTTCACCTCCTATTTGTTTCCTTACCATTTCCCTAGACATATATATCCTAGTCCCCAGTTGCAGTATTGTCTGTTCTGATTAGACTGTAAGCTATTATGAGCAGAGGATTGTCTCATATATATCTCTATACAGTGCTGCGTATGCCTTGTAGCACTATACAAATAATAAGTATTTGGAGCAATAGTAATAGTACCTCTATATCAATCCATGCTATGACTGCACCTTAAATATTATGTGTATTTCTGGTTGCCTCATTTCAAAACTATATAGTGGACAACCTTCTACCACACTTCAACTACAGCTCCAATGACCTAGACACCATTAGTCTGCCACTGGAACCAATCAATAAATGCAATCGCTAAAATACCACAATGCAACACTAACCGCAAACACCGCACCTCTGCACCCTAGTACTCTTAAAGATCTATGGACCACAAAACATACACTTAGACGACTAAAGAGAAGCTGGAGGAAATCAAAAACCACCCATGACCTCAACGCCTACATGCGCGAACTGCATCATTTCCGACTCTAGTAACCAATAAGAAAAAGTTCTATCATACCAAACTCATTTCAAAATCACTAAACTGACCAAGAGAACTATTTCAAATTGTGAAATCTTTGCTCAAATCCCCCACCCAAAATGACACAGACCCCACATCCTCCCCACAAACCATGGCCGACCACCTCCAAGCTCAAGTCTCTCTGAGAAACTACACCACACCACCAGACACCAAACCACCGACCCTGCCACCACCACTTGGAACTCCTTCACACCTGAATCCCCAGAACACCTACAAAACATCATCACTGACCTGAACATCACAACCTTCCCACTTGACCCATACCCTGTCAGCCTGATCAAGACATCCCACACTGAACTACTCCCCATCATACACAAAATCACACAGCTCTCCCTCTCTCATGGACACATGCCTGCTGACCTCAAGAATACTTGCATCCATCCCATAAGGAAAGTCACTGGTCTAGACCCCAAACTGCCCTCCTCAACAGGCCCATCGCCAGCTTACCACTCCTTGCAAAGATCATCCAAAAATCGGTTCCACTCCAACTGCAAGCTCACATCAACAAACACCCCACTTGACCTGCAACAGTTTGGATTTAGATCTAATCACGGTGTGGAAACATTACCAGCTGCCCTTTTAGACAACCTTATCAAGGGCACAGAGACAGTGCACCAAGGCTTCATAATGTTCTTTCTTGGCATCAAGGCTACCTTCTATTCAGTACCACACCTGTTCTGCTTCAATGTCTACAATCACTGAGTCTAACTGGTACGGCTCTAAAATGGTTTAAATGTTATCTTGCTGACCGCAAACAGCATGTCAATATAGCAGGAAAGCACTAAGCTCCTTACACCCAACAATAGGGAGTTGACGTTATGCTCTACATGCCGATCTCCACCACCAAACCGACATACACCTCCCTCTCAAGATGCTTTGCTGCTGTTACACAATGGTTGCCAGATCAGAACCTCTTCATGAGTCACAGGAAGACAGAGACCCTCTTCGTCTCCAGAGACATGAACTACGCCCCACCACTCACCATAACAACAGCTGGAACCAAACTGAAAGTACAATCCCAAGTGTGATATTTAGGCATAACTCTAGACCAGACCAGAGTGGAGGAGTAGCCTAGTGGTTAGAACACAGGCTTGGTAACCAAGCAACCAGGGTTCGATTCCCACTAGCACTCCTTGTGGCCTTGGACAAGTCACTTAACCCTCCATTGCCTCGGAAGAAAGGCCTGGCAATCTACTTCCGGTGACACTGCCAAGAAAACCCAGGAGCTTCTGGGTCACCAGGAGTCAGGACTGACTCGAAGGCACACATTGCATTTTTTTGCTAGACCAGCACCTATCCTACCTCCCACATATCAACATCACCACAAGAGCCATATACCAAAAAATAAAAATGGTACAACAATTCAGAAACTTACTGGACCATCAAAGTTACCGTGCCATTTTTCAAGCACTGATCGCACCACATATAGACTACTGTAACATTATTTTACATGGCCTGCGGAACTATATACTCCATCCATCACAACTAGCTCAGAACACCGCCACCTGTATGCTTTCCAACTCCAACTCATTATCCAAATCCTTCAACAACTACACTGGCTCCCGATTAAATCAAGAACAAAATTCAAAGCTATCCTAACCATTTTCAAGGCTTCTCATGGACTCTCTTAATCTTACCTTCACTCCCTTCTGTGCCAACCCCCCACCAACACATTAAGGAGAACACAGCACCAAAATACCCTATGCATACCCTCTGCGAATGCCATGACCAAACAATCCACTTCCAACAGGGCCTTCTCCCTTTATGCACCAACCATACGGAACTCCTTACTCCCTGACCTACATGCAACATCCGACCTCATAGATTTCAGAAGGAAATTAAAAACCTATCTTTTCCGAGATTGCTTTGATGACACTGGCTCACCTTCCTCCTCCCCATGCACCTCTCCCCCCTCCCAAGCACCTCCCCTCTCCCCACATCCTCATCCTTGTATAACATATGCCTATGTAAAGAGTGGAGGAGTAGCCCAGTGGTTAGAGCAACAGCCTAACATCCAAGAGATCAGGGTTTGATTCCCATTGGCACTCCTTATGATCTTAGGCAAGTCACTCTACTCTCCATTGCCTTGCAAGAAAAGGCCTGGCAATCTATTTTTCCAGTCATGCTTAGCCAAGAAAACCAAGGAGTTGTTGGGTCGCCAGGAGTCAGCACTGACTTGATGGCACTTTAAAAAAAAATGTAAAATACATATATGTAAATGTGTTCTCGGCAATACTAACCCTGCCTCAAAGTTAGCTACTGTTCTATACTGTTCCTGCACACTGTTCTTATACACCATATTTAATGTACTTTCCTAATGAGTTCTCTGTAAACTGACTTTATGAATAGACAGTATAAAAACCACTTAAAATAAATAAATAAAATAGAATAAATGCAGAGAAAGGCAACCAAATTTTAAAGGGGATAGAGCAGATCCTTCAGGAATAAAAGCTAAGCAGGTTAGAGCTTTTAGGTTTACAGAAGACAGAACTCTATAAAATCATAAGTGGAGTAGAACAAATCAACAGGAAGGAATGTTTACTCTTTCAAATAGTACTAAGACTAGGGGACATGCCATGAAATTAATAGACAATACTTTTAAAACAAATCACTCAGTGTACAATTAAGCAATGGAATTTGATGATAGAGGATGTAGTGTAACCAGTTAGCCCAGATAAGTTCCTAGAGAAAAAGTAAAGAAGGCATTATTTGTCATGTTTACTTGGGAAAGCCTCTACTTATTCTAGGTTATAAACAAAAAGGATTTGATCTATTACATGGAGCGGTGGGTTCACCCCTAAACAAAGATATGTGGAGTGGTGGCCTGCACAGAGCGGCAGGTGCACCTACTCTTGCAATCTTAATGGGCAGACTAGATGAACCATACTGGTCTTTATCTGCCGTCATTTACTATGTTACTACATTTGTGACCTGGATTGGCCACTGTTGGGGAAAGAATGCTGGGATTGATGGACCTTTGGCATTTATCTTCTAATAGTCTTCTTCTTATTACACTGGTCAACACCGAAATCGTTACTGACTTTAAAAGGCCCTAATCTGTAGTATGTTGGTGAGCTGAACATGAATATGACATTAAAACAGTTTTATTGGCTCTCATTTTGAAGATATTGCATGTAGTTCATTTTTGATGTTTCACCGTGTAAATTTATCCAGTAGGACATCAACAACATCCCAAATAAGCCTTGAATGATGTAATATTGCAACACATTGCATAATACCAGCATACACACATCATCCAGAGTTGATTGCATCATTTTCTGATGCAATGCAATACTTCTGCCAGACGGCTGCTGAAGCCATCTGACGTCAGCAGTGTACTATACACAGTCGGAAAGGAAAGTAATCTGGTATTCTGTTCCGATATTGAAAGCCTCATGAATGCCTTAAAAATCACTCATGACCCACAAGACTGGAGACTATTTATGGACTCTTCGAAACTGAGTCTGAAGGCTGTGCTTTTGAACAATGGAAACCATCTTCCATCTATTCCAGTAGCGCATGCCGTCCACATGAAAGAGACATCTACTGACTTTCATTAACTATAACAAGTACAGCTGGCACCTCTGTGGTGACTTGAAGGCAGTTGCCCTTTTAATGGGACTGCAGCAGGGATATATAAAATACATGTGTTTCTTATGTGAGTGGGATAGCCGAGCAAGGGATTGGTACTACTTGCAGAAGGAATGGAATCGCAGACAAAATGTAACAATTGGAGAGAAGAATATCCAGCACCCAGCTCTGGTTGAGGCTCACAAAATCCTGCTACCACCCCTTCACATCAAACTAGGTTTGATGAAAAACTTTGTGAAAGCGATGGGCCGCACTTCGCCAGCTTTCCGATACCTGCATGAAAATTTCCCTCCACTCAGCGAAGCAAAGATTAAAGAGGGAGTTTTTGTGGGTCCTCAGATTCGGGAGCTCTTCAAAGATGACCGGTTCAACAACTTGCTGCAGGGTGATGCGAAACAAGCATGGAATGCTTTTCGCCTAGTGTCAACAAACTTTCTCGGGAATGTTAGGGCAGAAAACTACAAGGAACTAGTAGAAGACATGCTGATGCAGTATCAGAAAATTGGCTGCAATATGTCTCTAAAGATCCAATTCCTTGATTCCCATCTCGATTTCTTTCCTGACAACTGTGGTATGGTTAGTGATGAACAGGGCGAACGTTTTCACCAGGATATCACAACGATGGAGCGAAGATACCAGGGAAAATGGTCCACTACAATGCTGGCTGACTACAGCTGGACACTCCCCAGAGAAGCTCCCGAACAGCTGTACAAGAGACAGGCGAAAAAATCTAAGTAGTCTATGACTTGGTTTTTTACAGGTATTAACCGAAGGCCTATTATATTTGCTATTGACATGCATTTCGTGATGTAAACATTAATTCTTGTAGATTACAAAAAAAATAGAGCCAACTTTGCAATTTCACTGTCATATTCGTGTTCAGCATATAAAAATCGATAAGAAATGACTATTTTTATTTCAGTAACATGACTTTTGTAAAGATTTGTTGACCAGTGTTATTTATATAAGAATACCAGTTTTCAGTGGTGTGGTGCAGGGATCGATTCTTGGTCCAGTTCTTTTTTTTAATTTATAATTTTTATTATTATTTTTCAAACATTTACACATGTTACAGGCCATTACTTTTCTTTTAACAAATATTAATATCCATTTCCACCTCTACTCCACTATTATAATAAATATCAACCTAAACCTTGACTCCTACTTTACTTTATAATTACAATTAGTTAACCCTTCCATCTCCCCCCTCCCTCACCCTTACCCCCCCTTCAGCTCCCCACCCCTTTAACTCATCTACTTCCCCACATATTTGTTCCACTCTCTTCCTTCTCCACTTTTCATACCACTGCCACACTTTTTTTGATATTTACTAATCCTATGCCTTTGATGTTCTTCAATCACACAAAAAACCCACAGCTGTTCCAACTTACATACCACTTCCTTTAGTGCAGGTACATCAACATTTTTCCACCTTCGTAAGAGACTCATATGTGCTGCCAGAATAACATACCCAATAAACTTCCCTTGATCTCCTTCCCCTTCTACCGCCCCCTCATTGAGCAATACCTTTGCTGGCGTTAATTCTATTAATATTCCTGTAATTTCTTCACATAAACATCCTATCTTCCCCCAATAATCCTTCACTTTTGGACATTGCCACATCATATGCATTTGATCCCCTCTCCCACCACACTTCTTCCAGTATTCGCTCGGACTTTCAGGAAATATTGCCTGTATTTTCGTTGGTGTCCAATACATCCTAAACCTCACCTTTAAACTATTTTCAAGCATAGGGGTACCTCTGGCCAACTGGTGTGTACGTACATATATGTGCACCCAACGCTCATCATTCCAAAGTCCCGAAATATCCTCTTCCCACCTCTGTTGCCATTTCATTTTTTCTCTCCCCTTTGTAAGAGCATTTTATAAAGCTTTGAAATTACCCCTTTCTGTGTCCACTGTTTCTCCATCATCTCTTCAAATTTTGTAGGTTCACTTTCCATATCCGCTTTTACCTCTTTAGAATTTAAAAAATACCACATTTGTATATATGCATATTGATCCTTTTTTCTAATTTATATTCATGTTGTAACTCTTCAAATTTTTTAATTCCCCCTTCTTTCCACATCCATTGTCCTAATCGATCTATCCCTTTTTCTCACCAACTTTGTATCACCTTAACATCCACCCCAGCTCCTTATTTCCTATTGCACCAATAAGTGTACATCTTGAATAGTTCCCCCCCCCCCAAAAAAAAGAAACACTTTCCACTTTCTCCAAACTTGGAACATAAGCTCCTGGAATGGATTTTCATGCCCTATACACTCTCTCCATCCCCCTAGATCCCAAATTCTCCTCTCCTTTTGCTCTTTTCCCCCTGCTTCCATTTGTACCCAGCTTAACATAAGAACATAAGATATGCCATACTGGGTCAGACCAAGGTCCATCAAGCCCAGTATTCTGTTTCCAACAGTGGCCAATCTAGGTCATATGTACCTAGCAGTTTCCCCAAGGGACACAGGTTCCACAATGCTTGTATTGGTTCAAGCATTGATATCCTGGGTCCCTTCTTAATAATGGTTTATGGACCTTTCCTCCAGGAACTTGTCCAAACCTTTTTTAAACCCAGCTACACTAACAGCCTTTACTACATCCTCCAGTAACAAAACCTCTACCCCGTCCCACCAGGCAAACAAGGCTCTCAATTGTACTGCTTTGAAATATTTCATCAAACATGGTACTCCCAACCCTCCTTCCTCTCTTACTTGATATAGCATCTCCCTTGCTACCTTGGGACGCTTTCCTTCCCAAATAAATTGCATAATCATGTTCTGTATCTTCCCTATCTCCTTTCTGGATACTCTACATGGTAAGGATGTGAACATGAACAACAGTCTCGGCAATATATTCATCTTCACAGCCACTATTCCACCCAACCAGGACAACCTTATCCCCCCCCCCCACCTCCCTAAATCTACTCTAATGGATTCTATCAACATCTTATAATTCCATTGCTTAATCTGATTTATCGGTTTTCCCAATTGTATCCCCAAGTATCAAAACTGCTGTCTTACCCATTTAAAATTAAAATGTGTCTTCAATCTTTCCTCTAGGTCTCCTTTCAAATTATACCCCAAAACTTCGGTTTTATTAGAATTAATTTTATATCCTGCTACTCCACTAAATTCTTTTATAAGACTCATCAAGATTGGCATAGTAGTTAGAGGTTTTGTCAATGAAAATATAACATCATCTGCAAAAAGCGCTATTTTCTCGTCCTCTCCTACAACTACTCCTTTAACATCCCCATTCTTTCTAATCACTTCTGTCAATGGTTCAATTATCAATGCAAACAGGAGAGGTGATAAGGGACATCCCTGTCTCGTCCCCCTCTCTAAATTAAACGGTCCAGTTCTTTTTAACATTTTTCTAACTGATATTGTGGAAAAACGGTCTGGAAGGGTATGCCTCTGCAATATGGTAGACAACAAACATAGAAACATAGAAAAATGATGACAGAAAAAGACCACATGGCCTATCTAGTCTGTCCTTCCATATCAACAACTACAACAGTCCCCGTGTTTGTCCCATAGAACAAAACCTGGTCCACTGGCAGGACACAAACCCACAACCTTCTACTTCTGTATACAGTGACTATACACGGTGCGCCACAAGAAGGAGTAAATAACATAAGAGGGAACTGTAAACTTGAAGAGTGGTCTAGAACAGGGGTCTCCAACTCCGGTCCTGGAGGGCACAAACCAGTCAGGTTTTCAAATGGTCCCTAATGAATATGCATGAGATAAATGTGAATACAATGGGGGCAGTGCATGCAAATATATCTGATGCATGTTCATTACAGAAAACCTGAATACCTGATTGGTTTGTTGTCCTCCAGGACCGGAATTGGAGACCCCTGGTCTAGAATTTGCTAGCTATATTTAATACTAAAAAAATGCAGAGTCATGCATAGAGGTTGCAAAAATCCAAGGGAGAAATACAGTATAGGAGGTGAAGAACTTCTGTGAACAAAGAGCGGGCCCTGATCTTCTGGTGGCCAAACAGGTAGAAAAGGAGACAGCAAAACCAAGAATGGAGGAGTAGTCTAGTGGTCAAAGCAACTGCCTAGTACTAAGAAGATTAAGGGTTTGATTCCCACTGACACTCCTTGTGACCTTGGGCAAGTCACTTTACCCTCCATTGCCTCAGAAAAAAAAGGCCTGGCAATCCACTTCTGGGCCAAGAAAACCCAGAGGCAGCTGTGTCACCAGGAGTCAGCACAAAAAACAACAGAAAAATGCTTGGGTGCAGCAAGAAGAAGGAGGTGGCTGTGCCTCTGTATAAATCTTTGGTGAGACCTTATTTGGAGTACTGTGTGCAATTTTGGAGACCACACCTTCAAAAGCATATAAACAGCATGGCGTAGAGATGGTGTCTACCAAAATGGTCAGTGGGCTCCTTCATAAGGCATATGGGGATAGACTTAAAGATCTCAATATGTATACTTTGGAAAAAAGGCAGGAGAGGGAGATATGATAGAGATATTTAAATGCCTCTCTGGTATAAATGCACAGGAGGTGAGCCTCTTTCAACTGAAAGTCTTGGAACAAAGGGGCACAGGATGAATGTGAAAGAGGATGGACCTGGGAATAATATGAAGAAATAAATCTTATTTTTTTAATGTATGTAACATTTAATATTATAACTAAGTAATACATTTATGGAGAAAAATGGCATCAGTAAAGAAAAAAGACCATAAATAGGAAATACATTTTTTAACACGCCAACAAAATAAAAAACTGAAGTTACATTCTAGTCCCCAATAGTGAAAGAAATTTTCTTTTTATAGAAAGGGTGATGGATGAATGGGATTTAGCCTCTCAGAGGAGGTGGTGGAGATAAAAACTGTATCTGAATTCAAGAAGGCATGGGACAAGCACAGAGGATCTCTAAGGGAGAGGAAGGGAATTGTATTTGTTAGATTTATTTAGTTACTTAATATTTAGCTCACACCTTTCCAGTAGTTTTTCAAGGTAAGATACAATCGGGTACTGTAGGGCTTACAATCTAAGTTTATTCCTGAAACAAACGAGGGTTAAATGACTTGCCCAAGGCCACAAGGAGTATCAGTGGGATTTGGACCATGGTCTTTCTGATGCCAGGCTACTGCCCTAACCACTAGGCTGCTCCTCCAAAGTTAGCTGGTATTGATAGGCAGACTGGAGAGCTTTATTTACAATAATTTTCTATGTTTCTGCAATCCTACTAGGCATATGCACTGCTTTACAGAAAATATAAGATTGCAAAATGTAGCCTGTGATATCCTATACATATATATACAGAGTGTAAAACATGTATACAGACTTCTAGAATGCACATGAGAAATGTAGACTAAAGGCCTGATTCACTAATGGGCCTTTCTGCTAAGCTGAATTAAAGATTTATAAAGTCCTGCCTAGTGAAGGTGCACCTATATTTGTGGTCAACATTATTGGCACCCTTACATTTTAGGTATGTTATGTACAATATCCTGAGAAATTTAGTAACATGGTATATGATGGCAGATAAAGCGTAGTTACTCACCTGTAACAGGTAATTCCTGGGAACAGCAGGAATTTAGCCTTCACATATGAGTGATGTCGGTACTGACGTAGTCCACGCGGGAACGCTTCCCAGCGTCCAATAGGAAAGCTTTTGGGAGCATCCCACTGCCCCTCGCAGCTGCCTTCCCGCCTTTCCAGCTCTCCCTCCTCTCCCTCAGTCGAGTTTGTATCTGAGATAAAAGGAGAGAAGGAGAAGAAGAAGAATACCTACAACTCCTAGGGGAGGAGGATGGGCTGTGAAAATTTAATTCCTGCTATTCCTGGAGATCACCTGTTACAGGTGAGTAACTACCCTATCTCCAGGAACAAGCAGGAATGTAGTCTTCACATATGGGACTCCCTAGCTCGGAGATGCCAGAGAGATGACCTCAGAGTTGGCTGTGGAATCACAGGAATAATTAAGGAGGTCATGTATCCTCCAAGGATGTCTGGTATCGAAACCAGGGATGGAGGCTAGGAGTTGATATAAGTCTGAAAAAGATGCTAGAGAACAACTTGGCCAAACAAGGCATCCCGACTGGAGTCCTTGTCCAGGCAATAGTGAGCAGCAAAAGTGTGGACAGAAGACCAAGATGCTGCTTTGCATATCTCATCAATCGCTACAGACCGTAGTCTCGCCCCCTATTCCACCTATTCCACCTATATCTGGCTCGTGTTTCCTCCTCCCCTCCCCTGCCTTTTAATCCGTCTTATTTTTTTTTAAGTTATTATTTTTATTGCTTTTACAATTTTGTTTTATCAGTTTTACTGTCTTACTGTTTTGCTCTCTCTTTATTCTCTGCTATTTCTTTTGCTGTTCTATTATTTTTTGGCGTTCTTTTCTTCTTCCTTTCTCAGCAGCTGTCACATTTTATGATTGTACACCGCCCTGACGCTTTGGCCTGGGCGGTCTATCAAGTGTTTTAATAAAGATAAAGATAAAGATAAAGATAAAGATTTGCCATAGAAGCAGCCATGGCCCGAACATTATGTGCAGTGACGTGACCCTCAAGAGAATCTCCTGCCTTTTCATAAGCAAAGGAGATGCAGTCTGCTATCCACTTGGAAAGTGTACGTTTGGATACTGGCAACCCCAGGTGACTCGAGTCAAAGGAGATGAAAAGTTGGGAAGATTTTCTGTGCTCTTGATTTTTTTTATTTATTTATTTTATTTACATTCTCTTATATACCGCGCTATTCTGCATCAGTGCGGTTTACATTGAACAAGCTGAAATTACATTGAACAGGGCATTATAACTTCGAGATAACTATTTTACAGGGAACATGGGCTATGGAGGGTTAAGTGGCTTGCCCAAGAACACAAGGAGCACCTATGGGACTAGAAACCCCAGTCCTTCCAGCCCAAGGTTGCTGTCTTTTAGTGGGATTTGAACCCCCGACCTTCCGGCCTGAAGTACCTTGCCCCAACCACTAGGCCACTCCTCTTCTCTGGAGATAAAAAGCCAAGGCACATTTGCAATTCAGAGTGTGAAGGGCTGCCTCTGCCCTAGAGGAATGAGGTCCAGGGAAAAAGACAGGAAGGTAGCTGACTCCTGGGTATCGGCCGATTCATCATCCGACGAATCGGAATCCGAAGACTCAAAGTATCAACGGGTAGGGTGTTCCCGCTCTGCGCATACTCGGTACCGATCAAAACCAGTAGCTGAGGCTTGCAGCACCGGAACCTCGGTACCGGAAACGGATTTGAAGGCCAGCATGGGTAGTAGTATGGTAAGCAGCAAAAAACTCGATGCGGGTTGTGTCGGTACCAGAGCCGGTACGGATGCCTATGAAATTGATTGTAAAGGTTTTACTGGTACTGAAGCCGCCAGTAAGGCCGCTAACTCTGCTCGATGGCCAGGATGCATTGAACTATGGAGCTTGCCGATGCTTGGGTATTGGTACCAGGATTGTGCACCATGATCCCTAAGCTTGGCACCAGGTGCTCTCTAGAGTTGGAGGTCTCGGGGCATCCTGAGACTCCGCTAAGGCTTTGGAGAAATGTCCTCCCGCTGGGTTTGTTTGGCCGGTGTATCCCCCTCCAGGGTAACACCTCAGGCATCTCAATGCTTAGGAGGAGATCTACCCTTGGATGGCTGGCCTGTCTTCGATGAAGACTTAGGTTTCGATACCAGAGATCCTTGGGAGGCAGATGAAACTCTCAATGATGTCGCTAAAGATACTGCATTGGAGGCAAAGAGGGTGCCCAGCTGTGCAGCTCGATTCTGTTGGCCTCTCTTTGTCATCTTCCTACAAACAGGACATTCTGACGGTTGATGATTGTATCCTAAGCATTTTAGACACCAGTCATGGGTGTCTGTGGCCGAAATGGTACCGCCACATTTGGAACACTATTTAAAACCACTGGATGGTTTCTCCATTTTGTCTGTGACAAATGGGGAGGCCAAAGCCTAAGATGGTGTCGATGCACCTGAAGGAAAGAAATAATTCTTTCCCTCACAGAAGATTTTTTTTTTTTTTTGAAGAAAGAAAGAAAGAAAGAAAGCACCGACAGAGGTCGGTACCAGTGTTGAAGGGAAGACGGACATGACCACAAATAATAAGAAAGGACTAATTTTCTGCAGTGACGGGAGTTGCTTCTTGTCGGCTCCATAGAAAATGAAGAACTGAGGAGGGAGAGCTGGAAAGGCAGGAAGGCAGCTAAGCAGGTGCAGTGGGATGCTTCAAAAGCTTTCCTACTGGACGCTGGGGAGCATTCCCACGTGGGCTCTGTCAGTACCAACATCACCCATATGTGAAGACTACATTCTTGCTCGTTCCTGGAGACAGACCATCATGGTCCAGCTAGTCTGCCCAACAAGATGGCAAGAATAGGTGCACCTGCTACTCCATGCAGGCCACCCCTCCCTATGCCTTTGTTTAGGGGTGTACCCACTGCCCCATGCAGGTCACCCCTATTTCTTGAGATAGCAGAGACAGTTAAGGTTATTTTGATTTTATCCTGTTGCTATAAAGAGATCCACTGTGTTTGTCCCATGCCATTTTGAATTCTGACACTGTATTTGCCCCCACTACTTCTATCGGGAGGGTATTCCAAGCATCCACCACCCTTTCAGTGAAAAAGTATTTCCTGACATTGCCTTTCAGTTTACCCCCTTGCATTTTCATGTTATGCCCTCTAGTTTTACAGCTTTCCTGTCTTTGAAAAAGGTTTGTTTGTTCATTAATACTCCTTAAGTATTTAAAGGTCTGTATCATATCTCCCCTGTCCCTCCTCTCCTCTAGAGTATACATATGTAAGTCTTCAAGTCTCTTCTCATATGTCTTCTGGCGCAGGCACCAAATCATTTTGGTCGCCTTCTTCTGAACCATTTCCAGTCTTTTTATATCCTTTGCGAGATATGGTCTCCAAAACTAAACAGAATATTCCAATTGAAATAGTCCACTGTGTCTCATCATAATATTTTAATAGGATGTTCAAAGGTATACAACAAAAAAAGATGTCTGTACAACTTGAACGTAGTAATTTATGAGAAAAAAAACGAAATATGACCTAGACAGGATTAATGGCACCCTTTGCTAATATTTGGTTGCACAACCTTTGGAAGTGATGACAGGCTCCAAATGTTTCTTGTAGCTATCTATAAGGTTCGTACATGCGACTGCTAGTAGTTTCTCCCACTCTTCAACTGCAATTTGTTCCAGCTCATGAATGTTTCCAGGATTCCTTTTACCAATCACAGATTTCAGCTCTTTCCAAAGGTTCTCAATTGGACTGAGACCAGAACTCACTGCTAGCCAGTTTAAAACGGTCCATTTTTTCCTTTTTAACAATTCTTTTATACTTTTTGAGGTATGTTTTGTGTCATTGTCCTGCTGGAAAACACATGACTTTCGATCCAGACCTAGCTTTCTGACATTAGGTAGCACATTTTGCTCCAAAATACCTTGGCAGTTCTCTGACTTCATGATTCCTTTAATTTGTTTCAGGCCTCCAGTCCCTGCGGCAGCAAAACAGCCCCAAAACATTATGGAACCTTTACCATAGTTAACTGTAAGAAGGATGTTTTTTCCTTTATAAAATTTATTTCTTCGCCTGTACAGTTGTGGCCAACTTTATTGGCACCCTTGCATTTTAGGTATGTTGTGTACAATATCTTGAGAAATAATTGGAAATAATTCAACTGTATGTCATCATTATATTTTAATAGTATCTTCAAAAATATACAACCAAAGAAAGATATCTGTTCAACTTGGATGTAGTAATTTCTGAGAAAAAAACAAAATATGACCTAGACAGGATTAATGGCACCCTTTGCTAATATTTGGTTGCACAACCTTTGGAAGTGATGACAGGCTCCAAATGTTTCTTGTAGCTATCTATAAGTTTTGTACATGTGTCTGCTGGTAGTTTCTCCCACTCTTCAACTGCAATTTGTTCCAGTTCATGAATGTTTCCAGGATTCCTTTTACCAATGGCAGATTTCAGCTCTTTCCAAAGGTTCTTGATTAGATTGAGATCAGGACTCATTGCTGTCAGTTTGTTCCATTTGTTCTTTTTTAATGATTCTTTTGTACTTTTCCATGTATGTTTTGGGTCGCTGTCCTGCTGGAGGACCCATGACCTTGGACCCAGACCTAGCTTTTTGACACTAGGTAGCACATTTCACTCCAAAAAACCTGGTAGTCCTCTAACGTCATGATTCTTTTAATACATTCCAGGACTCCAATTCCTGAGGCAGCAAAACAGCCCTACAACCTTATGAAACCTCCATCATATATAACTGTAAGAAGGGTGTTTTTCCTTATAAGCTTCATTTCTTCACCAATAAATGTATCACTGGTCTATATTGCCAAAGAGTTCAAGTTTGGTTTCATCTGTCCACAGAACAGTTTCCCTTAAGGAATGTGGTTTCTCAAGGTGGGTTTGGGTAATGATCAGGTGTCCCTTTTTATGTCTGTCTTTGAGCCTTCACCCATAAAAATTGTCTTTTTTTAGTGCATGGGGTATAGTGCAGGTTGAAACCACCACTCCAGATTGAACCAGGTCAGCTTTAAGTTCATTGGATGTAGTAGGTCGTGTTTGCACTAACCCTTGAAGGCTTCTTAGATCAATTTTCCTCTTCCCACCATGTCTTGGGAGGTCCTTGACAGTTCTATGAGCAGAAAACTTCTTAATAACATTGTGAACTGTAGACACAGGAATCTCAAGGTCTTTGGAGATGGCCTTCTATGCCTTTGAAGTTTGATGTTTGGTGATAATGGCTTTTCTGTTGGTCTCAGGCAGCTCTCTTGGTCTTCATCATTGTGAAAATGGAACAGGGAGTGAATGTGGCCATTTTAAACATTAGAGCCATCATTCATTGGTTGATTCAAGTCATGCAGGTACTAAGAATTTATCATAGATGCATCTAATTTTACTACAATGGGAATGTGGTTCTTCTGTTCAAACTGATTTGAATTGTTTATAAAGATGCCAATAATCATGTCCTCAAAAAATGTGTATACACTCCAAATATATCACCAGTCTCGTTTAAGATATTATAAATTCACTTCAAATTGGTGCTAAGGCAAATGACAATGCACTTATGTATTCAAACACACAGGTCTCAGATCAAAGGGAAAAAGGTGGCCAACAATGACCAACAATACTCCCAAAATAACATCAACGACCTGATTTATATAATGTTGTGCATAAATCACTTTTCCTTTGCCCACATGAAGATAATATTAAACTACTTTTCTCAATCCAATGATAAAATCAAACAGTTGTAGGTAAATCAGAATGGCTTAAGTTGTTGTACAATACAAGCCCGCTGCTCTCACAAAAATAGCTTCACTGATTGTGATAACGCCAACTTGACAAATAGCTTCTTTGCTTATTATAGCGCCAACTTGCTTATGACCCAACGCCGTTCATAGACACTGTCATCGCGTTTCTCCTTGCGGTTCTTCAGGGGTACCGATTCTCTAGCCAAACTCCCACATTAACAGCTCTGTTCTGAAACATACTGTAAAAAGACAAATGTGTCACCTTTCCCAACCAAGACTACTACACCCATGTTAACAAACCTACTTACTAAATAATACCATCTCACTTACAGAATGCTGCCCGCGTTCAAAATCTCATACTTCCTCTGCTATTTTACCATCAAGCTTAACCGGTGAAAAACGCCGCGCATGCAGAGTAACTCCCATGCCTTCCTTTTAAACGCAATCATCCACTCGTAAGGGTTCCTGCCAGTTCTCATGTCCTGGCAGTGTCCCAGTTTTTATACTATTTCCTACTATTTTCTTTTTTAATTGGTCTTATTTTATTTGATTCTTTTATGTGTCAAATATATGTGCATATTTAGTCCAAAGCTATTTCACTGGCCGCTATTTTTTAGGAGATACTGGACATTAAGGGATGGAACTACAGGGGTGCCAATAACATAGACCATAACTATATGTCAAGCCTACTTTTCTTTATAGAATACTATTGTAAGTGGCCAAATACACCCGTTAATCTCACGTGTAATCACTCATGCCAGTCCTAGAGCTGGGGTAAATAGTGTTCTTGGCATCTGGGGGAAGGCAGTAGTTAACAGCACTGTTAACATAGGGTCATGTTTACTAATGTGCGCGAACCATTAGCATAGAGTTTGCCATAATAACAGTTAGTGCAGGACCCGTGCTAAACAATCCCACATAACTGGTTAATGCATGATTGGACAGGGACTGGGTTGGTTAGGGACAGAACATAGATGCTGATGGTGCATTATGGGTGCACACTAAGTGCAAATGTTGCTATTAGTGCAGCTGCATTACATGCCACCTCAAGGGGTGCTGGTAGTGCAGTGGCATGCCGGTTAGTGTGGTGCAATGCATTAGCAATGCACCAACGACAGGAGGATGGACGCACATGCCCCCTAAACTGAGCCCAGGCCTCCATGCTAGTTTTGCAGCTCCAGTGTGCTACCAGGGCGCCCTTTAGTAAACATGCCCCTTAGTGCATAATTACCTATTTTTTGAACTCTGTGTTATCAGTACGCGTTAACACTCTGTTAACCACCTAATGCATTTTAGTAAGTACACCCCTAGGGCTTTCTGCCTTTCTTTGTCTATGAGAAAGCAGCTTAAATCAGAACCAAAGACTAGAAAACTTAACAAGAGTTAAAAAGGCTCCTTTTTTGCTGTTCTCAGGTTGTTGCTTGGGAAAGCGTTGTGTTTCATATCCAGCACTTTAAGCATGGGAATGCCTGGGGAGAACAACAGGAAGTAAACAAGCTGACCCCTCTGAACTAAAAACTGCAGCTGTCTGAACCCACCAGTGAACTCAAACAGCTAAAACTGGCATAAAATTTTGCTGCTTCTTGATCTCCTATGGAGCTACTTTAGCAACTTTACCACAGCTGATAGGGCCCAGGTAGGACATTCATTTTTTTAGTGGTAACTCTTAATATGAGGATCTATTTATTGAAAGCTTTTCATTTGGTTTTGTGTCACTCTGTTTACCTTTCAGTAAACAATGGGCCAGGAATTTTCCCCAAATGAGCAAAGAAAGAGGGAAAACCTTTGATAAAATATTACAACCGTGAGAGTACACATGGAATCAGAAATAAAAGAGCCAATCACTTGCTGCAATTGCTTTGTTTAAACTGGAACATAAGAAATGTCATACTGGGTCAGACCAAGGGTCCATCGAGCCTAGTATCCAGGTCACAAGTACCAGTCCGGTTCCCAAAAGATAGAAAGATTCCATGTTGCTTATCCAAGGGAAAGCAGTGGATTTCCCCAGTCCCCAGTAAACCTTCAGCAAGTGTCAGAACATGTGCTGACAGCTAGCACCCTTTAGTAAAAGACCTCCATAGATCCCTATGTGTCTTTATAAAACATTAAAAACATGTTATAAAATTACTCTCACAGCAGCTGCTGCTATCCAACTAAATCTCCTGAAAAGTTCATCTAACCACTCTAGAACTATCTGCATTTGGCTCAGATACATAGATCATGGTGATATTCAGATTATCTTCTTAGAACTATATGTTATAAGTTAGAAGAGAAGAAAAACCCACTATTCTAACTTAAAGCGCTCAGCTCTACAGATAGCAGTGGAATATCGCTGCAATACCTATAGCAGCTGCTGTGAGCTGCCCGTGTATATTCAGCTCCAACAGCTATCCAGCAGCACCGAGGAAGTGTTATTTCTAAATGCCCTGGCCAGCATTTTAAGCCAATACCTGGTGCGGTGTTTAATACTGGGAAGGGAATTTGGATTTAGCTCACACCTTTTCAGTAGTACCTCAAGATGAGCTACACTAATCTGAATTTCTTTGATTTAAAAAAAATGGAGGGAGGACACTGGCTGGAGGGCTGTATAAAAAAGGAAAGTAAAAATTGCTACCTTATTTTTTGTTTGCAGTTTGGAATCCTGAAAAATCCAAGTTTCTACCAAATCACCCCTTCTGTCCACTGACAACAGGAGAGGTGTTTTCCCCTAGCCTTATAAACATAAATTACTAGGAAAGAAGAAAACTTCAAATAGCACACCCGAGATATTTTTTTTCTTGAGAAATACTGGTTCATGCAGATCTGTATTATGATGTAAGGTCACCGTTATTACACAGTCCCTCAGTAAAACAAATCTCCAGACACATGATACTACGATTAGAACTGGCAAGTGATCAGATTAAAAGTACAGACTTTGAAAAAAATACATTGAAGGAAAAAAGACAACTAAATTTTGCACATGCATAAGTTATGCAATCCATTGGCCTGCTTTTTATAACATGACGCCATGACCATCTTTTCTAAGTTCAAATACGGGACAATCATTCAAGCCGGGAGGTTCAAAGTTAAGAAAAATATATGTTTATAATTACAGTTTTAATTTTAACCCAAAATTTTAATCAGTAGGCTAGGTTTATAACTTTACTTACAAATGTGCCAATCAGGCCTACTTCTTGTACTTCTCTACAGAATGCATTTTCTTCAAAATAGCATCATTGCCACTAAGATAATTAAAAAATTCTGGGCAACTCAACTCAAAATTATACTTTACAGTCATAGACATTTGAGAGTCTCTACATGCAGTTGGGGGTTTTTTGTAGACCATACTTTGTTCATGATTGAAAAGCACCTTTCAGTTGAAGCTTTATAACCTGGCAAACATAAAACAAATTCTGTATCCTAGCTACTGCTCCCACCTCCCCCTGCTCCCTATCGGCTGGCTGTGTCTGCTGCAGCCTATTGGCTGGCTTTGTCTGACTGATGGTTACCTGAGCTCTGGAGAGGAAGCAGAACCAGATTTGTCAGATGTGCTGAGGACTCAGGAGTTTAGGATTGCCAATCATCTAAATTATTTTAGGATTCTATAACTTTGTAATGTAGTTGTCTTAGTCAAAATGATGTCTAAACTGGGTATTTTTTAGCGTTTAGCTCTGCAGCTCACCAGTGCTCGCCCCTTACTATGCAGAGTAAGTGGTAGGTTCCAGCCAATGGAAAGGCTACACTAGTCACAGGAAGTGTGGGCTGATTCTCTGCACAGGGTCTGGGAGAAAGTCAGTGGATTAAGTGGGTTTCTTGGTAGGGGTGAGTGGGGTTGCTGAGAAAGGGTAGAAATGTAAAAGGAATGGGGTAATGTGTGAGGAGGCTATTGCAGACTAAGAAAAAGAACTGGTAGCAAAAGCAAGAACTGGGGGCACTGAAGTAGAGAAATTCAGAAGCAGCACAGCACCAGTAGACAGTCAGAGACAGAATATGTCTTTCTGAAAAGTGCTAGTGTGCATGTAACATAGTATTTGATGGCAGATAAAGACCAGCATAGTCCATCTCTTGCCCAGCAAGGCAGCAAGAGTAGGAGTGCCCGCCACTCCGTGCAGGTCACCCCTCCCCATGGCTTTGTTTATTGGTGTACCCACCGCTCCATGCAGGCCACCTCTACTTGTTGAGATATCAGAGACAGTTAAGTTTATTTTGATTTTATCCTGTTTCTATAAAGGGATCAACTGTGTGTACCAGATTTGGGGGGTGGGGTGGTGGATGAATGCATGTGCATGTGTGTGTGACTGAAGTACAACAGAGTGCACGCATGTGTACATGTTTGTCTCTCTCTGATGGAAATAGTCTTACATAGAGTTTCCCTTTAAAAATTTCAACTGGATTGGAGATATCCACTGGTACAAATGTGGAAGAGTGGGACACGTGTTTTAAAATAGGAGATATTTAGGCATCTCATATGATTCCAGGAACAAATCTTTAAAAAAACAGGACTGTCCCATATAATACAAGATGGTTGGTCACATTAGCATCTATGTGCCTTTACATAATAGGCCCCAGCGTGCAGATGTCCATGAACAAATTCACATCTGCACCAACAAAGCTGTAAGCGAGTGCATGCACTCTATGTGTGTATTAGTGTATTTTATAACATGCATATGGACATCATAACTCCGTCTCTCTTCTAACCAAACTACAGCCCCAGGAACACCTACACATAGACTGCGTAAAGTAGAGGTACTCTTTCCATGTGTGTATGGAATCACACAGTTTTATAAAAGCCCTTTTCTGCATGTCAAGGATGCTTTCTACATGGAAAAAGCTTTACAATTACTCCCTAAGCATGCACCTTTCCTCCACCAACCTGAGCACACCCCAGGACTGCCTCCTCTCACTGTGGCTAAACATACATACGTTGTTTCACAGCTTGCTGCCTTTAAGCTGTACTAGCAGAGGGCAATTCTCAGATAGCTGATTTATGCAGGTAAAAGCATTTCTACCTGCAAAAATTACTTTGGAAATAGTTTTTCTTTCAGCACCCTATTTATTTATTTATGTATTGAATTACATTGTAAAAAGGTGCATCTGGACCTGTAGCAGTCTTCCGACCTGCTTTCTCCTGAGGAACCAGAAACACTTTACCACCTATTTTGAAATCTGAAGTGGGGGGTAAGCATAATGGGTCATGAAAGGCAATTGCCATGGCAGCGATAATCCAGAACCAGCACACCAAGGAACTAGAAGCAGGGAGATATCCAAGGAGGAAACCGAGACTGAACTCTGACATTAAGAATGTGACTCCTGCTAATCAGATATTTTGGTATGATGCAACCCCCCCCCCCCCCCACACACACACACAAAAATGTTAGCAAAATTGAAGAATGTTAATAGGAAACAAGACCTGGTTCCGTACCTCATTTCCTCTGTTCTCAGTTATAAACAATAGGAGACCATACACATGGTCGACTGCCACCTCCTCTAACTTCACTGACCTAAAGCAATTAAAATGTGAAAAGTGCACCTGTGCTAATTCCTATTACACTTAGCATGCAGTAGCAAACTTTTCCCTGTGATAATAAAGAGGACATGCTGGGCACGTCCCCACTAAAGGCCTTTGTGCTTACTTTGCTCCTAATGTGCAATAAGTGCAAAAACTTATTGCGCCTTAGTAAAAGAGCCCCTCTGCTATGGTGTATTCTTTGCTCCATATAATTGAATAGCTGATGGAGGAGTTGGAAATAACAATTACAAAAAAACCCTCTACATTTCCTTATAAACCAAAAGTTCAAAGAACTCTTCTAAAGAGTAGATACACTTGGAAAAGAGCTGCTCCAGAACTCCAACAGCCCCGCCAGAAATCAGTCTGCTTTATTTGCGTCTTATTTTCTGGAGGAAAGTCCAGCAGATCAGGATTGAATTTTACAGGGACACTGACCTCCCACAACTCCTAAATGCCATTTGGATAGTTTTCAGACAATTTTGTAAGGAGTTGGGACAAGTCCTGAACCATTCTTAACTGATTTCCTGCTCTCTTGTTCCATGCCCTTCTTGACTAATCAGGAACATGGAACATGGATTATTAAATTGGAGCCAGCATATAATCAACACTTCCTTTACAGAAGGCAAATTTATTGATTCCTTAAAAAGGGCAGTAGTTCATCTAATATTAAAAAAAACAAGAAACATTTTTGAATGGGAAACATCTGTCAAATTTTCATCCAGTTTCTAACATGCCTTTTTTTAAAACTAAGATACTCATATAAGCGGCTCACTATTTAGATTATTAGTTTTTAGGTGATATGTGAAATTGTGTGTTTACTATAGGCCTGATTCCGTCCCGCACGTAGATCCCCTCTGTACGTCCGGTTCAGACCGGACGTACAGAGGGGATCGTGATTATGATCCCACGGGGCACATCTAGCCCCACGGGATCAAAATTATGAACAGTTATGTACATGCAGGCCGGACTGCGATTCAGTCCGGCCTGCACGTACATGACTAGCCCGGCTAACTCAGTCTGGGCTTTTAAATGGAGCTGCAGCTTCCAGCTTCCCTCCATCTGGAACCCTCATACCCAGAGTTTAAGAACGTGTTAAAAACACATTTATTTCAGCAGGCTTTTCAGCTCCCCCCGAATGATACCCTTTTGTGATGCCCATGTTGTGTTCTTTTTTTTTTTGTTGCTTTACTACTCCTTCTTTCCTATTTTTTATGGCGTTCTTTTCATTTTCTTTAGCGTAGACTTATTTTCTGTTGTAAACCGCTCTAATGTCCTGACAATGGGCGGTATAAAAAGTTTTGAAATAAAGATAAAGATAAAGATGACATCTGGTTGCCATGGCACGCAGCTCCATTTAAAAGCCGTGATGCCGACCGTCTGAGAAAAATACTTATTCCTCACAGCCTGACCACCGATCTGACCTCCTAAGGCCAGGGTGGGCTGCGGGGAATGTCCTCCGTCCCCCCTGCCCCATCCGTGCCCCAGCATTTAGAGAAATACATGTCTAGGGAAGTTATTCCACCTCGGAGGTGGAATAACTTCCCCGCACATGTCACTGGCCCTGGTCGTACAGGATCGACATTAGAATCGGCCCTGTATGTCCAGGGCCGGCAACCACCCAAACTCCAACCCCGAGCCACCCCTTCCCCACCACCGTCTAACTTCCCCGCACAACCGGTGGGGAAGTTAGACGCGGGCAGAGAAGGCACAAATAGCGGGGATGGACATCCCGCTGGGACGTCCATCCCTGCTATTCATGGCACAGAATAACCCTGCATTTGTCTATGCTTCTATTTTATGTCCCAGTTTTAAGTTTTATGTATTTTATTATATATGTTCTCTGAATCACCTTCAACTTTGGATTTGGTGGATCACAAATCCTGTAAATAAAAGAAAGAAAGAAATAATTCTCTTAAGGAAATTGATTATTTAGATTTTAGACAATCAGGTTTTAGGCAAGGTCACAGTACTGAGATGGTACTCAATTCCCTTTGAGATATTTTATTGTGTTCTGTGGATAAGGTTCAGCCTCTCTTAATTTTACCTCATCCTAGTTCACCTTTAGACACCAAAGTTGATGGCATTTTACTGCATTATCTTAAAGGTATAGACCTTAGGGAGACTGCTTTATCCTGAATTTAGTTTTGACTGAAAAGATAGGACTCAGCAGGTCTTAATGGGGATGTTCTCTTCAAATCCTCAACTGTTCACCTATGAAGTACTTCAGTGCTCCATATTTTTGCCACTGTTATTCCAGCATTTATTTAAAACCATTAACTAATTGTATCACATGTCTTAGGTTTCTGCATCTATGTAGGCAACCTTTATGTCCTTGGGTCTATACATTCATAAAGCCGTTGAAACTCTATGGGGGTTATTTTAGAAGTCCTGTTCATGCTTTGGATGTCTGAAAGTGGGTACACACACATTCCTGGCGTCATCTTAGAAGCTGGATATATGCATGTCCCTAGCGCAAGGACGTCAAGGTAGAATGGGGGAGTGCTGTAGAATTGGCCTGGGTGGAGCAATGAAGAAGCATGCTCTGATGCGATTCCAGAATGGCCCTGGTTGTTGAGGCGTCCATATCTACACCTGCTCCTCATCACAAATAAGAGACAAAAAAGTGCTCATTTCCCAGCAGCAATACTACTATGGAGTGGAGGAGTGGCCTAGTGGTTGAGGCAAGGTACTTCAGGCCGGAAGGTCAGGGGTTCAAATCCCACTAGAGGACAGCAACCTTGGGCCGGAAGGACTGGGGTTTCTAGTCCCATAGGTGCTCCTTGTGGTCTTGGGCAAGCCACTTAACCCTCCATAGCCCATGTTCCCTATAAAATAGTTATCTCCAAGTTATAATGCCCTGTTCAATGTAATTTCAGTTTGTTCAATGTAAACTGCACTGATGCAGAATAGCACAGTATATAAGAGAATGTAAATAAATAAAAATAAATAATACTAGGGGAAGGGCACAAGGCACTGTCAACATCACTGTCAACGTTTTCTGGGCAAAGAAACCTGCCTGTAAATACAAATCCCAAACAGATTCTAACCTCTACCGCACGTCTGAGTGTTTGAAATGTCACTGAATATGGGCATCCCCCTTCTAAAAATGCCAGCCAGGACATCCAGAAAGCCATCCATGTAAACAGCCCAGGATTTATTCAGATGTTCTGCCCTCAATGTCCCAGCCCATGGACATTCTTATTAAAATGCCACTTCACATCTTGTTCCTGGATAAATTTATGGACGAGGATAAATTTCTCTAAAAACATAGGTCCTCTATGTCAGCAAGTTCCTTCTGCAGGACCTGAATTTGGGTCTGTTTTCAGATTCAAGTCTTCCTTGTTAAGAATCATGTGTGAAGTCCTGGTATTTCCATGGAACATGTTGCTGAATATCTCTAACATTGGTAAGAGTGCTTATGTTCACTTACATTCATTGTACTCTGTCTATCCTTATCTACAGTAGATCATTCTAATCTGGACATGCTTATACAGGCCCTACTTATGTCAAGACTGGATTGTGATAATATTCTTTATATGGTTCTTTCACTGTTATTGACACATGGACTAAAACTGGTACAAAACAGGCTAGCCTGACTGTTAGTCATCTTGATTCATGGATCATATTACTCATCTACAGAGGGGACGCTATTGGTTGCCTGAGGTTTCTAGGATTAAGTTTAAAGCTCTCATTATGCCCATCAAAGTTAAATATGTCTATCTGAAGGATGGTTTGAAAAAATATTTTCTATGTAGGATCTTAAGATTTGCCTAAGAGGGCATGTTTGAAATTAAAATAAGGACCTTTTCTTGTTGTATCTCTAACCATTGGAATTCATTCCCTAAAGAAATTTGTTGGACTAAAAACTATTTATTATTCAGATAAGTTTAAAAACATTTTTCTTACAAAGAGCATGGGCTAGATTTTAGTATGGCTAACTGATGGTCACACAGAGCTAGCTGGACAGAGATCACTAGGGCCTGCAGACACAACACTCCAATTCCACCTTCCCTAGAACTTAGGAACCAGTATGCACTCGTGGAAGTGGAAGAGGCAACAACATTCCAGGAACAGGAGGTATCAAAGCTCAAAAACCCCAACCCTGTAGGACCAGCAACCACTATGAAGTGAAGGGGCGTGGTGATTGGTGACTCCCTTCTGTGGTGTAGAGATGCATCCATCTGCTTGTTCAGACTGTGGCTGAGGCACCTAACATGGCATCAGGCTCTGGGCACCAAAAAATGCCAAAAATATGGCCTGAAGGAATGCTACAGCACCTGGGGCAAAGGACTGCAGCCATAGCAAAGAATTGCTAAAGGCTGCAGGCTGCATCAGGCTACAAGTAAGCACTGCAATGGTCAAAGGGAAGATCGACCAGCTAAACCTGAGAAGGACTGCCCCAGTTACCCCAAAGGCCTGAGAGGCTCAGTCAATGGAGAAAAAAAGGATTTTTTAAAAATGTATTTATTTTCAATAAACATGAACCATACAAGAATAATTAGACTAACTACAGAAATCCCCACTATACATTCAATAAAACAGACAAAAGAAAAACCCAAAAGCTAGGTCACAAAATCAAACAGACTCAAGAAAGAAAGAAAATGTTCTGCATATACAAATTTAGGAAAACCATATACAACAACGAGCACAGGCTGGAATGGCATTGCCGTCGGTATAAGACTCATCCCTTAACCCTCAGTAATAGTCTCTTGAACTAACAAAAAGTCACCCAATTGACTGGGGTCAAAAAACAGAAATTGCTTAAAATCAGACATAATGTGACATTTACATTCATATTTCAACTGAAATGTAGCACCAGAGAGGTGACCCTCCAGCAATAAGCCTGAAATCTCTTCTCTGCTTCTAAGTTTCCCTAGACCAATCAAGAAATACAGATATTTTTATTCCCATATACTGAGTAGCCATATTCTTGAAGTATAAGTGCAAAACTGAATTTTGGTCAGATTCAAATGCAAAACGCATCAACATATCCCTACTAGTCACCACTTCAAGGGAGCTTTCCAGCTACTAAATCCTATAACATGCTATCTGTGCTTACATTGAGAAATATATAATGATTTGATATCAGACATGGAAAACGTACCTCAAGCAATAGGAGGAATCGTAACTCATCGCAGGCAATGCTTCAAATGAGTTATGAGGGCCATTCCTTCACAGCTGCAGATAGTATTCATATCTTATAAAAACAATTCATTATGCAATTTCTCTCTCTAGGCTATTAAAGTACAACATGAGACCACCAGAATCTCCAGATGATGAATTTAAAAAAAACCCTACACATATACATGTTATCTAACTATTTATGATTCAAGAGTACATACTAATTAGAAAGCACTACATTAGTTCATCAAAAATAATCTTAGTTAATGAAGAGCCAAGAAAGAGCTGGAGAGAGGAGCTTGCATTTCTAAATATTTGTTTATTGTATAATTATCACATCTAGCAGAGTTTACATTTAACTAGATGCATTTAATTTGTTGAAGACACCCATCTGGTAGCATGATCATACTTTTAACCAAGTGATATAGTCATCAAAACAACTCTGGCACTATTGATTTCAGGACAAACACATGTACATCTACATATGTACGTCTGGTGAAATCCCTAACAAAAACATCCCAAATTGACTACCAGGATACCTCTATCCACCCACAAACGCTAGCAAACCACTACGCGAGCAAACTGACTGCAACCATGCCCGACCCCTGTAGGGTAGAGGCACACCGGAAAACTACTGTGGAACAAGAACCGACATGGAGAAACTTCCACAGGATTGATGAGCAGCAAGCAAGTAACATAATAACCAGCATCAATACCACCACCTCCCCGCTGGACCCCTGCCCCACTGCTTGGATCAAGGCAGCGAAAAAAGATATAGTCCAACAAGTCTCACACATTGTAAACCTATCCCTGCATCAAGGAATTATGCCAGACCAGCTCAAGAAATCTATAATAAGGCCAGTACTAAAGAACAATAAACTCAACAAAGCAGACCCTACATCCTACCGCCCCATTTCCAGCATATCCTTCCTAGCAAAAATCATCGAAAAAGCAGCCCTCATACAACTTCAAGAGCACCTAGACGACCACAACATACTAGACATGCAACAATACGGTTTCAGAAGAAACCATGGGGTAGAAATGCTTTTAATAGCACTGCTAAATAACCTCCACAAAGGCTTGGAAGACAGGACGAAAACGTTCTTACTCATTTTCATTGACATCTCCGCCGCCTTTGATACTGTCCATCATGGCATCCTACTAAAAAAACTGGAATCAATAGGAATTTCGGGAACCACCCTTAAATGGTTCTCCTCCTATATAACGAACAGAAGGCCACAGGTCCAATTCAATGGAGAAAAAGCAGAAGGGTTCACTCAAACTCAAGGCATACCCCAGGGATCAGCTCTCTCGGCGCTACTTTTCAACATCTACATGCAGCCCCTCTGTGACATCTTCAAAAAACATAATATCAACTACCATATCTATGCAGATGATATTATGCTATACACGCAACTGGACGCAATTGACCCGAAGTATACCAAACTTGAAACATGCCTGTACGAGATGTTAGCATGAATTCAGCAAAACAACATGTCAATCAACCATAACAAAACCGAAGTGATGTTTATATCGAGTAAACCAAACTTTGAACCACCTCCGACAGTCACCCTCTGCAACAACACATACAACTCAAAAAACGAGATCAAATATCTGGGAGTCACACTCGACAGCAAACTGAAAATGGAACAACACCTGCGAAAAACCAACAAGGCCATCTTCCACAAACTCAGAGTCCTACAACCGCTGAGGAGCCTAATCGAACCCTGTGATTTTCGGACGGTGGCACAAGCACTCATTATGCCCCACTTAGACTACTGTAACGCCATACTACAGGGTCTGCCAAAGAAAACGCTAAATATTTTGCAAATGGCCCAAAACATGGCGGCAAGGGTCATCACACGATCAAGAATTGCTCAACACATCACACCTGTATTGATCGAGCTACATTGGCTACCCGTTGCTGCCAGGATACAATATAAAACTTTGGTCACCACTTTCAAGCTCATACATGACCTAGCGCCATCATTCCTCTCAACCCTGGTCAGCAAGCAACCAACCAACAGAGACAGAAGAACTATCAACTCTGACACACTACAAGTCCCCAATAACATCAGATCAGTGAAAGCCAGTACTAGCAATAAAGCTTTCTCATTCTCTGCCCCAATAATCTGGAATCATCTACCACACGAACTGCGAGCTATAAAAGACTTAAATGCCTTCAGAAAGAAACTAAAAACCCATCTCTTCGCATGTCACTATAGCCAGTTGTAAACCAAAATGGATCCAAGATGTTAACCAATGTGAAATCATGAAGCCGATCTGTATAATCGTAATTATTGTATAAACTGTAAATATGTAAATATGTAAACCTAACCTAGAAGTGCCTAACCCTGCGTGGTGTGCCAGACTCCAAATCTATGTATATTATTCCAATTTTTCTGTCCTGATTTGACAGCTCCCAAACTTGTAATCAAACCGCTACTGATCGCTGGAAGTAGCGGTATATACTGTAAGTTTAAACTAAATAAATAAATAAATAAATATATGTATTTTATCCTTAAATCAGTCCTAAAAGTGCTAATCTGAGAAGCAGGTTCTTTAAGAATGTTCAAGGAATTTCTGAGGATGCAGGATGTTGTAGGTTCACCCTAGATGTTGACTAAGCGTGTCTTTATTTGACAAATAGTGCACTGCCTTCATAAAAGAGAACAAAGATCTTTCACCTTTACTTGCATATCCAAATTAGAGTATTTTGTATTCTTGTTCTAAAGACGTTATAGAAATATTTTAGGGCTTGTGCATTCTTTGCATGTACATTCAAGCATCATCAAGCATACCAGAATGATATAATTTAATGAAAGAAAGACTTAATAATTTTGTTGGATCCTAGAAGCCAGGTAATATGAGTAGTCAATATATCGATTGAGCAAATTTATTTGAACAAAACCTCAAAAGGACAAGCACTTCGAAGATGCGTAAGGAGTCACTTTGCTTCTTAAATGGGTCACGGTTTCTCATTCTCAGTGGCACAGGATGAGCCCGAAAGGGCAGAATTCTCTGAACTACTGTGACTGGTTGGCACATGAATCTCTTCTTAGCGTGTGCAGCAATGAATGCAGAATAGCGCGTGACAAATTATCAGCCCTAGCTCATCTCATATTTATTTCTTATCTGGAAGAATTTTAATATATTGGCTTCATCCGTGGTGAAGATTTGGCAAAGGAAAGGAGGGTTCCGTGTAAGTGATGCTTTGAAAGGAAGCTTAGTGTTCTGCAATTTCTCTCTCTACACTCACATGGTTACGACCAAAAGAGGAGTTTCCAAGCTGTTCTTTGAAAAGCAGGACTTCTTGAATGAAAACTGCTACAAAGATGAACAAACAGAATAATAACCAAGGACAAAAATATAAAACACAAATCTGTTTGAATTCAAATGCTGCTGATATAACCCATCAGAATGAATGAATGTCAAAAAGCAATTCCTGCCCTATCCAAAATAAGGAATTTTAGTTTGCATGATCCTAATATGAACTGTGGTAGCGTATTGACTTCTTTTAGTCATTTATCATAAATTGCAAAAGTACTATGGATTCCCCAAAGCATTACATAATTCCACAGGCAGCTGTTGTATTTATTAAAATTGACAGCGCCTTACTATTGCTCCAGCTATCATCATATGAAATTATTTCAGCAGAATCTTTGGCTGCAACTCCAGTGCTGAGTTCTGCAGGATACGTAAACCCCCAAAAGAAACCGTGTGACAGAGTAGAAGCAATGGTATGATAGAAGAATAAAATGATAGAATTAGATTAATATCATAGATACAGAAAGAGGTTATCAGATTAATATTTCTTTATGTGCACCATCTAAAGAAGTCTGGTGAAAGAGCTCTCAAGAAAAAAGTAGACAGCGTTACAGAAAGATCTATGCCGAATGTTCTCATTGTTGTCTCTGGTCCAGTGCGATTTGGGCAGAAAGGTCAAATGATGTCTCTGTGCACTACCAATCATTTCAGAAATGGAAACTTTGAGATACTGATTCTTCAGGTTACTGAAGGCTGGTAAGTCCGCAAAGGAGGTGATCAAATTCTCAATGTCGATGGAACAGACTTTCAAATTTGATGGGTAGCTCATAGCAGATGTTATGTTAGATCAAAATCACCCCCATTCATTATATATATATCAGTGCCACTGGAGCTATGCAAGTAATAATGGCTGTCAGGGGGTGTATTTCCTGGTAGGTAATGCCCTGGTGGGAAGAGCTGAGAGTCTTAGGCAAAGTGAGGGCCCCTAACCCACCAGTGCATTAATAACAGGAAATGTCCAACTCTGGAAGTCATTATTATTATTAAACTATTATAAACCTCCCTCTGGCGTCTTTAATTTAAAATAAACAAATCATTATTTTAATTTAAAAACGTTCATAACTGTCAGGACGAACATTATTCTTGGTTCAGAGGGTTTTTTTGCCAGAGTGATAATGGACAGCTAGAATTATCAGAATGTTGTTCATATAAGCCGTCACCAGAAATGCAGGATTCTTATCTAAGCATTAAAAGCCCCTCCAGTGAGATTTATAATAAATTCGAACTATTGGAAAGGAATCATGAACATGATTGTGGAAGCTCAGGCTGAACAGGGTAGGTGAGATACTTCTTCACACCCACTATCCAGAGACCTAACTTTACAGGACTGACAATGATTTGCTAATCACTAAATGCACTTAGTCCAATGAGCAGAGGTAGCCTGTAACCAGGGGCGGCCCAATGGGGGTGCGGGGCCATGTGTGGAGACTCGGTGCGGGGCTTCATTTGCATAAGGGGCTCATTTGCATAAATATTTGCATAACGTTACCATACACTAACTTTTAGTAAACTTGCCTCTTAATGAGCGAATGGATAAAGAAAGACTAAAAGATTTCTACATTACTATAATCCAGTGCCAATCGCCACGCACATTAGGAACTACTACAAACACTGCCCATTTAGAAACCATAGCAAACCCGCCGTATCCTAACAGCACTACCAGGACTCACAAAACACCATAACCTACCTATCAAAAGGCAACACTACAAATATTAAACCAAATATTAAACATTTCAGAGAATAACAATACATGACCTACTGGGGAAAAAGAACAAGTGGCAATGTCAAATAGGAATTATATAAACAGAATACCTCAGCTCAGTTACACATGCAGAACATAGACCATCACCAAACAAGGAATCACAATTTAGAAACAGGAAGACAATAATTAAACTGGGAACCCCAAAAGCCAAACTTGGAATGTACAACAACACTGTAGAAATAAAACTATAAATTAATTTCCTCTTGTACTAAATAAAGCACAGATGTTAATGATTCACATTTCCCAGAGCTGACATATTACACTTAATAAATTCAAAATAAAGAGATATTTTTCTACCTTTTGTACATTTTTTTCAGTTGCAATTCCTCCAGCCACTTTCTTCTGGTTTCTTCGTGTCTTCTGCTAACTCTTCATCATCTGCTGTCCATTTGTCCTTTCTTCTCTCTTCTAGTTTTTTTCCATTCTCTCTCTACATCTGCTTTAACATACTAATCTTTCTCCTTTTGTTCTTTGCTCATTCCTATTTCATACACTCAAATTTTACCCCTCCATCCTCAATCCCCACTTACTCTCCCAATACCCGGCCAATTGTACATTTTTCTTCCCTCCCACACAAAATATTTTCCCCTCTCCATTTCACTCTCCCAGCCCCATCCCATTCTAATCCTCCCCCAATATCAGCTCCCTTCTAGTTCCAGCCCCACCCAGCATCCGCTCCCTTCTAGTCCCCGCATCAGCCCATTTCCAGTCCTAGCCCCCCATCAACCCATTTCCAGTCCTATCCTAGCCCCACCATCAGCCCATTTCCAGTCCTAGCTCCCCCATCTATTTCCAGTCCTATCCGAGTCCCTCCATCAGTTCATTTCCAATCCCAGCCACCCATCAGCCGATTTCTAGTCCTTTCAGTCCTTTCCTAGCCCCACCATCAGCCCATGTCAAATCCTAGCTCCCCTCCACTCAGCCCATTTCCAATCCAAGCCCCCAATGAGCCTACTTCCAGTTCTAGCCCCTCCATGAGTCCATTTCATTCCAAGCCTCCACCACAGCCGATTTCCAATCTTAGCACCCCCAACAGCCCATTTCCAGTCCTATCCTAGCACCTCCATCAGCCCATTTCCTGTCCAAGCTCCCCCCCAATCAGCCCATTTCCAGTCCTAGCTCCCCCCCTCACAGCCCATTTCCAATCTCAGCACCCCACAACAGACCATTTCCAGTCCTATCCTAGCACCTCCATCAGACCATTTCCTGTCCTAGCTCCCCCTCACTCAGCCCATTTCCAGTCCTAGCTCCCCCCTCACAGCCCATTTCCATTCCAAGCCCCCTCCCCATCAGCTATTTGCAGTTCAAGCCCCCCTTCCACTCAGCCCATTACCAGTCCTAGCCCCCCATAGCCCATTACCAGTCCTAAGCCCCCCATCAGCCCACTTCCAGTCCTAACCCCCCCATCAGCCCACCTCCAGTCCTAACTCCCCATCAGCCCATTTCCAGTCCTAGCCCCCCCATAGCCCATTACCAGTCCTAACCCCCCCATCAGCCCACCTCCAGTCCTAACCCCCCATCAGATCATTTCCAGTCTTAGCCCCCCCATAGCCCATTACCACTCCTAATCCCCCCATCAGTCCATTTCCCGTCCTAACCCCCCATCAGCCCATTTCCAGTCCTAGCCCCCCCCATAGCCCATTACCAGTCCTAACCCCCCATCAGCCCACCTCCAGTCCTAACCCCCCCATCAGCCCATTTCCTGTCTTAGCCTCCCACATAGCCCATTACCAGTCCTAACCCCCCATCAGCCCATTTCCAGTCCTAGACCTCCCTGCCCATTTCCAGTCCTAGACCCTCCCAGCCCATTACCAGTCCTAACCCCCCTCCCCCCATCAGCCCAGGGAAACTTTAAAAGAAAAAACTAACTTGCTGCTGCTGCTGCCACCCTGGCAGTGGTAGAATCAAGTGTCTCCCGCCGGGCCCCGCCCGCCCTACAGAGCCCTCCCTCGATCACTCTCCTCGGCGCGGCTTTCAGAGCCGCAAAGGGAGGGTTTCCCTCTCGCGGTTCTGTTAAGCCGGCCGGGGCTGATGGGAAACCGGAAATGCCTGTTCCCATCAGTCCCAGCGGGCTTAACAGAGCCGCGAGAGAGAAAGAGTCCCCTTCGCGGCTCTGAATACCGCGCAGAGGAGAGTGATCGAGGGAAGGCTCTGCTGGACAGGAGGGAGGGCTCTGTTGGGTGGGCAGGAGCCCCGCAGGAGACACTTGATTCTGCCGCTGCCAGCGCGGCAGCAGCAGCAGCAGCAAGTTAGTTTTTTTTCTTTTAAAGTTTTCCTGGGCTGATGGGCAGAATGTTGTTTGCGTGGGGCCCTGTGCAAACAACATTCTTGCTCAATGGACGGGCCGGCCCTACCTGTAACAGAACAGCTGAGTTAAAATGCAACAGTGCTTATTCCCTTGAATGATTAAGGTGGATGTATCTCCATGCGTACAGAGAAGCATTTACACGTCGATTGACATACATGGGTACACGTACATTCCATTTCAGAAAAGGGGCTATTCACTACTGTTAGTTTTAAGGAGGCATATTACAGGCAGGGGGAGGGAGAGGTTTAGGCGGGCCTAACATATCAACATGGATTCTCCATCTAACAAGAAGAATCCATGCTGATATTAAAAAATCTAGACATCAGCATTTACACCCACTCCCAGGCATGAATACGTGTCTGCCTGAAGGGGCAGGTGTAAAGTCCGAGGTCTGACCCCTCTCTGACACCCTCTCTGCCTCCAACCTCCCTCTCATGGCATCATATCCCCCCCCCTTAAGGTCCCCTTCCATCTAATTTCCCCCTCCTACTATGAAGCCCTCCCCCACCATCTGATCCCCCTCCAGCTACAGAATCAACCCATTCCATCCTATTCCCCCAAGAACCCACCCACCTAATGCCCCTGGGGCAAAAGGAACCCCATACACACCCTCCACCCTTGATCTTTCCCAGCCATACAGGGGGTCCCTAGTATCTAGGGTGAGCAGAAGCTAGTGCTTGTGACCTCTAGTTGTAATACCATGAGATTACCACTAGGAGTCATGAGTGCGGGGACAAGAAAAAATATGGGGATTGCTCTGGCTCACCCTAGACAGCAAGGACCACTGGAAAGGCCAGGGATGGGATTGTGGAGTCTTGTAAGGGGGGGGGGTTCTTCTTACCTAGGGGGAATCAGGTGGGAAGGGGGTTAAGCACGGAATCAGATGAAAGGGAGGGGATTCCTGAATGGATGGAAGGGGATGTTTAAGGGATGATATGATGGTGTGGGAAGGATCGGAGAGGATGATTGGGGCTGCAAAATTGGGATGTGCAGGTAGATAAGAAGCAGCAGTCTGCTCCAATGTACATATAATGTACATATCTCACCACGGCTCCTAATGACCCCTTGTCCAGCAAGTTGGATAAAGGAACTTCGACATGAACTAAGCCAGTCATTATGCAATATAACCAACCAATCATTATCAAGGGGTATCTTCCCACAAAGTTTAAAACATACGTCAATCAGGCCCCTGCTAAAGAATAGTCGCCTTGATACATCCAAAGTCGAATCATATAGACCCATATCGAGCATTCCTCTGCTTGCTAAGATCATCGAGAAAGTAGTCCAGCGACAGATACATCAGCATGTCGATGCCGAGGCACCCCTCGATCCAGCTCAACATGGCTTCAGGGAATCGCATGGGGTAGATACCATCCTAACTACCTTATTCGACAATCTAATTACAGGAATCGACAATATACACCGAGGTTTCGTCCTTATCTTTCTCGACATTGCTGCCGCCTTTGATTCCGTGAATCATAAGATACTATTACAACGTCTCCAAGGAAAAGGGTTACAGGGCACCACACTACAATGGTGCGAATCATACCTAACTAATAGATGGCAGCAAGTAAAAGCAGGCAACACGTCCTCTGAACCATTCTTACAGAAGCAGGGAGTGCCTCAGGGATCATCCCTATCTGCTCTACTATTTAACATTTATATGCAGCCAATCTGCTCTCTGATTCGCTCATTAAATGTAGAATGTCTAGTGTATGCCGATGACATACTACTATACATTCCATTCACTATCGAACAACCCGATTTCTCCCCTATCATCAGATGCTTTGATGCAGTTGCTGAATGGCTTCTCACACAAAACCTGAGGATCAATCATAGCAAGACTGATGTACTCTTTGTCACAAGGAATCAAAAGTTCGCCCCACCACCCAACCTGCAAGTCAAAAACGCTGAACTCAAGACAAGAGACACAATTCGATACCTAGGCATCACCCTAGATCAGCGATTGGATATGACAACCCACATAAAGACCGTTACAAGAACAATATACCACAAAATACGAACCCTGCGCCACCTCCGCCCACTACTTGATTTTTCAGACTATCGAACCATATTTCAAGCCCTAGTGATCCCACACCTAGACTTTGCGAACACCATCCTCCATGGCCTTCCACAAGCAACCCTCAGCCCGCTTCGGCTGGCCATGAATTCTGCTGCTAGGGTTCTTACAGGGGTATCAAGATCGGAACATATAACTCCAGTAATGAAAAATCTACACTGGATACCACTACAAGCCCGAATTCAATACAAGGTACTGGTCATGACTTTCAAGGCACTGAAGAATCAATCTCCCACACCAATCAGCAAACTGCTTAACAACATCCCCGACATCAGAATCAGAAGACCTGCACTAACGAACATGCTAACAGTACCTAAGCTCACCACAAGGTGCACGAAGGCAACTACCAATAGAGCTTTTTCGATTTATGCTCCGACAGCCTGGAATGACCTTCCTACTTACATTCGATCCATATCCAGCCTCACCTCCTTCAGAAAAGCAATAAAACACCATCTTTTTCTAATCCACTATCCTGAAACCAGTCCCGAAAAACATAAGTCGTTCTCACTCACCCCACACCTTAACCACCCCAACGCACTAACCCAACATGAGAATGGTTAGGTGCTCCTCTCCCTTTAGTTCTACCCATGCTCCCACCTGACCTAGCTATGCTTACTGTAGATTTCAATTATTATTAGTGTATTTAACTTATGTTAATTTATGTAAATACTTTGTATATACCATGTAAATAGTTTCCCCTGTTATTCCCATTATTGATTATTCCTGTTCTATGTAAGCACATTGTGATATTATTGCATTGTTGCACTGTTCAGTTCTAATGTAAACCGCACTGATCTTAATAGCGCGGTATATAAGAAATAAAAATAAATAAATATAAGCCAGTTTGACATGTTTTTTCCCCATGTGCAGCTTTTTAAAATGCTGTCTGTTGGTTTATGTTGTCTAATTTCTAATATTTTTATTATTATGAAAGTTACTCAGCAAGATGTTTATGTTTTGATAAGTAGCACATATATGCTTTTAAATAAAATAAAATAAAAAGGAATTAGGTTAGCAAAAGCACAGCTGAGCAGCCAAATCATGTTCACATCTGTCTTCAGCTTAGCAAACTAATCTCTTTACGTGGATATCAGCAGATAGCGAATTCCAGAGCGAAGGATCCAGAAAACCGAACATAGTTTTACTGGGGTACGTGCTTAGATTGGCATTTAATTATCTTTATTTATGGGCAGGCTCACAAAATGCTACCTATCTTACTCTCACAAGAGGCAATTTTATAAAGTAATTTTTGTATGTACATGACCACATCCGCACATAAATAACCTCTCATTAAATGCCAACTGGTGTAAAAGTCTGTGTTCTGGCATGAAGGCAGTACTTCGCTGGTAAGTGCAGCCAGAGGGTGGGAGGGGAGGTGCACTTTGGGAGGAATACAAGTGAAGTTTGCACGTACGTGCATAGATTAAATAATACTTTAATGTACACTCAAGGCCTACATTCAAGGGACATTCTCTGCCACGTATGGTAGTATTTTATGTGCCTATTCAATACACCCTCTTATAAAAGTACTTTCATAGTGTACAGTTTTAGTAGAACTATTCATTCTGCAGAAAACTAGAGTCTTCACAAGCTGTGATACCCTTTAATTTAAGCCATCATAAAAATTACACACATTATTGTACATGAACTTTTGCAAATACCTGTGTGTTCTCCAATATTCATCTAATACATCGAATACATCTAATACAATGAAACAGGTGGCAAAACATGCTGATATAATAAAAACACTTAACAGCAATTTACATATAACTGACATCAAAGAACTATTTACATGTGTATGGCATAGAGCTTCTATATGGAGAGTGAACAAATTATTAGCTGTTGCCATTTTAACTTGCGACAAAAACTATTTACATGAGTCAAAACTTCTATGAGTAGTATGGACTTGAAAATACAGGGTTTAATAGAGGAGGTGTGAGTGTATATGCTATGTCTAGGTAGGGTCGGGATGAGGTTGCTGGTCCGTGCTGCTTAGAGAAATCGGGACCTCATCAGGCTGTAGGCTATAGAACTGCTGAGTAAATAAGTATGTTTTCAGATCTTTTCTAAATGATTGAAGGTCCTTAATCTCTCTTAACTCAACTGGGAGGTTGTTCCACAGCGTAGGAGCGTAGATCGAGAATGCTGAGTTGCTCGTCTTCTGTTTTGATTGCCGAATGGATTCTGGTACTAGCAACATGTGAAGGTTTCTTCTTCTTCTTGACCTGCTCTCTTGAGGGGTATGTATTAGAGTTGCCAGGAAGGATGGTGCTATGTTATTAATAAGTTTGAATGTTGTAACCATTAATTTATAGATAATTCTACAGGATACCGGGAGCCAATGTAAAGCATAAAGGTAAGGGGAGATGTGGTCAGTTAATTTTGCTTTGTAGATCAACCTTGCAGCGACATTTTGAGCCAGTTGTAGAGTGTACAGATTTTTCTTTGCTGTTCCCTGCAGTATGCCATTGCAGTAGTCTAAGTGAGGTGTTATTAGCGTTTGGGCCACAGTCCTGAAGTCTATGTTGTCTATTATTGGACGTAGCTGTTGGATTGTCCTTATTTTGAAGAATATAGATTTAACTGTTTGCTTTATATGAGGAGTTAAGCTAAGCGTCCTATCAAGGGTAACACCAAGGTATTTGACCTCTGTCCTAACTGGTAGGGAGATATTTCCAATATTGATGACTGTTGGTGGAGCGAAGTTATTATTTCTTGTTATAAATAGTACTTCAGTCGTTTTGAAATTAATATTCAAATTCATTGATTGATTGGAGCCACATTTCTGCTTCCGTGAGACAGCCTGATATACTGTCATAATTGGGGTTGGATATCTCCACCTGCGAGTACAACATAATGTTGTCTGCATAGATGTGATAATTTATCTTATGGCGTTGGAATATGGAGCAGATCGGCTGAAGATATAGATTAAAAAGTAGCGCTGAGAGGGCGGAACCCTGTGGGATACCTTGTTCCTGTGGAAATGGCAACGAGGCAACTTGGTCAATCTGAACATATTGTGTCCGGTTAGTGAAGTAAGATTTAAACCATTCGAGTGCTTTATCCTTAATGCCTAATTGGGAGAGTCTCGAGATGAGCATGACATGGTTTACATTGTCAAAGGCTGAGGAAATATCGAGAAAAATGAGGATAAAGGCTCGCTTGGAATTGTCGATATCCATAGTGATAATGTCTCTCCAGGAACAAGCAGGAAGTCAGTCCTCACATATGGGACTCCATAGCTATAGGCTACCAAGAACCCATAGCTGAAAATGGTTCCCTCTAGAACAGGGGTCTCAAACTCAAATTGCTTTAAGGGCCAAATGAGGATTTGTAAAGTAACCCAGGGGCCGCACAAGACGCGGGCCTCATTTGCATAAGGGACATCATTTGCATAAATATTTGAATAATGTTACCATACACTAACTTTTAGTAAACATGCCTCTTAATGAGTATATGGATAAAGAAAGACTAAAAGATTTCTACATTACTATAATCCAGTGCCAACCGCCAGGTACATTAGGAACTACTACAAACACTGCCCATTTAGAACCCATAGCAAACCCGCCATATCCTAACAGCACTACCAGGACTCACAAAGCACCATACTCTACCTATCAAAAGGCAACACTGCAACACTCCCTTCTAGTCCCCGCATCAGCCCTTTTCCAGTCATATCCTAGCCCCACCATCAGCCCATTTCCAGTCCTAGCTCCCTCCCCTCACAGCCCATTTCCATTCCAAGCCCCCTCCCTATCAGCCCATTTCCATTCCAAGCCCCCTTCCACTCAGCCTATTTCCAGTCCTAGCAACTCCCCCAGTCCATTACCAGTCCTAGCCCCCCCATTACCAGTCCTAACCCCCTACCCCCCTCCATCAGCCCAAATAAATTAAAAAACAAACAAACCCCTGGCTTCTGCTGCTGCCGAGTGGAGGAGTGGCCTAGTGGTTGGGGCAAGGTACTTCAGGCCGGAAGGTCGGGGGTTCAAATCCCACTAGAGGACAGCAACCTTGGGCCGGAAGGACTGGGGCTTCTAGTCCCACAGGTGCTCCTTGTGGTCTTGGGCAAGCCACTTAACCCTCCATTGCCCATGTTCCCTGTAAGTATTAGTTTATGTGTCTCATATCCCGTGTGTTAAATGTATCCCCCAATTGTGTTGTGACCGCTTTGATTGAAGGATAAGGCGGTATACAAAACTGTCTAAATAAAAAAAAAAAAAACAACTTATAAAAGCAGAATGAAGGTTGCTGCAGCTCATTCCCCCAGACCTGATGGAGTAGCCAAAGATAGATGCCAGAATCTCTTTTTCCATAGGTAGTGTCCAAAATTGTGTTTTCCCTTTAAATGTTTCTAATCTAGCAGTTGGAAAGGCTCTGATGGATTCTTCTATTGTGCAGCTGATCTTGGATCCCCATTCAGCAGAACAAGTTATTGCTGACAATTAATAAAGACCAGAGGTGGTTGCAGGGTAAGCAGCTCCCGGGACCAGCTCAATTGCTCACTGGCAGTTCCTGGTTCAGTTTCCAAATCTGGCCTTCTGCCTCTTGGGCTGAATGGAGATTGGATGCTGTGCAGGCGGCATTTCTTCAGATCCCCTGGGGTGTGGGAAGTCATAGGGATCCGTCAAGCTTGACGCCTAGTGGCTGAAGTTAGGGTCCATGATTCCATGGCTATGGAAGAAGCCCTGTTGCACAGCTCCTGTCGCAGGATCATCACGGCAATGACCAGCGGCAGAATTAACTGTCCCGCGGCCCCTTCCCGTCTGCCCGGCAGAGCCCTCAGCTGTTAGCTCCATCAGTGGCGGGCTTTTCAAGCTGCGAAGAGTGATTTCCCTCTCACGACTCTGTTAAGCCTGCCGGGGCTGATGGGAAGGGGCCGCAGGACAGCCCCGGCAGGCTTAACAGAGCTGCGAGAGGGAAATACTACTCTCTTCGCGGCTCTGAAAGCTGCCGCTGATGGAGCTAATAGCTGAGGGCTCTGCCGGGCAGACGGGAAGGGGCCGCGGGACAGTTGATTCTGCCGCTGCTACGGCGGCAGCAGCAGCAGCAAAACCAAGGGTTTGAGGTTTTTTTTGTTGTTTCTTCTCCGTCGCGGGCCGCACAAAGTTCTCCCGCAGGCCGCATGCGGCCCGCGGGCCACGTGTTTGAGACCCCGGCTCTAGAAGAACTGCAGCAGCAGTGATAGGATTTTTCTCCGAGAACACAACCTCCATGGTAGCCTGACACCAAAGGGTCGGAGGGTAGGAGTTGCCTAAACCTCGAATAGGTTACGGAGTACCGCCTGATTGAAAACACTGTCCCACCGGGACTCTCTCTCCAGGCAGTAGTGGGCTGCAAAAGTCTGGCTTGAAGACCAAGTTGCGGCCCGGCAGATGTCTGCCAACGGAACAGAGCAGTGATTAGCCACTGATGCGGCATTAGCCCTGACCGAGTGGGCCGTTTTTCGGCCCTGCAGCTGAAGGTCAGCTGCCCTGTATGCCCAGGCAATGCAGTCCACCACCCAGGTAGATAACGTGCGCTTGGAGATAGGGAGACCCAGTTTACTAGGGTCATAAGAGACGAAGAGCTGAGAAGCTCTCCGATGTCCCTGCGTAAGCTCTAGGTAGAAGGCGAGTGCCCTCATACAGTCCAGGGTATGCAGAACCGCTTCTGCCCTGCTGGTATGTGGCCTGGGGAAGAAGGTTGGAAGAACCACCTCTTGGATGAGGTGAAACGAAGAAACTACTTTTGGAAGGAACTTGGGGTGAGTACGTAGTACCACCCTGTTTTTATAAAACCGTGTATATGGTCTATCCGATACTAAAGCTTGCAGCTCGCTCACATGGCGGGCAGACGTGAGCGCCACCAGAAAGAGTGCTTTCCAGGAAAGGAAGCAGAGAGGACAGGTGGACTTTGGCTCAAAGGGTGGGCAAGTGAGCCGCTGCAGGACCACATTTAAGTCCCACTCAGTAGCCAGAGGGTGAATTGGAGGCTTCAATAGTCAGAGGCCCCTGAGGAAGCGGGATACCAAGGGGTGAGCTGAAAGAGGTTTCCCATCCACTGGAGAGTGGTTAGCCGATAGCGCACTCAGGTGGACCCGGACAGAGTTAGACTTGAGGCCTAACTGAGAGAGGTAGAGCAAGTACTGCAATACTTAAGGTACTTGACAAGTGAACGGGTCCTCCTTATGATGCCACTTGCATGCGTAGGATTTTCTAGTGGATTGCCTCCTAGAGGCCACAACACTTCCTCAACCTCCTTGGAAAGCAAGAACTTCCTTCTCAGCAGCTAGGCCATTAAGTGGAGGGATTGAGATTGGGGTGTAGCAAGGACACCTGTTCCTGGGTCAAGAGGTTGGGCTGCACCCCCAGTGGGAGTGTTCGACCGCCAGTTAAAGGAGAAGAGGAAACCAAGGCTGTCTGGGCCACATGGGGGCTACCAGGATGACCGAGGCCTTGTCCTGAAGAATCTTGAACAGAGTGAGTGCCACCAGGGGCGTGGGTGGGAACGCATAGAGAAGGCCCTGTGCCCACGAGATCAGGAAAGCATCCGCCGCCACGCTCAGCGGATGTAGCTGCCTCGAGCAGAACCGGGGCAACTAATGGTTCTGCGGACTGGCAAAGAGATCCATGGATGGGAGACCCCAAAGGTTGAAGATCCGTTGGGTTACATCCCCGTTCAGTTGCCATTCGTGAGGCTGAAGAATCCTGCTCAACTTGTCAGCCAGGTAGTTTTCCTGACCTGGCAGATAAACTGCCTTTAGGGACATGTGATGTGCCACTGCAAAAGAGCAGAGGTCCAGAGTTTCCTGGCATAGGATGTGAGATCCTGTGCCCCCCTGTTTGTTGATGTAGAACATTGCCACCTGATTGTCTGTCTGTATCAGCACTGACTGATGTGCAAGAAGATAACAGAAGGCTTGAAGAGCTAGGCAGATGGCTCGAAGCTCTAGCAGAGTGATCTGAAGTGCAGCCTCTCGCGAGGACCACAGACCCTGAGTGCAGGAACCTTGGCAATGGGCACCCCATCCCAGCAAGGAGGCATCTGTCGTCAGCACTCTGGTGTGAGAGGGAGGTTGGAATGGTACTCCCTAAAGCAAGTTGGGGGGGGGGGGGTGAAGCCACCATTGCAAAGCTGACACCAGTAGCTTGAAGATTACTACTCTGTCTCTGAGGCGGACAGTGGCTTGCGTCCACTAGTCTCTGAAGCTCCACTGAGCTGTGCGTATGTGGAAAAGAGCATATGGAGTCACATGCACCGTGGAGGCCATGTGGCCCAGGAGGCATAGGAAGACCCTTGCGGAGACCTGAGGCCTGTGCTGCACTTGCTGTACCAAGTCCAGCAACCGCTTTGCCCTGTCCAGCGGTAGGTAAGCCCTTGCCTGAAGTGTGTCCAGTCTTGCCCCTATGAACTCCAAGTTCTGAGTGGGGAGGAAAGTGGACTTTTTGTGATTTATAACAAACCCTAGGTGCTGAAACAGATGGACTGTGCGAGCAGTGGGCTGCTGTGCCTCCTGTGCCGATTGGCCCCTGATGAGCCAGTCATCCAGGTATCGAAAGACGAAGACTCCCTGGCTTCTGAGGAAGGCCGACACCACTGCTAGGCATTTGGTAAATACTCTGGGAGCGGAAGCTAGGCCAAAGGGAAGCACCTTATACTGGAAGTGGATCCTCCGATCACAAACCTGAGGTATTGCCTGTGGTCTGGGTGTATGAGGATGTGAGTATAAGCATCCTTTAAATCTAAGGAGCATAGCCAGTCTCCATGATGGAGGTAAGGCAGTAGGATCCCAAGGGGAGCATCTTGAACTTTTCCCTCACCGGGAACTTGTTCAGATTTCACAAGTCCAGGATGGGGCGAAGGCCTCCTTTTCTTTTTGGTATGAGGAAATACCTGGAGTAGAAGCCTTTCCCCTGCAGGTGGTGGGGCACCGGTTCCACCACCTGATCCTTTATCAGAGCTGCCAACTCCTGCAGGAGGAGGTTCTTGTGAAGAGGGGGTCTGAGAGGCTCTCCTGGGAAAAAGGAGGTGGGCACATGGTGGAAGTGAACTAAATAGCCCTGCTGGACTACTTGCAAAACCCAGGCGTCGGTAGTAATGGCTGTCCATCTGTGACCATACAGGGCCAGCCTCCCTCCTGTGCAGAGCCAAACCACTGGTGGGAGAGGAGCTATGCACTGGGAGTCAAAAACCCCCTCCTGGCTGGGTAGGAGCCGGAGCTGGAGGCTTGGGGATCTTCGGCTTACGTGAGCCATTCCCCTGTCCCCTGGTCTGCTGCCCCTGTTAGGGAGCTGGGGCAGTCTGGTAAGTGGGGCAGTTTCTGTAAGCCATACCCTTCCTCGGGAAAAAGGGCTTTTTCCTCGAGGCCTTCTTCTTGTAAGAAGGTGCAGATGTCTTCTTCGACAACCTTGTCCGGGTCAAGTACTCGGACTTGATTTCTGCAGCTTTCTCAGTCATGGGTTTGCCAAAGAGGTTGTCTCCTCAGCACGGGACATCGACCAACTTGTCCTAAACCCATGGCTCTAGGTCCGACGACATGAGCCAGGCCTGACGTCATGCACCGATGCCAGCTGTGGCTACTCGGGCCGAAGCCTCGAAGCCGTCGTAAACTGCTTGAGACATGAACTTCGAGCACTCTCTGATCCCCGTGGACAAGGCTTTAAAGCATTGCAAGAGTTCCTCGGATAGGCCAGCCGAGAACCCGTCAATCTCCTTTGTCAGGTCCCGCAAGTACATGCCCATGTACAGCTGGCAAGTTTGGACACGGCATGACAGCATCGAGCCCTGGTAGCACTTTCTGCCGAGGGCGTCCAGGTTCTGGGCTTCCCGGCCGGGAGGCACCAAGGAGTGCGATTTTTGGCTTTTCAGCCATTGCATGGCCGATTCCACAACCATGGAGTTGTGTGGCAGCTGCACTTTCTGGAACCCAGGACTCTTGCAGACTCGATAGATGGAATCGACCCACTTGCTGAGCAGTGGCATCGAGGCTGGGAACTCCCACATGTGGAGCATCAGCCATTCCAACATCGGAGGCACTGGTACAATAAAGGCCTCCTTCAGGGGAGAGTCATACTGGAGGGCATCGAGCTCCTCGGCTTGAGGCTCCTCCTTGGCATCCGCAGGGAAGGCCAAAGCCTTGGCCATGTCCTTGACGAAATCCGAGAACTGAGTATCCTCCGGAGGGGACCTATTCCGAGGATCCGAACCCGGAGAGTCCGATGGGATACACCGGGTCCGGAAGATGTCTGGGGAGTCTTCCTCCTCCGTCTCCTATGCCGAGTCCTCCGAGGAGGATTCGATGGGCTCCGGCCTCGAGGGCTTCGAGCCCGACCACCCCGACACCGAGGGCACCGTCATTGACAACCTTGGTTCCGAACGGGAGGTCGAGGGGGACCTTGGCCGAGGATCGAGACCTGAACGACTCGAGGATCGGCTCGGCCTCCGGCATCGACTTCAACATCCCGGTGGTCGGGGCGGACGGACCGGCGAGATCAGCCATCAGCACCCGCTGCTGCTCCATGAAGGCAGCCATGCTGCTCTCCAGGGCCGCCAACCTGAGACCGAGCTCAGAAGGCTCCGCAGCTCCCGGCTCGGGTCCCGACATCGTCGGGCCCGACGCCGGCTCTCCCAGAGGAGAGTCCATGAGGACAACAGGAGTTACCTTGTCCGACGTCTCTGGTTCCTTGCGAGGTTGTTTAGCCGGCCGCTCCAACTCCAAGGACCCGGAGCGGCGGTCTGGGCTCCGTGGCCTGGAACCTGAGGACCCAAGCCGATCAGAGGCGTCCACCGATGCCGCTGTCACGAGCTTCTTCTTCCTCCGGTGTTCCCTGGAGGGAGACCCCTGCTCAGAAGACCCATGACAGTGCTCGGGCTCCGATTCCTGAGATGTCGAGGCTTCTGACGAGGTCCGGGCTCGGGCGGTTGCAGACTCAGGAAAAATCCTGTCACGCTGATGCTGCCTGCTCTTCAAAGACTTCGAAAACATCTTACCACACGGCCCACAGACCACTAGGTCAGGGCCAAGGCATCGGAGGCAGCAGTCATGTGTGTCGGTGACAGACATCAACTGTTTACATCGATCACACTTTTTAAACCTGCTGGCAGCCATCGGGGGAAAAAGGCCCCTGCGAGGTCAAACGACCGGGCTGCAAGTGAAAATAAAAAGAGCGCAAATGCTAATCATGAAGGACAAAAATGAAAAACTGACCAGACTCGGTACTGCTGTACCAAGCCGAAGGCGGGAAGGGAAACCGGTGTCGAACCGGGAAGTTGAAAAAATAAAGCAACTTTTCTACTTTTTCCACGGTGAAAATCGGACCACATCCGTTGGGCTCCATGGAAAAAAGAAGACTGAGCAAGACAGCACCCTGGGCGAGAAGGGGACAGCGCATGCATGATGCAATCCCAAAGGCTTTCCTTGAAAGCTGGGGAATTGCTCCGCACGGGGGCTCTGTCGGCGCCGACGTCACATGTGAGGACTGACTTCCTGCTTGTTCCTGGAGAACATTTTTCACACAACTTTCTTCAACTCCCAAATTCTCTCTCTCTGGTGCTTTAACACTAAGGGATAAGTCTACTGAAGGGCGTTAGCTGTTAATGTGGTGCTAATGTGGGAAAAGCGCGCCTTGGTAACAGTTAATGTGGGCCAAATGCAGACAGTAGAGAAAATTCCCTGCGCTATCTGCATACTATGTGTTAGTGCGCATGGGCAGGGTATGGGCGTGCCTGCCACTAGTGGCTATCGCATGCGCCGGCAGCACGCAGTAACCACACAATTGGCAGACATCAGGTGTGGCTAACATCGCATCAATGGTTGGCGTTAGCTGCATCTGCAATTTCGCTGTGCTACGATCTCAGCAGTTTCCCGGTGTTATCTGCTGGGGAAATGCCACGTGTGCTCCCATCAGAGAATGCGCCACTTTTGTAGCTAATGCAGCGCTATTTGCACTAACGCCTGGCGTTAGCTGCAAAAGCCTAATGCCCTTTAGTAGACATAACCCAAACTGTCCTTTGGAGTGATTTCATGTCAATAGTGAACTGGGGAAAGGGGCAAATACAAGCTTTAAACTTGCTAAAGCAGTAATATTAACTTGGTTGTAAGCATGGCTGTAATAATAGACAGTTTATGACCCTATATCCTATAATAGAGGTAGAAATGCAGCATTTTTTCTTTAGGAATGGTGGCAAACACAGATGGAGGAGCTGAGTGGAAATTGCAATAAAGTGGACCACAAAGAAGTATTTGTAAGCACAGGGTGCCTTCTCTCTCTCTCTGTTTTTTCCAAGTAAAAAATGGAATGTTTTTTTAAATTTTTGATGGACTGCCAGAACAGTACCGTATTCCTTAAAAAGCAGAATAAAAGACAGAGTTAGACTGGCCTTCTCAACACCTCATCAAAAGCCCCCTTGGGTCTCATTCTGCAAGGATGCCTATTTATATTACAGGTAAGGGAATAATTTTGTTGGATTCGGTTACACTAAGCCTCTATGACCCTTGGGTCAAAAGAGCAAATGCAAAAGTGACAATGTGGATAATTGCTTGTTTAAGATAATGGAATACTGATTGAAGTCAATTATTGTAACACCTGAAAGATAAATGAGCTGATGTGAAAGGTTCAGCAGAGATAGCAAACAAAGAAATCCGTTATGCACTGCAGTGAGGAATAACACACTGTATATTCTGTTGGGCTCGGCAGCCTAGAAGCCGATTTCCTGAGCAGAAGTACTTAGAATTGCAGCACTCCACAGTGTAAGCTGTTATGAGTTTGTCAAGCATTCTGTAAGACTGAAATTCAGCTGAATTACACCGGGCTGCTAAGTTACTGGTCTTCAATTAACAAACACCTACAATGAAATCGATAATAAAGATAAAAGACAGAACAGTCCAGCACAGATCTTCCATTTAGTATTACTGCCATGTTCCTTTTTTACACTCTGTTATAAAATGCCTACTATTTTATTCTTCCTCTCTGTCGTTCATAGAATAAACACTATCGGAGTCTTTTACCTTTTCTTCGTTGTTGTTTTAAATGAACATTCAATCAGACTTAGAGGATCTTGAACATTGCTGGGAACGTTACCAAAAACAGTAGCTGGTACCTAGAAGTTCAGATAGTTTGGGGAAGCATTTTTAAGAAATCGTGCTGTGCCTAAATGCCGCAATACCAAGGCAAAGGACATGGCTTTTGTAGTAAAATTATTTGATTGAGGGATGAGACTGAAATCTCGCTGCATTGGTCTCTCCTAAGCAAATATCACATTTTTCATTGCGTTCCTGTCGTCATACTGTGTCTGTCCCCACACAAATGCACACAATCTCAAGATCTCAAACCTCAAACCAAATAAGTAAGGTCGGAGCAACAATTTTACACAACAGAAATGACTTCAGAAGCCATTTCTTTTTCACCAAGGCTTATTTGCAGCACATTTAGCCAGGTCAGCAACCCCTAAGCTTTGTAATCTGGAAAAAGGAACATGCAGGCACATCTCCCCCTCCCCTACCTATGTTTTTCAACTTCATTTTACATTAAAAAGACACACAGAAGGTAATTTTAAAAAAGTCATTCATGCACAGATGGCCTTATAAAATACTAACTGACGTAAAAGTCTACGCTTTGACATGAAGGTGCATGCTTTGCCGGTAGAAGTGGCCGGGGGTATGGTCTGTTTCATGACTGGGGGCTTTATTCAATAATGGGGCCCATTTACTAAAATGCAGCAAGGTTTGGCAGTTAAGGTGGGTTAATGGCAACATTTAAGACAAAGTAACTGCAAAACTTCAACATTAACTGTTGGGGAATTCCCAACAATTTGCCATTCAGTTAATACAGAAAAAAGGTCCTTACCATGCAGTAAACTGAATGGCAGATAATAGGATACAGTTAGCTAAGCTTATTTAGGTATTATAAGAAAACAAAAAAACTATTGGTCACAACCGTAAAAATAATCCAAACCAAAATACAATTAGACCGCCATTGTCTCACACATATGACTGCTGTCACCAAGAAATATAATTTTTGTTGGAATGTTTGTCGTGAAAGGCCCCGGCAATTGGGTCGGAGGGGACCCATCACTCACTTATACATGAGACAGCAGTCATTAATTTGACTGGTTCGCCATTGACAGAAACGCAAGAAAAGATGTTAAATTTAGGGTTATCATTCGTTCCTATGACAGCTTATGATCCTTTTAAAATGAGACAAGCCTTATATAGGTTCTTTAGAAAACTGCAGGTTGCTTATTTTTTTGCTAATTCTCCCTCTCAGACAAATGATGACTCAGTTATTTGTAATTCATCGAAATGGCTCTCCCCGGGGACACCAGATCCTACTATTGTGACTTTTCAGAGATTAGCTTTGGCTGATTTAGAAGCCATGGAGAGCTCTCCTGCCCGATGTTTTTCTAATTTAACATTTGTAGAACTTAGGGTTCTCCGTGAATTACGTACTAGGCATTCTTTCTCTGGGGATTCCTGACTAACCTCCAGCAATGTGTTCCAATGGCTTTGCGTGCTGGGATTCAAATCTATTGCAGCAGCTCTGCATAGTGGAATCTGGAACAAATGATGTTGGCCAATTTATGAGATAAGGGTTAGATTTGATTAAGTGTATTGCGCTTTTGTGGCGTTTACACATGCTTTCGGCATTTATTGCCTGTTAAAAAAGAATAAAAAGGAAAGTTTGTTTCAAGAAAGGATTTTTCCTTTCATGACAAACCTGCCAACAAAAATTATATTTTTTGGTGACAACAGTTATATGTGTGGGACAATGGTGGTCTAACTATATATTGTTTTGGATTATTTTTGCAGTTGTGATCAATAGTTTTAGTGACTATTTTTCTCATGGCGTCTGATGTCACTGCTTCAAACAATTCAACGCCGTTAATTAGCAATACTGCCACTTTTGCATTTTCTGAGGATGCAATAAATCAGTTATTGAAAGGTCCTTCTCTTTTTGATGACACCAGTAACTCTCTTCAACCCTTTTTATCCACCTCTTGGGCTGAATTTAAGAATTTAAATAAAAATTTATTCAGATTCAATTACATGCAGCAACTATGACCCAGTATCTGAAACAAAACATGAAACCTAGGGGGCTCAGGATAATGAAACCGCCCCGGATGTTTGTGAACGATAAACCTTTTTATGGCAAATGGAATAGTATTTTGAACAAATGTGGATTATACCTTATAAAAACATATCTATTCATAGAATATTTTGGTAACTCAGAAGATAAGAACAAAATTTTCCAACATAACAATATGCATATAATAAAATCAGAACCCATCCAATTAACATTATCTACAAATACTCTACCTAATCTTTTTGTTTGAGGCTAAGTCCATGTACTTGCAACTTTTGTAAATATGTTGATTGTAATTCTTGTTTATGTAAATAAGGCATGATCATACCTGTATATACTCCACAATGCATTTCAATGTAACTTCACTATTCAAAGTTCAAGTCACAAGTTTAATGTAGTTGGTTTTGTTAATTGTAAACCACCCTTGATCTCTGGAAGGGGCGGTTTATAAAAACATATAAATAAAATTAAAATAAATAAATAAAAATTGCTCTGCTAATTGAGCGTTTAACTATAGAAGAGGACAGTATAAAGTAACAACTTTCAACTACTGAACAGAAATTGAAAAAGGGAGTTATCTGAACAAAATTTTAAATCCAGTTTTGATGAATGTCACAGCAATTATCACAATTTCATGATTCATTAAAAAATTCAAAAATAATAAAAGTTTACACGGGATAGATATTGCGAACATGATCAGGTTTATACATGGAATTAGCAAGGGGAGGCTGACAACAATAGTTAAAAAAATACATGACATCTGACACTTCCTCTGATGAAACTGATAGCAATTCCTCTAATAAATCTAGAAAGACGTCTTATGCTCATTGTGACATACTGGATTTTCAATCTCCTGAGCAGGTTTTTTAACAAGGCCGCCCTCATGGTCGTCGGCCCTGGCGATTTTTTCAAGGGGGTAGTCGGAGGGAACCCACCACTCGCTCATACATCAGACAGCAGTCATTCATTTGACTGGTATTGTGACTTTTCAGCGATTAGTTTTGACTGATTTAGAAGTCATGGAGAGATCTCCTGCCCGAAATTTTTCTAATTTAACATCTGTAGAATTTAGGGCTCTCCATGAATTAAGTACTAGGCATTCCTTCTCTGGGGATTCCTGACTAACCTCCAGCAATGTGTTCCAACGGCTTTGCATGCTGGGATTCAAATCTATTGCAGCAGCACTGCAAAGTGGAACCTGAAACAATTGCCTTTGGCCAATTTATGAGATAAGTTTTAGTTTTGATTAAGGGCCCAATTCAGAGAGGTGACTTGTGGGGCTGCATGTCCCAGCAGGACATGCAGCCCCGCAAGCCGTCCTGTCCCTATTCCCCCCTGAGGCCCTCCCCGCAAGGCTAGAGCAGCACTATGGGGAGAGCCGGCAGGAGGGGGCAGACCGAGGTGGCAGGACATACAGGGCCGATTCTGGTTACGACCTTGTACATCCTGCGGAGTCAGGGGGAACGTGCTGCTTATTCCACCTCAAAGGTGCAATAATCAGCATAAACTGGGCAATTGGGGCCAGAACCTCCCCCCCAGGGCCAGTGCTGGGTACAGGTAGGTCCCCGCCACCCGATCCAGGCCCCAGCTGCCCAGCCGTGGGTTGGGCAGCGGGTAAGAAGAGGGTTGGCACCATGGGTGACAGGGGAGCCTGCGGGGAGGATGTCCTCGCAGGAAGGTGCACGCCATGCCATCTTTGGGCCCAATTCTATATGCCACAGGAATGTTTTGCCCCCAAATTACAGAATCGGGTACTAACTGGCCTGTCCTGCTGAGAGCCATCTGGACAGCCCAGATGTGCCTGCTTTTGAATCGGGCTCTAAGTGTATTACACTATTGTGGTGTTTACACATGCTGTTGGCATTTGTTGCCTGTTAAAAAAGAATAAAAAGGAAAGTTTGGTTTAAGAAAAGATTTTTCCTTTCACAACAAATATTCCAATAAAAATTATAGTTTTTGGTGACAACAGTCATATGTGTAGGACAATGATAGTCTAACTATATATTGTTTTGGATGCTTATTTAGGTGGCATTAACTGTGCAATGTTATTTGCTTCATTAACAGTTAACCCACAGTAAACTACCTTTACATTAACTGAAAAGTGCATTCCCTACTCCCTCCTGTGTTAAGAAATTAACACAGAAATTAATGTACAGTATTAAGGTACTGGCATTAACGCGGCAGTTAGTGCAAACTAACAGTTAACGGCTAATATGGCTTGATAAATAGGCATCATCCACCTTAAATCCCTAAATCCCTAGCTGGTTACTAGCAATTCTCTTACTTAGGAGCAGGGGTGGCTCAAGGCAATCTGCTGCCTGAGGCGAGGAATGAGACGGCGCCCTCCTCAGCATGTGCCCCCACACCCCCAGCGTGCGCCCTCCCTTCCCAGCGTGCCCCCCTGGGTGGGGATCTTTCTCAAAACTCCAGTCAGAGACTGAACCAAATCAAAAAGTCAATTAGATAATGTGGAGCAAATGCAAGATGTTCACACACCAAGGAACTAAAAGAAAGAGTGAGAACCACAGCAGTTTATAGCTCCAAATTATAATTCATTTGTATTTTGTTATAAACTACGTTATGGTACTTGCTTTTCCTTTTTGAACATACATTTTGCATTCACGGAACCCTCTCCTCAACAATGGGTGCAGAGCAGAGGTAGGACAATCACCCACAGAACTCAATATATTAAAAAAAAAAATCAGATTCTGGTCATCTCACCAACAACAAACATTCTCCAGTACCAGGCATATTGGGAACTAATATAAAACCCTACTAAAGTCACTAAGATTTGCAAGGCCAAATCTACCATACCATACCAACATACACTTCCAAAACTCATACAATAAGGGGCCTACCAAGAAAAAAGCAGCACTATAAACACTGCAATGGGCCCCAAAACATCCATACACATATTTGAAAAGCTGAACAAGTCAAATTACTATAGTACAGATCCCTACGTACAAACTCCATGTTAACAGAACACCTGGCCTTGGTCTCACACTCAGAACACAGACCCTCACCAAGTACAGAATAAGTGACCACAACCTAAAGCAAAAATAAAAATATGTAGACAAAAATTAAAATGAAACCCCAAGAAGCCAGACTCCGCATGCGGTGCCACACCAGATAAGAGATGCAGTTCCCCATACTATGTGAAATATAGATAGCACAAAGTCCAATCACGAAATTGAAAATAAAATTATTTTTTCTACCTTTGTTGTCTGATGATTTTTGATCATGCTGGTCCACATCTGAGGTTTCCGTTTTCCTCTGTCTTCTCTTAGCTCTTTCTATGGTCTATAGTCCATCTGCCATTTCTTGTCTCTCCTTTTGCTTTCTTCATTTTCTTCCATCAGCCTTTTTTCAGTCCCAGTAACTCTCCCTAATATCAGCCCCTTTACAGCCTCCCCTCCCAGTACCAACCCCCTTGCCTTCCCAGTACTGCCACCAGTCCCAGTGCCCCCTCCCATGTCAGCTCCCTTCCAGCTCCCCCTCTCCCCTGTCCATCCGCCTTCCAGTGCCATCCCCGCATGTCAGCTCCCTTCCAGCTCCCTCGCCCATGTCTGCTCCCCTCCAGCTCCCCCCATGTCTGCTCCCCTCCAAGCCCCCCAGTTTACTCCCCTCCAGCTCCCCCCGTCAGCTCCCCCCCCCGTCTGCTCCCCTCCAGGCCCCCCTGTTTGCTCCCTTCCAGCTCCCCCCCCATGTCTGCTCCCTTCCAGGCCCCCCTTGTCTGCTCCCTTTCAGACATCCCCCCCTTGTCTGCTCCCTTCCCAGCCCCCCTTGTCTGCTCCCTTCTCTCCCCTCCTCACCTCACCTCGCTGATTCATCATAGAAAATCAAACGAAAGCAGCTGCGGGAACATTTCTCCGTTCCCGCGGCTCTGCTTTCAAACTGCTGGGTCGCGTGGAGCCAGCGAGGTGGGGGGGGGGCCCGAGGTCATCGCTTCTGCTGCCCTTCCGTGGAAGCGATGACCTCGGGCCCCCCTGGCTCCATGCGACCCAGCAGTTTGAAAGCAGAGCCGCTGGAACGGAGAAATGTTCCCGCGGCTACTTTCGTTTGATGGACGCGTCGGCGGTTCTATCTTAGGCAGTTTCTAGGGAGCGGCAAATCAGTGCCACCCCCTAACAGCTGCCGCCTGAGGCCACCGCCTCAGTTGGCCTAATGGTAGAACCGCCCTTGCTTAGGAGAAACCCTAACAAACTTCTTGTATCTGGTTATAATCTTTGCTGCTGTATTCAAAATCAACTGTAATCTAACAAACATTTTGCTAAACTCACATAGCATCCATTATAATAGTCCAAATGGAATAGCACCATAGCCTGCATAACCTGTCTTAAATCAGAATTATACAAGAAAAGGCAAATATGTTGCACTAGTTTCAGATTCATGAAAGCCTTCCTACATTAACCTGACCTTCCAACATTCAGGCCGTCTCAAGAATGAAGCCTAGATTCCTAACAGACTTCTGAAATGGAATCAAGGCACCACTGGGGTAAGACTATCTGAAGGTACAGTAATTCCTTTCTTTCACACTCACAAAATTTCCGTTTGGTCTAGACTTCATTAATAACCTCCTTGTTTTTAATGCTCGACATCTACTTGCTGCAACGGAGACTCGACTTCTTGCTGCTGACTCAGTTTCAGTCACTGCTCTCTCATATAGAGGCCACCTATTCTTCTCATACCCCTCACCCGGTCAGCCATGCAGTACTGTTGGGCTGCTGCTCTCTCCCTTCTACCAATTCCAACCCCCTCTTTCACCTCCTTTTCTTCCTTTGAAGTCCACACCATCTGCCCATTTGCCCCACTACCACTTCGGGTAGATGTCATTTATTGACCCCCCTCCCCCACCGACAAGTACACCTCTTCCTTGCTAACTGATGTTGACTCCTGCATTCCCTTCTTTCTGCACCCATCTTCCCCTTCCCTCATTCTTGGAGATGTTAATATTCATATTGATCACCCTTTTGATTCTTATGCCCCAAAGCTCCTTGCCTTAACCATCTCATTCAATCTCCAGCTGTGTTCTATAGCCCCTATCCACAAGAATGGCCACTGCCTCTACCTTGTCATCTTCTCCAACTGCTCACTCTCTAACTTCCACCTCCATTCTTCCTCTATATGACCACCATCTGCGAACTTTCACTCTTAACAACACCCTGCCACAGTCTTGTCCTGTCTCTACCAACAAGTTTAGGAACCTTAAGGCTATTGATCCCTCTGCTCTCTCTGCTGGTGTCTCATTTGCTCTCTCTTCTGCGATATCATCTGAATCAGTTGATGAGGCTGTCTCTTCCTATAACACTATACTTTCATCTGCTCTGGATATTCTTGCTGCTCTCATTTCTCACCCTGTGAGGTGTACTGTATCTCAGCCTTGGCTGACCTCTAAAATCTGCTCCCTACATTCCTGTGCCTGCTCTGCTGAGTGCCTATGACATAAACTCCATACTCTTGCTCATTGCCTACATTTCAGGCTCATGCTTATCTTCTTCCAGTTAGCCATAGCACTTGCTAAGCAAGAATACTATGTCAATCTTACAAACTCTCTTGCCTCTGACCCTCGCTGTCTCTTTGCAACACTCAGTTCTCTCCTCAAAGTACCACTGTCCCCTATTCCTCACTCCTTCTCTGCCCAAACTTTGGCTGACTACTTCTGTGATAAGGCTTGAAAGATTAATCTGGAGTTCTCAATAGCACCACCACTTTCTCAATCCCCCTCTTCTCCCACAAATCCTTCCTTCAGCCTCTGTCACCCTTTCTTCCTTTTCTAACAAATCTGAGGAGGAAACTGCAGATCTTCTCTCTTTCTCTAAACTCACTACTTGCTCTTCTGATCCCATTCCCACCCGTTTACTAAGCTCTATCTTTCCTGCTGTTATCTCCTCCCTTTGTCAGATCCTCAGCCTCTTGCTTTCCTACAGCCTTCAAACATGCTGAAGTTACACTTCTCCTCAAAAAATCTTCAATAGACCTACCTGCCCTTCCAATTATTGGCCCATCTCCCTTCTTCCCTTTGTATCTAAACTAGTTGAACATGCGGTTCATCATCACAGTTTTGATTTTCTCTTCTTTCAAGTCATTTTGCTTCTACTACAACCTGGTTTTTATCCTGTACTTTTTACTGCCAAAATCTTCAGTGACCTATTCTTGGCCAAATTCAAGAGCCTTTATTCATTCCTCATCCTTCTTGATCTATCTGCTGCTTTTGACACTGTTGATCACTGCCTTCTCCTCAATATCTTGTTTTCACTTGGCTTTAGGGACTCTGTTCTGTCCTGGTTTTCCTCTTCTCTCTCATCGCACTTTTAGTGTATCCACCTCTAGATCTTCCTCCACTGCTATCGGCCTCTCAGGGGGTGTATCTCAGAGATCTGTTTTGGAACCTCTTCTCTTCTCGTTCTATACTCATTCCCTTTGTGTTCTAATTTTCTCTCATGTTTTTCAGTACCATCTTTATGCTGATGACTCTCAGATTTACCTCTCTGCCCTTGAAATCTCTTCAAGAATCCAGGCCTGTATCTCAGTCTGCTTGTCGGATGTTGCTGCCTGGATATCCCGCCACCACCTAAAACTGAATATGGCCAAGATGGAGCTCATTATCTTTCCCCCTAAACCCACCTCCACCCTTCTTCCTTTCTCTATTTTGGTGGATAACGCTAACATCCTCCCTGATTTCCTAATTACCTCGTTATAGTCAGCAACCCGCGCGTAAGCAGCAAATTTGTTAACAAAATTCAGCCTGGGGCTGTGCCAGCCCTTAGGGCCACCCCGTCCATTGTGAGAAAATATTGTTCACACAGGACCCCACACTTCAGGGGGCCCCACACCAACAACATCCTGCATATGTTCGGCTCTCAGCTCACCTCCCTATAGCGGCTCGCAGCAGGCTCAGCAACATCTCCCTACAGCCGCGAAAGTGAAGAGCGTTGTTTTCTTTCACTTCGGCAGTTGTGTTGTAATGTAGATTACTGGCGCGCTGAGTGCCGGGACACAGGAAATCAGAGCAAAGTCAATTGGGGGGGGAGGGAGCCAGAGCCGATGGGGCGGGGGGATGGTGGAGACCCTCCCTTCCCCATTGTTGCCTACAGAAGCCTAGAAGGCAAATCTTGTAGGCTGCTAAGTGATGTCGCCCTTTATTTCCATATCTACCTTTCTAGAATCATTGCTCCCACTGCCTGCATTGACAAATCCATATGTACTTGTATCACCCATATACATACATTACAAAAGGCCCCCCCCACAATCAGCAGAGCTTGATGTAAAATACTGGAGGAATTGTGAATGTCCCGACATGGATGCCCCAGTTCCTAACTCAATGACCTACACAAAATGGAGCTTTTTGTGTGGGGATAGCACATGCAGGAAATTTTGACAAAACCCTTTATAGATTTGAATTGTTCATTTAGGTAGGAAGATAGATGGGTTGAAATGATTTAGAAACCGGTGTTCCCTCTTTCAACCATATCAAATGTGACTTTTAAAATGACTGCTTAACTTAATAAAGCTATAAGTGTGTCAGCTGCAGTGAAGTAAACTGTAACAATACTGCTTGTCTGAGATGGAATTTTCACCTTAGGGGTGGTTGTTTTGCAGCTTTGCAATATTACACCATCAATCTGGCATCAGGAAAGATACACACATTAGTCCTGTAACACTGTGAGAATGCAGTAAGAATCAATCACTGCTTTCATGATAGGACTGAGCCATCTGGAATTCATTTGCACATGTTTAAAAGTTCTATAAAATCAAGGGGCCTATGTGCTAACCCATAAAAATGTTCATGGGCTAGTACCTGATTTGGCAAAGTATCAACAAGGTGCAAATAAGCTCTTACCTCATTTATATGCTTAGCTATACTTTGCAAGGAATTTATCACCCATTGCCACAGAAAATGGGCACTTGTGTTCCTTATTTAGCAATTTGACCCCTAATGGTAGTACCTTGAGACTACCACTAGTGGTCAGGCAGCACCATTTTGCAGCCAGCAGCCTAAAGAGCAAGAATGAGTGGGATTGCTTCTATCCCGACTGCTCCCAGACCCTTTGGGGTGAGTTAGAATGCCTGGGTTAGGACAAGAGGAATGGAAAGTGTGGGTGGACCTTTTATTTTATTGGGGTGTGGGAGAATGGGTATGAGGAGAAGGGCAGGGCTTTGGGGAAAGGGGAAGGTTTTAAAATATTTTAACCCTGCAATCGGGCTGAGAAGGAGTGGAGCCTCCCCTCTGAGGAAGGGGGCCCAAGGGAAACCTCCAATTTGCACCACAGCGCCCTTTAATTTTCATCTGCCACCGCATGATGGGACACTCGAGGGTTTTATTGTCATCATGTTTTTATGGAAAAATAAGCTCTTGATCTGTAATTTCTTTTCAGCAAAACAGGCCCATAAAGCCTTTTTCACACATTTGTTTTTTTTATTTTTATGCATTAGTGAGTTCCTGTGCATAATTTTGCAATGCAGCAGCTTGTTACTTCCAAATTTTCATAAACGTTCACTGAAGTTTACTATTGCGAAATGTACTTTTGGAAAGTGACTTGCAAAAATACATTTTGTGAAAAGAAAAGCACAAAACACCAGCACTTTAATACATTTTCAGGCATTTTGTGCTATTTTTCAAACAAAGCGCACGTTTGCAAAATCTTTTTGTGCTTTAGTATATAGGGTTTCTATTGCGGAGGCAGCATTGAAAACTTGCCATTATGCATGCATTATTTATGTATAGGCACAATTATAATATTAACCTCTTAGTGTGACTTAAATGTGTGCACACTAAAAATAATCATTCACTCACATGAAAACTATGCAATGGGGAGAAAATGAGTCCATATAACCCAAGTGACAAAGGTCTGCTAAATTTAGCACCACTTCAGGGATAGTGTTAAGGCTAGTATGTATCTTGAGATTTAATATTTTATTTGATTTTATTGATATTTATTTTTAATGTGCTATTGCTTTTTGTTGTTTCATTATGTGTGCAATATTATAAACCACGTAGAAGCATACCAATTTGCAGGTAAAATATTCAATACATAAAAATTATTCCCCCAACCAAAGGCCTCCTGTCTCTTCTCCTCCACAAAATCCTGCCCCCCCCCCCAGGCCTACTCCCATCCCATCGACCTGGTCTGACAAGCAAGCCCCATCATGTGCCAGCCATCATCCTCTCCTCCTTGCCCATCTATAAATGAAGAGCGTCTGGATGCCCAGACATGGCCCCTCATCCCTCTGTGCTACAAAAGGTAGCGTTGGGGACCAGCTATGACTCATCAACCAAAAACTCCTTTAGTGGCACAATCAGACACTATATTCACTTTCTTATCCTTTTCTGAGAGGGACCTCTGAATTTCATGAGGAGAATGGAAAGGATTCCTCATGGTAGGACACCACATATGGCATTTTGCAATGTACAAAACATCACAACTACAGATAAGTTGAAGTGCAATGAACGGACATCATTTGGCATGCAGTGACCAACTTGAAATCGCTTCATTCCCTCCTAACAGTGAATATTGGAGAAGTGGGGGAGAAATCATCAGAAAGATTCATCCAAGACCTTCTTAGTATTATTGGCAGATGGCGGTGGGGATATTGGTGGGGAGAAAAGCTGTCTGGTTCCTGGGGGTGGGGGGTAGAAGGAGGTAGCAAGAAGTTGAGTAAGTCCCTGGAAGGGGCTTTGATTATGAATTGGGGGAAATGTTTGCATCCTAAAATGGCTTCTTTTCTTTTTGTAGCAGAGGGTTTGGGAGGAAGCCTTTACTAGGCCTTGCACACTGGACTGGACAGCACAGGGGATTTTGATATGCACCATATGTGTCTCATTAACTCTATGACAAGGCTATTAAAGGCAATTTTAGAATGCATTCCTACATTATTTATTGGTAGGGAGAAGAACCTGTCTAAAATATGACTTGACCCCTATCTCTGGTGAGAAAATCAATATCTTTATTAATTCTCTTTGTATTTGTTTCAAAGGGACATGTCTACTAAATCGCATTAGGGTTTGGCAGCTATCGCAGTAAGAAAAGCCCCCTTGGTATCTGAGGCGGGCCTTCCCAGGGTAGCCCTTGCAGATACCATGGCGGACTGGATTCGCCGAGGTGACCCATCATTACCTGCTTCAGCTAGTATTGAATCAAAATTCTAATGTCCCAAAAACGGTAAATAATAATCAGCACACAACACCAAATTACCATGAAATCCCCTTCCAAATCAATTTTTTGTCGGACATAAATTGTGAAGGGAGAGATACATCAAAACTCCCCCAAACCACAATACATTCCCCTTTTATTCAAATCCATGAGATTAGAGTAGCAATCTAAAAGTTTTTAGTCAATGTTCCATACAAATGCACTTATCTGAATTAGTACGCGCCAGCTATTAGTACGCGCGTACTAATTCAGATAAGTGCATATGTATGGAACATTGACTAAAAACTTTTAGATTGCTACTCTAACCTCATGGTTTTGAATAAAAGGGGCATGTATTGTGGTTTGGGGGAGTTTTGATGTATCTCTCAATTCACAATTTATGTCCGACAAAAAATTGATTTGGAAGGGGATTTCACGGTAATTTGGTGTTGTCAGCTAGTATTGAGGCAAAGGTCCCATGCTACCCTCCTCAATAACCCTAAAAAGATGGCTGTGATCTCGCAGTACTGCCAAGTAGTGTGGGGTACAGGGCAGCACCCCATAATTGCAGCCATTTTGAAATGGCCAGATGATGGGGCAGGAGCAGAAAGGACTGCTCCTAACCCATGTACCTATTAGACCACAAGGATTTTCAAAGATAAGCCTGTTGGGGGGATGGGGCCCCTCCTTTGCCAGCTAGTCAGGGAACTTATTGACAATGAGATGTGGGAGGGGGTGGGGAGGGAGGGGGTTTTGCTCAACTGGCTAGCTAAGATGTTGCTTTGCTCAGGGGGGTGTGCAACACTGCAGCACTGACAATACTAGGGTGGGGGAGACCTAATCATGGTTTTTGGAGGCCTCATCACCTCCACACTGCCACATTATCAGGCCTTCAGGCAGATAACCCCATCTCTTGAGGTAGCATTATCTGCCACCACAATCAAGTCAGATTTTGGCAGTCACTGCACGGAACTATTGCCACCCCCACTCCCCACCCCAATCCTGCCCCTGGAGCCCTACACAGTGCGAAAATCAGATATCGCAGAAAACTGCCTGTGATATTTGATTTTTTTCATGGGTTAGCTGCTACTGCGGGGCAATGCCCTTTAGTAGACATACATCAAAGTGCTTTATCATTTTAATTTGAAATGTCTTAAGTTCTTGCATAGGCTTAAAATTTCATTTGAGCATCCTTACTGTAACGTCATTGATGCAATGGCTGGAAAATGTCCCCTCCGGGAGTATCCCTTTGCTCTTCTCTATGGTGTCTTATCTTATGAAGGTTTATTCTTGCTTTTAACTTTTGCTCTGTTTCATCCCTCTTTGCAATGACTGCACTGCATAATGCATACTAGGTAGCTGATTTACAAAGCTGCAATAATCCCTAATATTGGCAACAATTGTGTGAGAGCTGCCAAAATTACTCAAATTATGGTGCAGCACGAGTTAAAAAAAATATATATATATGAGTTGCATCACATGCGAATGTATACAAAGTAGATCATGAATATTAAAATGGATTAGAATAGTTTCCTATAAACCTTATGATCCACAATAAGCCAGAGAAAGTTTAATACACCTTAAGAGGTGTAGTTAACAGTACCAGAAAGCATGTGCAGACTAATGTGTCTGCTGATGTTTTTGACCCTCTACATCTCTAGACTTCAAGGAGTGTCAAATCCTGAGTTCTGTCCCCTAGAAAGAAACGAATCGCTCCCTCCATGTGAATGTATTAACTGGAAATGTTGGCTTTGGGAAATGTACACCGCTGATGTCTGTGCTTTGTTCAGTACAAGAGGAGATGCATTTCTGGTTTTATTTCTCGAGTGTTGCCATAAACACGGAATTTGACTTCTTGGGGTTTCCAGTTCAATTATTGTCTTTCTATTTCTAATTTGTGGTACTTTGTTTTGTATTTGGTGAGAGTCTGTCTATGTTTTGTATGTAGTTTCTGCAGCATTCCCACCTGTTCTGTTTCCCAGTAGGGAAGGTAATGCAGTTCTCTAAGATGTATTTGTTTGGTATCTATAGCGCTGCCTTCTCATAGATAGGGCTGGTGCTATATGAGTCCTGGTATTAAGTTATGGCAGGTTTGCTGTCGACTCTCCCTGGTCTTTTTTGCAGTGTTTTATATGTAGTTGGCCTTGGAGGAAACTCATGTAGAAATCTGCTAGCCTTTCTATATCCCAGCTGAACATGTAAATTATATTCAGACACTCATACACTTATTAAGCTATTGTTGAGACAAAAATAAGGGGCATGTGATACCTTACAGACTGTCCAATTTGTTGAAGCACGAGCCTTAATAAATTGATTACTGTATAACAGAGGTTCTCAACCCAGTCCTCAGGACACACCTAACCAGTCAGGTTTTCAGGATAATCGCAATAAACATGCACAAGAGTGATTTGCATACAATGGAGGCAGCGCATGCAAATCTCTCTCATGCATATTCATTGTGCCTATCCTAAAAACTTGAAAGCTTGGTGTGTCCCAAGGAATGGGTTGAGAACCCCTTGTTCCTAAGATGCCACTTGCCTCTGTCAGTTTTGCTACTCTGGACTAACACAGCTACCCCTCAGAAAACTGTCATCGTGTTGGGATAAAAGAGAGCTTTGTGAAGGGCATTCACTTTCACCACTGTAATTTTACTTTTAAACACAGGGTCACATTTAAGGCAGGAGTAGGGAACATGCTTTCAGGTGGCTGCCAGGCCTTGCTTATCACGATTGCCTATCTGGTTTATAATCTAGGCCATCACACAGAACACTTGTACATAATATAACTTCTGGCAAAGCAGTGTGCTTAAATCTCAAGCTGCATCTCTCCTGCAGCCCTCATTCTTGGCATGGAAGAGAGACTGCCCACTTTCCATAAGGACTGATTGGAATAAGACGGTGGTGCTGTTTTGGCTCCCTTAAAGCAAAGCTGAGTCAGTGGGTGGAGCATCCTGTCTAGGAATCCAACTTACATCGTCCAGTACTGACTACTTAACAATGCCTGCTTATTCACTCTGCTGAAATGAAATGCTAAAGCCCAAATGCCAACAACCAAAAACGTTTTAATGAAGAAAATATGAGTCGTGCACTGACATTATATGCTCTAACATTCTGCATTACTGTGCGTCCATCAAATTTGTCATTACCTGCAAATTCACACCCTCATACTAGGTATTCTGTATACGTTTTCGTACCTACCTTCGAGAAATGACTACAAGAGAGACTAGCAATTACTAAATACAATCCGCAATACGATTGTTTTAAAACTAATACTGGCTGAAAATATGCTGTCTGGAGGAAAGATGGGGAATGCAACTAGGCCTCTATTTATTACGTTTTTTTAGGCGTTTAGTGCAGGAATTATTGTGTCATGCAAATTTTCATCTTAAACAGCGAACATGGAAAATGTCATTGGGGATGGGGAACGTGCAAGGACTGCACCTTACAGTTAGCATGGAGATCATCGCCACGCATGAACCGTTAGGGCCATGTTTACTAAGCACCACTACAGTAGCACATGTGTGGGTTGCACCATCAGGGCGGAGGGTCAGCAGTATTTGAGGGAGTGTGTGTACTTCTGTCCCCCTGCATTTTGCATGGACCCTGGTCGCGGTACTGCATAAGCTGTCATGTGGGCTCAAGTAATGCCACTCACCGAGGTGGTGTTGGCTACACCTGAGCAATCCGATACAGGCTACCAGGACAGCATTTATTTATTTATTTAACTGTATTTATATCCCGCTTTTCACCGGGTCAAAGCGGTTGGGATTTTAGCATGTGAGTCTGGCTATGTTTTAGCATGGCACACAAACCACGCACTAACCCCGTGCTATCCTGGTAGCATAGTTTAGCAAACATGCCCCTTAATGTGGCAGATAACGAGAGCAATTAACACCACCTCAAGGAATGATCTGCTACCTCTCCAAATTAGAGGAGAGGTAGCAGATCACGGAGAATGGATGGCAGAACAGTTTGACTACACTCTTACGCCTACAGCTCAAGTGATCTGCAGGTAGTCAAGCCTATAGGGCTAATAGCTGAGAGATTTCCTTAGCAAAGGGCAACAAAAGGTGATAACCCTACATTAGTGTAGAAAAGTGCAACAGCATGGCTCTGGAAATTACCATGATAAAAATCCTTTAGCGTAGGTGTTATATAGAACAGTAATATCAACAGCTTTATTGTAATAATGCACATTCTCCCTATGGCCCAATACTTTTCACTCATCAGTTTTAATATTTTTGTAAAGGGAAAATTATAAACATATGACAGATAAATGGATCCATGCACATGCATGCTCTGAAATGCATTTCAGACTGACTACTGCAGTCCGGATCCAGAGTATAGGTCGACATGTAACGTGCCTGAAGGCACGAATATAATATATAAAAATAATACCATAAACTACTGGTGTCTTTTTCTGTAGCATTCTTTTTGTTTTTTATACTCCATATACTCTGTGCGCATGTTGCTCATCAATGTTTAGGATTACTCCATGCAGCTGTAGTAGTTCTGGAAAAAGTGGAGTTTTTGAAGCTATTACAACCAGCAAAATTGATCTTGAACTCTAATTATTTCTGCTCATGTGACAAATTTGTCAGTCTGTTTTCTAGACTGGGAGTTCATTTCTCAGTTTATCTCAGATAGAACTGGGCTAAATATTCTGTGCCTATTCATATCAACAGGGTCATTTATTAACAATTATCCTACTTTAATGTCATTAATGCACATTATTTAGCGCAGGACTCACAGCATAAATATGAGTCTTGCAGAAAATAACACGTTAACTGCATTAGCATATGATAATTTTTAGTAAATGACCCCCTAAATAACAAAAGACGTAACTAGAGTTCTCCTTTGAATGTTTACATCTTTCAACATTATATTGCATGACAATTAATATCTTATATATAACTGTCCACTTTAATCCTTCTCATCATGGCCTTGCCAACATAGCTCAAAGCCTCTTATTTATTTTTTGCTGTATGTTTTGTCTGTTGGTCTTGACTAGAATTGACTGTAAACTTCAAGGAACAGGGACTATACACAGGGAAACTTTCAAAGCGATTTCTATAGGAAAAACAGAGCTTTATGGACAGAAATAGGATTTCATAAAATTGCCCAGATTATACAAGAGTAAATGTTTTGGCATTTTATGTGCACTTTTGTCAGCTTTGAAAGAAATATTTCTAGAAGTGAGATTGTGGCGGGATGTGACATTATCGCTTTACTTGTAAATTTTCTAAAAGTATACACAAATTGGTATGTTTCAATATGGAAAGGTACTTTTCCAGGAAAAATTCCTAAGAATTGGGAGCCAGAGCGTCCAAATGGCAGATGAAATTTAATGTGGACAAGTGCAAAGTTATGTACTTAGGGAAGAAGAATCAAAACTAGTTACATGATGCAAGGTTACACATTAGGAATCACCATTCAGGAAAAGGATCTGAGCATCACTGCTGATAATGTGTTGAAACCCTCAGCCCACTATGCAGCTGCAGCCATGACAGCAAATCGAATGCTAGGAATCACTGGGAAAAAAATGGAAAACAAAACCAAAGATATTGTTGAAGTTCCCTGTTCAATGTAAAACTCAATATTACTTGTATGCATTGTAGTATGTTTCTTGTTCAATGTACACCGCACTGATTGTAATAGCGCGGTATAAAAGAATTGTTAAATAAATAAATAAATAAATTATAATGCCTCTGTATCACTCCATGGTGCGGTGGCACCTTAAATATTGTGTGCAGTTCTGGTTGCCATATTTAAAAAAGGATATAGCAGAAATGGAAAAGGTACAGAGAAGAGTGACCAAAATGGTAAAGGAGATGGCAGGATATCCCGATGAGGAGTGGCTTAAACGTTTAGGGCTCTTGAAGTTGGAAAAGAGACAGCTGAGGGGAGATATGATACAGGTCTATAAAATAATGAATGGAGTGGAACGGGTAAACGTAAATCAGTTGTTTACTCTTTCAGAGAAAAAGACTAGAGAACATGCAATGAAGCTACAATGAAACACAATGAAGACAAATTGTAGAAAATACTTTTTCACTCAACGCATAATCAAACTCTGGAATTCGTTACCAGAGGACGTAGTAAAAGCTGTTAGTGTAGTGTAAAAGAGGTTTGGATGAGTTCCTGGAGGAAAAGAGGCACATTCCAATGTGGAGGGGTTGCTCTCTATGTTAGAGAGGGCATTGAGTCAGAAAGGATTAAAGTTTTGCAGGAAACAAAATCTGCTGTAGAATCTATATGGATTGAAATTCCATGTAAAAGGGGGAAGGCAATGGCAGTGGGGGTGTACTATCGAGCGCCTGGCCAGAATGACCAAATGGATGATGAAATGCTCAAAGAAGTCAAGGAAGCTAACAAAAGTTACAGCACAGTAATAATAATGGGTGATTTCAACTACCCCGGTATCGTCTGGGTCAGTGTCACGTCAGGACATGCTAGGGAGATAAAGTTCCTAGATGAAATAAATGACTGCTTCTTGGAGCAGCTGGTTCATGAACCGACCAGAGGGGAAGCCATATTAGACCTAATCCTTAGTGGAACACCAGATCTAGTGCAAGAGATAAGGTTGTTGGGGCCACTTGGCAATAGTGATCATAGCATGATTGCCTTTGATTTAATTAGTGGAGGAGGGATAGTAAGGAAATCCACAGTACTACCTTTTAACTTTCGAAAGGGAGACTATGATAAAATGAGGAAAACAGTTAAGAAAAAACTAAAAGGAGCAGTTGCAAAGGTTAAAGACGTATATCAGACTTGGCTGTTGTTGAAAAATACTATCTTGGAAGCCCAGACCAGCTGTATTCCACGCTTTAAGAAAAGTGGAAGGAAGTCCAAAAAACTGCCAGCATGGTTTAAAGGTGAGGTCAGAGAGGCTGTTGTTGCCAAAAAAGCATCTTTCAGGAAATGAAAAAAAGAGCCAAACGACGAAACCTGGAAACAGCACAAGCACTGGCAAGTCAAATGCAAGGCATTGATAAGGCAGGCAAAGAGAGAATTTGAGAAGAAGCTTGCTGCGGAAGCAAAAACGCGAAATAAAGACCTTTTCAAGTACATTTGTAGCAAAAAACCTGTGAGAGAGTCAGTTGGTCCATTAGATGATAAAGGGGTTAAAGGAGCACTAAGAGGCGACAAGGCAATAGCGGAGAGACTGAATGAATTCTTTGCTTCAGTCTTTACTGAGGAAGATGTAGGGATGTTACCCATGACTGAAGTGGTATTTAAAGGTGCGGAAGAATTGAAGGAAATATCGATACATCGGGAAGATGTATTACAACTATTAGATAAGCTGAAGAGTAGCAAATCACCTGGGCCGGATGGTATACATCCAAGGGTGTTGAAAGAACTGAAATACGAGATTGCAGACCTGCTATTAGTAATCTGTGAACTATCATTAAAATCATCTCTAATACCTGAAGTTTGGAGGATCGCCAATGTAACACCAATTTTTAAAAAGGGTTCCAGGGGTGATCCGGGAAACTACAGACCGGTGAACCTGACATCAGTACCGGGAAAAATGGTAGAAACCATCATAAAGAATAAAATTACTCAGCATGTAGATAGTCACGACCTAATGGGAGACAGCCAACATGGCTTTAGACAAGGAAGATCTTGTCTTACTAATCTGTTATGTTTTTTTGAAGAAGTGAATAATCAGGTGGACAAAGGTGAGTCGGTTGATGTGTATCTGGACTTTCAGAAAGCCTTTGACAAGGTCCCTCATGAGAGACTTTTGGCAAAACTAGAGTCATGGGATAGGAGGCAGTGTACTATTGTGGATCAGGAACTGGTTAAAAGATAGAAAGCAGAGGGTAGGGCTAAATGGCCAATTTTCCCAATGGAGAAAGGTGAATAGTGGTGTACCCCAGGGATCTGTGCTGGGTCCGCTGCTTTTTGACATATTCATAAAAGACCTGGAAAGTGGAATAACGAGTGAGGTTATCAAATTTGCAGATGACACAAAACTATTTAAAGTTGTTAAAACCCAAGAGGATTGTGGAAAATTGCAAGAGGATCTTGATAAATTGGAAGACTGGGCATCAAAATGGCAGATGAAATTTAATGTGGACAAGTGCAAGGTTATGCACCTAGGGAAGAACAACCCAAACTATGGTTACACGATGCAAGGTTCCACATTAGGAACCACCACCCAGGAAAAAGATTTAGGCGTCATTGTGGATACCATGTTAAAACCCTCGGCCCAGTGTGCAGCAGCGGCCAAGAGAGCAAATAGAATGCTAGGCATGATAAGGAAAGGAATGGAAAATAAAACAAAAGATATTATAATGCCTCTATATCGTTCCATGGTGAGACCACACCTTGAATATTGTGTGCAATTCTGGTCGCCGTATCTTAAAAAGGATATAGCAATTTTAGAAAACGTTCAGAGAAGAGCCACCAAAATGGTAAAGGGGATGGAAGGATACTCCTATGAAGAAAGGCTAAAAAGGTTAGGGCTCTTTTACCTGGAAAAGAGACGGCTGAGGGGAGATATGATAGAAGTCTATAAATGAATGAACGGAGTGGAACGGGTAAACGTAGATCGATTGTTTACCTTATCAGAATATAGAAAGACTAGGGGACATGCAATGAAGCTACAGGGTAAACTATTTAAGACTAATAAAAGAAAATATTTTTTCACTCAACGTGTAATCAAACTCTGGAATTTGTTACCGGAGGATGTAGTAAACGCTGTTAGTGTAGCTGGGTTTAAAAAAGGTTTGGACATGTTCCTGGAGGAAAGGTCCATAAACCATTATTAAGAAGGGACCCAGGATATCAATGCTTGAACCAATACAAGCATTGTGGAACCTGTGTCCCTTGGGGAAACTGCTAGGTACATATGACCTAGATTGGCCACTGTTGGAAACAGAATACTGGGCTTGATGAACCTTGTTCTGACCCAGTATGGCATATCTTATGTTCTTATGTTCTTATGGCTGTCCAGGCCCCTGTATGTCTGATCGGAATCGGGATGCCCAGAAGGAAACCCAATTCTGATCCCATGGAGGCTAGACGTACCTGCGGGATCAGAATTGGGTCTAGGCCCTGAACATGCAGGCTGGGCCCCGATGCAGATTGGCCTGCATGCACAGTCACTTGCCCGGCTATCTCAGTCAGGGTCCTGAATGGAGCTGCAGAACCATGGCATCCGTCGCCAAGCACTGCGGCTCCATTCAGCCTGCAGCCGGACCCTTAAATACGGCCTCCCATGGCCAGAGGCCCGCTGTTGGGAACTTCCTGCACCTCCTACCTTTCCGTTGCGGCCCAATGACAGGATCCCCCGACATCCTGGGGGACTTATTCCACCTCTCCGGTGGAATAAGTTCCCTTCTAAATTCACGGCCCCGGACGTACAGAGTCAACCTCAAAATCAGCCTTGTACATCCGGGGTTGTGGACCACCCATTTCCAGCCCTCGCTCTGCCTCTCGAATGTCCCCTCTCACCCCTGTCTAAGCCTCCCCGTATAAACGTGTTGTTCGTATGGGGAGGCTTTTGCCAGGGCCGGCAGGAGGACGAATAGCGAGGATGGATGACCTCTTGGGACATCCATCCCCACTAATTGCAGGACAGAGTGACCCCCATTGCCAATAAACCTTTATTAATGTGGACTGGGGAAATCCGCTGCTTAGCCCTAGGACAAGCAGCGTGGAAAGCACAGTTACTTACCTGTAACAGGTGATCTCTGGGAACAGCAGGAATAAGTCTTCACATATGGGTATCGTCGGTACCGACGGAGCCTGCGCGGGAACGCTCCCCAGCATCCAAAATGAAAGCTTTTGGGAACATCCCACAGCGCCTGCGTGCTGCCTTCCCGCCTTTCCTAACCGCTTCTCTCCAGTTCGAGTTTTAAAGCTGAGACAAAGAGAGAGTGAGGAAAGGAAAGAAAGATAGAGAGATACAACTCCTAGGGGAGGTGGGTGGGTTGTGAAGACTTATTCCTGCTGTTCCCAGAGATCACCTGTTACAGGTAAGTAACTGTGCTATCTCCAGGAACAAGCAGGAATGAGTCTTCACATATGGGGACTCCCCAGCTAGAGATGCCTGGGAGATCACCCAGGTTGTGAGTCCCTGGGAAGGGCTCTACCTCCACCCATGAATCTCAGGCATCCAGCCAGGGATGGAGGGTAGGAGTTGGTTAGGTATGGAACAGGTGTTTGAGAACAGCCTGACCAAACAAGGCATCCCGGCGGGAGTACTTGTCCAAACAGTAATGGGCTGTGAAGGTATGAACTGAGGCCCAGGTGGCCGCTCGACAGATCTGGTCGATGGACACAGAATTTAGATGAGCCATAGAGGCTGCCATGGCCCTCACATTGTGAGCTGTGACATGGCCCTCCAGAGAAAGGTTCTTACTCTGGTAGGCGAAAGAAATGCATTGAGCAATCCAATTGGATAGAGTTCTTTTAGAGACTGGAAGTCCTAAATGAGAAGGATCAAAAGCAGCAAAGAGCTGAGAGGACTTTCTATGTTGCTGTGTCCTTTGTAAGTAAAAGGCAAGAGCTCTTTTACAATCCAGGGTATGAAGATTCCTCTCTGCACTTGAAGCATGAGGTCCTGGAAAAAAGACAGGTAAATAAACCTCCTAGTTCAGGTGAAAAGGTGAGACCACTTTAGGCATAAAGTGTGGATTAGTCCTGAGGACTACCTTGTCATGATGGAACCTGGTATAAGGAGGATTAGCCACCAAGGCTTGCAGCTCACTGATGCGGCGAGCTGAAGTGACTGCAATGAGAAAAATAACCTTCCAGGAAAGGAATTTCAAGGAGGTAGTGGCCAAGGGTTCAAAGGGTGGCTGCATAAGCTGGCCAAGAACCAGATTCAAGTCCCATGCCACTGGAGGTGGTTTGATGGGAGGTTTAGTTAAAAGAAGGCCTCTCATGAATCTTGCTATAAGAGGATGAGAGGAAATAGGCTGTCCATTGAGAGGTTTAAGGGATGCTGCAATAGCACTCAAATGGACTCTTACTGAATTCGTTTTAAGGCCTGCATGGGATAAATGCAGCATATACTCTAGTAAAGAATTCAGAGGTGTTGCAAGAGGGTTAAGACCATTCTCTGCACACCAAATGGTAAACCTTTTCCATTTAAAAGCATAGGAACGTCTAGTGGAATGCTTTCCTGAAGCATAAAGGATATCCTTTACTTGCTGAGCAAGATGCAAATCTTGAAGGTCTAGGCCTTCAGCAACCAGGCTCTGAGGTGAAGAGACTGGGGATTTGGGTGCCACAACGTTCCCTCCTCCTGGGACAGGAGGTCTGGAGCAGATCCCAAGTCCAGGGAGGGAGCCTGAGAGAGATGCAGAAGTAGAGGGTACCACACATGGCGTGGCCAATGTGGTGCTATGAGGATCATAGACCCCTTGTCTCTCTGAAGTTTGAAGAGTGTTTTGGGAATTAGGGGAATGGGTGGAAGAGGAAGTCTTGCCCCCAGTGGAGGAGGAAGGCATCCCTGGCCTGAACTCCCTGACACGGAACTCTGGAACAGAACCGGGGAAGTTTGGCATTCTACGGACTTGCAAACAAGTCTATGTCTGGGGTTCCCCAAATTCGAAAAATCCTGGCTATTTTGTCCCCATGGAGGGACCATTCGTGTGGAAGCAGAACTCGACTGAGTCTGTCTGCCCAAGAGTTTTGAACCCCTGGAAGATACACTGTCATGAGATGGATTTGATGCTCTCTGGCGAAGGCCCACAATCTCAGAGCTTCGTTGCAAAGCGACAGAGAGCCAGTCCCCCCCTGCTTGTTCACGTAGAACATGGCTACTTGGTTGTCCGTGTGGATAAGGACTGTCTTGTAGCTGAGCAGGGTGTGGAAGACTCTGAGAGCCAGAAAGATTGCTCTGAGCTCTAAGAGGTTGATATGTAGAGATGTCTCCTGTGGAGACCAGATGCCTTGGGTGGAGAGGTCTTGTAGATGAGCTCCCCAACCCTTTGGAGAGGCATCTGTTGTAAGGGTTGCTTGGGGTAGCAACTGTTGAAAGGGGGACCCCAGCAACAGATTTTGAGTGGACTTCCACCACTGGAGGGACCAAAAAAGGCGACTGGAGGTTGCTATTTTGTCTGACAGGCATCCAGATGCCTGGGTCCATTGGGTGGATAGAGTCCACTGAGCTGCCCTCATGTGCAGGCGAGCATAGGGGACCACATGCACGGTGGATGCCATGTGGCCTAACAGTTGTAACATCTCTCGAGCAGTTAAATGGGACTTTAACTGAATCTGGGAGGCTAACTGCACCAAGCGTAGGCAACGGACCTGGGGAAGATAGGCCCTTGCAGTGGTGGTATACAGGAAGGCCCCTATGAACTCCAGAGATTGAGTAGGGGTGAGATGAGATTTTGGGATGTTTATTACAAGTTCCAGATACTGAAGGATACGCCTTGTGCAGGCCAGGGAAGCCTGGACCTCTGACTGGGATGGAGCTCGGATGAGCCAGTCGTCCAGATATGGGAATACAAATATCCCTAGAGTGCGTAGAAATGCAGCAACTACTGCCATACATTTTGTGAACACCCTTGGTGCAGAGGCCAGACCGAAGGGAAGCACCCTGTATTGATAGTGCTTTCCTTGGAAAAGGAACCGAAGGAACCTTCTGTGTGTTGGATGGATGAGGACATGGGGGTACGCATCCTTGAGATCTAGAGAACAAAGCCAGTCCTGACTCTGGAGGTATGGAAGGAGAGTACCGAGAGAAGTCATCTTGAATTTCTCCTTGCATAGAAACTTGTTCAATTCTCTGAGATCTAATATGGGTCTGTAACCCCCTGTTTTCTTTGGGATGAGAAAGTAGGGGGAGTAGAACCCTGAACCCTGTTGAAGAAGGGGTACTTCTTCTATTGCCCCTTGGGCAAGAAGGGTAGAAATCTCCTGACCCAGAAGGTCGAGGAGAGATGTTGGAGAATTAAACTGTCTCACCATGGTGTGAGGGGGAAGGTTTAGGAAATGGAGCTTGTAGCCCTCCTTTATGATGGAGAGGGTCCATTGCTCTGCTGTGATTTGTTCCCATCTGGGAGCAAAGTGAGCTAACCTTCCTGGAATGGTGAGAGGCTCTGGATGTTCTAGAGCCAGAAAGGCTAAGTTCTCTAGTTGTAAGTCAAAGGCCCTGAGGAGGCTGAGGCTGTTGGGCTGTAGCAGTCCTAGGAGCCTTAGGCTTAGCCTGTTTCGGTTGTTGCTGTCTCTTTGTAGCAAAACGATCTGCAGAAGAGGCCTGCTGACCATAAGCAGAATAGTATCTGCCTTTTTTGGGGAAAAAACCCTTTTTGAACAACCTTTTCTTAAAAGGAGCAGAAGTAGACTTTGAAAGTCTATCTAAAGCCGAATTTTCAGCATCCATCTGGGTGGCCTTTGCTTGCCAATCCTTGCCAAAAAGGTTTTTACCTGTACAAGGAAGGTTACCTAGGCCATCTTGAACCCAGGGCTCCAAATCAGAAGCCTGTAACCAAGCAACTCTACGTGCACCTATGGCAATAGCCGAGGCTCTGCTGGCACCTTCAAAGGAGTCAAAGGCTGCACGGTTGGAAAACTTGGAAACATCCTGGGCATGTTTGAGCCAGGTAAGAAACTCCTCCCTTTTATCTTCTGAAATAAAAGGAGATAAAGTTTGCAGATGATCTGTAATCTCCTTAAGAAACATCCCCATATAGAGACTATAGGAGTTGATTCTGACAACAAGCATACTGGCCTGGAAAATTCTCCTGCCAAAGGCATCTAGGGTTCTGCATTCTCTTCCTGGAGGAGCAGAAGAGTGCCTTTTTGTACTCTTTATCTTCTTCATAGCAGACTCCACCACAATAGAGTGGTGAGGAAGCTGAGTCTTATGAAAGCCAGGACAAGGAGGAACACGATACATGGTGTCCAACCTGCGAGAATGAGGGGAAATGGTGAGAGGAGTCTCCCATATGCCCAACATGTGATCATAAAGAATTTCATGTATTGGTAAAGTGGCTGCCTCCTTAGGAGCCTTAGGATATTGTAAAATATCTAATTTTTTGGCTCTAGGCTCTGTTTCAGGGGCCACTGAGATGGAAAGGCCCCTGGCCACTTCCCTAATGAAATCCTGAAAAGACAAATCCTCTGGAGGAGACATTCTTCTTTTTGGAGAAAAGGGCTCCTGAGGATGGATCACTGATGCTTCGACAGAGACCTCTGATTCATCAGAGTCCTCAGAGGAATCGAATTATCGCCTGTCTGGATGCTCCTGCAGAGCCCGATATGCGTACTGGGTGGTATCGACATCGGGAGTGATCGGTACCGATGGGCATCACAGAACAGTGTACCGCTGCAGTCGACACCGAAGCGGATGTCGATGCAATTGGTACCGGCACCGGAACCGATGTCGGTACCGGTGCCGGAGTCGGTACCGGTGCCGGAGTTTGTTGCAGTACCGACGGCATCGCAGCTTGTATGAATGCCATGATGGCACGCTGCATGGTCAGGATATTCTGATCCATCGATGCAACCAATGTCTGGATGTCGGTACCAGTGGGAACCACCGGTACCCCAGAACATGGCAACAAGTGATCGGTCGAGGACGAGCCATCGATGTCAACCTGTGACCCCATAGAAAAAGCTTTGGAAGCCGGAGCCTCCCGCCAGGGTAACTTTGCCGGTGCGGGTTCCTCGAGGGCAAGCCTGGAGGCATCTCGATACTTAGAGGGAGATTTACCCTTCGAGGACCGGCTGGATTTAAGTTTGGTTACCTGAGATCCATGTGAGGAAGAAGCAGCCCTGGAAGACGTCGATGCAACCAAAGCTGCATCCGAGGGAAACAGGGTACTGAGCTTAGCTGCTCGGTTCTGTAGACCTCTTTTAGACATCATGGAGCAGGACTCACAATCCGCAATGGAATGGTCAGGACCTAAACATTTTAGACACCATTCATGGGTGTCGGTGACAGAAATAGTGCCGCTACACTTCGTGCATTTTTTAAACCCAGAGGCGGGCTTTTCCATGAGGAAAAATCTCCTAGGCCTAAGGCCAAGAAAAAAAATGCACTGAAGTGAGAAAACAGTAGGTTTTTTTTTTTTTTTTTTAGAATAAAGAAAGAAAAAAACGGCGGTACCGGTCCAGCGTCGAGAAGGCAGACACGCGACTAAAGAAATAAAATAAAATAAAGAAATTCTTCAGCGGTGACAGGAACACGACCTGCGGGCTCCACGGAAAAGAAGAACTGGAGAGAGGCGGTTAGGAAAGGCGGGAAGGCAGCGCGCAGGCGCTGTGGGATGCTCCCAAAAGCTTTCCTTTTGGACGCTGGGGAGTGTTCCCACGCAGGCTCCGTCGGTACCGACGATACCCATATGTGAAGACTCATTCCTGCTTGTTCCTGGAGATTCTGTATATCCTTTGGGAATTTTACAGGTATTTGTGACTTGGATTGGCTACTATTGGAAACAAAATACTGGGCTCGACCCAGTATGGTATTTCTTATGTTCTTATTGTGAAAATCCTGCAAAGTTTACAAAGTGAAAAGCATGAGTATATTTTTCACCAATGCAGGCTGTTATGAAATTATGTTCTATACGTGTCTGTGCAGCATTGTGTCTCTGTAATATATGTTATATAAATGATTAATAATAATAATGTTTCTTCAATAAAGCTTGCCTCACAAAAAGTCCTTTTCTCAATCATCCTTTCCAGGTATCTTTTAAACCAAGGAAATCTGAGTGCCTATTAAATCCTAAAGCTGCAATGGCAATATGCACTTTCATGCTGATTTCTCGTAATGAAATGCTCAAACCTTCCTTAATGCAAAGGTAATTCAAACATAAGCGAACGTATGCAGTATTAAATACTGTAAAGCTTAACAAGGCCTTTACAGTGTGAACTACAAATCCTCCCTACAACTAAAGTTTGGGAGACCAAACTCAATACGCAAACATCTGTTCAATAAAACTAGCAGTACAGCTCAGTCTAATCATATAAAATATGTATTTTCTTTTGAATAAGTATGGTTCTCAAAATATGGTCTTGGCTCTTAAAATTTGGCCCTATCAAGTCAAAATGAGAAAACAGCAAAAAAGATTCTTGTTTTCAAACTGACAGGATTGAAAGAGCTATAACTTAGATTATTAAGGGGGGGGGGGCAAGGAAATATATACTCTGTTTGATTGTAAGCAACTTTAAACTTTTATCGTGAGTTCAACAGCTTCATTTTAAGACTGGACATGTGTCCTTCCATGTTCTTGAAATAGTTTGAAGCCATTAAAAACTGCATGTTCTCAGGACGCCCTCAAAATGTCAAGCCCACTGTCTGCTTGCTTTTTGTTCCGTGACTGGCATTCAACGACGTCTTTGCACAATTCCTGAGCTCTGTAGACAGTCAAATAAAAAGCAGGAGACTTTGTGCTGCAACATAGACACAGGACCAGCTTGGGGATATTTGTCTCTGCATGATTTTTTAAAACGTTTTTGTATTCCTTCAAATATTGCAGATTTGATGCCAAAATGATTTTCCACTGAAAACGCCTCTTTGCTAACATGAATTTTGTGTACCTCCTATGCAGAGTCTTTTGAACTCTGGTGCCAGGTTCGCCTCCCAACAGACAGCGCTGTACGGATTCCACAGCTTCTCTTGCTATTACTGAATACACAAGTGCTGTGCACAGAGCCCATAGTTCAGTCCTTGAAAAGTACTATGCTTGTAATTTAAATACACAGCAAGAAGGGGGAGCCACCAGCTTTCATTTGGTTTGTTTATGTAATTAGAAGTTAGGGGTTTAACACATAAGATGAGATAAGAAGATAAAAGTCACTCTTTTGGGTGCAGGGTTGCATGGGTATTAGGCTTCTGACAATATCTGTCAATAGCCTGGAGAGAAGTTGAAAGACAAGCGGCAGGAACGGCACCCATCACAGGCCGCAGTGTGACTATAGATTAGCAAAGAGCTGAAAAATAATCAGCCTTCCCCCTCCCCACCAAGAAAACTCCTTTTAAATAACAATCTGTTCAGCATGATTTAATCTGATTTGCTAGTACATATCATATCCCTATATAAACATTATTTGTGTGTTTTATCTTATTTATTTATTTATTTACAATTTCTTATATACCGCACTATTCAGCATCAGCGCGGTTTACATGGAACAAGAGAACAGAATGTGAACATAGTTCTGGGTTTACATATAACAGGACAGTAAAACTTGGATGACAGGGGAAACTATTTACACACTGGACTCATCTTGACTCATAGGAAGAGCTCTGTAGCTAGCCTTTGGTCTCAAGATGAACCCATTGCTTTATGAAGAAGAAAATGCCAATTAAAGGGAGCTAAACTGTACGCAATGTCTCCTGCACCCCCCCCCCTTCCCCCAAGGCAGTCATCTCTTCACTGTCTGCTCTCTTTCTCAAAAGTATAACTACACTACCATTTTACAAGTTCTTTAGCTTTCCAAGCTGAAGGCTTCTGGCATCATGCTAGGCTTAGATGGGTAGTTCTCAAGCTTTACCATATCAAGGAAATCCCTTCCCCCCATCAATAGTTTTACATGGTCTGTAGGCTCAGGGGCCTATTTATTAAACTACGCTAGGTAGCGTGGGAATTAGCACGCTCTAACGTCTGCGTCAAATATCCAAAGCTGAAATCCCTATGGGCGAGGTGCATCTCTTACAGTTAGCAAGGAGGCAATTATTGCATATTGACTGCTATCTTGGCAGATAACTTCCTGAATTTAGCCACAGAGATATGACTAGCTCTATTCTGTGTTATCTTTCGTGCAGCTAATGTGTGGCAGAGACGTTTGCCCCATCTTAACGGCATGGCTTCCTTCCACAAAGGGCTGGGAATGCCCCCAAAATTTAATATAGAGGTTTTGCACTTTGCACGCTTTAACTCTGGCTGTTAACATATATTAGATGGAAAACCTTAACACACCTTAGTAAATGGCCCCTTAATAATTAAATTTTTTTACTATTTCTAATTTATTACTTTTACCTACGTATGTATCGAATAATCTTATGATAGAGCGGCTATAAAAATTCTCAAAAATGTGCCTATTTTATATATGCTCTCTTGCATTTTTGATGGTCCTAGAAAATATTTTTTGGAGCATATACTAATTGTGTTCATGTTGGTGTTTGTGAACTTAGCAGTGGGGGATACTATTAATTTTTATGTATTTTAAAGGCAACATGTTGTTGGTAAGTGCCGTTGAATCAGTGCAGACTCATGACAGCCCTATGGATAGCTGTCCTAAACTGTGTTCAGTCTTCATTCAGGCAGCTGATTGCTGATAGAGTGGCATCCATATCTGCTGTTATTGAGTTGATCCATCGTATTGCTGGCCTTCCTTTTTTGCATTGACCGTCAACCTTGCCAAGCATGATGTCCTTCTCAAATGAGCCCTCTCTTTGCATGATGTGTCCTTTATAAAACAGGCTCCTATAACTCCATATAGCACACCAAGTGTCCTACTTTGAAATGGATGTAAATGTGTGCGTGTACTCTACAGGCGCGATATTCAAGGCATTTATACGATTTGCAGACCTGCAAACCATGTAAATGCCGCTAAGAGTGATATTCAGTGCCACTAACTCAGTTAGTGCCACTGAATATCCATGGGTACTGCCACTACACAGTCCGATGCTATCCAGTTAGGATTGGGGCATTCCAGGGGTGTCACCCAGGGAAAACCAGTCAGCAACGATATTCAGTCACTGACCGGTTATCCCTTGGCAATGAAAGTTAGGCACAGAAAACACTATCCTAACTTTTGCCGGCAATGGCGGAATATCGCCGCTGCTCGGTTAGCGTCCTGCTTCGGCCGCAAAGCTGGATATTCAATGCCATGAACAGATGTGGCCCCAGCATTGAATATCTAGGTTTAGGGTTCAGAGTTGGTGGCTAGCTGCTGGAATCACACTAGCCACTGCTGCTGAATATCGGGCCATATATTTGTACATGTGCATTTTATAAGAGTCATTTTCTGCATGCAAAACGTGTTTTTTCAGCTTTTTTAAAATTACCCCCACAAAAGAAATTTCCTGACTCCACTTTTCTGTGGCTTCTCTCGTCTCTGGCAACAGTAGGGTAGATGGCTTTCTTCTCTGGCAACGGTAGGGTAGATGGCTTTCTTCTCTGGCAACGGTAGGGTAGATGGCTTTCTTCTCTGGCAACGGTAGGGTAGATGGCTTTCTTCTCTGGCAACGGTAGGGTTGATGGCTTTCTTCTCTGGCAACGGTAGGGTAGATGGCTTTCTTCTCTGGCTTGTTTCCTGTTCTGTTTCATGCAGCTAAAGGCCAATAGTCCTGTTCTTTCTAGTCTTCGCTGTTTTGGAGGGTAGGCAAGGAGGATGTGCACAGCCCCACTTGTCCCAGGCTTCTCCCCCATGTATCAGATGGGGAAGGAACCAGCAGATAGTCCTGCATCTTGCCTACTTTCTCTGCTTCAGCAGCCAGACGAGGAGGTAAGGAGGCTCTCTGGCAGTGCTGGTGCAAGGATAGTGCTCGCTGTCTTGTGTGCTTCTCCCATCAGCCCTTTTCATGCTCACCTATCCATATAGACTTATGGCAACAAAACTTAATGGTTAAAACTGTTTCAAGTAACTGTAATTTAGGCTTGTGCATTTTGGGCTAATTTGGGCACCTAAAAATTGAGGGCCCGATTTTCGAAAGGCATCTACATGGTTTGCAGCCCAGTAAACTGTGTTGATGCCTTAGTTGGGGATAGTCAATGGCACTTACACAGTTAATGCCGTTGACTATCCCCTCTTAAGTCCCGTAGGCGCTCCGATGCTATCCACTTAGCATTGATGCATGTTAGGGGCATTCTGGGGCAGAGCAGAGGCAGGGAATGGTGCTAACCAGGCAGCAGCCATATTGGATGCTGCCCGGTTAGTGATCTGCACCTTAAAAATAGGCGAGGAAAACCCTCATCCATTTTTAAGGCACTGAAGCTAACCGGGTAGCATTCAATATCACTGCTTCCTAGTTAGCTTTGGCAGCTTCCAGCTTTTGCAGAAATCACCAGATATTCAATGCTGTCGCCACGACAATGAATATCTGGTTTAGAGGTTGGCAGGGAGGGTTATGTGCCGACGAGGGGCCTAGCCCTTCTAAAATCCGAAAATCGGGCCCTAAGTGTGCGCGCATATACCCATGAATGTACATGCAGTCTGTGCGTGCAAAAAAGCTGTAGTGCATATAGTAGGTGAAGATTACAAAGGAAGCTTTGGTTAATCTTCATTTGGAAACATCTTTTTTGGCACTGCACATGCCTACTATATTCGACAGGCTGAGAAAGGGTTACAGAATGAAAAGGTGAACAAAAAAACCTTAGCCTGGGACTGGTGGCAATTTTCTGCAGTTTCTGGACAACAGCAGACTACCATTTACTTTTCCTGTCTGAAAATCAATGAGTGCTGCTTTCTTGGCATTAGAACGCAGTGACTCAGTATTCCCCAGAGGAAGTATTTTTCATTAATAAATGCAGAGCATGGCGTAAATAAGAATAAAAGACTAATCTCTGATGCAATACAGGGATCTTCAAAGGTTTTATGAAAAGAGCGACATAGAACATTTCAAATTAATAAAAATTGCAATAATCTCTCTACCCAGCATTTATCTATCCTCTCCCCCCCAATAGTATTTTACCCACTTCTATTCCTCCTGCCATCCCAGGGCTGGCCCCTACTCTTCCACATAGGCAACAGAGTTCTTTGCGGCACCCTTTTTTTGTCCATGGTGGTTCTAGCACAAATATCTTGCACTTTTCTGCACCTAATGAACATGATCTTGGCTGATCCCAGAAGCTAAGCAGGGTCGGGCCTGGTTGATACTTGGATGGGTGATCACCTTGGAGCATCATGCGCTGTAAATTTACTGCACAGAAGAAAGGCCTGGCAATCTACTTCTGGTCCCACCTTGCCAAGAAAACCCAGCGGCTGGGTCGCCAGGAGGCAGAATTGACTCAACAGCACAAACTTTCACTTTTCATGGTGCCTCTTCTCTCTCTCTTGTTTTCTGTGCAAGGGGAATAGGGAAAAGTAAAGCATGGCTGGAAACAGTTCTCAACAAATTTTAAAGACTGGGTAAGTTTTTTAGTCACCAGCCAAAACTGGGTAAAAAAAAAGTCTCAAGATTTGTGTTGGATTTTACACATTAATATCACTGTTCTACTACAGTGTATGAAGTTTTTGCAGTTAGCACATGGTAAGTGCCAAAATTACCACAGATTTTGTCAGATTTTGATGCAGCTTACTGTCTATCTCCTTAAATTGTCAGCTGAAAATTAATCTTCCCTTAGGAGCCTAAAAGTTATGGTTATAAATTTAAACCTCTTATTCATTTGTCTAGATTTACGAACCTAATTTATGAACCTAGTGCTGAAAATTAGTGCTAAGCTCCTAACTTTTTTTCCCACTCTAGACACCCCTCTGTTGTCACCCACTTTGTATGCTCCTAAATTTAGGAGTTGAGTGGAATTTGGGGTATAAAATGTAGGTACTCAGACCTAGTAAATTTTTAAAGAGGCCAGTAAAACATAATTCTCATAGATGTGTAAGTCCTCTGAATAATAGCCTCATAGTAAATGACAGTAAAGAATGACATGGCCCAGCCAGTCTGCCCAGTTATGAGTCATCCTCTTGGTAGATGTCCACATAACATTTCTAAATGGAGCTAGACACTATCTCTCCTCCTGGCAACATCTTCCCCTCCTCTTCAATATGTCCCAAGCATGACCAAAATCCATCACTGCACTGCCCCCCACTTGCTTTTTTTGGAACCCTGAAGCAACCATACTTTTGCTGTCCGGGGCTGCAACTGCATTCCCAAGGAGGCCACTTCCACTTTTTATTAGGGTAATCATACCATTGCTGTTCTGGGTTGCAGTTGGTACTCCATGCAGTCCTTTTAGAAGCCCTGATGCAATTCTCTGTTTTGGTTTTTAACTGCTGCTCTGTACAGGTTACCCTGCAATGTACTTTCCTTCCATTCTCTTGCTACAATGGATTGATCCTTTGTGTTTCATCTGTGCCTTTCTGAATTACTTTACATCCTTTTGTCTCCACAACCTTCCCTGGAAGGGTGCTCCAGAGAAAATGCCTCAACTTGCCTTGAAGTGAGGTTTGTATGGTCCAAGGCTGCAGAATAATGCTCAGAGTCACAGATTTATCTCATGCGCAGTATTCGCTGTGAACATCCTGAAAAGTCAACCGGCTGGCTGGGTCCCGAATATAAGTTTGTAAGGTAATACTCCTAGTTATTAAACAGACCTCGAAAACCATATTCTACATCAACTTGTAAGAGAACCATGGATTTCATTTTCATGGATGCTTTAAAAACAAATTGGTAAAGAAACAAAGCTAAAAAACAAAACAAACATTAGCCAAGTGTAAGGAAATGGTGCTGCCTCTAAACCCACCTTGGCAGTGGGGTGAACCTTCCCAGAGTATTTATTTAATCCTAATCCCATTCTCTTATTGACCATATCTGCACAAGTCCGATCACGGGGACTGGGTGCAATAAAACAAGAGCAAACTCCTCTCATGATTGCAAATGAAGGCTCATGCTCTCAAATTCCGGCTCTTACTCTGACTGAGCTGAAAACCTAAAGCAGCAGGACAAAACATCTACTGCCCTCTCCCCCTCCCTCAAAAAAACAAACCCTGCCATTTGTACACCTCAAGCCCTAAAGCACAAAATAGCCTGTAAAATGAATAACTTTCACCTACGAGTAAAAACATCTCGTCTCTGCATATTAAGCTGCTTTTATAACCTCAGAAATGTACTGCCACGATGTACGCTAATGTAGCCTGACTTACATTTCCTGCCTGCAGCTATACATGTGTTCAGAAGTAATAATTGTTTTCTATGCTTGTTATTTTAAAAAGGTCTTCATTGTTTCAAAGTTTTAGTGTTGCCCACCATGGGAAGAGATCATTAAACTGTTGCTGCATGCTACGGTATACTTAATAAGATGGTATGGCATTCCTAATAAGATCACAGGGATCCATGTCAGGCAAAAATTGCTCAGGTGTGCGCAGTTTCGACATTTCCGGCTGTTCATGCTCACAGGCCAGGCCTATGTTCTTTTGTCATTCGCTGCCCACCTCAGTAACAACATACTTTGTCTCCCCTAAATGTACACACTTGAGTGAGCCTAAATAAGATAAATAACTAGCCACTGCTCCAAAGCGCTATAGTTCACATTCATTTATATAATAACCATTTATATCCTGCCATTTAATTTTACCAATACATTTTACCTTTACATGTAATAGTGCAGGGTCATGCATTTAGACTGCAAAAATCCAAGAGAGGGTACACTACAAGGGGTGATGTACTTCTGTCCATGAAAGAAGAGCGAGTTCAGGGGGTGATTGTTTCTGATGCTCTTAAGGTAGCTAAACAGGTGGAAAAGGAGACGGCTGCATAGGGAGAGGAATGATGACATACTAAACAATATTGTTAGCAGAAGAGAGAAACGTTTATGTACCTAAATCTGCACTATTCATCAAGAGTTCTCTGTGCTATTGATTACTTTAACTGGTTCCAACAGTAGCTTCTCTCCCCCTGCCCTCCCTGACCACAAGCTAACACTTCATTCACTCTTCCCTCTGTTCTGCGTCCCACCGTACCCTTTCATTTCCTTCCTCTGCCCTCTGAAACAGCAGAGTTCACATTTTTAGAATATCTAAAGCAGATTACACTACCGGATTTCCTGAAGCATACCTGAATGAGTAAACAGCACTGCAAGCAAGCGTTCTTGGGTAGCCGGATGGAAACATTCAGAGGATAACTTTGTATAGGTTGTGTAAGTGGCTCAATGGACATAATAGGCAAGTGTTCCATAACATCTTTGTTAGTGATATAGTGGAAGGGCTGTCGGGTAAGGTTTGCCTTTTTGCGGATGATACCAAAATCTGCAATAGAGTAGACACCCAGGAAGGTGTAGATAACATGAGGAGGGATCTAGCTAAGCTTGAAGAATGGTCTAGAATCTGGCAGCTGGGATTTAATGTTAAAAAATGTAAGGTCATGCATTTGGGCTGCAGCAATCCAAGAAAGCAATATAGCAGAGGGGGTGAAGTACTTTTGTCCACTAAAGAAGAGCGGGACCTGGGCGTGGTTGTGTCTGATGATCTTAAAGTAGCTAAACAGGTAGAAAAGGCGACAGCAAAAGTTAGAAGGATGCTTGGGTGCATACGGAGAGGAATGGCTAGCAGAAAAAAGGAGGTGATAATGCCTCTGTATAAGTCTTTGGTGCGACCTCATTTGGAGTATAGTGTGCAATTCTGGAGACCACACCTTCAAAAGGGTGTGAACAGGATGGAGGTGGTGCAGAGGGTGGCTACTAAAATGATTAGTGGTCTTCATTATAAAGCATATAAGGACAGGCTTAAGGATCTTAATATGTACACCTTAGAGGAAAGGTGGGATAGAGGTGATATGATTGAAATGTTTAAATACCTCCATGGCATAAATGTTCAGGGAGAGAGCCTCTTTCAAGTGAAAGCAAGTTCTGCTACGAGGGGACATGGGATGAGGGTGAAGGAAAATAGATTCAGGAGTGATATGCGGAAATATTTCTTTATGGAAAGAGTAGTGGATCCGTGGAATAGTCTCCAAGTGGAGGTGGTAGAGATGAGGACAGTAACTGAATTCAAAAAAGCATGGGACAAACACAGAGGATCTCTAAAAGTAAAAAGGGGACTGTTGTAGTTGTTGATATGGAAGGACAGACTAGATAGGCCATGTGGTCTTTTTCTGTCGTCATATTTCTATGTTTCTACGTAGCCTAAGCATATGATCATAAGATGAAGCCAAAAAGAAATGAGAAATGAGCAAATCAATATTTTTAAGAAATAAGCAACAGTGCTGCTTTGAAAATCCTTCAAGAAAGAAAAACAATGAGCTAGCAAGGAATACTGCCCCAGGAGAAGGCAATATCCTCTGAAGAGAGAACAACTATTTCTAGAAAGGTGAAATTACCTTTTGCAGCCCTTCTGAAGTAAGGATTAATACACAACAAGGTTGGTGGTAAAACAAAGCAAACTTCTCCCTGATGTGCTGTGGTATCAGGTAGAAAATCAAATGCCTTCAGCATCTAGGAAGCATACCACAATCATTTCATGAATGTCCTGAATGTCCAGGTACAAAAAAATCCAAAAGACATACAGGCTCATTCCGAGCCATGAATAGTTATTCATGTCCCCTCCCACCGGCCTCTAGCTTCCTCACTGGTTGTATGGGAAGCTAGATGGAGGCGGGAAAGGGGAGGATCGGGGGCGGAGTTAGGGTGGGCAGTGGGCGGTCACTGGCCCCAGAAGTACAGAGTCGATTCTAATGTCGGCCCTGTTCATCCGGGGCCGGCGACTTGAACGGGGAAGTTATTCCACTTCCAAGGTCGGGAAAGGGTAACAGGGGGAAGAGAGCATTCCCTGCAGCTGAAAAGGTCATTTAAAAGTCCTCAGTGCAGTGGGCAGGTTGGGGCTTTTGAGCAAATGCCCAAGCTCAAGGCCTGTTGTTTCGCCCTCCCCCCAGCAGGAAGTTTGCATAAGAGAGGACAGGACATGTAGCGTGTGAGCAACAACATGTGAAAAGATGCCATGGCTGCACTGCCCACCACACTGCGTTTTGGAGTGTAGGTCAGCTTGGGTGGATATAGGATGGAAGCAGTGGACAAGAGGTAGTAACAGGCTTTGAAAGGAGAAGGGAAGAGGGATGAGATGCTAGATATGGCTCAGAGGGATAAATAATCTAAGGGAAGAGGAGATACCAGACACCAGAGGGGAGGTTAAGGAAGAGGAGATGTTAGATACCAATGGGGGAACGAGAAAGGGAGATGCTAGAATAGGGAAGGGGAGGGGAGATGTTGAACACCAAGGCAGAGAAGAGAGGGAAGATGCTGGATATCTAAAGAAGGAAGGGTAGGTGCTGGGAATGAGCAGTAGGAAAGAGAAGGGAAGGAGAGTTACTGGATACTTGGGAGGGGGAAGAGATGGGGAGATGCTGGAAATGGGGAGTAGAGAAGAGGAGGGAAGGGGAGATGCTGGAAATGGGGAGTAGAGAAGAGGAGGGAAGGGGAGATGCTGGAAATGGGGAGTAGAGAAGAGGAGGGAAGGGAAGATGCTGGAAATGGGGAGTAGAGAAGTGGAGGGAAGAGAAGATGCTGGAAATGGGGAGTAGAGAAGAGGAGGGAAGGGAAGATGCTGGAAATGGGGAGTAGAGAAGAGGAGGGAAGGGGAGATGCTGGAAATGGGGAGTAGAGAAGAGAAGGGAAGGTGAGATGCTGGAGTATGGGAGCGGTAGAGAAGGGAAGGTGAGATGCTGGAGTATGGGAGCAGTAGAGAAGGGAAGGTGAGATGCTGGCGTATGGGAGCGGTAGAGAAGGGAAGGTGAGATGCTGGAGTATGGGAGCAGTAGAGAAGGGAAGGTGAGATGCTGGAGTATGGGAGCGGTAGAGAAGGGAAGGTGAGATGCTGGCGTATGGGAGCGGTAGAGAAGGAAAGGTGAGATGCTGGAGTATGGGAGTGGTAGAGAAGGGAAGGTGAGATGCTGGTGTATGGGAGCAGTAGAGAAGGGAAGGTGAGATGCTGGAGTATGGGAGCAGTAGAGAAGGGAAGGTGAGATGCTGGTGTATGGGAGCAGTAGAGAAGGGAAGGTGAGATGCTGGAGTATGGGAGCGGTAGAGAAGGGAAGGTGAGATGCTGGAGTATGGGAGCGGTAGAGAAGGGAAGGTGAGATGCTGGAGTATGGGAGCGGTAGAGAAGGGAAGGTGAGATGCTGGAGTATGGGAGCAGTAGAGAAGGGAAGGTGAGATGCTGGCGTATGGGAGCAGTAGAGAAGGGAAGATGCTGGGCTACGAGAGGGTGAGGAAGGAAATGCAAGATATTGAACAGGCAGAAGGGAAGAGAAGAAGAATGATGCTGGGCAGTAAGGGAAGATGCTGGACTATAGTGTGAGCTTGGGAAGCAGAAATGCTGGACACGGATCAGGTGAACAGAAAGAGCTGGAGATAATGGACATGGGGCATGGGGGAGATAGAGAGAGGGGGTTAGTGAGAGGCTGGGAAAGGACAGAGAGAGATAAGGGATAGGAGTGCGGGCTGAGGGAGATGGAAAGCTGTAGATAGATGCTGTAAACAAAGAGGGAGATTGAGGACTCTGGAATTTATTACTGGAGGAAGTATTAAAAGCTGTTAGTATAGCTGGGTTTAAAAAAAAGGTTTGGACAAATTCCTGGAGGAAAAGTTCATAAATCACTATTAAAGAGGACCAGGGAAATCCATTGCTTACCCTGGAATAAGTAACCTGGAATCTGTGTATTTTTTGGGAACCTGACAGGTACTTGTGACCTGGATAGGCTGCTATTGGAAACAAGATACTTGGGTGGGCTTGACAGAGATGCAGATGCAGTATGGCATCTCTTATCTTATGACTGAATGGCGAGGAAAGGTGAAATCTGAATGGACAGAGAAGTAGACAATTAAATTGAAGAAAGGAGAAAGTGAAAAATCAATGTCAGAGATTGATGTAGGGGAAGGAATGAAGAAAGGAAGAGGGAAAAGAAACAGCAAATGAAGAGGAGATTATGAAAAAAGCATTATAAGAGAAGACAGAAGAAAGAGAAACCAGAGGTTGGGAGTCAGACGATTAGAAAAATAAAATGGCCAGACGGCAAAAGTAGAAACAAAATTGTATTTTCAATTTAGTGATAAGAATCTGTCAGATTTTTGAATTTATATCCGTTATCCTCACATGTATCAGTGTTTCTATTTCTGTTGATTTTCCTGCTTGGAAATGATATCGTTGCTGTCATGGGAGGGATGATAATGATCCCTTTTACCTCCCACCTCTTGCTGAATCATGGAACTAAGCTGGGCCCCTTCCCCCCCCCCCCCCCCCCCCGACCTCTGCTTTGAACAAGTGTTCCAGAGTTGCTTGTAAAAAATCTGGCAATCTTACTTTAAGAAAAGTACAAGAAGCAGCAGGGTGGGAAGATGGACAGCAGAAGAGAAGTCCTATTACTAAACTTATTATACACTGCTACATATTTTAAAACATAAAAACCGGAACACACACAATTTCGTTGATATCACAGTGAACAGCTGAAAAAATGTATAGGAGTCCCTTTTTAGTCCAATGGATTTAATATATTCTCCTTCTTGGATATAAAACAGCTGAAATCATACCCTATATTCCTAGCCCAACATAATTTCATGCCTAATTTAGGGAACAAAAAATACAAAAGACGGTCTGAAAAAGGAAAAGGAAAACTTGAAGAAGAATTTAGCATTAACTCAGGAACCTGCTACTTTGAAGTCTGGCAGAAAGGAGCCTATGTGATTTCTGCCCTACAGTGCATCCCAGCAGGATTCCAGCAGAAACATGTGTTCAGGGATGGGGGAGAAGGAGACCAGAGGAGGTGGGAGGGCTCAGTTGAATGAACTCACTGTTACCTTGTTTTTTCTAGCATAAGTCTTCTTTTTCCTGATACTGTCTGAATTTGAAACATCTAATTTAATCCATTGAAGGGCCCAGTCTTCCTTTTATTTCCTGTCTGTACTGGAACAGTCGCCTGTTCCAATTATGGCTTTCTCCAGCTCCTACATTTCTCCTGCTCCAGCTGGCTCAAAGTGCACTTCCTTGGAAGGTAAAATGCACTAACTGTACTGATCGGAGACTGATAGCTGGAAAGCCACAATATTTAATAGCTGAGCTGATAAGAGGAGGGGTTTATACATGCTTTTTCTCAAAAAACAGGAGGGGGCTATTTTTCAGCCTTCACTATAGAATATTTATGTAGTTGCACAAGCAGTTAAGACCCTGCATAAGAAAATTATTTTTTTTTAAATGTGTGGACCAGAAAACGGCTTATATAATTAATAGCTGCACTGCAAAACTTTCTCTGCTTGCACGTAGGCCTGTTAAATATTCCTTTCCTGCCTTTTGAGTCGATTAGTGCTGATTTTGTATGTTACCAGTACTATTATTTCAAAGAACAGAGATTAACATAGCATCGCTGCAAAACTCTCCACCAGTAAAAATAAGATTGTTTAGTAGTCGAGGGCAACAAGAATAAATTTATGAGTTATAACTACTAGTTAATATATAAGGAAGTCACAAAACGGTCTTAGTATCGAGGCAGTTTAATTACAGTTTAACCTCTTTTGGTAAGCACCCCTTGAGATCTTATTGTCTAAGCTGTATATTATTGAGGTTACACACAGCTACAGTTTACTTTCGGAGGCAGGGGCTCCACTGGGGGAAGGCCAGGGCACACACCAATGTAAAAGGCAGTTCACGTACTTTACTGCATGCAGGCCTTGTAAATCTTTACTGGATCCCAGAGCTGGCATTGCAGTAATTAGAGAAACACTCGAAAGGGGGACTCAGCACTCTCAATCACTCCTTAACTTTGCTGCTGTCAGTAAATCTAAATGAAAACTTGGATTTAACAAGGCTGTTTGCTCTTCCAGTTTCAGCAGATTTTCTGTTTGCACCGTGGGAGTAGAGACGCGAGGTGAGCTGGTCACAGACTGCCGAAGTGGCTTAGAGTTACCATATTTCCAGAATGGGAAATTAGGGGCACTTTCTTGAGTGAGCAAGTGCCACTGACATTTTAGATGGAGCATGGGTGGGTTGTTTGACTCTGCTGGAAGATTTTAAAAAATAAAAGTTGAAGTATGTACTACTACTACTACTACTGCGTATGTGCATAAACACGTGAGAGACAGTCCATGCTCCCAGAGCTTACAATCTATTCAAGAGAGACAAACAGAACAAACAGGAAATGATGAAAAGACGCAGGAAAACCACAATGAATATGCATGAGAGAGATTTGCATACACTGCCTCAATTGTATGCAAATTTCTATCATGCACATTCCTTGTGGCTATCCTGAAAAACTGACTGGCTAGGTGCGCCCTGAGGACGGGGCAGAGAAACCCTAGTCTAGACGGCAGGTGGTGAGAGAGTACAGAAGGGTCTTGGTACTGTTTTCCAAGAGGAAAATGCATTTTTACTTTAAAAAGTAGCACTCTCTCTCTGTATATTTTCTATCAATAAAATACCCTTTTCACTGTCACGTGTGTGTGTCTCCAGCAGAACTGTAGCAAGCTAGAAATGCATCCTGTGTAACTTGCGAACCTGGTGCCCCACGCTACCTGGATGCGTGCACCAACTTGCTTATTGGGCTTTCTGGGAACCCAAGTGATGATGGCAACACCCCTTCTGTATTTGCACCCTGTGCAGTCCCTCCACTCACACTATCCTTGCTAAGGCCCTGGTCTGTAGTGGAAAACGTGAGGGACTGCTGCTTACCTCTGACAGAAAGTTAGGCACCTTCCTGCAATCCTGAAAAAGCATTAGGAGACTTCTAGCGTCTCAACACCTTAGGAAGTTAGGAAAGCACAGTCTTTCTCACCTTGTCCTACTAAGCTTCTTTAAGGCATCACACCTAGGACACTCCCCCACCCTTCCTTTCGTCATTCCTCTTTGGGCGCTCTCTTGCCCCACCAGACATTAGAGTCATCTCTTGCCCTACAAGATTGTTTCTTACAGGTATAAAGACACTCAAAGGCCACAACTCCTTCACTACATCCACATCTATCAAGCAGCCTTAGCATGTCACACTCTGCCATAGCTAGCATTATCTAGCCAATCCTTAACATCTCCAACAGGAAGTCTGTGCCAGTGGGGGCAGAAGTAGAAGGTCACAGAGGCCAGGAACAGCAACGTAACGCCAGAGAGATCGGGTAAGGGCTGCATTGAGCTTTAAAGGATACTATCACTGTTGCAGGTCCTAGAAAAGGGTGGCAGCGTCGGGAATGGGCCGTCCTGGGAGAGCTGGTGCTCTAGGTGACTGCCTAGTTCACCTATTGGGAAGCACCAGTTCTATTCAGCAACACTGGCAAATGGAATCAGGGACCTAGTCAGAAACACTGATAAACAGCCAAAAATTAAGAACTGATGACAAATATAAAAATGTATCTAATACCCTTCCCTCCTTATCTCAAAATCAAGACTGCCCTGGTCATATTAAGATGAATAGTAACCACAGACTCAATTAAACCTGCAACAGACCTGATGTGCAATAAGTAAATTCTATTGCATGCTATAAAGAAGCACCAATGATCTATGACGCAGTAGTCTTCTAATAACAAGATATTTTTCCTCACACACTTCTAAAGAATGAAGCTCATTTTTAGGTGGCTTCTCAGAAAACCAAAGTATTATTAATATTATTTTGGCCTAGGAAACCACAAAGTTTCAGGAAGATAGAGCTGACATCACCAGACTACTACTGTTTTTGTTCAATGTAAATAGTTAAACTTAACCGTTCATTGTAAATAGTTGAATCTGATTGTTCAATGTAAATGTATACATCTGTGTACAATTGTTAAAATGTTCCTTGTAAACCGCCCTTGATCGCTGGAAGGGGCGGTATAGAAAAATATAGATAAATAAATAAATAAATAAATAAATAAAAAATATGTGGAAAGTAGTTTTGCACATATAACAACACATTAATACATTGCAAATATCCAGAAACATTTTGACACAATGACAATTTTATCTTTCTATCCACTCTAAATCAAAATACAGACTGATTCATGGCTTTTTGTTGTAGCATTTAGGGTCCTATTTACTAAAGTGTGGTAAGATTTTGGCAGTTACTGTATATTAATTAACATTAACACACAGTAACAACAAAGCATCTGCACTAACTGTTGAGGGTGTTTCCAGAAGTTTCCCATTTAGTTAATAAAGAGAAGCATTTTTAATGCATGTTAACTGCATTGCAGACAACCAGAGACAGATTAAAGCCTAGGGCCCAAATATTCAGACGGACCTTATCAGATGTGCTCAAGCCTCAGGAGGTTAGAATTTCCAGATGTCTGGCTTTTTTGAGTTTTCTACAGATTTTTGCATTCACCTTTCTCCATTGAGAAAATTGGCCATTTAGCCCTATTCTCTGTTTTCTATCTTTTAACCAGTTTCCAAGCCATAGCAGTACACTGCCTCCTATCCCAGGACTTTTTAATTTCCTCAGAAGTCTGTCATGTGGGACCTTGTCAAAAATTAGCATTACACTGGCCACTCTCCAATCTTAAGGCACGACAGATGATTTTAATGATAGTTCACAAATTACTAATAGTAAGTCCGCAATCTCATTTTTGAGTTCTTTCAGTACCCTGGAACGTTTACCATCCGGTGTAGGTGATTTGCTGCTCTCCAGTTTATCGAATTACTGTATTACATCCTCCAGATTTATCAAGATTTGTTTCAATTCCTCAGATAAATCACCTTTAAACATCATTTCTGGTATGGGCAACTTCCTTACATCTTATTCAGTAAAGGCTGAAGGAAAGAATTCACACAGTCTCTCTGCTATGGCCTTGTCCTCCCTTAGTGCCCCCTTTACACTTCTATCTTCTAATGGTTCAACTGATTCTCCATGGACCGCAGGATTGCGTCAGCCACACTTGGTGATGTCCTCCGGGCGGCGCCACAATTCGGAAGCTCTCAAGTTTCTCAGGTAGCCCACCTCCCGGGTCCGCCCCCTAGCCTGCCCAGTTCTTCTTCTTCCGCCTTGCCACCAAGACGGATCTGCTCTCTCTCCTTACATTATAAGAAAAAATCATCTCTACTCACAAGATGCCGAAACCAGGATCAAGAAAATGCCCCTGTGGGAGAAAGCTGCGATCCACGGACGTAGATCTGTGCTCCCTCTGCCAAAACGGGGGACCCTCCGGCCTGAATCAGCTCCTGGCAACGAACTCTGCTGCAGCTTTCAAGGCCCAGGATGTGCCCCTTCGGGCCTCCATCCCCGGCCCGACGTCCGGATCTCCAGCGCTGCCCTTTCCTGGCCCCAGCTGTGACATCCGCTTGCTTGCTCCGGAACACGCGGCGATTCACGGCCATGCGGCACCTCCACACACTCAAGATGGCGCCGCCGGTGAGTCTCTCTCTCTTCCTTCAGGCTCAAATTCTCCCGCCGCCGGCTCGGCCCCTCCTCTGACGTCCATTTCCTTGCCAGAGTCTTCAAGCCCCGCCCACGGACGTCATCCACCGCCGACACTGGAACAGTTGCGTCATCATCCCTCAACGCTCGGGAGTCTGAATAACGCCGGATTCGCCGCGGGCAAGCACAAGAGAAAAAGAAGCTGTGCTCCTTCCTCCCCCGACGCCGGCTCCCGCGGGCGCAAAAAACGGAACAAGCGCTCTAAAAGGTATAGCTCTGCCAGCTCCTCCGAATCCAGTGATGACTCATACCGGAGGCACAAATCAAAACGCCACTCCTCCAGATGCAGAGCCCGCTCTCACAGGAGCTCCTCTGCCTCCTCCAACTCTGCCAGCTCTTCAGCCATTCTGCAATTGCTCACCCAGCTGGTCCAACAAACAGCCCCCCCCCCTGCGGCTGCTACTGCTCCCCGTGCCACAGTCTCCCTCCACTGCAGACTAACGAATCAACCTGCAGCCAGCGTCTACCATCTCCCTCAGCTGTTCCTTCCCCGGACAGTTCCGCAGATGAACAAGAGGCAGAGGAAATGATTGTGGGGTCCGCTGCCACGGACGCTTCCGGGGCCAGGCCATCCCCGGAAAAGGAAGGCCCTCCCACAGCCGCAGAGGACCTTACTTATCCCAGGTTCATCAGCAAGATGTCCTCTTCCTTGGGCCTAAACCCGTCCAACACAGCAGAGGAGGCTGAACCTGAGGTACTCAAATACCTGTCCGCCCCCAAGACCCCCATCGCCTTGCCCCTGCACCGCAAGCTGAAGGAGAACCACTCCAGACTGTGGCAAATGCCAGCGTCAGGGCGCGCTACCTCCAGGAGGTTGGACTCCAAATACCTATTCCATCCTACCTCCGGGTTTGAAAAAGCACAGCTGCCTCACCATTCCATAGTGGTCTCTTCGGCCCTTAAGAAGGTTAAATCCTCGCGACTACACACCAACCACCCACCCGGGCAGGACAACAAACTGCTCGACGACATTGGGAAGAAAGTCTTCCAAGGGGCCATGCTCGGGGCAAGGATTGCCGCCCATCAATTCCAACAGACCCTGTTCCAGGACATCTGTGTCTCCAACATCAGAAATGCTGTCTCCACCCTCCCTAAGGACTCTCTCGCCCCTTTCTCAGCCGCGCTGACAGACCTGGTCGAGTGCAACAGACACCTGGCTAGCACGGCCTTCGATGCCTTTGACACGTCCATACGTACAGCGGGCACAGCGATCTCGGCCAGGAGATGGGCATGGCTGCATGCCTCCGGCCTGAGAAATGACTCCCACGACAAGATTGCCGATGCCCCCTGCTCAGGCGATTCTCTCTTCGGGGACAAAGTGGCCGATACGGTAAACAGCATGAAGGAAGACTGTAACACCCTGCAGACCCTGGCGGAGGAGGGCTTCGACCGCTACGGTAACACCCAAAAGTCAAGTTACCAACGGAAAGCCCCTTACAACTATGACAAGAGGTACTCATCCAACAGGAAGTGGCAGCCACCCAGGTATAAGTCCAACTCCTACCAAGGGCCCTTGCAGCAGCGCAACTTCCAGAGAGACCGCAAACAGAAGAAGGGCACCAACGCTCAACCCGCCAAGGGTGGCCCTTCTTTTTGACAACCATGGACCGCCCCCCTCCCAGATAGGGGGGCGCCTTTCCTTCTTCCTCAAGGAATGGGAGAAGATCACCACCGACTCCTGGGTGCTGCGAATCATCCGCAAGGGATACCGCATCAGATTTTCTATGCCTCCCTACCAACGCAGCAGGCCCACCAGCAACACCCCTCCTCACCTGCAGCGCGCCATGGCACTGGAGCTAATACATCTCCTATCCTCCAAGGCGATCGAACCGGTCCCTCTGATGGAGATCGATTCGGGATTTTACTCCAAATACTTCCTCATTCCGAAGAAGTCGGGTGGGGTTCGCCCCATCTTGGACCTTCGCAAACTGAACAGATTCATAGTGAAGGAGAAGTTCCGGATGTACTCCCTGAATTCCATTCTACCCTTGATTCAGAACGGCGACTGGCTCGCGTCTCTGGACCTGCAGGAGGCGTACACGCATGTCAGCATCCACAAGGCTCATAGGAAATTCCTCAGGTTCTATGTGCTGGGGCAACACTATCAATACCGAGTGCTCCCCTTCGGACTTTCTCCGGCCCCACGGGTCTTCTCGAAGTGTGTGGCGGTCGCAGCGGCTCACCTCCACAAGCAGAACATCGCAGTGTTTCCATACCTCGACGACTGGCTAATCTCGGCTCCCTCAGCCCACGACCTGCTAGCCTCCCTGCACACCACCACTTCCTTGATCTCCACCCTCGGGTTCGTCATCAACTACAAGAAATCACAACTCCTCCCCTCTCAGCGGATGGAGTTCATTGGAGCCATAATCGACACTCAATCCTTGAGAGCTTACCTACCACATCCCAGACTGCTGGCCATCACCTCGCTCGCCTCCAAGACAGCAGCGGCAGCGAGCCCCTCTGCTCGAACAGTGTTGCGCCTCCTGGGACACATGGCAGCCACGACAGCGGTCATCTCAGTGGCGCGTATGCGAATGCGCCCGCTGCAGTGGCATCTCCGATCTCACTGGAACCAACACTCGCAGTCCCTGGCCTCCAGAGTCCCGATGAGCCCTCTTATCAGGTCTCAGCTCCGCTGGTGGACTGTACCAATGAACCTCTCCGCGGGGAAACCCTTGCACCCGCCGCAACACCGGACCACCCTCACCACAGACGCCTCATGCACCGGCTGGGGCGTCCACTTCCAACAGTTCAGCACACAAGCAGCGTGGTCTCGGAGCGAACGACAGCTGCACATCAACCTCCTGGAACTGAGAGTGGTCAAGTACGCCCTCAAGGCATTCTTGCCCCATCTTCAGGGCACATCCATCCTCATCCAGATGGACAACCAGGTTGCAATGTTTTACCTCAATAAGCAAGGGGGCACGGCCTCCCGATCCCTATGCAAGGAGGCACTGGCTATTTGGACTCTAGCCCTGAAGAATGAATGCTGGGTGCGTGCTTCCTACATTCCCGGGGACATGAACAGCCTGGCGGACAAACTGAGCAGGCAACTGCAACCCCACGAATGGGCTCTCCTTCCAGAGGTGGCCTCAGCCCTCTTTCAACGTTGGGGAACCCCGGAGGTCGACCTCTTTGCCTCCGAGGAGAATACCAAATGCCCCCAGTTCTGCTCCAGGCACCCATCTGTCAAGAGGCTGGCAGGGGATGCATTCGACGTGTACTGGGGGGTGGGTGGTCTCTGGTTTATGCCTTTCCTCTGACTCCCCTCATCCCAGCGACTCTTCAACGCATTGTTCAGGACAAAGCACGAGCCATCCTCGTGGTTCCCCACTGGCCGCGGCAAATGTGGTTTGCGCTCCTGAGGCGCTTAGCCCAGGATGCCCCGCGGCATCTGCCTCTGCGCCCGGATCTCCTGACGCAGAACTCGGGGCTGACCAGACACCCCAACCTCAAAACCCTGTCGCTCACTGCTTGGATATTGAGCGGGTGAACCTGTCCTCCTTCACCCTCCCCGCAGAGGTGCAGGACGTGGTCCTGGCGGCTAGGAGGCCTTCAACCCAAAAATCCTACGGCCTCAAATGGAAAAGATTCAGCCTCTGGTGTGCCTCTAGAGGGCTTGACCCCATTTCCTGCCCCGTCGCTCAGATCTTGCAGTATCTCAGCTCCCTCTCTGACCTCAGCCTCAAGACACAATCTATCCGAGTACATCTGTCAGCTATTGCGGCTCTACACGCCCCTATCGAGGGCGCCGACTCCATCACAGCGCTGCCCCTAACGGCGCGCTTCATGAAAGGCCTGACGAATCTTCGGCCCCCGGTTCCCCCTGGGACCTCAGCATAGTCCTGCATAGCCTCACCCGGGCCCCCTTTGAACCTCTACTCACGGCGGACATGAAGTATGTCTCCTGGAAGACCATATTGCTGGTGGCTATCACCTCTGCCAGGAGGATCAGCGAACTCCAGGCGCTAGTTGCACACCCGCCTTACACACAACTACACCAGGACCGAGCTTCTCTACGTACGAACCCCAGATTCGTACCCAAAGTGCCGTCGGCCTTCCATGTCAATCAATCCATCGAGCTCCCTTCCTTCGTTCCCGAACCTCACCACTCAGAGGAGGAGCGACGTCTGCACACTCTGGACTGTCTGCGTGCACTTCGGATCTACCTGGCCAGGACACTGACCGCCCGCAAAGGCGAGCAGCTGTTCGTTTCCTATGACCCGCTCAGGCCCGGGTTCCCTGTCACAAAGCGGACCCTGTCCCACTGGGTCGCCTCCTGCGTATCCTTCTGCCTCGACCCTGAAGGGAATCAGCCACAAAGCAGAATAGGTCCGCACCGTCTGCGAGCAATGGCCACATCTTTAGCCAATCTGCGGTCAGTTCCCCTGCCCGACATCTGTAAAGTGGCTACGTGGTCATCCCCTCACACGTTCCAGAAACACTACTGCCTTGACCTCCGCTCCCAGGACGACTCGGCGTTTGGCAGCGCGGTCCTCGCCGCTGCCCTACCGTCTCCATGGACTGCTACATGAGGACTGGCCTTAGGACATATACCTGGACTCAGCCGCACCTTAGCGTAGCATATGTCTGTACTCAGCTGCACCTTAATGCCCATGTTAATCATGTCGCGCTGCTCCTTAGACTTGCATTGTTGCACGTTGTTTGATGTTCTGCACTATTGCTCACTGTTTGCACTATTATTGCACCTGTTTGCACTATTGCTCACTGTTTGCACTATTATTGCACCTGTTTGCACTGTTAGTTCTATTAATTGCACTTGCACTGTTACAACATGTCCGTGCCATGCACCTGTTTCGTTACACTCTGTTCCAGTAAAGACTACCTCCAATAACTGTAGTCCTCTGTTCATGCCTCCTCCTCCACCTCAGCGCGCTGCGCGCAGCTAGGGAGTCACCAAGTGTGGCTGACGCAATCCTGCGGTCCATGGAGAAAGCGAGGTTACTTACCTGTAACGGGAGTTCTCCGTGGACAGCAGGATAAGTCAGCCACACGCTCCCTCCCACCTCCCCTGGAGGAGGTCTGCCTGAAAATCCGCTCCCTAGCCTTGTTGTCAAGCTTGGTAAAGAACTGGGCAGGCTAGGGGGCGGACCCGGGAGGTGGGCTACCTGAGAAACTTGAGAGCTTCCGAATTGTGGCGCCGCCCGGAGGACGTCACCAAGTGTGGCTGACTTATCCTGCTGTCCACGGAGAACTCCCGTTACAGGTAAGTAACCTCGCTCTCTCTCACAGTTTATTTGCTCCTCTTTTCGTGTTTCTTTTTTTGAGGGGGGGAAAGGGGGAGGTATGCACACACCACTTTTCCCTTGCTGCACCAATCAGGTGTTTCCAACTGCTGGAGGCAGAGCTAAATGCATCAGCTTCCCTGCTGCACCCACTTATGTAGGGAAGATGAGCAATTTGCTTTGTCTGCACCAGTCTGGCATGAATGAGGAGGGAAAAGGAAGTTCATATGTCTGTTGGTACTTTGCTCGTCAGCACTTCTGAAAGGGAATGCTTGTACAGATCTTGCACCACTGCTGGTAATTTTAAAATTGTCCTCTCTGGGATTTTGATGCACCTCAGTTGCTGCTGTCTCATGAACAATGAGGTTTAATTTTTTTTCTCAACCATCTTAAAATAAATCATAGAAGACATCTAGGGGAAGAGCCTTTTACAAGTGTTTTTCTTCTCTATTAATAAATTTGTGGCAAAAATTACTGAGGATTGGGTGCACTAAATTCTTTATTACTGTGTTCAGATAAGAACTTTATTGCTCAGTAAAAGTGTAAACAGAAAGGCTTCCATAAAGCGAGGGGAGGGGGTGGGAAGGAAATGAAGTGAACAATTTTCCAATACATTTTAGGCAAGCCCAGAATACATATCACTAATGCCAAGATGTTTATACTGAGAACATTTGTGCCCCTCTGTTGGCTCTTAACATTTCAGCCTCTTTTCTTCTTTCTCTGACTTCACAACACACAGTGCCTCACTAAACAAGCACTGGGGACTTCTTAGACTCCATGCATTTTAGTTCTTTCTCTCTGCTCACAGTTTACCTCAGCATTTCAAAGGACTGCTATAAATAGCTAGATACAACTTAATCATGGACAGAGAGGCAAGAAAATGACAACAGCTATGAGGTAAGTGTCAAACACTAGCACCCAGACATGTGAGTATGTGAGTACTCTTCGGCCCTGCACAGCTCCCTGAAGGGAGTGTGCTCTTTCCACAAGCGGGCCATTGCCGACGTCCCAGCCAGCTCCTCCTGCCCAATCGGGGCAGCTCTTCACTTTTAAAAAGGAGCACCGAGATCAGCGTCCCCCTCTTCGGCCCTGCACAGCTCCCTGGAGGGAGTGTGCTCTTTCCACAAGCGGGCCATCGCCGACATCCCAGCCAGCTCTTCACTTTTAAAAAGGAGCGCCGAGATCAGCGTCCCCCTCTTCGGCCCTGCACAGCTCCCTGGAGGGAGTGTGCTCTTTCCACAAAGGGCCATCGCCAACGTCCCAGACAGCTCCTCCTGCCCAATCGGGGCAGCTCTTCACTTTTAAAAAGGAGCGCCGAGATCAGCGTCCCCCTCTTCGGCCCTCCACAGCTCCCTGGAGGGAGTGTGCTCTTTCCACAAGCGGGCCATCGCCGACGTCCCAGCCAGCTCCTCCTGCCCAATCGGGGCAGCTCTACACTTTTAAAAAGGAGCGTTAGAGGGTGCACCCGCGCCTTGCGGGCCCGCGCCTGAGGGCCTCGCCAGAGGGCCCTTTGGCGTGGCCCTTAGGCAGTGGCACACACCTGAGCAGCAAAGAAACCAATCAAAATCTCAATGATATATCTACATCAATTCAAGAGTTGGTAGCTCGAGCTCCCCCACGGTCGAGCTCACACCCCTCTAACGCCTCAGACACCTTCCCAAGCTTATACCACCAACACAGCCATCTTACCACCACTGCAACAGAGCGTAAGAACTGGATGCAAAATGACTAACTCTGTAAGTGTAAGTGACTTGAACTCTAAGCTGTAATTCACGTATAACGCATCAAATTTTCATAAGTAAACCCCACCCACTACCATCATGTCTACTTAACTGCCTGTTGTAATTTCTCCTGCTGTACAATGTCTGCATACGCCTTCTACTAGCCTGATGTAACCTTAATACTGTACAAGGTATCTGTTACAAAGTATCTGTTACAAAGTATAATTACAGATCTCCGTTACAAAGTATCCAGTACATGTAACTGTCATAAATATCTGCAACTAAGTAACTGTGCTGATGTACTAAGTATAACTAAACTGAACATAACACTCAGAAACACTCCCTGAGCTGTATATCCTGAACACATCCATACTCTACATACTGACCTACCTGCTCCCACCCCTCTCCCCACCTGAAACGCACCATCCCCCCCATACAACACTCATTGACACAGGGCTGACCATTGGCAACAACATAAATGGCTCCCTCCTTATTTACTCTCGCCCTAATCTACTCTCTAGCCAGCACATTCCACAATTCTGATGCTGCTGCAATTGGCTACAACCCTATCCAACTAATCCAAAATGCCAGCAGGAAACACCACAACAACCAATATCAACCACCTCCAAGACTTCATCATAGACAGTCACATATGCTTTATGTATCCTCAGAAATCACAACTCCAAAAAAGGACAAAGAAGCTAAGCCTCAACAGGATCTTAGATGTGCACTCATCAACGCACGCTCTGTTTATTTATTTATTTATTTAACTGTATTTATATCCCGCTTTCACTGGGTCAAAGCGGGATATAAATACGCTCTGTCCGTAATAAATGGCTGGTAGTCACAGACCTAATAGCCACCCACAATCTAGACATGCTAATGGTCACAGAAACATGGCTTTCAGACACGGACAACGTAATTCTAAACCACCTCACACCACCTAACTTCTCGATCTACACCTGTAACAGGGAAAACAGAAGAGGTGGAGGTGTACTGGTAATTGCAAAAACAGCGCTACAATATCGGGCTAACCTGATCATGAGCACACAGCATCTGAACATGCTATTACCAATAAACTCAATACTATTAACATCATTTATAGGGCACCAGGTACTGAGTCAGACAAACTCTCAGACATTATTGACTTAGCTTGTAACCCGGAACACCCCTCCAAACCTAACTGGCTTATGGGAGACTTTAATCTTGCTTCCACTCAACCCACCCTAGCCAAAGCCTTCCTCGAAGCAATGTCCAACCTTAATTACAAACAAGTAGTGATTGATCCCACCCATCAAGCAGGGAACCTCTTGGACCTAATTTTCGTCCCCCAGTCAGTTATGAGTAATATGAAACAATTCGACATTGCCATCACCCCGGTTCCATGGTCAGACCATAACCTGATAACATTCCAGATACCAACGCAACAAACCACATGCCACCGCTCAAGCAAAAAGGAGATATCAAGAGCCGCCCGCTTCAAGCAACTTGACAGTGAGATGTTCACGAACGCTGCACTCCCAAAACTTGCTCAATCCACAGCCAGCCTCAACGAAATGGTCTCCAACTGGAATGATACCCTTGCAGCATATGCTCACCAACTGGCCTTCACCAAAAAGGCTACACCTGACAGCGGAGTCAACAAAATGCAGTCTGCTCCATGGTTCTCCCCTGATCTCCGAGCTTCCCTGCTCCACCTCAGAAAACTAGAGAGAAAATGGAGAATTACACATAGAACCGCTGACCAAATCATCTATTTAGAATATCTGAAACAACATCGTGAATCAACATGGGCCAAGAGGAAGGAATTCCACGCTGAGATCCTCAACTGCTCGCTAAATAAGCCAAGAGACCTATTCAACCTAGTAAAATCCTTAACCAACCAACCTTCCCCACCTCAGCAAGAAAGCATCCAACCCCAGGCATACGCAAACTACATTCAATCAAAAGCAATAAAGATCACCACAACAACATCACAGGAACCCTCCAAGACTCCCCAGATGCAGTTTCCACTCACAAAACTCTCACCCCCCTCAGCAAAGACCATCGAGGAGATCATCACCTCAATCAACACTACGACTGCACCAACTGATCCATGCCCAGCCCATTGGATCAGAACTATGCGCTCTCAACTCAGCCCAATCATAGCCAACATTGCCAAGCTCTCCTTTGAAACTGGAGTCTTCCCAGACGCTCTCAAGCACACATCCATTCGTCTACTACTTAAAAACAACCAGCTGGATCCAAAGAAAGAGGATTCATACCGACCAATCTCTAGTATTCCATTACTAGCTAAAATTCTAGAGAAGCTGACCCAGAGACAGATCCAGCAGCATGTTGATACGTCCTCCCCATTAGACCCATGTCAACATGGATTCAGAGAAGCCCATGGTGTAGAAACCCTTCTAACGGTATTAACCAATACACTTACCATTGGAATAGACAGCATCAAGAACGGCTTTGCACTAATTTTCCTCGATATAGCAGCAGCATTCAACTCCGTAGATCACGTTCATCTCCTGAGGCGGCTTCATGAGAAGGGAATCCAGGACCAAGCATTGAACTGGTGCAAATCCTACCTCGAATACAGATGGCAGCAAGTACGCATTGGTAATGACACATCTGAACCTTTCCAGCAAAAACAGGGTGTATCCCAAGGTTCCTCCCTGTCGGCTCTGCTCTTCAATATATACATGCAGCCAGTTTGTGATATTGCTTGCTCTTTCGGCATATCTTGCCTTATGTACGCAGATGACGTACTGCTGTTTACACCAGTAACTGTCACTTGCCCGGACTACACTGTACTAATCAACTGCTTCAATGCCATAACGGATTGGCTACTCACTCAGAACCTCCGTATAAATTTAAAAAAAAACAGAAGTCCTAATAATAACAAGAAATAAAGGTTTCTCGCCTCCACCAACATTAAAAGTCAGAGACGCAGAACTCCCAGTCAAATCCAATATACGTTATCTTGGGGTCGTATTGGATCAACAGTTGGACTTCAAGGAACACATAAAACGCACCATAAAAGCTATCTATTTCAAGATCAAAACCCTCCAGCACTTGAGACCCATGATTGAACCCGGTGACTTCCGCACCATCTTCCAAGCGCTAGTCACACCACACTTCGATTATGCCAATATAATACTTCATGGTCTCCCAAAGAGCACCCTCAACCCTCTACAGTTAGCCATGAACACAGCAGCCCGCGTACTTTGTGGAGCCTCAAGGAATGACCACATCTCCCCCATCCTAAAAGAACTTCACTGGCTCCCAGTATGCTCCAGAATCCTATTAAGGCTCTCCTTACTACCTTCAAGGCCTTCAACAAAATCTCACCTGCATCTATCTCCGACCTCATCATCCACACTGCAAACAACAGACCTAGGAGACCACCGGCTGCAGACATGCTACTCATTCCAAGCGAATCCACGAAGTTCAACCAGACCACCATCAATAGGGCATTCCTGAACTATGCTCCCAGATGTTGGAACAAGCTCCCTCCCACCATTAGAGCAATCAAGGATCTTAGACTGTTCAGAAAAGCCCTTAAACACCACCTTTTTCTCTTGTATTTTACACAACGGGATATCCCCCCCCCCCACACCCATCCCCAACCTCCCAACACCAAACTGCAGTAATATGAGACTAAAAATACAGCGAATTGAGACCTAAATATATTGTACTAAGAATGTAAATAGTTTGGAATGTACTAAGAATGTAAATAGTTTCCCCCGAGTTATCTCCATGTTAAATTCCTGTTCTATGTAGACGATGGTCTAATGTAATTGACTAAGTGTTATTTGGTTCAATGTAAACCGCACTGATGACAAAGAGTGCGGTATATAAGAAATGTTAATAAATAATAAATAATAATAAATACTGTGAAATCTCCACTGTAATAATAGCCTGGGAATTATGTGCTGCCACCAGTTTGAAAGGACCCATTACCAATAAGATTTGTATTTGCTTAATTAATTACATGACAAACAATAACCAGAAGCCCCAAGGTATGAAATTGCAGAATGTTGTCAGTGGCCTGTCGTTAATAATAGTCAATGCAATAATGTATCATCTAGTTATTTAAGTTCCTGGATAATTCTGTTTTAACTTTTACTGAAAAGCTTATGAATTAACTATATGGGACATGCAGGAAGATAGTAATTGCTAGGAGAAGATAAAATGATATACACTTATTAAGACTGATGAAGGAATTCGAAATCATAAAAACAGAGTTTTAAAGTCTTTGGCTTTATATGATATACTGCTTATCAGAATGATAAATAAGCAGTTTACAATAAACTAAATGAATAAAAACTTTAAAAAATTAACAACAAAAATTGCCGTATAGAACTGTTGAAAAAAATCAGAATACAGAGGGTCATATTTGAAGCTGTGGGTGCGATAAGTGAAAAAAGCAGTCTGCGATGCAAGGTCTTATAAAGATGTAGGGGATTATTTTAGAAAGGCTTTCTACATGTAAAACCCAGTTTACAGGTCAAAAGCACACTATGCAAAATCCTTTGCCATAGACATGTGTAAAAGTATATGCAGAGAGCAAGCCTACATAAACATTCCTACATGTATAATGCAGATGTGCCTGGGGGCGACATTGGGTGGAGTTTGGGGTCTACATATAAACTTTGCAAAATGCAAATTGCATGTGTCTTTTCAGGCATACATACATACTTGCAATTACACCTGTTCATGAGTAGGCATGAATATGCATCTTTGCCCGCTGCCACTGGTTGCATGTATAAGTGGTGATTTTAGAAGGGAAAGCATGTGTACTATCCCTTTCTAGAATTTAGATGTATATTAGCCGTATCCACGCATGTGACTGGTTTGGCCTTACTGGCTCAGACTAAAAGTCTATCAAGCCCAGCATTCTTTTTTCATCAGTGGCCAATGCAGGTCACAAAGATCTGGCAGTAGGGCTGACCCATCCACTAGGCGGGCTAGGTTGCCACCTAGGGTGGCAGACTTTAGTGGGCAGCATGGCATGGCACCTGTGGCAGGTCATGTGCTTCAGCACACATAGCCTGCCACTTCTGACCCCTCCCCCGACAGGAAGTTGCATCGAAGGGGGATTAGAAGTGGCAAGTCATGTGTGCAGAAGCACATGGCCTGCTGTGGGCACAAAGCCGCCACTTTTCAACAAACCACTGCTGCCGGCCCCCCCTCCAAAGAAGGAATTGCCTAGGGCAGCAGAAATCCTTGGCCGACCCTGTCTGGAAAGGTCCCAAAAAGTAGATAGACTAAATGCTACTCTCAACCAGGGATAGGCAACGGCTTTCCCCAGGTCTACCTTAATAATGGTTTATGGACTTTCCTCCAGGAATTTGTCCAGAGTGTTTTTTAAACTCAGCTACGTTAACTGCTTTCATAACATTATATGGCAAAGACTTCCAGAGGTTTGAGTGAAAAATATTTTCTCTGATTTGTTTTAAATGTACTAGTCAGTAACTTCATGGCATGTCCCCATGTCTTTGTACTGACTGAAAGAGTAAACAATTATGTGTGTTTAACTGTTTTGCTTTACTCTTGATTTTATAAAACTCTATCATATCTCTCCTCCGCGTTGAAGAACCCCAGCCTCTCTAGCCTTTCCTGATAGAGTCATTCCATCCCCTTTATTGCCCTTCTCTGTACCTATTCGAGTTCTGTTATATATTGTTTGAGAAGCGATAACCTGAATTGCACACAAAACTCGGGGTGATGTCACGCCATGGCGTGATACAGAGGCATGATGATATTCCTTGTTTTATTCTCTATTCCTTTGCCAATAATTCCTGTTTGCTTTTTCAGTCCACTGCCATACACTGAACCGAATATCTCAATGTATTTTCTATGCCGATATCTAGATCCTTTTCCTGGGTGCTGACTCTTAATATGGAACCTAGCATTATGTAGCCTTAATTTGATTTGTTATTTCCCATGTGCATCACTTTGCATTTGACCATATTAAATTTTATATGCCATCTGGATACGGAGTCTTCCAGGCCCTTCCGCAGTTTCTCAATTTTCACGCAATTTAATAACTTTAAAAATATTTGTGTCATCTGTAAATCTGATAACTATGAGGGGGGGGGGGGGGGAGAAACTGCAGAGAGCTCATTCAGACCTCTGGAACTGAAGTGCGCTTGTAGCTTTCTGTTTCGTTACAAGGCCAGAGACTTATCAGCCCCCCTTGTACATTTGTTGTTCTAATTTCCAGACTATTTATAAATATGTCAGAAAACACCTGTCCCACAACAGATCCTTGGGTACTCCACTATTCACTTTCCTCCATTGATAAAATTGGCCATTTTCATCCTAATCTCTGTTTTCCAATTTTGTAAACCAGTTCCCATTCCATAAAGGACAATGCCTTCTATCTCATTGCTCTTTAATTCCCACAGGAGTTTTTAAAGGAGATTTCTTTCAAAAGCTTTCTGAAAATTGAGATATACTATAAGGCAAAGTTTAGACATTATGGAGGTCATTCCAGAACACAAATAAGCAGGTTAAATGTGCAAGACAGACTTTTTCTTCCTAAAACGTCTAGAACTATATTCCAAAACCACTCAGCCCTGCACGTACACGGCACTAGCACAGGGATCTCAGAGCATGGGCAGGAAGGGATGGAATAGGTCATGGCAAGCCTTGGAGACATAGAAAGTGCATTCATGAAAGGCCCATTTACGTCCCGTGTGTTTTCCATGGATGCCTACGTTATATCAGTGACAACGTGGAACATGGCCAGGACTTAGAAATGTTTCTGCTCTGATCTTCAACATGTCCCACAGAGAAGAATGGCTGTGGCACGTCTGTATTGAATTGGTGTGTTTGCTGTCTGGGAGGGCACAAGATGCAGTTGTAAAAATTAGAATGCAAGGTTTGCAAGGTTAAGGAACAATAAAAAACACCCCTACAGAAATGTAAAGCACTGTAATAGTCTTTTTTTCTGGCTATGCTGACATTTGCTGTTTGTGCTAAAAGGCTATTCTTGACTTCACTAACAATTCTAGTGTTCAGAAAAATGGGACTGTAGATGTAGGGATGGTATGTGAGGTAGTATGGAGCAGAATCGTGTTTGGCTGAGAAATGCAGATCAGATGTGGTATCCTGAGACACCATGCCATTATGTCACCATAGCAGGTGTTTATAGGTGCAGGGATTGGTTTTTGGCAGAGGTACTGTATGTTATTTGTGACTGCAAGTGAGAGTGAGTGTGTGGTTTGAGTGTTGCACCGGAGGATTTGGTATGCTCATCTGCAAATCTGGGGGGACATGAATGCCTGGCCAGTACCTGGACCGTAGGGAAGACAGCAGCATCACCAGGTGCCAGTGTGATCAAGCAGAATAAATCAGAACAAGTTCTCTATAGCGAAATGTCAAAACATTTCTCTATCACTAATAAGGGACCCCTCAGAATGAGAGCATTCAACAATGCAAACAGCACTAAGACATTCCCAGAAGCACCATCATTGGTCTCTAAAAATGTGCAGGAGCCGGCACGAATAGCGGGGATGGATGTCCCGTTGGGCTGTCCACCCCCTCTATTCGTGGTTCAGAATAACCCCCTTAGTGTAGGGTGCGATATCAAGCGGCTGATTGGGGGTGGGTGGGAAGGGAGATGATCTGCGAGAGTGGCAGGTGTTCCTACTGAAAGTCAGTTGGAGGGGATGTGCCATAGTTTTCTTTGAAGAGGTATGCCTTGAGGTGTGTCTTTTGAAGACTTGGTATGATTGGATGCTCCGTGTTTTATTCTTGATGCTATGGGAAGCCAATGGAGGGATTTCAATATAGGGAGGATGTGGGTGTGTCGGGAGACTCCAGCAATAGCGCGTGCTGCTGTGTTTTGGGCTAGCTATAGTGGGTGGTGATAGTTTTGGGAAGTCCTTGAAGTTTGGCTTTGCAGTAGGTTCCTTCTTTCTTTATGCACTGACTTAAGGAAGGAGCATAGGGGGTCAATCTGACTCATGAACAGCAGGGCTGGACATCTACGATGGATGTCCAACCCCCAAACAGACCTTGGATGCGATTCTGGAGCCAGCCCTCCCCACACTATAAAGGGTTTGTGCGGGGAAAGCTGGATGGGAGGGAGGGAGTGGGAGTGCCAGAGGCAGACAGTGGGTGGAGCAGAGTCAGACCCATGACCCGGGACGTACAGGGTCTATTCAGGTCATGGCCCTGTATGTCCAGGGAGGCCAAGATGGTCGGGGGACTTATTCCAACCCAGAGATGGAATATGTCCCCCTAAAGATGGCAATCGGCACTGGCGGACCCCCACAACAAGATGAGCAGCAGCAGCAGCAGGAGGTTCCCCTCTGCCCAATCCCAGACCTGGCAGGCCCCTACGGGGGTCGGGCAGTGGGGAAACACAGTTTCTCAGAGGTGCGGGGATTCAGGGCAATGGGATGCCATGGCACTGGCGCTTCAGCAGGAGCATAGGGAGCGCTGGCTGTGCAGGGCAAAGGGCATCTCTCACGGCAGAATCGAGGCATGTCCAGCCTGCACAAGTGCCCCGATTCTGCAACCCAGTAATGTATAGCTCCTGCGGTTGCAGAATCGGCTGTCTTTGGGGCACGTCCAATTTTTGGATGTCCGGAGGGCCCCCAATCTGAACTGGCCTCATAGCTTTTGAAAGAGTCACACATTAATTCAGTCCAACAAAAAGGTATCACCTACAAATTGTTCATTGCTGAGATTCTACATAGCAAAGTGGGCTAATATAACAATTACATTATAATATTTTCAGGAAAAAAACAAAAAAAAAATCATGCAGAATTTAAGTTCCTTCAATTTTATGGAAGGAAAATAATTCTACAGAAAGCAAAAAATGCAATACAATGTGTGCCTTTGAGTCAGTGCTGACTCCTGGTGAACTAGCAGCTCCTGAGTTTTCTTGTCTGACCGGAAATAGATTGCCAGGCCTTTCTTCCAAGGCAGTGGAGGGTTAGGTGACTTGCCCAAGGCCACAAGGAGTGCTAGTGGGAATCGAACCCTCATGTCTTGGTTACCAAGCCAGTGCTCTAATCACTAGGCTACTCATCCACTTCTTCAGAAAGCAATTGTAAAGGTAAATCATGACAAAAGTGCTGTGGAACATCCGCAGATGTTTTTATTTGGCACTTTTTATCAAGGATTTGTCTGTACAGTTGTTTTCTCTAGAATGTTTTCCTTCTCTGAAGCTGCAGAAACGTAAACCTGTACAAAAGAAGTTCTATCTCAAAACTGCAACAAAAAACTGATTCAACAGGTTTTTCCTTTATTCTTTTATGTTACTTTTGCTGGAGATATATATCGGGTTAATCTAATTTTATATTGTTGCTAATCTGCTACTGGAGAAGTAACATAACTAGACTTTTCCTCCATGAAAACAATTTTAAAATGCAAAATTAAGGTTAATTAACCAAGGATCGTGTTTACTAAACTGCGTTAACCATTAGCAGAGTGTTCAATGTGCGGTGAGTGCATCATGCTAACATTTAGGGGCATATTTAGTAAACGTTAATGCGCATTAAGAGCTGCCACTGCCTAATCATTTCTATAGGCCATTACAGCACTTAACACACATTAACTTTAATTAACACGCAAAAACTTTAGAAAACATGCCCCTTAGTGTGGGGCCTTATGCAAAAAAATCCCAAACTAAATGGTTAGCACACAAATGAACAGAGACAGGGTGTATTGTGGGCATTTTCAATTGTGAAGACAAATATGTTACTGCCATCCTATGAAAATATAAGTCTAGGGCTGATGTACTAAAGGGCATTTATATGGATGGTTTCTCCAAAAGTTAACTATATTTCCCTGAGGTGTATCCAGGTTTTTTTTTTTCTTTAAAAAAAATTTTTATAGAAGGATTTTCCAAAGTCAAAATATAAGAGCTACAAATAATGCCACCTAAATCACAAAAGAAAATAAATAGAAAAGGAAAATAAGGCCTCAAGCCCACAACCTAGGGAGCAATACACAATATAAAAGAAACAAATATCAAAAGGCTGCACACATAATAGCAGCGATAACCTTAATTCTAACTGGCCTGTAGCTCCCCTACATTGGAGCCATCGCCAGCTTCTATACTCACACAGGGCAGGGCTGAACCAGCAACTAATACAGATAACTGCTGTGGTTCAAAGAAAAAATATCTACCTCCATCAAGTTTAATCAAACATTAACATAGAAAACGCAACAAAAACATTCCCCCATCTGAATTATTGTAGGTTTTAACAGCAGAAATTGTTTCCTCTTTTTCTGGGTCACTCTTGAGACATCTGGAAACATGCAGTCTTTGCTCTGACATTAGCAGTTTAAGTCAATGACTTCATGAATTCTTTTTTTCACAGTGATAATGACATCTACGCAAATGCCCATCTTTCTTTTTCTGAAGGTAAATGAGTAAAACATGATCAGGGTTCAGTACAACTTTGAAGATAATTCTTCAATTGATTTTCTTGGGTTTTTTTTTAAGTTTTATTTGCTTAAAACAGAATTAACAAATACCCAGTCAGTCATACACATTGTCAGACGGCTGCCTAGGGTGAGAACTTACACAATCTTGACGATGCATATATTCATATGATTCTTGCAAGGTATTGTGGGTAATGTAGTTCATTCACTCCCAAACACAGCTGAAGACAATAATTGAGTTGTGAAACCAGTGGTAAGGCCAATAAAATACTTCTTTTATTGATGGGGTTTAATTCACCCAGCACAAATATGCTTGGTAGCAATATAAATGAGGTTACTTGCTTGCAGTGTTTAAATGGATAACATAAAGTCACAAAGCAAACCAGAAAACAACCTTCAGCTTGTCAGGCAATTAGCTAATGTTTTCTTAGCAAATAATTACCAAATAAAAGGCACAAAGAAATACATGAACTTTGCTTGTTAGGTTAACTTCTGCTTATTTTCCAGGCAGATCCAACAGTGATTGTCCCTGGCTCACACACACAATCAGGTGCAGCTTTAATCAATTGTCCAGCTGAAAACCCTTTAGCTGGCTGGCTGCTACTGTGTGAACCCAAATCCTGCTTTAGGAGCTGTTTTGCAGTGGAAATAAGAACAAAGTTAGGTTTCTTTGTGATGGCTGATGTGTTTTGCTCACAGAAAGCTAGCAATAGCACTGGATAAAGAACAGTCCATGTAATCAATAGTTTCATCTGCTGTATCTCCCCTTCATCAATCAGCATAGGGTCACTATCATACATTGGCACAGACGAGTCTTCATTAAGGCACTATCATGAGAATGCTTATTCCCTTGCTGCCATTCACTATTATAGATAGGGTCTGGATCAGTGTTCATACCTGAGCCTCTCCTGCTATCATAATTCCTCTCTGTATAGCCCGGCCAGTAGGTAATCCAATTCTGATGTCTAGCCTTCCAATCTTGATCCCTGGGACACTGGAATCTTTCCTCACATACCTTCTGGCCTTGGTCTGAAAGTCCCTTCCACGTGCAGTCTTCTCTCTTCCAGGTAGCCACTGGTGATTCCTATCTCTGCCATTCCATTCCTCTGGCTGACTCCAGTCCATGGACTCTGCTGGCACTTGGAATACCTCCCAGTATGGGGTACTGTGCCTTGGATTCTCCCAGACCCTCCAATGGCCTTCTTCTCTTCCTTCCAGAGAGTTTCCTTCTTTCTCTATCCGCTTGGCTTGGCTTCTGCTTCTCCAGGTGATGCTTAAACCTGTAGCTGGACTGGAGCTTGTAGCCGTTGCTGTCTCTGTCTTTGAAGCTCTTTCTGTAGCTGTTATCTGTAGAATAAGCTCTATTCTTATTCTGTTCTAATGTGTGCTCCTCCCTAACACAGCGCAGCTGTGTTGAATCAGGTCCTGCCCTTTGAGATGAGTGCTTAGGGATTACCTCATAGCTCTCTTGATTGCACACACGTTTTCTCACTTCAGCCCCTCTCATGGCTGCTGGAAACCTGGTGCATTCTGGGACTGGTAGTCTTTTATGTGAAAACTCTGTTTTCTTACTTCTACCAGAACTGACAGGTTGCTTGTTCAGAGTCACATCATCTTTTCTATAGCTCCTACCTGAGCTATGATAAGCTTCCTTATCACAACATCTACAGATATCCCTCATTATTTATTTAACAGGATTTAATACCACTTTATCATTTCAGTCAAAGTAGTTTGCATTGTAACTTAAACCTGGTAATGTACATTAAACAGGGACATTGATAATTTGGAATTTTTATAAGGCAATGGAAGGTTAAGTGACTTGTCCAAGGCCACAAGGAGTGCTAGTGGGAATCAAACCCTGGTCTCTTGGTTCCCAAGCCAGTGCTCTAACCATTAGGCTACTCCTCCACATCAAACCATCCTAACAAAGACCCCTAATCCCCCTCCCCTCTCACCCTCTACAAGCATGCACACCCTCCCTCTGTGGAACATAGCAAGCCAGACAGCAACCTGTCACCCCCAGCCCTCTCGTCGCCTTCCATTCATACCTCATAAAACATCTCCAGTCTTTCCCATTTTAATGCAATGGCGCTCTGCCTACTCTACCTTATGCTTAAAGTCAATGGCTCTTTGTTCTGTTCTAGACTACTTTCATAAGAAGATTTTCTTGGCTCAAATGTGCATAGAACTGGACGCCAAAGAAACGAAGCAAACACAGAATGTGGGGGAAACACCTAAGGATCTAGACCTAGCACTGGAATAAAGCTTTGTTCTGAAGGACGCATTGTTTCATTGTTAGCTGTGCTTTTCAGCAACTTGGAATCAAGTTGTGGGAATGCCCACCTCTGAATTCATAGTGCACTGGAAAGGGATCTACTGCAGACAAACTTCAAGTTCACAGAATGGTTGAAAAATAAAGGATAGCGTAAGCTACAGAATTCATGTATAGAGCAGTTTAATTTTTTTTTTAATTAAGATTTTATTTGGCTCAACAATCATTTTTTTGTGGAAACTGAAACACTGAGACAAAGCACCGAGTACAGCCAATGAGATGTGAGGCTACATAGGGGTGAGATACAGCCAGTTGAAAAAAGGAGATGGCAATACTAATTAGTCGTGAGAGAATCTGGAATAAAGAACCGTGCAGCTATGCAATACTTCTGCACCAGATATAAGGGCAGCAGCAAAAGTGATAGTAGGACAACACTGTGCTGACGACTTCCTATCAAGGTGCTCGCTCACCAGCTGGATGCCAATCAGTGAGACACTATTTGCTGATCTGCAGCCAAAGTGGAAGGCAATAAGGTATCCAGCTGTTTAGATGAAAAGAAGGGATAAACTGCCACCAGTTGCATTACATCTGCAGAAGGGTAACCTCCAGATTTCTGTTTAGGTTTTCAGATTTTTGGTTATAACAGAAAAACACCATTAAAACACACCAATGATGAATATGGGGATGGTTATAACTGAAATACACCAAAAAAAGTTGCCTTCCTTCCACAACTCCGATGATGTCATCTGGCAACTGCCATCATAGCTAGATGACATCATCAGAGTGGGCTGCAAAAGCAGAGTCCCTCAGCGGTGGCAGCAGCTTGTACTTTTATTCCCGCTGCTATCTCTATGAAATTCCAAATGATAAACACCTAGGATCGGAAACTCTACTTATGTTTGCCTCTAATCATGATAAAAAAAATCACAAACCCTAAAATTAGCTAGAGAGCTCTCTGCTGTAGCACCATGTTGGATTCTCTGACAGTATAAAATAGAAATTACACTTACCTGGTAATTGTAGTTCCTGGAGGGTCCAGTTTAGTCCTCCACATTCGGGGAGTGCACCTCCTCCTGCAGCTTGGAGACTGGACCAATCAGAATCTTCCTATGCCAGGATGTATGCTGCTGGAGCTCCCATCAGCCCCCAGTGAACCAGTAACAAAGCAGACTTAAAGAAGCAACACATCAGATAAGCATAAATATCAAACCAGAACAGAATTTATTCCTCTTATATGTTAACCGACCCTCTCCCCAAACGAGGAAGCCAGAACTCTGCACATTGCCTCTGCTTTTTACCCGAAGAAAGAGACAGTCATAACCCCAGCCACATGAACCTAATAGCTGGCAAAAAGAAAGTATAAACGAGCCCCTGATACGGAAACCCGAAGATATATGCTGATACAATTCCGCTCCGTTCGCAGCAAGCGCGCCACACCAACCAAATCTGACACATGGGAGGGAATGAGGACTAAACTGGACCCTCCAGGAACTACAATTACCAGGTAAGTGTAATTTCTATTTCCTGAGCGGTCCTCCAGTTTAGTACTCCACATCCGGGATGCAACAGAGCAGTCAACACCGGGCGGGACCTTGCCAACCGGCGCGTAACACTGCCGAACCAAAACAAGAATCCCGAGCGGCCAGCACATCCAACCGGTAGTGCTTACTGAAGGCATGAAGAGACGACCAGGTAGCCGCCCTACAAATTTCCACAGGCGGAACAAGACTATGCTCTGCCCAGGACGTCGCCTGCGCTCTGGTAGATTGGGCCCGCAAACCCAATGGAACCGGCCGATGCTGTAAAATGTAAGCCGATGCAATCGCCTCCTTAATCCACCGAGCGATGGACGCCTTCGCCGCTGCTTCACCTTTTCGGGCCCTGCCAAAAAGCACGAACAACCGATCAGTCTTACGGACACCTTTAAGTAGTGATGAAGAACTCGCCGCACATCCAGGCAATGTAACCCATCGTCCGTAGCACCTGCCGCTTCTGAACTAAGGACTGGAAGAAAAACGGGCTGATTCAAATGAAAAGGCGAAACTACCTTAGGCAAAAAGGAGGGAACTGGCCGAAGAACCACTCGATCCCTAGAAATAGATAAGAACGGTTCTCTACACGAAAGTGCCTGCAACTCGGAAATGCGCCTTGCCGAACAGATCGCCACCAGAAAAAACGTCTTCAGGGTCAGATCCTTAATAGACACCTGCCGAATGGGCTCAAAAGGTTTGCGAACCAAAGCTTGTAACACCAGATTCAAATCCCACAAAGGAACTGACACTCTGCGTGAAGGTCTCAACCTGAATACCGCCTTAAGAAAACGCTGTACGTCCGAATGTGCCCCTAGGGGAATTCCCAGAACATTGCCCCTGTAGCACGCGAGCGCTGCCAACTGTACCTTCAGAGAACTGGTTGCTAAACCTTTGTCAAATCCGTCCTGCAGAAAGCTGAGAACCACTGATACCGAAGCCGTTGCCGCGCGAACCCCACGCCGTGAACACCAGTCCTCAAAAATCCTCCACACCCGCACATACGCGAGCGAGGTGGAAGGTTTCCGCGCCCAAAGGAGAGTGGCAATAACCTCTGGAGAATTACCCTTCTTCCTCAACCAAGCCCTTTCAATGGCCAAACCGTAAGCGAGAACCGATCCACCTGAGGCATCCGCAGTGGACCCTGAAGCAGCAGATCCAGTAACGGAGGCAGTCTCCAAGACACTCCGTCGCGCAAATGCACCAGATCGGCATACCATGGTCTCCTGGGCCAATCTAGAGCAACTAGTAAAACCCGCCCCCCGGTGCGCCTCGATGTGCTGAATGATGCGACCGATCAACGCCCAAGGGGGGAAGACATAAATAAGACCGTCCTCCGGCCACGGCTGAATTAGCGCTTCGATGCCTTCGGACATGCGTTCTCTCCACCTGCTGAAGAACCGCCCTGTCTTTGCCGACTGAAAGGTTGCCATGAGGTCCATAATCGAAAGCCCCCATTTGCGAACTATTTGCGCGAATATCTGCAGGTGCAGTTCCCACTCCCCAGGGTCGACCTGCACTCTGCTGAGAAAATATGCCATCACATTGTCTTTTCCCGCGATATGCGCCGCCGAAAGAGCCGGCAGACAGGCCTCCACCCAATCGAACAAAGCCTCTGCTTCACTTTCCATGGCCACACTTCCAGTGCCTCCCTGGCAGTTGATGTAGGCCACCGTTGCCGAGTTGTCCGAGAGAACTTGCACTGCCCGCCCCCTCACCAACGTCTCGAGAGCTTGCAGCGCGAGTCTCACCGCCCGCAGCTCGAGTCGGTTGATCGACCAAGAAGCCTCTAGAGGGGACCATGTCCCCTGCGCGTACCGACCCTTGCAGTGGGCTCCCCAGCCCAACAGACTCGCATCCGTCATGAACGGGGTCCAAATGGGCTGCTCCAAAGGTAGCCCCATTCGCAGGTTCTCCGAGCACAGCCACCACCGGAGAGACAGACGATCTGATATCGGGCAAGGCAACTGCTTGTTCAACGAATCCAACTGGTTCGACCAGCGACGCAACAGGGCGCTCTGAAGTGGCCGCATATGAAACCTGGCCCACGGAACTACCTCCAACGTCGCCGCCATAGTGCCCAACAGCCGCAGGTACCACCATGCTGACGGTGCGGGGATCCTCAAAAATGTTCGCACGAGGCCCTGCAAGGCCTGGACGCGACGCTCCGGCAAGCACACCAAACCTCTCACCGTGTCGAAACGAACTCCGAGGTATTCGAGGGATTGCGTTGGCACTAAATGACTCTTTTTCTCATTGACTATCTAGCCGAGAGACCGCAGCAAGGCCACTACTCTGTCCGTAACTTGCACACTCTCTTCTTTGGACTTTGCTCGAATCAACCAGTCGTCGAGGTAAGGGTGGACTAAGATACCTTCCTTTCGCAAGGCCGCCGCAACCACCACCATGACCTTTGTAAAAGTGCGCGGAGCTGTGGCTAGACCAAACGGCATGGCCCGAAACTGAAAGTGACCCCACGGGAACGCGAACCTCAGGAACTTTTGATGAACCGCTTGGATTGGAATGTGTAAACAGGCCTCTGAGAGATCGAGAGAAGTTAGAAACTCCCCTTTACGCACCGCCACTATGACGGACCTTAAGGTCTCCATCCGGAAATGTGGTACCCTGAGAAAACGATTCACGCCCTTGAGATCTAGAATCGGGCGGAGCGAACCGTCTTTCTCTGGCACCACAAAATAAATGGAGTAGCGACCGACGCCACGCTCGGAAGGAGGAACGGGGATTACCGCTCCCAAAGCTATGAGTCGATGCAACGTCACCCGAATGGCCCGCGCCTTCAGCTCGCCTTTGCTGGGGGAAAGGACAAAGGAATCTGGAAGTGGACAAGCAAACTCCAGCGCATAACCTTCTCTGATTATCTCGAGCACCCACTGATCTGAGGTTATTTGGGCCCAGGAAGGAAGAAAGTCCCGCAGTCGACCCCCGATGACTTGACCTCCCTCCGGAGCCCGCCTCCCTTCATTGTGGCTTTTGACCAAAGGAAGAGGACGAAGAGGAGGATGCCGCTGTGAATCCTCTGCCCGCTCCTCGAAAACCTCGAAACCCTTGGGATCTAGAGCTATACCGGCCGCGCTGGGAACTCCAAAGACGGGAAGAACGGAATCTGCGAAAGTCCCGAAACTGACCCCGCACCGGCGGCAAGTTTCTACCCAGCTTAGGCTTATCCTCTGGCAGCCTACCGCCCTTAGACTCTCTGAGGTCTTTTACCAACTTATCCAGATTGTCTCCGAACAACAATTTGCCCTTAAAGGGAAGCTTACTGAGTCGGGACTTAGAAGATCCATCGGCCGCCCAATTCCGCAACCAGATAGACCTGCGCGCCGCCACCAAAGAAGCCATGCTATTCGCCAATGTTCTAATCAAATCATAATGCACATCTGCCAAATATGCCGAGCTAGACTCCAGCCGGGTCACCTCTAGCAAGCCCTGCTCATCCAAGCCGGAAACGTGCCACAAGCGCTGAGCCCATCTCAAGCAGGCCCTAGCCACCCAAGCTCCACAGATGGAGGCATGCAAAGATAAGGCATTGGTCTCAAAGGCCTGTTTCAACAAACCATCCACCTTTTTGTCTTGCGCGTCCTTTAAGGCCGCACTGCCTTCAACAGGAATGGTGGTTTTCTTGGTTACCGCTGACACCGCGGCGTCCACTCGCGGTGACTTAAACCTCTCCTTGTCCTTATCAGCTAACAGATACAGGCGGTTCACAGTCCTAATCCCCTTCAGTCCAGATTCAGGTTGATCCCACTCAGTTTGAATCATCTGCTCCACCACACGGCGCACCGGAAACACCACCTGAGACTCCCGCACCGCTTGAATGAGAAGATCCTCCAACCCGTCCTCTTCAGCAGGACGAGCTGCAGCTAGATTGAGCGCGTGGAGAGATTCCATAATCAAAGGCACCAGCTCTTCTTTACGGAACACCCGAATGATCCGGGCTTGATCCTCCGGCTCGGGGATCTCCCCGTCTTCCAGCTCCTCAACACCATCATTGGGATCCACTTCTGTATCAGGATCTTGCCAGCCCATGTCGTCCTGTTCTAGGTCCATGGACCTAAGGTGCTTGGCTGAAGGCTGGCCATCCCGCCTGGGCTCCTCAGCTTTTAAGGAGGGCAGGGGCGACAGCCAGGTGTCTGGCAACTTGCCCGAGCGCCCCAAGCGAAAAGCCTGGTGCATAAGAAGGACAAAGTCTGGGGAAAAATCTATGAAGGAAGACTCTGTCGTTTCAATCGGCCACGTGCCCGCCTGCCCCTTAGGGGGTACCGTAGAGCAAGATGCAAGCGGCCCAGGAGAGGGATCTCCCTCCGCCTGAACAGCCGGGCTTCCTGGGTCTGACAGCTCTTTATGCTCCATTTGTTGCTCTAAGTCTGTGGAAACCGAGGCGCAGCCCCTGCAAATCCCAGACTCAGCCACAGCCCCCCTGCGTGAACCACAGATAACACACTGCGGTCTCGCAGCCATGCATGCACAGTAGCCACTACAGTGAAAAGGGCCTGACTCTACACCCAAGTTAAAAGAAAGAAAATAAAGAAAATATTCCTTTTTTTTTTTGTAAAACAACTAGCAACTGGGAATACTCAGATGCCCCCAAGCAATAACGCCAGGCCAAAACTGCGCTAAGCGCAGAGGGAACTCGCTGCACAGCTCTTCACGTCGGGTGGGAAAAAACTGAGCTATAAAATGGCCGCCGGCACTTTTTAGCCGGCGAGAAAATGGCGCGAAAAAGAAATCAAAAGGAAATCAAAAAGAAATCAAAAGAAATGAACGACAACCTCCAGAGCACCCTAATAAATCTGAAACGCACCGCACTGGCACAGAATCGCCGGCAGACGACACGCCGCTTGAATCCTGAACGGGAGTGCACTACCGCTCCGGGCTGCCAATCAAAGCCAAAAAAGTAGGTCGGATCGCGAAATGGAAGCCAGCTGACCATGCAGAGACTTCCCAGATCCAGGCAGATGGCTGGCAAAGGCAGATCTCTCCTCTGTACAGTCTAGGAGGAGAGATCTATCCTCTCTGACTGCAAAAGACAACTCCGCAGCAAAGTCAGAAGGGCAGTGCAGACCCGGCTCCTCGATCGCTGCCTGCTACCCCTTTTTTTTTTTTTTTTTAAAGATACAGCTACCTATTAAAAATAAATCAAAGGAAATATAGGAGAAATAAAAAAAACCCAAAAAAGTCTCTCTAGTGTTGCCTCCAACTGTCCCTAAGTGAGCCTAAAACCAGGCACACACGTCCTCCAGCTGCAAGGAGACTGGACACACTGGGGGCTGATGGGAGCTCCAGCAGCATACATCCTGGCATAGGAAGATTCTGATTGGTCCAGTCTCCAAGCTGCAGGAGGAGGTGCACTACCCGGATGTGGAGGACTAAACTGGAGGACCGGTCAGGAACTAAACATGTAAGCCCCAGTGGAGAAATGGGTTATGAGAGCGACATTTAAATACCTTTAAGGTATACATAATGGGGCAAGGGACAAGCATTTATCAGTTGAAAGGAAGTTCCACAAAACAGGTGACTAAGGGAGTAAACAGATGAAAATATTTCTTCTCAGAAAGGAAGGTGACTGCATGGAGGAAACATCCAAATGGGGTTGACAGACGGGAATATCAGAATTTAAGAAAACCTCGGACATGCCCAGAGGGAAAGGCAGAGCTGAAGTAGAGTATCTGGTAGAGCAACAAGAAAGGAAAATAAAATGGGCCTTCTGGTCTTTATCTGTCATCAACTTTCAACAACAAAAAGTAATATCACCAATGATCTCTGTGGCATAAATATACTCTGATCTGGGAAATGGATTACTAATGAAAATTTTCCATTTCACTACCTTGATCAGAGCTGAAGAAATCCAGGGTGCAAGGTTACAAATGTGCCCAGAAATTATATTATGGTGCCTAAAATTGCAACTTCTTTCTGCTAGCTTCAGCTTCCCACCATCAACAGAAGGAGACTGGAGAAACGTATCTGTCCCTTGCTGGCTACCACCTCTGTTGCTGCAGTTCAGAACCTCATGGATTGAACAGCAAATGTAGTTCAACCAATTTACAAGGCACACACTGTCTAACTCCCGGCAGGTGGTATTTCAGTAGAGCTGTCTCTTTCTTAAAATATTGTTTTACAACATGGGTCCTTTAAACTTTATTTAATATCTAGTCACACACACACACACACACATACATATATATGAGGTGTGACAAAAAAGAAACAAGACTGTCCCATAAATGTTTTATTACAAAATCTACAGAAAAATTACGCATTGTCCCCTTCAAAGTAATCCCCCCTCCAGAGTTAATGCACTTCTGCATTCCCATTCATCGGATAAGAAACTGGATGCAAGGAAACCTGACACAGTGGTAAAGGAGAAGAATACCTGAACGGCATTGATAATAGCAGTGGCGGTACTGAGTGATTATTTTATGAATTGTGTGGAAAGGCGGAAGATCCTGAAGTACCAAAAAATGTACTCAGAGATGAAAAAATGTGACAGAAGGATACAGAAATCTTTCCCATTGTACTGGGAGCCAGAGGCTTGATAAAGAAGAATTTCCAAGCACATCTTGACAAACTTCCCACACCTTTTACATCTTACATACTCCAGAAGGAAGCTTTCTTTGGCACGATGCAAGTACTACGCCAAGCATTAGCAGTAAATTTGAGAGACTGAGATCATATTCCACATACCCTGGCTTAGAAGTGAGGTTCACGACTGTCATGGTATCACAAAATTAACCCATTTGGAGAAAATGCCTCCAATTAATGCTGAAAAAAAAGCCATCATGGCCAGTGCTAAGAAAAGCAGAAATCTCAGTATGGAATGAATTGACTATAAGAAAGCCTTTGATAGCATTCAGCACTCTGGGATAGAAATATAGAAACATAACGACAGAAAAAGACCATATGGCCCTCCGCTCAGTGTGCAGCGGCGGCCAAGAAAGCAAATAGAATGCTAGGTATCATAAGGAAAGGGATGGAGAATAAAACAAAGGATGTTATAATGCCTCTGTATCGCTCCATGGTACGACCGCACCTTGAATATTGTGTGCAATTCTGGTCACCGTATCTTAAAAAGGACATAGCGTTATTAGAAAAAGTACAGAGAAGAGCCACCAAATTGGTGAAGGGGATGGAAGGCTACTCCTATGAAGAGAGGCTAAGAAGGTTAGGGCTCTTTAGCCTGGAGAAGAGACGGCTGAGGGGAGATATGATAGAGGTCTATAAATTAATGAATGGAGTGGAACGGATAAACGTGGATCAATTGTTTACGCTATCAGAGTATAGAAAGACTAGGGGACATGTAATGAAGCTACAGGGTAAACTATTTAAGACAAATAAGAGAAAATATTTTTTCACTCAACGTGTAATCAAACTCTGGAATCTGTTACCGGAGGATGTAGTAAGGGCTGTTAGTATAGCTGGGTTTAAAAAAGGTTTGGACAAGTTCCTGGAGGAAAGGTCCATAAACCACTATTAAAAAGGGACCCAGGATATCAATGCTTGACCCAGTACAAGCAATGTGGAACCTGTGTCTTTTGGGGATATTGCTAGGTACGTATGACCTAGATTGGCCACTGTTGGAAACAGGATACTGGGCTTGATGGACCTCGGTCTGACCCAGTATGGCATGTCTTATGTTCTTATGTTCTATCTAGTCTGCCCTTATCAACTATAGTTCCCTTTTTTCCTTTAGAGATCTTCTGTGTTTGTCCCATGCTTTCTTGAATTCAGATACTGTCCTCGTCTCTACTACCTCCACTGGGAGACTATTCCATGCATGTACCACTCTTACCATTAAGAAATATTTTCACAGATTACTCCTGAGTCTATCCCCTTTCACCCTCATCCTATGTACCCTAGTTGCAGAGTTTACTTTCATTCAAAAGAGGCTCTCCTCCTCTGCATTTATGCCACAGAGACATTCGAATGTTTCTATCCCACCTTTCCTCTAACATATACATATTAAGATCTTTAAGTCTGTCCCCATGCGTTTTCTAACAAAGACCACTGACCATTTTGGTAGCGACCCCCTGCACCGACTCCATCCTGTTTATATCCTTTTGAAGGTGTGGTCTCCAGAATTGCACACAATACTCCAAATGAGGTTGAACCAGAGACTTACACGTTAGAGGAAAGGCAGGATAGAGGAGATATTATAGAGACATTTAAATATCTCTCTGGGATAAATGCACAGGAGGAGAGCCTCTTTCGATTGAAATCAAGCTATGCTATAAGGCAATGTAGGATGAGGATAAAAAGGAGATAGACTCAGGAGTAATATGCAGAAATATTTATTTACAGAAAGAGTGGTAGATAGTGGGATAGTCTTCCCAGTGGAGCTGGTAAAGATGAGGACAGTATCTGAATTCAAAAAAGCATGGGACAAACACAGATGATCTCTAAAGGAAAAGAGGGGACTATTGTAGTGGTTGATATGGAAGGGCAGACTAGATAAGCCATGTGGTCTTTTTCTGCCATCATGTTTCTATGTTTCTATTTTATTGCATTGGCTATCTCTTCTTCTTTTTGTATCTTGCTTTCCTGACTATTTTCCTAGCTTCCCTATGTTTTTTCAAATATTGATGCTTACCTTCCTCTCTCTGTAATCTCTTGTATTTTATGAAGCCCCCCTTCTTTTTATTCACCTTTTCAGCTATTTATTTTGAGAACCACAATGGCCTCCTTTTCCTTTTACATTTATTTACCTTTCTAACAGAAAGATTTGTGGCCTTTAAAATATTCCCTTACCGTTTTGCCTATTGCTTTTCTACATCCCCCAGCTATTCCCACTAATGACTCTTCGAGGTATTGTTCTATCTTGGCAAAGTTAGATTTCCTAAAGTCTAAGACCCTCGCTTTTGAAGGGACTTTATCAGCTTTAGTTCTAATATTAAACCATACCATCTGGTGATCACTAGATGCAAGATGATCTCCCACTATAACATGAGAAACACTTTCCCCTTTGGTATGCACCAAGTCCAGTAAGGCCCCTTCACATGTGGGTTCTGTTACCAGTTGCTGGAATAGCTCTCCCTGTAGAGAATCCAGGATCTCCTTACTTCTAGATGACACTACTGTAGGGATGTACCAATCAACATCCGGCATATTGAAATCACCTTTCAGTTGCATGTCTCCTTTCATGGCAATGCTATGTAAGTCTTCTATTAATCTCGGTATATTTCCCAACCAGTAACAATAAGCATTTTCTTTGCTCAAATGAGCTGCTCCTGGGATTGGAGGTTGCCCCCTGGTTGTAGCTGGAGATTTCAATCGGATCGACAATCCCTTGCTAGGTCATCAGCCGGCAGTCCGGAACGTCTTCCCATGACAAAAGGGAGTGGAATGGTTATGTCAGGAGTGTCAGTTAGTGGATACCCGGGGAATGGGACTATACACGTGTCGCGGGCCCATCTAACGCTAAGTAGGCTGGACTATGCACTGCCTTCTACTTCATTGCTGGGAGATGTAGTACAGGCTGACATTGGCCCGTTAGTGATTTCGGATCATGCGCCAGTTCTGGTGGAGTGTGTTTTAAATGAGCTGGGGGAATTGTTATTGGTGGATGCTGCTGGGGCTACATGAGGACCCTGAATTTTGTTCCTATCTTGCATGGCAATGGAAAGAGTTTGCTCTCTTAATGCAGAGCATAAAGGGGTCCCTAGCCTCTATTGGTAAATGGCGAAGGTCGTGATCCGTGGGGAGATCATTACTTGTACGGTGCATCAGAGGAAGCAGATGACTGGTGCACTGTTGCCCCTAGGTGAGAAGGTCCGAGCGGTGTAGTGACAGTGTGGAGCCCCACCGCGAGTTTATTGGAGCAGTTGTTTCAGCTCCATAGCTCAGTAAATGGGATTTTCTATCAGAGGATGCTGCACATGATACAGTACAAAAAACACAAATTGTTCCAATTTGTCAATAAATCAGGCTAGTGACTGGTGTGGTTTCTTCGTAATGGTTCTGAGGGATGAGTAAGGACGGCGGTATACTGATAATGATACTATATGTGTGCAGTTTACTCAATAGTATAATGCCTTGTATGGGGGACATTGGGGTGTGAAGTGAAACGAGACCGGTTTTTTGAGGTGTTATACCTCCCCATGCTTATAGAGGAACAGAAGTGATGTTTGATTTCACCATTGCCTGGAGCAGAGATTATGGCTGCCATTAAGGATTTGAATAATTTGAATTCACCGGATCCTGCTGGATTTTGAGCTGAGTTCTATAAATTGTTGGTTGCTGATGTGGTAAAACCTCTCTGTGCTATGTTTGAAGAGTCAAGGCTTACAGGCTCCCTGCCGGAGGCCCTTAACCGTGCTCTCATAACTGTCATACCTAAGCCGGGACGAGATGTTGAGGTGGCCCATCTCGCTTCTTAATGTTGATGTTAAAATCTATGTTAAGACCTTGGCGCGAAATTTGAATCAGCTGTTACCTGGCGTGGTGGCCAAGGAGCAGGTGTGCGGAGGGTGCTGGCTGGGATGCAGGCAGCCTGGCAACAGGGTGAGGCAGAGCTAGCAGTTAGCTTTGATTTAGAGAAAGCCTTTGACAAAGTCTCTTGATCCTATTTGTAGTATGTGCTGTGGAATTTTGGCTTCGGGGAGGTGATGGTGGCATTAGTGCAGGCTCTGTGCTGATCTCCGCAGGTGAGTGTGGGAGTAAATGGTTTTGTTTCAGAGTGCTTTGGTCTAAGTGGAAGTACCATGCCTCTTTCCCTGGGTCTATTTGTTTTGTGTATGGAGCTGCTGGCTAGACAGTGCAGGGTGATCCTGGAGTGCACAGCATTTGGGTTGGGTGGGAGAAGATTCAGGAGGCTTTGTTCATGGATGATATTTTCATGTTGCTCAGTGACCTGCAGGTATCAGTGCTAAGGGTGAATGAAATCTTCCATGACTTTGAAATGCTCACTGGGTTGCGCGTTAATTAGTATAAGTCCCTAGCCTTAGAAGCCATAGGCAATGTGCGTTGGACTTGGCAAGGAAAGTTCCCCATGCGGTGGGTGAAGGGGTCACTTAAATATCTAGGCTTGGTGCTACCCCATAATCTTGAGCTTTTGTATGCCTTGAATATTGGGCCGGTCATGAAGGGGGTAGTGGAGAGGTTGTGTGGGTGGTGTGGCCTCCCACTCTCACTGTTGGTCCAGGCAGCAGTTGAAAATGATGATTTTGCCTTGTTGGTTGTAAATTTTTCAATCCTTGCAATTGGTGCTTAGGAAAGCAGATTGTGATAAATAGAGGAGGATAGTTAGTGCGGCCTGTGTGCTGGGCATGGCGTTGGGTTAGGAAAAAGATGGATTTACAGGTGGGGGTGTCTAGTTACCTTCCCCTGTGGCAATGCTGACTTTGTGCCGGGTTTGGGGTGCTCCTTGTTTGCCTCCTGGGAGCAGCACAGAGTGTACCAAATTGGGAGTTAGATTCAGAGTTTTGATTCCTTGTCGGTTGTGAGTTTCTTTTGGGAGCTCGAGAGTTCTATAGTTATCTGCAAGTCAGGCATTACATCATGCAACAGTTGGGGCACCACCCTCAGGCCTTCCGGGTCATGGCCTTTGATCTTATTCTTCTCAAGCAGTCATTGAAGAGGGATTATTCCATGGTTTTATCACCAACTCTGAGAGGAATTGGCTGGTGAGGCCTTTCCTGCAGTGCTCCAGCTCTGGGTCCGCAATGTGAATTTTATTTGGATGTGGATGATTTCCAAAGTTGTGTGTATGAAGTGATTGAAGTAGTGGAGAGCTGCGTGTGGCAAGAGGCACATTTCAAATTTCTACACTAGTTCTATTTGCATATGTCTCCTCAAAGAGTTTGTTGGGTAGGGGTCACTGTGGTGGCGACCTGCCCGAAGTGTGGGGTGAAGATGGGGATGCTTGTGCACTGTACCTGGTTCTGTCCCAGAATTGTTATGTTTCAAAGTCTTTCTGTTATGCTTCAGAAGGACCCATGGACCACTCCAGAAGTCTGTTTGCTAGATTACTGGTATGACCTGGAGTTGGGAGTATGGGCAGAGATTCTTTTTGTTTGGAAAGCATGTTTAGTTGCAAAATGCTTTCTTATGCAATATTGGGTGGAAGTGTACCCTACACATTTGGAGACCTGGTGGTTATTGATGCATATTCTTCTGTGGATGGAACTCCTCACAGCAATGATGACGGGGCTAAAGAAATGGCGGATATTCTTGAAGATTTACCACCCATTTCTTATGTCCCTCTTGCCAAGGCGACGTAGTGAACTCCTCAATTTGCTTCATGTCTAGGGTGGGTAAGTGGGAGGTAGGTGGAGGGGTTACTGTATTTTGTTTGCTCTGTACACATTGATGTGTATCTTCTCAATTGGGTCTTTACTTTGGCAGGAGTGCACCTTTTTGTTTAATTCTTGTGTTCGTTAAAATCAATAAAACCTATTTGACATAAAAGAGGTTTGGACAAGTTCCTGGAGGAAAAGTCCATAAACCATTATTAAAGTGGAGTGGGGAAACCCCTGCTTTCCCCTGGGATAAGCAGCATTATATCTGTCTACGTTTTGAGAACCTGACAGGTATTTGTGACCTGGATTGGCCACTACTGGAAAGAGGATACTGGGCTTGATGGACCTTTGGTCTGACCCAGTATGGCATATATTATGTTGTACAGGAGGTTAAAACTGTTATTGAAAAATGCTTTAACATCATGAAATAAGATATAGGTCATTAATCAACTGGCAATTCCTGTACTGTCATATAGCTTTGGAACCGTAAGCTGGCCTCTAAAAGTTCTTGAAAAACAGGATGTATGAACAAGAAAACTCCTCCATGCGCAAGAGGTAATCTATAAAAACCAGTGTATGCCAAGACCTCGAGCTGAAGGAGGAATGGCTTCATAGAAATAGATTATACATACACAGCTATTATCATAGGCCTCCAGGCCTAACTGTGACAACATATTCAAATGTGTAAAAAGTGTTGAAATATGAATGCAAACTTCCAGAATCTTTCTCCATTATCAAACTTGGACAAGCATTCTGATGCTTGTCCAAGAAATGAGTGAGAATCCACCAGTGCACATTGGGAAAGAAGCAACAGAATTTTGAAATCAAGAGAAAATCTCTTCAAAGAACTAGAATAGTAAATGAGGATCAACAAATGGGAAATGCAGAAATAAAGTCGGAAATAGAAAGTTTTACTCCAGGAACCTTTCGTAAATCAGAACTAGACACATAAATTAAGGAGAGGAGAACTGAAATCAAGGGATGAGAAACTGATAGTTGCAGCCCTGGACAGTGGATTATGGACAAGATGGTTCACAGCATGTATAGAAAAACAGAGATATATAGATTTTGCAATTAAGGGCAGGAAGCGGTTACTCACCTATTAACTGGCTGCAAAGCTATGATGGCAGAACAGTTCTATATAAAAAGGCACAATGAAGTGGAAAACATGCATGCACTGAAAACTGTAAACACTAAGATATTGCTGTACCGTAAAGGCACTGGGATGATGGCCCTCAGAGAATTATGGAGAATGAAGAAGAAGAGGTTATGAGCACCTGGGACATTTCCACTCCTATTAATAAATAGCTGGCTACAAAGAAACCAGACATACAAGTAGTAGTAAAGGAGAAAAACATCAGAATGGCACTGATAACAGAGGTGTCCGAAAGATGCAGAAATATTTCCTATCATGCTGGATGCTACAGGCTTGATAAAGAGGTATTTCTAAGCACATCTTGATAAATTGCCTATGCATGATACATCTTATGAATACTAGAAGGTGTCTCCTTTGCCATGTTGCAAGTACTATGCCAAGCATTAGCAAAAAAAATTCAGAGACTGAGATCCTACTCAAAATACCCTGGCTTAGGATAGGAAAGAGGTTCATTACTGTCATGGTATATATAAAACCAATCTATTTGGAGACATTGTCCTCCAAGTCCTGACAAACTGAGCCCCAACTCTCTTCTCCTAGCTTCATTCCCTTTCTCTCCAGTCCCAGCACAAAATGTTGCTGCCTTCTTTCTCTCAGATCCCTACACTTATAGTCCCAGCCCTCTTCCAGCATGGCCACAGCTTTCCCACCCACTCTAAGCAAGCTCTGAGGTTCTCTTGCCCCTACCTCTGCCACTGTTGCTTTCTTAATCATGGCTGCAGGAGAAACTCAATCACCTCACTCTGAAGCATGGTGTTGTTGAGTAACCAGGACTGCAGGTCAAAGCCCTATAGTGCCCTGCTGACTTCTGAGTAATATCATGGGATTTTGATGTACACCCTTTGCTAGCATGGGTTTCTCAGGAGGGCAGCATTAGAAGCGCAGCTGCTAATTCAAGGCAATGGTCTTCTCTGTTGTCAAGGTGTGATGGAAGGGGTTAAGCAGCAGCCACATGTATATACTCAGTCACTTGCAGGGCCAGTGTTAAACAAGCAGGGGCTCAGGGCAGAAACTGGTGAGTTGGTCTCAAATCCCACCTGCAGGCTATGCATCCTTTAAATTCAGGCAGGTTTGGGGCCCCCTGTGACATGGGGGCCTAACACAATTTCCCAGTTTGCCACCCCTTAATGCTGGCCATGGCCATATGGAGCTCACAAGCCATAGGTTGCCAAAAACTTTGCTATGGTAGACTGCACCTTCCAACTATTTGCAAAACAGCAATATAAATGCTGAACAGTACCTAAAGAACCCTCAACGTCTGATAGGTCATTTAAAGCTTTGTGAGATAAGCTAACTATATTTAGAAAAGATTGTTCAACCAATAACCTAGCTGAAAGTACACTAATGACATAAGTTTGATGATCTGTTTTGTAAGGATAACTCTCCATAATCTAGCACTGTTTTACTCACTGGCTTTATTACAGTGCTAAATGGAAGCATGCAATATGAACTACTACTACTGAGCATTTATATAGTGCTACAAGTCGTACGCAGTGCTGTACAAACAAGTAAGAGACAGTCCCTGCTCGTCAGAGCTTACAATCTAGTCAAGACAAACACCGACGGTGTAGGCAGGGATAAAGCAAGGGAAGGAGAAGGAGATCAGGAGAGTCAAGATCCAAAGGCAGCGCCAAGAGGTGGAGTTTTCAGCCTGGACTTGAAGAGGGTTAGGGAAGGTGCCTGGCGTACAGACACAGGCAGTTTGTTCCAGGCGTATGCTGCAGCAAGGTGAAAGGAGCGAAGTCTGGAGTTAGCAGTGGGAGAGAAGGGCATAGACAGGAGCAGTTTGCCGGAAGAGCGGAGTTCCCGAGGGGGGTTGTAAGGAGAAATAAGAGAGGAAAGGTACTGAGGAGCCGCAGAGTGAATGCATTTATAGGTCAGGAGAAGTTTGAACTGCATGCGGTTTTAGTCACGCAGCAGAGTGTTGCACAGATTGAAGGTGAGAGAGATGATTCAAAGGGAGACCAGCAAGGAGTAGGTTACAGTAGTCAAGACGGGAGGAGTGGATAAGCGTTTTAGTAGTGTGTTCAGAAAGGAAGGGGCAGATTTTGCTAATGTTGTAGAGAAAGAAACTCCAAAGATTGTCTGTAGTGCAAGCAAAGTGTATCAATAAATCATTTTTGTCGGGTCTCACACGACAGGGGAGAATAATTATGATTTAACTCCCAATGTGAGCGTGAGCCATTTTAATAATATAAAGATCAAAACGAAATTAGAAAGTAGCTAAACTTAGCTTCCAGCAGTCCAGAATCCACTGCTACCGCATTCCACAGACACGCGTGTTTAGGGCTGATTAGTCCTGCCTCAAGTGCGACCCGCTTCAGAGAAAAGAATCTGGTGCCAAAAAACGCCGAGTCCTATGGCTCGTATTTCACAGTGCCTGCACATGTTGTGATTGGCTGCTTAAAATGACGTCATCCAAAGAAGAAAGCTTTCAACAAATGAATCATATCCATAGAAAAGTGTCTTACAAGCTCCCCCATTCTAATTCTAAATTTAAACCTCCAGGGATTACAGTTCTCAAATGATAAATCCACCTCTGTTGAGTGGTTGTTCTGTGGCTCTTTTGGGGCTTTGCATTTTTTGTAGAGAAAGAAACGGCAGGCCTTAGCTACCAGCTGGATGAGTGTGGAGAAAGAGAGGAGTCAAAGACAACCCCCAGATTGCGGGCCGAGTAAACAGGAAGGATTACAGAGTTATCCACAGAGACTGAGAAAGGAGGAAGAGGAGGGGAGGTTTTAGGGGGAAAGATGAGAAGTTCAGTCTTGGCCATATTCAATTTAAAGTGGCGGTGAGACATCCAGGCAGCAATGTCAGAAAGGCAGGCAGAGATCCGGGTCTGGATTGCCGGAGAGATTTCAGGCGTAGAGAGGTAGATCTGGGAGTCATCGGCATACGAATGGTACTGAAAGCCATGGGAAGAGATAAGCACACTAAGAGACTGGGTGTAGAGAGAGAAAAGGAGCGGACCCAGAACAGATCCTTGGGGTACACCAACTGGGAGCGGGGTAGCAGAGGAGGAGGAGCCACCAGAACACACACAGAAGGAGTGATGGGAGAGATAGGAGGAGAACCAAGATAGTACAGAGCCCTTAAAACCAAGCAAAGGACAGGGTGTCGAGGAGAAGGTTGTGGTTGACAGTGTCAAAAGCAGCAGAGAGGTCAAGAAGGATGATGACAGAGTAAAGGTCCTTGGATTTTGCCAGGAATAGGTCACTGGAGACTTTGGCAAGAGCCATTTCAGGAGAGTGTAGAGGACGAAAGCCAGATTGTAAGGGATCCAGGAGGGCATGAGAGGAAAGGAAGTCGAGGCAGCCAAGGCAGGCGTGGTGAACCGCACATTCAAGTAGTTTGGAAATGAAGGGAAGTAGAGAGATGGGTCGATAATTAGAAGGACAGGTGGAATCGAGTGAGGGTTTCTTGAGGAGAGGTGTGACCACAGCATGTTTGAAGTCTGCAGGGACTGTTGCAGTGGAGAGTGATAGGTTGAGAATATGAGAGATGGAAGGGACAACGGTGGAGGAGATGGGGCTTCGGAGACGGGTGGGGATAGCATCAAAGGAGCAGGTGGTGAGTTTGGAGGAAGAAAGAAGGTGTGCAGTTTCCTCTTCAGAGATCACAGGAAAGGAAGAGAGGGTAGCAGATGTAGGGGGGGGGAGAGTTGGGAGTGAAGAGGGAGAGGAGTAGTTGATTTTGTGGGGAATTGGAGTGTGATCTTGTGGATTTTGTCATGGAAATAGTCTGCCAGGGTTTGGGCAGAAAGGGAGGGAGGGATCAGAGGCAGGGACACTTTGAGGAGAGAGTTGAGAGCAGTAAAGAGACGGCGAGGGTCAGAGGCAAGAGAGTTAGTCAGATGGACATAGTAGTCTTGTCTGGCAAGAGCTATGGCTGATTGGAAAGAGACAAGCATAAATTTGAAGTGTAGAAAGTCGGCAGGGGCGTGGGATTTGAGCCAAGCACACTCAGCAGAACGGGCACAGGTATGTAGATGGCGGGTGGTGAGTGAAAGCCAGGGCTGGGGTACAGAACGTCTCACAGGATGTGGGATGGGCGGAGAGAGAGTATCCAGAGCTGAGGAGAGTGCAGCATTTTAGGAAGTTACTGCCTCGCCAACAGACTTGGATGACATAGTGGCGGAAAGAGATGAAGAGATAGTGGAAGAGAGAGCCAAGGGATCAATAGCAAGAAGATTTCTAAATAGGTTGGAGGAGACAGGAAGAGGCTGAGGCAGCGGATGATGAAGATTAAAGCTTAGAAGGTGATGGTCAGATAAGGGAAGAACTGAGTTATTGAAGTTTGAGGGTAAGCAACTAGAGAAGACTATCAGGTCCAGGCAGTGGCCATGCTGGTGAGTGAGGGCAGTGGAACAAAGTTGGAGGTCAAACGAGGAGGTAAGGGAGAGGAGCTTTAAAGCATGAGGATCAGAGGTGTTATCAAAATGAATGTTGAAATCCCCAATAATAAGAGTGGGGGAAGAGGAATCCAGAAAGAAGGAAAGCCATGAGTCAAAGTCAGTGAGGAAGGTAGAAGCAGACTTGTCAGGAGGTCGATAAATAACAGCTACCCGGACAGGAAGTGGGGTGAAAAGGCGAATGGAGTGGACTTCAAAAGAGAGAAAGGCATGAGACTGAGGCAGCTAGAGGGGTTGGAATTGGCAAGAGGGAGAAAGTAGAAGCCCAACACCACCACCACGGCCAGTGGGACGAGGCGTGTGGGAGAACTGATAGCCCCCGTGGCAGAGAGCAGCAGTAGACGCAGTATCATCTGGGAGGAGCCAGGTCTCAGTTTTGGTAAGAAGATGTAGAGCATTAGAGATAAAGAGATCATGATTAAAAGCAAGTTTATTAGAGACAGAGTGTGCGTTCCATAAGGCACATGAGAAGGGGAGAGTGGAAGGGGAAAGGAGAGGGACATGGATAAGATTAGACATGTTGCATGAATATCTCTTCTCAGAGTGAGACAGAAATCTAGGGGGGTCAGGGTTGGGGTTGATATCTCCGGATGAGAGAAGGAGAAGGAGTAGCCGAGTACGGGGTAGAGAAGAGACAGTACGGCGGAAACGAGGGTGAGGTTGCCTTAGAGAGAGAGGGGATGGTTGAATGAGAGGGAGAGAGTGATGAAGCTCAAGAGCTGATGATTGGTTAGAAGACGGAGTGGAGGGGGAAGTGAGGATGGTAAAGGGGGGATAGGGAGAGAAGGAATGAAGATACTGATAGGAGGGGATACAGTTGGGGAGTATGAGGAAAAGGATAATGTGATGTGGAGCCATAGAGGAGCAGGGAGGGGCTATGCAGCATATGTTATCTTACAAGAAATGAGGTGGCAATGGGGTAGCAATGGATTCTACACGCTATGCAGCATATGTTATATTACAAGCAGTGAGGTAGCAATGGAGTCTACAGGCTGTGCAGCATATGTTATATTACAAGCAGTGAGGTAGCAATGGAGTCTACATGCTATGCAGCATATGTTATATTACAAGCAGTGAGGTAGCAATGGAGTCTACAGGCTGTGCAGCATATGGTAGTTTTGCAAGCAATGAGGTAGCAATGGAGTCAACAGTCTACAGGCTGTGCAGCATATGGTAGTTTGCAAGCAATGAGGTAGCAATGGAGTCTACAGTCTACAGGCTGTGCAGCATATGGTAGTTTGCAAGCAATGAGGTAGCAATGGAGTCTACAGTCTACAGGCTGTGCAGCATATGGTAGTTTGCAAGCAATGAGGTAGCAATGAGGTAGCAATGGAGTCTACAGTCTACAGGCTGTGCAGCATATGGTAGTTTGTAAGCAGTGAGGTAGTAATGGAGTCTACAGGTTTTAACATGGTGGATGCTTACTTGTGTAGTTTATCACTTGAGACTTTCGGATCTGTTTCGTCGGGGCCTGACCCTTCCGTGGGTTCGCCTGTGTGGGGTGGAAGCATCTTTGCTGCAGTGCCCCACCTAAGGGCCATGCCAAAGGGCCCTCTGGCGAGGCCCTCAGGTGCGGGCGTGCCCGATGGTGCTCCTTTTTAAAACTGAATGGAGCCCTCTGATTCGGCAGTTGATTGTAGGACGGTGGTGTTCGGCGGCTCGGCTTGACCCCGATCAATCAGGGGAGCCCGCTGGTCTGAGCCCACTGCTGTGCTGCGCCCGATGGCGCTCCTTTTTAAAACTGAATGGAACCCTCTGATTGGGCAGTTGATTGTAGGAGGGTGGTGGTGTTCGGCGGCTTGGCTTGACCCCGATCGATCAGGGGAGTCCGCTGTTCTGAGCCCGCTGCTGTGCTGCGCCCGATGGCGCTCCTTTTTAAAACTCTAGAAGCTTTCAAATTAGAGTGTCATTATAGCAGGCATGAAGGTGATCAACATAGAGAGAGAGTTAGGGACTCTCGGGCACCTTTTTCAAAAATAAAAGGAAGATACTGTATATCAATGAAGAAGCGACAAACACATAGAGGTCAACATTCAAATTTACTTAAGTGGTCATCGGTGGGTACAACCATACACATGCTTTAGAAAAAAAATCCAGGCTACTTCAATACATAATTTTGGATGTATGAAATCATCAAAAAGGGAGTGAAAGCTGGGGTGTTACAGGAGTGGCAACACTTAACTGTGAAACTTATATGTCTAAGTGATAATATTCAGCTGCAGCACATCTATGTTATGCATCCAGGTGGGCTGCACAAATAGCAGAAATAACCTCAAACTCTAAACTTGACATTTAGGGGGTGACTCTATATAGGGCGTGCAGGATGGTATGTGTGAGAAACGTGTGCAAGTTACTATTTTATTGGACTTATGCGTCCGAATAGACACATGTGCACTCACTTACAGAATAGCGAGCCCTGTACTTATGTGCATGTCACTGTGTGTTAAGTGGCATGGGGCATGCACAGGGGCTGTGCTTGGGTAGAGTGTAGGCATGTCCTTCGCTGACACACATCAGGTCTCTGATCTAGGCATGACAAGTTACACCTGCTCTTGGGCAGATGTAACTGCTGCACCTAGGTTCTAGCACAGGGGTGGGCAATTCCGGTCCTGGAGGGCCGCAGACCAGTCAGGTTTTCATGATGTCCCTAATGAATATTCATGGACTATTTCCATACAATGGAAGGCACTGGATGCAAATAGATCTCACGAATATTCATTAGGGACATCATGAAAACCTGACTGGTCTGCGGCCCTCCAGGACCGGAATTGACCACCCCTGTTCTAGCACATCCATGCGCCCCTATTGTAGAAAGCAAAGCATGTATAAAATAGTCCCAAACTGCGCGCACATTGCATGAGCTGCCTGCATGGGAGTATACAGCATTACTCTCTTCATGTTGTATGTGTATCTTCAGCAAACACACGTTAAATGGACAGCATTGCTGAATGTACATAGGATCTGAAACAAACCAAGTTAGATGTTTCAAATTCTATGAATCAAAATCAAATTAAATAATTGAATGTGGACCTCATAGTGTGTGTATGTGGTCAATGTTGTATTTACATGTGCACGTTACCACACAGATACAGACCTACAAATACAGAAAAACAAGAATATAATGTGTGTATAAGGACAAACAGAAAAACAAAAAGATCAAAAACAGTAACTGGATAACCAAAGTGAAGAGGATAAAAACATGGCATACACTGCAAAAAAAGAGGGACAAATTCTTGTTAGTGAGGAAAGATGTCACTTGGAGTTCTGAAAGACTGAAACAGAAACATCATGGCATACACTATTTCGATCCAAAATAGCTCTCTTTTAATGATTTGTTTTGTCCAATTCACCACTAATTGTTACATGACTGACAACAGAACTATTCTCCCCAAAGTATAATGACATGTTATTCAGCGATCACATAGGCAGATTAGTAAACCAAGTTGATGGACATCATGAAATGAATAGTCAGTCAAAGCAAAGGGCATGCAAACAACCATTTTTCTTTTGGAAGACAGCAGTGGAATAAGATGCATAATTTAGCAATTTTACAGAAACCCTCACTTGTGGACTGTAGATAGAGCATGCCCTGCACTGCAATTCATGAGGCTCTGGTATCAAAATCAGGCATGGAAGTTGAATCTAAGAGATTAAGTGCCAGACTTAACTAACTTTTGTTTCTCCCATAGATTCAGAGAGGGTAATTTTTAAAGACATTTTGGAAAACAGCTTTTACAAAACTGTCTGCTCTATGGGGGTATTTTATAAGGGAGCCACCTAAAGTTACATGGCATCAATGCACCTAAATCACAGTATTTCAGTGCTTTATGTGCATAAATGTTGCTGCCACTATTTTATAAGTATGCACGTTTACTCATTCTGCTCCACCCATTTATTGTTTTAATGGTCTCTATCATATCTCCCCTCAGTCGTCTCTTCTCCATGCTGAGGAGCCATAACCTTTTAAGCCTTTATTCATAGGGATACCTTTCCACCCCCTTTATCATTTTGGTCGTCTTTCTCTGTACCTTTTCCAGTTCCACTGTATCTTTCTTTAGGTATGGTGACCAAATCTGCACACAATACTCAAGGTGTGGTTGCACTATGAGGCAATACAGAGGCATTATAATATCCTTGGTTTATTCTCCATTCCTTTCCTTATAATTCCTAGCATTCTATTAGCTTTCTGTGCTGCTGCTGCACACTGAGTAGAGGATTTCAACATATTATCCACGATGACGCCCAGGTCCTTTTCCTAATATGGAACCTTATATTGTGTAGCTATAGTTTGGGTTGTTCATTAAATTTCATCTGCCATTTGGATGCCCAGTCTCCCAATTTCTCAAGGTCCTCTTGCAATTTTTCACAATCCTCTTGCGCTTTAACAACTTTGAAAATTTTATGTTTTCTGTAGATTTGATCACCTCACTCATTTTCATTTCCAGGTCATTTATGAATATGTGAAAAAGCAGTGGGCCCAACACACACCCCTGACTATTTAGCCCTACTTTCTGATTTCTATTTTTAGCCAGTTCCCAATCCACAAAAGGACACTGCCTCTTATCCCATGACTTTTAATTTCTTCATGAGTTTCTCATGAGGGACCTTATCAAAAGTTTTCTGAAAATCCAGATACACTAGGGGGTCACTCCAGAACATGAATGAACTGGTTAAGCATGCGGGAGAGACATTTTTCTTGCTAAAATGTCTAGAACCGTATTCCAAAACCACGTGGCCCTCCTGCATGTCCATGGGGCTAGGATGGGGATCTCAGAACATGGGCGGGAGGGGCAGAAAAAGGGTGTGGCACGTCACAGAGATGTAGAAAGCATATTCAGGAAAGGCTTGTGTATGTCCTGAGTGTTTCCCATGGACGCCTATGTTACATGAGTGGCAATGTCGAATAAGGCCAGGATTTAGAAAACTTTCTGCTCCGATCTTCAACGCATCCCATAGAGATGAATGGCTGTGACACGTCTGTATTGAACTGGTGTGTGTGTTGTCTGGGAGGGCACAAGATGCAGTTGTAAACAATAGAATGCACAGGTTAGGGACGTTTGTAAGGTTAGGGAACAATAAAAAACACCCCTACAAAAATATAAAGCACTGCAATAGTCTTTATTCTGGCTATGCTGACATTTGCTGTTTGTGCTCAAGGGGCTATTCTTGGTTTCCCTAATAATTCCAGGGTTCAGAAAAAGGGGAATGTAGGTGTAGGGATGGTATGTGAGGTAGTATGGAGCAGAATAGTGTTTGGCTGAGAAATACAGAGCAGATGTGGTATCCTGAGATGCATGCCATTATGCCTTCACAGCAGTTGTTTATAGTTGCAGGGCATGGTTTTGGCCGAGGTATGTTATTAGTGACTGCAAGTGAGAGTGTGTGTGTGGGGAGGTTTGAAAATTGCACGGGAGGATCTGTTGTGCTTATTCGCAAATCTGGGGGAACATGAATGCCTGGCCAGTACCTGGACCGTAGGGAAGACTGCAGCGTCACCAGGTGCCAGTGTGATTGGGCAGAATAAATCAGAACAGGTTCTCTATAATGAAATATCAAAACATATCCCTGTCACTAATAAAGGACCCTCAAAATGAGAACATTCAACAGTGCAAACAGCACTAAGAAATGCCCAAAAGCACCATCATTGGTCTCTAAAAATGTGCACATTTGTAGGGAGTGATGATGGTGCCTTTGGGCATGTATTAGTGCTGTTTGCACTGTTGAATGCTCCCATTCTGAGGGTCCCTTATTAGTGACAGGGATATCTTTTGACATTTTGCTATGGAGAACCTCTTCTGATTTTTTCTGGTCCATACTTAGCATTGTACAGACTGTTTTCAGAGATTGCCAATGCAAGCATAACTAAGGATGTCTTCTACTGCCATGTATGTTGTGCTGCAAGGTATGTCATAACAAACATATCACTTTCTACCTGCTTTTATACTAGCTTAGAGCGCACTGAGATCACTTCGTAGTGTTCTAAGCATGCAGCAGACTGATATATATAGTCTAGTTTGCATCAACATTTATGTATCATCAACATTCAAGTGTAGTTTGCATCAGTACAACACTGTCAGTGAGAGGAGCAGCTTAGGAAATGTATATTTTACAGGGTGGCGTGCCGTGGGTATATAGCGGGGATAGGTGGGATCGAAACATCCATCCTTTCAGAATATGGTGAGCGCCGGGATGTACAAAGACGTTTGCTGCATATAACCATGTCTCGTACTCCACAGTTCATGCCGTGCCAAAAATGTTGTCCCCGATTCTGAAACTGCAGGTGCGTCTGTCCCCACAGTTGTAGAATCATGTTTAAATCAGGCCCATTTTAGCTTTGGATGTGCCTGCGGGCCAGCCATGCATGTTCCAGCATTGGGTTTGACGCCTACCAGTTCACCCTTATCTACCTGCTTATTCACACTTTAACATACAGCAGATTGGTGAGACAAGGCTTCCCTTTGCTAAATCCATGTTAACTTTGCCTCATTATACCATTTCCTATCTACATTTTCAGTAATGTTATTCTTTATAATGGTTTCTACTATTTTGCCTGGCACTGATGTCAGGCTCACTGCTCTGTAGCTTCCTGGATCACCCCTGGAACTCTTTAGAAAAATTGGAATTATTTTGGCCACAGGGACTAGAGAGCCCACTCCATGTTGGGTGACAACAGCTGAACTTAACAGATGCAGGTAATATAAAATATAGCCATAAAGCTTCCACAGGGTACAGAGCGCTATGTTCATGGAATGCCGCTGCTCCGGGAGGAGTACTGGCTCCCTATAATTCCTAGAATTAGATTTAAGATTCTGCTGCTGACCTTTAACACCTATTATACTGCTCTGCCTTACTATCTTTCAACAATGCTGATTCCATACATTCCAACAAGAGCGCCGAGATCGTCCCAAGATAAATTGCTTGTGTTACCCTCCGCAACAAGGGTGCGGTATGAAACCAGGAAACCAGGAAATGTGGTTTTATTTATCTGGCTCCTCAGCTATGGAATGCTTTACTATATGAAATAAGCAGCAAGACAATTTAATTAGGTTTAAAAAGATCTTAAAAACGTGGTAGTTTATGGAGGCTTTTGGCTGAGGTGACAAACAGGGTGGTTTTGGAAACTGAAAAATCTCTTCTTCCATGTGTGTCATATTTTTTGGCAATGAATTGTAACTCTAAACCTATTGTATCCTACTATTTTATTTTTTTGACATCTGGTATCTTTCTGTGCTATACCCCATCATGGTCTGTATACCACATAAACACCTGGCTTTAAGCGGCATGGTAAATCCTTTAAATAAAGTAATATTGGTCTGTATGTGCATCAAATATGTACGCGCATCTTTTCCAGTGTAAGTACTTTCACTTTCAAAATATGACCGAGTCCACATAGATAAAATAAAATGAAAAACGTACTTTTGTCTGATGCATGCAGGTATAAAACTTTCTCCAGAATGAGAAAGACACCTTGGTAAATCTGGCCTTGTGCAACCCTCTAGCGCCAACGGATGATCCAGCCTGGAAGACGGAGCAATTCCCACATACCTAAGCTCTTCAAGACTCTGGAGTGCATCAGAATATTGTATTATTGCTATGCTTGGATGTTATAAAGCCAGGGACACTATCACCCAACAGGTGAACTAGGCAGCCACCTAGAGCACCGATGTTCCCAGGGTGCCTTTTGCCACGAAGGCAGAAGCAGGACGATGGCAGGATTGAGGACTCACCTAGGGTACCTCATATCCTTGCAACAGTGCTGAATAAAGCAACATGTAAAGAACAGAGAGAGGCAACGATGCTTGAAATTACTCAAGCTGAAATCTTTTTCCTAGGCAGATCTTACTTGCATTTTGGAGAGCTTGTGTGTGTGTAAACCAATCCCTGATATTTACACATGCAAAGTACCACCCCCTTAGCATCAGTTTGCAATTATTTATGAGGAGCATGAGCATTGTACAGAGAGATTTAAATGCCTTTGTCTACATGTATACAAAATTCTTTCACTCTAAGGCACCATGTACTGCATTCTGAAACTGAAGGGTATAAGGGCCTGAACATGAGAAATACCTTCAAATTATTTCAACTCCTCCGTGGAATAATCTATAACCTGCGGAAGGATGAATCTTTTATTTGCACACCTTTCTGTCTGCATGTATGCTAACAGGATAAATTTACAAAGGGCACCTTGGTTTACACAAGCTTTTAAAGTATCAATTGCACCTATTTTATGAAGTCAAGTGCGCGTGTGGGAAGCACACATCAGATCTATGGCTGGCATAAATGACTGCATGTATCTGATACGCATATGCCCCTATTTTATAAAGTATGCGTGTAAGTGCATGCTCTGCCCAAGCTCCGCCTACCTGAACGATCACACTAAAAGTATGCGCCATCAGCCTAACATACGTATTTATAGAGCAGTGACTGGCTAAAGGACACACGGAAAGGCCCACTGACACATGTAAGTTGCTGAAAATATACGATTTACGTGCATAGATGGTGTATAACTTTCTGTGGTTTCTTATAAAGTTACCCCTTAATAGTTCCAGCACTGTAGTTAGCCCTGTGTGAGTAGTGCAGCTGCACAGGGCGCAAAAGGATTAAGGACGCATTTCGGGCTGCCGGCCTCGACTCCCTCCCACACTGCCTGCTTTTTCCCTGCCGCCGCCACTGTTTGTTTTCTCAGCAGTGGCATCGGCAGCAGCAGAGCAGCCCTGAGTTCAAATTAAAAATAAAACAAAACAAAATACACATGTCTTTCTGACTCCCCGCTTGTAGGCAGTTTGGGTCCCTCTTCCTTTCTCTAATGTAGGTAGCGTCAGAGGAGGAGGGACCAGGCCAGCTATTCAAACATGGAGTTGCAAAGACCCGCATTTGAATGGCTGGCCTGGTCCCTCCTCTGACGCAACCTACATCAGAGAAGGGAAGGAGGGAGCCGACCTGCCTACAAGCAGGGAGTCGGAAAAGCCTGTGTTTTTTTTTTTTTAAATTTGAAGTCGGGCCTGCCTCACTACTGCCACTGCGGCCGCCGCCTCCGAGAAGACAAAAAGTGGAGGCAGCAATGCAAGGGCAGACAGCTGGCTAGACACAGAGAAACATCAAAGAATTGGGGGGGTGCCAGATGTGCAAGTAGCACAGGATGCAATTACGGCTTGGTACAGCTCTGAATGGTTCTATTTCCAACCATAAGAAAAATATTTCCGCAGCTGGCTGATGTCAGCCATTTTTGCATTTTCTTTTCTGCTAGGGCATACAATTTCTAAGCAAGCATGTAGAGTAATAAAACCATGCACTTAGGCACAAATGTACACAGATGTCAGAGATAAGCACACCACTTGAGCAACTGCATAAGCAATGGTTTTCCTCTCTTCTTAAAATAGAGCACTTAATTGCTCTCCAAAGCTAGGCCAGCAATCAGGGCTAAGCAAAAGACCCAGAAGAGTTCATGAAGGCCAGGACCAACTCTTTTTGAAGAGTTTCGCCTGCACAACAGCCAGGTAGAAATGTATAATGCAGGACATATATGCATGCTGAAATGTCATCATTAAGTAAGGTGGGTGCATAATTTTCCATGGCATGTTGCTTTGGCATGTTGCTATTCCCTGGTTTATTGAAAGGCATGCTACCTGGAACAAACATTCAGCTGACAAACAGTATTTGTTGAAACATACTTTAAGGATCTGCAGACGCTATTTGCTGCAGGGTCACTGACAACATGTCTAGTATACCCAGATAGGAAGCTTCCTTCAGTATACCGTAAATAGGGCTTCTGGTTTTTGGTTATACCTGAAACACCCCAATAAAAGACTACTGACAGGGAATTTGGGGTTTTTGGTTATAATCGAAACCCCTCCCCCCCCCCCCCGGCTTAAAGCAAATGACCTCTTCCTCAGTGTTCCGATGATGTTATCCGGCAACAGAGACCCTTTGACTGTGGCGGGAGCTTGTGCTGTCTGCTGCTTCTGCCCTGGGCCTGCTCCTGCTCCAGACTATCCACTTGCAGCAGTTCTCATCCTGCACGGCCACTGGTAAGAGAAAGGGGCCTGTCTACAGCACTGCAGTTCTGCCTCTGGAACCTACCTCCGATGTCATTCTTATTTCTTTACATTTACAAGCATGGCATATTCTACTAGCAACAATATACAAGTTCCTTTCTTGATATTAACTTTTGTGATAAGATGTCAGCGTTCAACATTTGAAATCAAAATTATTTATTTCGTTCTTCTACGCTGCCCAACCCCTTTCAGGGCTACAGAGCAAGTGTACAACAAGTGCATCATTGCAATTAATAGTATAAAATAATTTAAAAACGATGGCACGTGTTCAAGAGACGTGGATGCTCCAGTGTGAGCACACAGTGCATACTCCCAGCAAGTTCATGAGCATAGGTTTGGGATTAGTGCTGCATCTAGTGCAGAAGGGAAGGGGAGCAGATGCTGCTTTTGGGGCTTGAAGAAGGGGCATAATGATGCCGGGGCTTGGAGAAATAACTGGCATTACAAAAGTATGTTTTGTGTCATTAAATGGCATCTATCTAAAAAGTCGCTAAAACATTTTTTAGTGACGTGAATACACTGATAAACTCATTGTTTTTAACTCTCAAAAAGCATCTAATTGCTTAAAAATAAACCTCTAAATTTCCAAATGATAAAACACCTAGAACCAGAAGCCCTATGGCTACTACTATTTATCATTTGCATAGCACTACAAGGCATACACGGCGCTGTACAGAGACATGTAAGAGACGGTCCCTGCTCTAAAAGCTTACAATCTAGTCAAAACAGACAACACAATAACTGGGGACAAGGATATATCTAGGGGAATGGTAAGGAAACACACAGAAGGTGAACAGGAGACTAGGGGGATCAGGATCCAAAAGCAGTCTCAAAGAACGAAATGGTTTAGTTGCCACTAAATATCCTGCTGACCGCAATTTAACTGGTCAACAACTCTGCTAAGCAGTTAAGCAGTTCTGAACAGGTCCCCCTAGTTTTTAAGAGGTTCCATGGCTGGAATGGTTTTGGTGCCCCAGTGGAGTTGAATGAGAGGGCATTAACCCTCCTACTTCTCACTTGCAGCCAAAGGTTCCCAGCTGCAGTCCTCCTCTCCTTCATGTCCCTAGCTGCAGCAACATCCTCTAGTGATAGGTGAAAGGACATGCTTTTGCATTAGTGCAACATGTCTAAACTTTGAATGCAGGTTTGTTTTTTAATTTAGAAAAGATCTTGCTATGGACATAAGTGAATCTTCTCTATGAAAGATTTAAATTTGATTACTCACCTTTCCCAAAACCAAGCTCAAGGTCAGTTACTTTTTGGTACAGTAAATATTCCCCTACCCCTGAGGGCTTATAATCTAAGGGCTCGACATTCAGCTAGCCAGTGCCACTGAACTTATACACTGTAGACCCAGATATTCAATGCTGGGGTCACGTCCGTATTGCCCAGATCGCCATGAAGCTATAAAATATGACAGCATAAGAAAAGTGGGGTGTTATCTTGTATATATATCCGGCTGTAGAGAAATGGATTAGTTTTAACTTCATTTGTTTTTGTGATTGTAAGAAGATGTAGATTTCTAGCAGCTCATTTGGTAAGAAAGGAAACTGGATTCTTTACAAGTTGTGACATTTTTGGGTGAGGTGACACAAGAACCATCCAAAGATGTATGTGAGTTTTTTACACCTACTGCTTTCAGAAGCTCACGTTCTTGCATATGTTTTTTTAATTTGTAGAATTTCATTTATTTACTGTCATATTAGGTCATAATGACAAGAAACAACATGGGGAATGTCATTTCAAAGGAATATACATCCCCACTAAATATGCTGTCCTAAACTTAAAGAGACAGCTAATCTGTTTGAGGCCATATGTACTAAACTGTGAAGTAACTTCACAAAAGTACACTTTGGGACATGTTTAATAAACTACAGTAGTTGACCACGTGTTAGGCCCCTGAAGGTAGAGGAAGGAGGTGGCATGGACCTGTGTTAACTGTTCTCAGGTCCCCCTGCAGTTACTGTGTTGAAGCTGTACCTCACTACATTAATCAGCAAGAACACCTGACGCAAGTGCAGTTACAGCCACCCCTGAAGGCGACAGTAAGTGCACCCACACTTACAGCAACATTCACCCACACTTACAGCAACATTCACATTCAGTGTCACTCACGCCAACCTCAACGTACCGTCAACGGCCAAGGGCTGCCCCAAACCAACCAGTCGCCACTGCGTCGTGCACTAAGCAGTTAACTTAGGATTTATCCTGATGCTCCTCAATAACCATCTAAAAATAGACAAACCGGTCTACACGGAGTGAATAATAATCCTAATAATAACTGAAGCACTCCATTCAAACAATTAACCTCAGTGGTAAAAATCTCTTCAACTGTATATTGCTCGTAGTCTTCTCCTATCAAACTTGTTCTTATTAACTTCTCTACCAACAAACAAAAAAGGAGGGACAAAGAACCTGGGCATCAATAATCAAAGGCAGCCAATATGTAGTTCAGATTAGCACCAGTAGGTTTCAGACCATATACCGCGCTTGGGCAAATGCTTATTTGATTAAAGCAACAGCGCACTGGTTACATCAATAACCAGTAAAAAAAAAAAAAAAAAATTATTATTGCCGAGATGACTCTCATTGGTGGGTTCCATACTGACAAAGAGCATCGAGTATAAAGCATACCCTGACACTATCAGCGCGCATGCGCGGCGTCTTTTTGAGTTACTTGAAGAAATATTTGTGGAGACGCGGGCAGCGATTATCTAGTGAGTAAAGGGGGACTTTTGCAAAGTGTTATTCCTGACAATGTGTGCAACAATGAACTGTAAATGAGTTTTATACTTCTTAAGTAGCCACAGTGGGTGAGGTTTTAAGTGGATTTAGTGGATGTTGCTATACTGTGTCTGTTTTTATAGATCTTTATCTTTATCTTTATTTACATTTAATATACCGCCCTTGTCGAAACGTGAGGGCGGTTTACAATAAAATAATATAAATAAAAGCGTTAAAAAGGAAAGGAAATCCATTAAAATAAAGAAAAGAAGGACCAAAGAGGTCACAGAACAAAACAAACAATAGACAAACCAGACAAACCATGGGTAAGCCATGACAAAACAAAACAATTAGACAGGACTACTGGGAGGGGAGATCATATGCCTGTTGGAACAAGTGAGTTTTTAGTAGGTTTTTGAAGTGTTGGTAGGAAGGCTCTAGACGGAGAGAGGAAGGAAGAGAATTCCAGAGTGAGGGGCCCAAGAAGAAGAAAGCGGCGTAGCGTGTCTGTTCAAGGTGAGCCCGTGAAGGTGGGGGGAGAAACAGACGATTAGCGTGTAATGACCGGAGCTGCCGATAAGGAGTATGAAGAGAGACTAGATTTGCTAAGTACTGTGGGTTAGAAGTATGGATGACTCTATGTAATAGTATAAGAACCTTGTATTTAAACCGAAAGTGCAGCGGAAGCCAATGGAGGCGAAGCAGAAGAGGAGTAACATGATCCGATTTCCGGGCAAAAGTGACAAGACGAGCGGCTGTGTTCTGCAGGAGTTGAAGGCGTTTGAGTTGGTAGGCGGGGAGATTGGCATAAACTACGTTACAGTAATCCAGTTTGGACATAACTAGGGCTAACACCAGAGTGATAAGGGAGTCAGAAGACAGAATTGAACGGACTGAGCGTATTTGGCGAAGAGTAAAGAAGGAGCGACGGGATAAGTTAGAAATGTGTTCGTGAAAGGATAATGATGAATCTAAGATTACCCCTAAATATCGGAGGGAAGAAGTAAGAGGAATAGGAACAGAATTTATTTGAGGTGCAATGGCTGGGCAGGAAGAGCTCAGAGACACCCACATAGCTGAAGATTTGGAAGGATTCAGGTGTAGAAAATTGGATGAGAGCCAGGTGGCAATGTGAGAGAGGCAGTCATTGAGGGGAGTGATATCGATCATGGCTGGAGAAGTGTGAAAGAGAAAGACAATATCGTCGGCGTAAATGTAGGTGGAAACTGGAAATTGTTGGGCCAGAAGGGGAAGCGGGGCAAGAAAAATATTGAAGAGCAGAGGGGATAGAACCGACCCCTGGGGGACTCCGCATAACAGTGGGATGGCTGATGAGGATTGGTTGAGGAAACTCCTACCCGGAGTGAAACGCTAATAAGGTACCGGGGGAAGCGTTGAGGCGCAGAAGACACAAGACACAAAGCTAAGATTCTTTTCTATCACTAGAAGTTTGTTGGAGGTGGAGATCTGGTGCATGTATCAGCTAATTGAAAAGATATACAAAAAAAACAAAAAGAGACAGTAAATCCAGGAAGGTTATTGATGTAACCAGTGCGCTGTTGCTTTAATCAAATAAGCATTTGCCCAAGCGCGGTATATGGTCTGAAACCTCCTGGTACTGTTGCTAATCTGAACTACATATTGGCTGCCTTTGATTATTGATGCCCAGGTTCTTTGTCCCTCCTTTTTTGTTTGTTGGTAGAGAAGTTAATAAGAACAAGTTTGATAGGAGAAGACTATGAGCAATATACAGTTGAAGAGATTTTTACCACTGAGGTTAATTGTTTGAATGGAGTGCTTCAGTTATTATTAGCCTCAATAACCATCAGCACACTTTAGTAAATTTGCCCCTTTGTGCACAAAATGTACATAAGGGGCATACATGTACATTGCTAATTAAGTAATCCTGTATATAATGTTTCATTTGATTGTTGTTGCACATAGTTAAACCCAGTTGAGATCCAAGTTAAGATTCCTGTTCAATGTAAGTGCCGCTGGCACAACTTTGTTTTATGTGAACCGCGCTGATTTCTAAGAGTGCGGTATATAAGAAACAATAAATAAATAAATAAAATAACAAAAGGTGCCTGGAAATGTGCAAAAATGGCAAAGTCATTTTATAAAAATGTATTTATTGACTTACTTCACGAGACTTCGGCTGGGAGAGCAGAGTGACTGGCTCCTGTAGTACGGGACAGCGTGGCAAACCAGCTAAATGGTAAGTTTACTGCACTGCCTCCATGGGGCCAGTTGGATTTGGGGGATGCATCATGCTGTGGGGAAGGGGGGGGTAGGAATGCCACTGCTTCTATGCGGCTTACAGTACAACATAAGGAGGAATATAACAACACTATGCAGTTCCATAAATTACTCAAATAAATAAGCATGCACATTCACTCCCAAAACTTAACTGCGCTAAGAAATAGGGGATGCACGGCATGTCCCCATGCAACTAGCACAGGTCCAGCGCCACCCCCACACTAAGCTAGTGAGGAGTGGCCTAGTGGTTTGGGGCAAGGTACCTCAGGCCGGAAGGCGGTGGTTCATATCCCACTAGAGGACAGCAACCTTGGGCCGGAAGGACTGGGGTTTCTAGTCCCGCAGGTGCTCCTTGTGGTCTTGGGTAAGCCACTTAACCCTCCATTGCCCATGTTCCCTGTAAGTATTAGTGTATGTGTCTCATATCCCTGTGTTAAATGTATCCCCCAATTGTGTTGTGACCACTTTGATTGAAGGATAAGGTGGTATACAAAACTGTCTGCATGGCTGCAGCTGTGCTAACTGCAGTATTTACAATGGGCATGCAAAAGACACCCATGCAAACTGCAATGTGCAGTCACCACCCACAGTCTGCCTCTAACCTGCTCAGTCTCCACCACAACTCAAGCTAAGCAGCTAGCATGGGATTTTTACCATGACCAGATTTTAGGTACCAGAAAACTCTACTGTTTGCATGATTCAGTAAACATGCCCCTTAATCGATGAGAAGTTTAATAAATCATTCATCTATGGGAATCAACAAAAATGCCTAACAAAGGCTAATTTCCATAGGCTTGGCTCAACAAGTAAGCTTTTACCATCTTCCAACATTTCAATAAATCAGTCTCGTTATGAGAATCATGAGCAAGCATATTCCATAATAATACAGCACACAGAAAGGATCTGCCACATATTCTCCTTTACACACAAAACATACAGTAGACAGCACCCAAAGAGCCTGATCTTGAAATCGTAAGGATCCTAGAGGCATAAATGTATGCAAATTATTCTGAAAATATGCAGGGTCCAGCTCATGCATGACTTTACAAACTACAATCAACAATTTAAAAACTGATTGGGAGCCAGTGCAGCTAAACTATAAAAGCAGAAATATGTTAATTTTTTCATTCTCCAAAAATCAAGCGAGCTGCTGCATTTTGTATACAATGAAGGCTTTGCAAACAAAAATGAGGAACTCCTCAATAAATCATCTTGCAATAATCCATAGAAGACATTATGATTGTTTAGACCACAAACAAAAATCTTCAAATGAAAGAAAAAAATTTCAATTCATGCAGCACACACAATCTAAAAAAGGCCCCCTTTAAAACAGTCCTAATCTGCGATTTCATAGCCAATTTTTAATCTAAAATCACACCTGTATATCTAACTTCTGAAACGCACAGGCATTTCTTACGTAAAGCAACCCAACTGGTACCACAATAGATTCCTCACAAGTCACTAGCAGCACATCAGATTTTTTCAAACCATAAGGGAATTTCTTGCATCTCTTTCTCTAACAATATAAAGGTTTTAGCCAAATTTTCTCTAACAGGTAAAAAAAAATCAAAATAGCAGCCACATAAATGCAACATGTAAAGCCTAATTCTACAGTAAATTTACATCAACGAACAAGACACAAATTAAACAAAGGAGATAAAATAGATCCTTGCAATACCCCTCTTTTCAGCTCCATTGATACCGAACAACTATCATTAAACTGCACTCTCTGCTTGCACCACTGCAAAGAAGATATAAACCAGTGTAGCCCAGTTCCACCAATGTGGAAACCGTTGAGTCTATCAATCAAAATTTCTTGTGAAATAGTATCAAAGGCTGAAGACAAATCCAAAAACAGCACCGCACAAGACACATTAGAATCCTCCTTGTACAGCTCATCTAACATAGACAGTAATAACATTCCCGTTACAGGACCTGATCAGAATCCAAATTGATTTTCATCTGAAAGATGATCAGACACAAAATATTGTAACTGTCTAATCGCAATACATTCTAATAGTAAACATACACGGAAAGCACACTTTAAGTGAAAGTTTATGTAAATTCTGCAGCAATGAGGTGGATACAAAATAGTATAACGCAAGAGCTGTAGTTTGTTTTTCAGAGTTGGCTGAGAAAAAATGAATTGTCCTTTTATGCTGTGTTGGCAGCATACATTTAAATGATTTGGAGGCCCCGCGCCCCCGAACTTTCTTCTTCCATGGGGATCTCCACTCTCTGGTGGCTCAGTGGGCCCAACACTCCCCTAGCCCTGATGCAAACTGAAATAGAAGAAATCCCCTGAAAGCCCTCACCCTGAACAAGTGCTGCTCTTCTTAGCCTGGTCTTATCTCCCCCTTTCCCCACCTTGCCCTGGGACTCTGACTCACCCTAAAGGAGATTGGGGGTAGATCCCCACTCACTCTTGTTCTGGTAGCAGTCTATCTCATAATGGCAGCGCTGACCCCTAGCTGCAGTCTCACAGTACTACCACTAGGGGTAGTGCTAGTACAGTGATGGCTAACCTTTTTGAGCCCGAGTGCCCAAACTGCCGCACAAAACCAAAGAATTTCCTCAAAGTGCCAGCACGTCATTTGCATAAGTGGTTCTTATTTGCATAAATATCTGCATAATGTTACCATACACTAACTTTTAGTAAACATGTCTCTTAATGAGTGTATGGATAAAGAAAGACTAAAAGATTTCTACATTACTATAATCCAGTGCCAACCGCCAGGCACATTAGGAACTACTACAAACGCTGTGCCCATTTAGAACCCATAGCAAACCCGCTGTATCCTGACAGCATTACCAGGACTCACAAAGCACCATACCCTACCTATCAAAAGGCAACACTGCAAATATTAAACCAATACATTTCAGTGAATACTGGGGAAAGAGAACAAGTGGCAACGTCAAATAGGAAATTCCTATTGTACCAAACAAAGATCAGAAGTAAAAGATGCACAATTACCAGAGCTGACATATACCAGTTAAAAAATTCAAAATAAAGAGAAATCGTTCTACCTTATGAGCATTTTTTTTCAGTTGCAATTTGTCCAGCCATTTTCTTCTGGTTTCTTCATGTTTTCTGCTAAACTCTCATCGTCTGCTGTCCATTTGTCCTTTCTTCTCTCTTCTAGTTTTTTTTCCATTCTCTCTCTCTCTACATCTGCTTTAACATACTAATCTTTCTCCTTTTGCTCTTTCCTCATTCCTATTTCATCCACACAAAATTTACCCCACCATCCTCAATCCCCAATTACTCTCCCAATACCTGGCCAATTGTAGATTTTTCATCCCTCCTACACCAAATATTTTTCCCCTCTCCATTTTACTCTCCCAGCCCCATCCCATTCTAATCCGCCCCCAACATCAGCTCCCTGCAAGTTCCAGTCTCACCCAGCATCCATTACCTTCTTCAATCCCCCAACTTCCCCTCAGCCCATTTCCATTCAAAGCCGAGTCCCCATCAGCTATTTGCAGTTCAAGCCCCCCACTTCCCCTCAGCCCATTTCCATTCCAAGCCCCATCCCCAACAGCTATTTGCAGTTCAAGCCCCCTTCCACTCAGCCCATTTCCAGTCCTAGCAACCCCCCAACCCATTACCAGTCCTAACCCCCCCATAGCCCACTCCCAGTCCTAATCCCACCAGCCCATTACCAGTCCTAACCTCCCCATCAGCCCACTCCCAGTCCTAATCCCAAATCACTCTATTTTTATTTTAAGCCACCCCAGCGCCTATCACCACTACTAACCCCCCCCCCAGCGCCCATCACCACTCCTACCCCCCCCCAGCCCAGCGCCCATCACCACTCCTAACCCCCCCAGCCAGCCCAGTGCCCATCACCACTCCTAACCCCCCCCAGCCAGCCCAGTGTCCATCACCACTCCTAACCCCCCAGCCCAGTGCCATCACCACTCCTAACCCCCCCACCCAAGCCCATCACTACTCCTAACACACCCCCCAGCCCAGCCCAGCCCATCAATACTCCTAACTCCCCCCAGCCCAGCCCAGCCAATCACCACTCCTAACCCCCCCCCAGCCCAGCCCAGCCCATCACCACTCCTAAGCCCCCCCGGCCCGCCCAGCCCAGCCCATCACCACTCCTAAACCCCCACCCCAGCCCAGCCCAGCCCAGGGAAAATTAAAAAAAAAAGAAAACCCTGTCTGCTGCCGCTGTCGGGCCGCCGCGGCAGAATCGAGCGTGCCGCGGGGCCCCCCTGTACCCACCGGCAGAGCCTGTCCTCCCCGTAGCAGCTCTCTCTTTGGAGCTGCAGTCCGACGCGCCGGCTTGCAGCGCGCGAGGGAAGAGTTCCCTCGCTGCTCTGGTTAAGCTGCGGGGGCTGATGGGAAGTTCCCATCAGCCCCCGCGGGCTTAACAGAGTCGCGAAAGGGAAACTCTTCCCTTCGCGCTCTGCAAGCCGGCGAGTCTGACTGCAGCTCCAAAGAGAGAGCTGCTACGGGGAGGACAGGCTCTGCCGGTGGGTACAGGGGGGCCCCGCGGCACGCTCGATTCTGCCGCGGCGGCCCCGACAACGGCAGCAGACAGGGTTGTTGTTTTTTTTTCGATGGCGGACCTTCCCGCGTGCCAGCTGCAAGGCCTTCGCGTGCCACAGCTGGCACGCGTGCCATAGGTTCGCCATCGCTGTGCTAGTACCACAAGGTTATCATCAGGAATACAGCTACTGGGGCAGGAATTGGCCATCTGATCCCAGCCACTATCCCAGATAAATTTTGGTCCTGCCCCGGAACACCTCTAGCCCCTCCTAATTTTATACTAATAAATTGTGGCCAGATATCAAGTTGCCAAATAAAAATTTATCCTTCAGCAGGCACAGATGTTTTTTTAAATTTACTTATCCAGCTGATTGCATAGCTGCTTTCTTCAAATATTGATCTGATTAAACAGAGAATCTACTACTTATGTTCATAGCTGTAGAGGGTTGCCTAGGTTGGAAGGCCAAGTAGGTGCCTTTTTTTTTTTCAAGTGCCATCAAGTCATTGCTGACTCACAGCGATCCAGATGCCTGTAGGTTTTCTTGGAAATGTATCACCGGAAGTAGATTGCCAGGCCTTTTCTTCCAAGGTAAGAGGGTAAAATGACTTGCCCAAGGTCATAAGGAGTGCAAGTGGGACTCAAACCCTTGATCTTCTTCTCTAACTACTAGGCTACTCCTCCACAGTAGGAGACTGTTTTGAGACTATTTTATAAAGACACACATGTCTTTATAAAATACCCTCTCAAAACTTGCACAGCCGTGGCTAAAATATCCACATAGATTTGCACCTGCTCAGAAGCAAGCGTGTGTGGATGGGGTATGCATGTCCAGTAGGTGTGCATTTTAGAAACGCTGCACGTACTTCATGACTTTGCCCATGCTCTGTGCAAAGGACGCCTTCAAGTGGGTCACATGCCCACAAGCAGCTACCAGAGTACATGAATTCTGTTGGCTCATTCAAGCAAAATTCTTTATGACAATGCTTGTGTGGAAATCCAGGGAGCAAACAACTTTAAAATCATTCAGTATTAGGAATGTGTAAATCTCTTGTAAAACGGGTTAGGAATCCGTTCATTAAACTCTTTTCAAAGAAAAGCCACCTTTTGCATAAAATTCTGTTTCAGGTTTTCAGGACAAAGCATTACAAGAGATCCACAGGGAATTCTTTTGCTTGACTGTATTTTCCTCTTCTTTTAACAAGGTATGCTTTGCTTACATTCAGTGAAGTATCTGCACAGGCAAAAAAAGGCTTGTTCATTTTTCCAATTTTCAGGCTTTTTCCCTAGTTTCTGAGGCTTTTTTTGGGCTTGTTTCACACATTCATTTTAACAAAATATTTTTAACATAATAGAACTTTTTAATACCTGCATTGATTGTATGTGCATTCATTTATAAGTTAATGTGCACTGAATCAATTTTGCATCTACTAAATCTTTTAACCGAATATGTACTAACAAATACACGTCCCTAATTTCCCTGATGGACCTGGAGAAAATCAGATCATTAATTTAACTCTAGGCACAGCTAAAATCTTCCTGATTTGGATTAACTGCAAATTGTTCATACATCTCTATTCGGCATATAAAAATGCCGAACCTAAATAATCTACCGTTGCCGTTATAAAGTCCTGATGCAGCTCGTTTATATGAGAAGGGCGAAACTCAAGTAGACGGTTGCTTTCAGTGTAGTTGGCGTCTTTGAAACCTGCAAAGAGAGTGGGCTCGTGTTGCAGATAAGTGCCTTGTTTGGTTTTTCAGTAGTTTTAAATACTGAAAATTTGGTAAAACTGACTTTGTACTATATAAGCCTTTACTTTGATTGAAGGATAAGGTGGTATACAAAATTGTCTAAATAAATAAATACATATAAGCCTTGGGGGGATTTCCTTTGAGCGGTTAGCAGGGTTTCGTTGCCCTGTTTTGCCAGGAATCCCTGTCTAAGGCTTATTTCCTATTCCATATTCTATGGTTCATTCCTTTCACAGTGGAGGTTCCATAGTAATGGAGGATTGATTTCTCAACCAGGGCTTTGTTTATTGTTCCCCCTTGTAGTTGTTTGGATATGTTCGATATAAGGAGGGGATGGAGTTTTGTTTACTAGTAGGAACCTAATAATCCAGTAGCTCAGAGGGACTTAGAAAAGTCAGATATGTTTGACTGATCTGGAAGACATGAATGATAATGCCATCGAAACCTATAGTGCATCCAATAAGGACAATTCACAGTAGAAAAGAAAACAATAGAGATATGTTGTCCAAGGGCCAGTTTATTCATAAAAGTTACTTATCTTCCTTAACAGATAGCAATTTAGGGTCCCTCTTATTAAAGCCCGCTAAGGATTTGCCATTAACATGCCAATCTCACATGCATTAATGACAAAGGCCGTGTGTCAGCTGTTGGGCGTGTTCAGTAGGTCCCCAGCAGTTAATGTGCTAAGGGTTTCCTAATGTGCGCTCCACTATGTCGAGTTCACTTAACGACTCCTTTAAAGGAGTTATTAGGTGAATCCACGTTAAGAGCCACGTTGTTGCTGAGCGCACAGCCATTGCCCTGGCCTCACAGCAAAGCGCTCTCCATGCCCACTTGCCGCCCATTCCCTGCCCCTTCCTGCAATCGCCAATTATTGGCATTAGTGTTTCCGACTGCCTGCAGCCGCGTGTTGAAATATCCGTTAACCAACTAACGGGCTTTAGTAACAGAGGCCCTTAGTTCTTTGGGCTGTTGGGCAAGAACCAAAACATAATAGCAAATTCCAGGATGTTCAGGTTTGCAAAGCATCTCCTGCCTCTTACCAGGATGTTGTCCAATGCTATTAAGGTTAGCAGAAAATAAGCTCTGTACCATTTTCAGAGTATGCAAGAGGGACAGAACTAAATCCAAGCCCTAAAGGTGAGTGAAACAGGAAACGTGCCTAACATTCATAGCCCATGGTAACTTATTTCTCCTTTCCCTGGATGCAGGGATTCGTGCTAGCTGGTTTTGGGGAAAGCAGAGGGACTGTCCAGGGAGGTAGGGAGAAGCACAAGGAGGAACCTGCATTGTATACTCGTAACCTAAGACATCTCTGCTTCTGCCTGTCTAAAGTGCATTCCGGCTGAGAGGATTTGGCTTGCACACAGCAATCACTTTTAGGAATGTGTGCTGCCAAAGGACCACCAATGTTCCTTAGTGATCTGCACCACCAAACGTTCCATGGATCATGACCTCCGAGCCCCAGCAGGCCAGAAAAAAAAAAGAAAAGGGGATGGGAAGTGTTGGGTTTTAAAGACAGCCATTTATATAAACTATACAAAACTTTGTGAGAAAGTAAAAGAGGTAAGTGTTCACATTCCAAACATTTTGATATATAAACTGTGCAGCCATCACTCATGAATAGCCCAGCTGTTAACAATTTTTTTTAGATAATCATCAGGTCTTATGCCAAATGACATTTCTTCAGTGCCTGATAGTTTAAAATACTGGTCAAAATATAACTGTGACATAACAAATTAATAAAATAACCTATAAATCCCCCCACCCACCCCCAAAGTTGGAGTATGAAAGAAATATCCCATCCCCCAACTTATATCCCAATTAAGAAAATATCTCTGTCAGACTTTTAATGTAGTGGAATTTTCATCAAGTCTCGGGGGGGGGGGGGGGGAGGAAAAGCCAGTACTGAATGCACATCTGTTTCCAGTGTGATGCTGGTATGCAAACTATTGTCTATTGGAAGTGTGTTGTGGTAACGTTTGCCAGGGTTAAAGACTGGGTCAATCTGATCAAGAAGCTAAAATTAGCTTCTGTGTGTTTTCCCAAAAAGAAAAAAAAATGCCCGTAAAGCTCTTTTGTTCGCCTTCACATGCTGTTCTCAGATTTCTGTGGCTGGTGTGTAATTTGCTGTGAAATGGCAGCTAGGCTATGATGACTGCTTTTACTCACTGCCCACATGATCTCCCCTAATGAGCAGACAATACAGTTGGAAACATTATGCTCAAAAAGAGACACAGGCTTGCTCTAAACCACAATGCATACGAATATATTCTTAATACAGGATCATTCATCGAATCTTTTAAAAATGACAACGCTGCAAGGAAATGCAGCAAATTAGAAAAAAATACTATTTTGCTGATAATTCCAAATGTATCCGCTGTACTGTAACGGCTGCTGTATTTTCGCTTTATATCTCTGGTCTATGACAAGCTTATCATTTATTAATGCATGTGTTAACATCAGCATTGATTATGGTACTTTCTTGAATTGGTCTCTCTATACGTATCTCTATATATCATTCCCCCTAGATGTATCCCATGTCTACAGTTATTGTGTTGTCTGTCTTGACTAGATTGTAAGCTCTGATGAGCAGGGACCGTCTTTCATATGTGTGCAGCGCTGCGTACGTCTGTTAGTGCTATACAAATGTTCAGTAGTAGTAGTAAATCGATGGTATCTTGCATATATCAAAACCAGGACACTAAACTAGCAGAAACATCGTACATCAATTGGCTATTTCGCTCCACTGTTATGTGTGACAATATGTGGCATTTATATCTTTGCTAATAAAATAAAATGTGCTGAGAGTGGACAGCTTGTCTTCATCAAGGGCATATAACAGGAAACAAGGATTTCAGTAAAACAAGACCCTAAAAATTCCACTGCATGTTCTGTCCTTAATAAATGGAGCTTTGTGTGATGTTTACATTTTTCCCTTTATTGAGACTATTTTCTTACAAGGCTGAGCCTGCATTCCTTTCTGACAGGTGTGGGATAGTGCACATTAGAGCACATTAAAATAAGTCCCTATTTTAGTGCAATATGTGGTAGGTGGTAAAACGTTATGTCCGTTGTTTTGAAACAATATGAATCACATTTGCTTATTTCACTGTAACCATGCCCCTTCACTTTATAGCTTGCATAGTAACTGCTAAAATAACGGACACTTTTGTGATGAAATATCACACATTATTTTAGCATAGCTTAGTGAGAAAATAGTGGTGCTAAAGTGGGTCTAAATAGTACCTAGTCAACTAAGTATGAGGTTGTCTACATATGCTATTATAGCTCATTAAAGCGATTTGGAGGAGGCTGAGATGTGATCAAGGCATAAAATTTTACAGTGCCAAGAGGCCAATGTCTAGGGTTGCCAACTGGCTCCAGATTTGATCAACAGGATTAAATAAGGAATGGGAGGACACTCCATTAAACTAATGACTAGCAGATTGAAAACAAACTGTAGAAAGCTTTTCTTCTTGCAGCACATAATTGAGCTGTGGAATCAGTCACCGGAGGATGTGATCAAGGAGAGTAACACAGCGGGATTCAAAAGAAGTTAGGACAGGTTCCTGCAGGAAAAGTCCATAAAATTATTAGTCAGGTAGAGTTGGGAGAGTCATTGCTCATTAATGGAAATGAGATATGAGAGACATATCTATTTTTTGGGATTGGATAGGTACTTGTGACACAGTCTGACTACTGTTGGAGACAGGATGCTGGGCTCAATGAACCTTGGTCTGATTTCGAAGGCTTTTCTTATGTTTTTAGGATTGATCTATTTTTGGGTTTACCCTGTTGCATGCAAGGACTTATAGTTCTAATTTCCAAACTACATTCCTTAAGGAAAGCAAGATTACAAAGTCTACGCCTGCAGTGGAGTAAACTCAGGACTCCATCAACCCTGTTGAGCCAATCTGGAGCCATCTGGCAACCCTATCTAAGTCTGCTGTTAGGCGAGCATGCTGATGCCCTTGAGCCATTTTGTGTTTGATCAGTCAGTCTGTGACCTCATACGTTCCCATGATGTCTGCTTTCACCTTTATGCAGATGACATCATGATTTATGCTCCCTTCTCTACCACAAATACAAAACATACACCAATAACAAACTGCTTTAATGCAATTACCCATTGGCTCTCTGAACACCATCTCACCATTAATTATAACAAAACAGAAGTGCTCTTCTTAACCAGAGACCAGTCATTCTCCCCGCTAACATCCCTGAAGGTTGATAATGCAGATCTGCTAGTCAAACATGAAGTCCAATATCTTGGCGTATCCATTGATCAACACCTCACTCTACAATCTCACAAAAACAAAACAGCAAAAACCATTTACAACAAAATTAGAACTCTCCAACAACTATGGTCACTCCTTGAGACTTACGATTTCCGACCAGTCTTCCAGGCTATGATGCTCCCCCCCCCCCCACCCACCCCATGACTTCTGTAATAAAATCCTCTATGGGATACCAAAACATTCTGTACACCCAATTCAACTTGCTCAGCATGCAGCTGCGAGAATCCTCATTGGGGCTCCCCGAACTAGCCACATCACGCTCATTATTAAAGAGCTCCACTTGCTTCCTTTTATGAGCCGTATAAAATACAAAAACAGTATGACAATGTTTCAAATCTATAATGAATTATCCTCTCACTACCTCTGTTATAAGGAAGCCACCTAATAATTATAATCATCACAGAAGAACGCTGCACAACATCTACTTGCTTTTACCTCAGACTTCACTAAGTTTAACCAGACTGTTCGTTCCTGTGCATTCTCCCTTTATGCACCTAGCCTATGGAACACCCTGCCTGGAAACATTAGAGCTACTACTGATCTCATAAACTTATGAAAGTTACCGAAAACCTACTTGTTTAAACAACGCATTGGAGGTATGACCTAACCACCCTTACCACCATCATGAACTGCAAACTTTGCCCCGTGCACTTTTGTCTGCCCACTGCTATTTACCTGGGACTACACTTCTGTGCTCTTCCCCTCTCCCTGTCCCTACTAAGCTACTTAAGTTGCGCCATGCTGTTTATCTTAAGTTAGTTTAACTGCACAATGTTCACATGTTTCCTGGACAGTTACGTTGTTATATTCAAACTGTGTTCTCTGGAAAGCTATGTTATATGTAAACCGTCTTAATCTTTGGAAATGCAGTATATAAGCTTTTCAAATAAATAAATATTGTCAATTGTTTTGCATTCTTTTTGCCTTTTAAGTACCTACATTGTGAGTCATCTTACCTTAAGAAATATTCACTTACTGAGCTATCACTCTATTCTTCTCTTTAATGTGTTATTTTATGCCTGTGAAGATTTATTCTTGCCCTTAGGTTTTGGCTTGTTTCACCAGTGTAACATCCTTCACATTTCTGCATTGATCACATATATTAATATTGATGGGGGAATATGAATATGATAGTGATATGGTCCTGTGACATAGTAATAAGGTAACAAAGTAAATGACGGCATATGAAGTTCAACTCGTCTAGCTAAGTGTTGAGGTGATTTTAACTACTGCTCTGTAAGGGTTACCACCATATCTCCTGCTTGTCAGCCACTCCATACAAACTACCCCGGTGCTACAGGTTCATCCTCTGTGCTTATCTCATGCCTTTTTTTCTTTTATCTCCGTAAATCATTTTTCTTTCTGCCAGCTCCTCTGGGAAATTATTCTAGGCATCCACTACCCTTTTTTCCATGAAAAAATATTTTCTGATGTTGTTTCTGAGCTCATCTCCACATCATGCCCTAGTTTTAGAGCTCCCTTCTTTTTGGAAAAGGTTTGCTACCTGAGCATCAATAATACCTTTCAGGAATTTAAAAGTCTAATATTATATCCTTTTCTTCTATCTTCCAGAGTACACATTTATTTATTTAATTTAAAAAGGCATAGATTGCATTCCTGGAATCACACTGGGTCCACCAAAGTAATGTAGAGGGTCTAAAACAATGCATGGAGGAGTAGTCTCATGGTTAGAGCAAATAGCCTAGTAACCAACAGATCAGGGTTTCATTCCCACTGGCACTCATTGTGAATTGGGCAAATCACTTTACCCTCTATTGCCTCGGAAGAAAAGGCCTGGAAATCTACTTCAGGTCATAAGAAATCCCAGGGGCTGCTGGGTTGTCAGGAGTCAGCACTGACTTGACAGCAATTATAAAAAAAATATAAATGAACAGTACAGAAAACACTAACCTAGCTATGGTTTAAAAATAGAATAAAAAGACAGAAATAAAACAAAACTAACAAGTAGTAACTAAAGGTATCCCTGAGAGGGCTGCTCTCCAGTTTTTAAGATGCCCTACCATCCCTCCCACCTGACATACCATCCCCCCACCCCCAATCCAACCCTAACCATCCTTTCAAGTTTTTTTATTTTACTACATCCTCATGTAACAGACCATTATTAAAAGAGACCTGGGAAATCACTTCTTGCCCCAATAAAAGCATTGTGGAACCTGAGTGTCATCTGGGGAAACTGCTAGGTACTTGTGACCTGGAATGGCCACTGTTGGAACAGAATACTGGGCTTGATAGACCTTGGTCTGACCAGTATGGCATATCTTATGTTCTTATGCACTAACTTAAACTCAACCCTGACATAAAACCATTAGAATATAACCCAAGTGATTTAATCCACAGGCAAGAGTGGATTATATCATTGAGAAAGCCATGTGCTCACCTTCCTCTTAATAAGCAGGTAACTGTTCCAGCCTAACATCCTCCTGGAGACTATTTTATGAAGTGGTAGCTATCACCAAAAAACCCCTAGCTCATAGAAAAGTCCCCCTACCCTTCTTGGGTGAGGGGATGCAAAATATCCCTTCCTGAGTTTACAAGTCTCATTTGATGCATCTTTTGGTGCAGACCCTCCATTCTTTTAGTTCCCTTTCTTTGGAGTCTTTTTCTTTTTTACTGTAGGCTTGTTACTTGACTAAGCTACTTGATAGTGCAACCATGACATAATGTGCAAAGCTTCAAGACCATCAGGTAAATGTGTAAATGGACATGTGTTGAAAATTGGGGTCATTCTGTACACCAAATAGAAGGGTTGGACGTCTGGTCCTTCAGTTGAAGCACCAGAACCTCTCTGAGCTCTCCTAGTATCCATGGATATATCTCATTCGGCCCACGGCTTTTCCCACTGGCTACTTTCACAGAGTCTCTTCTATAAATGGTATGGTATTTATCTTATTTCCATATATACCCTGCTAGCCATCAGTGGTCCTTCTTGAAGGACTTCTTCAACAAACACTGAACAGAAGAATTTATTTAGTTATTTTGCATTCTCATTGTCCTCCTCCATACATTGCTCCTTGCCATTTTTCAATGTTACAATTTCACTTTACAACTTTCTCCTTGTACTGACATACCTAAAATAATCTTATTACCTTGTTTTACCTCTTTAGCTATTTTTTTTCCACTTGCACTTTTGCTGTCCTTGGTTTTTTTCTGTCTCTTTCAACTTTATCAGATATTGTTCATCTTTTTAAGAGCTTTTGTACTTTCTGAATTCTAATCTTTTTGCCTTTCCTTTTTCAACCATCTCCCTGGAGAATTTTCTTCTGTTTCTTACTTTTTTTTTAAAACATGATTTACTTAGAGGGTCATTTTAAAAGGTTTATTTATTTAGCAAGATTTTTATACCGCTTTTCAAAGGGTCAAAGCGGTTTACAGTTAACAATTTGAACTGGTTTACAGAGAACATTTAACTATATACAGTTAGTGGTATACATGTGAACAATCTGAACATTTGAACTTGGCTTACTAGCCGTTTAACTTTATACAATGGATTTGGAGCACTTTTCTTTGTACAATCTGATTACAGACATGTAGATAAGGGGTGGGGTTTGCAATGTGGGTCGGCTGAGTTACAGGTTGGTTAAGTTACATCAATGAAGTATTTCGCAAAGGGGTGGGGTTTTAACATCTTTCTGAACGTGGTGAGTTTAGTCATTATTCAGATGTCTGAAGATGTGCAAGTGGACATCGAAATCACAGACATGTCTCCGTAGCTATTTCACAAATGACGCTCGCAGATGTCTCCAGTGCAGCGATGTCCAAGTAGGCACAGGGCCGTGGCAGAGGTGTGTCTGGGGAATGGCAATGTAATTACATGTCCCCATTCAATCTCAGAAACATCGGAGATGTCTGCAGGCACGTCAATGTTTATATCTGCTCCAGGCATAAATAGGCATCAGGAAAGTGTTTGTTTTCACCTTAAAATGCAGATTACGTGACTAGCCTTAGATCACAAAGACTCTCACTGGGATTTGAACCCTGACTACTCTGCTCTTAACTACTCTAACCATTATACTATTAGATGTCTTTGTTCTAAAGTGCTGTCCTGTGGACATCTATATAGATGTTTGATATATGTGCATATCGGGCACATCCACGTATCTGAAATCATGCCTGAACTTTCACGTGCCTGCTTTTATTTTCAGATGTTCTGGCTTTGACGTCCAAGATTGCACTTGGACATTCCATTGTGAAATGTGCCTCAGTCTACTTCGCCTTTTTTCTCCCACTGTCAGTTCCTGTTCACGATACTTTCTCAATTTACCAAAATCCTTACTTTTGAAATCCATGACTGAGTTTTATGTGACCTCTCCCCTTCTTTGGCATTCTGTCAAACTATACTGTCTGATGATCACCAGTGTTCTGGTAGGTACCTACTTGGGCAACCCAGGCCATGGAAGGCCAGATTGGGGATAGGCTGTGGGGAACAGGCATCTGGGTTCAGCGGTCCAGGATTGCGGCTTCTGAATGGAGCCGCAGTGCCATAGCAACACCGTGGCACCACAGGCTCCATTCACAGGACCGGCTGAGTTAGCCGGGTAGTTGCTGGGATGTACTGCTGGACAGAATTAATTGTGCTACAAAAACTTGGGATTTGTTTACCATTTCGCACATTGATTGTGAATTAGTCTTATTGTTCCTGCCTTGCACATTATCGTGCCTCAAAAACAAAAAAAACAGGATGGTCTAATTTATATCCTTTTTTATTGCATAATAAAAGACTGCTAAAGAACAAATTCCTGGTAAGAACCTGTAATACCCATTATTATACTTGGGTTCATAAACTTTTTCTCATCACTGTATAAGAAAATGCCATTGTTCTTTTCTGAGATTATTTACAAGACCTCTTTTCCACAGTCCTTCTGCATTTCAGTTGCAGTGATAACATTTTTGACATAAAGAGTTACTCCTCATACTTTCTGTCATTTCTTTCTTTCCTGAAAAAAATTATAGCCTGGTGTGGCTGTATCTCATTCATGAGATTCACTGAACTACATCTCTGTAATAGCAACAATTTCTAATGTTGACCTCCTCCTAGACTTGCAGATTTGGAACTTTATTGGCTAGACCAGGGGCTCTCAACCCAGTCCTTAGGACACACCAGTCCATTTAGGTTTTCAGGATAACCACAATGTAAATGCATGATAGAGATTTGAATGCACTGCCTTCACTGTATGCAAATCTGTATCTCGTGCATTTTCATTGTGGTTATCCTGAAAATCTGACTGGCTAGTTGTGTCCAAAGAACCACTGGCCTGGACTATGAACATCGGTGCTCATAGGCTTCCAGATATTTCATCGTGTCTTCCTGCTCCTCTTGATCTTCCTCTTCTACCCTGTTGCTGAAGAGTGGATTATTAAGCTGATTTCTCCACTGTCTTCATGTGTTTATTGGGGGCAGCATCCCAAATCCACTGGCTTTTATCTGCAACCCCCTTCTTTCATTTACATGCTTGTCAAATTATGATTTGAATTTCACACTTAGAATCCTATTTCCTGCCACAGAAAGACAAGGCATCTTTTCCACATAGCTGAGTGTCCAAATCCAGTTCTTGAGAGTCACACACCAGTTTTGTTGTCAGGATACCCCTAATAACATGCATAAGATAGAGCCAGGACTAGCCCAAGGATAGTAGATGCCTGCCTAGGCAAACCTTCAGTCAGGTGCTATCCCCTTAGTCCAGTATTTTCCCTTCTTTTCCTTCCTCTCCAGGAGTCCAACATCTCTCCCTCCCTTCCCCCTGCTACTTGTGCAGCATTTCCTCTTCACCTCCCCTTCTTCTCCTGTAGTTCAATATCTCCCCTTCCTTTCCATACTTCCGGAGTCCAGCAACTCCCCTTCTCTTCCCTTCCCTCTGCACCAAGTTCAGCATTTCCCCATCCATTGTCTCTCCCCCCTTAGTCCAGCATCTCTTCTTCTCACCCACCCAACCAGCATATCCCCCTTTTTTCTCCACTCCTTAGTACACATCTCTTCACATCTTCTATTTCCTTTGAACCCTTCCTTCCTTCATGGCCACTGCCATCCTACCTCTGCCTGTGTTACCCAGGACTATTAAAGCAGTGTGTATGGAGTGGAGCATCCGAGCACAGGTGGATCTTCAAGCTCTGCTGGATCCTGCTCCCTCTGATGCAAGCTTCCTGCCAGACAAGGAGGGACCTGGCAGACTTTGAGCACATGCCTACGCTCAGAGGTCCCATGCTGTGCATGCTGCTTTAGATTCAGCCAGCCCAGCCAGAGGTAGAGGGTGATCCAGCAATGGCAGCAGAGGAGGAGAGGGAGCAGTTTCTGTTCTGCCACCCCCGCCCCCTTAAACTCTGCTTCTTTAAGTGGGCATCTAGTCCATCTACAGGTAGGGCGGCCCTGGATAGGTCCACATTCAACTGAAGTACGGTCGTTACCATGTGCTAAAGTTCTTCCTCCAAATACTGAAAATTTATCTGTACTACATACGAGGTGTGATGAAAAAGTCTCGAGACTTGTTGTATAGCTATATAACAATACATCGTACCATGATGCTATTAAGCATGCAGTGACCTAGTTATGTGCTCTTCATGTGCAGAGTATAGCGTGGCTGCAGCACACCTGTACTTTTTTAATCACATGATGTTTGTTATCGTGTAAAAGAAGTTCATCAGATTTACAGTGAGTGAAAAAATTGAAAGTGAATTTGCATTAAATTCTGTCAGAAATTTTGAGATTCATGCAAAGAGACTTATGATAAGTTACAGCAAGCATATGGCGATGAATGCATGAGTCGTGCTCGAGTTTATGATTGGTACAAACATTTCCAAGAGGGCCACCAAAGTGTTGACAGTGACGAACGTTCTGGAAGACCATCCACTAGCAGGCATTTTTATCTTTATTGACACTTGATATACCACCCACGTCGGGACATTAGGGCGGTTTACAATAAATTTAAAAAATAACAATGCTGCAGAAAAAAGAAAGGAACGTCATATTTTAACAGAAAAGAGGAAAAAGGATAGCAAGTAGAGCAAGAGTAAATGACACAGAAGGACACAATCTACAGGGAGTCGGTATTTGAGAGGTCAAAAGCCTGCTGAAATAGATGTGTTTTGAGTAATGTTTTAAATGTTTGGTAGGTGGGTTCTAAACGAAGTAAGGATGGCAGGGTGTTCCATAGTTCTGGGCTGAGGAAAAAGAACGTGGCATGTCATGTCTGTTCTAGGTGAGCTTGAGGGGGGATGGAAGGGAGAGCCGATTGGCGTGGAGTGAGCGGAGTTGACGATGTGGTGTATGTAAAGTAATAAGACTGGCAAGATACAGCGGTGTCGAAGTGTAGAGTGCCCGATGGGTCAGGATTAGGAATTTGTATTGAAATCTAAACTGAAGTGGTAACCAATGAAGACGGAGTAGGAGAGGTGTGACATGGTCTAACCGTCTAGCATGTGTACCAAGACGTGCAGCCGTGTTCTGGAGCAATTGCAAGCGTTGGAGCTGATAATGTGGTAGATTGGCCAAAGCTACATTACAATAGTCCAGTCTGTTCAAGACTAAAGCAAGCAGTAAGGTAATAAGGGACGCTAGAGGAAGCAATGAACGGACTGCTCTGATCTGTCTAAGTGCATGAAAAAAATGGTGCGTGAGGACAGACAGATGTTTATGAAAAGAAAGAGAAGAGTCTAAAGTGATACCCAAATAGCAAAAGGAAGACACCAAAGAAATTGTAGTTGAAGCAAGTTGAGGAGCAACAGTAGGACACGGGGTACTGAAAGACACCCACATGGCAGTTGACTTGGACGGGTTCACATGGAGAAAATTAGAGGAAAGCCAAGACACAACATGGGAAAGACAGTCATGAAAAGATGAGATATCCACATCTACAGGTGATGAATGAAAGGAGGACAATGTCGTCTGCATATAGGTAAGTGGAGACTGGGAATTGTTGAATTAGTAGGGGCAAGGGGGCGAGAAAGATATTAAAAAGCAGAGGGGGGAGAATAGAGCCCTGTGGGACCCTGCAGGTAAGAGGAATGGAAGGAGAGGATTGGTTATTAGAGCAAACAGAGAAGGTGCATGAAGTAAGTAAGGAGCGAAACCACCGTAAAACAGTGCCCCGAAGTCCAGCATCATAGAGACGAGAAAGGAGAGTTCTGTGGTCCACAAGATCAAATGCTGATGATAGGTCTAGTGAAACAAGCAAAGTGATATCTCCCCGATCATATGCAGTATGAATTTCATTTAGGAGGCATAGTCTCCGTACTATGTCCTGCACGGAATCCTGACTGACATGGGTGCAAAGTATTGGTGGCTTCAACATGAGATGCTAATTACAGAAATACTAAGTGTTCCAATATTTTAGACAGAAAGGGGAGGTTTGAGACCGGGTGCCAGTGGGACAGAACAGAAGGGTTGAGTGAGGGCTGCTTGAGTAAGGGACGAACAATGTCAGATTTCCAAGGAGTAAGAAAGGTACCTGAGGATAAGCTAGAATTTAGGATAGTTTATATGGTAGGCAATAGTTGCAGGGCTGGTTCAACTAACCAGCCAGAAGGAATAGAATCCAGTGCACAGGTGGTTTTCCTGGCACTGGACAGAGTCTTGTATAGTTCAGTAGAAGTAATGGGTTGGAACAGAGATCAGGTATGAGCCAGTGCCTTGCTCAGGCTAGAGGAAGAAAAGTCAACTGGATAAGGGAGGGAGACAGGAGGCAAATGAAGACAAAGTTGAAGCAGTGTGTGCTGCAATACACTCAAATCTTCGATTGACTATTCGGGAGCTTGCTGAGGACATGGACATCAGTTTCAGGTCAGTAAAGGATGAGACGTGTGTCTGCAAAATTCGTTTTGAAACTCCTGTCCCCTGACCACAAAGAAGATCGATTGTTTGCAGCCAGGGAGTTGTTGGAATGTGCTGAATAGGATTCAGATTTCATCAAAAAGATTATTGCTGGTGATGAATCATGGGTTTATGGTTATGACCCAGAAACCAAGGCTCAGTCTTCACATTGGAAAACTCCAGACTCTCCCAGACTCAAGAAAGCCCGTCAGGTGAGGAGCAATGTCAAGGCCATGCTCACAGTTTTCTTTGATTACCAGGGTATTGTTCATCATGAGTATGCTCCAAAAGGCCAAACCATCAATAAGGAGTACTACCATCCAATTTCTGACTTGTCTGAGAGATGCAATTCATTGTAAAAGGCTCAAATTGCATAGGAATGGGGAATGGTTGCTCCCAGCTCACACATCACATGTTGTCCAGCAGTTCTTGGCAAAACACCAAATCAAGCAAGTCCGTCAGTCTCCATACTCACCTGACCTCGCACCCTGTAACTTATTTTTGTTTCCAAAACTGAAACTGAAAAGAAGGAGATTTGACGACTTGGAGACCATTAAGCAAAATTTGACACAGCAGCTTCACGGCATAATGAAAATGGCATTTTAAAAATTGTTTCCAGCAGTGGCAGAGGAAGTGTGTTTTATCTGAACGGGACTACTTTGAAAGAGACTGAATGCAATAACTGTCAATGTGTTATTGTACAAGTCTCAATACTTTTTGATCACACATCTTAGATGCTGTTTCTGGTCAGATCATTCATCCCCAAAGTTATTATAGCATTATGTTTTGTAGATGTCTTACTTTCTTCTCTAATCAGTCTGATTTGTACTCATGCTGGCTGATGCACTTTTCTGGGTTTTTTAACGTGTCCCCAGATTAACAACTTTGATCGTAGAGTTATCCCAGCAGGAGGAGTTCTCTGTTTTGAGATCTTTTATTATTTATGTATTTATAACATTATCAAAACCGCCTTATCTGAGCCAATGCAATTGAAGCAGCTTACAATAAATAAGCAATATAGTTTAGGTCAACTATCCAGAGGGTCGCCAGGAGTTGACACCAACTCGATGGCAATTAACAACACCACCAACATGCCCTGCCTCTATATACATCTCCGCTATTCGTCCCCCTTGCCGTCCTTGTGCAAGGCTCCTGGTACGAACTGCAGAGTTGTATAGGGAGCCTTAGATGGGGTAGGAGGGGGCAGCTGGAAGGCAGAGCGAGGGCAGTGCATGGGTGGGCTGGCACCCTGGATGTACAGGACCGATTCTGTGGTCAGCCCGGTATGTATGGGTTATGCCAGTTAGACAGGGGACTTATTCCACCTCAGTGGTGGAATAGGTCCCCCTGGATGTGTGGTAGCAGCAGTGGTGGCTAGCAGGAACATAGCAGGGAGGCATGCAAGAAGTTCCTTGCAGCTGAACCTTGGCTATGGGAGGCTGGATCAGGGGTCTAGATGCGGGGAAAGGACAATCCTAGCTACGGCCAGCATTCATGGCTCCATAATGGAGCCGCGATGCCATGGCAATGAGACACCATGGCACTGCAGTTCCATTATTCAGCCAGGCTGAGTTAGCCAGGTAAGCAGCTAGGCATGTGGCTGATCAGAATTGGGGCCGGCCTGCATGTCCAGGCCAATAGACACGATTCTGACCCCGCAGGAGCAAACAAAATCAGGTCTACCGCTGTACACACCGATTCTGCCTGGCCACACAAGGAGCTGGACGTCCAGATGTGAATAGGCCTCCACCTGTGCAAGAATTTGCTAACAATGCATATCTGTCGCACCCAGGGGTGACATACAATGAAAAAAACTGAACTGACCTATCAATTTGGATGATGTGGATACCTCTCTCATGCAGGACTTGCATGCCAGTTAGAAGAGTTTCAATTCCATCCTAAAAAGTACAGTTCAAGGACCACATCTTAGTGATTACAGTATATAAGGCTCACAGCTAATCCTCTCACTAATATTGTTACATGCTCATGTGCATTATGGCCCTGTGTCTTAACGAAAGAAAAGAGCAATATATGTGCAGGGTAATTTTGTAAACGACCATCTAGGTTAACTGGGCATGAAGGGGCCTATTTTTCACCTATTTTATAAAGGCACATAGGCACCTATGAGTCTTCAATAAATATTAGCACACATCCTGCAGAAATAGCGCCTACACTGAAGGTGCAGGTATTTATGCCTGCTTGGGACTGAGTGTAAATGTTACTGCATGAAGTACACGAGTATGCACATATTTTATAAAATATATGTGTAAATCAAGACTCCACCCACCCTCTGCCCAAACTCCTCCCCTGAGCATGCTTACACTACAAATAAATGCCTATTCGCACTGAGCGCATTTTTAGGTTTGACCTAATTTTCTAAGAGGCATTTTACGAGCCTAAAAAATCTTAAAAGTATACATAAATATAATATGAATGAATTAGATATAAATAAATTTGAAACAGTGACAAATAAACATTAAACATGGAACTTTCTAAAAGACAACTAGTTACATTGTCTGCTGTCTGCTAGCTTTCAGTGTGGCCCACCCAGCAGGCAAAGGTTTTCTGGAGAGAACGCTGTGCAGGACACTGTCAATAGGGTGACATAGTGGGCCACAAAATTAAACTTAGGGGCTTGTTTACAAAACCGCGGTAGCAGTTTCCGCCCGATATCGGAGCCGCGGCCCCATTGAATTCAATGGGGCCGCGGCTCCGATATCGGACAGAAGCCGCTACCGCAGCTTTGTAAACAAGCCCCATAGTCAATAAAATGAAACATTTTCATATAAACCAAAATGAAACAGTTTGTCTGATAACAACAAAAAGGGATACAAGTCTTGCACTTGGCAGCTAGAGAAATAAAAAGAAAGGAATGTATTATAATACACTAAAACAAAGTTCAACACACTAACCACAGGAGAGGGCAAGCCAACAGCGCTAATGGCATTTAAATAGCATTTTCTCCAGGGGCTGATGATCACACACAGCGTTCACTCTTAGACATATCCCTCAATTCAACAAGCAAAATTACAAATTACCTCCATCAATACATAACAGATGTGCAGCTAACCAACTGTATTAAAGTTCAGGTCTCCAATTTAAAAATGCAAAACTGTATTAATAAACTGGGTTTTTTCTTTAGGTACCTGCCATTCAAGTAGACCTTTCCAGTCTTGTGTAAGAGTGCTAACAGAGATGCAAATTTCCCAGGAATTCTGAACTGGGGTGAGAACAAAACAGGTAAAATGTAGGGGAAAATCCCCCATGAAGAATAGGGGAAACTGGGGAAAGCGTAGTTATTCACCTGTAACAGCAGGAACAGCAGGAATAAGTCTTCACATATGGGCATTGTCCGTACCGATGGAGCCTGTGCAGGAACGCTCCCAGCATCCAATAGGAAGGCTTTTGGGAGCATCCCACAGCGCCTGTGTGCTGCCTTCCCGCCTTTCCAACTCTCCCTCTTCAGTTGAGTTTATAGCTGAGACCAAAGGAGAGAGTAGACAAAGAGAGAGAGCTAGATAGAGACAACTCCTAGGGGAGGTGGGTGGGGTGTGAAGACTTATTCCTGCTGTTCTCGGAGATCACCTGTTACAGGTGAGTAACTACACTATCTCCAGGAACAAGCAGGAATGTTGTTTTCACATATGGGGACTCCCCAGCTGAGAGATGCCAGAGGGATGGCCCCAGCTAGCTGCGAACCTCAGGTGAGATGGGTCATGCTTCCTCCCATGGATCTCTGGCATCTAAACCCGGGACAGTGGGTAGGAGTTGTACTAAGTCTGAAAGAGATGCTGGAGCACAGCCTGGCCAAACGAGGCATCCCGATGGGAGTCCTTGTCTAAGCAATAGTGGGCTGTAAAGGTGTGTACCAAAGCCCAAGTGGCTGCTTTACAGATGTCATCAATGGACACAGAACGAAGATTAGCCATTGAGGCTGCCACTGCTCTCACACTGCGAGCTGCGACATGGCCTTCGAGAGAAAATCCCTTAATCTCATATGCAAAGGATATGCAATTTGCAATCCACCTAGAGAGAGTTCTTTTGGAAACTGGAAGTCCCAAATGACTAGAATCAAAAGCAACAAAAAGCTGAGAAGATTTTCTATGTTGCTTAGTTCTTTGAAGGTAAAAAGCTAAGGCTCTTTTACAATCTAAGGTATGAAGATTCCTTTCTGCATTAGAGGCATGAGGCTAGGGAAGAATACAGGAAGGTAAACTGCTTGGTTTAAATGAAAAGGCGAAACCACTTTTGGCATAAAGTGAGGATGAGTCCTAAGAACTACCTTATCATGGTGAAATCTTGCATAAGGAAGATCCGCCACTAAAGTTTGTAACTCACTGATGTGTCTTGCAGAAGTGAGGGCAACGAGGAAGATGACCTTCCAAAAAAGAAACTTTAGAGCTGTAGTGGCTAAAGGCTCAAAGGGCGGTTTCATGAGCTGCCCGAGAACAAGATTCAGATCCCATGCCACCAGCGGTGGCTTAATGGGAGGTTTTGTTAGAAGTAAACCTCTCATAAATCTCGCTACGTGTGAATGAGAGGAAATAGGTTGTCCATCCTGAGGTCCATGAAAAACAGCAATGGCACTAAGATGGACCCTTACTGAATTGCTCTTAAGACCAGAATCTGATAGAGTAGGTACTCCAGAAGTGATTCGACAGGCACTGTATGGGGGGTTAAGTTCCCTTTGAGAACACCATACAGAGAATCTCTTCCACTTAAAGGCATAGGATCACCTTGTGGAAAGCTTTCTGGAAGCCACAAGGATATCCTTTACCTGTTGAGATAGGTTGATATCCAGGAATCTTAGGTTTTTAGTAACCAGGCCCTGAGGTGCAGGGACTGGGGATTTGGGTGCAATAGCGTCCCATTCTCCTGGGAAAGAAGATCTGGAGCACACCCCAACTCCAGAGGTGTGGCTTGAGAGAGACACAGAAGCAGAGGATACTACGTCTGCCTTGGCCAGCGTGGAGCTATGAGTATCATATAACCTCTGTCTCTCTGAAGCTTGAATAAAGTTTTGGGAATGAGGGGAATGGGTGGGAAGGCATAGAGGAAGTCCCGATCCCAATGGAGGAGGAAAGCATCCCTTGCCTGACAGTTTTGAGCCGGAATTCTGGAACAGAATCGGGGAAGTTTGGCATTCTGTGGACTTGCAAAGAGGTCTATATCTGTCGTTCCCCAGATTCGAAACACTCGAGCAAGCTGGTCTGAGTGCAGAGACCATTCATGTGGCAGCAGTATTTGACTGAGTTTATCTGCCCAAAGATTTTGAATGCCCGGAAGATATACCACTAGGAGGTGGATTTGAAGCTCTCTGGCAAGGACCCACAGTCGGAAAGCTTTGTTGCATAATGACAGAGAGCCTTTTTCGCCTTGCTTGTTCACATAGAACATGGCTACTTGATTGTTGGTCTGGACCAGAGCTGTCTTGTAGCTGAGATAGGCCTGAAAAACTCGGACAGCATGGAAAATGACTCTGAGCTCTATGAGATCCTTTAGATCTAGAGAAAATAGCCAGTCCTGACTCTGAAGGTATGGCAGGAGTGTTCCGAGGGAGATCATTTTGAATTTTTCCTGAAACAGATACTTGTTTAATTCTCTGAGGTCTAGTATAGGCCTGTGTCCTTCTGTTTTCTTTGGTATGAGAAAGTAGGGGGAGTAGAATCCCGTTCCCTGTTGGGGTATGGGTACCTCTTTTATTACTCCTTGAGCAAGAAGTGTTGTGACCTCCTGACCCAAAAGATTGATGGCAAGGACCTGAGAATTGAACTGTCTTATCATTGTAGGAGGGGGGCATACTGTGGAAATGAAAGTTTGTACCCCTGTCGTACAATGGACAGAGTCCAGTTTTCTGATGTTATTTGTTGCCATCTTCTGGCAAAATGGCATAACCTGCCCGGGATGGTAAGGGGTTCTGAACCTTTCAGGGGCAGAAAAACTAAGTTTTCTAGGAAGGAGTCAAAGCTCCTGAGAAGGCTGAGTCTGCTAAGCGGATTGAGCTCTTGGAACATGTGGCTTCCTCTGCTGTTTGTTCTGTTGTTGTCCCCTTTGGGAATATGAACTTGACAGTGTCCCTGATGGGTGTAAGATGGGGAAATTTTATTTTTCTTGTTGAAAAAGGGTTTGACTGACTTTTTCTTTGCTGGGTTGGCTGTAGACTTTGATAGTCTATTCAAAGTAGTATTTTCAGATTCAATCTGATTAGCTTTGTCTTGCCAATCCTTGCCAAAGAAATTTTCTCCTGTGCAAGGAATATTTCCCAGTTTATCTTGCACCCATTGTTCTAAGTCTGATGCCTGAAGCCAGGCAATATGATGTGCGCCAATGGCAAAGCAATCAAAGGTTGCATGGTTTACAAATTTTGAGACATCCTGGGCATGTTTGACCAGAGTAAGGAATTCTGCCCTTTTTTCCTCAGGGAGAAGAGGGCTCATGAGCTCCAAGTCACCTGTAACTTCTTTGAGGAACATTCCCATATAGAGAATATAAGAGCTAATCCTGGCTGCCAACATGGAGGATTGGAAACATTGACGCCCAAAGGCATCGAGCATCCTCGATTCACGGCCCGAAGGGTTGGAAGAATGTGTTTTAGCACTCTTAATCCTACACATTGCCGATTCCACTGCCATTGAATGGTGTGGTAACTGAGTCTTTTGAAAGCCAGGACAGCTGGGAACTCGGTACATGGTATTGAGTCGTCGAGAGCGTGGAGACACTTTCAAAGGAGTTTCCCACATTCTTAGCATAAGATCATGCAAAATTCTGTGACTAGGCAAAGTAGCTGCCTCTTTAGGAGCCTTAGGGAACTGAAGAATTTCTAATTCTTCTGCTCTAGGTTCCTTCTCTGGAGTCACCGTGATTACAAGACCTCGAGCTAAATCACATATAAAATCCTGGAAGGACATGTCTTCTGGAGGAGACATTCTTTGTTGAGGAGAAGGAGATGGATCCTCAGGAAGGATAGCTCTAGTACCGGCAGAGTCGGTTGTTCTTGCAAGGCACAGTACCGGTATCGCTTGAAGTCGGTATTGGGGTGTCTCAGTACCGATCCGTCGATACCTGAGAAAGACTCAAGGCTCGGCATGAGGGGAAGCCGAAGCACTTGGTACCGGTGTCGGTATCAATACCTGTGGAACCGTCTGTAGCGGTCTTAGCGGTACCGAACCTCCTAAGAGGGCCGCTAGACTGCGTTCGATAGCGAGGATTCTGTGATCCATCGCTCCTGCTGATGCCTGGGTGTCAGTACCAGTGGAAGCGGCTACGACCCCAGAACATGGCACCAGTAGTTCTGCAGAGGTGGAAGCCTCTGGAACATTCCGGAGCCCCGTTAATGCTTTGGAGACCGAGGCCTCCCACCAGGGCTGTTTTGCCGGTCAACTTTCCTCAAGGGCAGTGGTATCTTGATACTTAGAAGGAGATCTACCCTTTGAGGATCGGCCAGTCATAGGAGATTTAAGTTTAGCTACCCGAGATCTATGAGAGGAAGATGAAGCACTGGAAGACGTTGATGCAACTGACATCGTATCTGCGGCAAAAAGGGTACCGAGTTTTGCAGCTCTATTCTGCAAGCCCCTCTTGGTCATCTTTCTACAGGAGAGACACTATGATGGAGAATGGTTAGGACCTAAACATTTAAGACACTATTCATGGGTGTCGGTGACAGAAATGGTACCGCCACATTTAGAACATTTCTTAAAACCACTAGCTGGTTTTTCCATGTTTGAAGAAAAATGGGCCTAGTGCCCAAAATGGCGCCTAGCCCCGAGAGGGGAAAGGCCCCTGATAGAAAATATTTAGAAACAAGGGGGTTTTTTTTGAAAAAGAAGAAAAGAGAACCGGTGGTACCGGTAGGCATTGAAGGAAGGCAGATGCGACCACAAAAAACCAAAAGAATAAGGATACATTTTGCTGCGGTGACAGGGTATGCGTCCTGTCGGCTCCACAGAAAATGAAAAACTGAAGAGGGAGAGTTGGAAAGGCGGGAAGGCATCACGCAGGCACTGTGGGATGCTCCCAAAAGCTTTCCTATTGGACGCTGGGGAGCGTTCCCGCGCAGGCTCTGTCGGTACCGATGATACCCATATGTGAAGACAACATTCCTGCTTGTTCCTGGAGATAAAATATTGCACTTAAATAGAAATGTAGTGAATTGTGTAGAAATGTATGTATTCTTTTTACTTGTTCAATTATGAGAGTATTCTGCATAAAATTATTTATATCAAATGCAATTTCACAAAAATGAACAAACAAGCAACTCATTTATTCTATTTTATTTTACTTATTTAACAGTTTTTTTTTATACTGCTTTATCATTTTAGTCAAAGCGGTTTATATTGTAACTTAAACTTAGTAATGTACATTAAAGAGGGACATTGAAAACTTGGATTTTTCTGAGGCAAAGTGACTTGCTCAAGGCCACGAGGGGTGCTAGTGGGAATCGAATCCTGGTCTCCTGGTCTCTTGGTTCCCAAACCAGTGCTCCAACCTATTAGGCTACTCCTCCACTCCTGGGCTATGACAAAATAATGTCCTAAATGTTAAAAACTTGGAGATTCATATGTTCAGCATAGCCCCAATTTAAAGCTCTTTCTGAGATAAACAAATCAAACTTTGAATGTTGATGAATTTTAATTTGATACACAAAATTAAGTTCAAATTTGTTTAGAGGGGAGGGGGGATAAGTTTCAAGATGACGGATCTCAGACTCACAGTGCTCAGCGGTGCTAGTATTATGGGCAAGAGAAGCACGCTCCTGCTTCCTGAAGAAGGGCAGCCACTTAGGAGCCCTTCAGGGACTGAAGGAGAATCAAGCAAGGCCTCTCGACTGCTCTTCACTTGCGGCAGTAAGCTCTGTCCACCATGGGCACATCAAAGCCCATTAATAAGGAAGCTCCCTGTACTTACTGGGTGCAGAAAGGAGCACACTCTGGCCTTCTGAAAGTAGGGCAGCTGCTCAGGGGCCCCCCAGGTACCGAAGGAGCATTAAAGCAAGGCCTCCCAACTCCTCTTCACCCATGGCGGTAAGCTCCGCCCATCACTGGTGCATTCAAAACCCAACGAGTCTCTATTTCAGAGCCTCGCTGCTCATACTTAAGGGCACTTAGGCATGGCCCTTAGAGTGGACCTAAGTGCACAGCGGATTCCTTATAACTTCATCCATCAAACAAGAGCCAGAAAAGAGGTAACCACTCTATCCATCCATCTCATACTTAAATGTGCTCACTACTGAAAACAAAAGGCCACTCACTGAACTCTGTATTAGGAATCACATATGCAAAAATGCTTACCTTCTATGCACTCCTCTATTCAATCTTGGCCCTCCTCATGCTAACCCCTCCATCCTATATTCCAATAATCAGACAATATGGCAAAGATATGGGCATCTACCACTGCAAAGGAAAACATCGAAACACGACCAACCCAATCAAAATAAATCCACAAGAAAACACAATCCAAAACAATCAGGCACCGATCACAAAAAAACCCATACTAAAATGTGTACTTATCAATACCCGTTCAGCAAGAAACAAAATACTGATCTTCAATGACTACATAAGAACTCAAAAACTGGACATAATATCCATTACAAAGTCCTGGTTCTCAGAAAACAACACAGTACTGATGAACCAATTAAAGCCACTTCATTACAGCATCTTCAACTGCCCTTGTACACACAAGAAAGGAGGAGTCACCATACTAACAAATACCAGCCTACACTTCAACATGACATCAGTAGAAAGCACTGATGGCATAGACATGCTTACCATTTCAAACAGAGCTATAACTTCATGTCTTATCTACGGAACACCTAACACTCCATTTGATGACCTTTCAAACATACTAGAAAATTCAATCAAACATGGCTCATGCAACAAAGACTTTAACGATCGCGAACCGCTACCGCGGCTTTGTAAACAAGCCCCTTAATACTGCTAGGAGACTTCAACTTTCCATTTGCTCCTCCAAAACAAGCATCTACCTTCCTGGAAGCCATGAGTTCTCTAGAATATACTCAAATATGCACCAACACATGACAAAGGTAGCATGCTCTACCTCATCTTTATTAACAACAATGCAATTAACAATACTACTCTTCACCCACCACAACGAGTACCTTGTTCTGACCCCATACTAATGGTCTTTCATCTACCATGTTGCACCTCACTACTCAGGAACCCCCAACAAACTCACCGGTGCTTCAAACAGTTTGACAAACAAGCATTTATCAACACAGTAACTGCTACACTGGAACCAGATTATAGAAGAAGATGCTGCAGCACCAGCAATGGCATACCATACTAAAAACACCATAAACTCCTTGGTACACCCCAGGACTCAGAGGTGCAAAAACACAGCCAAGACAGATTGAACAAAAATGGCGAAAATCCAAACTAATCACCAATCACAATAATTACATGTCCCTCCTCATAGAATATCGTAGCAAAATTGACAAATACAGAAGAACATATCACAATCAAGGAGACTGTAGGGCAGGGGGTGGCCAACTCCGGCCCTGGTGCACCACGATCCAGACTGGTTTTCAGGATGTTCTTAATGAATATTCATGAGATATATTTGCGTACAATGGGAGGCAGTGGATGCAAATATACCTCATGAATATTCATTAGGGGCATCCTGAAAACCAGGCTGGATTGTGGTGCATTAGGACTGGAGTTGGCCACTCTGTTGTACGGAAAGGCTAGACGGAGGCGGGGAGGGGCAGGTGGAGTTAGGACAGGCAGTGGGCAATCCAACACCCCGGATGTACAGGGCCGATTCTGAAGTCAGCCCTGTATGTCCAGGGCTGGCAGACTAGACAAGGACTTATTCCACCCCAAAGGAAACAAACAGGGAGGGAGTGCAGGAGATTCCCCGCAGCCCAACCTTGGCCAGGGGAGGTCAAATCGGGTGATGGGCCGAGGGGAAAAGGAAAAGTTAGCAGCAGCCAGGGATTGCGGTTCCTGAATGGAGCCATGGAGCCATGGCAACTGGATGCATTGACACCGCGGCTCCATTCAAGAGCCTGACTGAGTTAGCCGGGCAGGAGCTTGTATGTGCAGGCTAACCGGAATCGGGTTCCGGCCTACACATACAGGCTTAGATGCAATTCTGATTTCTTGGGGGCTAGACATGCCCTGCGGGATCAGAATCGCATCTACCTTTGTGCATCCGGTTCCAAACGGAAGTACAGAGGCCTGGGAAGTGCAGATTGGAATAGGCCTCCACATCATCAAAATTCCCATTTTTCCTGACCCATTTATTCCCTCCCTAAAAGTCTTTTCTTTTTTTTTTTTTTTTTTAGGGAAAAATGTTCTTTTTTTCCTCTTTTTTAGCATTTCTACATGCCACCATCATTTGCAATCTTGCACAGGATCTTTGGTGAGTTTCAGAAGGTCCCCTCCTGTCTCTATATCATAATACATTTTTGCCAAATGAGAAATCAGAAAATTGTCAAAGTAGACAGAACTAGAACAGCAGTCATGGATTTTATCTTTATGCTTTGTAATATGCAAGCCTTCCCCCTCTCTGGAGAAATCGCATATTAATCCCATTAGGTCAGTAACTATTATTATTATTATTATTATTATTAATGAGCATTTATAAAGCGCTACCAGATGTACACAGCACTGTACAGACGCAAAGACAGTCCCTGCTCATTGAGCTTACAATCTAAATAGTCGGACATATAGTAGTATGAAAGGAGAAGGACAAAGAGGGCAATAAGGACCTGAAACATAAGGATGGGGATTCTGATCTAAAGGCGGTCTCAAAGAGGTGTGTCTTGAGTTAAGACCTGAAGAGGTTGAGAGAAGGGATTTGATGCAGGGAAAGGGGAAGGTTATTCCAAACAAAAGCAGCAGCAAGGTCAAAGGAGCGAAGCTGAGAGTTAACAAAAGTAGAATGCAGCATGAAGAGAAGAAAAGCAGAAGATGAACGAAGATTATGGGAGGGGGTGTAGGGAGAGAGGAGAGATAACGAGGAGCAGCAGAGTGAATATACTTATGTGTGAGGGTAAGTAGTTTGAACTGAGTACGGCAACGGATAGGGAGCCAGTGAAGGGACTTTAAAAGAGGAGTAATGTGATAGTAACAGGCTTGGTGGAAGATTAGACGTGCAGCTGAGTTTTGAACAGATTGAAGTGGGCAAAGATGAGATTGTGGAAGACCAGCGAGGAGGAGGTTGCAATAATTAAGACAGAAGGGGATAGCAGAAGAGGAGAAACTTTGAGAGCAGATGCTAAAGAAATGATTAGAGAGGTAAGAAGAGAATCAGGAAAGGACAGAATACTTAAAGCCAAGGGTTGGCAGAGTGGAGAGGAGAAGGGAGTGATCAACAGTATTAAAGGCAGTGGAGAGATCAAGGAGAATAAGGATAGACCTAGCTGAGAATAAATGTATTTATTTATTTAGACAGACTTATATACCACCTTATCCTACAATCAAAGTGGTTCCATCACATCACAATTGGGTTACATTTAACATTTGGGTGCTTTACAACATTTAACATGAGGGTATTTAACAACATTAAGACAAAACATTAAGACAACACAAATTGAGGGTTACATTTATCATTATATTGAGCAAGGGCCGTCTCAGTTGAATGGAGAGGATGGAAGCCAGATTGAAAGAAATCCAAGAGGGAGTGAGTTGAAAGAAAATTGAGGCAATGTGAAAGAATGCAACACTAAACAAGTTTCGAGATAAAAGGAAGAAGGGAGATGGGATGATAGTTAGTGAGAGTGGAGGGGTCAAGAGATGGTTTCTTGAGAAAAGCAGTGATCAGAGCATGTTTATAGGCAGAAGGGAAGGTGGCAGTAGAAAGAGACAGCTTAATGATATGGGAAATGGCCAGGACAGCAGAAGAGGTAATGGAGTTAAGTGGGAATGGGGTCAGAGCGACAGGTAGTAGGATTAGCAGCAGAGATGAAGGAAGAGATCTCATCATCAGAGATGACAGAGAATGAGGAAAGGATGGGAATGTTTGAGGAGGATGGCTGTAAGATGGGGAAGGTGCTATAAAAATGGGAGGGAACTGAATGGTAATTTTATTGATTTTATCGTGGAAGAAAGCTGCGAGGGAATAGACAGAAAAGGAAGTGGGAACTGGGGGGGGGGGGAGAGAAGTCAGAAGTAGAGAATGAAGAGTAGAGAAAAGATGGCAGGTTTGGAAGTTAGAGAGCTGGTAAGGTGAATGAAATAGTCATATTTAACAAGGGAAATAGCAAAGTTGAAGGAAATGAGCATGAACTTGAAGTGAGAAAATTGGAGTGGAAACAGGATTTGAGCCCGGCGCATTTGACAGAATCAGCGCAGGAGCATACGTAGCAGACAGTAGAGGTGAGCCAAGGATGAGGTGAAGAACACCTTACCGAGCATGAAGTTAGGGTAATCAAGAGCATTGAGAGCAGAGGAAAGAGCAGAGTTATAGCCAGCCACAGCATCATCGACAGAGTTGGTAGAGAGAACAGGAAAGTGAAGAGGAGAGACAGAAGAAGATAGGGAAAGAGGATCTATAGCAAGCAGATTCCTGAATGAATAGGAGGTGACAGGATGGGAAGGTGGGGGAACATGTTGAAGAGAGAAACTAAGAAGGTGATGGTCAGATAGAGGTAGATTAAAATTGAGGAAATGAGAAGGCGAACAATTAGAATAGAAAACAGGATCCAGGCAGTGGCTGAGCCAATGTGTTGGGGCAGTGGAGCAAAGGTGAAGGTTATAAGAAGAAGTGAGGGAAAAAAAGTTTTGACTCATAAGAATCCAAGGGGCAATCAACATGGATATTGAAATCACCAAGGATAATAGATGGGGATGATGAATCTAGAAACAAGGGGAGCCATGAATCAAGGTCATTGAGGAAGGAGGAAAAGGGCTGATTGGGGGGGTCGGTAAAGAACAGCAATGTGAAGGGGGAAGGAATAGAACAATCAAATGGAATGAGTTTCAAAGGAGGGGAATGTAGGAATTTGAGATGGAGTGAAAGATTGGAACTGGCAAGATGGGGAGAGTATGAAGCCTACCCCTCCCCCACAGCCAATGGTGAAAGGAGAATGGGAGAAATGAAGGCCCCCATGAGTGAGCGCCGCGGCAGATGCGGTATCATCAGGGTGGAGCCAGGTTTCTGTTAGGGCCAAAAGCTGAAAAGGATGGGGAAGGAAAAGATCATATAAGAAGGGAAGCTTATTAGAAATTGAATGCACATTCCAAAGGGTGCAGGTGAAAGGTAGTGAAGGGGGAGAGTGAAAAGGGATATGGATAACAGGGGGGCCAGGATTTTGAATGATATCGCCAGAGGAAAGGAGCAGAAGGAGGAGGAGAAAGTGAGTAAGGGAGGAAGGTGCACAACGGACATAAGCATCAGGCCGTGAAAGAGAGGGGTGAGAGTAAGGGAGGGAGTAGTACAATACAACTCAAGAGCCAAGAAGAATGAAGAGAATGAGAAGGCAGAGGAGATAGGAAAGAAGGGCGGGGAGAGGAAGAGAGGAGGGGAAATCGGTCTGCAGAAGGGAGGGTTAACGATGGGGAGGAGTAGTGTAATGAGGAAGAGACGTCCTTTGCCATGCAAACAGAGGAATCTGAGAGAAGTAGGTCAGTTGCTGACAGGAAGGCAAAGCACATGACTTCCAGTTGCCAGAAGCAGCATAAACAAACCCAGCCACGAGTGCAGCAGCCCCGCCCAGCTAGCAAACAATCCCCATCTCCTGAGCCTAATAGTTTTCACCTGAGTGGGGGAAGGGCTGTTAGCTCCAAACCGGACGTATAAGAAACGCCCCTTAGAGTTTGAGGGAGACCGTAGAGACCGTGGAGAGCTTGGAGAGACGCAGAGTGAGAAACAGTGTCAGAGTAAGCTGAAGTCTGAGACCGAGAATCAGACTGAGAGAGAACAGCTGAAGCGTCAGTTTGGGAAGCAAACTGAGATTCAGAAGCAACGTGTGTTTCAGAGTGGAAGGAAGCACGAGAGAAAGCACGTGAGTGACTCAGAGTATTGTGAGTCTGAGAGCGAGTCTGATAGAGAACTAAAGAAGGCAACCAGCAGGAGTAACTGGAGAAGCAGAGCCCAAAAGCCCTGTGGAAAGAACTCCAGGCAGGTGTCCTATTGGGAAGGCAGCCAGAGGGAAACGTTACCGGAGAAGCTATCTGGGAAACACTTGCAAGCCCCAGGGAGTGAAAGGTATTCTTTGGAGGATATCTGCATGTCAGAAGAAGAGGGGGAAAAGCCAAAACCCAGAGGAAAACCTCTAAAGTTTAAACCCCTTGATGTTAAGGTAGGGCGTTTAGTTGGTTCTTCTGACTTAAGCCCGGTAATACTGAGACCACGTTGTCATCTACTTTGAAACCAGATATAGATGTTTTACACACATTTTTGATACAAGTAGTCGGTGATATAGCCAAGTTTACTTTCTTGTTGTAATACAGAGCGTTTTCAATATTTTGTAGTATTTACTCTGTGAAACACGGACCAATTTGCAAGTTTGTAAACCCCTTGCTGACCAAGCTGTGCACGGACTTTCCCCTGTCTCAAAGCCAGAAGGTAGGCTGTCTAAATACTTTAAGGATAAAGGTACTTATAAGAAGTTCTCTTGTGAAAACCCTGAAGGGTGTGACTCTCCTCTCTGCTATTCTGATATATGTGGTAATACTGAACCCTATCTCACAGAGGGCTGGTTAGAGAAGCCCCGAGAACAGATAGAGGGTGGAAGTTTGAAAACTTTGCATAACAAACAGAAGCTTTACCTACCGGAGAATCAACATGAACCAATGCTGATTGACCCTCATGAGGAGGAAGTATCAGATGACCAAATGGACTGTACTTTAATGATTACAGATGATATAACTTCTCTGTGCTGAGCCAGGTGATTCATGAAAGCCATTTGAACTGGCAGTTAAAGAGCACAGGATTTTTCCTTTGTTGTGCAAAGTGACTGTATGATGTGAATACTGTGGAACTTTGGATTTCTGTTGAGAAACTGTTTTGTTCTTTACTTATTTTGTGCCAGAGTGTATGGCCTTTTTGTCCTCAGTTCTTTTGTGTTTAAATCCGCCCGGGAGGGGAAATAAAAATCCTGTCATTGCCTGTACCATTCGCACCACAACTGCTTATTATTGAAAGGGAAAATACTACAATTCCCAGGAAGCAATGCATGCCTAAAGCATTGCTCAACTCATTCAATAAGGGTCCCCAGGCAGTCTAACCCGTACACCTATGCTGCGGGCCGACTACTGGTGACAGTAGCCAGAGACAGATCAAATAAATGGGGGGCATAGGAAGCAGAGGAGGGAAAAAGCAGAAGTGAACCAAACAATGGTGGTGAGCTGAAACGTTAGAGCAGACTGAAGCAGATAGTTGCAGTATGACGTTGCCCAGGCATCTTTGGATGTTTTCTGTGGTTTCTCTGGCTCATTGTGATCACTGCCTAAGGGCCACACCAAAGGGCTCTTTGGCGAGGTCCTCAGGCGCGGGCCCGCCTTGCCGTAGCACTGATGTAAAGGTGTTCTTAGGCACCAATAGGCTGAGGCAGTGCAGGAGGTGTAGAGCAGCCCTTAACTACACTGATTGGGCAGTTCAAATTCTCACAAGCCTTGGTGTAGCGCTATGAGAGTTAAACTCATCCAAATAGGAAGGATTAACTTTAGTGACACTTTTTTATTCTTTCCAACCCAACAGGAAGTTAGAAAGAAATTAAACACAATGGGTCAAAAATATTTGCCTATCTGGGGCAAAATAGTGTTCCAAAAACTTAACAAAATGAGAACAAATTTGGCATAGGGAAAAAAAAACAGGGAAAAGACGCAGAGTTCGAAAATGGGCTGGACTGGACTGGACTAGGAGTTCCGGAGAAATAAATCTCCTCCCAAATTGTCCCAATACATTTCTGTGGGGGGAGATGTTCCAGCAATTTCGGCACAGAAATACAGATACATATACACAAACACAAGTGCATAGTTACACACGCCCACACCCCAGAAATACACAGACACTCATAGACAAACAGACACACATGCTGAGGGGTTGCAAATTATTCTCCATGGCATGCATTGCATGCTTTCCCCAGCATGCAACTTTTGTTGCTGCCACACCCCTATCCCTGGTTCTTATTTAGCAGTTTGAACCCAAGCGGTACTTCCATGAGACAACCACTAGGGGCCAGAGCTGCCATTTAGAACCCAGGTGTTCAATGGAACAGGAGCAACAAGGGATCACACCTGCTCCCCGCTAGACACCAGGAAAACTGCTGGTCAGAGAGGGGAGTGGTGTTATGGAGGCTTTTCTTATATTAAGGATGCCAGGGGTGTTGGAGGCTGGTGGGGCTTGTGCTTATAATGTCGAGGTCATAATAAATTCATTATTGATAGTGTATAGATTCTTACCAACTCTTCTTCAAGAGGTGGTAAGTGCATCTGCACTATCTGCAATGGTGATAGTGCATACTAACTTACCATGCACTCACTGCATGGCACTGTTCAAACTCATAACCTACCTATTCAGCGATTTCTCGCCCCCTTACACGGCAAGCAGTTACTACGTGAATTAGCACATGGTAAGTGTTACACTGTACAGTAACTATTACTGCAGACATGCGCTAACAAATATCGCATGCTAATTCACATGGTAACTGCCTACCGCAGTTTAGAAAACAGGCCCCTTGGTGTCATTTTATTTTATTTTTTTTTTTTTCCAACAGAATGTTTGGAACCATTCAAACCTCTCTAGGTTAGAGATACACACACAGATCTACACAAACACACATGGACACATGCACACACACACAAGAGGATGGGAAAATTATTCCATGAGGCATGATCTATATGCTTTCCCTACTTTACAGTATTTTGAATTTGAGACCAAGAAAGGTCCAGGGGCAGCAAAGGCTTCCCGCTCTGAAATCATTTGTCTATCCTAGCACTAAAGTGAAGACACCAAGTGAAAGACCACTTGATAGACCAAGGAGATTCAAGGCTCTGGATGTGGGACTTCCCATGCCTGATATACTGAGTGAACCTATCGATGTCTAATTCAGTCTTGGCACTACTGGACTTCTCCTCAAAAAGGGGTGGGTGTCCTCAATAGTTTTCTCAAGATCACTGTCAAAGACTCTGGACTGGTCCTCTGGAGATTGGTATAAAGGTGTTGGGGCCTAAGACAGGCTTCACCTCCAGATGTGGACAGTTTCAAACCTCTTGACCTTTGTAGCCTTGGAATGAAAAGATATGTCAGTGCTTCAAGTTTCTGTTCAAGACTCAGTGACAATTTCCTTTGACTCCTTGTTCGAGTGCTCAGGGTGCTATTAGTTTGAGGAGGGGGGATGAGATTTCTCTTGATTCTTGAGCCTATTCATGGCCCCAAGAGCTGAACAGTTTAAGGGATTTTTCAGTGCAACTTGACCTTAGGCCATTAGCAGTTGGCATGATTCTATGGCGGTTATTTTGAAACCTCTATTCATGCTTTGGACATCTGAAAATGGGCCAGAGATGTCCTAAGCACAGAGACGTCTCCAGAACCATTTTAGAAGCCAGGTCTGTAGACATCCCCAGTGTGAGGACTCCAAGTCTGGATGGGGGCATGATGGACGCGTGGTTGGGGTGTGCCTAGGAAACTGGACATCCCCACCTGATCTCAGAAATATCAAAGATGTCCAGGCACGAACAGGCATCCGAAAAGTGCTAGTTTTCGCTGAAAAACATCCAGAAGGAGAGAGAAGAAAGCACTCCATCATCAGAATACTCAGCACAATTTTCATGATAGCAGCAGTGGGATTTTGTTTTCTTGTTCCTAGCCCACAATTCTAATCATTAGGCTATTCCTAGATATCTAGGTTCTGAAATTCCATTCCAGGGACGTCTATGCAGACGCCCATGCAAACATCCATATCAGGCATGTCCATGTTTGTGAAATAATGTCTGCACCTGGATGTGCCTGCTTTTTTTTTCAGAGGTTCTGGCTTAGATGTCCCTGATTGCACCTGAACATTCTGTCCAAAATTTCCCTCTATAATTCTTGGGTCAAGCCTTTAACACCACCTTTGAAGAACTGGAATTTTGCTCAGTGGGAAGGAAAACATGAAGTCTATAATTCTGGGCCTCAGCATTTTAGGTGACTTTTTTTGTCCAGAAATCACAGCTGAAGGCACTGTAGCCTTGTCCCAAATACTTGTAGCAAATATGAAGGTCAGTAATAGAGGCTGTTTCTCAGATACAGTGAAAAAAAATTAACAAGGCAATATCAAATGAATACATTCTTGGCTTTTCACAAAGAACAGTCTGCATGTGAAAATATTTGTCTTCTAGTCTGCTGGTGTACTTCTGCTGAAGAAAAAAGTGTGGGCCATTTCAGCAAAAACGTAAACAAACAAGTGGGGAAAGCAGGTAGAAATAGCTCATGGAATTCTTTATTTATTTTATTTTATTTAAAAGGATTTATAGCCTGCTTTATCCTTAAATCAAAGCGGTTTCCACTTCAAAAGAATCAAGTTGCATAGTGCTGAGGTGTAGGCATGCAGTGGGCATATAGTATCGCTAGTGTATGTGTACTATAAGTGTATCTTGATTATGAGATGTATTATATACAGACTGAACTATGTACAATGTGTTATATACAATGAGTTATATACAATGAGGAGGAGCAGGGGGTGGGGTTGGTTCGGATAGGGGGAATGGGCATATGGAGGGTGCCGCTGGGGGCAGTGGTGAGCGTTGGCAGGTGCAATTAACTTGAAGGAGGGCTTTGGGTAGGTCATATGATCTTGCCGTAATTCTCTGTGTAGAGTGTAGTCTTGAGTAGTTTTCTGAAGTCTTTAATGTCCACGGTTGATCTTAGTCCATCAGGGAGGGAGTTCCAGAGGGCTGCAGCCGATAGAGACATTGCTCTCCTTGATGTGGTTTGCCTCATTTTGGTGAAGTCTCTGGGGGTTGTGATGGTGTCTGTGGTGCCCTTCCTCCTAGATCTGGTGTTGGAACTGATACTGATGATGGATTGCAGACTGTTCGCTGAGAGGTCATGTTTGATTTTGAAGATGTGCAGTATGGTTTTATATCGGATGCGAGAATTAATTAGGAGCCAGTGGAGAAGGTTCATAATGGGGGGTGATGTGCTTGTGCCTTGCAGAACCAGTTATTATGCAAGCAGCGATGTTCTGCGCCAATTGCAAGGGCCGGAATGTGTGTTTTGGGAGCCCATGGTAAATGTGGTTGCAGTAATCTAGTATGGGTGTGATGAGGGTTTGTCAAACGGAACGGAAATGCTCTTGGTAGAGGATTGGCTTGAGGCGTCTGATGGTTCTCATCTTGAGGTAGGCGTTCCTAGTGGTTTTGCCTATATGGGACTGGAGGTTCAGCTCTCTGTTGAGGGTAACTCCTAGGTATTTTACTTCTGGTTTTATGGGTGTTGAGATGTTGTTCAGTTTGATGTTGGGTGGGGAGATGAAGATGGAGTTTCGTGTTATGAGTAGAGCTTCTGTCTTGTTGTGGTTTATGGTCAGGTTGTTTTGCAGGAACCAGCTTGTCATTTGTTGCAGGCAGTCCACTATTTTTGAGAGGTCTGGGTTGTCAAGGTTGATCGGAATGTATATCATTCTGTCATCTGCGTAGACTATGTATTGAATATTGTGTTTCTTGATTATGGCGCAGATGGGTTGAATGTACAGATTGAATAACAGAACAGAGAGGGCGGAAACTTGCAGTATGCCCTGTTTGGCTATGAATGGTCGGGAGGTGATGGGGCCACTTTTGATTTGTAGCTGTCTGTTTGTGAGGTAGGAGGTGAACCAGTTCATATAGCCCAATTTGTTGAAGTCTTGATAGTAGAGTGCTGTGATCAACTGTGTCAAAGGCTGATGTGATATCGATGAAAATCATAATGACACCTCTCTTGACATTGTCAATAATCTTGATCAGGTTATCAAAGAGGTAGATCAGTAGGGTTGACACTGTGGTTTGGGCGGAACCCGTGTTGATGTGGGTCTAGAGGTGCATAGTTGTCGATGTGGTCTTGGAGCTGATGATGTACGATTTTTTCAATGACTTTAGCCAGGAGGGGTAGGCTTGATATTGGCCTGAAGGCAGCTGGGATTGTCTTTGCCCAGTGGAGAGTTCTTTGGAATGGGGCGGATGGTTGCTAGTTTTAGGGCATTTGGCATTATCCCGAGGGTGAGGGACTTATGCACTATGCAGTGGATGGTTTAGATGAACTCGCCCTTCACTGCTTTAATCCTTGCTACTGGGCATGGGCCTGTTGGAGCGGTGCTAGTGTTGAGCTTGGTGATTAGTTGGGAGAGCTGTTCGGTAGATGGGATGCTGAACTTGTCCCAGCTTTGGTTGGGTGCTGTAGGCTTAGAAAGGGTAGTTGCAGGGAAGAAATTTTGGTCGGCAGGGGTATTTTGTAGAGCAGTGGAGCAGTTGCAAGGGGTAATTTTTGAGGGTGGGATAGTTTGCAAGGTACTGAGGGAGTTGTGAAGGGTATTTTTATGTGTTGGCAGTATTTGGTAATTTGGTAGGGATGTTGCAAGGGAGTATTTGTTGGGGTTGGGGAGGAGTACCCTAATGGGTATTGCAAGGGACCAAGAACCAGAGAAGCCCAGTTCTAATCCCACTATCCCTTCATATGACCTTGGGCAAGCCACTTAACCCCCTATTGCCTAAGGTACAGGGTTAGATGATAAGCCCTCTGTGGATATGAAAACTACCTACTGTACCTGAAAAGAACTTGCCTTGAGCTTCGGAGAAAAGACAAGAGCTAAATCTAGTATATGGAGTGAAGGGGCAATTATTGGGAGGGAGGAGTTTTGGTGGTAGGGGCAGTTTGGAGGGTTGGGAGAGTAGAGAATGGGGTGTAGGAGTTTGAAAGGAGCAATTCCATAGCTGCTGTGTTTCACTGTGTGTAAGTTTCTATGCTACAGAAGCTGGAACTCTTTCACAGAAATACACTGGACTAGTTTTTTTGGGAGGCTTATTTCTCTGGAACCTGCAGTCTGATTTGGCCCATTTTTGAACTCTGTGTGTCTTTTTAACCAGTTTTTCCCACAAGCCAAGTTTCATTCCATTCTGCTAAACTTTTAGAGTCTTATTCTGCCCCCAGACTGATAGACAAACATTCTCGATCCCTTTTATAAAATTCTTTCCAACTGCATTAGGTTGGAAAGAATTTAAAAAAATGAAACTTCAAGTGGGCAATTCTAGGTGATTTTAGCTATAAGAACCTAATGAAAAGATGATCAGCTTTATCAGTTCTGTGGAACCATAAAAGAAAGAATGTGTTTGATAGACTTGATGGACAAATAGAAACAGAGGTAAACAGCAGGGCTGTGACAGCATGGGAGCTACTGTGCATGGGAACTGAAAGCCTTTTTGCCCTTTTCAGAAACTTCTAGAAAAATCTGGTATGCCATAGAGCATGATTATGTGATCTGTGTATGAAATGCCTGGAAACCTTTGATATACTTTTGTAAGGAAACAAAAAAATATGGTGAAAATACCACCAATGTTTTTATTAAAATGTATATGCCTCAGGGCAAAAGATGCTTTTTGTCTACACCCAAGTCTTAGATGTCCAACATTCAAGGCCACTGGTATGTCTGCTGGTTTACACTTCAGAATTACAAGCTCATACTAAATTTAAACACGCTGTTTTAAGACATTAGATGGAGTCTCTATTGCTATACTCTTTTTGGGGAGATAATAAGATGACTATCGTAAACAAGTATTATCTTTGCAATTCAAAAGAAACACACAGGCACTAGGTTTCAATGTCAGCTAATTCTCAATGTTAGCTACATTATTTATATGAAAGTGAACTGGTGGGATCACTTATACACAACCTAACTTTGCAATTGGTACTAAACATAAGCTGGTCTTCAGTGATTTCAAGCCTTGAATTTCAAAGTTTGCCCATGGCTATTAAAGTAGAAAATTAAAATCCTAGGATTTTTTTAACAAAATTTCTTTAGACCTGGATGCTTTTCGTAACAGTAAGAAGCGTAAAACCCATTATAAAAAATATTCATAAACAGACAGTTACAAAGAAGCACCAATGTTTCTGTAAATGTTTTATAATGGAAGCACATTTTTAGGCACGTTAAATTATACTATAAGCAAGCAATATGTCATGAATGAGAGTGGGCAGTATACCATTCCACAGTGTATATAAGTTGCTGGTTATCCACAATCCAGAAAGCCTTATTATACAGCCCAGGAATAGTTTATTGCCTCTATCAGTTAAATTAAAATTCAACAAATCATATATTTTTTAAATTAAATATTAACTTTATTATTTGTCTTTAAGGAAAGTCATCCAAGGATGTGATGGTTGCATGTTCATTTTGTCTTTTACATGCAGTTAATACTGAAATAAACTAGCTTTTTCTATTTTAATCTCTATAGCAGGTCCAGAGAAAAAGGATTTATTACCAAAAGACCAGCAGCGGCAGTAAGGAACTGAAGCTGTACTACAAAAGGTACTATCTCTCTGTGCTGTTTTGACATCTTTAATTTCTGGTCCTGTCATGATCAATTATAGGATAATTTCTCTAGGCACATTTGGCATAAACAATTGAATAATATCATTGGAATCTCATTCTTACAATGCTATGAGTTCTTACTAGAATGGGGGCTGAAGCATCTCCCATGTTGCTTTAGGGGGCAACTTTAAATAGTTTGCAGTAGTCTGTGAGCACAAAACACTCCTGCTGGCCTGTAAGGTACTTTTCCTTTAAATATTCACGTCAGCAAAACCTACAAGTACAGAATTACTTGTAGACTTTATACATTTAAAGGGTAGGGTGGTTATGTATGACTCAAGGTAAGAGGGTCACATTCTCCAGAGCTGGGCATTGTTGTGACTCTGAAGTTAGCAGGATGGGGTCCCTTGCACATGCAGCTGCAGCATTTGTGTCCTACCTCCTACAGTCCTAGCCGCAGCACTGTCTCTCTGCAGGGGTTTGTTCCACTGATTTGCATGCCCCGCCCCCTTGTACTTTAGCCCATATCTCTGCTTTGAGCAGCAGGGTGCACATACTCCCCCCGCTCAGCCTTCTCTGTTCTTTGCTGGCCACCGGCACTATACTCTGTTGGTGAGGTGGAAGGCCATGTATTTTTGTCTGTTCCCTCCGCTAGGGTTTGGTGGGCCATGTCCACCAATTGCACTGCTCTTGCTCCTTTCTCAGACACTGTATGGCACTAACTCCATTTACATTGGCATGCCCCAGGGGTCCCATATACAGCCTATCTGCTGTCATGTCCCTCTAGTTCCATGGCATATTACTACATGCCTGAATGTGTCCTCTCACATCCTGCAAGCATCAGCAAGGTGCTCTCAACCCTCTATACAGCACAGTGCTGTGACCCCAGTGATGTATACTTTTCAAGGGGAGGGGGGAAGCATTGGTGTTAGCATGCAAGTGTGGAGGGCAAGTAGCGCGTGCCTTCACAGTCTGCATGTGCACCCATCCTGCCTATGTAACTATCACAGAGACAGCTACCAAAAAGCTTCCATCAAAGCCAGGGACCAGAAGGAAGCTCAAGTAGGCTTGAAAAGTACAGTGGAGTCCTGAATAAATTTAGAGGATTTCTCTCTTCTCGGCAAGTAAAATGCTCTCTCTAAACACAAATTAGAACTGGACACTGTATTCACGATTTTGGAATATGTATTCAGTACAGCAATAATTAAAATCTAGAAAAACAGATTAATTTAGCTTTTGAACAAGCAGCTAAAAAATAAAGGAAAGACTGATGTGACTAAGAGAGAGAAATGGAAATTTGCCCCACTCCTGAAACTTTCCTTTCTCTTACAATATTAACCACACACAATGCAGAGTGACGGGAGAGATTAAAGGCAATGACCTTTAACCTTTCCCGGCATTTGTGGCTTCACAGAAACAGCTGCCAGCATGAGGGAAAAGGCTCTTCACACTGGCGGCTGTGCAGAGGGAGCCGGAGCCGCGCGTGGGCTTCCCCAGCTCTCTCTGAAGCCCCTTAGACAGCCACAGGGCTGTTCAGAGGAGGGGGGGCTAGGACTGGATGGGCTGTGGAGGGGGGAAAATTGACTGCAAATGGTCTGTGATGGGGGGGGGGCTAGGACTGTAAATGGGCTGTGATTGGGGGGAGGCTGGGAATGCAAATGGGCTGTGATAGGAGGGCTAGCATTGGATATGGGCTGATGAAGAGCAGGAATAGGACTGGAAGTGGGCTGACGAGGGGGCTAGGATTGGAAACTGGCTGATGGGGGGCTGGAATGGAACTGGAAAAGCATATGGTGGGCTCGGAATGGAAATGGGCTGATGGGGAACTGGAATAGGACTAGAAATGGGCTGATGGGGGGAGCTTGGACTGCAAATGGGTGATGGGCTGGAATAGGACTGGAAATGGGGTGATGAGCTGGAAATGGGGTGATGAGCTGGAATAGGACTGGAAATGGCTGATGGAGGAATAGGACTGGAAGTGGGCTGATGGGAGTTGGAATAGGGCTGGAAGCGGGCTGATGGGGGGAGTAGGGCTGGAAGCGGGCTGATGGGGGAATAGGGCTGGAAATGGGCTGATGGGGGGTGCTAGGATTGGAAATGGGCTGATGGGGGAGCTTGGAGTGGAAATGGGCTGATGGGGGAGCTTGGAGTGGAAATGGGCTGATGGGGGGCTGGAATGGAACTGGAAAAGAGCATATGGGGGGATAGGACTGAAAATGGGCTGATGTGGCGGCATGGGAGAATGGGACTAGAAGGGAGCAGATGCTGGGTGGGTCTAGAACTATAAGGGAGCTGATTTTGGGGGAGAACTAGAAGAGGATGGGGAATGAGAATGGAGAGGGGAAAAGATATTTTGTGTGGGAGGGAAGAAAAGTCTACAATGGGCCGGGTATTAAGAGAGTAAGTGGGGACTGAGAATGGAAGGGTGAAATTTGAGTGGATGATAAAGGAATAAGGAAAGAAAAGGGGGAAAGAGCAAAAGGGAAACGATCAGTATGTTAAAGCAGATATAGAGAGAGAATGGAAAAAATCTAAACGAGAAGAAAGGACAAATGGATAGCTTGCAGAAGAAACCAGAAGAAAGTGACTGGAGCAATTGCAACTGAAAAATAAAATGCCGAAACAGAAGGTATAAAAATACTTTTTATTTTGAATTTATTAACTGGAATACGTCTGGTCTGGGAAGTGTGTATTGCTAACATCTTTGCGTTTTTGTTTAGTGCAAGAGGAAATTACTTTATAGTTTTATTTCTCCAGTGTTGTACATTTCATGTTTGGCTTTTGGGGTTCCCAGTTTAATTATTATCTTTCTATTTCTAAATTGTGATCCCTTATTTATTTATTTATTTACAATTTCTTCTATACCGCACTATTCTTTATCAGCGCGGTTTACATGGAACATAACAATCAGACGGGTACATAAGTCTGAGTTTACAATTAACAGGAAAGCCAACTTGGATAACTAAAGATAACTATTTACAAAAAACAGTGTCATAGAAAAACAAAGAGTGAGATTTACTAGTCAAGGACCTCTTGCATGGTGTGGTCCTCTGGCTGACAAGGTGTGTTGGAACAGTTGTAAGAGATTGAGTGGGAATGTGATTCATTGCTCTCTAGGAAGTATTTGAGGAAAAGGAAGTGTTTAAGGGCCTTCCTAAACTGGATTAGGTTGTTGGTTGACCTGATGTTTGTTGGTAAGGAGTTCCAGAGTCTTGGGGCGCAGAGACTGAATGCCCTGTTTGCAGTTGCCGAGGTGCATCTTGTTAATTCTCTTGGCAATGTTAGCATATTTACTGCTGTGGATCTTCTTGGTCTATTAGGGGCTGCTGTTTGGATATGGTCAGATAGTGAAGAGGAGGAGAGATTATTGACCGCTTTGAATGTCAGCAGCGCTGTCTTGAAGAAGATCCTCGCATGTATAGGAAGCCAGTGTAACTGCATTAGAAGGGGAGTCACATGGTCTCTCTTAGATGAACCATGAAGAACCCTCGCTGCACTATTCATGGCGAGCTGTAAGGGGTTCAAAGTGGATTGGGGGAGACCTTGTAATATGTTATTGGCGTAATCAAAATGTGGTATTATCAGGGCCTGGTAAATTGTCCGAAAATCTTCCAGTTCAAGCAAGGGGCGTAGATGTCTGAGTGAACGGATCTTGAAATAGATTGCTCTTACAGTGTTCGCTATGTGTGCCTTCATGTCAAGGTTTTGATCTAGTGTAACTCCCAGGTAACGAATTGTGGGTTTTGCTTGTAGATCGGCTTCTTTCACCTTCAAGTATTGGGGTGGGCTGAAGAACTTGTTCTTTGTGTGGTGATGGTTTATGTTGTGCATGTCTAACCAAGCTGAGGTATTCTGTTCATGTAGATTCTATCTGACAGTCCCACTTGTTCTCTTTCCCCCAGTGAGATGCATTGGTATTCTCTGAGATGTATTGGTTTAATATCTGCAGTGTTGCCTTTTCATAGGTAGGGTTTGATGCTTTGTGAGTCCTGGTAGTGCGGTTATGATATGGTGGATTTGCTATGGGTTCTACTGTAAATGGTCAGTGTTTATAGTACTTCCTAATGGGCCTGGCTGTTGTCACTGCAATATAGTAATGTAGAAATCTGTTAGTCTTTCTTTATCCAGACACTCATTAAGAGGCACGTTTACTAAAAGAGAGGTTCACCTCTCTGGAATGAATAGTTGTGAATGCCAATATAAGTGGTAAGGTAAAGGGTTTTATTCCCATACAGCACAAAAGGTTTCCAAATGAAAGCAAACAGGTTTCACCTTATTCTGGATTATCACCAAACATTTACAAAGTCCAAACTGTTATACGTGTTTCACAGTTCTTGTTACTTAGGCAGGTTGAAAGCAAACAAACAGGTCAAATAAATCAAAGTCAAAGCTTCTTCTTTTCAGCTTAAGCAAACAGTGTTTTCAAGTATGTCCTAGCCACTGTACTTCAGGTAGGGATTCCACACTCCCTGCAATACATAGTGTGCAGTCCATAGGACATTCAGACTGGGCTAATTCAGGTTCCACAAAGTCCAATTGCATAGCCTCTGGCTCTGCTACGTTAATTGCTAAACCTGGGTTTCCTTTCGGTAGGTCTGGCAATACATCAGTGGTTCTCTCCAGGCCTTGCCAGCCCTGCTCTGCTTGTTCTGGCAAACAGGTAATGTGCTCTTTGGCTAGTACTTTCTGTACAGGTTTCCACACCTTCTGCCAACTAGGTTTGCTATAGCCACGGCTCCCTGACTTCCAGGCGTCTCTAAGACCTGGCTCAGATCTAGGAAAGGAATTGTATCTGTACCTTGGCTCTCTGAGCTGTGGATCTCCAGTGTATCATCTGCAAGACGCTCTCCTGCTTTCTCTGTCTCCTCTGAAGACCTCTCTCTGGGGCTCTCCAATATGAGACTGTCCTTCCTGGAACTTGTATTTTCCCTGTTAGGACTTCCAGTTCAGCTGCCTTTCCTTTTGTAATTGGAGCCTTCTGCTTTCTCTCTCCTCAGTATCAGTAGGAGCTCTCCTCCTCTCTACAGCAGCAACGCTTTCTGCTTCTCTCCCTGGAATACTTCTCTTCGGAAGACTTCCCCCTCTGAAGACTTCTTTCCTGAGGACTTCCCTCCAGGGGACTTCCCTCTCTCCTAATTGGGGACTGCTTATAAGAGCGTTCCTCAGCTAAAGTTCCTGGCATTCTAAACAGGTGTGTTTGATTACTCTTTGAATTAGGCTTTGCCTCCTCTACTCTAGGGTGTGTCAACTTTCCTTGTGAGAGTCCTTGCTTGCTCCCTCTAGCTGCACTTCTATCTAACTGCACTCTACACATATCTGATTCTTTAACAGAATCAGTGTTTTTTTCTAACTCCATAGGCTCAGTGGTGTCAGCTTCATCACAGCACGCACCCTGTATGCCACAATAGGACATTCAAACCCCATCTAGAGCATGTATATAGCTACCTAAAAGCTGTAAAATACCTTAACCCAGATCTTGTATATAGTTCCCCCAGTTAATCCAAGTTGAATGACCTTGTTTTCTGTACGTCCAGCACGGGCGTTCACCTGTGTCTGAACAAAGCTGATGTTATCTGTAAACCGAGCTGATACCAAAGAGCGCGGTATAGAAAATAAATAAATAAATAAAAACATAAAAATAAGACTTCCGTCTTTCTGCAGTTAATCATAAGGTTATATGTAGAGAGCCGATCTTAGACTGCGTTGAAGCATTCTATAATTATGAAAAAGTCAGGGCTGTCTATGGAGAATGGGGTGTAGAGTAAGAAGTCATCGGCATAGATGTGGTAGAGAATATTGAAGGACTGTATTATTACACAGATTGGCTGTATATAGATGTTGAAGAGAAGGGATGAGAGAGATGAGCCTTGAGTTTGCTGGAATGTGCTCGATGATTACGTTTCTATGCGTACCGGTTGCTGGCAACCTTTCAAGTAGGATCTACACCAGGTGAAGGCTGTGTTTTGAATCCTTTTTTGTTGCAAGTGGTCGAGTAGAAGACTATGACTGACTGTATCAAAAGCAGAGGCAATATCCATGAATATTAAGATGAATCCTTGCCTCTTCTTATCTATACTGGTGTAGAGTCTATCCAGGAGAGTCGCTAGAAGGGTTTTAACACCATGCTGCTGACAGAACCCATGCTGCTGTGGGTCGAGAGGGGCATGGGAGTTGATGTGGTCCTGGATTTGTTGCTGGACGATTTTTTCTAATATCTTGGTCAGGAAGGGGAGACTGGATATAGGTCTGTATGAGTTGATGTCAGAGGGATCTAGTTCGTTGTTCTTTAATAGTGGTCTGATAGAGGCGGTTTTCAGGGACAGTGGAAGAATACATGTGGGCAGGGAGAAGTGTATGATTCTGGCAATAGTTGCACTTAGGTCGGTTCTCGCTTGCTTAATCCAGAAAACTGGGCATGGATCAGCTGGGGAAGTGGTGGTATTAATCCTACAAATGATGTTCTCTATTTATCTGCTGCCATTTTCCATATTTTATGTATGACAGAGATTTGGAATGGTTGCGTTCATTGTATGCAAATCTATCTCATGCATATTCATTGGGGATAGCCTGAAGACCTCTCTGGCTTGGTGTGTTGCAAGAACTGGGTTAAGAACCCTTGGGTTACTCCCTTGGAACATGCAATCATGATACCCTGCTGCTAGAATGTCCTTATAATGCGAAAAGGATTACGTCCTCTGCACTCCGAACACCTTTCTGGTATCTGCATGTTTCTATGGTATCTCTCATTCATTTCTCCCTTCCTGTAAAGTAGAAATTGTTATTCTACATTACTCCTTTCCAGCCAATTTTCACTTTTTTAAGGTACATATCATCACTCTAATAAATTCAGGCAGGATTTATATGTTATAAATATCAATACTAACCAACTTAATCTATATCCTGTGAAGCCATGCCTTTGAAGGGCATATTGAAATGTCTGAGGTATATCAGGAAAAAAAACTAGCCGTAAAATACGCATAAGGGTTAAAGATGCTTCTGAAATATCACTTCTGAAAAAGCTAGTTTCATATCCCCACTGCTCAGGCTGGACGAACATTCAGCCAGTCTTCAATGTGTTTTCTTTCTCACTTCTGGCTTTTCAAATACAGAGACTACAGGCAGTGGTCATCCCTTTCCCCATACAGCCCAAAAATGCACAGGAGGCTTGTCTAAAGAGCAATAAAAGGTCAAGAATCACTCCTCATTTCCAGTATCCTTGTATAATACTAGAACCTTTTAGAATAAAGTTTAATAATTATCTCAAAAACATACAAAGTTATCTCACTGGCCTTTTCAAAAGTCCAAATACACAAGGCCCCAGAGTATAAGGCCGCTGTAACATTTTTCCACTGCATTTCTATTTGGTGTTACAGTCCATGCCTGACTAACTTTGGGGAAACTTTGGTACTTGACACTATGACACACTCAGGGGCTTATCACTTTCTATCTCGGCTGCTGCCATCCAAATTACACATGTATATAGTGTTAAGGCCACACAAGGAAGGAAGTCTTCAGCTACTGAGGATGACATAGCAGCAGCGAGTGAAACTCCTGGCAGTTCCTCCGCACAGGTCCCTGGGTAGTTGTACAAAAGACGGAAAATTGCTGGCGCCACTGGGCCTCAGCCCAGGTCACTGCTCCCCCCCAGCTAAACATGCAAAATGTTATGCCATGATAATGGAACATACAGGAGAAGGCGAGGGATGGTACACACATTAATCATCAGACCAACTGCCACCTCATGCTGGGATTCAGGGCAAAAGTTTCTAGAGAGAGTTACTACAGCGAGAAGGAGGGGCAGGCAGCAGAACAACATTAGTCAAATCAAATGTGCTCCTTTACCAGGGTATGGAAAGCTCGTCTAAGAGGTGTCAGAGTGAAGCACAAGAGCTGCAGCTGTACAAGAGGAGGAGGGATTCATAATTTCACACCACGTGAAAAGGGGGATTGCAAATAAAATCTTTACAAGGTTAAGTGCTGAATTTTGAAGGCAGCGATGAATTACAAACTAAAGTCCGTTATTTATTTAGTAACTTTTAGCTTGGGATGAAGTAGAGCCCCTGGCAATATTAAATATAAACTTTTTGAAGGGAAGAGGCACTAAGCTTGTGGTATCTTTATGTCAAATTGGCTTTAAGGAAATAAATCAAATAGATTTTGCTGGCGTGTTTCAAGTATGTGTGCAGTGCTGCACACCATAAAATGAAAAAATAAAATAATAAAACCCACAGGCATGGATGCTAAGATGACAATATTTAACTTCAGTTTGTTTTCCTTTGGGGAAGGTTCAGTTTTTTTACAGTAGATAGAATACATTATATTATCCCACCAAAAATAGAATTAGGTATAAGAAAAACGGGAAAGTTACTGGGCAAGGAATATATCATCACTATCCCTAACAAATACATAAAAGGTGCAAGTCCATGGAGGTAGTGATAGTGGCAAAGATGCAGTAATTAATAGACCCAGGGGTTTAAACATTCATGATTATGTTGACATTTGCATAGCACTGTACAGTAAGCAATGCACAACTACAAGGAGACCCTGCCCCACAGGGCTTGCAATCAAAGGGGCTTATGCAGAAAGCATATATTAGGAGATGGAGAATGCCTGCGTTAAGGCTCGGCACTAAAGCTTAGGCAGGGTTTCTTAACGCACAAGTAAAAGACATAAATAGCTCCCTGATGGAGTGAGCAAACAGAATGTAAGGCATAATGGTGGTCATTCCAGAAATCGAATAAAGGTCTGTACGTGCGCCGGGGATGTTTATCTGCCAAAAACATCTACGAGCGTATTCTGGTACATAGTCCCCGCAGACGTTTTTTCACTAACACAGGGATCTCAGAACATGTCTGGGAGGGGTGGAACAGGGGCGTGGTTAGCTGCGGAGACGTATAAAGCATATTCAGGAAAGGACCTTGTACGGTTTGGGAGATCACCACAGACGTACCGCTATACCTGCGGGAGACATGGAATAAGGCCAGTACATAGAAAATATTCTGCTGTGTTTGTATAAAGGTAGTGACTAGTCTGTTCTAAACTGGTGGACTGCAGTATGGAAAAACACCACAAGATGCATTTATAAAGAACAGAAGTCAGAGGTGTGGGAATCCTGTAAGCTAAAGAGACACTGATAAGCACCCTGAAAGAAATAGTAAGAAGAGCAATAGTGATTATTCTGGCCATGCTGACCGTTGCTGTTTGTGCTAAAGGAGTTAATCTAGGGGACCCTAACAATTCCTGTGTCCTGAAAAATGGGATTGTTGATGTAGGACTAGAATGTGAGTGCATATGAAAAGGAGCCTTGTTTGGGTGAAAAACAGAGCTCTGGGACTCAATGCTATTATGTTATACCAGCTGTTATTTATTTATTTAATTTTATTTACCATGTTTTTCTATATGCCCCTTCCAAAGATCAGGGGCAGTTTACAATAAAATGAACAATTTACATGAAACTGTGTCAAAAATTTAACAAGAACTATTTACAAATTAACTATGTTACATGGTTCACATAAACCAGACTTGTGATTTTTCATTTTCTTGAATGGGCGTTAGCGGTTTATGATTCAATTGATATGATATAGGTAAAGATTAAAGGTTCAGTGTGTATGGAGTTGAGTTTGGTTGGGGCTGTTATTCCCATCAAGGTTTCCATAGTATTCTATGAAAAGGAGAGTTTTGATTTCTTTTCGGAAAGTTTGAAGGTGTTTAATTGAACGAAGTGTGTAAGGGAAGCGTTCCATAGAATGGGGGCTGGGTAAGAGAATGCCCTGTTGCTGGTGATTTGACTTGTCTTGTCTTGCAAATGGACATTGGGACTATAAGAGTGTGCTGTGTGTTTCCTCTTCTGGATCTAGTTTCTGTTGGGAATTGTATTATGGTAGTGAGGAATGATGGAGCAATATTGTTGATTATCTTGGAAGTGGTCATTAAGGTTCTGTATTTTATTCTACTTGGTATTGGTAATCGGGCTTTTAATATAATTCTGGCGGTGACATTCTGTGTCATTTGGAGTACATTTAGATTCTTTTTGGTTATCCCCTGTAACAGGCTGTTACAGTGGTCAAAGGGTTGGAAGGTGATAAGGGCTTGTACTACAGATCTAAAGTCATGTGTGTCAATTAGGGGTCTCAGATGTTGAATGATCCTTAATTTGAAAAATATAGTTTTGGTTGTTTGTTTTATGTGTGCTGACATGCTAAGGGATTTATCAAGTATTACTCACAGATATTTTACTCCTTGTTTCACTGGGAATACGGTGTCATTAATGATGAGTGATTGGGGGAGGGTGAAGTTTTGATTTTGCGAGATAGCATAATTACTCACCTGTAACAGGTAATCTCCGGGAACAGCAGGAATTTAGTCTTCACATATGGGTATCAGTACCAATGGAGCCTGCACGGGAACGCTCCCCAGTGCCCAATAGGAAAGCTTTTGGGAGTATCCCACAGCGCCTGCGTGCTGCCTTCCCGCCTTTCCCAACTGTCCCTCTCCAGTTGAGTTTAAAGCTGAGACAAAAGAAAGAGGGAAAGAGAGAAAGAGAGAGAGATAGAGAGATACAACTCCTATGGGAGGTGGGTGGGTTGTGAAGACTAAATTCCTGCTGTTCCCGGAGATCACCTGTTACAGGTGAGTAACTATGCTATCTCCAGGAACAAGCAGGAATGTAGTCTTCACATATGGGGGACTCCCTAGCTGCAGATGCCAGGGAGAAGGCCCCAGAAGTGGTGTGCCCTTGTGAAAGGTCTCCACTTCCCCCCATGGATCTCTGGCATCCTACCAGGGATGGTGGGTAGGAGCTGATTAAGTATGGAACAGGTGTTAAAGAACAGCCTGACCAAACAAGGCATCCCGGCGGGAGTCCTTGTCTAAGCAGTAATGGGCTGTGAAGATATGAACCGAAGCTCAAGTAGCTGCTCGACAGATGTCGTCGATAGACACAGAGTGAAGTTGAGCCATAGAGGCTGCCATGGCTCTCACATTGTGAACTGTGACATGGACTTCAAGAGGAAGGTTTTTTCTCTCATAGGCAAAAGATACACACTGTGCAATCCAGCTGGACAGTGTTCTTTTGGAGACTGAAAGTCCCAAATGACTAGGATCAAAAGCAACAAAGAGTTGAGAGGACTTTCTATGTTGCTGTGCCCTTTGCAAGTAAAAGGCCAAAGCTCTTCTACAGTCCAAAGTATGAAAATTCCTTTCTGCATTTGAGGCATGAGGCCTTGGAAAGAATACAGGAAGGTAAACCGCTTGGTTTAAATGAAAAGGCGACACCACCTTTGGCATAAAGTGTGGATGAATCCTAAGGACTACCTTATCATGATGGAACCTTGTATAAGGAGGATCAGTCACCAACGCTTTGCAATTCACTGATGCGATGTGCTGATGTGATTGCAATAAGAAAGATGACATTCCAGGAAAGGAATTTCAAAGAGGTAGTGGCTAATGGTTCAAAGGGCGGTTTCATGAGCTGCCCAAGAACCAGATTTAAGTCCCATGCCACCAGTGGTGGCTTAATGGGAGGCTTAGTCAAAAGAAGGCCTCTCACAAATCTCGCTATGACCGGATGAGAGGAAATAAGTTGTCCATTTAGAGGCTTGAAAGAAGCTGCAATAGCACTCAAATGGACTCTCACTGAATTGGTCTTAAGCCCTACATTTGATAAATGAAGGAGATACTCCAGTAATGATTCCAGAGGTATTGCAATAGGGTTAAAACCCTTCTGCGAGCACCATATGGTAAACCTTTTCCACTTAAATGCATAAGAGCGTCTTGTGGAAGGCTTCCGGGAAGCATAAAGGATATCCTTTACCTGCTGGGAAAGGTTAAGACCGTGAAGTTCTAGGCTTTCAGCAACCAGGCCCTGAGATGCAGAGACTGGGGATTGGGATGCCACAGCATCCCGTCCTCTTGAAAAAGGAGATCTGGAGCCGATCCTAACTCCAGAGGCAGAGCTTGAGAGAGATGTAGGAGCAGAGGGTACCACATTTGCCATGGCCAACGTCGAGCTATGAGGATCATATGACCTCTGTCTCTCTGAAGCTTGAAGAGGGTTTTGGGAATTAGGGGAATGGGTGGAAAGGCATACAGGAAGTCATGACCCCAATGGAGGAGGAAAGCATCCCTGGCCTGACAACCCTGAGCCGGAATTCTGGAACAGAACCGGGGAAGTTTGGCATTCAGTGGACTTGCAAAGAGGTCTATGTCCGGGGTTCCCCAAATTTGAAAAATTTTGGCCATCTGGTCTGCATGGAGAGACCATTCGTGTGGAAGCAGAACTTGACTGAGTCTGTCTGCCCAAGAGTTTTGAATGCCTGGAAGATACACCGCAAGGAGATGAATCTGATGCTCTCTGGTGAGGGCCCATAGTCGCAAAGCTTCGTTGCAGGGCGACAGAGAGCCTGTTCCGCCCTGCTTGTTCACACAGAACATGGCTACTTGATTGTCCGTTTGAACTAGGACTGTCTTGTAGCTGAGCTGGGTGTGGAATACTCAAAGAGCAAGGAAGATTGCTCTGAGTTCCAGGAGATTGCTATGGAGATAGGCCTCCTGTGGAGTCCAGGTACCCTGGGTAGAGAGGCCTTGCAGGTGAGCTCCCCAACCCACCTGTGAAGCATCTATTGTTAGAGTGGCTTGGGGTGGGGGTTGCTGAAAAGGAGACCCCACCAGAAGGTTTTGGGGTGACTGCCACCATTGGAGGGACAAAATAAGGCGATCTGAGTTTGCTATTTTTTTTTTTAAATTTATTTATTTATAATCATTTTACATTATAAATCAAGAAAGTTCACAGAACAATCTTGAAAGAAAAAGTACAGATACAATCAGGAACAATCATAGCAGATTAATTATAACAAGAAAATTTTTCAAAAATCAATGCATCTGTTCACCCTAGCCCACAATATAAGAGGGGAGAATTGCTATTTTGTCTGACAGGCAACCTGACTCCTGAGTCCACTGAGTGGATAAAGTCCACTGGGCTGCCCTCATATGGAGGTGAGCATAAGGATCCACATGCACGGTGGATGCCATGTGTCCTAGCAACTGTAACATTTCCCGAGCAGTGAGGTTTTAGTACTGCTTGGGAAGCTAACTGCACAATGCGAAGGCAGCGGGGCTGTGGAAAGAAGGCCCTTGTCTGTCTGGTATCCAGCAGAGCTCCTATAAACTCTAGGGATTGAGTGGAAGCAAGGTTGGACTTTGGGATGTTTATGACAAGTCCCAAATACTGAAGGATGCGCATTGTGCGAGAGAGTGCAAACCTGGCCTCTGGCTCTGAAGGGGCTCGAATGAGCCAGTCGTCTAAGTAAGGGAAGACGAATATTCCTAGGGTGCGAAGAAATGCTGCCACCACAGTCATGCATTTTGTGAACACCCTTGGTGCAGAGGCCAGGCCAAAAGGAAGAACCCTGTATTGGTAGTGCGTCCCTTGAAACAGAAAGCGAAGGAACATTCGGTGAATTGGATGGATGAGAACATGCATGTACGCATCCTTGAGATCTAGAGAACAAAGCCAATCCTGACTCTGAAGGTATGGCAGCAGAGTTCCTAGAGAAATCATTTTGAACTTCTCTTTGAAAAGGAATTTGTTGAATTCTCTGAGGCCTAAAATGGGTCTGTGTCCTCCTGTTTTCTTTGGAATAAGGAAATAGGGGGCGTAAAACCCTGTACCCCATTGGGGAATGGGTACCTCTTCTATTGCCCCTTGAGCAAGGAGCACAGTGACCTAACTGGTTGTTGAGAGAGGTCTGAGAATTGAACTGTCTTACCATTGTAGGAGGGGGCATGCTGAAATGAAGCTTGTACCCCTCTCTTACAATAGACAGAGTCCAATTTTCTGCTGTTATCCGACCCCCATCTGGGGGCAAAATGACATAACCTTCCTGGGATGGTGGAGGGTTCTGTGCCATTCAGGGCCAGGAAGGCAAAGTTCTCTAGATAGGAGTCAAAGCCCCTGTGGAGGCTGAGTCTGCTGAGCTGGTTGAGGCTTAGCTGCTTTTGGCTTCCTTTGCCTAGGTTGTTGCTGCTGTCCCTTTTGGGCAGACTGACCTAAACGATGTCCCTACTGGGTATAGGAGGGATAAAACGTTTTCTTCTTGCTGAAGAATGGTTTCTTAGAGGATCTTTTCCTCGCAGGATCAGCAGTAGATTTAGACAATCTATCCAAAGTGATATTGTCAGGATCTATCTCATTAGCTTTTTCCTGCCAATTCTTGCCAAAGAGATTCTCTCCTGTGCAAGGTAGATTCCCTAGTTTGTCCTGTACCCAAATTTCCAAGTCAGATGCCTGGAGCCAGGCAATCCTACGTGCACCTATGGCAATGGCAGAGGTTCTGCTTATGCATTCAAAGCAGTCAAAGGCTGCACGATTCACAAACTTGGAAACATCCTGAGCATGTTTGACAAGAGCGAGATAATCTTGCCTTTTATCATCAGGAAGGAGAGGGCTCATAAGCTCTAAATCTCCTGTGACCTCTTTAAGGAACATTCCCATATACAAGATATAGGAACTGATCCTAGCAGAAAGCATGGAAGCCTGGAAGGATCGACGTCCAAAGGCGTCGAGTCCTACACTCACATCCTGGAGGATTAGATGCATGCCTTTTTGCACTCTTTATCCGTCTCATGGTTGATTCCACCACCATGGAATGGTGTGGTAATTGAGTCTTCTGAAACCCAGGACAAGGAGGAACTCGAAACATGGTGTCAAGTCTTCGAGAGTGAGGAGATGTGGTTAGAGGTGTTTCCCACATCCTTAACATAAGCTCATGCAAGATATCATGAATAGGTAAGGTAGCTGCCTCCTTGGGAGCTTTAGGGTATTGTAGGATTTCTAATTCCTTTGCCCTAGGCTCTTTTTCAGGAGCCACTGTGATGGAAAGACCTCGGGCCATATCTCGGATAAAATCCTGAAAGGACATATCCTCTGGTGGGGACATCCTACGCTGAGGAGAAGAGGAATCCTCAGGAAGAATTACTCTGGTATCGGCAGAGCTTTCAGAGTCTTCACACTCATCCGAGGATTTAAAGTATCTCCGATCCGGGTGATCGTGCAAGGCACGGTACCAATCGAAGTCGGCATCGGAGTGGTCCGGTACTGACTTTTCAATGCCGGATAGAGACGCATGACTCAGTCCCGGTAGAATACCTGCCGATGTCGATGCAGTTGGTGCCGGTACCGGTTGAATTGTCTGAAGCAGTTTCAGGAGCATCGAGGCCGTGAGAAGAGCCGCCAGACTGCGTTCAATAGCCAAGAATCTCTGGTCTATTGACACTGCCGATGCTTGGGTATCGGTGCTGGATGAAGCGGCCGGAACCCCAGAGCATGGCACCAGTAGTTCTGCCGAGATTGAAGCCTCGAGAACATCCTGGAGCCCCGTTATTGCTTTGGAAGCCGAAGCCTCCCGCCGGGGCAATTTTGCCGGTGAAAGTCCCTCAAGGGCAATGCCAGAGGCATCTCGATGTTTAGAAGGAGATCTACCCTTTGAGGACTGGTTAGATTTCTGTTTAGTTACCTGAGATCCATGGGAGGAAGACGAAGCCCTGGAAGATGTTGATGCCACGGAGGCTGCATCGGAGGGAAAAAGGGTGCTAGGTTTAGCAGCTCGGTTTTGCCGGCCCCTTTTCAACATCATCCCACAGGCAACACACTCTGAAATAGAGTGGTCAGGACCTAAACATTTGAGGCACCACTCATGGGTGTCGGTGACGGAGATGGTACCACTACACTTAGAACACTTTTTAAAACCCGAAGCGGGTTTTTCCATTCTGAGGGAAAAAGTTGGGCCTAGTGCCCAAAATGGCGCGTGGCACCTGAGGAGAAAATTACTGGAAAAGACTTCAGAAAGAAAGGTTGTTTTTTTGTTTAAAAAGGAAAGAAGAACCGGCAGTACCGGTGTAGCGTTGAGGGAAAACAGACTCGACCACAAAAAAGAATAAGGGAGGAATTTTTTCTGCGGTACAGGATGTGCGACCTGTCGGCTCCGCAGAAAACGAAGAACTGGAGAGGGATAGTTGGGAAAGGCGGGAAGGCAGCACGCAGGCGCTGTGGGATGCTCCCAAAAGCTTTCCTATTGGACGCTGGGGAGCGTTCCCGCGCAGGCTCCGTTGGTACCGATGATACCCATATGTGAAGACCACATTCCTGCTTGTTCCTGGAGATATATAATACTTCAGTTTTCTTAAAGTTAATGTTGAGGTTATTAGTGTTCAGTCAATTCTCTGCTTCTTTGATGCAGACTGACAGGTTGTGATGGGTGGGATTTGTTGTATCTATAGGGAGGTATAACATGATATCATCTGCGTATATATGATATCTTATCTTGTATTTTGTGAATATGTTGCTGATGGGTTGTAGGTATAGATTGAATAGTAGGGCTGAGAGGGCGGATCCTTGAGGTATTCCCTGTTCCTGTGTGAAGGTGGAGGATGTCTCTTGCCCTACTTGTACTTGTTGCGTCCTATTGGAGATGTAAGATTTAAATCATTGAAAAATTGTTCCCCTTATTCCAATTTGAGCTAATCTTGAGAGAAGGATGTTGTGGTTGACATTGTCAAATGCTGAAGAGATGTCTAAGAAGAGAAGAATGAGCACCTATTTTGTGTCATTCATTCCACGAACGAGTGTATCAAATAGGGCTAGTAACAGTGTTTCCACACCATGGAATGGATGGAAACCATACTGGTGGACATCTAGCAGGTCATTTAGGTCAATAAAGTCTTGGAGTTGTAAATGGACATCCTTCTCAATTACTTTGGATACAAATGGAATTCTTGCTATAAGCCTATAGGAACTAGGGTCGTCTTTGTTGAGGGTTTTGTTCTTTAGGATTGGCCTGATGGTGGAGAACTTAAGGTCTTTTAGCATGATTCCTTGGAGAAGGGATTGGTTAACTATGGTTACATGATGCAAGGTTCCACATTAGGTACCACCACCCAGGAAAAAGATTTAGGAGTCATCATAGATAACATGCTGAAATCCTCCGCCCACGGTTGCCAAGAGAGCAAATAGAATGCTAGGTATCATAAGGAAAGGAACGGAGAATAAAAAAAAGGATATTATAATGCCTCTGTATTGTTCCATGGTGCGACCGCACCTTGAATATTGTGTGCAATTCTAGTTGACATATCTTAAAAATGATATAGCAGAATTAGAAAAGGTACAGAGAAGAGCCACCAAAATGGTAAAGGGGATGGAAGGATACCCCTATGAAGAGAGGCTAAGAAGGTTAGGGCTCTTCAACCAGGAAAAGAGACGGCTGAGGGGAGATATGATAGAGGTCTATAAATTAATGAATGGAGTGGAATGGGTAAACGTAGATCGATTGTTTTCGCCATCACAAAATGGAAAGACTAGGGCACATGCAATGAAGTTACAGTTTAATCCGTTTAAGAGTAATAAGAGAAAATATACCGGAGGATGTAGTAAAATCTGTTAGTGTATTAGGGTTTAAAAAAGGTTTGGACAAGTTCCTGCAGGAAAGATCCATAAATCATTATTAAAGGGAACCTGGGATATCCACTGCTTGCCCTAATACAAGCATTGTGGAATCTGTGTCTTTTAGAGAAGCTGCTAGGTACTTGTGACCTAGATTGGCCACGGTTGGAAACAGGATACTGGGCTTGATGGACCTTTGCTGTAACGTGCATTAATTTTGACAACTGAAGCATGGTAACTGCAAAATCTTAACTGCAAATTTTAATAAATAGGGCCCTTTCTCCTTAGGATGCTTAGACTCTCGAGAGTGGTGTCTGACAGCAACTGTGCTAGTACAGATATGACAGGTGTTGCACCTAGGAGGGGCTGTATCCTATCACACTTATGCACTTGGCAATGAGTAGACCAGTACTGTTAGCTGCTGGAGGCAGATGAGGAATACCCAGAATCAGATGTGATGTGGTCTTGGCTGTGGTGGAAAGCTCTAAATGCCCAACGGGGAGGAAGTGTCTCTGGAAGTCCGATGGATGCATATAAGGCCAAGGTTACAGGGTCAGGCTGGACTGGAGAACAATTAGCAAGGCAACAAAGAGGTAAACAGCAGCAGCTAGTTTATAAATATTCAGTAACAACCTATGTAAATGTCACACTAATATGTCACAGAATTACCACAGGAAGTTGGGAGCCCTGCCACAAAATTGCCTAGCTCTTGTCAAAGAGTCTACTGCTGAAGTGTCACAGAAAATGTGGATGTCTCGCCTCTTCTATACATCATCCATTCCATACTCATGCAACAATAACTGCCTTAACCGCTGAAGAATGATCTCATGAGAGGGGATTTAAGGAAAAACGCATTAGCCTGTGACTAAGATAAAGAGCATTTTCAAGGGCTATTCAGCCATGCTGGCGTGCAGCCAGGGATATTTAAGCGTCCCAGTTCTTCATACACATGTCCTGTTTCTCCAAAGTTGAAGTCTATTTACTCCTACTGGAATTCAGCACACAGTAATTTAAATCTTTTGCCTTTTTTGTGATATTTTTCCTGTATTCTATTTTAAATTAAGTATCAATCAAAAAATATGCTTTGTAAACTTGATAAATAAAGCACACAGAATGTTGCATAATTTAGGCCTTTTGGCACAAAAGTTTGAATTTTGTTTGCAGAATTCCAGCAGGACTAGTCTATTAAATACCTGTTTTCAAATAGCATGTTTTCGTTTCATATCTGTTAGTACAAATTGTGATCAAGAACATTTTGTATTACTGATTGTCTAAAGCAGTGCTTTCTGAACTCTTTTCTGATGGTGACCCCAATTTAGCAGCTGAAAATTCATATGACCCCAATCAGTAACCAAATCAAATTATCGCTCAAATATGTAGATCTCTGTTTTTAAAGTAATTTTCAAATGTTTTCACCACGCCTGAAACACACAGGCTTGGAAGTTATGATGCAGCTTTTGCCACACAGGTGTGATGAGGGCCTTCAAGAGATTACGTAAATTCGAATTGTCTTTTTTAGCCTCAGTCGGTGTGTTGCTGCAACCCCATCTCCTTTTCTTTCTGCAGTGAGTGAGTGAAGCAGCAGTGATTGGGCAGTGAGCAGGAATGCGCAGACGACATACAGCTGACATAGGAAGCACGCACAGAAGGAACTGTTTTATGCCGATGCTACTATGCTGTTCAACCCCTCTATGCTCTCCTTGCCTGTGTGGATACATGGGCCGAGAGACTGAGGACACTGTGTGTAAGTACAGAGGTCGAATGACTAGGGTCAGTGTGTGTGTGCGTTTGTGCAGGGGTCAAAGGAGAGCGTGACAATGTGTATGTGTATGAATTTGTGGATGCAAGGGCCAAGTGACTGAAGGTAGTGTATATGGCGGAGTGGAGTGTCTAGAGCCATTGTGTATGGGGGGGGGCAGAGTAAGGTACAAGTGATTGGAGGCAGTGACTGTGTTTAAGAGGGGAACAGTGACTGGAGGCAGTTTGTGTGGGGGGGGGAGTGACTGAAGGCAGTGTGTGTATATATGTATGCATGTGGAAGCAGAGACAGTGTCTGTGCCCCCTCAAATCACACCCATCCTCCAGACTCATCTTCCACTCCTCAGTTACCACTCTGCCCAGGGTCATATCTCACTAATGTCCCTCTCGATCACGCAACCACCCCACAGACTCACATCTTAGTATTCATATTCATCATCCTGCCCAGGCTCATGCCTCATTCCTCATTCATGCCTCCAAATTCCACTCCTCTCTTACACTCACCTACTCCAGACTCAGTATGATGCCCCAGCTCATGCCCCCCTCAATTACACCCCCCCTCGACTCGCCACCATGCCAAGGCTCATACCCCCTTCAAACACACCCCTAGCTCAGACTCACAACCCTCCCCAGACTTATGCCACATTCATGCCATTCTCAGTCACACCCTCCCCCAAACTCATCTCTCCCTCCACCTCGCAGACTCCCCTCCAGTCTGAATCCCATGGTCCCTCCCCGTTTATTGCAAATGCCTCTTCTCTGCTAGCTCCTCTTCAATGCCATCTGTGCAGCTGGCAGTTAACGGCAAGGAGGCTGCTGCAGGCCCACAGAGGCCGCTCCAGTACTGGCACGGTAGCGGCAGGCAGCAATGACCCAAGAGCAGTGGCAGGACCATAAGAAGATCCCAGAGAAGACGCCAGGGATGGTGACAAGGTCCTAAGAAAACCCCCTCGCAGGACTTCAGTAGCTTTGCATGGAGGCAGCAGTGGCGGAGGAGGGACAAAATAGTATTTGCCAAAATGTAGCGGGGGTTGGGAGTACGCTTCAAGACAGGCTGTTCACTATCCACGCAAGAGCTGTATGGTAGTGCAGGACTTCTCCTTGGCTTAATGGCCACAGCGCTTGCTTTTCTCCTCCTCTAACCCCTCTGTAAATGGCCACAAACCCAAAGGAGGATTTTGCGACCCAGTTTGGTGTCATGGCCCACAGTTTGGGAACCATGGGCCTAAACGAAACAACCACATCTTACATAATTTTCTAAATGTAGAAACGTTGTTGGTAGGCCCAATCTTTTTACAGATGTACTTCCAATGGGTTTATCCACAGAAGTTACAAATCTGTTTCCTTTTGTCATTATATTGTACCTCACTTAAAGACAGAATGCATAATAGAGCAGCCAGGGTGGAATGCAAAGTTCTAGTTCGTGAATAAAATACCAGTTTCTGCTTCAAATACCTCTTTATAAAGATCCCTAAAAATAAAAATTAGGATTCTGAAAAAAATCAGAGAGTCCCTGTAAACTATCCAAGGCCAGATGAATACAGCTATATAATAAGATTCTGACGGTCATATGCTATAGATATTAAAAGCCTATATATACATTTGTTTCCTCTGGAGGCCTATACAATACACTCCATGATCAATTCCCGAGGTACCGTTTTTTTGTCTGCAAGCCCCTCCTGATCTAGGCAGGCCTTATGATGCTCTGTCCCTCCTCCCAGATGTGCGAAAGGGTCGGGGGGCCGGGTACCATGGGGCCTGTCTTGAGCGCAAGGGCTTGCAAGCTCCACACTGAATCTTGCAAATGCATCCTTTGCTGCTGCTATTCCTGGACCAGCCGTTGAAGGAGACAGTAGCACCGGCCCGAATTGAGGCGTGGCAGCGCCAGCAACTCCTCCAATGCCTAGCAGAAGTCATGGCAGCTATCTACATTGCCTGTGCCGAAATACAGATCTGCTGTTAGCTATACTTACAGTTGAGCTCTGGAGTGAAACTTTAGTAGGAATGATTTTATCCTTATATAATAATTATGCTATCTGCTTAAAACAGTGATGTTTTCTGTGGATGACTAAAGAATCTGCAACTTTTTAGTAGTCTATTCTCTAAGAAGGTAAAGTTTATAACTGCACATGCATGTGCAAAATTACACGTATGTTTTTTCTTGTGCACAGACTTCTCCTTTGAAAATACATTAAAGGATATATAAAATTATTATACTAAAAGGATGATCTTAATGAAGTATGTTTGATATTTGATCACGCATAGACCTTTGATGTACCCTGAAGTAGACTGCTTTTATATATACTTTTATATATACCAAAAAGATAACATCCAATAAGGCCTTCTCCCACACTGCCCCCACCCTCTGGCACGCTCTCCCCGATCAACTCAGAGAATTACGCGACCTACAATCATTTAGAAAGAACCTCAAAACACATATATTTACCATACATTTTGGCACACGGGACCAACCCTATACCCCAGTACCAACACAATCATCTGCCCAAGTTACACAACTCAACATAATCTAGGCCACCGTAATCCAAGACACCTTTATTTGTTCATAGTTCCTTTTGTTACTACTATGTTCATAAATTCAGATTGATTGAATATTACTTCTATGTAAACAGTTATTTGTTCTATGTAACATGTACCTGTTTGTACTACTTAAACTTGTTGTTCATTGGAAATCGCGGTACAGAAATTTTTGAAAAATAAATAAATACTTTGACATCTGTAACTGAAATGTGGTAAAATTTTGTAGTTACCGTTCACCTAGTTGCAACAATCAGCACAAGGCAACTGCAATGCCTGTGTGGCCACTGTTGAGGGAGTGGCCAAAATCTGCCCATGCTGTTGCCGCAGAGGACATATCTTTACCGTATGGTAAATGCATTGCCGATAACATGCACACGCTTACCACCTCCTAAAAACGAGGCGATGTGCCGTATGACAGGCCAATACCCTTTTCCTTATTTGGCAGCTTGACCTCCTTGCAGTAATCCTGTAGGGTCAGAATTGCCAGGGATCACTCCTGGCCCCTACTAGCCTCAATAAGAGCTGGAGGGTATTGGGGGACCTGGTGCTCTGCATCAGGAGGGAGGCACCGGGGGTGGGGTAATGTTGCTCTCAGTGTCAGGGAGGTATTGGATCATGCTAAGGGCATCCCCAATAGCATCAATGCACGTACTGCCTCCTGAAGAGTTAATGTGGGAACTAGCATGCGCTGTCAGTGCGTGACTATGCTAGCCATTAATGTGGCGGCTGGACAGCTCACGCAAATCCCTGTGTTAACTGCATTGCATGGAACAGGATGGGGAATGGATTTGGACTGCACATGGAAAGCAGCGTAGGGTAAATGCAGCAGATACACAGACGACTTAATGCCACCTCAGTAGATGATGTTAAGTGTATCTGCATGTCAGTTAATGCTCGCTAAATCTATTTTCTCGCTGTACACAGTAGCTGCGTATCTTTACCATACTTTGTTAAAGGGGCCCATAAGTGTTGATCCTGTAAGCTGCCTTGAGTCTTTAACGAGAATAGGAAACACAGAAATGAAAGATATAATTTTAAAAAAACACAATTTGGAAATATGTCTTCACTTTCAGCTCTACAGGATCAGATTACATTTTAGACTATGGTTAGTTTATGCTACTAGGGTGCATCTTTTGCCACTGGAAATAGAGAAGCAAATGAAAAATACTTAATTGCAAGAGGAGGGTGAAAAGCAGAAGAGATGATCAAAGTCCATCAGTCCAGAAAACTAAAAGGAACTTTTCTTTAATATTTGCCTTTTTTTCAAAGTTCTCTTTCACTTTCTCCTAGGGAGAAAAACAAAGTTATTTTGCTATATAAGATGGTTTCTTTTTCTGCAAGGCACACACAGGCACTGCCCTGAGCAACTGCACATGGGATCCCATAGGGGAGGGGAGTGTGTGTGTGTGTGTGGGGGGGGGGGGGGGGTCAGAGGCACCACAATGTATCTTCTGGCAGTCTGTTCTATTTGGGATTCATCTTTTTTAGTGCCTGTCAACTGTGTGGGGAGCCCTATTGCCTCCATCCAGCTATCTGTAAATCACCCACAGTACTGGGTGATGCTTAAGTACATAATTTAATGAGAAGATCTGCAAACAGCTATAATGTCTGTAACCTGTCTTGTCATCCTGAAAGCTCAAGAGAAAATATGATCACTTGTGGGAGGAGAGGGTTCTTGACTTTTAAAATTCCGATTCCTTGTGGGCCACTGATTCCACAGGAGCAGAGCTGCCAATTCCCTCGCTCTCGCTTTAGGAGGGAGAATCCTTATTTCACAGATGTTAGTATCAATTCAGACTTCTCCTTTACCATTCTCATGCTCCAATACATTTTAGTGAGAAGGTACGAGAAATATCACTTTCCTAATCCTCTTGCAAAATTACGAATGTTGGCATGAAACTACAACTCTGAGACAATCAAAATTTCAGCCATTTTACCTTCACATGAACTTTACTGGTGTCAAGGATTAGAAAGGAGGTGGTATCATTTTTCATTTTTAGTTCAAGGTCTGTGATGGGCCACTGACATCCCAGGAACTGCCCGAGTGTGATATCATGCATCTGCCAAGTCCGCCAGTAGCTCACATGCCCTTTAGTCTGTCTATTGTAGGAAAAGCAAAAGTTCTGAGCGTATAATCTCCTTATGCAAATTTAATATTCTTAACCAAATTCCTCCTCTTTATCTTCCACAGACTGCTATTCAAAATATTTTAAAATACTGAAATGAGTCCAGAGCAAGTGATAATCTTCAAGTTCTGAATGTAACATGAGGATGTGTGAGAGAGAGAGAGATCTAGCTTGTTGAATAGTATTACATATATGGCAGCTCTGCTATCTTTTCATTTATTTGATTTTATATCAGGACGCCTTTGTGAGAAGTCCAAGAAAGGCATCTCAAGCAATGAGGTAGTTTGAAGAAACGAGATGGGATGAATACAATGCATTTGAGTGATCTTTTGGGGGCCTATAAATGTGAATCCCTGGTGCAGATTTCCTTCAACACGTGATATTGTGTTGGATGGATTGTGGATTATATCCCATGAGATTATTTATAAATACGTTTGCTCATACTTTTATGGACTATTTGTGTGCTGATAAAAAAAACATACTGCTATTGGAATCGGTGTAACTGATGACTGTTAAGGAAAAAGAACTATGGGCCGATGATGAAACTACTATGGAGAGACATGAATGAATTGTGACTCAAAAAAACAGTTAATTAAGGGCGATGTTTGGGACCATAAGCGGTTCTTTTGTTGAGTATAGTTCATAAAAACAACATCGCTGCCTAAGTGCTTTTATAAAATAGGCTTCCGGTAAGGCACACATTTATACCTGCTCTGAAGAAGATGTAAATGTCTGCCTGTCCTCTATGCATAATACCTTGCAACACCACCTCCGCTCTGCCCAAAATAGGGAACACCTATATGCAGACTGTATAAAAGTAGGGACATACTTTCCATATGTGTACGTCTTATGTATATATGGTCACTCAAATTTTATAAAGTCTCTTTTCTGAGTACAAAATAGGCTTTACATGCAGAAAAAGCTTTATAAAATTAGCCGCTTACTGTACAGAAAAGCTCTGAGTATCTGACCGAGGACGGCTATACAAGGGACTGGGAAATGGCTGGCTGCAGATGATGCAAGGGAATAAACCAATGAATGCAACAGATCAAGGCGATGAAAACTGACACATCGAGATGGCCAGTAGGAGAGAGAAGACAAAGATGGCTGATCTAGCTTTATTAAAAGTGCTGCTGCCCAGTTTGTTAACTAAGTTTGCATTTACTGGTGCATGTAATCTTCTTCAGATAATATAGATTCCCAGAAATAACATATTTGTTTCCATTAGAATGGAGTTCTGAATGTACCAAGGATTAACACCAGTAAATGTGTACATGGCTTCAACTACATAGCGGTATGGCTCTATCTGTGCATCTATAAGTGCAGGACCAGCTTTCTATACATGGCATGCTATGGAAACATTTTCACTTAAATATTATGCTGTAGAACTTGGACATCATGCCAAAACTGTAAAGATGTGCACAGCTGAAGGCTTCCATATCATATCTGCACAAATGTGAAGTATTTTGATTTAAACATTTATGCATCGTTTGATGGAATCATGTTGTGTTATTTTTTTTAATACTGATGGGCTATCATTTATTTATTTATTTATTTATTTACATTCTCTTATATACCGCGCTATTCTGCATCAGCGCGGTTTACATTGAACAAACCGAAATTACATTGAACAGGGTATTATAACTTGGAGAAAACTATTTTACAGGGAACATGGGCTATGGAGGGTTAAGTGGCTTGCCCAAGACCACAAGGAGCACCTGTGGGACTAAAAACCCCAGTCCTTCCAACCCAAGGTTGCTGCCCTCTAGTGGGATTTGAACCCCCGACCTTCCGGCCTGAAGTACATTGCCCCAACCACTAGGCTACTCCTCCACTCATGCGTCCTATTTTGTTAAACATTCACTGAAAAGTGTTCTGCTTGGTTTTTCTTTTCTCAGTGCACAGGTCTGTAACATACTGACCATTGAAAGGCAGCAACTTATGTGACAAGGATGAGCAAAATCCCCCTGCTTCAAGGGGCTCATAACTGAGACACGAAGGGGCCCTTTTATTACAGCAAACTAAAAGTTTATCTCGGTTGTAAAAATTAGTGCATGATCACTCCAAAGTCTTTGTGTTAACAGCATGTGTGTGTGGGGGGCATCTTGTCATATAGTTAATACAAAGACAATACACGTAGTAAGTGCTGAAAGCATCTGAGATAATGCGGATGCACTTAATACCATCCACGGAAGTGGTGTCCAGTGCTCCACATGAGCAGTTAAAGCATAGTAAGTGACTGCGTGTTAACAGCAAGTCACAGTCCATGTCCACTCTCCCCATTCCTTGCGATGCAGGTGGACAGTAATTTCATAACAAGGTGCCTACATGTCTTTATAAAATACTAGCGTAAGTGGCAGAGATCAGAGCTGAAGTTAAGGCATGGAGATCTATCTACGCCAGCCCTAGAGCTACTGTAAATGCCCACACCTAAAATTTTCTAGTACACACAAACTATAGTATTTTATAATCTAGGTGTGTACCAGTGGTGTAAGTTCCAACGAGAGGCCCCTGAGCAAAATGTTGCTCAAAGGCCCTCATTGTCCTGGTGACACGCCCCCCATGTGGCCCCCCTCGTGCAGTGAACCCCTCCCTGTGTGGGCCCCCCCATGTGGCAGCAGCAATAGTGAACTTACTTTATTATGTTTGCCATGCTTCTCCGCTCTTGTAAGTTTGTCGAAGGCCCGGCGGCTGTTCCCCAGCAGGCAGAAGTCTCGCGGTGCGACTGTTATCATGAAACTTCAGCTGAGTAGGAAACAGCCGCTGGGCCTGATGCAAACTTACAAGAGTGGAGGCAGTGCAGAAAACATGATAAAATAAGTTTGCCGCATTCCCTTACTATCGCTGTATGGGCTCCCTTCCTGTCTGGGCCCCTCCGCATTGCGAAGGCTACTTGGGAGGACTTTATGGCATTGGCATGTACCTGTGCACTCCACCCATTTGCATGTCCATTGCATCATATGAAACTCTGTATTTTTATATGGAGTCACATACGTGCATAATGACTAAGGGCCTAATTTTCAACTGGGCGGTGCTATGCACCGCATTGGCGCATAGCCCGCCCCCTTCCGCCTAACCTGGATTTTCAATGACGGGGTCATATGCGTCCCCGGCATTGAAAATCTGGGTCTCACCGCACAATCTGGAAGCTGCAAGAGCTAGCTGGGTAGCACCAATTTTCAATGCTACCCACTTAGCCCCTGCGCCTGAAAGACAGGCGAGGAAAAACCTTGTCTATCTGTAAGCCGCTAAAGGCTAAGCGGGTGACATTGAAAATGGGTGCTTCCCGGTTAGCCCTTTCCTCCACCCCAGAGCGCCCCTAACAAGCCCTGATGCTAACCGCATAGAATCTGGGCATGTTAGGGACTTATCTGGAATTTTCAAAGGGCACTACCAGCAGAGGTGCCCTTTGAAAATCCCGGATATGGCATTTACACGGGTAACTAGGGCAGTTACCTATATAAATGCTTTTGAAAATCAGAACCTAAAATACTGGCAAAGTAGACACATTGATTTCCATGGGAATTACTGCGTAGCTGTGTGCTAAGGGTTAGCATGCGCTAATTCCCACATTAACAGATTAGTAAAAGGGCCACAATGTACTTACTGTATGTCAGCAGTGACATCATTAGAAAACAAAATGGATCACTTTATGCTAGCTACATTATACATAAAGAAGTACTTTTGTAAACCCCCAGCAGGCAGCACACATGTATCCACTCTGTTCTATAAAGTGACGCACATGAATGCTCCTTTTATAAAATAGTGGCATACTGATGAGCCATATCCTAGGTGCAGCTGCTATGCCGGCCCTAGAGCAGGCATAGCTTGCCATGCCTATACAGGGCGCAGGGACGTGCATATGCCATAGCATTCTAGAACACACATGTGTCCTTTGAGGCTGCGCCCATGCTCAGCTCATGCCCTGCCCCCATGCATGCCCCTACCAAACATACTTGCAATAGGCACTTCGTCGTGCATTTATGGCAGCAACTCACAGGCAGAAGCGCCCATTCACGTTCATAACTCCTGTAAAATAGGGACCCTGTGGTGCCCCTTACAGAATCGGCCTCAAGGAACTACAGAAAATATTAGAAACAGAAAACGGCTTTAGTTTTATGGCACACTTATGCTGGTACCGTTTTTCCCAGCCCATCTGCTTACTGGACAGTCCGAGTTGAAACTGGTTCTCTTTTGCAAAAAGAGCTTTCCCTTGCATGCTGTAACGTTAAAGATGTTCATGTCTTCCCTGATGACACCATCAGAGAGGACAGACATTATGGAGCTGATTCAGACTATTTGTACAGCTGTGCATCTCAGTGATATTAGCTGGCAAATGACACCCTGGTCGAGCAGACTTTTTGACAGCTGTTTCTGATGTAAACTGCCAAGGCAGTACTTCTTTTTAGGGGGTATTTTCTGGGACTGAGTACTGTCACCTTTGTCATTGCCTGCTAAAACTGACTCATAGTCGTCATGTATTAATGAACGAGCCATGTATATGAGTATTGGCACCTTTTCTTGCTAGGAAAAACACACTGTGCAAAGGTAACCATAAATTTGGTTCCTGTGAGGGAGGACGCTTTATCTACCATTGACGTGGTGGTGATTTTCTGCCAGGACACTGGTTGAGAAACCTTTTGTCGCTGATGTAGAACCTTTTTGCTTCATTTTCTTCATTGTTGTAAAGAAAAGGATCACTGATGTAAAGACACAAAAATTGCTAAAGTAAATGGATATGGAAGCAAATGACTAAACCAGATGCAATGGACCATACGTACTAAAAAGGCACATTAGATGCCGAATTCTGGTTTGAACATGGGTTGTCAATGCAGAGCTCTAAAAGTAAACATGCAATTTCACATCAGGGGCAGGGAATGGGCGGGGAGTCTGTCTTGCAGTTAATGTGGGTGCAGTTAATGTGACAGATACTGCAGGACAGTAAGGTGCATCTTCAGAGGTGTAAACTCCATTTGGAGTTCATGGCCACACTGTTACTGCATGGTTGCGACCCTTGTCCTGCATTAATGGTACAACTGTCTTTCCACAAGTCTTGGGAATGCTCCTAACAACTACTGCAGAGGTCTGGCAGCTGTAATGGATTCACTTTTGCTGTTAATGCATATTAATTGCACAACCCTAATGCAGATAAGTCAATAGGGGACCTAAATGTGTGAACAGAAGAGGACATATTCCTTCTTGAAGTTGGGAATTAGTAGTTATCAAACTACTTGTATAACATCCGCCTTACTTCCAGAATCCTGGTAGTATTTCAGATTTTCCCTTCCATAATTTCCATTGGCTCTTCTTAAAACCGACTATTCTTAGGTGTGGTCATTCTCTTTTGGGCTGCAGAACACCTGAATTACATAAATCTCAAACACGAAGTAACATTTTCCGTGCAAAGTAAAAGCTGTCATGAAAAGAGTAATGAAGAAGAATAGCTCATACAGAGAGCTTTAATGATATCCTGCTGCTACTATATGGTACTCACTGATAAGGCCTGCTGCCGGCTTTACAATAGAGAAAGTTTGAGAAAGGTTAAGCATCCAAATACAGGAAGCAGAAATTTTTATACTTCGTCTGCTACATTTCCTTCACTTGCATTTATTCTCTTAGGCTATTTAGTGTCTAGAATGCTATCTTCTGATTCTGATGGATAATACAGTGTAATTGACGGGAATAGTGCTCAGCTCAGTTGTATGTATATGGCAAGCATGCAGGAAAAATAAACTGATTTAAAGAAGTTGGCTGATTTCTCTTTAAAATGTGCTCGATGGCTGTGCATCGCTATGCTAAAGGCCACCAGCTTGATCCCCAAGTCACGTCTTTGGTTCCCTTGGTGTGACGGGGCTGGAAATACCGCTAAGCTGTCATTCAAAGTCCACAGCCCCTGGGATGCGGGAGGGATTTATGGTCATCTTTCAAAAGTGACGCTGGTATCTGGATTTAAGGTTCATGATTGCAGGCTTCTGGAAGAAACCATGGTACATGGCCCCTAGGCCAGGGCCACTGCTGCACTAAACAGATGAGATATGTTTGCAAAGACTGTCAGGAGAAGGGGGATATAAAATAGAGGAAGCATCCATGGGAAATTGTGAATAAAGGACCATGGCATCAGATCTGAACTCTTGATTCTGTCTGGGCTGGAAGTACAAAGGAGCATGAGGAAATCAGCAGGTCAAAGGAAAAGGAAAACAAAGAAAGTGTCTCTTTCTGTTCTACTAAAGAACCTGCTTGAGGAGAAAGAGCAGAGGGTAAAAAAGGCACCAAGGGCATTATCATTAACACTGGCCAATACAGCAAGATGTGGAACTATGGAAGATCAAAGATATGAGAAAGGTTTGCAAAAGGACAGTGATATGATTTGAATCACTGATGACAGATTATATGATTTGTTAATTGCTTTTTTAAATATTGTATCTTAAAATAGCTTATTGTATTGTTAATTTATTATATTGTATTTTTATATTTTTACATTTTTAAACTGCAATCCACTTTACTACATCTGGAATTTTGAAAAGCGGAATATCAAATGAAATAAATCAAATCACATTAGAAACATAGAAACATGACGCAGAAAAAGACCACATGGTCTATCTAGTCTGTCCTTCCATATCAACAACTACAACAGTCCCCTTTTTATCTTTAGAGATCCTCTGTTTATGTCCCATGCTTTTTTAAATTTAATTACTGTCCTCATCTCTTCCACCTCCACTGGGAGACTATTCCATGGATCCACTACTCTTTCTGTAAAGAAATATTTCCGCATATCACTCCTGAATCTATCCCCCTTCACCCTCATCCCATGTCCCCTCGTAGCAGAACTTGCTTTCAATTGAAAGAGGCTCTCTCCCTGAACATTTATGCCACGGAGGTATTTAAACATCTCAATCATATCACCTCTATCCAGCCTTTCCTATTAAGATCCTTAAGTCTGTCCTCATATGCTTTATAATGAAGACCACTAATCATTTTAGTAGCCACCCTCTGCACCGACTCCATCCTGTTCACATCCTTTTGAAAGTGCGGTCTCCAGAATTGCACACTATACTCCAAATGAGGTCGCACCAAAGACTTATACAGAGGCATTATCACCTCCTTTTTTCTGCTAGTCATTCCTCTCCGTATGCACCCAAGCATCCTTCTAGCTTTTGCCGTCGCCTTTTCTACCTGTTTAGCTACTTTAAGATCATCAGACACAACCACGCCTAGGTCCCGCTCTTCTTTAGTGGACAAAAGTACTTCACCCCCTATACTATATTACTCCCTTGGATTGCTGCAGCCCAAATGCATGACCTTAAACATTTTTTAACATTAAATCCCAGCTGCCAAATTCTAGACCATTCTTCAAGCTTAGCTAGATCCTTCCTCATGTTATCTACACCTTCCTGGGTGTCTACTCTATTGCAGATTTTGGTATCATCCGCAAAAAGGCAAATCTTACCCGACAGTCCTTCCGCTACATCACTAACTAAGATGTTAAAAAGAATCGGACCAAGGACAGATCCCTGGGGCACACCACTGGCAACATCCTTCTCCTCAGAGTGAGCTCCATTTACCTGTACTCTTTGTCGCCTCCCACCCAACCAATTTCTAACCCAAGCAGTAACTTTAGGGTCTATCCCTAGGGTGCTCAGTTTGTTTATAAGTCGCCCGTGAGGAACAGTGTCAAATGCTTGGTTTTATATGCATCTCTTTCTTTTTAACTGGTGTTACACCAGTGTCTCTTTCCTAGCAAAAAAGGTGCCAGTACTCCTATTCAGGACACGTCATTAATAGACGAGGACTATGGGAGAATTTTAACAGGCAATGAAAAAGATGCTGGTGTTCAGTACGGCCTCAAAAAAGCCCTGTATTACATACACACAAAGTCTGGCGTCTTGCATTGATAGTTTAATTTTTGTCTACATATTTGTTTTTATTTTATGGTCATTTATCTAGACCTTCACCAAGTACAGAATATGTTCCAAGTGTGTGAATGAGGACAGGCATGCTATTAGCATGGGGTTTCCATTTAGGGCTCTGTAGTAATTCAGCTTTCCCAGTAAGGTTTAAGGTTAAGGTTTAATCATTTGATAAAAACCGCCTTTCTGGAACAATCAAGGCGGTGTACAACAATAAAATACATAAAATACATAAATTACACAAAACGTAAAACATAATACATAAAAACTTTGGCCAAAGCCAGAGAGAAAAAGAAATATACAATCTATAAAGGACAGAAGGCTAAAGTGAAAGAAATACAGTACAGGATACAAAAGGCAGGTAGGTACAGTGGGAGCAGACTCATACAAAAGGGGAGGGGAGATTGAATGCTAGGGAGAAGAAGTGAGTTTTGAGGTTTTGTTTGAAGACTGTAAATTGTGGTTCCAGGCGGAGGGAAGAGGGGAGGGAGTTCCAATGTGCAGGACCGGCAAAATAAAATGCAGAATGACGTGTGAGCTGGAGATGGGCATGGGAAGGGGAGGGGAGGGCGAGACGGTTAAGGTGAAAAGAGCGGGGAGTGTACCGAGGGGAATGGAAGGATAGAAGGTCGGTCAGATAGGATGGAGTACTGGCATGATAGGCCTTGTGAAGCAGGGTCAATAACTTAAACTGAGAACGAAATGAAACTGGCAACCAATGAAGATGAAAAAGTAAGGGAGTGACATGATCTCGAAGAGTGGAGTGTGTGACAAGACGTGCGGCAGTGTTCTGTATTCTTTGAAGCCTAACCATCTGGTTTTTGGGAAGACCGAGAAATAGTGCATTAGAAAAGTCCACCCGTGACATAACTAAGGACAACACCAGTGTAGACAGAGCAGAAGGAGAAAGGAAAGGACGGATTGAGCGGATTTGCCGAAGAAAAAAGAAAGAGGTTTTAGTGATATGGGAAATGTGAGAATGGAAGGAAAGATCTGAATCAAAGTGAACACCTAAATACCGAAATGTAGAGATCAGTGGGACCGGGGAGTTGGAGAAAGAAGGGGCTAGAATAGGGGGGGGGGCACCATGAGTAAACCAAATAGCAAGAGTCTTAGTAAGATTAAGGTGAAGACAATTGGTAGTAAGCCAGCTAGCAACAGAGGAAAGGCAGGAGTTCAGAGGAGTGAGATCAGGGCAGGAAGGAGAAGTGTGATGGAGTAAGAGAATATCATCGGCGTAGAAAAAAGCTGAGATACCTGACTGCTGGATAAGGAGAGCGAGAGGGGCAAGAAAAAGATTGAATAGAAGGGGGGCAAGAACGGAACCCTGCGGAACCCCACAAGGAAGGTGATGTGGATCAGAGGGAGGGAAAGCAGATGTGGAAGGAAGGACTGTGCAAGAGCGAGAGGAGAGAAAGGAGTGAAACCAGTGATGAACAGTGCTACAAAGACTGGCTTCCCGAAGCCAGTGAAGAAGAAGAGAGTGATCGACTAAATCAAACGCTGCTGAAAGGTCTAAGGCAACCGCCACCGAGATATCACCTCGATCGTGAGCTACATGCAGTGCATTAGTGAAAGCCAAAAGAACGGTGTCGACACTATGCCCAGAACGGAAACCTGATTGACGGGGGTGAAGAAAATTGATAGTAGGCATATGGATGTTCTAGGGCTCACTACAATATGGGCTAGGCTCCTCATTGAGTGTTTTTTGGAAGTTAGTGCTATTATGGAATGGCAGATTTGCTCTATAGGTCCTGTGCCGTGTATTTTACTTTTTCTTTTGCTCCTGGTGTAGCATCAACTGTAAGGTGTTGGTGGAGAGTAATGGAATATAGATAGTCTTTGAGATTCGTAGTTTTGTATTCTTAATACTACCTCTCTGAAATTTTAAAATATTTTCTTAGTTCAGATTCGAGGAAATAAATTTTAAGGGAACATCTCAGTTTAATTTTATTTTGTGGCCTAACAGCTTCACTATTGCTGATTTCTGTTTTTTTCCAGTTTTGTTAGGTCCAATCCAGCTTGTGTACCTTGATCTTGAATTCACAGCCACCAGGATTATTTTCCAGTATACAAATATTTATGCAAAAATATTATCCAAATAAGGCCCCTCAATGAGTCTCCACACATGGCCCTGCATCACCCTAGGGCCACCCCTGCTTGGCATAGGTCACAGTGAAAGCCCAGAGAGAAGGGGAAATGGCCATGTTTCTGTGATCCCCATCCACTGATGATGTGACCCGACCGCAAGTTTGGGAACCACTGCTCTAGGCTCCTCCAACTATCCGTTACTGTCAAGCAAGCAGCTGTAGCCATGTAGCGCAATATGAGAGCGCTCCATATCACTTCCTGATCATTGTTTGGCAAGCCTCCATTAAGAAGCAACACACACATATCTAACAATTTCTTCCCCCAATTTCACCACTTTATCCCAAAACATTTTAACTTTCAGGCTGATCTGCCACTTCAGCACTGTGTCGGGCCTTAAAGTGCCCTGCACATGCACACTCATGGCCTGCCACTCCTGCCCCCCTACCCCCAATGCAATTTTCTTGGAGTTCGGGCTAGAGATTGGCCAGAATTGCCAGACATGCATGAGATCATTTCTTACATACCAGCACAGCCAAGTCAGAGACAGCGAACATGGGAAGGTTTTGGACTGCTATAGCAGAAATCCAGGAAAGGAAATTAATGCCAAATAAAATGTCTCCTTCCAGTCCAGACTAATGGGGAGTACCAAAGCTAAATCCCCTCTGGGCAGGCAGATACCACTATAGCCAAAATAGTGGCTCCAAACCAAGCTGCTTCCCGCTCATGGAGTTCCAAGCGATAGTGGCGGGCAAAGGTAGAGAGGGAGGACTAGGTCATCATTCTGCAAATATCCAACAGAGCTACCTGGGCTCTCTCTACTCAAATAGTAGCTCGTGCCCTATTGGAATGGGCTCGGAGGCCAATAGGCACTGGACGGTTCTGGAGGATATAAGCAGAATAAATGGCCTACTTGATCCAGCACGCAATAGTTGCTCTAGAGGCAGTTGTCCACTTATGTGGGCCGGAAACCAGGACAAATATAGTTGGAAAGGCAAAATAAATTAGTAACTTTAAGGTAGTTGTGCAAGACCCTGCTAATATCGAGAGAATGGAATTGCGGGTTACGCCCTGCCCTGTGGTCCTTCGGGAAGGAAAGGAGAATCACTGACTGATTAATATGGAAATCGGACAGGACCTTTGGCAGAAATGAAGGGACAGTCCGAATAGTGACACCTTCTTGGGAAAAGGTGAGAAAGGGATCTAGACAAGAGAGCACCTGTAGCTCTGAGAGGCACCAAGCTGAGGTGACTGCAATGAGGAAACCATCTTAAGAGTCAAATCTTTCAGAGACGCGCCCCGGAGAGGTTCGAAGGGAGATCTTGTGAGGGTGCAGAGAACAAGGGATAAGTCACAAGCTGGAACAACCGGACGAAGGGGTGGTCGCAACATATGGACTCCCCACAAGAAGTGGACCATGTCCAGATGGGAGGGGAGGGGAGGGAATGGCCACGGAGAGGCCCTCTGAAACACGTTAGCACAGCAATATGAACCCTCAATGAGATGGGGGCAAGACCCTCATCAAACCTGTCTTGAAGGAACGAAAGAAGGTCAGGAATGCATGCCCTCCATGGGGATATTACTCTGTGACAATACCAGAAGGTAAAGAGACACCAAACTCTGGCATATGCCCGAGAGGTAGAAGGATGCTGTGCCTATAGAAGAGTAGCTATCATCTGCGGTAAATAACCTTTGTGTGTTAGTTGGCGCTGCTGAACAGCCAAGCCGTAAGCAAGTAAGGAGTGGGGTCATCCATGACAATCGGCCCCTGTCAGAGAATGCCCTTGCGCATGCCAAGAGGCAGGGGAGAGTCTCGCAGCAGGCGAATGAAGTTGGCATACCATGGATGACATTGCCAGTCCGTTGTTATCAGGATGACTTGGCTGGAGTGGCCTTCGATTCGACAGAGGAGTTGACTGATCAAAGGCCATGGCGGAAAGACATATAGGAGCTGAGCTAGGGGCCAAGGCTGGACTAGGGCATCGATCCCCTGAGAATGCTGCTCCCTTCGATGACTGAAGAAGAGTGGTGCCTTGGAATTGGATGCAGTGGCCATCAGATCCAGGAACAGACGTCCTCGCCGGTGCACCACCTTCTGAAATGCCCTGAGCAAGTTCCCACTCGCTGGGATCCAGGACATGACGACTGAGAAAGTCCGCATGCACATTCTCCACATCTGCAAGGTGCTGTGCAGAAAGAGCTCGAAGAGTGCACTCCACCCATGAGAACAGGAGAGCCATTTCCTGGTATACTCTGGGACATTTGGTTCCGCCCTGCCAAGTGAGGTAAGACACCATGGTCGCGTTGTCCGAGAGTATCTGCACTGCTCGATCTCATAGTAGCAGCTGGAAGACAAGAAGTGCTAGGTGAAAAGCATGAGCCTTGAGGCGATTGATTGGCGCCGGCCAGCACACAAAAGCTATTTGCCACAGGTGGTAACTACCCTCAGTGGAAATATGAGCTACCCTCAGTGGAGATATAAATAAGGGGATTTATTTGCTCTCCTTCCTAAGTTAGAAAGTAAGAAAAATAAAAAATAATATTTAAAGCAAACTCCTTGACTGAGAGGTAAGAGAGGCAGCTGGGAGACAGGTTCCTTTCACATCATGCTGCTGAGTCTTTTTAGGTGTAAAGCAGGGGTGCATCTGGATAGCAGGTCCCTCTCACAACTCCAAGTCTGTTTTCCTCTTTCCTCAACAGATGGACAGATAGTTATCTCATCCCTTGGTACCAATGGCTTCTATGTTTTTGAATTCTTTCATCACGGACCCCAGCTCCCCTTGATCTGTGTTCTCCTTCTCCCTTTGTTTCAGTTGCTGGGTCAAGCCCAGGCGGCTGGGAGTGAGCTGCTATCTGCTGAAGTGGCTGAGTTGGTCACATCAGATGCTGCATCCAGGCTCTCCAGTAATCCCTTAAAGGTGACCACAGCTTCTTCTGGTCCCTCAACTTTATGGATCTTGCATTCAAAGTCCTTTTGTAGTTCCCTCCAATTTAGAGAGGGGCCTCCTCCTGCCCAACAGGCAAGTCCCGACTCTATTACCTCATATTGCAAGCTGATTAACCTAGGAGCAGGACTCCAGAACATTCTCCTCTAAAGACAGCAAAGGCACACTTCTGAAGCCCCTGCTGAGAGAAACATCTCCTTAACTTTTATTTAAAAAATAAAAAAAATAAAAAAATAAAAAACAGAATAAAAAAAAATCAGAGGCATTTCATTGTAATGTCATCAAATCATGTCATCATTTTTGAGGTCCAAATGACGTTATGTTTAAAAACTATCAATGTTGAATTTCAAACAAAAATATTAAGAAAAGCATAATGCTGTTGTCTCCTCCACCCCTTTATATACACAAAAAGAGTAAATTAAGTAAGGGGCCAAAAACCTCTAAAATAAAAATGAATAATCAAGACATGAAGGGCAACATACCTTGCAGGGGCTATGTTCCGTTTGCAATCTCGACGGCATTTAACAGCAATGAGCAGAGGGGATCATACTGGAGCTGACTAAATGTAATCAACTTCCCCATAAAGTTAATGATTTTTAAAATACATTTTTCAATAAATATAGGGAAAAGCTGATTATATTGTGTCAACACTGCTGTTCTGCTGTTGCCAGCTCTGGTATGAACCCCCATCTATTATGAAAAATAATTGAAAAAGTAGCACAGTCGCCTTCATGCAATGACTATTTCATTTTAAAAGTTTTTGACCCTCTTCCCCCTTGTCTATTACATAGTGTTAGAGCTCACAGCATGGACATGTGGGCTTCTCCTCACCATGAGAAACCAGACATGTTTCTGATGCACATTACTGATAAAGAAGCCAAAGAGTTTAAAGAAAGAAGCTGTGTGCCGTGGGTTGCAGAAACCTTCCTGCTGGGAGTTCCTTTCAGAAGACTGGGAACGGAGTGGTATTAATAGACATGGCTTTGCTGCACTTTCCCATACATCTGGACAAGATCTCCAGATTAGCTTCAGCCTCTTGGAAAGGGTGATCTGATTCAACAGCAGACATTAGAAAGCAGAAGCCTTACAATTAGGAAACAGGAGAACCCAAGAGAAAGATTAAGAGCTGCACCATGCATTATGATGGCCTACAGCGAACTCACAGTCTTTAGAACACAAATGAAAAGTAAAATGAGGGAGACCCAAAAACTGTGGCAAAGTCACACTCAAGGATGAAACTCTCTTGTCTTGCTCTGTTCAAGCAAATCCATATTGCACATGCTGAGTCAATCAGAACATCCTCTTCCGGCAGGAAGTTTCAGGATACAGGAAGTGGTAAAATAAAATGAAAGGACTTGTCCCCCTGCATGCACCAATTCATCTCACAAATCAGAAACTAAAATAGCTCACAACAGAGATTCATATGTAATATGTTGCTTACAAATTTGCAAGTTACAAATATAGAACCATTAACAAAACCGTATGTAAAATTATTTTTGTTATTTATGGTTAATCTCAACAGATAGATGGCCCGCCCTATTTACCAAAAAGCATTAGGTGATTAATGTGGGTTTTAAAGCATGTTAAACAGTTAACAAGTACTAAAATATTAACATTTAGTAAATATCATTAGCATACATTAAATCCCATGTTAAACATCTAGCGAGTTATTTTATAACAAGGCGCCTAGGATAAGAACATAAGCAGGTGTCTAATTTTAAACATTTTTTTTTGTAATATTCTGTTTATTGCATTGGTACAGGCATATTTATACTAGCATAAAATGGCAAGGATCACACCCTGAAAGCAAGTACACTTGCTGTAGAGCAGGCGTAAATGTCTGCATGTGGATTACTGAAGCACATTTGCAAATTTTATAATCTATGTGCATACTTGCAAACTCCACCTGCACTACACTCAAACCATGCCCTCAGTCTACACTTGCCGGCAAAGTATACACCATCATGTCATTGCATGCAATTTTAGTTGTATTTGCAGAATTTATATTCATTTTTATTTCATTTTTGAAATGGAAGACTAACTGCATTTTTGAAAACATCTGAAAAGCAAGGTTGTTTGGTCAGATAACTGTTTGTTAACTTACAGCAAGGATCTCCAACTACAGTCCTGGAGGACCGCAAACCAGTCAGATTTTCAGGCTATCCCTAATGAATATGCATGAAACAACTTAAATACAATGGGGGCAGTGCATGCAAATATATCTCATGCATATTCATTAGGAACATCCTGAAAACCTGACTGGCTAGTGGCACTCCAGGACTGGAGTTGGAGACCCCTGACCTAGAGGAAAAAAGAAGTTGTGAGAGGGAGGGAGAGGATACAGGATGCTAGAGACAAGAAGCCAAATGAGGATTATTTAGTGGAGGGATATTTTAATATGCACCATTACATAGATACCATTTTGAAATTTGATGTGATGCACGTATGTTTCTAATGTGTATATTTAATTATTGCATTCTGTCCAGGTCTGACCTGAAAATTATAGTAGATAAATAAGCAAATAAATTAAATTGTGGTGTGAACCACAACTAAGCAGGATGAGTTTAAAAACAACATTAACTCAGAAATGTATTTCTGAAAATCATTTCCATCACTAGAAATGTATCCTTCAGAATTTAATTTCCATGATATACAAGCAGCAACAAAAATGGGCTAGAACTGCCATATGACACAAAACCCAGCCCTCCCAGAACGCTCTGCAGTGATGATGCCATCCCCTTCTCACTGCATCCTGCCTGAAGATCAAGTGCAAGGCGTGCTGTCGCTTCATGCACGTGGTGGGGACATGAAGCCTGGTGCCACTGGAGAAATCTGGTAATAATACAGAGGACAGAAGGAGAGCAGGGTGAAGGGCTGAAAGAAAGAAACTTTATGGAAGGCAAGGAAGTAGATTATAGAAACTGAAGTAAAGGAAGAGAAAGATGTTGGAAGGCAGGGAGTTTGAAGGAGTAGGTGATAGATGAAAGTGAAGATGTGTTGGCAGCTGAATGATGGGGTGGAGAGGGGGTGTGCTGGTAGGGGGATAGTGATAGGGATTGAGAGGTGCTGATAGGAGTCAGGGAAGGCATGAGAGGATGATATTAAGCAGGGGCAGAGAAATGATGTGAAGTTGATAGGAACCAAGGAAGTCAGAAAGCAATATGGAAATAATTTATTGATTTGAATTTGTTGTCCATATAATCCAGATGAAAACAAAAGTCTTGTTCTCAACTAGAAGAAAAGGTAAAAGGAGCTGGTGATCGAACAGGAAAACTGAGGAGGGAATGACTATATGTATGTCTATATGTGACAAAGTTTATGAGGAGGTTGTATACACACGCGCATGAGAGGGAGTCAATTTGAATGTGTTTCTCTATGTGCACGAAGAGAGAGAAACACTTTCGATATTTTTCCCTGTAAGCACTACAGCTAAAGCCAGTAATAATTAGATACACGTATTCAACATATTGGGGTCCTTTTACTAATGGGCACTAGCTGTCAGTGTGGGTCTGGCACATGCTAAAGGCATGCTTTGGACAAACGTTGACAGCTAGCATGGGGCCATGACAGTTAGTACTGCTAGATTTTGGCGCTGTCCATGGTGCGTTAGGGTTACAAGTTGGTGGGTTAGGGGCAGAGAGTGGGAATGGTGAGCACCATGCAGTCAGCGCAACCACACTACTTGTATGGCAGGCAAATAGTGCAGGTGTACTCACCAATATCTCCACAGATGGCGCTGAGTGCACACGTGCTACTGGTGCACCATGGCAGTGCTGTATACACCACAGTAACTGCCAGAAACATGCTTTCCGTGCTCCCAGCAGTTCACGCTGTGGTGTTCCTCTAACATACAATGGATATGCATGCTATCAGCGCATTAGGTGCAACACCCCAGCGACCTTTAGTAAAAGATCCCATTATGACATAAGAATGCAATGCTTCTGCTGATAGCTTGTTTTTGCTCACAACAGCAGAAGACAAAACAAACAAGTGTAGTCACCCAGAGATATCCTCTGTTTTATTTTCCATTACTTTCCTAATAATGTCTAACACTGTATTTGCTTTTATGACTGCCACTGCACACTGAACGGAAGAGTTTAATGTATTGTCCACATTAACACCTAATTCCTTTTCTCGGGTGATAACACCTAATATGAAACCCAGCATTGTGTTACTAAAGTCTGGATTATTTTGCATAAGAAATAAGAAATGCCATATTGGGTTAGACCAAAGGACCATCAAGCCCACTATCCGGTTTCCAACAGTGGCCAGTCCATTTCACACGTACCTGTCATGTTCCCGAAAGGTAGTATCCCAGGGGTAAGCAGGGGATTTTTCCAGTCCACTGTAATAATGCTTTATGGACTTTTTGCCCAGGAACTTGTCCAAACCTCTTTTAAACCCAGCTATACTAACAAAGTGATTATTTTCCAAAGTGGTTGGAAAATATGGAATTGGCAACAGAAACGAAGCCGGAGAAAGACTGATAAAATTCTGTAAGACCAAGTATCTATTCATCTCAAACACCTTCTTCCAGCAACACAAGTGCCGACTGTACACATGGACTTCACCCAATGGATTTTACAGAAATCAAATTGACTATAACTGTGGAAGACAACGATGGAAAAGCTTGATAATAACAACAAAGACAAAGATGGATCGATACAACAGCAGCAGCTACGGGTGCCAGTCTGTTAGCAATGAGTCGCCTCACTGAAGACTGAACACAATTTAGGACAACTATCCAGAAGGTCGCCATGAGTCGACACCAACTTGATGGCACTTAACAACAACAACATACTAACAGATTTTACAATATCCTTCGGCAATAAATTCCAGAGTTTGATTATGCATTGAGTGAAAAAATATTTTCTCCAGTTAGTCTTAAATGTGCTACATTGTAGCTTCATTGCATGTCCTTTAGTCTTTCTACTTTTGGAAGGGGTAAACAACCAATCTATGTTTACCCGCTCCACTCCATTCAGTATTTTATAGACCTCTATCATATCTCCCCTCAGCCTTCTCTTACCCACATCAAAATTCATCTGTCATTTAGATGTCCAGTCTCCTAGTTTCACAAGGTCCTCTTACAATTTCTCACAACTCACTTGCAATTTAACTTTGAATAATTTTGTGTTGACTGCAAATTTGATCACCTCACTTGTTTCCTTTTCTGGATCATTTATAGATATATTCAAAAGCACTAGTCCTTATCTAAGCTGGTGCAGGGGGGAAGTGAGCTCTGTGGCCAATGTTGAGTTTGTGAGGTTAACACCAGCATGGGGAAATATAAGGGGCATCTTAAGATCTCTCCCACCGATCTCTCACAGGGGCCTCTGTTCAGTTCATGTTGGGCCAATTCATTTGGTTTGGTATTCTACTACAGGATTCTTCATGTGGAGCAGGGCTGGGATTAGGAGCCACTGACCCAATGGGTCTAGTGTGTCCATAAGCCCAGATGGCCATAGTATATCAGTGCAGTATACCTTCGGAATGGTTGATGCAGAAACAACATCTTCCGCATCGCTGCTGAGGGAAGCTCTTCCAGTGAGGTGCAGATGCCATTAGCCCCACTGAGTCAAAAGTGTGTGCTGGTGTTTGGAAGCATTCTATTACATCTCTGAAGGAGCCGGCTGTAGCAAAACAAGCTTGAGGGGAGACTGAAGATGGAACCATGGCAGCAAGTCGAGACTCTAGGGAAAAATCTATATACAGGCAAGTAGTTCTAACCAAATCTCCTGTGGTCATTCTTGATTACCTGTGGAAAACTATTCCTAGCATAGAACACTGCTTGGCCTCTAGAATGGATGTTTTTGTTTGCAGTTGGCATTAGCGGTCACAGGTCAGAGTGGACAGCCAAGGTCACAAACCTCTGGATACCAATGTTAAAATTCATGAAAGGGCTCAACAAATCTCTATTTTCCAGGCTTCTGACTTTGTTTTGATAAACAACAAGTTGACTGCCCACTACAAGTTGCAAATTTCACAAAATATTGCAAAAGACTGAATTTGAGATTTTTTAACTTCCCTATTAGGGGCATGTTTACTAAGCTGGGCTAATGGTTAACCCATGGTATTTGTAACTAGGTCCTACTGAATGGCATGGGACCTACTTACAAATAGCACAGGTTAACCATTAGCCTGGTTTAGTAAACGTACCCCTTGGTGTCACTTGGGGATATGTTTGCGAGATACCATTTGGAGATCCTTAAGGTTCCAGATGAATAAAAGTTACCTACAAAGAGAGTCTTCTACATTTCAACAGGGAAGCTTGAGCAGAATGTGAAATTTTCTACAGACTGTTTGAACCTGACAGGTCTCCTGGAGGTATCTCATGAAGAAATTCAAATGAGGGAAACTATACTTGTGACCTATGCTTTCAAGCTGGATAACATGTGGATTTTGAAAATGTTCTTTAAGTATAGGGATGCGAGTCTTTTGGGTCAGAAGATTCCTGTATTTCCTGTTGTTTTTAGCTGACTGAATTGAAACACTGACTATTTTTAGTTAAGAAAAAAAGCAGGAGGTGACCTCTTTTGGGGCTACTTTCAGCTTAAAATTTCCTTGTGTTTGTCAAGTGGTGTACCAAGGTAATAAATATTCCTTTCAGGACACTACCCACTTGCAAAACATTATAGAGAATAGGACTAAACCCAGAGACATGGAGTCCGATTCTATCTGAGGCACGTCCGGGCGGCCCAAAGCAGGACAGGCCCGTTAGGACACGTTCTGTATCATGTGAGCAAAACATTCCTGCGGTATATAGAATCGGGCCTGAGAACAGCCCGGCGTGCCCCTTGCTTGCCTGCTGGACATCCTCCCTGCAGGCTCCCACAGCACTGGCACTCCTCTTCTCTGCCGCCTGACCCATGGCTGGCCAGCCGGGACCTGGATCGGGCAACAGGGACCCCCCCTGCATCCAGCCCTGATCGCCCCAGACCTTACAGGACGTACAGGGCCGTGACTGGAAATGGCCCTGTAGTCCTGCCACCTCGGCCAGCCCCCGCTCTGCCCTGATTCCGCCCCTGCTGGCTCTCCCCATCCTGCTGCATTAGCTGTTTGGGGAGAGTCAGAGGGGGAATAGGGGCAGAATGGCTTGTGGGGCTGCACATCCTGCCGGAACGTGCAGCTCCACAAGCCTCATCTCAGAAACGGGCCTTAGTGTCTATGGGATCAGAGTGATCAAGTGATAGGGAGGGGGGCAGTAGAACATAGTGGATAAAGTCATATCCTTTTTTTGTATCTTGCTTTTTCTCTTTTTAAAAAATAATTTGGTAGTCATCTAGCTCTCATGTGGTACTGGATGCCATATTCTTCTTATGTGGTCTCAAACCAATGCTATGCAGATTTTAAAATTTGGTTTGCATTACTTTTTTTGTTATTTACCTCTGAAGATAAGTAATTGTTTTAGGTTCCACGACTTCTGGTGTTGCTTTAACAAATTTTACTTGTAAAAATCTTAAATCCGAATAAAATCTTAAATTAAAAAAGCATCGATCCTAGTACAGATTATAGCAATGAACATTAAAACCCCACTTTCTCTCGAAAAATAAGATCTCAACAAAAATAAAAACAAAAAAAGCTCTGGAATGAGCAGTCGTAGGATGAAGATGGACTCCCAGTGGAAGTGGTGGAAACGAGAACTGTACCTGAATTCAAGAAAGCATGGGACCAATACAGAGGATCTCTGAGAGAGAAGAAAGGATTGCAGAGCTTAATAGTTTTTTATCTTTATTGTGGTATTTGATATACTGCCTAACACCGAGGCATCTGGGCAGTTTACAATCCAAACATTTTACAAGGAACAAGAAAGGAAAAGGAACGCCATTATTAGGATAGGAAAGGAAAGAAAAGAGCTCAAAAGAAAATACTGAAGAAAGTATTGGAGAGTTTTAACGGGTGGGGGGAGGGCAGGGCAACTGAGGGCAGGAAGTAGGTAGGAGAGGGTGAGAGGTCAAAGGAGAGGAAGAAAAGATGAGTTTTCAGCATTATTAAAATGAGGAAAGGAAAGCTCAAAATGGAGGTCAGTTGGGAGGGAATTCCATATGAGGGGACCCACGAAAAAGAAGACAGAGGCTCGGGTGGATTCTAGATGTGCATGTGTAGGGGATAGAAGAGAAAGGCGGTTGGAATGAATCTGACGGAAGGAGTGATGAGAGGTGTGAAGATGGATTAGATCAGATAGATACTGAGGAGTATGGGTGTGGATGGTACGATGTACCATGGTGAGGACCTTGTATTGTATATGGAATTTTATGTGCAACCAGTGCAAATGAATAAGCAGGGGGGTAATATGATCTGAACGGGAGACATAGGTGAGTAGGTGAGCACTGGTGTTCTGAAGAAGTTGGAGACGGTGGAGTTGGTACAGAGGGAGGTCAGTAATCAATACGGGTCATGACAAGAGCGAGGAGAAGCATAGTCAAGGAGGGGGTGAGAGAAAGGGACAAACGCAGCAGATCTGGCAAAGAGTAGAATGAATATTTAATGACTGAGGATAAGTGATCATGAAAAGAGAGGGAAGAATCAAGAGTGACACCTAGATAATGGAGGGAGAAGACCAGGGGAACAGGGGTCTGCGCAAGGGAGGGAGTCAGAGAGGGGGAAGAACTGGAGAAGGAAAACTAGATAGCAGCAGTCTTAGCGGGGTTGATGAGAAGAAAGATAGTTACCATCAGGCAGAAACAGAAGAGAGACAGACATTCAATGGGGCCAGATCAAGGGCGAAGAGTTAGTTGGTGCACGAGAAGAATGCCATCAGAGTAATAATAGACAGATATCCCATGTTGTTGGATCATGAGGGAGAGAGGGGCCAGAAAGACATTGAAAAGGAGCAAGAACAGAACCCTGAGGAACACCGCAGGACAGCGGAGTGGCAGAGGAAGAGGAAGAACCAGTGAGGATGGAGAAGGTCTGGGGGAAGAAGAGTGAAACCAGGGGAGGGCAGAGCCAGTAATGCCAAAACTGTGGAGACGGGAGAAAAGAAGGTAGAGGAGAGATATAATAGAGACATCTAAATGCCTCCATTCCATAAATGCACAAGATACAGACCTTTTTCAATTGAAAGGAAGTTCTGGGATGAGATGGCATAAATTGAAGGTGAAAGGGGATAGATTCAGGAGTAAACTAAGTAAATATTTCTTTACAGAAAGGGTGGTAGGTACATGGAATGGCCTCCAAGTGGAAACATTAGAGAGTAGAACTGTATTTGAATTCAAGAAAGCATAGGACAAGCACAAAGAATGTCCAAGGGAGATGAAAGGATTGTAGAACAGGTGGTTTGAATGGATGGATAGACTGGATCTGTATGGTCTTCATCTGCTATCCTTATCTATTTTCCTATATTAATAATAGGGCTGAAATTTCATTTTTTTAGTTCTTTCAGAACTCTAGGATGCATGTCATGTGATCCAGATGATTTGATCCTCTATTTATCTTATTGCATCTTCCATGTTCATCATGATTTGTTTCAGTTCCTTTGAATCATCACTAACAATACCCTTTTTTGATCATGGGTACCTCCCCTATATCCTCCTCAGTAAAAACCGATGCAAAGACCTTATTTATAGTGCAACCCTGTCCCTCCTGGGTGCTCCTTTTGTTCCTTCATCACCTATTTGTTCAACCAGCTCCCTCACATATGTTTCTCTTTTCTTCATTTGGATCCATTTTCTACTTTTTGAAAGACGTTCTTTTGACAGGGACACCTTCTTTTGCCTCACCTTCTATCCATGTTGGCAATCTCCATTTGAAACATTTATGTACTCTCTTGATATGCATCGGTGATTTTCTTCCCAAAAGCATGAAAATAAAGACATACTCAGAAAAGAACAGGGATCACTTCCCCTCACAGCTTTGACCTGTAAATCCCTATTCCAGATCTGGGCCCCTCTGAGCAGAGACTGTGTATTGTTCCAAATTTTGTAGTGGTTTCATGATGCACTAGGGACTGGGCTGAGATCACAAAATTCATTCCACTGGGAACCTAAACCAAATCTGAACCCAGTTCTTCAGAGGTCAAAGGCTAATGAACTAATGACCATAGGTGACTGATTTCCTCTCCCCTCAAGATATTTCAGTGTAGCATTGGCCTTTTAAAAATGAATAGCTGGCAAGTTTGTGAAGAATACAATCAAGATAATGAAATACTATGCTTTAAAAAATGCCAAGGGCCCAGGAGATATAGTTTTTTTCATTATTGCTGTTTCCTAGTTGCAATCTACTGTGACATCCTGAGGTTTTATAAATTTAATTCCATGTCACAACTCCAGCAATTGTCAAATTGCAGCCAAAACACACTCAGCTCACACAATTAAAATGTTGTCTTTTGATCAGAGTATGTTCAGACAGGGTGATTCACACTGCAGTAGCCTAAGGATGTTTATTTTAAAGAGAAAAATGATTAATGATCTTTAAAAAGTGCACCTTGGGGAAATTTATATATTTTTGCATGCAGGATAGAGATTTGTTTGGTATTATGATCTGCACGTGTAAGCACTCATTCCACCTACTGCTATTATGTTAACAACTGTAAAGCACCCACAATTACTATCATGCTCCCTAACCTCTGAAAGGTGGTAATCCAGTTTTGGTTGTTAGCTGTCAAATTTATTTCCCTTCAGTGAAATATACCCTGCATTTAATTACCAGTCATTCTCAAAACTTTACGGAGCTGCGCCTGAATGCTGTGGCTTTGACATTTAACCCCTGACCCTTAAATATTTACCAGCTTTTAAACTGGTCGTGTACAATTATCCCTTCAAGTGCAGCTCTGATCCATCATTCTGCCCAGGAGTCACCATTACCTTAGTAATTCCAGATCAGCCAGGACGTGCAGCCAAAATGCCATGCTTCATTTTCTTTCTTGGGTAAGTACAGAAATGATGTTTTTCAAAAAGCCGCAAACAACTAAAATATGCCTCGAATCGCATAATACTTTATACATGCTGCAGCCAGTTTGGGTGTGAGAAGGGGGGCAGGAGCGATGATAGAATTGGAATAAATGTCATACTTTCCTGTATTATCAGCTAGTAAAACATTTAAAAGCGATCCCAGGACCAGGCTCCAGTTAATAGAAAAAAAATCTTTATGTCTTCTCTGTCTTACTGGACAAAGGCTTACACCCTGGAACTCTGAAATAAGAAAGAAGAAGGCTGGCCCCCACAAAACACTTCAGGTAAAATGGTTTAGATGGATTATAGGGATCAGGCAGAAGCAAGGGAAGCTGCCCTGAGCATTTCACATGTTTCTGAAGGAATTTACCTTCCTCCCAACACACAGACATCATCTAAGCACATTTATACACATAGATGCACCACAAAAACTATACCACACACATACAGTAACAAAACAAGTGAATAACACTTCAACTGTAAAAGCGAGAGGCAATATTTCAAAAATGTATTTTTTTGTATCACTCTTTAAGTGATTTAGATACACATGAGTAAAAAACAAATAAAAATCTCCTTGAACTTGCCTCTTCCCTATCTATCTGTTCTGAGGATAATTTTGTATATATCATCTAGGTCAGAAAACAGACGTTTAGGTCTGTGCATACAAAACCTCAATAGTATCGTATAAAAGGGTCGCTAAATGTGGAGTCCCTTATAAAACATAGAGGCATATTTACTAAAGGATTTAATGCGCGTTAATAAAGTTAGCACGTGTTAAGTGCCCAGAATCATTTTATCTCTATGGGTGCAGTGCCACAACACGCATTAACCTTTAGTAAACATGTCCCATACAGTCACTGAAAAGATACATGTATTTGGCGTGATATATATCAGAAAAGACCACTTTACAAGCGAGAAGGTTCATATAAAAACAGTATCGCCTGGGGCTCTGCACATGTACTTACATCCATATGCAACGCTTTTGCTTCCTAGCACACTATGGGACAGGTCCTGGAAACCTGCACATATTCAGGGCACCAATTATGGAGCCATTCTCCAAAATTCTAATTTTTGCAATCTAAAATGGTTTGGAAAACACCATAGAGATAAGCACGGTTCTCTCCTCAAGCTCTCCTCTCAAGGCCAGGCCCAAAAGAGAAGCTAGTCAACAGTTAGCATGACTTGAAGCACACGTAAATGCCGAAGGAGAAATGTTCTGGTATATAAGTTTATTGCTATTCTAAAACATTCAACTATATGCATATGTTTAAGGTCTCTTCAAAAGACACCCAGAACACACATCCTTCAAATCTCTGCATGCCGCCAGCATATACATTTAAGCTGCACCTTTTCTAAAATTGCCACTTATATGTGCATGCCAATTTGCAGATATAAATCAGATTTTACATGTGTAAATGGTGTCTAATACCTCAGAAATCACCTTCTTTATTGGCTTGGTGTAAATAAGTTGATGTGTTACACTGGGTTGAGTGGATTTATCACAAGTATTGTGCATTATCTGTGGTTTTCATGTGCACATTGGTGTTTGCAGTAGATGCTAAGGGTTGTATGGATTGGTGGGTAACGCTCTAGAGTGAGAATGTTCTGCAGCTGGGTGCAATGCTGTAGCATTGCATGTGTTACAGTGAACTGTGTTTGCTTTGTACAGAATTTGTTGTGTTGCCTGACACGATGATGACAACACAAGTAACTGCCTATCAAACTTCAAGGACCTACCAATTTAGATCTTTCAGTCACAGCAAGATAAAAGCTATGGTAAGAGTGAGACCTGCAGGTTGCTTACATGAGGCAGTTGTATAACTCGTAACTTAAATCTGGTCACTTGTGGCAAGGTATTTGATTTTTTTAAACATGTTCAGTTCCTTTACCAAAAAAATGTATTGCAGCTGATTGCCATTTTTTACATCTCACATCTGTGACGTAGGTAATTTCCATTGCACATGCCCCAATTCATACAAATTCTATGTTTTTTAGTACATTTTTAGAAAATTCTTCTCATCTCTAAAATGGATAGAGAACCCACTGATAAAGGTTATCTCCAGGAACAAGCAGGAATGAGTCTTCACATATGGGTATCGTCGGTACCGACAGAGCCTGCGCGGGAACGCTCCCCAGCGTCCAATTAGAACGCTTTTGGGAGCATCCCACAGCGCCTGCGTGCTGCCTTCCCGCCTTCCCAACTGCCTTTCTCCAGTTTTCCGTTTTCCGCGGAGCCGGCAGGACGTATTCCTGTCACCGCAGAAAATTCTTCTTTTTATTTTGTTTTTTGTGGTCGCGTCTGCCTTCCCTCGACGCTACCGGTACCACCGGTACTTTTCTTTCTTTTTCCTGAAGAATTTCTTCTTTTTTTAGAAATTTTTTCCTGTTTAGTGCCTGACGGTTTCTAGACCATTAGGCCTCTACCTTTCCTTTATGGAAAAGCCAGCCACTATCCTTAAGAAATGCTCAAAGTGTGGCGGTACAGATATTTTTTCAGACACTCACACTTGGTGTCTAAAATGTTTAGGTCCTGACGATTGCCCTCTGGAATGTCTCTCCTGCTGGAGCTCAAACAGAAGAGGTTTTCAGAATCGAGCACAACTCGATACCCGGTTCACATCGCTCTCAATGTTACCAGCTAGCATATCTTCTTCTTCACAGGATCAGGTAACCAAACAAAAGTCTGTAAAGACTAGCCAGTCCTCAAGTGGTAGATCTCTTTCCCAGCATCGAGATGGCTTCGGCCTTGCCCTCGAGGACATTCTGGCAATAAAGCCCCGGCGGGAGTCTTCGGGCTCCAAAGCATTAACGGGGCTCCAGGTTGTTCCTGGGGTTCTTACCTCGATGAACATACCTGGGGTGGTTGTGGCCGCTTCGAGCGGTACCGACACCCCAGCATCGGCTATGGTGATGGACAAAACACTCCTCACCAATGAACGTAGTCTAGCACTCTCGGCTACTTCGGTACCGCTAGAGTTGCTTCAGACCGTTCCTCGAGTATCGGTATCGCCTTCGGTACCGGTATTAACATCGGCATTGGTGTCAGTACCGTCCATGCTTGCTTCGACAGAATCGCTTCCCTTGATGCCGAGCCTGGAATCAATCTCTAGCATGGAGGATTCGGTACCGACTCGTCTCGGTACCGACCTCGGGCAGTACCAAAGACATCGCTTTAAAGAAAATCCGATGCTTCATCCTTTTCAATCTTCCGATCCTGATGACTGGGATGAATCCATTGATACCAAGGCTGATTTTTCTACAAGTCTAGCCTTTACCCCTCATTTTAGAGAGCCCTCCTCGGGGGAGATTTCTTTTCAAGCTTTTCTGCTTGATATGGCAAAGTTACTTGCCATTTCTATACCTGGTAAAGAATCCCTACTGGGGAATTCAGAGACACTGCAATTCCCCTGGATTCCAAAGGAGGTGATCATGCTTCCTTTGCATCAGACCTTACAAGATCTACTGTTAAGAATGTGGGAAACTCCTGTAACGGTATCCCCACATTCTAAGACACTTGACACTATGTACAAGGTGCCACCTTCTCCAGGTTTTCAAAAGACTCAACTTCCTCATCATTCTATTGTTGTAGAATCAGCAATGAGGCGTATTAAGAGGGCAAAGAAGCACTCTTCTTATCCGCAAGGTCGTGAGTCTAGGACTTTAGATGCCTTTGGACGTCAATGCTTCCAGGCATCCATGTTTTCAGCAAGAATTATCTCATATATTTTCTATATGGGATTATCTCTTGAAGAGGTCACAAACAACTTAAAGTTTTTGAACCCTTTCCTTCCAGAGCATAAAAGAGCAGACTATTCCTTATTAGTCAATCATGCTCAAAATATCTCTAGGTTCCTTAATCGTGCTTCCTTAGATTGTTTTGAGTCTATTAGCAGAACGTCTGCTATAGCCATAGGAGCACGACGCATAGCCTGGCTCCAAGCTTCAGACTTGGACAGATGGGTTCAGGAAAGGCTGGGAAATACTCCTTGTACTGGTGAAAATCTCTTCAACAAGGAGGCTTTATTTCAAGCTAATCAGTTCAGCACTGATGCTGTTACTTTCAGAGGATTCTCAAAACACTCCTCTATCCCAGCTAATAAAAAATCTCATAAAAAGCTTTATTCCCCCAGGGGAAAAAAGTTTTATCCATCTTCTACCCATTCTGCAGATGTTTCCAAAGATGGGCAACACCACACCAGGCTAAGAAAATCAAAACCTCAACAGGCTCAGCAAACCCAGCAATTGCAGGGTTTCTGATATTTTATTCAGTTTTTCTGTGTGAGCTTTAGAACTTGATCCTACTTCTTTCAACAAAAGCATCTAAAATTCATCTCATCCATGCGGAGATATCAGTCATACATTGACTCAATCCTCGACTCTGGGCATGAATCTCTTGCTACAAGAGAAATCTATCCTTCTAGCTAAGTGCTATTAAGGACTATCATACCCCAGAGGTAGCAGGTTTCTCCTTTTAAAACAAAAGGAGAACTAACAACAGGGTGAACTATACCCTTCACCTTGTCAGTTTCCTGTACGAGGATATCTCATACTTTTAACTGCAAGGGGACCCTATCTTTTCAAAGACTTACTAAATTGTAAGTCTTCTCAACTCTGTATTAATTTCTATCCCTCTTAGCCCAGACATTCAGTCTCTAAGAGTACTACTGATCAACTGGAGGGCTTATTCACTAAGCCATAGGATTTTCTTCAATTACCAACTCCAGTAAGTAGTTTCCATACAGAGTTTTCTCCCCTTTTGCAGTTCATCTCCTTCTCACATATCTTTTAAGGCAGCTTTTCGGACAGAAATTGGGTATCACTACTCCAAATTATCCCTGTCGGTCCTCTCCAATCTATGGGACCTAACTTTTGTGCTGCCTTAATAACAGATAATTCCAAAAGAGATCCAGAACTCATTTGGACTATTTATTGTTGCAGGCAGTAGGCCTGTCTACTATTCTTAGCCATCTTCAATTCTCTTTGGCTCCAACAGAATAGATTAGGTTGCACACTGGCAATTCAACAGCCAGATCTAAGCAACCTACAACATGCTCTCTGCAATTCTACAACAAAGCTCTGCAACTGTAGGCCTTTGCCAGAGAGCCTCAGAGCTACTCCTAATAGGTAGCTACCAGATAATTAAGAAGGGTTTCAGCTGGTAGACTCTGCCAGTCATGTTCCTACATGACTGGTTTTTTCCTACTCTTACCATATTTTCCTTAAAATTTCCTTTTAAGAAAAGGTAAACAGTGTTTAGACCACGTGAAAGCGTAGAAAATTGCACAATTCCCTGATTGTTCCACGTCTCACTGGAACTTCCACAACAGGGATGCATTTTTTTCACTGCAGTTGGTCCTTATTCACTACTTTCCTTCTAATTTCCTATACTTCATGGCAGGAGAACACATGATACTCATATTGCCCTCAAAGAGGCAAACATGGTATCCCCTTATATTGCGTCTTTTTCTCCAGCTACTATTTGAAATTATAGAAGGATCCAGACTTCCCGTCTTAAGACTAAGGATCTCCTCTGCACTCATTCACGTACGTCTCGAGACCTGGTTATTCAGGGGCTAGATCTTTTCAAGAAGTCTAATCGTATCCCTGTAAGTGAAGAACATATTACCAGTTTCCATGAAACTTCCTCTATAGTTCTTCCATATTTAACCAGACACAGATTCCCCTCAGTTTTCTCAAGTAGATCTTATCCTTCTTGTTGTTGCCTCAATCTCTATACAACATCTGACTTTGAAAGATTTGTCTACTGTCCATATTAATGCTGCCCCAGCATACCATAAAACTCAATGGACAACCAATTTCTATGGTAATTTACGAAATACCTTCTTTTACCGTTACCTTTTAGGTTACGTCACATCTGAAACTCTACATGTAAGGTCATCTTCATCACTTACAGAAGACTTTTACTGATTTTCAAGAAATTGGAGGCTCAACGCCTAGTACAAATATCTTTCTCTTTCATTGGAATAAAGGGGATCTTAAAGACCTATCCCCTTTTTTCTGCAAAGGGTATTTCTGCCTTTTCATCCAAACCAGTCAGATTATCTCCACCCTTTCCTAGGACCTTATTCTGCTCCAAGGACAAGAGGTTCAATTTTTTGGACTTTACAGAAGCTTTAGCTATTCTCAAAAGTCCAACCTCATTGAACTTCCCCAGTACTACTTCTGGGATTAGTTCTAGCCATGAGGTCTTCTCATCTCTTCCTGTACTGCAAAATTATTTTTTTCCCTCTACTTCACATTGGGGGAATTTCTTTGAGGATAATGATCTGGCTCTCAACCACAGACCCTTATTACTCTCAACAAGTATTTTTGCAATATTTTTGAGTGAGATCCACATTAGAAAATTCAGACTCAACATTTTTCTAATGTTTTTAATTTACACAAGGACTCCCCTCTGGATACCTTTAGTTAAGATGTTCCACAGCACCTCTTTTTTCTTTTCTAGTTCAACTCCTACCCTCCATCCCTTGGATGCCTGAGGTTTTGAGGGATAAGCATGGCCCATCTTAGATTGCAACATGCTGGGGCCTCCTCCAGGCATCTTAGCTTGGGAGTCCCCATATGTGAAGACTCATTCCTGCTTGTTCCTGGAGATAGCACAGTTACTTACCTGTAACAGGTGATCTCTGGGAACAGCAGGAATAAGTCTTCACAACCCACCCACCTCCCCTAGGAGTTGTATCTCTCTATCTATCTCTTTCCTTTCCCTCTCTCTCTCTCTCTCTCTCTCTCTCTCTCTCTCTCTGTCTCAGCTCTAAAACTCAACTGGAGAGAGGCAGTTGGGAAAGGCGGGAAGGCAGCACGCAGGCACTGTGGGATGCTCCCAAAAGCGTTCTAATTGGATGCTGGGGAGCGTTCCCGCGCAGGCTCCGTCGGTACCGACGATACCCATATGTGAAGACTTATTCCTGCTGTTCCCAGAGATCACCTGTTACAGGTAAGTAACTGTGCTTTATCTGCTCTCAGACCATACAAATTAAGACAAGCAAACTTTAATAACATGGTCCCTCAGACATTTAATGCGCATGGGATGTGCATACTGGGACAGTATACCATGAAGCACCAGCAGAGACACTACCTGACAGTCTGCTTATAAAAACATACATAGAAAAATGACCATATAGCCCAGTCGTTCCCAAACACGGGGTCGAAACCCCAAATGGGGTCACATCAACAGTGGATGGGGGTCACAGAAACATGTTTATGTTTATTTAAAAGCTTACTATAGCAATCACTGCCACGGGGTACTGGTGCGGTTTACAATTCTAAAATCAAACACAAAACAAGATCACAGAAAGGAACTATGATAAAAACAGGACAAGCCATTTCCCCATGTCTCTGGACTTTCACTGTGACCTATGCCAAGTCACCAGTCAACATTTGCCCTGTGAGCCAGTGAATATTCATATAGGCCTTTGTCCCCTCCTGGGTAAGCCTCTTGTTAGACTTCAAACCCATGCTGAGTACTGGGGTCTGTAAGCACACACTGCCCACTGACACAAGGGACCCTGTGCTGACTTCTGCCTTCCTGCTTTATATGAGTGAAGAGAGGGGAAGTAGGTTGGAGACCTGCCAGTTTGATTTCACCATCATCGGGGGTCACGTGAATTTTCAATTGCTAAAATGGGGTCATACAGGGTAAAAGTTTGGAGAGCACTGATACAGCCTATCTAATCTTCCCATCAATCAGACCTATTAGATTATAGAACCCTTGTCTCTCTCAGAGATCCTCTGTATTTATCCCATGCTTTCTTGAATTTAGTTACAGTGCTCACCTCCCCTACCTCCACTGGGATGCTGTTCCATACATACGCCACCTTTCCATAAAGAAGTATTTCTTTTGACATAGTTCCACTTAAACTAAACACAATGGACACTGAGCTCACAATAGAACCCTTGCAATGGACCCAAATAAACCCTTGTTATGAACTCAAAAGTGTCTGACAAGGTTAGAAATTGGTAGAATGAGGTTAGGTTGCAGCATTGGGCAAGACAACATTGAGGGGCAGTGTTGTCATGGAGCTTCTGGACTTAGGGTGGGCCTGCAGTTGGTGTTTATATTGTTGTGCCCTTTTCTGGAAGGGAGGGGGTGTTTGAGGGGGATGGGTTTGGTTTTGTACTGTTTCATTTTACTTTTAAGCTGGGGTGTTGTATGGATCATCCATCCTTGGAAAAAAAGGTGGCAATATTGTTACTATTGTCTAGCTGTGTTGCATGCAAACTACTGTAAACTCAATAAAAACGAAATGAAAAAAAGAAGAAATTGGTTGTGTGAAAGGTTTAACAAAGGGTAGCGGTAAATGAAGTTAACTGAGAAAAGTTATTACATTTGCTATGCTGCAGGGATCAGTCCTTGATCCAATTCATTTCATAAGCTATATTGTGAAAGGAAGGGTTTGTCTTTTTGCAGCTGAAAATCTGGAAACATGAGGTGGGATCTAGTCAAATTTTAACTTGACAGCCAAGATTTAGTGCTTTAAAATACAAAATCATGCAATTAAGCTGCAAAAGCCCAAGAAAACAGTACAGTATAGAGGGTAAAGATATGTGTACAAAAGAGTACGATCTGGGAGAGATCTTATCATGGCCAAATATGTAGATAAATCAAAGGTAAAAGCCAGAAGAATGCTTGGGGGCATAGGGAGAGGAACGGCCAGCAGGTAAAAGCAGGTAACAGTGTCTCTGTATAATTCTTTGATGATTCTCATTTGGAGTACTGTGTGCAGTTCTAGAGACCGCTTCTGCCAAAGGATATAAACCGGATGGAGCTGACCCAGAGGGCTGGCTACTAAAATTGTAAATTGATTTTGTCATAAAGCATATGGAGACAGATTTAAAGATGAAGGAAAGGTGAGAGAGTGGAGAGATGATAGAGGCATTTCAATACCTTGAAAGTACAAATGCATAGGCAATGAGCCTTTTTTGATGAAAATGAGGCTTTGGAATGAGGGGATTATAGGATGAAAATGAAATAGAGCAGACTCAGGAGTAATCAAAGCACAAATTTCTTTACAGAAATGGTGATAGATGTATGGGACAGGCACACAGTGGAGCTGGTGGAGATAAGCATGGGGCGAGCACATAGCATCTCTGTGGGAAAGGAAGAGATTATAGAGCCGAGCAGTTGGCGTGATGGGCAGACTGGATAGACCATATGGTCTTTTTCTGTCATGTGTCCTATGTTTCTATCTGCCAGTGCTTGAGGAGCCAAGACAACAAAAACTTTATGGACAATACAGTAACTAGAGGAACCAAATCAGTAGTAATTAAGTGTACCCTGTGTGCATGGTGACATGGTGGAAAGAGGACAACCAGTGGGACACTGTGATACCTAGGTACAAACTATATCATAATGATAGAGTAGATCAAATTGGTGGAGGGATTGCGCTCTGTGTTACAGAGGGCATTGAGTCACAAAGGATTAAAGTTTTGCAGGAAACAAAATACACTGTAGAATCTCTATGGATTGAAATTCCATGTAAAAAGGGGAAAGTGATGGCAGTGGGGGTGTACTATCGATCGCCTGGCCAGAATGAACAAATGGATGATGAAATGCTCAAAGAAGCTAGCAAAAGTTACAACACAGTAATAATAATGGGTGATTTCAATTACCCCAGTATTGACAGGGTCAGTGTCACGGCAGGACATGCTAGGGAGATAAAGTTCCTAGATGAAATAAATGACTGCTTCTTGGAGCAGCTGGTTCATGAACCCACCAGTGGGGAAGCCATTTTGGACTTAGTCCTTAGTGGAACACAAGATCTGATGCAAGAGATAAGGGTGTTGGGGCCACTTTGCAATAGTGATCATAAAATGATTGCGTTTGATTTAATAAATGGAGGAAGGACAGCAGGGAAATCCACAGTACTACCGTTTAACTCTCAAAAGGGAGACTACGGGGGAGGGGGGAGTAGGTGGATACTGGCAGGTGGAAGAAAGCAGAAACCTCAGATTAGGACCAGAATGATCAGAGAATAAAATGGTCAGACAACAAAGGTAGAAAATAATTTTATTTTCAATTTAATGACTGCACTTGGTGCTATCTTTAAATTTTATACAGTACATGGAAATGCATATTTTTCTATTTCTCTTGTATTGCATTGTATACAGAATCTGACTTTTGGGGTTGCAGTTTGTTATCTACATGTGTTTATTTTTAGGTTATGGTTACTTAATCTCTACTTGGTGAGGGTCTGTGTTCTGAGTGTGTGACCAAGACTAGGTATACTGTTAACATGGAGTTTGTATGTACAGATCTGTACTGTGGTAATCTGAATTGTTCAGCTTTTCAAATAGGTGTTGGAAGTTCCAGGGCCCACTGTAGTATTTACAGTGATGCTTTTTTTGGATGGGCTCCTTATGTGAGTTTTGGAAGTTGGTTCTGATATGGTATGGTATATTTGCCCTATAGATCTTCAGTGACTTTATTGTAGGGTTTTGTATTAGTTCACAATATGTCTGATACTGGAGAATGTTTGTTTTTGTTAGTGAGATGATCAGAATCAGATTTTTTTTAAGATACTGGGTTCTGTGGGTGAATGTCCTAATTCTGCTCTGTACCCACTATTGAGAAAAGGGTTCTGTGGATGCAAAATATATGTTTAAAAAGAAAAAGCAAGAACCATAATACAGTTTATAATTTAGTTTTATAAACTGTGCTGTGGTTCTCGCTTATTCTTTTAGTTCCTTGGTGTGCAAACATCTTATATTTCTTCCATATTATCTAATTGGCTTTTTGGTTTGATTCAGTCCCTGACTGGAGTTCTGAGAAACCTCTCCCCCCCCCCTCCCCACACACACACAAACTAGGGAGGGCACCATCGCATCCCTCGCCTCAGGCAGCAGATTGCCTTGAGCTGCCCCTGAACTTAGGCTTGCTTTTCATGTGGCCTAAGTTGTCTGGACTACCCACAAACTGCTACTGAATATCACACAGTGCTCTTAGCCGGCCATCCTCCCTTTGAATATTGACTTGGTCTCGTCTTTTATGTACACTGCTTTGAGCTGTGGTTAAGTGATTAGGTCTGAATGGATAAATATACAATCTATGTGACCTCAGTGATTGGAGGAATCCAGGCTAGAACACTGTTAGCGAGAAAATATTTTTCTTTGCAGGCCTAATTGACAAACCAGGTCTCAACATGTTTTTTTCAGTTTCAACCCTTCGGAAACAAACATGCAGACACCTCTGGTGTGTGGAGCAGCCTTGCCAATACTCTAGTAAAACTTCCGTATGGAGAGGCATTGCATTAAATTACAGATGGTTAAGCGGAGTCCCGGTTATCTGGAATACTATATCCAAAGTCAGATAGGGTCAGTGGTAGAGGAGACTGAATTTCATTTCCTATGGTTGCCTGGTAAGGTGGTGTTTTTTTTTTTTTTTTTTACAGAGCATAATCTCCCTATGTAGGTGTTAGATTTTGCAAGATTTGTTTAAAGAACAATCTTCAATAAAATTGCCTGGTTTCTTGTAACAGATCTGCTGGGGCTTTTTCTCCTCAAAACTGCACCAGGTTTTGGATCCAGGCATAGTTTACTGAGTCCAGGTATGCAGTAGTGGTTTAGAATTGTTTTCAAAAAAGGATTAAATTTCTGTTTTCTAGTGAAGCACAGCATTCAGGATAGCAATGAAGAGGCCATGCGGATCCAGCAGTCAAAACGGTCAGGCAGCGGGTGGGCAAGGAGCTCAGGGCATGAACCAAAACTCGTGTGGCAAAAGCAAAAAACAAAAGCCTTAAACAAAGCCCTGCCCCACAGAAAAGTGTTCGTTTGAAAAAGAAGAGTCCACAGTAGGAGTGGCAAGGTATGCCTTAGAAATATGGCAGTGGGGGGAGCTGGGAGGAAATGAAAATTTTATACATGCATTTAGATTTTGCTTAGTATTGTTTTTTTAAGAAGGGTTTTATCTGCTTCCATCCTATATTGACAGGAATGTTTGACAGATTTATATGAAATGATCTGAGAGGATAACTGATAAAACAGTTTTTTTTTAAAGACAAAACAGTTTTGCAGTGTCGAGGTTCACTAAATAGGTAATGCACTTCTTGTGTTATAAGATAGCAGGTGAGAAAGTGCACTGAAGAACACTACCTAGAACATGTGTGTATAGGCATTGGGATGGGGGGGGGGGGGAAGGAGGGAGAATGGACAACTCATCAAAGGTACCGAAACGCCACATCAAAGTTTTATAATGCTATTTTTGGACATCAAGGCTGCCTTTGATTCAATACCACACAATATTTTGCTTCAACACTGGCATTCACTAGGTTTAACTGGCACAACTTTAAAATGGTTTAAATCTTATCTCATCAACTGCAGACAACAAGCCATGATAGGAGGGCAACATTCAGCCTCATTTACTCAACAAAAGAAGTTTCCTAAGGCTCAGCTTTATCTTCCCTCCTGTTCAACCCATCTGTGCAATAATCCAACCCTACAACGTACTCTACCATATCTATGCAGATGATATGCTCTATGTACCAATATCCACCATCAAACCAATTTACACCTCCCTCTCAACTTCTTTGCTGCTGTTATGCAATGGTTCTCAAAGCACAATCTCTTCATAAACCACAAGAAGACAGAAGTGCTCTTCGTCTCTGGAGACACCAGCTTCAGTCCACCATCCATCATAACAGTAGCAGGAAGCCAATTGAAGGTACAAGCCCAAGTGCAATACCTTAGCATACCCCTGGACCAACACCTAACCTTTCAACTACACATTAATATCACCAGCAGAACTATATGCCAAAAAATACAAATGGTGCAACACCTCAAGACACTTCTAGATCACCAAAACTACCGTACAATCTTCCAGGCACTATTCATGCCACACATCAACTACTACAACATCCTATTACAAGGTCTATGAAACTATGTACTTCATCCGTTGCAACTAGCATGGAACACCACTTCTTGTACTCTTAGCAATGCCACCTAAAATGAACACATCATTCAATTCTTCAACAATTACATTGGTTACTTGTCAAAGCAAGAACAAAATATAAAGCAATCTCGACAACATTCAAAGCATCTCAAGGACTCCCCTCAACCTACCTCAACTTACTGTTACAGAAAACACCTACTAACAGATCCAGAAAAACACACCACCAAAATACACTCGTCATACCCACCATAACTTCAAAGAGAAATAGAACCATTTCCAACAGGGCCTTCTCCATATATGCCCCAACAATATCGAACTCCCTCCCGGCAGACATACATGCAATTTCTGACCTAGCAGACTTCAGGAGAAAATTAAAAAATAATTTGTTCCGTGAATACGTCGGGGATGAGCAAAGACACCCCTCCCCCTTTTCACCCCATTAGGCCTATGAACTCACTATTAACACAGCATCCCCCTTCAGGATCCCTCAAATCCACTCTCCCCCTTCCCCCTCTCCTAAGCCCTCAAACTCCCTCTTCCCTCTTCCCACCTATCACCTACCCCTCACCCTGTCAGCACCACCCATATGCCTTGTAATTATGTAACTATGTAAATATGCTCTACCTTATATACTGCCATAAGTTAAACTACAGTTCTGATTGTTGTTCCATATACATTATATGACTTTGACCTTGCACCTGTGTTCTATGTATAAGCCTTGTTAGTTCACTGTAAACTGCCTAGACTTTAAGATTAGGCGGTATAAAAATCACATAAATAGATAAATAAATAAGGGACCAAAAGAGCCGTAAGCAATCAGGAACTCTTATGCACTGCAGAGCTTGGTGGACTTCTGATGTATATTCGGCCCTTCCTGAGCTCCACTGGCAAAGCAAAATCTGGCTGCCTGATCCGGTCTCTACTTGACCTCTTTCTTGACATAGAAACAACTACGGCACAGGAGAAAGACCTCAGCTCTAAACAGCAAACCAGAGAGAGCAGCTTGTGCAATAGCAACTTGGTGGATTACCAACGTGCACTGTTGTTAAGTGCCGTCGAGTCGGAGTCGACTCATGGCGACCCTCTGGATAGCTATCCTAAATTGTGTTTGGTCTTCAGTCAGGCGGCTCATTGTTGACAGACTGGTACCCGTAGCTGCTGTTATTGTATCGATCTATCTCATTGCTGGCCTTCCTCTTTTGCGTTGACCTTCTATCTTGCCAAGCATGATGTCTTTCTCTAATGATCTCTCTCTTCGCATGATGTGTCCAAAGTATGAAAGTCGAAGTCTTGTCATCTGAGCTTCTAAAGAAAGCTTAGGTTTGATCTCCTCTAGTACCGACTGGTTTGTTCTTCGGGCAGTCCATGGTATACACAGTATTCGCCGCCAGCACCAACGTGCACTAGCTCATCTTAAAACACATTTCATCAGCAAAGAGTACTTCCCCCTGAGTGTTTATGGCCCTCATAGTAAATAAGCAAATCATTCATATGGAAGAAAGTTTTGTGGTTTAATGAGGCCAAAGTGGAATTTTTTGGTCTCAAAACTTAAGTGATATGTGTGTCATAAAACAAACAGCACATCACACTAAGAACGTAAGAATTGCCTTACTGAATCAGACCAAAGGCCCATCGAGCCTAGTATCCTGTTTCCAACAGTGGCCAATCCACGTCACAAGTACTTGGCAGGATCACAAAAGGTAAACAGATTCCATGCTGAGTATTCCAGGGATAAGCAGTGACTTTCCTCAAGTCCAACTTAATAATCCATGAGAAAAAGTCTATAAACAATTTTTAAACTCAGCTACAATACGTTTTTACCACATCCTCTGGCAATTTAATTCTACAGCTTAATCATACATTGAACACAAAAATGGCTTCTCTGGTTTGTCTTAAAAGCACTTAGTATTTACATTTTGTGTCCTTTGGTCTTTGTACTTTTTGAAAGAGTAAGCAACCGATTCACATTTACCTGTTCCACTCCACTAAGGATTTTTCATATCTTCCTCCCTCAGCAGTCTCTTCTCCAAGCTGAAGAGCCCTAACTTCATTGGCCTTTCATCATGGGGGCATCATTCCATCCCCTTTCTTATTTTGATCGTCCTTTCTCTGTACCTTTTCTAATTCCTCTACATCTTTTATGAGATGCAGTGATCAGAACTGTACTCATTACTCAAGGTATGGTCACACCATGGAGCGAAACAGAGGCATAATGATATCCTTTGTGTTATTCTCCATTCCTTTCCTTACAATTCCGAACATTCCATTTTGCTATCTTGGCTGCCACTGTACACTGAGCAATAGATGTCAATGTATTATCCACGATGATGCTTAGATCCTTTACCTGCATGGTGACTCATAATGTATTACCTTGCATTTTGTACCTATGTTCTGATAATTTTGTGTTAGCATTATGCTGAAGGAATGCTTGTGAGGATTAAGGGAAAGATGGATGGTGCAAAGTACAGGCAGATCCTGGAGGAAAACCCATTCTAGTCTGTCATAAGCCTTAAAACTGGGGAAGAAGATTCACCCTTCAGCAGGACAATGACCTTCAACACAAAGGAAAAGTAGGAATGGAGTGCCTCGGCAAGAAGAAAGTGGTATTCTCGAGTGGCGTAATTAAAGACGAGACCTGAATCCAATAGAAAATATGTGGCAAGACCTGAAGGTTGCAGTCCAAAGATGATTCACAACCAACTTTAAATAGCTTGAGCTATTCTGCCTAGAAGAACAGGCAACTGCTGCACCATGCTGCTGTACAAAGTTGGTTGGCACTAATCCTAAACGATTCATGGTTGTTACTGCTGCACCACCATGTACTGAGTAAAAGGGTATGAAGAGTTATGCCAGGGGTGTCAAACTCAAATACACAGTGGGCCAAAATGTAAAACTTGAACAAAGTCGCGGGCCAGCATTGAACAAATGAACCTTTTAATATGGACCCAAACAAGATTGCTTTTAATAAAATTAATCAACCATTCAAGCCCATGTCTTGGAGTAGCAAGAAAAAGTGCATAAAGAAAACGTTAATTATTGCTCAGGTTTGCTGCACACTGATCTAATCTGATGTGCCCAAGAGATACTTGGCATCTCTTCTTGGATGATAGTTCATCAATGTCTGGGCTCAGGCTTTGAGCTGAGGAAATCCTCAGTATAAAGCGAAGGTGTTCATCAGTCAGATGTCTCCTGTGAGATGTTTTGGTCATCTTCATCGAGGAGAAAAGTTGCTCACATAGATAAGTGCTGCCGAACATGGAGAGCATCTGAGCAGCTTGGGTGCGGAGCTGAGGCATTGTGTCAGGGATAAACTGTGGAAACTGGGCGGCGCCCACAGCATCATACTTTGACTTCAGCGTGTCATTACACTGGAGTTCAATTATCTCCATGTGGAGGTTGGTTTGTGCGGATTACACAGTAACTGCAAAGGGATATCTGAGAAGTTCAAACCTACATTTCTGGACATCAAAGTCGGCAAATCGCCGGCTAAACTCAGCGCCGAGTACACTGAGTTTTTCAGCAAACTGTGCGCATGGGAACAAGTTGGTAAAGAACTGCGTTTTCATGGTTTGGCAGCAGGGAAAATGGCCAAGGTTTCCTTGCAGCATCTGATTCTCCCACACGCACAGTTTAGTAAAAAAAGCCCTCACTGCAGCGTACATGTCTGTGATGATGCGCCCCCGCCCCTGAAGCTGCAGGTTCAGCGCATCGAGATGGCTCGAGATGTCACACAGAAAGGCCAGCTCACACAGAAACTTTTTCTCCCGAAGCTCTGCTGTGTCCTTCCCTTTGCTTTCCAGAAAAACTGACATATTTCCTCATGCAGCTCAAAACATCTATTCAGTACTTTTCCTCGGCTTAACCATCTCACCTCTGTGTGATACGGCACGTCTGCGTATTCCGAACCACACTCCTCCAGAAAAGACTTAAACTGGCGGTGATTCAGACCTTTGGCTCTTATAAAGTTAACTACTTGTGTTACTGTGGTCATAACATGTTCCATCTTTAGGGCTTTGCCACACAATGATTCCTGATGTATGATGCAGTGATAAACAGTTAGTTCACCTGCACAGTTCTCTTCCTGCATCTTCTCCCGGACCCTGCCCACCAGTCCACTTGTTTTACCGCACATCGCTGGTGCACCATCTGTCGTTAATCCCACGAGTTTATCCCACGGCAGCTTTATTTCAGTTACGCATTTGGAAACCTCCTCAAAAATTTCCTTTCCTGTGGTTGTGCCATGCATTGATTTGAATCCCAATAGCTCCTCCGTAACACACATATTTGAGTCCACTCCACGGATGAAGACTGACAGCTGAGCAGTATCAGATGCGTCGCTGCTCTCATCCACAGCAAGGGAGAATGCAACGAAATCTTTTCCCTTTTCCAAAAGCTGGTCATACAGATTGGTGGCAAGATCACATGTGCGATCAGCTACTGTGTTTCTGCTCAGGCTCACGTTTGAAAAGGCTTGCTTTTTCTCTGGGCACACGATGTCACAAACTTTCAACATGCACTTTTTCACAAACTCTCCCTCATTAAAGGGCCGGGCTGATTTTGCGATCTCTGCTGCCACAATATAACTAGCCTTTACAGCAGCCTCACTTTGTGATGTGGCTTTTTTGAACATATTCTGTTGTGAAACCAAACTTCTTTTCATCTCCTCCACTTTCTGGCTCCTTTGAGTCATGTCCAGGTCCTTGTACTTGTCATGGTTGTTTGTTTCATAGTGTCGTCGTATGTTATGCTCATTAGTTATAGCCACGTTGACTCCACAAATCAGACAAACAGGTCTGTCTTTTACATATGAAAACAAATATTCTGTCTCCCACCTGTCCAGAAAGTTCCTGTTGTCTGCCTTTCTTTTTGCCATTTTTGGGAAGGGGTTCCACAGTGACAGTTGTAGCTTGAGATCGCTATGACTTCTGTCACACAGGAGAGGGCGTTTCTGGGACCTGTCCTGATTGACGCACCAAAACAACAGCAAGGCATTATGGGATTTGTAGTATTAGCGATGAATGAATGCGCTGTATAATACCGGCGGGCTAGCTCTAGTAGTCATTTGGTATAGCCTCGCGGGCCAAATATAATTACACTACGGGCCAAATTTGGCCCGCGGGCCAGAGTTTGACACCTATGAGTTATGCAATCAAAGCTTTTTGGTTTCTTATTATTTATTACTTTATCAATATTTTTATAATTGTTCTTTCACATTCATATTTAAATTCAAAAGTATGTCATATAAACATTGACTTTAATGCATTTTGAATTGTATCTTTTAAAGAGCAGAATGTGAAAACTGCACTAGTTCTGTAGATCCGAACTTCTGGGTCTGAGGAGGCTGATGTGCAGCATAGTACTGTGGCTAATGCAGGTGTACTTTGGATTTGAAAAGGTAGGAAAACTCTAGTAAAACATTCTACATGTAGCAGGAAGATGCAGACTTGCTTTTATTTACAGGAATTGAATGAACAAGTTCTTGTAGGAAATGGGATACAAATCTTGGTAGAGGCATAGAGGTTTACAATTATTAAAAGCAGAACTCAAAGAAACTCCAATCTTATATTATAAAAGTGATATACAGGGGAAGAAAAAGGGTGAAAGAGAAAGCAAGAGAGAAGGAAAAAAAAAAAAAAAGAGACCAGCACCATCACTACACTGATGCGATCAGACCCCAAAATCCTGTTGGAAAAGAAGGGGTTTTAGTTGAGATTTGAAAGAGAAGTAGGAAGATTCTAATCAAAGGTCATGTATTAATGAATTCCATAGGATGGAGGCACAGAAGAAAAAAGCTGATTTCCTGGTTGATTTCAGGCATGCCTGGGAAGGTGGAGGAGACAGGAAAGCTATGTCACTTTCTGCGCATTATGGCTCTTAGACAGTTTTATAATCACAGACATACTAGTAGTTCAGAATAAGTTAAAGAATAACTTTTCTCTTTTAGTCTTCTATAGCCTTTCTTGGAGAAACCCCTGAAACCATTTGGAAGCTCCCATTTGTGAGCCAGCCCTTCCTTGGACAGATCAAAGTGAATTAGGGATGCTGCATTGATTACACTCCTAAACTATAATATATGCGAAGTAGGATTACATAAGTCCATTGAGATCATTGGCATGTGCTAATAATAACAAGTGTATATTCTTTTTGTTAAAATTTTATCATACATATATATTTAGGTGGAGATAAATTTTATAACAGGCAGCCAAGGTAGGAAGGCCAAGTAGGTAGCTATTTGGAGGCTATTTTACAAAGACACGTGGTGTCCAATTTCATTCAGGCCATGCAGCCAATCAGAAGTGGGGTAGACAGAGGTAGACCCGATTATGATCTCATGGGGGCTAGACATGCCCCTGGGATCAGAATCGGGTCTACGGCCTGGATGTGCAGGCCGTGCCCCGAAGCTGATCAGCCTGCAGGCCTGGCCACGTACCCAGCTGCTTCAGTCAGGCTCCTGAATGGCGCCGCAGTACCATGATGTCCTGTCACCATGGCACTGCGGCTCCATTCAGGAGCCGTGATCCCTGGCCACTGACTAAGCTCTTTTTTCTCCACAGCCCGATCCCTAATCTGGCCTCCGTCCAGGGGGACTTATTCCACCTTTGAGGTGGAATAAGTCCCTGTCTAGATTCGAGGACCGACCTCTGAATTGGCCCTGTACGTCCGGGGTCAAGGCCTGCCCATGTCCCACCCTCTCTCTGCCTCCAGAATGCCCCCTCCCGCCCCCATCTAGGCCTCTCCTTATAAACCTGCTATTCATAAGGGAAGGATATTGCCGGGGCCAGCAGGGGGTGAATAGCAAGACAGAATGACCCCCATAGGCACTAGTTTGGGAGCTGGTGTAAATTTGCGCAGATGAAGTACGTGTGTATCTGTATATTTTATAGTAACATATTATATGATGGCAGATAAAGACCAGTATGGTCCATCTAGTCTTCCCAGCAAGGCAGCAAGAGTAGGTGCACCTACCACTCCGTGCAGGTCATCTCTCCCTATGCCTTTGTTTAGGGGTGTACCTACTGTTCCGTGTAGGTCACCCCTATTTGTTCAGATATAAGAGATAGTTATGTTTATTTTGATTTTATTCTGTTGCTATAAAGAGATCCACTGTGTCTGCCCCATGCCATTTTGAATTCTGTCACTGTGTCTTCCCCCACCACTTCCATTAGGAGGGCATTCCAAGCATTCACCACCCTTTCAGTGAAAAAGTAGTTCCTGACATTGCCTTTCAGTTTACCCCCTTGCACCCTTGCAGCTTCATGTTATGCCCTCTAGTTTTACAGCTTCCTTGTCTTTGGAAAAGGTTTGTTTGTTCATTAATACTCTTTAAGTATTTAAAGGTCTGAATCTTATCTCCTCTGTTCCTCCTCTCCTCCAGAGTGGACATATTTAGGTCTTCAAGTCTTTTCTCATAAGTCTTCTGACACAGACGCCAAATCATTTTGGTCACCTTCTTCTGAACTTCTTCCAGCCTTTTTATATCCTTTGTGAGATATAGTCTCCAAAACTGAACACAATATTCCAAGTGAGGCCTCACCAGTGACTTGTATAGTGGTATTAGTACCTCCTCCTCCTTTCGGTTGGTAATTCCTCTCTGTATGCAACCCAGCATCCTTCTGGCTTTTGCCACCGCCTTGTCACACTGTTTCGCCACCTTGAGATCCTCAGAAACAATCACACTGAGTTCCTTCTCCTGATTCATGCACACCCTCTCACCCCCTATCGCATACAGTTCCCTGGGATTTCTGCTTCCCAAGTGCACGGCACTGCACTTCTTCAGATTAAATTTTAACTGCCAGGCATTAGACCATTCTTCCAGCTTTTGTAGATCTTTCCTCATGTTATCCACTCCCCTCAGGGGAGTCCACTCTGTTGCAAATTTTTATGATATCTGCAAAAAGACAGACTTTACCATTCAGGCCTTCAGCAATATCACTCACAAATATATTGACCCAGTACAAGCATTGCGGAACCTGTGTCTTTTGGGGAAACTGCTAGGTACCTATGACCTAGATTGGCCACTGTTGGAAACAAGATACTGGGCTTGATGGACCTTGGTCTGACCCAGTATGGCATATCTTATGTTCTTATGAACAGTACCAGTCGCAGGACCGAACTCTGGGGCACACCGCTAATCACGTTCCTTTCATCCGAGTGAGTTCTGTTTACTGTCACCTTCTGTAGTCTGTCAGTCAACCAATTTCTGATCCAGTTCACCACCTTGGGACCCATCCCTAAACTACTGAGTTTATTGATAAGCCTCCTATGAGGAACAGTATCAAGGGCTTTGTTGAAATCCAGGTAGATCACATCCATCGCATGCCCTTGATCTAGTTCTCTTCAGATTTGTTTGGCAAGATCGTCCTTTGGTAAAACTATGCTGCCTCGGATCATGCAACCTGTTGGTTTCGAGGAAGTCCACTATTCGCTCTTTCAGGAGCGCCTCCATTACGTTTCTTGTCACTGAGGTAAGGCTTACTGGCCTGTAGCTCATCACCAACTACCACTTTTGTGAAGAGGTACCACATCAGCCCTTGTCCAGTCCTGTGGAATTTCTCCTCTCTTCAAGGATCTATTAAAAACATCCTCTAACGGCCCTGCAAGAACCTCTCTGAACTCTTTCATTATCCTGGGATGTATCCCATCCGGTCCCATAGCCTTGTCCACTTTGAGTTTTGCAAGCTGTTCTAACAGATCATCTTTTATTTAACAGTATTTCTATATCGCCTTATCTTACAATCAAAGTGGTATCACAGCAATCAAAAGGAGTGATCATGTTTTTTCATGCAGTGAAGGGTATATCGTGATTGGTGTGTCTGATGTGTTGTGTGTTTGATTAGCGGAGCTATGTACATTGTGCGCTATAATACATCGTGTGCTATAATACATTCTTCTGTACATTGTGTGTTATGAAACATCGTGTGCTGTTATACATTCTTTTATACGAAGGTCAGGGGGGGGTAGGTTGGTTGTTCTTGCTAGTTAGATCATGTGACGTGTCCATAGTGCTCTGTGAATAGCATTGTCTTCAGTTGTTTGCGAAAGTCTTTAAGGTCCGTCATTGATCTCAGATCGTCTGGGAGGGTGTTCCAGATTGTTGGTGCAGCCAGGGAGAGTGCTCGTTCTGCGGTGTTCTTGCGTGTTTTTCTGAAGTCTCTAGGAGTGTTAACACGGTTGGAGATGCCCTTTCTTCTTGGGCGTGTGCTGGTGTCTGGTTGTATGAGGGTGTGTAGGCTGTTGGCTGATGTGTGTTGTTTGATCTTAAATATGTTTATGATTGTTTTGTTTTTGATGCGTAAACTGATTGGGAGCCAGTGTAGGTCTTTCAGAATGGGTGTGATGTGTTCATGTCTTGTTGATCCAGTTATTATGCGGGCCGCCGTGTTTTGTGCTAGTTGTAGTGGTTTGAGTGTTTGTTTTGCTAGTCCAAGGTAGATAGGGTTGCAGAAGTCTAGTATGGGGGTTATTAGAGCCTGGCATACGGTACGGAAGTGCTCAGTGGCGAGAAGGGGCTTGAGTCTTCTGATGATTCTCATTTATTTATTTATTTATTTTTATTTATTTAACATCTCTTCTATACCGCGCTATTAAAATCAGCGCGGTGTACATTGAACAAAATATACTGCAATGCATACAGGCAACATTGAGTTTACAGAGAACAGGGGAATATATAACATGGAGTAACAGGGATAACTATGTACAGTCAACATTATACTATATATAAACTTTAACTATATACAATATTCAAGCTCGAGTGGATATTGTGCGTGTATTCATGTGGGTGGTACGGGTAAATAGTAGTCATGTGGGCTATTGTGTAGTCTAACCATTTTCTGGTTGTATTAGGGTGCTAAGGCGTCTGGTGTATGTGGGAGGCCTGTTGGTTGTGTGAGTGTCCATGATCACTTCTGGGTAGTATTTTGTGAATAGGTAATGCTTCACGGCTTTTCGGAATTGTAATAGACTTTTGATGCCACGGATTTCATGGGGAAGTGTATTCCAATTTAGGGGTGCGAATATTGAGAAAGCTCTGTTCGATGTAGCTTTAGTACATGATGTCATCATCTTAGGAACTATTAAGGTGTTCATAGCAGTAGTCCTTCTGTTTCTATTTTCGAGGGTGTTATGAATTAGTTTGCTGATTGGTGTCGGTGGGTAATTATTCATGGCTTTGAAGGTCAGGACTAGTGACTTATATAGGAGTCTGGCTTGTAGAGGTAGCCAGTGTAGGTTTTTCATGATAGGCGTTATGTGAGCAGATCTTGGTGACCCAGAGAGGACTCTTGCAGCTGCATTCATAGCCAGACGAAGTGGATTTAAAGTTGATTGAGAAAGCCCGTGGAGGATGATGTTCGCAAAATCAAGATGTGGGAGGACTAATGCCTGGAAGGTTGATTGGTAGTCAGTATAATCAAGTAGGGGGCGGAGGTGGCGTAGTGTTCTGATCCTGTAGTATGCATTTTTGATTGTTTTGCTTACATGTGGCTTGAGATTCAGTTCATTGTCCAGGGTCACTCCGAGGTACTTTACTTCCGATTTTATTGGTATGGTTGTGTTTTGTATCTTGATGTCCGGTGGGTGGATGAAGTCTGGGTTACGAGTGATGATTAGTGCCTCAGTCTTGCTGTAGTTGATTGCGAGGTTGTTGTTTTGACACCATCTTGTCATTTGTGTGAGGCAGTTTGTTATTTTGGAGTAGTCCGGGTTGTCGACTGTGATAGGTGTGTATATCATGATATCATCTGCATAGATTGTATATTGAATGTTGTTCTTTTTCAGGATGTCGCATATTGGCTGGATGTAGATTTTGAATAGTAGGGCTGAGAGGGCCGATCCTTGTGGTACTCCTTGGAGGACTTTTATGGGTCGAGAGGTGTTGTGGCCTACCTTGACCTGTATCTGCCTGTCGGTTAGGTATGAGTGGAACCATTTTAAGGTGGGACCGTGTAGCCCAATGTTTTGTAGCTTTCCAGGAGAGTTTTGTGGTCTACTGTGTCGAATGCTGATGAGATGTCAATGAAGATCATTATGATTCCATTATTGGTGTTGTCTATGATTCGAAGAATGCTGTCGAAGAGGTAAATCAGTAATGTTTCGACTCCATGGTTGGGGCGAAAGCCGTGTTGGTTGTCATCCAGTGGTGCGTGGTTGTCAATGTGTTCTTGTAGTTGGTGTTGTACTGTTTTGTTGATGATTTTTGCCAGAAAGGGTATGCTGGAGATTGGTCTGTATGCTGCTGGGTTGTTCTTGTCGAGAGTTGTTTTCTTTGGGATAGGTCTTACTGTGGCGAGCTTTAGTTGATTTGGCACAAATCCTTGAGTGAGGGAGTTGTGCACCATGTTGTGTATGATTTGGATGAAGTTTGATTTGGTGGCTTTGATCCATGACACTGGGCAAGGGTCTGTAGGAGCGGTGCTTGTACTGATTGCGGTGATGATGTGGGAGAGCTGCTCTGTTGATGGTGTGCTGAATGTGTCCCAGGTCTTAGGGTGTAAGACTTTGTGGGTGCGCTGGGTCTTGTTTGTTCTGCAGAGTGGAATTTTTCCTTGATATGGTCAGCAAATTTTTGCGGGTCTATTTGTACTTTGTCTTCTGATCTTTGCTCTTTTGTGAGGATTTTCACGATTTTGAATAGCTCTCTGGGTTTATTGTTGGAGTTACTTATCATGTTTGTATGGTATTCTCTCTTTGTTTGGTTGATGTGTTCATTGTATTGTTTTTGCTTTGTTAGGTATAGTTGCTGGGTTTCGGGTGCTTTGCTCTTTCTCCATCTCCGTTCTATTTTTCTGAGTTCCCTCTTTTCTCGTCGTATGGTTTTTGAGTACCACGGCTTGTGTTGTAACTTGTTGCAATGATGTTTCACGAGTCTAGCATCTGTTGCTTTGGTGGCGTTATATAGGTTGCTGTTCCAGTTGGTGATTTGAGCCTCCAGGTCGTCTGTTTCTATGGTCAGTTGTTGCATCGTGTCCTGTAGGAACGTGTCCCTGTCGAAGTTCTTGAATCATCTTTGTGTGGGTGTGTTGTCTGGGCGTTCATTTTGATTATCTTTTTGTGGTACCATCTTTATCTCAATTATGTAATGGTCTGACCATGGAACTGGTGTGATGGTGGGTGTTGATATTAGTCCTCTCGAGGTTAGGTAGTTGGGTGCGAAGATGAGGTCTGGGGACGATCTGTGTCTGTGCGTCGGGGCATTGACTATTTGGGTGAACTGAAGTGATGTCATCGCTTGAAGGAAAGCTTCTGCATCTTTGGTGTTGGTGGACTTGAGGTTGAAGTCTCCCAGCAGTAGAGTGGGTTTGTGGGTTGCGGTGATAGCGCAGAATGCTTCGAGCATTGAGGCTAGTTCGTCGGGTGAAGCTCTGGGTGCTCTGTAGGTTAGGCAGAGTGCCATGTGTTTGTTCTCGATGCTGATTGTGTTACACTGTTGTGTGTCAGTGAAACTCTGAGCTTTGAACTTTAGGCTCTTTTTTGCAATTATCAGGACTCCTCCTCCTCGCCTGTGGGTGCGTGGGCAGTTGTATGCTGTGTATGTGTCTGGTACCAATTGATTGAGTAGCACATTGTCGGTGGGACTGAGCCATGTTTCTGTGATGCAAAGTATGTCGGGTTGATGGTCATCTATGTGGTCTGCTATTGTGTGTATCTTGTTGCATATGGATCTGGCGTTTATGAGCTCTAATGTTATATAGGCTTTGAAGAATTTGTTGTTTTGTGGGTTTCCTTTGGACTAGTGTGGGTGTTTGATTTGTGCTTGGTTTGTCTTTTTGTCAAGGATGTTCTGTGTGTGTCATTATGAGTGTACTGTGGTTCTATGCATGTCCATAGTATGGTATTTACTCCATTCCCATTTGTATATTTGTCAATCACAGATGAGCCTTCTCTAGGATTTTCTCTAGTAAAAACAGAGCAGAAGTATTTGTTTAGCATTTTCGCTTTTTCAATGTCACTTTGCACAAATTCATTCCCCCATCCCCCTTTCCGCCTCCTCTCCTTCCTCCTCCCCCTTTGTTTTTAATCTTCATTGGTTTTTAATTTATTTCTAATTGTTTTTTTAATTTATTATTTTTTACTTTTTATTACCTGATATTTTACTGTAGTTTATTTATTTATTTATTTAACTGTATTTATATCCTGCTTTTCACCGGGTCAAAGCGGTTATTTATTCTTTGTTTTTATCAACACATGTGTAACAGTGGCAGTTTTCTTCTCATGGTACAACACGGTCCCACAGATCCCACCTTGTTTTTATAACATTGCATATGTTTTTAAATGGTCCTCTGTGACACTGAATGTATCACTCGCACTTTAAGTCATCATTCTTTTTTTCTCCCTTTGATTTTGTTCCCACCTTTGGGTTTTAATTCTGCCGATCAAGATGGAATAGTGGCAGTTATCCTGTTTTAGAATGTTATGTATCCTTTGCACTTCCACACACATTTTTGTGACACAAATGGCTCCCTTGGCTTACAGATCTGTCTGCCAGCAAACTCTATGTTCAGAAGTAGAGTCATAGTGTTCTCCAGTTTACCATCACCTTCTGTAGACTCGGCTCCCGATGCCCTCTATCTCTTCTTCTTTTTTGTTCCTCCCGCACTACATTACAGTTTGCATTCACTGTCCCCCATAATGCAAATTATTCATCTCATGTCTGTTTTTTAATTTATTAAATCTCAAGTTTTATGCTTTATTTCATTATCATTTTATCATTCTCTTTTACTTGTATTTATATGAGCATGGATTGGTGTCGAGTATTGGTTTCAATGTCTATTATTTATTAATATTTTTATTGTATTCTTTCGAGGTTTGCTTCCCCTTGAAGGTCTTAGTGGTCAAAATGCATTGGGCCTTAATAAAAACCTAATTTATCGCCAGTTTGTGTACCAGCTCCTTTGTCCTCTACACCAGGATCGTGTACAAGCACCTTCTAGTTATAGCGTGTACTAATATGCATGGGGTAATTATAGGGCTCATTCCATCCCGGAAATACATCCCCTCTGTACGTCTGATTTGACCAGATGTACAGAGGGGGTCGTGATTCTGATCCCGTGGGGCACGTCTAGCCCAACGGGATCAGAATCGCGATCAGTCCTGTACGTGCAGACCGGGACTGCGATTCAGCCCGGCCTGCACGTACACGACAAGCCTGACTAACTCAGTCAGGACTTTTAAATGGAGCCACGGTGCCATGGTGTCCGGTTGCCATGGCACCGCAGCTCCATTTAAAAACCCCGATGCCCCATGGCACCACAGCTCCATTTAAAAGCCGCAATGCCCCATGGCACCGCAGTTCCATTTAAAAAACGTGATGTTGGCCGCTGCAACAAACTGTTTATTCCCCACAGCCCAACCCTCGATATGGCCTCCCAGGGCCAGGGTCAGGCTGTGGGGAATGCTCTCTGCCCCCTGCTGCCCTTTCCCGGCCCCGCCATTCACTGAACGTCCGGGGCCGCCGACTGCCCACTTCCTGCACTAATGTCGCCTCCGGTCCTCCCCTTTCCCGCCCCCATCTAGCTTCCCTGTACAACTAGCAGGGGGAGCTAGACGCCGACGGGAGGGGGCATGAATAGCGGCCGTCCATCCCTGCTATTCGTGGCACAGAATCGGGCCCTATATGCACAAAAAAGTCTTTATAAAATTTCCCCCATATAGGACAACAGACTTCAGAATAAGACTCAGGCAGCAAAGAAATGAGCTGTTAAGTGGGCAAGTTGACTGGGGAATGCTTCCTTATTGCACTATTGTTCCACTTATGAGATATCACTTTGGCATGCTGATGTCACACCATTTTCAGGTACAACTATACTAAGAGTTTGTTTACCATAACACTATGGTTTATTTGTACATTTGATATCCCACCTTTAGCCGATGGCAATAAGGCAATTTACAAACTATTTAAAAACAATAAAAATAGCATTATAGGAGTACACAAAGAGCAGAGAGAAAAAAAGAGGCTAGGGAGAGAACAGGCAAGGAGAAGGGTTGATGTTTGGTACATTTTCGGTCACCTTTTTTAAAATAATTATTTTTATTTTAGCCTGGCGATGTCTTTCTGCTCCTTTGGGTTCCCAGCAAAGTCAAGATTACCCTCTACTAAGCTATGGCTTTCATTTGCAACTACTTGGGTGGTTTCCCCTTTCTCCCAACCCAGCGCAGCAAGTGTAGTGATGGTCCTTGATCTGCAATTCACTCCAGAATCTAGGGCTCCTTCTAGCCAACAACTGAACCTCAGTCCTCTGCACAGCCATTCTGGCCCATTCTCTCACTATCATCTATGAAATGTGTTAAAAATGCCTTGTGAGTCTCACTTTCCTTTAACACTGAAGGGAGAAAAAAAAATCCCCCCCCAGCCATTAGTGCAGAGGGTTTCATTCCCATTGACCATGTCTCCAAACATTGAATAAAAGCACTATTTATCCCAGTCAGGGTTATTAATAAATATCATTAGCTAAGAAATACCTATAAATAAATTCTGTATTACTCAACTTATAACTGGCTTGACGAGTACACGATGCTTACCTTCTATCAGTATCCAAGGTCTCTTTTAATCTATTTCACAAACAGAGTAGAAAGGAATCCTAAGACTCTGTGCTCAGGGAGATTCAGATTCAGATAGCTTTATTGGCATGACAATTTTACAAGTGTTGCCAAAGCAATGTATTTAGAAGTTAAGGCAGACCCAGTAGCTTGACATGCTCATTTTTGACACGCCAAGGAACTGGAGAGTGAGCAAATCCTCCAAAGATACCAAAAAGCTTCCTGATAAAACAAAGAAGAAGAAGAAGAGGAGGAGGAGATGGAGGATGAAAGTCTCAACCACTGCACTCTGGAAGAGACTGAAAGCAAATATGCATCAATTACTTCCAGAAAAACATTTGTGTAATACCTTTGGGGTAGTCCAGGAAATGTTTTCCTAGGTTTGTAGAGAAAAATAAGAATCACAGCATTGCTGTTGCAAGAAATCATGCCACAATCATCTTCACTTGAAACTTTTTTCTGAAGTCTGCTGAGACAGGAAGAACCCTTTTAAATACGCTCAGATGGGCAGCCCAGGACACGGAACACACCATCTGTGTGTTATGGCCATAATTTTGCAACCACTTATTAATGCTAGCAAAGGAGTGTTCAGGTCTTTTCTAGCCCTAGGAAAGCATATAAAGATAATCACTGTTACACGCAATACAAGCTTCATTTTCTCGCAATGGGAAAATTTATAGAGCCATTGTGGCCAGTGCCTATAAGGTACTTGTTGAATGCACAGCCTGTGCAGAAGCCAGGCAAGTAAATGGCAACCCCCACAAACAAGCCCTCAGGCACAGTACCTCCAAAATCATTCTACTATATGTTGCCACCTGCAGATCATAAAATGCAACTGGCAGATGCACACAGCAACCATGCAGGCAATTTGTGTACACCACTTTGACTGGCAGAAAAGCGGTATATAAGCCTAGTTGAATAAATAAATAAACAAACTTGACTAAACTCTATCATCATATTTCTATGGCTATCTATAGAAATTTAAAAAACCACGGGGTGACAATTTGCAAATAGACTATGTAGCTGCAAAGTTTGCAGATAAAGTAGCTGTGAAGCCTGCAATTATTTCAAAGTGAACTGCATGGGTCCTTGGCATTGGAGAATTGCGTACGAGGTATGTAGGTGCAAAGCACCTGGAATTTGTGAAAGCAAAGAAAAAATGGGTGCAAAATAGCATGCATAGATTGGAAAATCAAATCTCCTCGCATCTTGTCTGCCCAATTTGCACTCTCCCAGCCCCTGAGAACACTTTCAATCTGGCTGGGGCACCCATAGTTAAAGCTACACATACCTGCAGTAGGATAGGAGCGGGCATTTATCAGCCAAGTCCATTTTCCCATTTGCTGAGTAATGATTTTGGTTTACTATTTTGGGATTTTTAGTTGGGAACCATAGTTATTTTGATTACAGGAAGGAGCTTTGATCCTAATAATCAGTATATATTTTTATTCAGGTGAGTATATTTATGACATTTTGATTGTAATGTTCTGGTTGTGCAGTTTTAAACTGTGTTATCTTGTTACAAGCCTCACACTAAATTGGGTACAGCAGGCTATAATTAAAGAAATAACATTTGTCCTAGTTAACATCATTTTATTTGCACAAATGACTGTGAATGTTACCCTCATGAAAAAAACAACAAACCTGCCAACTCTGCTCACAGGATTGCATTATGAATCTATTTGAGAGACATGTGAATGGGTCACAGTCAGGGCTGAAGCCTTGAAGACTTGCACTACTGCTCACAAGTTTCAAACTTGTGCTAATTCAAACCCCTTTTTTGTGTCAGGGATCACAGGTGTCAGAATTCTTGCTCAGTGGGTCTTCGTACTGCAAACCTACTGCTGTTCTTTTGGATGCACTTACTGCTGTCAGTTTTCAATTAGTCTACAATACTGTTCTGTTTATCAAACCTGGACTGTGGCCAGACCTGGAGCACATTTGATGAGTCTTACAATGAGCCCCAATGCACCTGTTAATTTTGCCTCTGGGTAAACAGTTGAAATGTCCTTAGCTATTTCCTCAAATTGGGGTGTAAACAGAAACATGAGATTTTTTAAAAAAAAGTCTGAACTAGGGAACTGGAGATGCATCAATTTAAGACGGGAATGGGGTCAAACTAGGGGGTGGGAGGCTAATAAGCACAGAGCACAAAGCAGAAAAGCTCGCAGCAGGGTAAGAGTTCAGTTAATTTATCCAAGAGATCTATTCCAGACACAGTAAATGATACATTATTGGATCCAGACCTGCAACTGCTCAACTAAGACCAACTTCACTTAGGTGTCATTATCCTTCCCCTTTATAAATACTGCTGTTGCTCGAACCTCTGTGTAATGTGAGCTATTCTCAGATGACAAACCAATAACTTTTCCTCCAGCTTTCCCAGAGTCCACCCTTTTGCTATGGGAATTAGGAAAACCCACCTTCGCGCTATCAACAGAACACCCAAGTTGATCCTACTCTGTTGAGATCCTTGCATTTCTTATAGCACAGAAGAGACTTAGGGGTGGCAAATGCTCTATCAACCTCAAAGCAAGTGGTTAAGGACTTTGTAAGATTTACTGAGAGAACAGAGGTGGTGGTCATCAATCAATGTCTCAGGTTTACAAATTAAAGAAACCAAAGCAGATGATGGTAAAACAGTGCTGGGCAGAAAATACTGGAAAGTTGTATGTGTTAAGAGGGGTGGGTCAGATGATTTACCTTAATTAATGCTAGCTCTTAATTATTTAATTATGATTGATGTGGCTAAGCAAGATCTAAATGGAACATCTTAATTGATGCTACCAAACGTTTTCTGCCAGAAGTTGATCCACTAATGCACTATTTTCTTAGACAGATCCTGGAAGAGAGAGAAACTGGAACAGGATCAAAGCGAGGAAAGATTTTCTAAGGTTAACAGTTGAATGCAAGCATGAGATTTCCTTCAGCTTTGGAGGGCACCCTGGTAACATGGAGGAGAACCCAAACCCCAATTACAAAGCATTCTCTATATAATGCTTGCACCATTCCCTGGGAGGGTTTATATAGGTTAAGCTCATGTACAGACAATTAATCATTGCAAATGACAAGTGTTGCTAAAAGGCAGACAAAATAAAACACTGAACATTCATTTCTATGTTGGAAAGAACAAAAGGTTTCGATTTACATGCAGAAAAACTAGAACACAGCGTGGGACAAGCATCAGGGGCCTGGAGTACTTAAAAAAAAAAAAAAGAAAAGGGATTGCTTCCATTCTACAGTTAGGTTCATGAGATTGCCAATGTGTCTCTGCTAATACGTAGTTTCATCAGGTCACTCTGTATTCCCCACCTAGAGCAATCAAAGCTTTAGCTTGGGAAGGTAGCACTTCCCAGTTTAGGAAAACAATGACAGTGGGTTACTCAGCAGAAGCCTTGTGCACAACATTCCCGCCAAGCTTCCCTGGAGTCCTTTGGCCACACTGCTGCCGGTATTGGGAGGAGCCTGATGTGATATTTAGGCGTATTTACAGAGCGTATACTATCGTAACTGTTTATAAACTTTGTCGCTCCAAAAACTTTACCCCACCATGCGCAAAACTTCTCACAGCAAAAACTGTTCTTCAGACACGTGGCTGGTCTCAGACTTCCCGACACCATCAAGGCTTACTGCCAGCAACTCGGCAGAGCCGTGCCAAATAGCATCAACGACCTGCCAAAGTGCCGAACAGTTGCTGAGCTATTGTGAAATCTTCTCATATATTGAAAAAGTCATGATGGATGATAAAATACTTGCAATACTCCAACACTTCAAAATACACAAAAATGACTTATCTCGTATCCACAATAGCCCCGAAATTTTTTTTCAAATGCTTACAATAGTCCAAAATACACAAAATAACTTATCTCGTGATGCACGATACTCCAAAAAATTATTTTTTCCAACGATGTCTTTAAAGCGCTCCAACGCGTTTCTCCCACACGGGATTCTTCAGGGGAAAATAAATTTCACTGTTCTGGTTTGAAATACAGCTGGCAAAAGCCAGACTAGATTGTGGTGGGAAAGTTCCTGCTTCCTGTGGCTCCCGGTTTGCAGCCTACTGTCTGCATAGGTAAGAACTTCTCCCAGAGATGCTGCCCACGTCCTCAAAGGTTCACCGCTCTTCTCCAAAAGAACAGTTTTTGCTGTGAGAAGTTTTGCGCATGGTGGGGTAAGGTATTGGGAGGTGCTGCAATATCCACTCTGACAGCAGTATGGCCGAAGGCCTCCCACGCAGTTGGGCGGGAACGATGCACAAGCAGTATGCTCTGTGCGCTCCATCATCACACACAGTTTATAGAAGAGGATGGACTTATCAGCAAGGAATATTTCAATTGACCCTACACCATACGAAATGTTTTAAGTGGAATAAGATGCCATGCTTACTTCACTGCCAAGCTCTGAGGTCAGGCCCTCACATTTTCATTCTTATCAGACTTTAGATTGCCAGTACGTGACACAGCACTCCTGTAATGCTGCCACAAGAACCTAATAATAGGACTTAAAATATATGCTTACTGGGCTGTGGACTTTTATTTCTGATTTCAAATACATATTTTTGTTCTTACAAAATTGTACTGAATCCACAAATGTTTAAACTACTTCCATTATACCTGTAATACATTATATTGTGCAAACCTATATGCTACCCATTCTACTTAAAAAAAAAAGAATCCAAGTGCTATGAATCATGCAGTCTACCTTTAGTTTCAAATATTTTCCCCTCTCTGATGCCCCTGCCAACTCCCTTTACCGCTGGCAATATTAGTAGCAGACAATAACATCACTGTTCTCCCCAGCAGAGCCCTCCAGAACATTGTCAACTGTTAGAGAATATGACTGGAAAAATAAATTCATTGCTATCAACAGAAAATAAACTGATCAACACTATTTTTACATACAAGCCCCAGAGGCTAGAACATATTGCTTTTATTATGGGATACCACAGGTGCGAAGGGGATCTTTATACTTGCCATTTAAATCATTCTGCCTCTAAGTTCCCCTACCCTACCGCACTCTACTTTCTCCAGAGAGCTCTAGGATTCATGGAACTCACAAAGTATCCTGAGACTAAATATAAAGATACCCCCCCCCCCCCCGCGATATAGACAGTAATGATCTAATCAATTGGCATACAAAAGATACAAGTATAGGATACATTTAAATTGGCCTGTAGGGAACAAGAGCCAATAAGAACAAGGAATGGTGGGATAACTGGGAGTGTGAATGAATTTTCTCACAGAGAAACAAGTGGGGAAAGCAAGCAGAGACAAATTTTCTGTAATTTATGAAAAATTTAATATGCCACTTCCAGCGGAGATTTGTAGAAAGGGTGGTGGGCTTTTTACACTTCATATTGAATACATGCTGTGTTTCTGTGTGGCTTTTTCATTTACTGCAGCCATGGGAAGAGAGGAAGGAGAGCAGCTTTAACGGTGCCTTGGTGGGGAGGGGGGTTTGTAGCTCTATGAGGCCTGGATTTTGGCATACATGACACAGGAAATTGCTTTGTTGTTGCTAGATGCTGCTGAGTCAATGTTGATTTTTTGGCAACCCTATGGATGGTTGTTCTTACCTGTATTCAGTCTTAGAGTGAGTTGTTATTGTACCAATCCATTGTACTGCCTGTGTTTCTCTTTTGTGTTGACCTTTAACCTTGCCAAGAATGATGTCTTTCTATAATGATCATTCTCTTTGAATGATGTGTCCAAAATATAAGAATATAAGACCAAGGTCCATCAAGCCCAGTATCCTGTTTCCAACAGTGGCCAATCTAGGTCACAAGTACCTAGCAGTTTCCTCAAAAGACACAGGTTCTGCAATGCTTGTATTGAGGCAAGCAGTGGATATTCTGGGACCACTTTAATAATGGTTATGGACCTTTCCTCCAGGAACTTGTCCAAACCTTTTTTAAACCCGGCTACACTAACAGCTTTTACTACATCCTCCGGTAGCAAATTCCAGAGTTTGATTACACATTGAGTGAAAAAATATTTTCTTTTATTAGTCTGGCATAAACAATCGATCTACGTTACCCTGTAGCTTCATTGCATTCCCCCTAGTCTTTCTATATTTTGATGGCGTAAACAATCGATCTACGTTTACCCATTCCAATCCATTCATTAACTTATAGACCTCTATCATATCTCCCCTCAGTCGTCTCTTTCAAGGTTGAAGAACCCTAACCTTTTTAGCCTCTCTTCATAGGGGTATCCTTCCATCCCCCTTAAAACTTTGGTGACGCTTCTCATTCTCAAGTCTTGTCATTTGAGTTTCTAAGGAAAGCTTAGGTTTGATCTCCTATAGTACCGATTGATTTGTTCTTCCGGCAGTCCATGATATACACAGTATTCTTCCCCAGTAACATAATTCAAAGGCATCGGGTTTTTCCTGCCTTTCTTCTTTACTGTCCAATCTTCACATCCATATGACATTGCTGAAAATACCATGGCTTGGAGAAGTTGAATTTTTGTTTAGGTCTTTCACTGCCATTCTGCCAAAAGCAATAAGAGGTCTGTCCAAAAAGAAACCAAACTTGCTAAAGAGGGCACCAGAGAGTCAACACAGCAGACTCATGATAATGGTGAGGTGTAATGGTGACCTTGAGCTTTAGCCTCCCACTTACTTGATCACGCCACGTGAATTAGTTATAGACTACATGCATTTGAGTTTCTTTTTGGACAGACCTCGTACATCATAGGATTTCTTGACTGCTTGTCGTTCCATTGATCCAAACATGTTAAAGTTGCCTACTATTTTTATTTCTTCTTCATCAAGGATGAAATTATTGAATTTGCCAGTTGTCGGGATTTTTGTCTTCTTCGCTTTAAGGTGCAGGCCCCTTTTAAGACTATGTTCTTCGATCTTCATAAGCAGATGTTTCAGATTGTTTTCACTTTCAGCCAGTAACAATGAAGGCTACTGATGAGTCTTCATTTACTGTACACATCAGATGTCTTCATACAGTCCTAATTCTATGATGATTTCCTCTGCACATGATTCAAACAGGTATGGAGAAAATATGCAGCCTTGTCGTACAGCTTTGCTGATTTAAAACCATTCTGTTTCTTCTTGTTCTATTCAAAATATTGCTTCTCAATCAACGTAAAGGTTGTGCATGGAACCATCAAGTGTTCTGGTATATCTGTGCTTCTTAATGTGGCCTAGAAGTCTTTTTATGATTTCTGCAATCAAAGAGTATAAGAAACATAGAAACATGATGGCAGAAAAAAAAAACACATGGCTTATTTAGTCTGCCCTTCCATATCAACTACAATAGTCTTGTTTTTACCTTTAGAGATCCTCTGTTTTTGGCCCATGCTTTTTTGTACTCAGATACGGTCCTTGTGTCCACCACCTCCATTGGGAGACTATTCCACGTTTCTACCACTCTTTCCATAAAGAAATATTTCCGCATATTACTCCTGAGTTTATCCCCTTTCACTCTCATCCTATGTCCCCTCATAGCAGAGCTTGCCTTCAATTGAAAGAGACCCTCCAGTGCATTTATGCCACGGAGGTTTTTATTTATTTTATTTTATTTTATTTAACAAGCACTTATATACCGCAGCTTCCAGAGATCAGCTGCGGTTCACAAATAACAACAGTCAACAAAACATAGTTTGTTTTACATGAAACGTCATAACTATATACAATGTAAAGTTAATAGAAAATGTTAAACAGATTGGCACAGAAAAGTGCAACACTATATACATTATATATACATTTACATTTTATGTGAGATATAGTCATAATGAGTGGTTCAGATTCAGGTGGGGTGGATTATCTTTTCTATTATAGTGAGATGTTGAGCAGAAAGTTATAGTGAGATGTTGAGTAGAAAGTGATTAGCCATTTAAATGTCTCTACCATATTGCCCCATCCCACCTTTCCTCTAAAGTATACATATTAAGATCTTTAAGTCTGTCCTCATATGCTTCATAATGAAGACCACTAGTCATTTTAGTAGCCACCCTCTGCACCAACTCTGACCTGCCAATGTCCTTCTGAAGGTGCGGTCTCCAGAACTGCACACAGTACTCCAAATGAGGTTGCACCAGAGACTTATACAGAGGCATTATCACCTCCTTTTTTCTACTGGCCATTCCTCTCTGTATGCACCCAAGCACCCTTCTGGCTTTCACAGTCATCTTTTCTACCTGTATAGCTACTTTAAGATCATCAGACATAATTACACCCAGGTCCCGCTCTTCTTTTGTGGAAAGAAGTACCTCACCTCTACACTGTACAGTCCTTTGGATTTTTGTAGCCCAAATGCATGACCCTGCATTTTTTAGCATTAAATGTCAGTTGCCATATCCTACACCATTGTTCAAGTTTAGCTAGATCCCTCCTCATGTTGTTGACTCCTTCCTGTGTGTCTACTCTATTGCTGATTTTGGTATCGTCTGCAAACAAGCAAACCTATCCGACAGTCCTTCCGCAATATCACTAACAAAGATGTTAAACAGAATTGAAACCAAGACACTTTCTCCTCAGGGTGAGTTCCATTTACCTGTACCCTTTGTTGCCTCCCACTCAACCAATTTCTAACCCAATCAGTAACTTTAGGCACTCAGTTTGTTTACAAGTCGCCTTTGTGGAAAAGTGTCAAAGACTTTACTGAAATCTTAAAAAAAATCACATCTTGGGATCTCCTTTGGTCCAACTCCCTGGTCACCCAGTCTTTTGGGGAAACTGCTAGGTACTTGTGACCTAGATTGGCCACTGTTGGAAACAGGATACTGGGCTTGATGGACCTCAGTCTGACCCAGTATGGCATATCTTATGTTCTTATGTAAAGCATTTAGGGGTTTTATAAGCAATCGTCTAGATTTATGCAGCATGTACATGCATAAATGTAGGTATTTTACAAGCATAAGTGACATCTTATAAAACATCGACGAGTGTGAAAGTATGCACATAGTTACATTGCACAGACTTTCACAGGAGGCATGCATATGGGCGGAACATGAGCAGTGAGTGCAATTAGGTACATATCTTATAACATTCTTTAAATTACTTGCAAAAAGTAACTGCAAAAAAGTTGGGGTAGTCATTTACATTAGCTCCAAGGCTGATGTAAGTGATCCCACCTTAACACACATGGGTATTTTCACACTTAACACTTTATTTTATAAAATCAAGTCCATGCATAGTGGACTTTATATAACAGCCTAACATATGTGCATGAAAACCCGCATTAACTAGGCACGTTATAAAACTACCTGCTTAATGATCTTTTTCTGCCCAAATTTCAAGGTTACTCTTCATTTTTCATTCTCCTGAATCTCTGCCATTTTTTTTTACCATTGACAGCTCTACACACAGCATCCTCCCTGCTTTCAGATGTTGCAAATCTATTCTTTTTTTTTTAAATTTAATATCCAAATGTTTTAATATCTCAAACAATGCCTTCCCCATCCTCAGTTCCCTATTCTATGGAAATCCATAGGGTCCTGTTTCAGAATCTTCTTATGTCTACTTTTCTTGCCAACTTGATCAAGGTTTTTGAGTTCAAATACCTACTTGAAGCTGAAAATATCCAAAGCTGTTTATTCATCTTCTGTGCAGTATCGGGTGTCTAACAACCTATGTAGGTCCCACTTATCTCAAATAAAAAACATGAAAAACCAAGTCCCTCTTCTGTCCAAATCCTTTTTGCTTATTTGACCTTTCTCTATGGAACTACTGCATGGTACCACCAATATATCCCAGCGGCCTAGTCCTATTACCCTGCAGCCATATTTGCCTCTTCTCTTTCTCCCATTATTTTAATCCAATATCTTACCAATTCTTGTAAATTTTTTCTCATAACACTGCCAAAATTCATCTCTCTCTTCTACCCTAAACCCCTGAACTGTCCCCACCCACACCAATCAGGGTTTCGAGCAGGATGCAGGATGGAATGAAAGTTGTCTATACAAAAACAATAAATCTACTTCTTATGATCCTCGTGGGTTGCCACCAATTAGTTTACCTTGCTCTGTGGTGATTGATTTTTTTTTAATTAGGTCACATGGTAAGGTCCTCAAGTAGTTTGCATCTTACCTAGATTCTAGAACCCTTTTGTGAGCCATGCCAGTTCCCAATCCTCAGTTAAAAAACTGGTATCTGGTGTGCCCCAAGGATCAGTCCTTGCTCCCATCCTGTACAACTTGCTAATTAGTCCATTAGCCTTGTTGATCCAAAGCATGGGAGTAACTAGTTGTGCTGATGATTTTCTACTTATTATATACGCTGCTTGATATTACTGAACTCAGTACCTGTCTGGATACCATCTTAACATGGACTAACCAGAATAAACTAAAGCTATCTGGATGCTCAATCAAACCCTTTATTGGACTTTTAGTCAATGGAACACTAGTTACTTTAGTTGACACACTAAAGATCCTCGGTTTCACACTGATTCTGCACTAACATTTGAAGCACAAATTTCAAACAGTTAAATATTGTTTATGCATTATACAAAGTTTGCTTAGTTTGTTTAATATTAGATAAATCATCTATTAGAATTTTACTTTATTCTCTAGTACTGAATCATCTTGATTATGGAAACTTGCTATGCAGTGGAACTATCAAATTAAATATAAAAATATTGCAACTGTAGAAAATACAGCACTCAAGCTTCTACACTCAAGAAAATAATTTAATGTGACCCCTTTGTTCATTTCTGAGCACTAGCTTTCAGTTATCTATCGTATTTCCTTTAAGATCCTTGTACTTCCTTAAGCTGCATATACACTGGGCTATCCAAACATGTAATGCAACCTGCAACAGAACTCTAGCTAATTGGGACACAGAACGTGCATCAAATGTGCATTCTTGGAAACAAGCTGCATGCAGTGTGATCCCCTTCATTTGTGAGCACGTATTAACCAGGGAAGTGCTCTGAACATCGTCCCAAATGGCACTGCGCACCCTTTTGTGTTCGTGGCAAAAACTGACAAAGTTTGGATCCAAATGAGCATGATGCGAATACACCTAGCGTGCACGCAGGATGATCATGGGCCACTCGGAAACAAGTACCAATTAGACAAATATGTTGCAGGCTAGGTTGCATTGCCTATTGCATTGCATCTAGTGTATATGCGGCTTTATAAAACACGAAATCAAGGGAGCTCCCAATACCTTGCAAACCATCTACTGCTAATATTATCCTGACCAATAAAGCCTCAGTATGGAAGCCATTTTCTCCCACCAGCTCCGTGTGCTCGCTTAGAGTCTAACCATCAAAAGGCATTTGATTACATGCTCCTTACCTAAAGAACCTGCTGTTCCTAATCTACGGCAAGGGTCATATTGAAATGTCAAAAATAATCTTAAAACCTTATTCTGTGCAAAAGCATTTGGAGGCCTTTTCGACTTCCAAGATGTGTAGCTGCTTCATCTAATCTGCTACCCTTTTCCCTTGCATAATCTAGTAACATCCACTGTCCTAATTACTGGTCCTAACTCTATCTACTGTATTTAATAAGTCTTGTCTAGTGTGTTTTGTTTTGTTTTTATTGCTTTTTATGCTTTTAATATTATGCACTATGAAGGGTGGTATATTAAATTTATAATAAACTTGGAATCTCATAATGATATCCCTCATTTCTTACAGAGTAAGATTCAATTTAAACTGATATGGGCCTGGTCAACAATCACTAGTTTTAATGTTAAAATACCCCAGGGAAATTATAAACTAACCAAATATGCACTTTATATTGTGTGCAGCTGTATGGCTTCAAACCGGTGACCAAACTTCCTAAATGGGCCAGTGAGGTAAAGAGATTTGTTTTTCAATTAGTTTAAATTTAGTTTATTTTCAGTAACAAGGGCCTGCTTGACACGAGAATGTTTTTTTTCTCCTGTACTGCAGAGCAGTATAGAGTTTGAAATTTGCTCACACATACGCTGCACATGCCCCTATCTTTTCTCCTTTCTCAGAGATGGGGCAGAAGATTAGAGGAGTAATTGAGGAGTTCACCACATTGAGTAATTCAGGACAAATTCTGGAAAAATAAGTTCCCATTAAATGAGGGTCAGCATCCTCCTGCACTCCTCTAACACTAAACTGCTCTTTCCCACCTATTTTTTCTTCGAATATCCAAAAAGAATTCCACGTGAGTTTTCAAATGAAATCCAGTACTGAACTTTCTACTGAGCTGACCATTCAGGAATCACTCAGGAGGGACAGCCACAGCAGAGCCAATCACGCTGCTGCCCCTGCCTGAGCCCTATAAATCTGAGAATTCTGTTGCACACTTATCTCAAAAACGTACAACAAGTTGAAAAGTATACCTTTACAGTGGGACACAATTGCATGTTTCCCCTTTTGCTCATTCGCAAATTTAGGCATGTCTGCATTAGGGATTTGGTTGAACGAGTCATGATAAAATGTGTCGTGGTAGGATAGCAGGAGGTGCATGAGTGGGCAGGTGAGCATAGTGTTGGTAATGACTGATGGTGGTATGATGTATATATCGCCATGGGCAGTGTTTAGATGTTTATATGTGGGGAAGTAGAAATGACATGTCAGAGGGGGTATGTGTGTGTGGGTGCATGTTATATGCATTTGTGTGTGTTGGGGATGTGTGCTTTTTGGCAGTATGTGTTGGGAGCTATGTATGTCTGTCTGTCATGGGTGAGTGTGTCTTAAGGGCTTTGAGCGACTGTTGGTTATGTGTGTGCATGTATGATGGAAGGTGTCGGGTGGTTTGTGTGTGTCATGAGGGTGTCAGGTGGTGGATGCATGAGTGTTTGTATCATGGGGGTGTTGGGTCGTGTGTGTTTCTATCATAAGGGTTCCAGAAAGTGTGTGTGCGCGTGTGTGTGATGGGGGGAGGGGGTCGGGTGCTGGTGTCATCAAGGTTTTGTGTATGTGTGTGTGTGTATCATAGGGGGATACCTGGTGGTGGTTAGGGATGTGGGTAAATGTGATGGGGTGTCAGGGTTTTGTGTCTGTGTGTGTGATGTGGGAGTATCAGGTGGTGGGTGGGTGTAGGAGTATGTGTGTGTTAGGGTTGTGGCCATTTTGGCAATGTGGTAGGAGTCTATGTTTGTGTGTTTTGGTGGGAAGAAAGCGTAGTTACTCACCTGTAACAGGTGATCTCCGGGAACATCAGGAATTTAGTCCTCACATATGGGTGTCGTCGGTACCAACGGAGCCTGTGCGGGAACGCTCCCCAGTGTCCAATAGGAACGCTTTTGGGAGCAACCCTCAGCACATGCGTGCTGCGTTCCCACCTTTCCAACTGTCCCTCTTCAGTTAAGTTTGTAGCTGAGTGAAAGGATAGAGGGAGAGAGGAAAGAGACAAAAAGAGAGAGAGAGAGAGAGAACTCCTAGGGGAGGTGGGTGGGTTGTGAGGACTAAATTCCTGCTGTTCCCGGAGATCACCTGTTACAGGTGAGTAACTACGCTATCTCCAGGAACAAGTAGGAATGTAGTCCTCACATATGGGGACTCCCTAGCTGAAGATGCCAGGGAGATAGCCCCAGGAAGGTGCCACCGTCGAAGGTGAGAATCCTTCCTCCCATGGATCTCTGGCATCCCACCAGGATTGGTGGGCAGGAGTTGGTTTAGGTTTGAAAGAGATTTTGAAGAACAGCTTGGCCAAAAAAGGCATCCCAACAGGAGGCTTTATCTAGGCAGTAGTGGGCTGTGAAGGTGTGTACCGAAGCCCAGGTGGCTGCTCGAAAAATGTCATCGATAGACACAGAATGGAGATTAGCCATTGAAGCTGCCATGGCTCTCACATTTTGAGCTGTGACATGGTCCTGAAGAGGAAGACCCTTACTCTCATAAGCAAAGGATATGCATTGGGCAATCCATTTAGATAACGTTCTTTTGGAGACTGGAAGTCCCAAATGACTAGGGTCAAAAGCTATAAAAAGTTGTGAGGACTTTCTAGGTTGCTGTGTTCTTTGTATGTAAAAGGCCAAGGCCCTTTTACAATCCAAAGTATGAAGGTTTCTTTCTGCATTAGAGGCGTGAGGCCTCGGAAAAAATACAGGAAGGTAAATTGATTGATTTAAATGAAAAGGTGAAACCACCTTTGGCATAAAATGTGGGTGACTTCGAAGAACAACCTTATCATGATGAAACCTAGTATAAGGAGGATCAGCCACTAAAGCTTGCAATTCACTAATGTGATGGGCAGAGGTGATTGCAATTAGGAAGATGACCTTCCAGGTCAAAAACTTAAGGGCTGCAGTGGCTAAAGGCTCAAAAGGCGGCTTCATGAGCTGCCCGAGAACTAGATTTAGATCCCATGCCACCGGTGGTGGCTTGATGGGAGGTTTAGTTAATAAAAGGCCTCTCATAAATCTTGATAGGAGTGGATGAGAGGAAATTGGTTGTCCATTTAGAGGCTTATAAGAAGCTGCAATTGCACTAAGATGGACTCTTACCGAATTGGTCTTTAACCCAGAATTCGATAAGTGAAGGAGATACTCTAGTATCGATTCTAAGGGTATGACCAGGGGGTTTAATCCCCTCTTAGAGCACCATAGAGTAAAACGTTTCCACTTGAAGGCATAAGATCTTCTTGTGGAAAGTTTCCTAGAAGCCTGAAGGATATCTTTTACCTGCTGAGACTGGTTGAAATCCTGGAGGTCTAAGCCTTCAGCAACCAGGCCGTGAGGTGCAGGGACTGGGGATTCGGGTGCCATAGCGTCCCATTCTCCTGGGAAAGGAGATCTGGAGCATGACCTAACTCCAGAGGTGCCGCTTGAGAGAGATGCAGAAGCAGGGAATACCACGTTTGGCGTGGCCATCGTTGTGCTACGAAAATCATGCGACCCCTGTTTCTCTGAAGCTTGAAGAGTGTCTTGGGGATGAGGGGAATGGGTGGGAAGGCATAAAGGAAGTCCTGACCCCAGTGAAGGAGGAAGGCATCCCTTGCCTGACAGTTGTGCACCAGAATCCTGGAACAGAACCGGGGAAGTTTGGCATTCAGTGGACTTGCAAAGAGGTCTATGTCTGGCATGCCCCAGAGATGAAATATCTTTGCCACCTGGTCCAGGTGGAGTGACCACTTGTGAGGTAGCAGTACTCGACTAAGTTTGTCTGCCCAAAGGTTTTGAATGCCTGGAAGATATTCTACTAGAAGGTGAATTTGATGCTCCCTGGCGAGGGCCCATAGTCGTAAAGCTTCGTTGCATAATGACAGAGAGCCTGTTCCACCCTACTTATTCACATAGAACATGGCTACCTGATTGTCCGTCTGGACTAGGACTCTCTTGTAGCTGAGATGGGCGTGGAACACTCAAAGAGCTAAATAAATTGCTCTTAACACCAGGAGGTTTATGTGTAAACCAACCTCCTGTGGAGTCAAGGTGCCCTGGGTAGAGAGATGATTCAGGTGTGCTCCCCAACCCACCTGTGATGCATCTGTTGTTAGGGTGACCTGAAAGAGGGGTTGATGGAAAGGAGACCCCACTGTCAGATTTTCTAGTGATTGCCACCATTGGAGGGACAAAATTAGTCGTTGAGAGATTGTTATTTTGTCCAACAAATGACCCGTGGTCTGTGTCCACTGTGTGGAGAGGGTCCACTGAGCCGCTCGCATGTGGAGGTGAGCATATGGGACTACATGAACTGTGGATGCCATGTGTCCCAGTAACGGCAGTAGTTCCCGAGCAGTGAGGGAGGATTTGCCTGCTGCTTGGGAAGCTAGCTGCATTATGCGAAGACACCGGGCTTGTGGAAGGAAAGCCCTTGCCTGTCTGGTATCCAGACAGGCTCCTATGAATTCTAGGCATTGGGAAGGAACTAGTTGAGATTTTGGGAAGTTTATTACCAATCCCAAGTATTTGAGGATTCGCATTGTACGGGACAGTGCAGTGCTGGCCTCTGTAACTGTGGGCTCGAATGAGCCAGTCGTCAAAGTAAGGGAAGACGAAAATCCCCAGGGTTTTGTAGAAATGCAGCTACTACTGCCATGCATTTCGTGAATACCCTTGGTGCTGAAGCCAGACCAAAAGGAAGAACCCTGTACTGGAAATGTCTTCCCCTGAAAAAGAAACGTAAAAATTTCCTGTGATCTGGATGGATGAGAATGTGAGTGTATGCATCCTTTAAGTCTAGAGAGCAAAGCCAGTCCTGGCTTTGAAGGTATGGCAGAAGAGTTCCTAGAGAAATCATTTTGAATTTCTCTCCAAACAGATATTTGTTCAATTTTCTGAGGTCTAAAATGGGTCTGTGTCCTCCTGTTTTCTTCGGAATAAGAAAATAGGGGGAGTAGAACCCTGCACCCTGTTGAAGAATGGGTACTTCCTCTATTGCCCCTTGGGCAAGAAGTATGGAGACCTCGTGATCTAGCAGATTGTCTGCAGAGGTTTGTGAATTGAATTGCTTTAGAATTGTAGGAGGGGGTAAGCTGTGAAAATGACGTTTGTACCCCTCTCCTACAATGGACAAAGTCCAATCTTCTGCTGTTATCTGATGCCATCTGTTGACAAAGTGGCAAAACCTGCCCGGAATATTGGGGGGTTGGGGACCCCTCAGAGGCAGAAAGGCAAAGCTCTCTAGGAAGGAGTCAAAGCCCTTGAGGGGGCTGAACCTGGAGAGCTGGTTGGGCTCTCGGGCCTTTTGGTTTCTTTTGCTGTCTAGTTTGACCCTTTTGGGCAACCTGACCTGGAGTCTGACTCTGCTGGGTATAGGAAGGATAAAACTTCCTCTTTTTGTTAAAGAGGGCTTCCTTTTGGCTGGAGTGGCTGTAGACTTTGACAATCTATCTAAGGTAGAATTGTCAGCATCTAACCCGTTAGCCTTTTCCTGCCAGTTCTTGCCGAAGAGATTCTCCCCCGTGCAAGGAATGTTGCCTAACTTGTCCTGTACCCAAGTCTCCAAGTCTGATGCCTGTAGCCAGGCAATCCGTTGTGTGCCAATGGCAATAGCAGAAGTTCTGCTGATGCATTCGAAGCAGTCAAAGGCTGCACGATTGACAAACTTGGAGACATCCTGAGCATGCTTAACTAGAGCAAGAAAATCTTGTCTCTTATCATCTGGGAGAAATGGGCTCATAAGTTCCAAGTCTCCTGTGACTTCTTTGAGGAACATTCCCATATATAGGATATATGAACTGATCCTAGCTGAAAGCATGGAAGCTTAAAAAGTTCTGCGTCCAAAAGCATCCAGAGTCCTGCATTCACGACCTGGAGGACTGGATGCATGCCTCTTTGCACTTTTCATCCTACGCATGGCTGATTCCACTACCATTGAATGGTGTGGCAACTGAGTTTTCTGAAATCCAGGACATGGTGGAACTTGAGGTGCCAACCAAACGCACGGATCCACGTGCTCACAACTACCCAGTCAAAAACGTGGACAGCAGTAGGAAGAAACTCTTTATTTGGATAAAAGCCTATAGCCCGACACAGGCCGTGTTTCGTTGCCTTCTTCAGGGGCAGGCTAATTAAAATGATATAAATCATAACAAATAAAACATAAATCAAATACATACATAAATGTAACCAGCACCTTAAAATCTAATAATATAAAATCAAAACTGAGAACTGGCGGGTGTTGTGATATTTAGTGATTGTGTCTATTTTTTGTGTTTTATTTTTAGAGTATCTGATAGTTTTCAGACCACTTTTGTTTTCGAGTGTTATCCGAAAGACAGTTCAGGTAATACACTTTGGTGTCTTATTATAAGTTTTGGTTTAACACAGTTTTTAAAGTAGTTTGTGGTGGTCATCATGGGTTAACACATATCCATATAGTTGTCCTCCTTGTTCCTCTTTAGTGTTTGCGGTGGTTGGGAAGGTCAGTGATTTGAATAAGGTATGTGTAACATTTTATAATGTGATATATATGTATTTTAATTATTTATTTATTTATTATGCATATTATTTATTGATATTTTGTGTGTTGTAATGTACATGGTTTTTATATACCACAATAAGCCTTTTTATGGTTTTATTTATTTATTTATGCATATTAAATATTTATATTTTTGAGTGTCATGATATATATGTTTTATATATACATCACACGAGTTTCCGCTACACCTCTTTTTTATAGATGAATGTTTCATAATAGTTTGCCGTGCTGATCTTTTTATCATCATTTTTTATCATTGTTTTTATCATTGTTCTGATACAATTTGTATGTTTAGTGAATTTTCAGTTTTGATTTTATATTAGATTTTAAGGTGCTGGTTACATTTATGTATGAATTTGATTTATGTTTTATTTGTTATGATTTATATCATTTTAATTAGCCTGCCCCTGAAGAAGGCAACGAAACACGGCCTGTGTCGGCTATAGGCTTTTATCCAAATAAAGAGTTTCTTCCTACTGCTGTCCACGTTTTTGACATGGTGGAACTTGATACATAGTATCAACTCTCCTAGAGTGAGGAGAAGTAGTCAGAGGTGTCTCCCACATTCTGAGCATCAAGCTATGCAGAATTTCATGGATAGGCAAAGTAGCCACCTCCTTAGGAGCTTTAGGATATTGGAGGATTTCCAATTCCTTTGCTCTGGGTTCCTCTTCAGGAGCTACTGTGATTGAAAGACCTTTGGCCATATCACGGATGAAATCCTGAAATGACATGTCCTCTGGAGGTGACATTCTACATTGGGGAGAAGAGAGATCTTCTAGGAGAAACCCTCTAGTGCCAGCAGAATTGTCAGAGTCCTTGGAATCTGAGGAATCGAAGTATTCCTGACCCCAATGCTCTTGCAAAGCACGATCCCGGTACCGATAGAAGTCGGTACCGAGGTGACCCGGTACCGATTTGTCCACTCCAGCTAGAGATGGCATGGGAAGAGTTCCTACCGCCGGTGTCATTACCAGGGTCTGTACTGGTGTCGGTAACGGTATCGGTGTTGATGTCGGCACCGTTGCCCTTGGGACCACCGGTATAGCAGCTGAAAGAAGAGCTACGATACTGTGCTTGATAGCAAGAAACCTCTGGTCTATCGACGCTGCCGATGATGGGTGTCGGTACCGGTAAGAACGGCCGGAACCCCGAGCATGGCACAGGTAGTTCTTGTGAGGTTGAGGCCTCGAGAACATCCTGAAGCCCAACGATGCTTTGGAAGTCGAAGCCTCCCGCCGGGGATGTTTTGCCGGTGTGGTTCCCTCAAGGGCAATGCCAATGGCCTCTCGATGCTTAGCTGGAGAGCTACCCTTTGAGGACCGGCTTTTATGTTTAGTTACCTGAGATCCATGGGAGGAAGAAGAGGCCCTTGAGGATGTCGATGCAATGGATCTGGATCTGAAGAAAAGAGGGTACCGAGCTTTGCGGCCCGGTTCTGTCTTCCTCTTTTGGTCATCCCCATGCAGGAGAAACATTCAGTTGTTGAATGATCAGGTCCTAAACATTTTGGACACCAGTCATGGGTGTCAGTGACGGAAATGGTAACGCCACACTTAGTACATTTTTTAAAACCACTAGTTGGCTTTTCCATGATTTAGGAAAAATGGGGCCTAATGCCCAAAATGGCGTCTAGCACCAAAGAGGAAAGTTTCTGAAAAGAAACAGTCTAAGTTTAAGTTGTTGTTTTTTTTTTTAAATGAAAAGAAAAGAACCGGCGGTACTGGTAGGCGTCGTGCGGTAGGCAAACGCGACCACAAGAAAGAAATTTAAAGACAGAATTTTCTGCAGTGACAGGGAATAGGTCCTGTCGGCTCCGTGGAAAACAAAGAACTGAAGAGGGACAGTTGGAAAGGCGGGAAGGCAGCGCGCATGTGCTGAGGGATGCTCCCAAAAGCGTTCCTATTGGACGCTGGGGAGCGTTCCTGCGCAGGCTCCGTCGGTACCGACAATACCCATATGTGAGGACTACATTCCTGCTTGTTCCTGGAGATTATAAGTCTGTCTCTTTCTTGTACATTTCCCTGTCCCCCTGCACTCACTCCTATCTCCCACTCTCTTGACTATTTCTCCTCCCTCCCTTTTTCCATCCTCCCTCCTTCCCTGCCACCCACCCATGCACTCTACGTCCCTTCCTTTCCTTGTCACCCCTTTCACTCCTTCCCTCTACCTCCCTTCCATAGCCCACTTGCATTCTCTCAATTTCCCCTCTTTACCCTGAGCTCATTACTCACCTTGCACGTTGCCCCTTTTCTTTCCTTACTCTAACTCTGTTCCTTCCCTTATTATCTGTCCTCCTGATCCTGTTCCTCTTTTGCTCCCCTCTCTAACCCTACCCCTTTCCTTTTGCTCCACCTCTCACCCCTATTCTTTAACCTCAACTATCTCATGCCCCACCCCACTCTGCTACTTTCCCTTCTCTAAAGATCAGCCACTCTTTCCACAAGATCTTGTGATTCTGGCTGACTCTTCTGCAGCCACTCTGCTCACTCCTTGCCAGCACAACCTGGGAACTCCTGCTGGTTCTTCACTATTTGTAGTGCTCTGCCCTGTGACAACAAACTATGGAATTACTCTATGTATATAATGTAGATACTATATTGTATAACTTTTGTTAATCTACCCTGTTATCCAAGTTCCAATCCCTGTTCAAATGTAAATGCATCTCAGTGACCCTGAAATGCATATGTTATGTTTTGATGTACTCGTACACCGCACCGATGTCAATAGCGCGGTATAAAAGAAATACTAAATAAATAAAATAAAATAAAATAAACTGATGAATATGGATGAACAAACAGACGCATGAATCCTACCCAACAGGCACTATTGCTTAAGCAAAACAGAATACAAACAGCCAAAGTGGGTCCTTTACTTCTGTGGTCTCAGGTCACTTTGTAGGATCTTTGAGGAAGACGAGTCAGTAAAATCCCACAACCTGTGATAATTTCCTGAAAAGACAGGCAAGGACACGCTATTCAGACTAAAGCCCATGGCAGTTGTCTGATGGAAAAAAAGAAAGGAGCACTGATCTGTTGATTTACATGCAAGAGCATAAAGAGGAGGCTAGTTGGAAAGGGAATTGTGGTATACCACGGCAGTTATTAATCGACAACATATTTTTTGCCTTTACAGGAGCTGTACATATGGACAATCCCCACACTATCAGCTACACTGGGCAACAACAAAATACATGAGGAGGGAGGAGGGCACTGGCTGAGAAGGTGGACAGATAAGAAAAATGTATACAGTGAGAGAAATTCTTTTACAAGACTCAGAAAAAATGACTTGCATAATGGAATCCAACCATGGTCAGGACACCAGCCATTCAATTCCTATTTGGAAAAGCATGATCATCAGATGCTGGAACCTTCAATGTTTATTAACCAGAGACACTTCCGTGGACATTATGCACTACACTAAATGATGCCTCTCAGCCTTTGATGAGCTCCAAAACTCTTGACAGTACCATGAGTACTCAGTCCAGCCATTATTTTGTATCCCTTCCTACTGTCAAGGCAAAACCTGGATGAGGGTTTGAACCTAGGCTAGCCCTAGAGTTCAGAACAGACGTTTCTGAACTTTCACAAAGAACTTGCAATTGTAAACAGTAACTTCATACTTCAAAAAACTTAAACAGTCTCTTGTAACGTCATACTTTAAGATTTAAATAATCTCATAAGAGTTTTTATGTAAACGAAGGGGAGGATTAGATGGGAGTTCTGAAACTAAACTTATATATATCGTAGTAAGAGTAATGGGAGGGGGAATGGTGCGGATAGCTTAGCTTGGGTAAATCGGCTTGTGGAGTAGAATGGTCATGGTACCATGTAATGATCAGTGTGATTGGGGGTCTTCATTAAATTGTACAAAAAATAGGATGGTTTTGAGTAACTTCCGTAAATCTTTTATATCAGTTGTGGATCTTAGCTTTTCCAAGAGTGCATAGCAGGGGCAGCAAGAGAGAAAGCTCTCGTGGATGTGGATTTATTGGTTCTTGTGAATAAACTTGGGGTTGGTATGATGTTTTTAGTGCTGTTTCTGTCCAGTCTTTTGCTTGCTTTGGCTATTCCCTGCAAGGTCAAGGTCTATGACTCTATTCACCTAAGTGCAAGCTTCGACTCCAGTTTCGTTCCAGCTCTTACTGACTGTAAGATCCAGATCAAGGCCTCATCTCTCCAACTGCACCCCTGTGCCTGGCCGAGCCTCAGCACCCATGCTTGGGCTTTAACACAATTCCAAGCCCTAAAATTTTCTAAAAGGGCAGAATCCTGACACGTTCTTACTCAAAATTTCTTTACAGAAATAAGCCTTAAACTTTCTCATCTGCTGTAATGCAGAAAGTGTTGTATATTTTTGCTACTACTACTACTACTACTACTGAGCATTTGAATAGCGTTACAAGTCATATGCAGCGCTGCACAGACATGTAAGAGACAGTCACTGCTCATCAGAGCTTACAATCTAGTCAAGACAGACAACACAGAAGGTGTAGGCAGGGATAAAACAAGGGGGAAAGGAAAGGAAAAGAAAAGGAGATCAGGTGAGTCAAGATCCAAAAGCAGCAGTGAAGAGGTGAGTTTTCAGCCTGGATTTGAAGAGGGTTAGAGAAGGTGCCTGGCGTATAGACACAGGTAGTTTGTTCCAGGCATAAGGTGCAGCAAGGTGAAAGGAGCGAAGTCTGGAGTTAGCAATAGAAGAGAAGGGCACAGATAGAAGCAGTCTGCTAGAAGAACGGAGTTCCCGAGGGGGGTTGTAAGGAGAGATAAGAGAAGAAAGGTAGTGAGGAGCCGCAGAATGAATGCATTTATAGGTCAGCAGGAGAAGTTTGAACTGGATGCGGAAATGGATAGGGAGCCAATGAGAAGAGGAGTAATATGGGCATGACGAGGCTGGCGGAAGATTAGCCGCGCAGCAGAGTGTTGAACAAATTGAAGGGGAGAGAGATGATTCAAAGGGAGACCAGCAAGGAGTAGGTTACAGTATTCAAGACGGGAGGTGATTAAGGAGTGGATAAGCGTCTTAGTAGTGTGTTCAGAAAGGAAAGAGCGGATTTTGCTGATGTTATAGAGAAAGAAACGGCTGGTCTTAACTATCAGATGGATGTGTGTGGAGAAAGAGAGAAAGGAGTCAAAGACAACCCCAAGATTAAAGGCCAAGGAAACAGGAAGGAATACAGAGTTATCCACAGAGACTGAGAAAGGAGGAAGAGGAGGGGAGGTTTTAGGGGGAAAGATAAGAAGTTCAGTCTTAGCCATGTTCAATTTCAAGCGGCGGTGAGACATCCAGGCAGCAATGTCAGAGAGGCAGGCAGAGATCCAGGTCTGGCAGAGAGGCAGGAAGAGATCCAGGTCTGGATTGCCAGAGAGATTTCGGGCGTAGAGTGGTAGATCTGGGAGTCATCAGCATACAGATGGTACTAAAAGCCATGGGAAGAGATAAGTGACCAAGGGACTGGGTATAGAGAGAGAAAAGGAGCGAACCCAAGACAGATCCTTGGGGTACACCAACTTGGAGCAGGATAGCAGAGGAGGAGGAGCCACCAGAACAAACACTGAAAAAGCGATGGGAGAGATAGGAGGAGAACCAGGATAGTACAGAGCCCTTAAAACCAAGCAAGGACAGGGTATCAAGGAGAAGGTTGTAGTCAACAGTGTCAAAAGCAGCAGAGAGGTCAAGAAGGATGAGGACAGAGTAAAGGCCCTTGGATTTTGCCAGGAACAAGTCACTGCAGACTTTGGCAAGAGCCATTTCAGTAGAGTGTAAAGGACGAAAGCCAGACTGTAAAGGATCCAGGAGGGCATGAGAGGAGAGGAGAGGAAGTCGAGGCAGCGGCGGTGAACCGCACGTTCAAGTAGTTTATAAATGAAGGGAAGGAGGGAGATGGGTCGATAATTAGAAGGACAGGTGGGATCAAGTGAGGGTTTCTTGAGGAGAGGTGTGACCACAGCATGCTTGAAGTCTGCAGGGACTGTTGCAGTGGAGAGTGATAGGTTGAGAATATGAGGGATGGAAGGGACAATGGTGGAGGAGATGGGGCTTAGGAGATGGGTCAGAGGAGCAGGTGGTGAGTTTGGAGGAAGAAAGAATGTGTGCAGTTTCCTCTTCAGAGATCACAGGAAAGGAAGAGAGGGTAGCAGAGGTAGGGGGGGGGGAGTTGGGAGTGAAGAGGGGGAGGAGGGGAAGTAGCTGACTTTGTGGGGAATTGGAGGGTGATCTTCTGTCTTGTGGATTTTGTCATTAAAATAGTCAGCCAGGGTTTGGGCAGAAAGGGAGGAAGGGAGGGATCAGAGGCGGAGGCACTTTGAGGAGAGAGCTGAGAGTATCAGTGGCAAGAGAGACAGCGAGGATCAGTGGCAAGAGAGTTAGTCAGATGGACATAATAGTCTTGTTTGGCAAGAGCTATGGCTGACTGGAAAGAGACAAGCATGAATTTGAAGTGTAGAAAGTCTGCAACGGAGCAGGATTTTAGCCAAGCACGTTCAGCAGAACGTCATTACACTATGGATCATATCCTTTTTAAAATGGCTCTTGATTCTCATCTACTTTACTACTACTTTCACTATTCCTTATTTTTTTCTCTGCTTCTAACTCGTTTGTGTCACTTCATTTTTCTCCCCATATTTACCCTACATCTTTCCATTTTACCTGCTTAATTCATTTCTTTCTTCCTCCAACAAATCCATATTTCTCCTTTTCTTCCTCTCTTGCATCCACCACCACTTCTTTTTTACCCAGTCTTACTTTTATCTCTCTTAACTTTTTCTTTTGTCTCCTCCATCTTACATCAGGATATGGACCACAGAGAGACGCAGACTGCTGCTGCTTCTATAGTCTTTAGAAAACAGGAATTCATGCATCCTTGCACTGGATGTCTTTGCTAGGGAAGGGATGTCCCATCTTTCATTTAGGCTACAGGAGGGATTTTTATTAGTTCAAATGATGCGCACGATGCATAAGTCATCACAGAGTGCAGAAGTGTACACATTTTCTACATTCACACTATTTACTTAGGGGCCCTTTTACTAATGTGCATTAAGCAGTTAACAAGCATTTTAATCCACGGTAACTCTTAGCATGGGCCTGTGGTAACAACTATTGCAAGTTAAAAACAGCCAGCACAATAAAAACCCGAATTAATTGCAGGTGGAGGTGGGGCAGATTATGGGCAGAGAGTGTGATTGTTCCACACACTGCAGTTAGTGTGCCATACTTATCACGCACGGTCAATTTTGCAATTAATACGGGTGCACTTAATGCTACCTCCAGAGGATGCGTTCAGTGCACCCATGCTAACTCCACGAAAGGGCTGCGACTTTGGTGCTGAGCCAGAGAAGTTCACCAGCTGCCTTCCAGAGTGATAGTGTCTGCTATCCCAAAAGCGGGAGCGAGAAGATTTCCCCCAGAGTAAAAAGAGCACTTGGAGGGTGCCCTGGGCTTATCATGCTCCACTTCATTGAGGTCCTTAACCAATTTCTCCAGGTCTTCCTCATAAAGAAGACCTCCTTTAAACGATAAACGAGCTAAGAGTGCTTTAGAGACCGCCATCAACCGAGCAATTTCAAAGCTAGAGACAGCAATGCGCCCTGTGTAAGGCTGCTCACAACTCCAAGTGAGCTGAAGACTCATTTTCTGGCAAGAGCTAGACCCAGCAAAGCAGAGTGTGGGTTGCCAACCCTCTACAGGCTGAAATCATTACTGAGAGGAAGAAACAGAGAAGGATGTCTTCAGGAGCCCCTCCACTTTCCGGTCCTGCTAATCCCAGAGAGCTGTCCTGCCCTCCACTGGGATTGTCGTATGCTTAGTCATTGATGTTACCAGGGTATCGATCTTTGGAAAATGGAGTCACTTGTCTAAGTTCCCCCTATGACCAAGCATAGACCTTGCCTAAACATCTGGCACTTCAGAGTGCTGCCTCTGGGCAGCCCCATTCCTCCGAAAGCTGTTGCAGCTTCAGTGGAATAGGAAAAGCCCGAGTGATAGCGGCTAGAATAGAGTCAGACTGAGCTCGGCAGGCTCCTCTTCCAAGGAATTGGGAATGTGCAAAGCCACTGCAATTTTGGCAATCAGAACTGGGATTTCCTCCTGTCAAAAAAGCTGGATCATTTGGGAATCCCCATCATTCTCAGGAGGAGACACTTCTCTCTCCTCGTGGCTGAATTGTCATCAAATTCATGATCCACATCCCCATGGACAAGGAATCCTCTTCTCGCAGATCCCAGGCCAACTCCTTGGGGCTCCTCCTTCCAACGCAGCCACTATCCTCAGAATGTGAGTGCTTCCTACCCGCTTTAGCAGGTCTTGGGACAGAAACATTTATTTATTTATTTACAGTTCTTATATACCGCGCTCTTTGGTATCAGCGCGGTTTACAAATAACAAATTTTCGCATTAGTACAATCTTTTGCTTACATTATAACAGGGTCAGTAACTTGGAAGTAACAGGGGAAACTATATACACATGCTCTGAAGCCCCAGAGGACCGGGCAGGAGACTGAGAATGGCATGGGGAACCTTCCTGCTTCACTTTCCTCAGAACCCATGCATGTTGGAAAAGCATGGCAAACTCTGTCATAGCAGTATCCAGAACTACTGATATGTGTCAATGGGGGGGGGGGGGTAGGTTAAGGAAGAAGAAGCGGAGGGCCCAACTCTGCAGAAAGAGACCCGGAAGCCTGTGGAGCCAAACTAGCTCCCGGGGGGGGGGGGGGGCCCACGGGGCCCTGGTGAAGAAGCACCATCCATTACAAGGGGAACAGAGGAATCCCCCAAAACTACATTTGAAAGTCACCGGGATCGGCTACATAAGCGGCACACATATTGTCCATTAAAAAACAACACTGCTTGCCACAGCCTAAACAACATGGGAGAGATGCAGGCATTGGTCTTCCCCCAGACATGTCAGGCTCTGTGGCAGGAAACAGGCTGTGCGGTAGGAGTCAACCACACAGACAGCTGCCCCTGATCTGCTTGTCCCTCAGCAAAAGTCCCACAGTAGCCGAAGCACCTGCAGCAAGAAAACAGGCAGCAGCCACAACTCCTTGTGATCTGCTGGACCCATGGTGTGAAGAGCCACAATCGCCATCTTGGGCACAAGTGCACCATCTGCACTGGGGCAGGGAACAGGCCACAGCTACAAATTGCTGTGCTCTGCTAACTCTGTGGGAAGAATGCTGATTGACACACTTAACGAAGCCCTAAGGTACTTAAAGGTTGCAGCTTCACTCCTCGGGGTGGGGGCTGGACACTCTCAGCCAAAAGCCTATTAAAGAAAACTTTTTTTTTTTTTTTTTAAAGAAACCTTAAAGAAACAAGCCCTGGGGGGGGCGGAGCCTGATGTCCAGCGGGTAGGACGCTTTGCGTTGAAGCTCCCGAGAGGCCTACTTAGAATCCTGACTTAATACCTACACAAATTTACTATTTCGCTCCGAGCTGACCGGGGCACCTCGGGGGGAATGGCGGCCCATAAACCAGCGCGCTTGGACTTCGGGTCTCCTTCTTCTTCTCACGGAAAACGCTCCAAAACAGAGGTGTCCTCCCCACAGAAGATGGTTCCATTTCGTGAAAACCCCGAGATGCACCTGGAGATTTTGGAAGAAATACGCGGCGTGAAGGAATTGGTGCAGTCCAATGGAGAAGCGCTTCGAGCCATGCGAGAAGACTTTGGAGTGCTCCAAGACCGACTTGAAAGTCTTTCATTACGGCAGGACAACATGGCGGGGGTCCTCGACTCGCACGAGGTGCGCTTGGGCAAACTGGACGAGGCTGAGCGTCAGATACAGAATCTTCAAAAGGAGTTAGAAGATAGCAATAATCGAGCCCGTCGCAACAATGTGAGGCTCCTCGGAGTGCCGGAGGGGGTGGAAGCAGGAGATATAAGAGAATTCTTGCTCAAAACTCTTCCCTCCTTGTTGAAGATCACCTTTCATAAAGAACTGGAAATCGATCGTGCACACCGTGTTCCTGCTCACATGGCGCTCAACCGCACGACCCCCCGGCCTATTATCTTTAGCTTGCTACGATATCAACAAGTGGAACAAATTTTACATGCTGCCCGAGCGAATCATCATTTGGAATTTGAAGGTCGTAAGGTCTCCTTCTATACAGATTTGGCAAAGCCTACCGTTGACCGTCGGAAGAAACTCCTTGCTTTTCGCCCTCGACTTCAACAGCTACAGGCTCGCTTTGGCCTGTTGTATCCAGCGAAGCTCCGAGTGACTCTCCATAACCAAACCAGGACGTTCGAAGATCCTGATCTACTATCAACATTTTTAGACTCCAAAGAAGCAGAGCAGATGCGCTAATCCCAAAGTTCGGACTCTTATTTGCCGGCTCTATCCGCCATTTTGAAGGGCCCGATGCGGCGGTCATAGTCAAGCACAGAAATAGCCTGGACTTTCTTTCTTTCTCTATATGACTTTTGTTTTTTGGTCTCCTATCCCTTCATGATGTGTGCCTCGGTCGGATTCGGAGCACGCACCGCCTACAGGTTATGTGTTTTTTCAATTTAGGCCTTCTCTGGGGTTTCTCCCCGCAGACACATGGTCGCCAGTAATTTTGGGGTTTTGCTTCTCCTCTACCGTACTGCGGTTTTCTTTGTTAATGTGGGGCGCTTCATTGTATTATATTAGTTTTATTTTTCCTATGTCATGTGTACAGCCAGATACAGTCAGTTTGAGGGACACAGTGAAATTATGTGTGCTATCATGCTCAGATTTTTTAACTTTTCTGTATGGTCTTATGTAAAATCTTATCATTCACCGTCAAAGCATTAATGGTCCACTCAACGGAAAGAAAATCCTTAGCTATCCTTAGCCATGAGCATGTTGATTTAGTGTTTCTTCAGGAAACGCATTTAAACTCTGCTGAAACACTGAAACTCAATGCTAAGCCTCACATGGTAGCTGCCTACTCTCCCACCGGTTTCAAATGGTACGGGAGAGCCACTTTGGTTAAGAAGTCTTAGCACGCTACTGTATCTGATATTAGCGCTGACAAGAAGGGTAATGGGCCCGTGTACACCTTGAGGTTGGAGATAGTTAATTCACGTGTATTTGCATTATGCCCGAATGTGGACAACCCTGCTTACTATGCAAGTATTGCGCAGTTGGCCTCGGCCTCTGCCAATGCTCCATTAATACTTGGTGGCGATTTACTCAAGTGTTCCCTCAATCTTTTCTTCTCAAATAAGGTGCTCGTTGGTTGGACGAGCCAGTACCGAGCAGACCTGTGTGGCTAGATACAGCAGCGGGCCTTCGCGAACCGATTCCTCTTACCTTTCTCCCTGGTATGACTCTCCCATCAGACTCCCACTATCCACCAATGCTTTTAGACACTTTAGGTGCCTTTCCTACTCTTATGCAATCTTTAGACTCCCGACTCTGGTCAGTGCAACTTCAGCATCGCCTTTGATCCACTAGAGTACTCCCGCCATCGGCATTCTCTATATCAGGTTGATTGGAGACTTTCCGACCTCTCGGTAATTCACCGGGTGTAACATCCAATTTTACTAAACCTTCTGTAATGCTATACCTAGAGATACCCCTATAGCGCAGAAAGTATGGGAGAGAGAATTGCATGTGACTTCGATCTCGGAGCAATAGAGCCTCATTAGGAGTAGAGGGATACGGGTTCCCGATCCGCCTCACTCATTCAGACCCTCTCCTTTCTAGCCCACCGGTGTTTTTTACACTTCTCACAGATTAGACATGGAACACTACTCAGGGCAATGGTTGCTGGACACGTCCCGCGGCCATTGGTTCATTGCCTCATGTTATGCATGAATATCCCGCACTACAGTATTACTGGCGTCGGGTCTGGGGTCGTATTTAGTCTATCTCGCACTCTCAGGAGCCCCTTTCTTGGAGGATAGTGGGACTTCGCCCAGTTGCGGGGATCCCCTCTCTCCCAAAAATGGCTTATCTCCTTTCGAACTTATGCTTAGCATTGCTATTTCCCTAATTAAGTATTTCCCTAATTAAGTAATACTGGAAGCTTAGCTCCCATTTGAGCCCCAATGACTGGTGGAATCATGCCTGTCTTTACAGTAAATATGAACAAATCCCTCGTCTGTTTTCTCCGTTCAGACTCCTTCTCATTGGTCTCAATGGAAGCTGCTCAATGACTATGTACATTTTGCTAAATGCTCTCATTTGACTGTCTGACTTTGTATATATCTTTGTCTCATGATCATGCTGTATTGTAGATACTCTTTTGATCGTTTGATGTATAATCACTGTTAATTGGAAGCGCTCACATGCTGATATAATCGGGTAGAGAAGAAGCATCGGGGTGGGGGGTAATGGGTTTACTTTTCCTTATTGTATGCTTGTTTTGTCTTTTTTGGTGTGTTGTTTCTTTTGTTTGTTGCAAAATGAAAATAAAAGTTTAAAAAAAAAAAAGAAACAAGCCCTAAAAGGCCCCAAGAGCACCCCTGGGAGGATCTGCTTGACCAAGGTCACTTCCTAGCACTCAACTGCTCCTCTTGACCAGGAGTAAGGACTCCCTGTATGAGGAAGACAACCCAGTGGGGTATCTCTAATATGCCCCGGGGAGCGCCAAGAAAACTTCATCAACAGGCATCCTCAGGACAGCTGGCAGGAGCCTTCAGTACCAAACAGCAACCACCATCTCCTGGAGACAGAGATAATGCTAGATTGCACCGGTATTTATGCCAGTGATGATGCCATGGCAGTTCTGGTGTTTTCTCTGTTAGTAAGGCTGAGATAACCCATTAGTCTGAAAAATGCCCAGACATATAAACCTTAATTCCAGCTTCCAGACATTAATGTAATGATAGTAGTGGTAGTGTAGATTAATGTAATGAACACTAGACTCCTGTAAAAAGCCAGAGAGTTCTCAGTCCTAACTTCCCGATTCCTGAGCATATCTGGCAGCAACCCTCTTCCCCTCCCCTAAACTCTGGATCCTAGCTATAGGGGCATTTTCAAGGGGAGTAACGTTCAGAAAGCATGGGATAGACACTGAGGATCACTACATAGCAAGAGGATGGAATCAAAGCAAACGTATATAACTCATAAACAGAGAGAGGTAACCTGCCTGGAGCAGCAGGTACAACCTTAAGCAAAGGCAAAGAGGGGGAGTAACCTGCATAAGGCGGCAGATGCAGCTATACAACTCTAGCCACCTTACTGGGCAGACTGGATGGATCATGATGGTCTTTATCTGCCACCATTTACTATGTTACTATGAATATCCCGTGTGCCCAGACAGTATGTTATTTAGCTGAGCTGAAGCAATATTCTGCCACTGGCCGGTTAGTTAACCTGGCTAAAGTTAGGCCAGATTTTAAAGTGCCTAACTTTAGCTGGTTTGCATAATCTGTCAGTGGTTGAATGTTACCGGTGAATGTAAGGTCGAGTCCCCAGAACGTCCTGATGCTATGCAGTTAGCATGGGGGCTTATAGCAGCCTTTGGTGGGGGAATATTCAGTGGCACTAAATAGATCTGTGCCACCAAATATCCCATTTACTGCAATTAACGTGATTAGCAGGACTGCTAAATGCATTGTTTTGAACAGTGCATGCTAAATTGTTTTAATGCACATTAACCTACAAATTAACACACAGGAATTCAAACAGTGCAGATTAAAAAGTTCTAAATGGGTTAAAACATTTTTTTATTAGAATGAATATGTGAAATGAAGTAAATTAAAGTCCTAAACCTGGGGGAAAAAGTCCAAATTTACTGAAAATGAACCAAAACGTTTACTCTGCACACCCCTGCAAAATATTAACCTTCAAAACTTTCCTGGTGCTGCAGCAGGGGGTGGGGAACAGGCTCATGTTGGCCCATGGCTCACTTCTAGCCTCTTTCTGTTGATGTGCTTTGTGACTGTTGCAGGGCACTATTGGCTAGCTTGGGGAGAGCATGGTCATGTTGGGAGGGGTTGGGGCAATAGTACATGGGCAACTTTTTTCATATTTATTGCTTAAATGTTTCCTCAACATTTGTGCAAGATATACAACTGGCTAGAGGATAACAGCCTCAAATTAGCAAGACTTCAGCTATCTGGCTCACTGGGAGCAGAGGGCTTCCACTATCTCTCCCATTCTCAATGGCCAACATATAAATCTTAAGACTCATCTCAAATACCCGGGTGTTTACTTTGACACTGAGCTCTCATCTGAACAGCAGTTAGCTCTGTAGTCAAAAGCAGATGATTTCCATGGAGGGAGTATAATACTCTGGCAGGAACGTGAAAGGAGATGAGTGAAGCTCAGCATGAGGGTGCATCAGTGTAAACGGCTTTATGAGCTAGCATTAGGAGTTTATAGCGAACAGGGAGGCATTATTCCTGTAGGAATGCCCTGATGGTAGAACTTTGGTTTGTAATCATTTCATAGCAAATAATGGGAGACCAGCATAAATAGCACTGCAGTAATCGAGGAGAGAAACAACAAAACAGAGAACAAGAATTCATTGAGAATGGGACCTAGGGCACAAAACTGTCAGAGGGCCTAAAAGGAGCTTATCCCTCCTTTTTCTCAAGCTAAATTAGAGAGTACCTGATGCTCAGCATTCTTTTTTTATAACTCCTAGCCTTTCAAATATCTTCCTCTTTACTTACATCTGGAGACTTCTTTTAAAAAATTTGAAGCTGGTTTGAAAACTCATCTACTCCAGATGGCATTAAATGACCAGTTGCGGGCAAGATGTGGGCACAGTAGACAGTGTCTATTGATATTTTCTCATTCTCTTTCCTGTGGAGTTCCTTTTCACCGCTCTCTATTTTTTTTGATTGTGAACCACCTTGATATTTGATTTAATGGTGGTACAGCAAATAGAAACAAGTCGAAAAGTGTATACTTGCAGTGTGACACAACAGCATGTTTCTCCCATTTGTAGAATCAGGCATGTAGGGGTGCATGTGTGTATATCATAGTTTTCAAGGGGTGCAAGTATGTGTATGTGTGTGATGGGAGGTGACGCAAGTGATCTGTATGTATCATGGGGGAGTCCATGGGTGTGTGTATGTGTGTCATGGGGCTGTTGAGAGTCCTTGTGAGTGTGTATGATAGAGTGTGTCAGGGGTTGCATATGTGTGTGTGTGTGTGTGTTGGGGGGGTGTATCTGGGTATCCGGGGGTGCATATGTGTGTATGTGAGTATGTCTGTGTGTCATGGAATGACATAGGGATGTGTACATGTTTCTGCATCATGGGGGTGTGTGCATGTGTTATAGGCGGCATTGGACAGGGTGTGCATGTGTGAGTGCCTTGGAGGTCATGCGGGGGTGTGCATGTGTACGTCATGGGGCAATAGGAGTGTCATGGAGGTCATTAGGACAGTGGGGTGTGTGAGTGTATGCATGTGAATGTCATGAAGCAATAGGAGGAGTTTGCATATGTGTGTGTGTCATAAGTATATTGTGGGAGGATTGTGCATGTTTGTGTGTATCACGGGTCATGGGTGCACCAGGGGGAGGGGGGTTGCCTGTGTGTGTGTCATCCCTACCTTTAAATATCCTCTCTCCCACACTCTCTCTCCTTCCCTTCATCCAGTTCTGCACTACCCCTTCCCCTCCCAATTAATTTGCACTCTCTCTCCCTTCGCTGCCTTTCACTTGCACTCTCTTTCAGGTCTCAGTCCTGCACCCCTCTGCTCTATCCCCGTTCTCCTCCCTCTTTTCTAGCCATATCCATTCCCTTATGCTTTCACTACCTTCCTTCTCTGCCCCCCCCCCCCTGCTTATCGCCCCTTCCTTCCTTCCTTCCTTTATGGCAGCTAGTCCGCAGTATTTTTCCCACTGGCAGAATCGAGGGACTTCTGCTGACATTTGCACAATGCAGCCCTGCTATTCTTGTTGGTAGGATCTGGGGACTCCCACTGGCATTTGCAGGCTGCAACGCCACTCTTCATGCCGGAACTCCCTCCAGGTCTTCAACTAGCAGCTTTGCAGGGGGGGAGGGAGGGGAGCGACATCAGACACATCTGTTTGCTTGTGCACAGACAGTATGCTGCACAGCCAGCTGGACCTGCCATGATAGGTGTTATCGCTAATGCGAAAAGTCCCTAACAAACCATAGTAAATCATAATACTACTACTACTCATTTACATATTAGTAGTTAAGACACTTGAGGCAGAAATCACAATCATTTATCCTTGCTTGGGAACTGGTGGGGTAGAGGCATAGTCTAGTGGTTAGAGCTCTGGCTTGATAACCAAGAAAGCAGGGTTCAGTTTCCACTGGCAGTCCTTGTGGCCTTGGGCAAGTCATTTATCCTCCATTGCCTCGGAAGAAAGGCCTGGCAATCTACTTCTGGTCACACTGCCAAGGAAACCCAGGAGCTGCTGGGTCACCAGGAGTCGGCAATGACTCAAAGGCACACATTATTTGTTGTTTGGGAGCAGGGGTAACTGTTTGCATGTAAAGTCTATATGTATATCACCATTCTGTCTGTGTTCAGTCCGGAATCCATTCTTGAGCACGCCTATACACAAATCACATAAAGTATATGCAGTTTTGTCATTGCACATACTTTTACGTGTAGAGGAATTTTATAATCAGTATTGCACATGTGTACGTTGGCATGTGTGTGCAAGAACGGTTTGATTAAGATTACCTCCTTAAAGCAGAGGGCATGGTTACTGCTACCTGGTAAGCACAGAGACACATTTCACAATAGGATGTCTAAGTGCAATCTGGGATGTCAAAGCCAGAACATCTGAAAAAAAAAGAAAAAAAAAGCGGGCACGTGCAAGTTCAGGCATGATTTTGGAAACGTGGACATGCCCGATATGCATGTGTATCAAACGTCTATATACTACTACTATTACTATTACTACTGCTACTACTGATCATTTGTATAGTGCTAACCCAAGGATAGCATTTCAGATTTAAGACGTCTAATAACATAATGGCTTAAGAGCAGATGGTCAGGGTTCAAATCCCAGTGTGGGTCTTTGTGGTCTAAAGCTAGTCACTTAATTCTCCATCTTCTCTACACTCTCTGTGTGGTCCTGTGATATGTGTTGGCATAATTTTCAGCTTGGTATATTGCAGGGACTTGTGTCATTCTCATCTTTTTAGACTTCAATTTGGAGTCTGCTTCTGACTAATTTTTGTTTCAGATTCAGGGGCTGTTTAAAGACCAATATTGGTACAGAAGAGAATCTCTCAATAATTCATCTTTCTGGAGTAGCAGTTGACTATACAAAGACATATGGAAACCTTTCTAATGAAATTAGTATGGATGAGTTCAAGAATACTAGAAGCAGGACCTGGCTCCTTCCTCCACAGAGGACGTTTTCCTGAACCGCGGTCTGACAGCTTGTCACTCTAGCAGCCTGACAAAAGCGACGGTTGCGGGTGAAAGATTAAGGTGGGCTGATACTTGCTGCAGTCGCTGCAGCCACACATAACATGTGCTGGGGAGAAACCTGACTGGCTCAGCAGCCTGAGGTGGCATATGCTTAAAAGAGGCCTACCAGATCCTAGCTGCCCTGAGGTATAGCCTTGTAGCACAATATAAAAGTAGTAGTAGTAAGAGAGCTGCCTGAGACTATCAGAATGGCCATTGTCACCAAACATCAAACTTCAAAGGGCCGTCTGCTCAGCAGATATTGCTGCACAGCCAGCAATGTCTAGTGTTCCTGGGACTCCAGCAGCACCTGCTGCAGAATGGGAGAGGGAGAAGCAACCAGAGCAGCAGAAGCTACTACTACCGCCGCTGCAACAGCCAACCAGGTCAGAGCCACCTGGCTGCACCTACTGTGCCTCCGTGAGTACAGCAACACCGAAGGACGAGGAAGGAGCGAGACTGGCAGACCAACCTAATCTAGATGAACCTCCAGCAAGCTATATATACTGACATTGTAACCAAAGGTCAAGAGTGAACAAAACCCCCCAAGCTTCTCCTATCTTCTTTCTTGTTTTCTTTTTTGTGGGGATCGACAGACTAGAGCTGGAGAGTTCAGAACCCTTCCCTCAGTGTCTGAAAGACCCTTTTATTCAGATGAAATAGTGTAAAAACACCTAAACCTTACAAGTGAGGTAGTGTAAAACACACTTATCTTGAACTTTGCAAAAAAATCATCCTCCATAATAAGAACGCCAGGTTAAATTCTGCACGACATGCATGTTTCGGGACCCCGAAGGGACCCTGCTTCAAGTGTATTCCGGCTGAACGTCAAAGGTGATCGCCAAAAGAACACTGAACCTTAACGGATCTTTTATATAGCTAAAAAGGTTGCTGATTGGCTGATGGAATGACGTCAATCGCAGAGAGGAGTGGCCCAATGACAAGGGGAAACCCCTAGATCCTCCCACCCAAACCAAAGAGAGATTGGGTATTTAAAATAATGTCAATCACAGGGGGAGTGACCCAGCCACAGGGGAACCCCAGATTATCCGGCCTAAACCATTTAAAAATTGTTGCCCCATATGTAATATTTAAAGACATATATATATATATACTGACATGACAAGCGCATCGCACTACTGTTTATCTGGACTATACCAGTGGCTGTGTGCTATCAGTTAAAAGTCTCAGCCTGTACGATACAGTGACCTAACTACTGTGGATATTTGCATTAAGTTCATTAAAAGGACAGTCTCTCGCATTTGTCCATGCAGCACTGCCTATGACTTTGCGTTGTATGATTGATCATTCTTTCCACTTAGTACTATTAATACTGTTAAGATAGTTCTTATATTAATTCTTCTGCTTCCCCCTCCATCTCTTCTCTTCTCATGGCTCCACAATATTTTTTCTTTTTATTTTTGTCACTCACTACCCTTCTTCCCTCATACCAACTTCCTCATGCCCCCCTCCTTATTTCCCTCTCTCTTCTCTGCTTATCTCTTCCCCAAACTTGTCTTCCTCCCTTTCCTCAACTCTTGAACTCCACCTTTTTCTACCTTTCATTCATCCCTCCTCTCTTAAAATACCTCATCCTCATTTCCACCAATCTGTCTCCACTCTGCCTCACACTCTTCTCGTCCGTCTCCTTCTTTCTTCTGGTGACATTAACACTAGAAGCCCCAAAGTGCGTCAACTGATGCAAATGCATCTTCGAAGTTGTATACCAGTGCCACTGCTAGAACCATGTCAGTCATGTTCCATGACTTTGTTAGGAAGGTCAAGATGTTCAAATATGTGCATCGAAAATTAATGACAGATGCACCACCTAGCGGGAAAATGAATTTATACCTAAAAGCCCCAAAGTACGTCAATTGATGCACTCAATTGTCTTGGATACGTCAATTGACGTACTTTGGGGCTTCTAGGCATAAATTCATATTCCCGCTAGGTGGCACATCTCAATCACTGTTTACAGTTTTACTCCGACATTACAAACAATAAACACAAGATGACATCATGTAATGACATCACATACTGCACGTATTTAACAAATAAGTAACTTCACATTAATTTACATCTGAATTTCATGCTAAATGCAGTCGTCATGATAATGTGTCAATTGACGCGCTTTGGGGTTTCTAGGTAAAATGCCTTTTGGGGCTTCTAGTGTTAATCCTAACCCTAGCCTCCCTAGACTATTATCTCACTCTCATTCCTCTCTCAACCATTCTAATCTCATCTATATTCTTCTCCTCTTCTCCTCCTCTCTCACTTTCTCTTATGCACTATGGAATGCACATTCCATTTCTAATAAACTTCCCTTTACTCATGACCTTTTCATTTCTAACTCCTTCAATTTTCTAGCTCTTACTGAAACCCAGCTCCTCCCCAATGACACTGCTTCAGTTGCTGCCCTCTGTCACGGCGGCTACCAATTTTCCCATTCTCCTGCCACTGGCTGTGGTGGTGATGTTGGGTTACTGCTTTTTCCTTCCTGACAATTCCAACCCCTTCTTCTGCCTGTGTCTTACTCCTTTTCCTCCTTTGATGTCCATTTCATCTGCCTTTTTATTCCATTACCTCTCTAGATAGCTATTATTTATAGACCCCCTGATAAGTCCATCTCTACCTTTCTCACTGACTTTGACTCCTGGCTTTCACTATTTCTAAATTCTTCTTCCCCTTAGCTCATTCTTGGTGACTTCAATATTCATGTTGATAACCCTTCTGACACCTATGCTTCTAAACTCCTTTCCCTTACCTCCTCTTTCAATCTCCAACTTTGCTCTTCCGCTCCTACTCTTCAGCGTGGTCACTGCCTTAACTTGATTTTCTTCTCTGTTTATCCTCCAATTTCCATACCTCATTTCTTCCCTTATCTGATCATCACCTTCTAAGTTTCACTTTTCACCATTCCCCACCTCAATCCCGCTCTGTCTCCTCCTACCTTTTTAGGAATCTTCATGCTATCGATCCATTGGCTCTTTTCACTATTGTCTCATCACCTTTTTCTCCACTTTGTCTTCTAAATCTGTTGATGAGGCTATAGTTTCCTATAATATTGCCCTCTCCTCTGCTCTAACTACTCTTGCTGCACCCAATCCATGTTCTGTGAGATGCACTACACTCCAGCCCTGATTGTCCTCAACTACCTGCTATCTCCACTCCTGTGCCCGCTCAGCTGAGTGCATTTGGCTCAAATCTCGCTCCCTTTCCAACTTTCTGCACTTCAAATTCATGCTTACCTCCTTCCAGACAGCTTTAGCACTTGCCAAGCAAAACTACTATATCCACCTGACTAATTCTCTAGCCACTGACTCCCACCGTCTTTTCTCTACTCAACTCTACTCTTCAAGGTGCCTCCCCCTCTGACCCCCCTTCTCTCTCTGCTCAAACCCTAGTTGACGTTTTCCCAAAACACAATCCACAAGATTACTCTTCAGTTCCCTACTAGAACAACTTTATCCCCTCCTCTCCCACTTCAATACCAACTTTTCCCATCAATCTCTATTACCCTTTCCCCCTTTCCTATGATCTCTAATGATGAAACCTCTCATCTTCTTTCCTTCTCCAAATTTACTAATTGCTCTTCTCATCCTATCTCCACTCATCTCCTTAACTCCATTTCCTCGACTGTTTTCCCTTCCATCTCACATATTATCAACCTCTCACTCTCCATTACTACTGTCCCTGCAGCCTTCAAGCATGCTCTGGTCACAACCCTACTCAAGAAACCTTCTCTTGATCCTAGTTCTCCTTCTAATTATTGTCACATCTCCCTTTTTCCCTTTGTTTCCAAACTTCTTGAGTGTGCAGTCCTCCACCGTTGTCTTGACTTTCTTTCCTCTCAAGCCCTTGTAGATCCTTTTCAGTCTGGCATTCACCCCTTACATTCTACTGAAACGGCACTTGCCAAAGTCTCCAGTGACTTGTTCCTGGCTAAATCCAAGGGCCTCTACTCCATCCTTATCCTTCTTGACCTTTCTGCTGCTTTTGATTCTGTTGACCACCACCTTCTCCTTGACACATTATCTTCATTTGGTTTTAGAGGCTTTGTCCTGTCCTGGTTCTCTTAACTCTCCCATCGCTCTTTCAGTGTTTGTTCTGGTGGTTTCTCCTCTACTTCTATCCCACTCTCAGTTGGTGTACCCCAAGGATCTGTTCTGGGCCCTCTCCTCTTCTTTCCCTACACCCAGTCCCCTTGTGCTCTTATCTCCTCCCATGGATTTCAGTATAATTTTTATAATGATGATTCTCAAATCTATATTTCTACATCTGATATTTCTCTGACACTCCAGGCCTGTATCTCTGCCTGTCTCTCTGACATCGTCACCTGGATGTCTCACCGCTGTTTGAAACTAAATATGAACAAAACTGAACTTCTTATTTTTCCCCCTAAACTTTCCTCTCCCCTTCCTCCTTTCTCTATCTCTGTTGATAATACTCTTCTATTTCCTCTTTCCTCAGCCCGCAACCTTGGTGTCATTTTTGACTCCTCCCTTTCCTTCTCCTCACATATCCAAGAGATAGACAAACCCTGTCGTTTCTTTCTCTATAACATTAACGAAATTTGCCCCTTCCTCTCTGAACACACTACTAAAACACTTGTCCACTTTCTAATTACTTCCCATCTCGACTATTGCAACCTCCTTCTTGCTGGTTCCCTCTGAGTCATTTCTCTCACTTTCAATCTATTCAGAACTCTGCTGTGTGACTAATCTTTTACCAGCCTCAATATACCCATATAACCCCTCTTCTCAAGTCACTTCATTGGCTTCACTTCCATTTCCATATCCAATTCAAACTCCTCCTTCTGACCTTTAAATGTATTCATTCTTCTGCTCCTCACTACTGTTCCTCTCTCCTCTCCCCCTAGGTCCCTCCATGTGAACTCCGCTCTTCTACTCGCTTGCTCCTCTTTTTGCCCTTTTCTTCCATTGCTAAGTCCGGACTTCGGTCCTTTCACCTTGCTGTTTCCTTTGGCCTGGAACAAACTTCCTGAGTCTACCCCTTTTCAAATCTATGCTAAAGACTCGCCTCTTTGAGGCTGCTTTTGTATCCTGATCTCGTTTTTCCTTGTGTCTCCTTATCCTTCCCCATTCTAACTTTATTCCTATCTTTTGTCTTGTGTATCTTGATTAGACTGTAAGCTCTGACGAGTAGGGACTGTCTCTATCTGTGTTTGTATAGCACTGCATATATCTTGTAGCACTTTATAAATGTTTAATAGTAGTAGTAGTACCTGGATGTTTTAAGGTGAAAATAAGCACTTTCCTGATGCCTATTCATGCCTGGAACAGGTATAAATATGATGTGCCTGCAGACATCTCCGACGTTTCTGAGATCGAAAGGGAACGTGTACGTACACTGCCACTCCCCGAACACACCTCCACCACACCCCCCATGCCTACTTGGATGTCCCTGCACTGGAGACGTCTGCAAACGTCATTTGTGGAATAGCTATGAAGATGTGTCCATGATTTCAACGTCCACATGCACATCTTCAACATCCAAATCACGACAAAACCTTTTAAAATGACCTTTATAGTTAAAGGCATCACATTATTTACCATGCCAATAAAACCCAGTAAAAAATTTACATCTGGAAATACCCCCAGGAGTGAGGGGCACTTTTAGAAAGTTTTTTCTGCATGCAAAGCCTGCTCTACTTACAGAAAGGGGCTATTCTAAAATTTTGTGATCTAAGAACACGTGTAAAAGGTACATACACAGAGTTTACCTACTTTTATGTAGGTGTTCCCAGGGGTGCAGCCTGTGAGGAGCGTAGGCAGAATTGTGATTTAGCAGCGCATACTATAAAACACATATATGTAAGCATCAGGTACACACACACAGCAACACCTTCTCTGGAGCAGGTTTAAATTTGTGCTTTGGAATATGGGTGGTATAGGGGCTGGATCTGGAAGCCTATTTTATAAAGGCACATAGGCACCTCGTTGCCATTCTAAAGTAGATGTCATTTTGGACTTCTCACAAGGTATCCTGTTATAAAATCAAACCCTTAAGAGTTTTTACAGTTACCATATCTTAATTTTGGAAATTAATGAGGGGCAATCACAAAACATTACTGCACTTTAGTAAACAGGACCCTTAACTTTTTAAATATTTATATCCAAATGTCTATGTTGTTTTTTATCATCTTCTTTTTTACCATTATCTCGATTTAACATTTGTTTGTCATTAGCTGCTGCACACTGCACAAGCTTCTATTGCAATACCCTGCCAACAGCCCTGGTAGATAACGCGTTTACTAGCAAGCAGTAGGCATTACGATCCCAACTACTGGCACCTGTAGTATGTCTGCTTTCAGATGCAATTTTTCTTCGTTTAAACCTCATCAAGTCATGTGTTACAGGTTCTGAGTTTCACAGCCAAAAAAAAAAAAGGCTTGAAAATATTCTTCACACTACTTTTCACCTACATGTGAAGTTTTAAAATAAACATTAACATATTTTCAGGCAAGTAAATGAAAACTAAAAATTGAGAATAAAACATTCTCTAGCTACTGGGCTGTGTGCCAATGTTTCTGAAGCGATTGTACCAGTCTTGCCAAGAATTCCTACCCATTATTTTCTTGGCTAGTCTGCGTTGTACAGCTGCACGTCAATTCTTCATATTATAGCTTTAGTACAAGTAGAAAGTAGAGTGAACTGTCGTCCAAACATTTTTCCCCTAACCAATAAAGATATGTATTTTCACAAAGATTTTATTTATATGTTGACAAGCTTGGAACAAACAATTTCAATGTCTGACTAATGGAAAATACTAAAGAGGCATAATTTTTTCTTGCCGCACATGCCTACATGTTTTAGCGACAAAGACCAAGGCAAATGCTGAGCTGAAGTGTTTTGATTGGAAACAAAAGTCGAAGTGTCAGACTTGCTTTTGTGTTTCATTTTCATGGAGGCAGGGAATGAAGGTTTACAAGACACATAATCACATTTATTTTGCCGAAAACATACAGTTCCTTTCCAAGAGGTCAACAGATATTTCTTTCCCTGGGAGTCTCAGATTTTCCATGCTGTATAGCTGGCACACAAGCAGACATTCTGGGCAGTATCAAACCACACCAAATATCCTGAGCTAGGCTAGGTTTTGGGTTCATCATGATAACTGAGGTACAGTAGATAAGAATAACACCCAGCTCCATGTCTGTAGGGAGAGGTTAAGGCAATCCTGGTTTTAATCTTGTAGCACACATGGACTTGGAGTGCTAGTTTCTGAAGAAACAAGCCTCTGCATGCACTAGGTTTGAAGGAAGACTGGTTCAGACTCTCCTGACAGACATACAGCTATGTGCTAATAAGGAAGTAAAGACTAAACATGCTTTAGCACCCCCTGCTGGAATCAAAATCAAAAGGCAGATAGCAAAAAACATCTATTTTGAAGCTAAGCTTCTGGACAGGGAGATTATTATTATTTATTTATTTTTATTTATTTAGCTGTGCTTATATACTGCTTTTCACCAGGTCAAAGCGGTTTACAATAAACAAGGGGGGATATATTAAAACAGGTCATTTCATATTTACATGGGGAGAGGTTATACCAACACCAGGGGAGTTTAAACATATTTACATTCCTGATTTGGCATGCATCAGGGTTTCGTATCTACAGTTTTGAAGTTTCTCTCAGTCTCAGTAAATCTGATGTTCATTGTGGACATGACTTCAATCAATGCTTTGCTGTTCTTTTCTGATCCTAGGTGTTCACTGAATAGATGGGTTTTTAGTTGTTTTCTAAACGTGGAGAGGTCTTTGTTGTTCCGGATTTTGGTTGGAAGAGAGTTTCAAAACGAAGAGGGGTACAGGTCGAATGCGTGTTTAAAGGTTTGTTGACTGAACTTTGTCCTTTCATGTGGCATAGTGAGTGTATTGTTTGTGGTCTGCCGTGTAGGTCTTCCAGAGCTCAGTCAAGTTAGTAGGGTTTGAAGATGAGATGTTTGTTGTTGGTAAAGTGCTTTATGGATCAGTACCAATGTTTTATATTTGATCCGTGCTTCTAGTGGGAGGATGTGGAGATCTCTCAGGATCGGGGTGATATGATCGTATTTCTACATTCTTTGGATGATTTGTGTTGAGGGCTGTCCATAGCGGGTTGAGAGTGGTAATCTGGAGTCCTTGGTATATTGTGTTACAGTAATCCAGGTGGAGGAGCGTCATTGCTTGCATGACCGATCTGAAATCCTGTGGGTCTATGAGTGTTCTGAGATGTTGTATCATTTTTGCTTTGAAGAATATTGTCCTTGCGTTTTTTGTGAACTGTTGCTTAAATGCTAGTGTTTGATGAAGAATGATTCCCGGGTATTTTATGTGCGACTGGACTCTTATTTGGGTTGTTCCCAGGGTGAGGTGTGATGGGGGGGGGGGGAGTGAAGGTTTGATCTTTTGTAACAAATAAGGTTTCTTTCTTTTTGAGGTTTATCATGAGATTGTTTTCTTGGAGCCATCTGGAGACATCATTTATTAGCTGTGGGTTCGTATGTATGAAGGATGAAGTATTTATTTATTTATTTATTTTTATTTAAAAGGATTTCTATACCGCCTTTTCATTGAATCAAGTAGTTGCTGGATAGTAAATGCTTCACCAGTTATTTATCTAGAATAATAATTTCTTTGATGAACATACAAATAAAATAATTCCATATCTAAATTAAGCTGTTATTTTTAATCCAAAATTATTATATCATGAACAATCTAAATCTAAATCTTCAGAGTCTTCAAACTCAGAGAAAGAAATTCTCTCAAGAGCAAAAAATACTAACAGCATTATAGCCTGACTCTGCTATGGTTTACTTTTGATTATACTAATTTAGTGGAAACAATTTTGGGATTCACACTAGGAGTAGATAATACATATTCTAAGATGTCATTAGCCAACTGAATCTTCAGAAAAAACTGAATTTGAAATTGTTGCAAAACAAAAAAACCCCTTAATGTCAATTTTAGTTTTACTTAACAAATTATTATGCTAGATGCTGCTGCCTCTACACAAGTATTGAAAAGATATTATTTGCTCAAATATTCACCACATAAAACTAGTATTGTGTTTCCATCTGTGTACAAAGGTCTCAGTTAAAACATCCGCAGCTATTTGTAAAAGGGCTTTTTTAAACACCACCCTTACCATTCGCTGCTGTTCACATCAATGACCTTTATGCTGCATACACCTCGGCAATTTTCATCCTTTATTTTATATGTGTTTTTTTGTAATTTTTCTTATTTATCTTATTTCTTACACTCCATCTCATAAAATTTCAAAATGTTCTTCAAGTTTTCAAGAACTAGCCCCCTCAGCTGCTTCAATCAGAGTTTGCGGATACAGTTTCCTTTGCACATGGAGACAAAATGGAGAGAATCTAAAAGTTAATTGCGTTGATATGAGATCCCCTGAAGAAACACACAGTGTGAAACGCTTGGGCGCCTTAGAAGCACGGCGTTGGGATTTGAACTGCAGCCGCTAGCATAAATCCAACACAGCCACTCAGCATAGTGAAAGATACCTTATACGGCACTGAAGCTAAGTACCAGTAGCTTATTTTTTATACAAGCCGTATTATAGTATTTTTGAATATCGTGAAGGATGTTACGCATGGTCCAAAGAGTTATGTGTCAGCAGAATTATTAATCATACGTTACAGAAATAATTCTACATCTTGCGGGTGAGGGGGCTAGTTCTTGAAAACTTGAAGAACATTTTGAAATTTTATGATATGGAGTGTAAGAAATAAGATAAATAGGAAAAATTACAAAAAAACACATATAAAATAAAGGATGAAAATTGCCGAGATGTACGCAGCATAAAGGTCATTGTTGTGAACAGCAGCGAATGGTAAGGGTGGTGTTTAAAAAAGACCTTTTACAAATAGCTGCGGATGTTTTAACTGAGACCTTTGTACACAGATGGAAACACAATACTAGTTTCATGTGGTGAATATTTGAGCAAATAATATCTTTTCAATACTTTAGCAGTGATTGCTCAATTAATTGACCAGTCTTTCTTTGGCTGCCTCTACACAGGCAGACTATGGTCAAGCCACCCTGTGTGTGCCCGATGTTATCTTGGAAGCTAAGCAGGGTCAGACCTGGCTAGTACTTGGAAGCCCATGTTGGAATGCCACATGCTTTAAGCTTACTGGAAGAAAGGCTTGGCAATCTACTTCATGACATACCTTGCCAAGAGAACCCAGGGGATGGTCACAACATGGACAACTATCCACAGGTTACCAGCAGTCAACATCAACTCAAGGGCACAACAACAACATACAAGGTGTGATCACAAAGTATCAAGACTTGTTGTGTAGCTATATAACAATACGTCGCACCACAATGCTATTAAGCATGCAGTGACCTAGTTTTGTGCTCTACATGTGCAGAGCGTAGCATGACTGCAGCACACCTGTATTGTTTTTAATCAAGTGATGTTTGGTATCATATAAAAGCAGTTTGTCAGATTTTCAGTGAAAAAAACTGAACAGCAAATTTGCAATAAATTCTGCCAGAAACTTGGAGATTCATGCAAAGAGACTTATAACAAGTTACAGCAGGTGTATGGCGATGAATGCATGAGTCGTGCTCACGTTTGACTGGTACACACGTTTCCAAGAGGGCTGCCACAATGTTGACAGTGATGAACGTTCTGGAAGGCCATCCATGAGCAAGAATGAAGATAAAGTTGAAGCAGTGCATGCCGCAATACGCTCAAATCGTCAACGAGCTAGCTGAGGACAAGGACATCAGTTTCGAGTCGGTATAGTCCATTTTTACAGTTGATTTGGGGATGAGACGTGTGTCTGCAAAATTCGTGCTGAAACTCCTGTCCCCTGACCAAAACGAAGATAGACTGTCTGCAGCCAGGGAGTTGTTGGAACGCATAGAAAATTAATCATATTTTATCAAAGAGATTATTACTGGTGATGAATCATGGGTTTATGGTTATGACCTGAAAACTAAGGCTCAGTCCTCACAGTGGAAGACTCTAAACTCTCCCAGACCCAAGAAAGCCTGGCAGGTGAGGAGCGATGTCAAGGCCATATTCACAGTTTTCTTTGAATATAAATATATTGTTCATCATGAGTATGCTCCAAAAGGCCAAACCACCAATAAGGAGTACTACATCCAAGTTATGACTTGTTTGAGAGATGCATTTCATCGAAAGAGGCCAGAGTTGCACAGGAATGGTGAATGGTTGCTTCTTCATGATAAAGCCCCAACTCACACATCACATCTTGTCCAGACACCAAATCGAGCAAGTCCGTCAGCCTCCGTACTTACCTGACTTCGCACCCTGTGACTTTTTCTTGTTTCCAAAACTGAAATTACCACTGAAAGGAAGACGATTTGACGACTTGGAGACCATTAAGCAAACTTCAACACGGCTTCGCAGCATAAAGAGGCATTTCAAAATTGTTTCCATTAATGGCAGGAATGCTGGAGAAGTTTGTTTTTTTTTTATCGGAAAGGGACTACTCTGAAGGAGACTGAGTGCAATAACTATCAGTGTTATACATCTTGTGTTCATTGTACAAGCCTCGATACTTTTTGATCGCACCTTGTACACGGCCAGAATGTTAGCCTTCAAACTTAATATGAAAAAAAATAGAATGGTGCAGCTCCTATCACAATCTTTCTATACACATCCTACCGTCAAGTACACAAAGAGGTGCCCCAATGCAGAGTTTGGTTCTGGTTTTATGCCTTGTACTCCAGTGATTTTAATATTGCTAAATTAGCTCTATGTTGCCAAGAGGTGAAGTCCAGTTTTTCTATTCATCCTGGTCAATGCTATCCCCTGTCATCCCTCTATCATGTGTAAATCAGAACTACAAAGGCTAGAACACACTGAGATACTATAAAGTTTTCTCTATGTTTGTGATTATATGAAACAATGCAGACTGCACTCTATTCTTGCTGCAAGTAGCACAGTGATTATTCAGTAGAGGTCCACCCTTGTTGGTTTAACTAATGCTGCTAGCAATAACTGTTTGTATTTCTACAGTGCATTTATTCAGGGTGGCACAAGGGTGGAGAGAAGATTGGGGTGTATAATATTACTTACATAGAGTAAGAGATCCTCAGGCAACTCAAGTGGCTCCTGCAATGATGAGTTCATATCCCTAATTACAATTATAATTTAAACTTATACAGATGAACTATATGGAAAAAATTAAGACAATCCAAGGATTGTTTACTGAGCTGGGCTCATATGGAATTATCATGCGCGATCAGTGGACACAGAAAATGCTCCTTTGGGGTGTGGAATGGGCAGGGACTATGCCATACAGTTAATGTGGAGGTCCTTATTGCATCTTAACTGTTAACGTGCCAGAGAATACCGAGTAGTTAATGCCACCTGCTGTATTGTTAACCATGGTATCAACGTCTTACCAGCACAGCAGCCCTCTCATAAATGCTGGGAGCACACCAATGAGCACATAATTTGCTAATAATGTGCATTAATGCAGGAGCACATTTTAGTAAATCTAGCCCGCAGTTTGTACCTAAGGCAGTGGTGAAGTTATTTGCCCAAGGTCGTAAGGAGCGTCAGTGGAATCTAAACTCTGGTTCTCAGCTCATTGCTCCAACCACTAGAGGGCTTCTCCTTAGAATGTATTTATTTATTTATTTAACCGTTTTTTTTTTATACCGCTTTATCATTTCAATCAAAGCAGTTTACATTGTAACTTAAACTTGGTAAACGCACATTAAACAGGGACATTGATAACTTGGATTTTTCTGAGCAGTGGAGGGTTAAGTGACTTGCCCAAGGCCACAAGGGGTGTTTGTATTTCTCCTGTGATCTACAGAGGTTTCATTGAGCACTCCCTGGAGAACCTGCGCTGAATAAAGCAAGTTAGGGTTTGTTCTTTAGAAGATTTTTGTATTGTACAAGCCAGACTAGAGGGTTTTTTAAAAAGATATTTTTGGTGTGCGACTAATATGACACAGTTTATCTGCGGCATTCCTTGTTTTGTTTGTCCTTTTCTCTTTTTGTGGTGAACATGGCAGAAAGTGCATGCTGCTCTCACAGCCTATTCTCCTTAGATGGAAAATAAAATACAACTTGTGAAAAAAATAAAGTACAAATCTCATGATAAATTGTTCCTGCATGTTGCTAAAATGTGCATTGTACTGTCATGCAGTTATATCATGTTGCAATGTACTAGCTGAGATGCTTGGCTGGACTGACAAAAGAAGAGTGGCTTAAGGCATGGATTACACCATCACAAATCAAACTGACAACACCAATTGACCAATAACAGCTAAGGCGCTACGCAGTCAGTGGACAAAAAGACAGCCCAGAGAATGTCAAAGGCAGATAACACCATAATGCTTACCTATAATACAGTACTATCCATGGTTTACACAAGGCTTAAAGTCTTAGAGCATTCTTAGACAAATGGATTTGCTTTCAAAATAAAAGCAGGAGAAAGATACCAATGAGTAAAAGAGAAACACTTGTTTTTCCTCCACAGGGCCAATAAAAACAATGTTTTATTGGGTCACTCCCAAAAATTTTCATGATTATTTGACACAGCACGTGGTCTAGCCTGAATCCACTGGAGACAAAGCATTCTTATTGCGGCTTGATCTCTGAATGTTATACTGACTGATTTTCTGCACAAATTTATCTTCATTGGGTTTGTATTCTCCGTTCACTTTAGTACATAATGTCTTTATAAAGTTAAGTGGTAGGATCATAATTATTCAGTAGTGGAAACAATACAATTTTATGGGAACAAAAAAGTCCATAGACTTTTTCTGTAACTCGAGCAGGCTTTCCATTCTCAGCTACCTTGCTTTTTCCAGGTTTTTTTGTAAATGTGCTATATTTTATCATGAGCAAATTTCCACAATCAGTACATTAGTTCCTGTCAACTAAAGTGGAACAGAATCTGCCACAGTTCCTGTAGACATAAATGTTTTAAATGACAGCAGCCATTAAATTAATGTGAAAATACCTAAGCTTTTGTTAAGCTGACATATGCCTTTAGGTGAAAAACAGTGACCATAATGGCAATTTGACACTGGGTTGCATTACTCTTGTTTTTAATGCTACAGGCAAAAAACCAATTCCACTTAAAAAAAAAAACAAGAAGGAAACAGGCATGCTACATAATATAAAACCTTAGTGAATGATATGATGACGAATTCTGGATGGAAATATCTATAAGTAGTTCAAGCATTAAATATTCATCATCTAAAATATATTTATGCATTCAAGCATTTCTTAAATCCATTAACAAGGAATATTTTTGTTAGCTAATTTATCTAGTTAATTTTTATGTTAATAAAGTATCTGTGTGGGGGAGGAGGGTCAGGAGACTGGCCCGTTTTAAGGAGAATATCACAAGACAGGGTGTATTTCCAAAAATCAATTTTCAGGGTTTATTCCACAGCTTAGTTTTTCTACAAAAGCAATCAACATGATCTCAATAAGTTCAAAGGGTGTGGTCATAGAAACAGGGCTGCTCACCTTGCTCTGGACCTCTAATGTGGCCCATGCCTAGTACTAGAAGGCAGCATGTGGCCTGAGAGTCAGTGAACGTTCAGAGGCCCTTTCCCTAGGAGCTTCCTGTTAGACTGGAAAGCCATGCAGAGTACTGGGACATGTGGCTACACACCGCCACACAGACTCCTGGGACGACTGCGACTGCTACTGTGGCTGTTGCCATCGTGTTTCAGATAAGTGGTCGGGGGTGGGGAGAAGAAATGGACGAGACGGAAGGGAAGAGGTGGGGAATGGTTTTCTGCTCTTTCGTTTTCATCATTTGGGGATCACATGAATTTTTAAGGGGGTCATATTGGATAAAGGCTTGGGAAGCACTGCCATAAGCCATGATTGGCAGGACCAGAAGTGTGGCCTAGCAAGAAGTAAGCATACTAAATTTTAAAGATGAAATACAAGGGCCCGACTTCAGGTCCCTCTCTGCCACTGACACTTTTTTGAGCCTGGACATTGAACTTTATCTCCTGTACCTCAGTTTACCGAAGTATGACAGAGCAAATAATAGAAATGGCCTTGTTTCTTAATCTTATTTTCCTCTGGAAGTTGGCCTGCAGACCATTAACCAAAAGAGCGTTTCTAAACCTTCTAGTTTAGAGGTTACTGCTTCTCTAATGTTTTAAACAATTATAAAGTAAGTTGTAGTCTTGTTTATGTGAAAGATGCGAAGTCAATCCAAATGACCATTATTAATGTGGAAGGAAATTTTAGAAAGGGAGCCAAAGTGCAGTCTGGGATATATAAACCAGAATGTCTGAAAAAATACCAGGCATGTCCAGGTGCAGACGTGGATGTGCCCAATATGGATGTCTGCAGAATCATCTAGATAGATGTCCCCAGAATAGTATTTCATGGACATCTAGGAATAGCCTAATGGTTAGAGTAATGGGCTAGGAACAGGGAAGCCAGGGTTCAAATCCTGCTGCTGCTATCACTGAATTTGTGCTGAGTACTGGAGATGATGGCATGCTTTCTCCTCTACACTCTCTGAATGTTTTTCAGCCACAGCGAGCACTTCTCAAATGTCTGTTCATGCCTGAGGCAGGTCTAAACTTAGACGTGATGATGGACATCCAGGACGTTTCTGAGATCAGGTGGGGATAACAGATCCCTGGGAACACCCCAGCCACACCTCCACCATGTCCCCATTCAGACTTGGACATCCTCATGCTGGGGACGGCCACAGACCCGGCTTCTATCTCTGTGCTTTGGATATCTCTATGCCTGTTTTTAGACATCCAAAGCGACCCCCATAGTTTCACTACCTGCAAACCATGTCAAGGATAGGACACTGCATGTTCAATTATCACCAAAGACTCCTGTCATATACTAAAGGTTAACCAATAGAAAAGGTACTAGGAATGGGAAAACCATTTTGTTTCTTGCATTTAATTAATGTCCTTAGGAATTTCTGACATTTCCAAGGCATCACGTACCTTTGGTAGATTTAAAAAAAGAATAAATACAATATCTGTAAACACCAACATTTTTCAAGTATATAACCAACAGCAGTGTTATTTATACACACTTTAACACTGTAGGAGTTTGCCACACTCCTTGAACAATCTCACTATCTTTATATCGCATATTACCAAGCGAGAAAAGAGGACATTCCAAGTTTGTGTCCTAATGTAATAACTTCTGCATCTTATCACTTGGTCTTGATAACCTCAGTTACCCTTATGGCTGCAAATTAAGTACATGGAGGAACTGTGAATGGATTGATTGTTAATTAGCCATTTTTGGTCTCTGGATGACAAATTACACTTGTGCTTATGCTATCTTTCATAAGAGAAGTTGCCCTAAGAAACATATGACTTCATATTATATACTCTAACAGGTAAAACCAAGACTAGATTAAGGAGGTAGGAGGCCCTGAAGTAATTTCCAAAGGCAAGAGACATCTCTCCTACCCCAGGCTTCCAACAAAAGCAAACACCAGAAATGGGAAAAACTTATAAAAATGTTATGAATCAATGTTTAAACATTGTGGACAGCATATTTTTAAAATGCTGTCGGTTGTGGTAAAATAAAAACCAAATGCTCAGTGCCAGTATCTGCACAGCGGCCAGCAGGGAATCTCTGGGATACTAACCTGCTATCCAGAAAGTGAAGCACTTAAAGTTAGGACAGTTAGCTATTCAGATAGTGGGGTGAATGACACCACTGTCTAGATAACTGTTGTCTCCACCTCAGCTCCACCTATGGACCACCCCAGCATGATCTGGGTAGAACCAAGGCAGTTATTCAGCTTCACTATCTGGACATTTATGATGTGGTTGGATCAAAGCTCTCGGAACATCTGACTGCTGATGTAGTTGGATATGAAATTAACAGAAGCTGTAAAGATGTCTTGCACATTGGACCACAGAACATACGAAGCACGAACCAAGGGAAGCTGGAGGTCATCAAGAATGAAATGGAATGTATACAACTCAATTTGTTTAGTATTAGCAAACTGAAATGGACTGGCATTGGGCACTTTGAATCTGATAATCACATGGTATACTAGGCAAAAAATGAAAGACAAAGATGAAACTGTGTTGCATTTATAATTAAGAAGAAACTTGCAAGAAATGTAATGAAATACAATGCAATAAGTGAATGCTTAATTTCTATTCATAAATGACAAATGTCTATCAACACACTATTATTCAGGTTTATTCACCAACAATAGCTGCAAAAGAGGAAAAGGTTGATCACGTCTATGAACAATTAATTACAAGATGAAATTGACAGAACATGCAAACAAGATATACAGAAAAGTTGAGAACAAAGAAGAAGGTAAGGTGGTTGGAAAATATGGATTTGGCAACAGAAATGATGCAGGAAAAAGACTGATAGAATTCTGCAAGACCAACAATCTATTCATCTGAAACACCTTCTTCCAGCAACAAAAGCAGCAACTGTAGACATGAACTTCACCCAATGGATTTTAGAAGAATCAAATTGACTACATCTGTGAAAGTCAAAGATGTAAAAGCTCAATAATATCAACAAAGACAAAACCTGGAGCTGACTGTGGTACAGATCACCAACTACTAGTATACAAACTCAAACTAAAGCTGAAAAAGAACAAGCCAATCATGAACGCAGTAAAATATGATCTTGAAAATATACCCTCGGAATTTAAAGACTGACTGAAAAATGGATTTATCACTTTGGAAACAAATGATAGAGCACCAGAAGAGTCATGGGATGACATCAAGAAAGTTGTGCTCGAAGAAAGCAAAAAGTCTCTGCAAAACATGAAAAAAACAAAATGGTCAAAATGGATGACCAAAGAACCTCTGAAAATTGCTTAGAAATGCAGAGAAGCTAAAGCCAGATGAGAGAGGTAATCAAAGAACTTAATAGAGATGTCCAACATGCAGCAAGGCGAAACAAAAAAAATTACTACAATGACACATACAAGGAAACAGAATCAGAAACTATCAGAGGATTAACAAGATTGGCTTTCCTAAAGCTATGAGAGTCAAAGAGAACATTCTAGTCTTGAATTGGAATGCTAAAAGATGTTCAAAGATATATGTTGAATGATGCTAAGATCAAGAAAAGGTGGAACGAACAGAGTCATTATATCATAAAGATCAACAGCCATTTGAACTTGTACATTACAAGTTAGTGATGAAAGAAGAAGTCGAAGCAGCATTGAAAGAATTATTGAAAAATAAAGGACCGGGCATTGATATCATTCTCACTGAAGTATTACAGCAATCAAATGCAGCTGTTACAGTACTTACAAGGCTCTGCCAGGAAATCTGGTAGACAACATCATGGCCAACTGACTGGAAAAGATCTGTATTCATAACAATACTGAAGAAAGGTGATACAACTGACTGTAGAAATGATCACACAATCGCTTTGATCCCACATGCCAGCAAGAGTCTACTCAAGATCATTCAGCGGAGACTACAACAATATCTGGAACGAGAACTGCCTGAAATGCAAGCAGGTTCAGAAAAGGGCAAGGAACAAAAGACACCATTGTAGATGTGAGATTGATCATTGAATAAAAAAACAAAAGAATAACAAAAGGCTATCTATATGTGTTTTATTGACTACAGCAACACCTGTATATTGATCAAGAAGCAATAGTTCGAACAAAACAAGGAGAAACAGAATGTTTTAAAATCAGCAAGGCGTATGGCAAGATTGCATATATTCCCCATACCTGTTTAAATTATATGCAGAACGAATCATCAGAGAAACAGGACTGTATGAAGAAAAATGAGGTGTGAAGATTGGTGGAAGATGATATCAGATTACTGACTGAAAGTGAAGACGATCTGAAACATTTGCTTATCAAGATCAAGGAACAGTCTTAAAATAAGCCTGTACCTTAACATGAAACAGGCAAATATCCTGATAACTGGCAAAATCAATCATTTCATCCTTGATGGAGAAAAAATAGAAATACAGTCAGAGAACGTGATGAGATACCAAGGACAGGAACATGTGTCAATGAAACTTTATTAACAAAACAGGCACAATTCCGCCAAACCAAATTTGCCAACCCCAGGCGGAATTGTGCCTGTTTTGTTAATAAAGTTTCATTGACACATGTTCCTGTCCTTGGTATCTCATCACGTTCTCTGACTGTGTGCCTAGTTTGACGTGGTTTCCTGCTTTCTGGTTGGTCTGAAAAAATAGAAATAGCCATCTTTAACCTGCTTGGATTAATAATCAATAAAGAAACGTCAAGCAGTCAAGAAATCTGACAATGCATTACTCACAGCATAATGCCTATGTAGGACCTGGACAAGATTCTTAGTTGCAAAGACGTATCACTGCATAGAAAGATTTAACTTGTCCAAGCCATGCTATTTTCAGAAAGACAGATAGGAAGAAAATCGATGTCTTTGAATTCTGTTGATGCAGAAGAATAGTATGTGTACCATGGATTGCTCAAAGAACAGATCAGTCAGTACTAGAAGACATCAACACTAAGCTTTCTTTAGAAGCTCATATGACAAGACTTCAACAGTCAAACTTTGGACATATCATATTTATTTATTTTTTATTTTATTTATTTACATTCTCTTATATACCGCTCTATTCTGCATCAGTGTGGTTTACATTGAACAAACTGAAATTACATTGAACAGGGCATTATAACTTGGAGATCACTATTTTACAGGGAGCATGGGCTATGGAGGGTTAAGTGGCTTGCCCAAGACCACAAGGAGCACCTGTGGGACTAGAAACCCCAGTCCTTCCGACCCAAGGTTGCTGTCCTCTAGTGGGATTTGAACCCCCGACCTTCCGGCCTGAAGTACCTTGCCCCAACTAGGCCACTCCTCCACTCCACTCTTTCTAAAGAAAGATCATTAGACATCATGCTTGTCAAGTTTGAAGGTCAGCACAACAGAGGAAGGCCAGCAATGTGATGGATCGATACAATAACAGTAGTTATGGATGCTACTCTATCAACAATTAGCTGACTGAAGACAAAATACAGTTTAGGACAACTATCCAGAGAGTCACCATTAGTTGATATCAAGTCAATGGCACTTAGTTACATCTGGACAGTGCTATTGAATATTCCTCTCACTGGCATTTATACACTTAGCAGGTGCTGCTAATCAGACAAGTGCCTTTGACTATCTGTTTCTTAGTTACCATTTCAGCATGTTAATAGAGCTCCATTTTTTCCGTAATTAGTTTGAAACCTTTAATTCAGCCTTGCTTTAGTCATCTAGGATGGCACTTATGTGTGTGGATTTGTGCATGTGCATGTGTGAAAACGTAATCATTTCAACAACTTAAATGCATGCTTATTATGCTACCTAAAAACATATTTATTTAATTAATTTTCTAAAATATATGAATATATCACTACTGCTAAAAATTAAAAAAAACATTTTCTGTGGTTTATAATGTAACATACATAACAGTAAAATAAACATACATAAAACAAACTTACTATCTCCTAACATACATAAAATATTGAAAAATAAATAAGCCTAATTACATAAAAATGTTTCCAAAAGAAATGTGCCATCAAAAATTTGCAAAACTGTTTCCTGTCACATGTGGTCCTAATTACTGCTGGTAGACCATTCCAGATTTTTGGGGTAGCACTTGAAAAAGTAGAGCACCATGTTTTTGTCAGTCTGCCCACTTTGAGAATAGGAATTTCTATGAGACTGGTAGTACCAGATGAAAGTTGTCATAAAAGTTCATAACAATGAAAATTTCACCCTTTATCGCAGCTTAATTTATCAAAGGAGTCACTAATATGTGGTAACTCAGTATCCCAGGTTAGACTCCTGTAGTAAATCAATAATATAGCCTGTGTTGAACTTCACAAATTGAGATATTTCAGCTCAATGCTCCCAGCAACCATCTTAAAGGGGCCTGTGCTGTCTCTGAGATCTTCCTCCCTTGCCTCCCCCCCCCCCCAGTTAAAACCCTTCCTTGATAATTCCAGACCCTTCATACCCTCTGAAGTCACCCCACAGAAGACCCCCACCATTCTCAAAGATCACCCCCCCCCCCCCAATGCAGGCCTGCAAGCCCCACCTCAAGGCTTCCTTGGAGTTCTAGCAAGTCCAAGGCAGGAGCAATCCCCATTGATGCCTGCCCCCTCCAGTGCAAAGTTCAAAATGGCACCAGGTGACCTCACGGTTCTGCTGCTAGGAGTCAAAGAGTCATATGGGTGGCTCTTTTTCATGGTAGAGTCTTGGGTGAGGGTTATCTTCAAAGGGAGTGCCTTCAGGAGGTGTGGGAGGTCTGTATTAGGAGTCTGGGGAGAGGGTCTTAACTGGAGGGGAGAGATGTCAACAAGATTTAAGATGGCACAGCCCCTTTTAGTTGGCAGCCAGGCGTATCAGGCCTCATATCAATAGCCCAATGCTCTTGGCCAGAAAAAACACCATCAGCTTTGCCAAACCTTAGTGCACTTTAGTAAACATACCCACTGTATGATATGGTAAAATAATGCATGATTTTGCCTTTTAACATGCATTAATACATAACTGTCCCCCATGGTCCTAAACACTAGTCGGAACATTTTAAACTCAATTCTCTATTCCAGGCATGTCCAACTTCGATCAGGCCATGATCTACTTTTTACGGCCAAAAGTGCCGGTGATCTACCACTATGAAAATTAAGTTTCAAATTAGTTTAAAATTAAATTTTAACCCAATAAAGTTGGAGGATTCTCCCCCCCCCCCCCGTTTTTAATGAACCTTCTGTCATTTACTTGGATGTGATCAGCTGTTAAGCAAATTAAGGAAAAACAAAACAGAGAGACGAAGATCCAGAAAGAACTGCGAGGGGAAATGGATAGTACATGTTTTCTTAAAGTTTTATTGAGAAATAACTTTCTTTAACTGTCTTAATAACTTTCTTTAACTTTTATTGAATAATTTGTGTTAAATTTAGGTAAAGTATTGATCTAGGCTGATCTTGCACAATCTTTAATCATTAGTGAGACGTCTGAGCCTGAATTTCATCCACCAGCTTTTTGAAGTTGGGTGAATATTGCGTGAGGGCCAGTCTCAGGGAATCCTGGAGATGTTCATCTGTCATGCTGGAATGTTGTGTACTCTTTGTCATTTTCAGATGGGAAAACGCAGATTCACACAAATAAGTTGAACCGAAACAGGAGTGTACAGCTTCACTGCATCATCTCAAGTTGGGAAATTTGTCTCTAGGCACTAGCTTCCAAAACGATTCTTGCTCAGCATGGGTCTTAAGAAAAATATCATTTTTAAGGGTTAATATTTCGTTGTCAAGAGATGGCTTGTTCAATGAGCAATTTTTACTGATAGCAGCTGCAGTTTCTTTAATGTCCACATCTACTTTGAATGGGTATGACAAGTACTCCACAACTGTTCCAATGTTTTTGGAAGTCACAGAATCTATTTTCAAATTCCTGGATAACAGAACAGATTTCTGTCACATACTTCTCGTTCTGAAAAACAAAATTTGGATATTGTCCCAGATGGTCCTGCGTATTAGGAAAATGATCAAAAGTGTTGCTTGCAAGGTCAGTCATCATTAGCTCAAATTTGCTCTTGTAGGATGAAACTGTACTCATCATCTCGCCAATGCATTTGTTTTTACCTTGCAGTTCAAGGTTCATATCACTTAGTTCGCCTGTAAAGTCAGCGAGAAATGCCAGATCGCATAACCACTCCTCATCTTCCAACTCTGCTTGGTCATCTCCCTCTCCTTCAAAAAACTTCTTATTTCATTCAGCAAATCACAAAATCTTTGCAGAAATTTGTGTCTACTTAGCCTCCTTACATCTGTGTGTAAAATGATTTCCACTGCCACTTCATCAAGAGTAAGACTGAAAAACCGCCTTTGAAGTGATCTTCCATGAACTGAATTTACAATTTTGAAAGTGATGTCCATGACAGTCTTTGTATTGAGTCTCTTGCTTGCCAAAACTTGCTGGTGAATGATGCAGTGGTAAGAAAGGAAATCTGGGAAGTTGTCATGCTATCTACAGAGGGCTATGAAACCATTAACATCACCTGTCATTGCTCTTGCTCCATCAGTAGTGATGGAAACACGTCTATGCAATGGAAGATTACACTTTGTCACAAAAGAATGGAAAGAACTGAATATTTCCTGACCAGTAGTTCTCCCTTTTAAAGAAATCATTCCAAGTAGTTCTTTAACACTGAAGTCTTCAAAAACCATCCGGATAAAGACTAGTAACTGGGCTATGTCTCCTATGTCTGTAGATTCATCCAGTTGGAGTGAGAAAGCAACACAATTTGAAACATCCTCCAACAATTGTTCAGTTGTGTCTCCACACATCTTTTCTATTCACCGCACGACGGTGTTTGTTGACAATTGTACATCTTGAATAGCAGCTATGATCTCTTTCTTATTTTTAAATCCTTCAAAAAGATTGTCAGCTGCTTCAAGAAAACAATCTTTTACAAATTCCCCTTCAGTGAAAGGTTTGCATTTCTTTGTGATCAGGTTGCTGACCTTGAAGGATGCTATGGTTGCACTGACCGAATGTGACCTTGGCTTCGTCATCAACTGTTGCTGAGTAGCCAATTTCGATTTAAGTTCTTTCAGCTTCAGTTTATGAATTTCACTTTTGGGTGGAAAATCAGCATCAAACTTATTGCTATGCAGAGCCTTATAATGACGTTCCAGATTACCCTTTTTGGGCAAGGATACTGGGGCGTTACAAATTAGAAACATAGAAAAATAGAAATAAGACGACAGAAAAAGAACACATGGCCTATCTAGTCTGTCCTTCCATATCAACAACTACAACAGTCCCCTTTTTTCCTTTAGAGATCCTCTGTATTTGTCCATGCTTTTCTGAATTCAGTTACTGTCCTCATCTCTACCACCTCCACTGGGAAACTATTACACGGATCCACCACTCTTTCCGTAAAGAAATATTTCCACATATCACTCCTGAATCTATCCCCCTTCACCCTCATCACATGTCCCCTCATAGCAGAATTTGCTTTCAATTGAAAGAGGCTTTCCCCCTGAACATTTATGCCACAGAGGTATTTAAGCATCTCAATCATATCACCTCTATCCCGCCTTTCCTCTAAGGTGTACATATTAAGATCCTTAAGTCTGTCCTTATATGCTTTATAATGAAGACCACTAACCATTTTAGTAACCACCCTCTGCACCAACTCCATCCTGTTCACATCCTTTTGAAGGTGCGGTCTCCAGAATTGCACACTATACTCCAAATGAGGTCGCACCAAAGACTTATACAGAGGCACTATCACCTCCTTTTTTCTGCTAGCCATTCCTCTCCGTATGCACCCAAGCATCCTTCTAGCTTTTGAGGTCGCCTTTTCTACCTGTTTAGCTACTTCAAGATCATCAGACACAACCACGCCTAGGTCCCACTCTTCTTTAGTGGACAAAAGTACTTCACCCCCTATATATTGCTCCCTTGGATTGCTGCAGCCCAAATGCATGACCTTACATTTTTTAACATTAAATCCCAACTGCCAAATTCTAGACCATTCTTTAAGCTTAGCTAGATCCCTCCTCATGTTATCTACACCTTCCTGGGTGTCTACTCTATTGCAGATTTTGGTATCATCCGCAAAAGGCAAACCTTACCCGACAGCCCTTCTGCTATATCACTAACAAAGATGTTAAAAAGAATCGGACCAAGGACAGATCTCTGGGGCATTCTTCTCCCCAGAGTGAGCTCCATTTACCTGTACTCTTGTCGCCTCCCACCCAACCAATTTCTAACCCAAGCAGTACCTTTAGGGTCCATCCCTAGGGTGCTCAGTTTGTTTATAAGTCGCCTGTGAGGAACAGTGTCAAAGGCTTTGTTGTTGTTGTTAAGTGCCGTCGAGTTGGAGTCGACTCATGGCGACCCTCTGGATAGCTATCCTAAACTGTGTTTGGTCTTGAGCCAGGCGGCTCATCGTTGACAGACTGGTACCCGTAGCTGCTGTTATTGTAGGCTTTACTGAAATCTAAATACACCACATCAAGGCTTTACTGAAATCTAAATACACCACATCAAGGGCTCTCTCTCGGTCCAACTCCCTGGTCACCCAGTCAAATAAATCAATCACATTTGTCTGACAAGACCTGCCTCTGGTGAATCCATGCTGCCTCCGATCCTGTAATCCGCTGGACTCCAGAAACCTCACTATTTTCTCTTTCAGCAGTGTTTCCAATAATTTACTCAACACTGAAGTTAAACTAAAAGGCCTGCAGTTTTCATCCACATCCTTACTTCCGCTTTTGTGTAAAGGCACCACATGAGCCTCTCTCCAATCCTTTGGCACCACTCCCGACTCCGAGGCATTGAAAAGGTCAGTCAGTGGAGCTGCTAGAATGTCCCCAAGTTCCCTCAGTATTCTAGGGTGCATGCCGTCCGGTCCCATCGCTTTGTCTACTTTAAATTGAGCTAGTTTCTCATAAACACAGTCTTCTGAAAATTGTTCAAGATGTCCCTCGCTTCTGTTCCTGTTTGTGGGTGTTTTCTGAGGTCCTGCTCCTGGTTCTTCATCTGTGAACACAGAACAGAAATATTTGTTAAGCAATTTGTTAATTAGACAACAACACTTGTCTTTCACCATGATGAAGTAGTAGTTCATTTCCCATTCATCATGAAAGTGGTAGGTTTTGTTCTTCTTTGGAACACTCATCTTCGTTTGGAACACTCATCTTCGGGGTGGCTGAATGTAAGAAGGACAAATCTGCTAAGTTAGTACAAAACTGTCATTGTCCCAAAGTATTAAAGATCAACAAGAACTGAAGACCTCTGGATGATGTGCAAAACAAGGACTGGAGATGCCAAAACCACATATGCAGTTCTAAAAGTAAAAATAAGAATTCATCATACTGGCACCAATAATCAAATACCACCAAACAATCATCAAAAAAACTCAAACACCTGTCCAGCAAACCAGATATAATCAAATACCGCCAAACAAGTTCAAATACCACCACATGCGATTTAATAAATTCTGCACACAGTGTAGAATCAACGCAAAGGCAAGGCGAAATAAAATTGCAGTGTAGAATCAACGCAAAGCTAGGCAAAATAAAACTGCAAAGGCAAGCAAAAGTCACAGTGGTTTGAACCAATTCGAAGGCAAGCCATAGGCAAGTTAGAAAAAAATTGGAAAAGCCCGTCAAAATCACCAAATTCTTGACACTTTAATGAAAGCGAGCTATAAAGCGACCAATGACCAGCACACGACACAATTAATACAGTAAGTGTATTCAGGTAAAGCCCGGGCAAATGGATATCGCCCGGTATATAACACACTTCTAAGGGGGTTGGAGTGGGGGCAGGAATGGGTGATTCTGAGAGGCAGGAGACCAGGTATGACGCCAGGCCTGTGGCGTCTCGTCACAGGGAGCGGGCGGCTGCCCCCTGGGGTACCCACAAACCATTGGCATGAAAACAACAAGCGCCCCCAATACACCCGCAGGCAAGATTCCTGCAGGCAGGGAAAAAAGACAGGCAAAGGATCAGGAGCGGCGGCTAGCCCTCGGCAGATGATTCTGCTGGCACGAGCTCTCTCCTAGCGACGGGGCGAGCTGCTGGAGAGATGGAACCAAGTGGGGCTGGTGATCTACCTCTGACCCCTCCGCAATCTACAGGTAGATCGCGATCTACCTGTTGGACATGCCTGCTCTATTCAATGGTCAATTAATGAAGTTTTTTAAGGAAAGGATTAGTATGCTTCGTCAACCCGCAGCCTGTCTTCTGAACTAATTGCATGGATCATAAATACAATAGTCAAGATTAACACAATGGCCTGCAGCATTGTTCAAAAATTATCAAATGGTAGAACATAATGAAGCTTCTGAAGCAGTTAAAGCTTATAAGATATATTCTTGACTAGACAACACAACTGTTGTGTCACTGTCAAATGCTTGTCAAAAAATATCCCTAAGTTTCTCACCATAGGTAAGATAGAAAAGTTATTTTCATCCACCACTCTTGCAGGGGTAAGGAAAGAATGAAATGCCGAGGGCATAGTAACTCATAACAAATCTGTTGCCTCAATTTATGGATAAACATTATTGCTCATCCGTTTTGAAATTCCCATTAATAGCTGCCCAACCTCTTTATTAACTTTCATGCCATGATCAAAAGGGGGCAAAATCTGTATATCACCAGCATAGATTTTATAAGTTAAACACAATGACTGCAAACGTTTTGTTAATGGTAAAAGGCAGATATTAAAAATTAACAAAGATAGGGCTGAGTCCTGTGGAATGCCATATTTTAAAAGCTTCCAAGTAGATTCAGCCCATATTTTACCATCTTAAGGGGTCTAGTTACTAAGCTATGCTGATATTAACGTGCATCATTAACGCATGCTATTAGTAACTAGGTCCCATTGAATAACATGGGACCTGCGCTAAACTAAAGCATGTTAATAGTGAATTAACACATGGTAATGTTAGGGTACTTTAGTAACTAGATCCACAAAGGTCCTATCTTGTAAGAAAACTCAAAACGAACAAAGCACTTGATCACTAACAATTTCTTCTAACCATGCTATCATGATTTGATGATCCAATGTGTCAAATGCTACAGTTACATCTAACATAATCAACAATATCTCTGTTCTGCAATCTAATTGCATCCTTAAGGTGTCGAGAACGAATATAAGCAGCATTTTTGTGCTATGGTTTCTCCTGAAGCTATACTGATGAACAGCAGATACATCATGTATTTGAAAATACTCCCCTAAGTGCCATAGCACACATTTCACACTCAGTGTGAGCAGATTCAAGATAGGGTGATAACTTGCTACTTGAGTTAGATCTATGTTAGTCTTTTTCAACATGAGTTGCATGATTGCTCTCTTAGGAGATGGCAGGATCATCTCCAACTGTAAGGAATTATTAGCCATTGAAAAAAAAGCTGAACTAGCCACATTTCTCGTGATCAACATGAGGTCCATCATACAGGGATCTAAGATACAGCTCTTACACTTAACAATCTAAAGAATATTTCAGTTACAGTTACCTTACTAAAATGTGCCACAAAGCACTGTCTAACCATTAATGCATCTAATGTGAATATATTGCCTTCTGACTGAATTATGTGCCTCACCCCTGCAGGTCTCCATTCAAAATAACTTGATTGCTCCTTAGCAGAAGGTGCTTCAAGAATCTGGGCTTGCTAGCTATCTGTTATAATCTTCCTAAGCCAGGACAAGAAACATCTGGGTTAATGTGAAGTCCATGTTAAACATGAGATATATACTGCTGCTTACTCTTGTGTGCAAGCTCAATTTCTGAGAGTAACTTGGTAATTAGATCTTGTGGCCACTGTAGAACTGCAGAAGCCAGTGGAGCTCTAACTTCCATAAATGCTTTTTCTTCTGATATAACTCCTTAGCATACCAACCTGGCAACTGAACATAAGAACATAAGAACATAAGAGATGCCATACCGGGTCAGACCAAAGGTCCATCAAACACAGTATCCTGTTTCCAACAGTGGCCAATCTAGGTTACAAGTATCTTGTCAGGTTCCCAAGGACAATGCTCTGGGATTTCTATCTGTGTTTCCAGGGCTATGTCGTAGAGCAGCGGCATAAATTCTGCAGAAGCAGCCCTCACAATGCAGGGGGGGGGGGAATGGCAGGAAAGGGGCCCACACCGTAGCACAGCAAACTTACTTTTATTTGTTTGCTGCGCTAACTCCATTCTGGGCCCAACTGTTTGCTCCCAGGCCTTAATCTCGTAATAACAGACACACCACAAAACTTTGGCCCAGAAGCAACACCTCTGGGTCTGGAACGGAGGCAGCAGAGCAAACAAATGTAAGTTTGATACACAGGGCCTCCGCTGCTGCTGCTGACACCATCACTGAAACTGATGAGGGTGTCATGCTGCTGCTGGAGATGGCAGGGGGCACTGCGGGAAGAGCATAAATAGGGTGAAACCCTCAGTAAAATTTTGCTTGGGTGCCACACCATGAGAACTTCCACCACTGTTGTAGAGAAATGTCAAGACCAGAAATGGTAGGAATTGCAGACCTTTCTTTCCATTCTCCCATAAACTTTGAAGTATTAACTTTTAGCAAGAGTAGTGTATCTCCCCTGTTGCTAACAATCATATCTCTATTTAGCGTAAATGTTAATAACTTATGATCAGACTGCATGCTTCATAATATAGGAGACTTTTATAGTGATAATCAAGAGAGATTACTAGCACATTCCCTAGGTAGTTCTGATGTAAATTAATGGTGCAGAATTTTATTATCCTAGCACAAATAAAAGCAGCAAAGGGCTGTCAAATAGAGATAAATTAATTTAATATATTGATTCAATGCCCTATCCAGACAAATCATTGATTTGTATGCAAGATAATTTTTCTTGGGATAGAGCAAAGCTAATATCATTTGAAAACGTTTATGTTAAATCAGCAAGTAGATCTCTCCATTCAATTTACTATTATCTTAGTCTGTTTTACAACGGGTTTCCTTATTCCTCATAAGAAGTCGTCAACCCTCATATGCATGTAATATAGGGAAAGAGGAAGGGGAGTGCTTACAGCATACCTTTTAGACAATTTCAGGATTATGCAGTATTATAAACCAAGTGCAAAATATCTGTCAGAAGCAGATTCCCAATCATTTTACTCATAATGCTATTTAAACAACTGTTAGAATTTGGCTGGTTCACTGGCAATGTGCCATGTGAAGGACCTGTGCCTGATTCCCATGTCAGGTCTCTTGTTGCCTGGATTTTACAGAGCTGAAGACAGCATTCGTAACCCATGGGGAGGAAGGAGGCATCTCCATTCTGTAATGGCGACATCTAGTGGCCAAATTTAGAGCCCATGAAGTAACGCAAGTGCCTTGCCCTGGCCAAGAACTGTCGCTTCAGTGACTGGACTAAATAAATTGGGAGGTAATCTAAAATAGGAGAAAAAAACTTATGTTGTGGCAAATTAAGGTTTATGTAAGCTGTAGTTCAGAATGTGCTGGAGATCCAAAAGATAGCATTAGGGTGACCTCTGGGGGAACGAGAGTGTTATGGATAACCTGTGGGAGGGTATCGTGCTAATGAGTGTTGTGGGGAGGGGGATGATAGTACTGGGGTGCAGTCCGGAAGAGAGCAAAGTGCTCTAGGAGTAGTCTGTGGGGGAGGTGGCCATTAGCGTGCTGGGCGTCTTGAAAACAGCAGAGAAAAATAATGTTGCCACAGTCTCAGTTGCAAAAAAGAAAAATAATAATAATGCGGCAAGACACCCATTTTATGCATCCATAAAACATTTTAATTAGCTGGAAAATAAAAACTGGAATTTATCTTTTATAAACATGTAAAATCAGAGCCCTAGTTATACCTCACATTTGCACACTTGCAGTTCATAAGCTTTCTACATGCTTGCAAATGCTTTCTCACACACACATTTTGCATTGTCTCGATCCCACAGTTCAACGGATCCCTAGGACTTATATCCCTAAGAACATGCAGATGCTACTGATTATATATAGCATTTCTACATCAGCAGGCATGAAGAACTCAGAATGACCATGTATGCCACTACACAGCACTAACACATCTGGTAAAGTGGAGACTGACAACCGGATCAGACAAATGTGACTGTGGGCTTACACACACAATGCAGCATCTGTTACACTGCTCGCGGCTGCTGGCCCCGTGCACAACCATTGACTTGGCAATGGCTAATTGGTCTGCCCTACTGACCGCACAGAGAGATACGGTAACATCATTTGACAGCAACATGATACGATGATGATGACAAGTACATACGATTGATGCTCTACAACACAAGGTAATGTACATCTATTTCACTCATACTCTTCCCTCACCCAACACTTCCATTTGCATTTGACCATTTAAGATATGCAATTTAGAGTACATGGCATACAAAAAGAAACTCCCATGAAACAGATGAGGGTAAAAGCATGTAAATAAAACTTTGGGCCGCACAACTCTTCAAGGCCATAGAATGTGTGTGTGTGATATTGCTCACTTTGTAAATTTCCTATCACATGCGGGGTATTGTCAGGATGTCAGGAGCAATAAATTCTGAAAACTGAGAACGGTTCTATACCATGAAATAGATCACCCTCCCTCTCTCTTTTTCTTTACGCATCCTGTGCAAGATTGCTTGTGTGGTAAGGGTGTGCATGGCCGAAATAAAATTTAGTTCATGTTTGCTTAAAAATCATTTATTTTTTCAATTCTCGGGCATTGTTTTCTGCTTTGTTTCTTTTTCAGATGCACATTTTATGTGCACAAAAACTTTTTAAGTATGCAAATCAGTTATATGTGTGTTAATGAATTGGTATATGGGTAGAAGCGATTCACGTTCACTCTAAAAATTTTTAGGATTCCAAATGACCGAATACGCATTTACAATTGCACATCCTTGCCGTATAGTTAATACTGTGTTATCAATGAATCCTATCCCAAATCTAAACGTTTAAAGAAGTAACAAACCTGTAAAACAATTTGTTCCTCCTCAGTGTGTAGTGCTGCTGACATGTAAATATTTCTATGCCTGAATGCGAGTAGTGCCTATCATTCTGCACCTTATTTTGAAAAGAAAGTTGTCGACATGTGAAAAGATCCATCCACAAGCCTTTGTCTATATATTACTTTCTGCTTTGAAAAGTTCTTATTTTTTACTTAAAGATAGGCTTTAAAAGTTGGCTTTTCAGGGTAGCATCTGAGTAAAACCTCTACCAGGGTCAACATGGCTATGCTCTGCCCATGAACAAAAATGCAAGAAACAAAGGGACACCCCCATAAAATAATCCAATAAAGTAGAGAGCAAATCTTTAATAATGCCCGACATGGCTATGTCCAATAGACTAATGTCAGCCTGCTATGTAGTTTGGCTTCACATTGGTGTTTTTTCAATAATTACACAATATTGAGCCAAATCTGCCCTTGATGCAGGCAACTGTTCACTGAAACACGTCCGTGTCAGAAATTATTAATGATTTGCTCTTTACTTTATTGCCCTTGCTCTTTTTTTGGTCATACACCTATTTAACTACAGTGCACAATGCACAATGCACAATGCATTATCATTTTTAATTTTTAAATTCTTTCTAGAAGACAAGTAGTGAGTGATTTAACTTGGTATGATATTGTCATGCAGAAGCCATCTCAAGTCACAGCATATAATTTACAATCCAGAATATTTTCATCATGTGAATATTGTATTTTTAAGTCAGAGGATACCAATTATAAATATGCTTTGCTGGGACTGCTTAGTAAGTTATTAAAGAAAGAAAAATATGTGTACATATAATATTCAGGTGTGCTTCGCTTAAGAGAGAGGGTTTGTTGGAGTCTATCTGTCAGTAAGCACAGGTTTGTTTGTGCACCCCATTCACAAGACCAGGGTTACACATAAATTTTGAGAGATCGGATTGTAGCTGTTTTTCCTAACGTAACGTAACGTTTGATAACCTGGAGCAAGATTTACCAAGCTTTTTATTCCCCCTTGAGACAGAGAAATTAAATCCGGCAATCGGTCTTGTGATATTCCTAGTGCTCATTCTGTTTATTATGATGACCTCTTTCATTCATATCTCTGTCACTTCATATTTGACTGAACACATACAATTTAGCTGAACTAGCATCATGACTGGGTTAAACCTTAGATCTATTCAGAAGGCTCTTTAGATGTCCAGTTTTGTAGATCTTACGTACAAGCCTTGATTGTCCCTCTGGGGTTTTTATAGAAACATAGAAACATGATGACAGAAAAAGACCACATGGCCTATCTAGTCTGTCCTTCCATAACAACAACTACAACAGTCCACTTTTTACCTTTAGAGATCCTCTGTGTTGGTCCCATGCTTTTTTGAATTCAGTTACTGTCCTCATCTCTACCACCTCCACTGGGAGACTATTCCATGGATCCACTACTCTTTCTGTAAAGAAATATTTCCGCATATCACTCCTGAATCAATCTCCCTTCACCCTCATCCCATGTCCCCTCGTAGCAGAACTTGCTTTCAATTGAAAGAGGCTCTCTCCCTGAACATTTATGCCACGGAGGTATTTAAACATCTCAATCATATCACCTCTATCCCGCCTTTCCTCTGAGGTGTACATATTAAGATCCTTAAGTCGGTCCTCATATGCTTTATAATGAAGCCCATTAATCATTTTAGTAGCAACCCTCTGCACCGACTCCATCCTCTTCACATCCTTTTGAAGGTGCGGTCTCCAGAATTGCACACCATACTCCAAATGAGGTCGCACCAAAGACTTATACAGAGGCATTATCACCTCCTTTTTTCTGCTAGCCATTCCTCTCCGTATGCACCCAAGCATCCTTCTAGCTTTTGCCGTCACCTTTTCTACCTGTTTAGCTACTTTAAGATCATCAGACACAACCACGCCTAAGTCCCGCTCTTCTTTAGTGGATAAAAGTACTTCACCTCCTATACTGTATTGCTCCCTTGGATTGCTGCAGCCCAAATGCATGACCTTACATTTTTTTAACATTAAATCCCAGCTGCCAAATTCTAGACCATTCTTCAAGCTTAGCTAGATCCCTCCTCATATTATCTACACCTTCCTGGGTGTCTACTCTATTGCAGATTTTGGTATCATCCGCAAAGAGGCAAACCTTACCCGACAGCCCTTCCGCTATATCACTAACAAAGATGTTAAAAAGAATCGGACCAAGGACAGATCCCTGGGGCACACCACTGGTAACATCCTTCTCCTTAGAGTGAGCTCCATTTACTTGTACTCTTTGTCGCCTCCCACCCAACCAATTTCTAACCCAAGCAGTAACTTTAGGGTCCATCCCTAGTGTGCTCAGTTTGTTTATAAGTCACCTGTGAGGAACAGTGTCAAAGGCTTTACTGAAATCTAAATACACCACATCTAGAGCTCTCCCTCGGTCCAACTCCCTGGTCACCCAGTCAAAGAAATCAATCAGATTTGTCTGACAAGACCTGCCTCTGGTGAATCCATGCTGCCTCAGATCCTGTAATCCGCTGGACTCCAGAAACCTCACTATTTTCTCTTTCAGCAGCGTTTCCAATAATTTACTCACCACCGAAGTTAAACTAACCGGCCTGTAGTTTTCAACCACATCCTTACTTCCGCTTTTGTGTAAAGGCACCACATGAGCCTCTCTCCAGTCCTTTGGCACCACTCCCAACTCCAACGAGGCATTGAAAAGGTCAGTCAGTGGAGTTGCTAGAACATCCCCAAGTTCCCTCAGTATTCTAGGGTGTATCCCTTTATGGCCTTTATTAAATTATTTTGCAACATATCATCAGTCAGCCTTCTTTCACATCACTGAAAAAAAAATCTATCAGATCAGTAAGGAAAAATATAGAACACTGCATTTGTCTGACCATACTCAATAAAATCCTATAAGGGAAAAAACAAATACACAAATTGTGTACTATTGAACAATCAAGGATGAAACAATGACAGCATAAAGGAAACTGGCTCATGTTTGGCATACAGACAGAATGTGACCATCCCTTTTCCTTTCAATTTAATACCGATCTCCATTTTCCTTGCCAGGTGTTTTAGAATACATCAGTTCACATAAAATAGCATCACATAACCGAGAGAAAGAAAAATAATGACAGGAAAAAGAATCACCATATAGAAACACCTGCCATACTGTTTTTGAGGGCCATGCAGTTTCCCATCACTTCTTTGGGCTTCCAGCTCCCTTCAGAACTAATAATCAGAACCTTGAGCCTCATTTATAAGTACTCAGAGATTATTTTCTCTATTTTCTCTCTCTTCCCAATTCATGCAGCCCAGTCACTCTAAAGGTCCTCAGCCCGTGGCTATGTAGCAGCGTGCATGGAAGGAAGGCCAAATGACAACCAGCATGGTTAAAGGGTGAGGTGAAAGAGACAGAGGCAAAAAAAAAAAAATCTTTCAAAAAATGGAAAAAGGAACCAAATGAAGAAAACAGGAAACAGCATACACACTGTTAAATTAAATGCAAAACACTGATAAGGAGGGCAAAAGAGAATTTGAAACGAAGCTTGCCATAGAGACAAAAGCTCACAATAAAAACTTTTTCAGGTACATTCAAAGCAAGAAGCCTGGATAGGAGTCAATTAGACCATTAGATCAAGAGGTAAAAGGTGAACTCTGGGAGGACAAGACCATAGCTAGAGTAGAGGAGTAGCCTAGTGGTTAGAGCAGCAGCCTAGTAACCAAAGTGACCAGGGGTCAAATCCCACCATCCCCCCCTTGTGACTTTACGCAAGTCACTTAACCCTCCATTGCCTCAGGTACAAACTTAGATTGAAAGCCCTCCAGGGAAAGAAAAATGCCCTCCTTGAACTATTATTGGAAAGGCACAAGCTAGATAATAATAACTAAATTTTAATAAATGAATTCTTTGCTTCAGTCTTTACTGAAGAAGAAGTTACCCATGCCAGAAAAAGTATTTAACGGTGAGGAGTCAGAAGAGCTGAATCAAATGTCAGTGAACCTGGAAGATGTAATAGAATGAATTCATAAATTAAAGAGCAATGAATCACCTGGACCGGGATGGTATACACACAAGAGTGCTGAGAGAACTCAGAGATAAAATTAAAGAGCTACTATTACTGATTTTTAATCTATAATTAAAATTATCTGTCGTACCAGAAGATTGGAGGGCGGCCAACACCATGCCTATTTTTAAAAAGGGTTCCAGAGGCAATTCGGGAAACTACAGGCTCTTGAACCTAATCTCAGAGCCAAACAAAATGGTGGAAACTATTATTAAGAACACAATTACTGGATACATGAACAGACATGGTTTAATGGGACAAAGTCAATATAGATTTAGCCAAGGGAAGTCTTGCCTCACCAATCTACTCCATTTCTTTGAAGGTGTGAATAAACATGTGGATAAAAGTATGCCAGTTGATATATTGTATTTAGACTTTCAGAAAACATTTGACAAAGTCCCACATCAGAGACTCCTGAGGAAATTAAAAAGTCATGACATAGGAGGCAATATTCTATTGTGGATTGTAAACTGGTTGAGAGAGAGAAAACAGAGTAGGGATAAATGACCAATGTTTTCCAAGGATGAAGATGAATAGTGGAATACCCAGGGATCTGTATTGGAACCGATGCTTTTTAACATATTTATAAATTATCTGGAATTAGGAACAAGCAGTGAAGTGATTACATTTGTAGATGACACCAAATTATTCAATGTTGTTAAAGTGTGTGTAGGTTGTGAGAAACTGCAAGAAGACCTTGTGAGAGTGGGCATTCAAATGGCAGATGAAATTGAAAGTGATATTGATATTGCAAAGGTAGCCATGAAGGGGGAAATGATCACATTGGGTGACTTTAATCTACCCGACATGGATTGGAGTATTCCTTCTGCAAATCTGGAAAGTAGTAAAAACATTGTGGATGCCTTCCCAGATGCATTGATTAGACAAATGGTGAAGATAAGTTAGATGCTGAATTTAGTACTCACCAATGGAGAAAGTAAGTAGAATGTCCGGGTGGGTGCTTATATGAGCAGCAGTGATCATCACACGGTGTGGTTTGAGATAAAAGACAAGGCAGAGTCCACTCATAGCAAGCTCAAAGTCCTAGACTTCAAAAACGCTGACTTCAGGAAGATGGCCAAGTGCCGAAAGGAGGAGTTGGCAGGATGAGAGGAGGTAAGGGAAGTGGAATTACAGTGGGCTAAACTAAAGGAGGCAATAAAAGGAGCAACAGTTACATCTGTAAGGAAAGTAAATAAAAACCAGAAGGAAAGGAAACCTATTTGGTTTTCTAAAGGCGTGGCTGCACAAATAAAGGCAAAAAACACAGCTCACAAAATTCAGAAGTTCGCAAACAGAGGAACACAGAAAAGAAAACAGGATAAAGCTAAAAGAGACAAAAAGAGAAATAAGGATAGCAAAATGAAAGGCAGAAGAAAAGATGGCTAAAGATCTAAAGTGTGGTGATAAAACTTTTTCAGGTATATTTGGGAGAAGAGAACGATCAGAAGTGAAATTGCAAGACTCAAAAGTGCTGAGAAAGGATTCATAGAAAGTGACGTTGAAAAAGTGAAAATGCTAAACAATTACTTCTGTTCTGTTTTCACTAAAGAAAATCCTGGAGAAGGACTACATGTGATTGATAAATATACCAATGGAAATGGAAGACAACATCATGGCCAACTGACTGGAAAAGATCTGTGTTTATACCAATACTAAAGAAAGGTGATCCAACTGACTCTGGAAATTATCGCACAATCGCTCTGATCCCACATGCCAGCAAGATTCTACTGAAGATTATTCAAAAGAGACTATAGCCATACCTGGAACAAGAACTACCTGAAGTGCAAGCAGGGTTCAGGAAAGGGCGAGGAACGAGAGACATCATTGCGGATGTGAGATGGATCCTTGAAAAGACTAAAGAATACCAAAAGGATATCTATTTGTGCTTTATCGACTATAGCAAGGCTTTTGACTGTGTAAACCATGAGAAACTCTGGGCCACGTTAAGAAGCATGGGTATACCAGAACACCTGATCGTTCTCTTGCGCAATCTGTACATTGATCAAGAAGCAACAGTTCGAACGGAACAAGGAGAAACAGAATGGTTTAAAATAAGCAAAGGTATAAGGCAAGGCTGCATACTTTCCCCCTACCTGTTTAATTTATATGCAGAACAAATCATCAGAGAAGCAGGATTGTATGAAGACAACAGAGGTGTGAAGATTGGTGGAAGACTCATCAACAACCTTCGCTATGCTGATGATACCACATTACTGGCTGAAAGTGAAGATGATCTGAAACATTTGCTTCTCACAATCAAAGAACATAGTCTCAAAATGGGCCTGCACCTTAATGTAAAGAAGACAAAGATCATGACAACTGGCATAATCAACAGGTTCATCGTTGAAGGAGAAGAAATTGAAATTGTGAACAACTTTAACCTACTTGGATCAACTATCAATAAAGAAGCAACAAGCAGTCAAGAAATCAGACGACGCATTGCTCTTGGCAGAATGGCTATGAAAGACCTAGATAAGATTCTCAAGAGCAGAGATGTCTCTCTCCATACAAAGATTCGACTTGTTCAAGCCATGGTATTTTCAATAACATCATATGGATGTGAAAGCTGGACAGTGAAAAAGATAGACAGGAAGAAAATTGATGCCTTTGAATTATGGTGCTGGCGGCGAATACTGTGTATACCATGGACTGCCCGAAGAACAAACCAGTCGGTACTAGAGAAGATCAAACCTAAGCTTTCTTTAGAAGCTCAGATGACAAGACTTCGACTTTCATACTTTGGACACATCATGCGAAGAGAGAGATCATTAGAGAAAGACATTATGCTTGGCAAGATAGAAGGTCAACGCAAAAGAGGAAGGCCAGCAATGAGATGGATCGATACAATAACAGCAGCTACGGGTACCAGTCTGTCAACAATGAGCCGCCTGACTGAAGACCGAACACAATTTAGGATAGCTATCCAGAGGGTCGCCATGAGTCGACTCCGACTCGACGGCACTTAACAACAACAACAACACTACACCATTCACAGAAGGTGAACAGCTTGCAAAACTGAAAGTAGACAAAGCCATGGGACCAGATGGGATACATCCCAGGATAACGAAAGAGCTCAGAGAGGTTCTTACAGGGCCTTTAAAGGATATTTTTAATAGATCCTTGGAGACAGGAGAAATTCTGCAGGACTGGAAAAGGGCTGATGTGGTATCTCTCCACAAAAGTGGCAATAAGGAAGAAGTGACAAACTACAGAACACTAAGCCTTACCTCGGTGGCGGATAAAGTACCGAGGTGCTCCTGAGAGAACAGTGGACTTTCTCGAAACCAATAGGTTGCATTATCCTAGGCAAAATAGTTTTACCAAAGGATGATCATGCCAAACAAATATGATTGAGTTCTTTAACTGGGTGACCAGAGAACTAGATCAAGGGCATGCGATGGATGTGATCTACCTAGATTTCAGCAAAGCCTTTGATATTGTTTCTCATAGCAGGCTTATCAATAAACTGACCAGCCTGGGGATGGGTCCCAAGGTGGTGAACTGGATCAGAAATTGGTTGACTGACAGGAGACAGAAGGTGATGTTAAACGGAACTCACTCGGATGAAAGGAAGATGATTAGTTGCGTGCCCAAGGGATCAGTCCTGGGGCCGGTACTGTTCAATGTATTTGTGAGCAATATTGCTGAAGGATTGAATGGAAAAGTCTGTCTTTTTGCAGATTACACACAAATTTGCAACAGAGTGGACTCCCCTGAGGGAGTGGATAACAAAGATCTGCAAAAGCTGGAAGAATGGTCTAATGCTTTGCAGTTAAGATTTAATGTGAAGAAGTGCAGTGTCATGCACTTGGGATGCAGAAATCCAAGGGAATTGTATGAGATAGGAGGCAATAGGTCAGTGTGCACAGACCAGGAGAAAGGCCATGGAGTGACTGTTTCTGAGGATCTCAAAGTGGCATAACAGTATTGACTAGGCGGTGGCCAAAGCCAGAAGGATGCTGGGTTGCATACAGAGAGGAATTACCAGCAGAAAGGAGGAGGTACTAATGCCACTGTACAAGTCACTGATGAGACCTCACTTGGAATATTGTGTTCAGTTTTGGAGACCATATCTCACAAAGGATACAAAAAGACTGGAAATGATTCAGAGGAAGGCAACCAAAATGATTTGGAGCCTGCGCCAGAAGACATATGAAAAGAGACTCCAAAACCTAAATATATATACGCTAGAGGAGAGGAGGGACAGGGGAGATATGATACAGATGGGGAAGCTGTAATATTAAAGGGCATAACATGAAGCTGCAAGGGGGTAAAATTGAAAGGCAATGTCAGAAAATACTTTTTCACTGAAAGGGTGGTAGATGCTTAAAATGCCCTCTCTGGTGGAGGCAAATACAGTGCCGGAATTCAAAGTGGCATGGGACAAACAAAGTGGATCCCTTTATAGAAACAGGATAAAATCAAAATAAACTTAACTGTTTCTGATATCTCAACAAGTAGAGGTGACCTGCATGGAACGGTGGGTACACCCTTAAACAAAGGCATGGGGAGGGGTAACCTGCATGGAGTGGCAGGCTCATCTACTCTTGCCACCTTGCTGGGCAGACTAGATGGATCATGCTGGTCTTTTTCTGCCATCATATACTATGTTACTATGGTACTATGATACACGTATGGAAGATTAACCCAAAATATAGATACACAGTGTTACATTAGAAATTGCTGCCCGGGTAAAGGATCTGTGTATGATCATAGAATTACATTGAAATCTTATGTTCAGTGTGCAACGGCAGCCATAAAAGCAATGTTAAAAATCATTAGGCAAGGAATAGAGAATAAAACAAAGGATATCAGAATGCCTCCATGGTGCGACCATACCTTCAGCACTGTGTACAATTCTCAGCATCTCTAAAAAGATATAGTGGCATTAGAAAAGGTACAGAGAAAGGCGACCAAAATTATAAAGGAAATGGAACAACTTTCCCATGGGGAAAGACTAAAAAGGTTAGAGCTCTTCAGCTTGGAAAAGAGATGTCTGACAGGTGATAAGATAGAGATCTATAAAATCCTGAATGGAGTGGAATGAATAGACATGAATTGATTGCACAGGTACACTAAAAAATTTTTTTTTTAAACTGCCTCTAATGTTTCGATTGATTTTTACGTTTTTTGGTGCGCTGAATCCAAATCTGGTAACCAATTTGCTCCATCACGTACAGATTTTTTGCTACATTGGGTTAGCAGTTTGAGGTGAACGTTTCAGATTGAGTGCGATAGAGATAAAAGTTTCTTGGATGAATTCTTTATACTAATTGTTTAGTAGTTATTCAAATAAGAATAAAGAAAATTGTAACAAGGCAGCACATAAGAATAGAGTAATGTCAACAAAACACACTGTGATGGTAGCAAAATTGTCTGCACTTAAAACAGCCACATACAAGTGCACAAACATTGAGCATATAAGAGTGAGGTTAGACACAAAGCAAAGCAAAGAAATGTGCAAAAAATGTTGTACAGGTATTTATGTAAGAATAGAAAACGCAAACCGCACCATTGCAATACATGAAGACAAACACCCGATGGTGTGAAAATAAAATTCTAATAAATGAGATCCGACACTGTGGTAATAACTAGCAAATTTTTATTTCAAAGTTTAGTAAAAACACGATATTTGTCAACACAGTTTAGATTTTAAAGTCATTCTTGGGTCAATCAATCTCCTGGTGGGCCCGTTTCTTCTTCCCCCGAATGCTTCTCTTGGTGCGCTGCTTGGCGTATTTTTCATCTGGGGTTTCCCGCAGCAGCAACCAGCAGAAATCAGCCATCATAGTGGTGTTCCATCTTCCTTGGTACCTTCTCTCTGCGTCCTTGATGTTCTGGTGAAACCTTTCACCTTGTTCTTCACTGTACGCCCCCATGTTTTCGGGAAAGTAGTTCACATGGGAGTGCAAGAAATGGACTTTCAGGCTCATGTTACAGCCTTGTTCTTTGAAGGCATTGAGCATCCTGGCAACAATATCCTTATAGTTCTCATCCCGCCTGTTCCCCAAGAATCTGAGAACAACATCCTTGAAGGAATCCCAGGCTTCTTTTTCCTTCTCAGACATCGTTTCAGCGAATGCTCCATCTGAAATGAGTTTCCTTATATCAGGGCCAACAAACACTCCTTCCTTTAGCTTTGCTTCAGAAAGTCGGGGGAACTTTGAGCAAAGGTACCGAAAGCACTCACCATCTTTTGGAAGGGACTTGATGAATTGCTTAATGAGACCCAACTTAATGTGGAGAGGTGGTAATAGAATTTTATCACGAGGTACCAAGCTCTCATGAAGAACATTTTTCTCACCGGGTCTCAAATACTCCCGAATTGGCCAGTCTTTTTTCCCCCAGTGTAGGTCGCAGGCCCGGCTATCCCACAAGCAAAGGAAGCAGGGATATTTGGTGAAACCGGATTGCTGCCCTAATAGCATGGATAGAATTTTAAAGTCTCCACAAATCATCCACTTATGCTCATCATAACGAATCTTCTGAAGAATCAGGGCCAAATTCTCGTATTTTTCTTGGAGAATAACAGAGTGAGCAATAGGAACTGAAGCGAATGTGTTGCCATTATGAAGAAGAACACCTTTTATGCTGTCTTTTGACGAATCAATGAACAGCCGCCATTCAGCAGGATCATACTTGAGTTTAAACGTTTCCATCACTCCGTATATATCGTTGCAAAATACCAAATCTTCCTCTTTGCTGAAATACTTCAAAAATTGTGTCTTGCGGTTGGGGTACCAATAAAAAGTTGTTCCTGGTGACAATAGATTTTTCTGTTTAAGCCGAGAACCTAGCAGTTGGGCAGCATCTTTTGGGAGTCCTAAATCCCGGACTAAATCATTCAATTCAGCTTGAGAGAAAAGTTCAGGTTTCGGATCTGGTTCAGTTTCAAACTCGGAAGTACTGGACTCATCGGGAAAAGCCATCTGATGAGTCTCATCATGATCAGAACCGTCCACACAAATATGATCCAAAGATTTTGGTGGTTCAGGCACAGGTACTTCGTTGCTATGAGGCATAGGCCTAATTGCTGAGGGAAGGTTGGGGTAACTTATTACGTTCTTATTTTTTAAGTTGTATCCCTTCACAATGCAAGAGCAAAAATAGCAGTCACTGCTGTGGTCTCTTTGTTCACGCCACATCATAGGTATTCCGAAACGAAATGCTTGTTTTTTACCTTTCATCCATAAGCATAGATCTTCCTCACATGTCTTGCACACTTTGTGAGGAGCCCACGGTTTGTCTTGATCGCCTAACTTCAAACCGAAATAGGCGAAATATACTTTTTTAATAAATGCAGAAATGTTCCTCTGCCGCTTTTTCACGGTATATTCCCCACAAATAAAACAAAAACTGTCCGGAGAGTTGACGCAACCTCTGGCTCTGTGAGCCATCACAAATACACAGCACTGCAAACTACAACTGTAGTGAACCACTTCGGAATAAAGCTGGATTACGACTGAGCAAACAAAAGGTAATAATGAACTTGCAAGAAACTGAAATTTGACAGGAACGTTCATGTCGCAACCACCGTGTTTGAGCGAGCGAACGAGGCGAGGCGAACAGGAAAGAACATGCGCCAGCGCGAGTACTGGATTTAGCCCCCCGCCTCCCAATTGTCCTGTTAATGTATAAAATGAATACAAAACACTCTAAAATATCATGAGGGAGTGTTTGTAGTTAGTTAACCATTACAACCTCTATTTTGGGCCAAGAAAATAAACTGCAGTCGGCTAAAAAGAAATTATGTGAACATTCCTTATATGGGTAAGAAATCTAATTTTGCAAGAAAACGTGACGTGATGGAACATTTTGGCTATTTTTCCTGGATTCAGCACCCCAAAATCTATAGGAATCAGTTGCAAAACTGGAGGCAGTTTTTTGGTAGTGTACCTGTGTTGTTTACTCTCAAAAAATACAAGGACTAGGGCACATGCTAAGAAGCCACCAAGTAACATATTTAAAACAGATGGGAGAAAATATTTTCTCTCTCAATGTATGATTATTTATTTATTTATTTAAAAGTTGTTATACTGCCTTATAAATTCAAAGTGGTTTACATTAACAACATGAACAAAGAAATGTACATTGAACAGGGTCAATCAACTGGGAAGATTATATAAGGGATACTCTAAAGGTTCACAGGATTGGTAGTTTTAGAGTAGATAAAAGAAGAGTATATATCTAATTACTTAAATGCTATATTAGGATCAAGGCATCTAGATGACAGTAAAGACCAGGTGCCTAGAAACGCTGCAGGGCAGGGTTCACAAGCCTTTTCAGGGCATGGGGAGGAGAGTGGGAAATGTAGAAGATATGCTGTCAGTACAATAAAGATTGTAATATATGCTTATTAAGTGGGTCCATAATACTCCATGAAGAGGAAAGTTTTTATTGCTTTCCTATAGTTTGAGAAGTTCTTTATGGCTCTTATAGTAACATGCAATTCATTCCATAGTGACAGAGCATAAAAGGATAGTGCCCTCTTACATGTTATTTGCTTAGCTTTCGTCTTGCTTATGGCGATGGCCAGTGTGTTGATTTTAAAGGTTCTTCTTGTTCTGTTCTCTGGATTCCTCGTGATCATCAGTTGCAGGACAGGTGGTGATAGGTTGTGTATTATTTTGAAGATTATCAATAACGCTATGTATTTTGATCGTGTATTAACTGGGAGCCAATGTAGCTACTGTAGTGTGGGAGTTATGTGATAGCGTCTTGCCGCTCCAGTGAATATGCGGGCAGCAGTATTTTGTATCAATTGGAGTGGGTGTGTTGTTTTATTCAGGAGACCTTGATAAACTATATTACAGCAGTCCAATATGGCGTTATCTCGACCTGGCATACGGATCTAAAGTCGCTGTTGCTGAGCAATGGCTTAAGCTTATGTATTGTTCTTTGTTTGTGGTAGACTGACAGTTACTTTCTTGATGTGTGGCTGGAAGTTTAGTTCCTGGTCAAGTGTAACTCCAAGGTACTTTACTCCATGTTTGATTGCTATATCGTGGTGTAAGATTTTTATGGACTCAGGTGGTGAGAATGACTCACTTCTGGTGATACAGTACACCTCTGAGCTTTTGAAGTTTATTGTGAGGTTGTGGTCATTATCATTGCCTCAAGGCATGATGTGATCTGTGTGTGATCAGGTTGTTGAATATTGAATGGTATATTTGTCATTATATCATCTGCATACATCCTGTATTGGATGTTATGTTGTTTTATGATGTTACAGAGTGGCTGCAAGTACATTCCCTTGACCTTGCTTTTTCTTTCTATTGTCTCTCTCCCTCTCCTATATGATAATGGTATTCCTTTCCCCTTTTCTTTCTTTCAGTGCAGTCCTTTGTATTTTGTACACCGCTTTTATGCTCCAGCCTAAGCGGTCTATCAAGAACCTAAATAAAGAGAAAGAGAAAGATGTTGAAGAGCAGCGCTCTTGTGGTTGTGTAAATGGCCTGAATGTTGATTTCCAGCTCTAACTTGTTGTTTTCGGTATGTTAGGTATAATACGAACCATTGCAATATCATTCCATGTATCCCTATTTATTGAAGCCTTCTTAGTAGGGTATTGTTATTAATAGAGTCAAAAGCTGCAGCTAAGCTGATGAAGAATAGTAAGAAGCCCTATCTTACGGTGTCTATGCCAGTTATTAGGGTGTTCAGGAATGACATGAAGAGTGTTTCAACACTATAGTTAGGTCTGAATCCATGTTGGTGCAGGTCTAGTGATGCGTGTTCATCTATGTGATCTTGTAGTTGTTGCTGGACGACTTTTTCAGTTATCTTAATTATAAATGGTAGACTTGATATTGGTCTGTATGAATTGGGGTCATTGTTTTCGAGGTTCTTGCTTTATAGGTTAGATTTTATGGAAGCTTGTTTGAGGTAGGCGGGGTAGGTAACCTTGCATGAGTGATAAATGGGTGATATTTAGCAGAGAGGGTGCTAGCTCTCACCTAGCAAGTTTGATCCATGTAACTGGGCCTGAATCAAGTGAGAGCTAGATGTGTTAAAGTTGGCTATGATGGTTTTTAGTTGTTCTTTAGTGGATATGTGGAAGGACTCCCATAGTTTTACATTGCTTTGGTGTGATAGTGTCACCTCTAGTTGAGTAGCTTCTGTGGATGCGTTCCTGCATTTGTGTTCTAGAAAGTCCACCATATCTTGGGGACTCGGAGTATTAATTTTACTCTTCTGCATGGGTTCTTTAATTTGTGCATGAACAATGTTGAATAGTTCTCTTGCTTTATTGATGGACTTCATTATGAAGTTTGCATGGCATTGTTTTTTGCACTTGTTTATGAGGTCATGATATTTGCACTGCATGCCACTGTATTTCAGTAGATGCTCTTGGTCCTTTGCTTGCTACCACTGTCTCTCCAGCTTCCGAAATAGTTTCGTTTGTTAATTGATTTCACTTGAGAACCATGGGGCATTATGTTTTCTCCTGTGTGGATCACCTTTTTTGAGGCTGCTGCTGCCGCATTGTGGAGTGTGAGGTTCCAGTTATTGATAATTGAGTCAACGTCAGAAGTGTCTAGTTCTAGCTGCAGTAGCACTTGTTTCAGGAATTCATCCTTGTTATACTGTTTGAATCTTCTTGTCTCCGTCATTGAGCTTTCTGGGGTTTTCCTTGTTAAGGGTATATTTATGTAGAAGTCGATCATATGGAGGTCTGACCATGGGATTGGCTTTATGGTTGGACGTGTTATTTTATCTTGAATGAGAAACTGATTTGGTACAAATATAAGGTCTAGGGTTACCCCTCTCCTGCATGTTGAGGTATTTATGATTTGTGAATATTGTAGATCTTCCATAGCATTTAAGAATGATGTTGCCTCTTTTGTTGATAATGATGGAAGGCTTGGATCTACTAGTATGAAGAGCGGTTTACTCTGTGTTGAGCGAGAGCATTTGGAACCCAGCAGAGAGCTTGTAGTTTAAATTTAATAGTCACTCAGGGCCTAGCATCAGCAAAGTACTTTTAGTTTAAATGTAAAACACAGAAGAGAGCTTTCTGGTTAAATTTGGAACCCAGCAGAGAGCTTGTAGTTTAAATTTAATAGTCACTCATGGCCTAGCATCAGCGAAGTACTTTTAGTTTAAATTTAAAACACAGAAGAGAGCTTTCTGGTTAAATTTGGAACCCAGCAGAGAGCTTGTAGTTTAAATTTAATAGTCACTCAAGGCCTAGCATCAGCAAAGTACTTTTAGTTTAAATTTAAAAAACAGAAGAGAGCTTTCTGGTTAAATTTAGAACCCAGCAGAGAGCTTGTAGTTTTAATTTCATAATAAGTTAGAGCCTAGCAGCAGCAAAGAGCTATAATTTAAATCAAATCAGAATATAGCTTACCTCAGCAGCACAGGACAGGATACTGTGTAGCAGCCCTCTTTTAATAAGTGTTATTTCCCTCCCTCCCTCCCCAACACCCACCCACCCCTGGGATAATCGTAGCTTTATAGGTATTTACACATCCTAAAAGACAGGAGGTGCTCTCAGGTGAAGCTTGTTACCCAAATCAGTCATACACTAAGAACCTGAGATTAATTAAGCTTCAGGTGAACAAGGTATATTAAACGTATTAGGCACAGTTTTATTAGTATAAATATCCATAACAACCCTTAGTAAGTAAAGAACTTAAAGATCTAAACACAAACTTAAAACTAAGATGCAGACAGCAGTCCAGCAGCAAGATGGGGGCTTTCTAGTCTTTTGCATTGAGTGTCACATGTACGATTTTCTCCCAATTGGTGAGAGGTCTTACGTGTGCACTAGGTGCAAGGAGCTCTTTGCTCTCAGGGAACGAGTCCGTTCTCTAGAGGCTAGAGTAGCAGACTTTGACAAGGTCCCTCATCAGAGACTTTTGGCAAAACTAAAGAGTCATGGGATAGGAGGCAGTGCAAAGTTATGCACCTAGGGAAGAACAACCCAACCTATGGTTACACGATGCAAGGTTCCACATTAGGAACCACCACCAGGAAAAAGATTTAGGTGTCATTGTGCATAACATGTTAAAACCCTTCGCCCAGTGTGCAGCGGCGGCCAAGAGAGCAAATAGAATGCTAGGTTTCATAAGGAAAGGAATGGAAAATAAAACAAAAGATATTATAATGCCTCTATATCGTTCCATGGTGAGACCGCACCTTGAATATTGTGTGCAATTCTGGTCGCCATATCTTAAAAAGGATATAGCGATATTAGAAAAGATTCAGAGAAGAGCCACCAAAATGGTAAAGGGTATGGAAGGCTACTCCTATGAAGAAAGGCTAAAAAGGTTAGGGCTCTTTAACCTGGAAAAGAGACGGTTGAGGGGCGATATGATAGAAGTCTATAAATTAATGAACAGAGTGGAACGGGTAAACGTAGATCGATTGTTTATGTTATCAGAATATAGAAAGACTAGGGGGCATGCAATGAAGCTACAGGGTAAACTATTTAAGACTAATAAAAGAAAATATTTTTTCACTCAACGTGTAATCAAACTCTGGAATTTGTTACCGGAGGATGTAGTAAAGGCTGTTAGTGTTGCTGGGTTTAAAAAAGGTTTGGACAAGTTCCTGGAGGAAAGGTCCATAAACCATTATTAAGAAGGGACCCAGGATATCAATGCTTGACCCAGTACAAGCATTGTGGAACCTGTGTCTTTTGGGGAAACTGCTAGGTACGTATGACCTTGATTGGCCACTGTTGGAAACAGGATACTGGGCTTGATGGACCTTGGTCTGACCCAGTATGGCATATCTTATGTTTTTATGTTTTTATTGTTTCTAGGATGACTGATAGTTCCTCTTCATCTGAGTCTGGTGCTCTGTATGTTAGAAAAATTGCTAGATTCCTATTTCTGACTGTTATCATATTGCTTCCTTTTGAGTGATAGGATGTGGTCGTGATAAAATTAAGATATGCCTTTGCTACGATGAAGACTCCGCCATCTCTACACATAGGCCTTGGGCAGTTATGTATAGTGTATGGTAGTGAGGCAATTTGGTTTATGATGATGGTCATGATAAAATTAAGATATGCCTTTGCTACGATGAGGACTCCGCCATCTCTACGCATAGGCCTTGGGCAGTTATGTATAGTGTATGGTAGTGAGGCAATTTGGTTTATGATGACATTATCTGTGCCAGAGAGACATGTTTCAGTGATGCACATTATGTCTACTTGTTGGTCTTACATGTAGTCCTTTATAGTATGGAATTTGTTCCTAATGAAACAAACATTAACTAAGGCACACTTGAGAGTGGTATGTTGTGATTATTGCTATGCTTCAGTTTGCATGGTCAGGTAGGGTTAAAATTGATTAATCTCAGAGGCCTACCATGGCTGTTTTGGTGGGGGTAGATCCTTTGCACTTCATGCCTGCCTATCTGCATTATTGGGATTATTTGTCCTGTTTGGAATAGGGTAGCCTCTTGCATTCAAGAGTGGGAGCTTAAGTAAAATTAGAGCAATTAAGCTCAGCACGAGTAGACTGCTATTCATTGTGTTGGTATGTTTATATGGGAGGTTAAGGTCTTTATTTTAGGGCTGGTGGTTGCCTCTGTCCAGATGGAGATGTGAGTGGGTTCTTTGTAGTTGAGCCCTTGCTGCTCGCTGTGTGCTAATAGGTTTAGGCTTAAGTAGTGGTCAGTGTTCTCCTATGCTGAGACATATATTGGAGAGTTTTGTGCATTTACCTCCTGTATCTTTGTTGTTGTGTGCTTGTAAGTTTGGTGGTGTTCTGTCCTTTACAGGGAGTAGCAGGCAGGTGGTGAGGGGTGGGGGATGGAGAGCTAATACCACTCCACCTCCTGTTTAAGCTTTGGTATTTATTTATTTAACATTTCTTATATACCGCCTTTCATGATATCAAGGCGGTTTACATTGAACAAACTGAAATTACATTGAACAGGGCATTATAACTTGGAGATAACTATTTTACAGGGAACATGGGCTATGGAGGGTTAAGTGGCTTGCCCAAGACCACAAGGAGCACCTGTGGGACTAGAAACCCCAGTCCTTCCGGCCCAAGGTTGCTGTCCTCTAGTGGGATTTGAACCCCTGACCTTCCGGCCTGAAGTACCTTGCCCCAACCACTAGGCCACTCCTCCACTCCTCCTACATTTACTGCCGGAGGATGTGGTAAAGGCAGGTAGTGCAGTTGGGTTTAAAAAAGGTTTGGACAAATTCCTGGAAGAAAAGTCTATAAATTATATTAAGATAGTGCAAGAGAAAAATCACTGTTTATCCCTGGGGGTAAGTAGCATGAAACTGGCCACTTTTGTAATATGTCAGGTACTTGTGATCTGGATTGGTCACTGCTGCAGTTATGTTCTTATGCACTTACTAGCGCCCTGCAATTGTGTATTGTGAAGGGGTGTATAGATGAGATCCCCATTCCTCCTCAAGGAACAGTCCAACAATGTGATTGTTATCACATTGCTTCCTTTTGAGTGATAGGAGGTGGTAGTGATAAAATGAAGATTTGCCTTTGCTATGATGAGGACTCCGCTACCTTACACATAGACCTTGGGCAGTTATGCATAGTGTATGGTAGTGAGGCAGTTTGGTTTATGATGACATTGTCTGTTACCGCTGAGATCAAGGGCAGGGCCCAGACAAGGATATTAAAAACCCAGGCCTAGAGTAAGGTAGGGGAGCCTCTGATGAGAAGAAAATCCCCAGAAGTATACCCTTAGTCGGTATGTATCAGTCAGCCATGATACTCTTGCTCTCTCTAAATCTAGCCACTAGGGGGTAATTCTGTGATGCTTTTTCTACATGTACAGTAAATGCAATGTGTACCTTTTGAGTCAATGATGACTTTTGGCAACCCAGCAAACCCTGGGTTTTCTTGGCAGTGTGACCAGAAGTAGATTGCCAGGCCTTTCTTCTGAAGCAATTGAGGTTTAAGTGACTTGCCCAAGGCCACAAGGAGCGGGAATTGAATGCTGGTCTCTTGGTTACCAAGCCAGTGCCCTAACCACTAAGCTACTCCTAAAGTCTCTTTTATATTCAGAAAAAGTGTGTCTACATTTACATGATCTGTGCACAGATACTCATGGGTAAAGCAGATGCGGAGCTGTGATGTACATGCACATGTTATAAAATACGGGGCAGATTGCAGACAGCACACACACATTTGCAACTGTTTCATAGCAGCTGTAAATTTGTGCATAGATGTTTGTATGCTATCGAGACTGGTTCCGAAAGCTTATATTATAAAGACCCCTTTATAAAATAGGCTTAGAATAGATACCTTTTTGGACTTTTCATATAGCTACCCTGTTATAAAATTACCCCCATATGTCCACACGTAGTATCTGGGAACTGACAATTGCCCCCCCCCCCTTTCCCCAGGACTACAAACGCCACCTCTAATCCAACACATGTCATTAAATATAAACATAAGAAATGCCCAGTCAAGTCTCTAGAAAAATGCACCAGATACTACAGTAAAATACCAAAAGTTTGAACTTCATCATTACCTAAGCAATAATGGATAAAGCTAAATTGCAATTAGCCAAACGTCTTCCCTCCCCACAAAAAAATGTAAATGTCATTAAAAGAACTGCCACACTCATTTGCCTTTCCTTAATCTAATGATAAAATAGTCACGGCCTTGTTCTTAGTAAAACAAGGACAGTTCATACTGTTTAAGCAGAATTCTCCCCTAGAGGTTAGAAAAGCAAAACAAATGGTGCTAAATAAACGGGTGTTGAGGCCAAGAGCTTTGAACCTGAGTTGCACTAGTCATTCCAAACTGGTGAAGCAAGAGCCGCAAAAGCCTGGGCTTCTGGTAACAGAGCTTTCATTGTTCCCCATGGAAGCCAGAAAATACTGCTTTACATCGCCTCACACCACAGCCCTGGTGGCAAAGGGCCTGGGAGAAACAGGAGGCTGAGAGCTGCCGGTTCATTTAAAAAAAAAAATCATTCTTCTGCTATAAGTCACTTGACAGTCCGGTCCTAAGTCACAAACCATGCTAGGAGATGCTGTAGTGGCATATTATTTACTGCTGGGAATCTGATTTATTTGGGATTTGGAGCACTTTTCTGCCCTTAGTTCTCCCCAGTTCCCTGTGGATACATCAAGGTGGATTTCATCAAGCAGTAGAAGCCATGCTTTCATGAGGCTGGTAGATAAACACTCACATGTTGGAAATGGAATTCTTCCCTAGCCTGCTTTAAATGCTTCGACAGTAAATTCAAGATTAATGTGGACTCCAGATCAAATAAGTGTATACCAAAAGGAAAACATATTTCACCATATCAGCCTAGCCCATGGATCTTAACACTTACAGCACAAACTACATTCTACATCAAACACACTCTAAAATACTATCAGCTAGCTATAAAAGCTCTGGAGCTATTGACGCTGTACAAGGTCAGTAGTTTCCACACATTACTTTTCTGACTGCATGAAGACTAGTTTTATTTGCTCCTAATTTTCCATGGAATGCTACTTTCTGTGGCTTATTCTCTGTGGCTTAATTGAATATGTGAAATGTTGACTTCAACCTGTACACTGAGCAGTCAGCAGCAAGTTAGCAAAGAAGCTACAGACCGCCAACTTTACTGACTCAGTTTTGCAGAGCAACATTTAATAGCAGAGGAAGAATGCTCCACTGAAATCACTGGGAAGCTATTTTTATCTCAATAGCCATCTCCTTGTCATATCCGGATGACAGCAATGCCGGTTCATGAGGAGAACTCACACAGCAGCAGCCTTAGTTATAGAGGCGGAAGCATGGAGCACAAGGATTGGTACTGCTAAAATTCAAACAATTATTCCTCCTTTGCTATGAAATAAACAAACAAAACAGGATATTTTAATGGCCATGTGTTCTCCTTGCTGACTGATGCTAAAAACTGCTTTTGTTAACATGGCAGTCTCCATAAGTGACCAAAGAAAAGGCCATAATATAGCCGTTAGGCTGAACTCTCCTTAGAAATAAAAAATATGGCAGTTAGGGTCCAGGTTAGGAGGAAATGAGGCTGAATTAGGGCCTAAACAAAAGATGGTGGCGCTGATGTGACTCCTGGAATAAACTACTAGCAAGCAGGATACATGTTGTTCAGAGAACCCCTTGTCATATTTATCCAGCAGGGAACAAAAATGGAAGCCATTGACCTAGCCCCTTTTGCCTGAGGAAGCAGCTCAGGCCATATGATATTTGCCAGGCTAGCAGAAAAATAGGGACCTGGGTTTAGCATTCTCTTAAGTACGGGCGATGATTAAGTTAAGTGGGAATTTAAAAGCCTTGTTCAACATGCTTAGAGTATTTAAAGAGCATAGGGTTGCTTTGGCAAAGTTACAGGCAGAAGGCGGGCGCTGAAGTCGCGCGCTATCAGCTTTTGACACCTGTTTGCAGCGCACCGCTAGCACACCACTCGCTTCAGCACTGCTATGCAGAAAGGGGCTCATATACAAATGTGACTGTGCTGAAAATGGCAGCGTTAAAGTGAGAGAGCAAGCCAAACACATGCACACAAGAAATCGGCAAATAGGCACCATATGGATAATTTGCATATCAGCCCCAACAGGATTTTGGTGCTATCGGGGGCAATTGTGGCATCATGAAAAGCCAACGATGCCATCAAAATACTTTTGGGGGCCACTGCCCTGACAGAAAGTCACTCCCTGGTTGTTTAGCAGCCCCAGACCCCCACCCCAACCCCACTTAAAAAAACTAACCTGGTGATCTAGCGGCTCCAGAACCCCCCTCATGGGATTATTTTCAAAGGGAAAGTATGTGTATACTTTCCTTTTCAACAGTGGCATAATGTATGTAATACTTGCTTAACAAGCATAACATTATCCTCTTGGCTTGAGCATGACATTTAGAAAATGGATTTTATTTTTGTGGGTAAATGATCAAACTTGAGATGTGCAGCTGTAGAGCAGAGAATGATGTCTCTTTTCTGCTAACCTATTTTCTTGAGAATTATTTTGTTTGCTTTAGAGACAGTTTGGTTTCGCATATGCTTTTAAACTTAAAAATCTCTTAATGAAGATTTTGTTTTCCCTTAAATGTGCTTAATGATGCACTTTCCACCCTACATACATGCCAAAAATGTTGTCTATGTCAGGTGTGCTTTATCTGTCCTGACTGTGTTGGTAAAAAAAACTATTACAAAGAATAAATAAAGGCGTTGAACAGGATATGCAAAGGCGTTTACACAGTTCGCAGGATATTAAGCAGCACTGCCGTTACATGCCCCGATGCTAACCGGTTAGCACTGGGGCGTGCCAGGGGCACCTGGGGCGGCACCTGTCGCTAACCGAGCAGCTAGCGACGTGTGGCAAAACTCAGGTACAGGAAACACTGGCCCACCTTTCACTGCAGAAGCTAACTGGGCAACAGCTCAATATCGCCACTGCCTGGTTAGCTCTCTGCTAGTCTGGATAGTCAATGCCGGAGCATGGATATGGGTTTAAAGTTCAGCACTGAGGGCTAGCCGACAGCGCTGAATATCGGCCTATTGATTGCATTAAATTAATAAATCAATGACTGCACAAATGAAGGCAAACTGTGTTGTGCAGATTACTAACTGCACCCTTCTCAAATGCTCTGCCAATTATTACATTACAGAGCAATTCACATAGAAACAGCCAATTTATAGCATCAACTCCCTTCTATGCAGGTATGAGTAAAAGAAGGACTCGCTCTCTCTTCTTTCAAGGTCTCTAAATGCTTCTCTTCTGCCCTCTCCAAAAAGAAAAAGCATAGCACACAAATGTAAACAGCCGCTTCACAGTAGTAGTTTCCAAAACACCACGATAAGTGGTGCTATAATCCCAAATGTTTAAAAAAGCCCAACAAACTACCCTAAATGACAAGCTTATTTTACGCACTCCAGCTGTGAGCTGTTTGTGACATCGCTGCTGTACCATCAGACTTTCTGCCATTTTTATTGCCTGCTGTCCCAGTGATAACATTCAAGAGTCAAGAGAAAAAAAGGAAAAAAAACCCTAAACGTAACAGAAAGCTGTAAAAGTATATTTGTTGCAATGCATTTGCTTTCCCACCAACAAAATGAAAAGAAATCTTTGTAATCACTCTAGCAACAAATCATTTGTACAGCCAAAACATTTCAAACAGAGTCCCATGGGACATTATGGGGATATTCGTTATGCTAAGGGATAACGATGTTACTTAGGGGCTTTTTACTAAATTTGCAGTTACTGGGCATTAGTTGAAAAGATTGACACGCGGCAACTGTAAACCTCCTGCTGCAACTATTTTTATTTATTTAACATCTCTTTTATACCACCTTTCAAAATTATCAAGGTAGTTTACATAGAACAATAATGGAACATAACTTAGGATTACATGGGAATAGTAGGTTGTTAATAATGCATGCAGTCTACGGAGAGGGGAATGATATGAACAATGGCGTATTCGTTTAAAATATTACCTGGATACTTGTTAGTGAGAGCTTGATGGCTGCATCATGGGAGCTTATGTGCCTGTTCCAAACTGTTCCTTGAAGATGTAAGTTGTAAGCTCTTTTCTGAAGTCCTTTACATCTTTTGTTGCTGTTACGTTGCTTGGGAGGGAGTTCCATAAGGTGGGACCATAGATGGAGAATGTTCGTTGACACGTTGCTTGTGTGCTGGCTGCCTTATGTTTTGGGGTTTTTAATAGGCTCTGATTTTGTTGTCTTCTCAATCTGTTGTGTGGCAAGTTCTATATGAGAGTTTGTAGGCAGTCTGCAGTCAAGTTGTGTATAGTCTTGTAGGTATTCATAATTGACTTGTATTTAATGTGCGCTTGAATGGGAAGCCAGTGTAAGTCTTTGAGAACTGGGGTAATGTGTTTGCGTCTTGGTGTCCTTGAGATCATACAGGCTTCAGTGTTTTGGGCTATTTGCAGGGGGAGTAGTGCATATTTTGGAAGTCCTATAGAGGAGTTCCAGTGTTTTCACATAACTTAATGCAGCTACCATTCAGTGTACTGCAGTTAACGCAAATGCACGTAATGGCACATACTGAACAGGGCCAGCCCAATGGTATCTGACACCCTCGGCCAACTTTGATCTGTGTGATCCCCTCAATCCAGCATCTCCCTTTCCCTTCCATTACCCTCCCCTCCTCTCAGGTCTGTTGTTGTTAAGTGCCGTCGAGTCGGAATCGACTCATGGCGACCCTCTGGATAGCTATCCTAAACTGTGTTCGGTCTTCAGTCAGGCGGCTCATTGTTGACAGACTGGTACCCGTAGCTGCTGTTATTGTATCGATCCATCTCATTGCTGGCCTTCCTCTTTTGCGTTGACCTTCTATCTTGCCAAGCATAATGTCTTTCTCTAATGATCTCTCTCTTCGCATGATGTGTCCAAAGTATGAAAGTTGAAGTCTTGTCATCTGAGCTTCTAAAGAAAGCTTAGGTTTGATCTCCTCTAGTACCGACTGGTTTGTTCTTCGGGCAGTCCATGGTATACACAGTATTCGCCGCCAGCACCATAATTCAAAGGCATCAATTTTCTTCCTGTCTATCTTTTTCACTGTCCAGCTTTCACATCCATATGATGTTATTGAAAATACCATGGCTTGAACAAGTCGAATCTTTGTATGGAGAGAGACATCTCTGCTCTTGAGAATCTTATCTAGGTCTTTCACAGCCATTCTGCCAAGAGCAATGCGTCGTCTGATTTCTTGACTGCTTGTTGCTTCTTTATTGATAGTTGATCCAAGTAGGTTAAAGTTGTTCACAATTTCAATTTCTTCTCCTTCAACGATGAACCTGTTGATTATGCCAGTTGTCATTATCTTTGTCTTCTTTACATTAAGGTGCAGGCCCATTTTGAGACTATGTTCTTTGATTGTGAGAAGCAAATGTTTCAGATCATCTTCACTTTCAGCCAGTAATGTGGTATCATCAGCATAGCGAAGTTTGTTGATGAGTCTTCCACCAATCTTCACACCTCTGTTGTCTTCATACAATCCTGCTTCTCTGATGATTTGTTCTGCATATAAATTAAACAGGTAGGGGGAAAGTATGCAGCCTTGTCTTACACCTTTGCTTATTTTAAACCATTCTGTTTCTCCTTGTTCCGTTCGAACTGTTGCTTCTTGATCAATGTACAGACTGCGCAAGAGAACGATCAGGTGTTCTGGTATACCCATGCTTCTTAATGTGGCCCAGAGTTTCTCATGGTTTACACAGTCAAAAGCCTTGCTATAGTCGATAAAGCACAAATAGATATCCTTTTGGTATTCTTTAGTCTTTTCAAGGATCCATCTCACATCCGCAATGATGTCTCTCGTTCCTCGCCCTTTCCTGAACCCTGCTTGCACTTCAGGTAGTTCTTGTTCCAGGTATGGTTGTAGTCTCTTTTGAATAATCTTCAGTAGAATCTTGCTGGCATGTGGGATCAGAGCAATTGTGCGATAATTTCCACAGTCAGTTGGATCACCTTTCTTTAGTATTGGTATAAACACAGATCTTTTCCAGTCAGTTGGCCATGATGTTGTCTTCCATATTTCTTGGCAGAGCCTTGTGAGTACGGTAACAGCTGCATCAGATTGCTGCAATACTTCTATGGGAATGCTATCAATGCCTGGTGCTTTGTTCTTTGATAAGGCTTTCAATGCTGCTTCAACTTCTTCTTTCATCACCAATGGTTCCCGATCATAAGGTACAGGTTGAAATGGCTGTTGGTCCACTTGATCTTTATCATATAAAAACTCTGTATATTCCTTCCACCTTTTCTTGATCTTCTCAGCATCATTCAACATAGAACCTTGAGCATCTTGTAACATTCCAATTCGAGGCTGGAACTTTTTCTTTAACTCTCGTAGCTTTAGGAAAGCCGATCTTGTTCTTCCTCTAATAGTTTCTGCTTCTATTTCCTTGCAAGTGTCATTGTAGTACTTTTCCTTGTCCTGTCTTGCTGCACGTTGGAAATCTCTGTTGAGTTCTGTGATTGTCTTTCTTTCTCCTCTGGCTTTAGCTTCTCTGCGTTTCTGGGCAATTTTCAGAGTTTCTTCCGTCATCCATTTTGGCTGTTTTTGCTTTTTCACCTTTTGTAGAGACTTCTCGCTTTCTTCCAACACAACCTTCTTGATGTCATTCCATAACTCTTCCGGAGCTCTGTCATTTGTATCTAAAGCAGCAAATCGATTTTGCAGGCAGTCTTTAAATTCCAGTGGTATATTCTCAAGGTCATATTTTGCTGCATTCATGAGTGGTTTGCTCTTTTTCAACTTTAGCTTGAGTTTGCATACTAGTAGTTGATGATCTGTACCACAGTCAGCTCCAGGTTTTGTCTTTGTTGATGTTACAGAGCTTTTCCATCGTTGACTTCCACATATGTAGTCAATTTGATTTTTATATAATCCATTCGGTGAAGTCCATGTGTACAGTCGCCGCTTGTGTTGCTGGAAGAAGGTGTTTGAGATGAATAGATCATTGGTCTTGCAGAATTCTATCAGTCTTTCTCCAGCTTCATTTCTGTTGCCAAGTCCATATTTTCCAACTACTTTGCCTTCTTCTTTGTTGCCAACCTTTGCGTTCCAGTCACCCATGACTATCAGGATATCCTGTTTGCATGTTCTGTCAATTTCAGCTTGTACTTGTTCATAGAACTCTTCAATTTCATTCTCTTCAGCAGCTGTTGTTGGGGCATATACTTGAATTATAGTTGTGTTGATAGGCAATCCTCGTAGACGAATAGACCTCTCAGGTCTAATGTCTCCCTATTCCTTCCTTAACCCCCCATTTCTAGCATATCTCCTTCCTCTGTCCACCCTGTCCCCAAGGTGGCGAGCATCTCCCCTTCCCAACTTCCCTCCCCCCCCCCAATGGCTAGCATTTGATATCCTCTACCCTATATCCCTCAGGAGGCCAGCATTTCATCTTCTCTTTCTTCCCCCTCCCCCCAGATGCTTAATATCTTCCTGGGTTGAAAGTTTCAGTGCATTGTCCATGACTCCAAGATTTTTTTCTTGGGTGGTTACTGCTCACTCAGAACTTAACATCTTGCAGCACCTGGAGTCAGGATGATTTTTCCCTATGTGCCGTGCCTAGGCCTGTGCAAGCAGTGCAGCTGCACAGGGTGCAAAAACATAGGAAGGCATTTGGGGCCTGCCCTTGCCCTGCCATCGCTTTTCATGTTTTCTTGGGGGGTGGCGGCAGTGGACCTCTTCCAATTTAAAATACAGACAAACGTGGGTTTTTGCAACTCTGTACTTGCATGTCCCTCCCTCCTCTGTGGCGAGCATACATCAAAAAAGGGAGGGATCAGACCAGCCTTGCTAGTGTGGAGTCGGAAAGACACACTTTTCTTTTTAATTAGAGGAGGGCCACTGCCACTGTCTCCACCACCAAGAAAACCAGAAAAGTGGTGGTGGGGCACGGGTAGGCTGGGCAGGCAGCACGGGGGGAGGGGCGGCGGGGTAAGATGGGGAACTGCTGGGCATGAAGGGATAGGATGGTGCAAAGATAGGTCCAAGTGGCTTTAAGGTCTTCTGGGATGGAGGGTGTAGATTCGGCATCTGAGGGGGGTGGTCTATATCTGCGGCTTTGTGGGACATCAGGGTCTCTGCAGGGAGAGCGCTTACAGTGGTGTGCAAAAGTCTGCAATCACTTGTAAATTTGACGTTTTTTCAACTTCGTGACCTTATATCTTAATTTATTTTTCCTCCCAGTGGCTTTTTCTGTGTATCTCATGATAAGTGATAGATTTGGCTATTAGGGCCAACTTTTAGTATTGGTTTGGCCCTTATTTTCTGAGTTTGTTCCCCATAGTTGTCCTGTGGATAGATTTTCTGTGAAAATCGTGTAATGTACATCGTTGGCCAACGATATATTATTGTACGTATTGTGGCAAGGAGAGAGTAGTGCCACCTAGAAAAGCAGGAAACATTGAAGGTTTTACCTTGGCTGGGGGGATGGGCACATTAGAAAACACTTGTCAGAGAAAACCCAGGGTTAGAAGTTCACAGCAGAAAAACCCCAGGGTTGATAGTCAGTGGGCCAAAACTAGTGTTGAGTCATTCCCACGTTACACACCAGATAGGAATCAGAGAAGCAGGTACTCGGGGGAGGAGCCTGCAAGGGAGTTCCCTTGTCACGTAGCTGCTTGTAAAGGAGGGCAGACAGAAACGGAAGGGAGAAGGGAGAGAGAGAGGAGAGCAGAGGAAGAGAATCACCTGTCTTACCAGCACGAGGATTCTGAACCTGACTGGAACAAGGCTCCCACAGGCTCTATGCTGAGAGGAAGGGAAGACCTGAAACCAGATTCGCTCCCCAGGAGAAAGGGAAATACTGCTGCTCTCCAGGAAGAAATACTCACAGGCCAGGCAGCTGCTGTTGCGAGGCCCAGAGATACACTGCTAGTGCAGTGAAACCACAATGCAGGTTAGTGGGCAAGCTAAACCCTGTATTTGAAAGAAGCTTAAAAAAGCCACAAGAAGGCAGAACTTTTACCCAGGCAAAACCCTTGCTGGAACCTAGATGCAGGCATTGCTCTGCTAGGGAAGCTTCCAAAGCAAGAACTTTTTATAGAGCCCGAAGGAGGTCTGACCGGTCCTCTGATTACAGCTCAGAAGAGGGTTTTATTGATAGAAGGCCTGTATGTAAAACTGTGCAAATTAAGCATCAAACCAGGAGAAAGCCTAGGCCCAAAACTGAACACCGGGATAGTTCTTCAGATGAGGAGGAGATTACCTGTAGACATTTACATGAAAGGAAAGGAACTTTTAAACCCCGGCTTTTGAAACCCCATGAGCTTTTACTTAAAGGGGAGAAACCTATTAGGTGGCCAAGACTGAAGAAACTGTTAATGTATGGGACTAATACCATTCCAGTTAAGAGTCCAGAACCGCTACCCGAGAGTCCTCCAGAGAGCATGGAAATTGACTCTTTCAAAGGGGATTCAGATCCTTCAGTCACTGACATGGAATGTGATTGTTGCACTGTATGTGAATAACTGTTAAGAGGGAAAATACCTTTTGTAAGAGCTAAGAAGAAAAGCTTGTTTAAAAGACTTTATTTTTGACCTGGCAAAGTTTGCATATATTTTCTTTGGGAGGAGTATCCCTACTTTTGTTTTCCTGTGGACATTACCTGTTGTGAGTCTCTGAGAACCCAAATAAAAATCTGTGATCTTTAACCAACGGCTCAACTACAAATTCTTATACAACCTCAAGGTTAAGGTGCAGCGCCTCCTGCTGGTCAAGCTATCTGGCACAGGGGCGGGGCTCACAGTATGCTTTAAAATATTATGGACGCACGTCAGGTTTCCTTCAAATTAATGTATGTGGCCTTGAAAAAGGCCGTTTTTATGTGTCAGTGATGGCTCAGTATTTGATGGGCTACCCTTTGTTCTTGATCACCTGACTTCACCTTGTCAGCATTGAATGAATCAGTCTGACAAGGTCATCGTTGGTGACAACACAGTTCCAAGCTGCAATGAGTGACTCAATCAGCTCAAGCTTTGATGTCGGATGCCTCTTGGATATTTCCAAGACCACCTTGTGCCACAGGTTCTCGACTGGATTCAGATCTGGAGACTGGGCAGGTCAGTCCACTGACTTGATGTTGTTCTGCTACTTCCAGCTGATCACCTGTCTGGAGCGATGGCAGGGTGCATTGTCATTTTGGAACAGGAACTGGCCAGGAAACAGCTGGTGTGCTGATGGCACCATGCACTTTTGCAGTATGGTGATGTACTTGGCCCCGTTGACCATTCCATCGACGATGTGAAGACGTCCAACGCCACTGGCAGCCATGCAGCCCCAGACCATGACCTTCAAAGGATGCTTCACAGTGAGGTTGAGACACTCAGACTTGAATTCCTTTATAGGAAATCTCCTCACATAGGTGTGGGCCTGGTTACCAAACAGGCAGAAGGTGCTTTCATCACTGAATAGCACCTTTTCCCACTTTTCAGTCGACCAGGTTGAGTGTTTTCTCGCCCACACGATCCAGTTGCGCCTTTCTATGTCAGTCATCAGTGGCTTATTCCGTGCTTTGCAGCCCCGGAGACCAAACTGCAGGCACCGGCGATGAACTGTTGATGAGCTGACACTGACCTCACTCTTGTCTGACCACTCTCGAGGAGAGGTCAACTTGCGATTAGTCAGTGAAATGCGTCGTAGTGCATGGTCCTGGCGTGATGTTGATGCACGTGGACGACCTGAACGAGGCTTGTCCACCACTGAACCTGTTTCTTTCTTCTTCTATACAATCTTAACAACAGCGTTCCGAATGCAGCCAACTTTCCTGGCTGACGGCTTGAAAATCCTTCCTCACTCATAAAGGACACACGAACACGCTCCTCCAATGTCAGGGTCCGAGTCAACTTCATGGTCGATCTGGAAAGCATATGAAATTCAAAGATTCCACGCGTTTTTATAGCTGCACTGTTGGCTAGATATCTGCATTGTGATTGGTTAGTGAAACCAGCCTCCTGATTGATCAGAAATAACGTGTGCATATTGGATAATCTCGATTCAGTTTTGATGCAGGATCCACAAAAATTGAATTAGCTATCTCCCAGTGTCTGTAAAGTATTTAAATTGGAAGCAAGGAATGCAAAAAAGTCAACTCTAATAGCCAAATGTATCCCTTGTAACGTGGTAGAGAGATGAATATGCTGGGCTAACGCAAAATTTTAAAAAAAAGAAAAATGTTAGAAAGTACAAAAAACGCAAAGTGATTCCAGACTTTTGCATACCACTGTATTTGGGGGGGGGGGGGGGGAAACTGGCTCCTTTATGGAACCAAGAGGGTGGGGACTCTTGGACTGCTGGTTGTATTTAAGACTGCTGCCTGGAGCATCGGGCCGCAATTTAGTGGCCCGATGCTCCAAGCTGGGAAAATAACACCAGCTTTAAGCTGATGTTATTTTTCCAAAAATGATGCAGCTTGCAGGGCCCATCACAAGCTGCTTTATTCAGTTTGAATACTAATGAGGTATTTTGCATGGGCTAAAAAATGTGGGTTAAAAAATTGTGCATTACAGTAAAATATTTTTGCCCTTTACTATGTGGTAAGGGGCAAATCTCATGCATTATTCCCATAATGTACTTTAATAACTCTTCCTCTTATTCCTTCTCTATGTTTCCTGTTTTTTAGTCACTTTCAAATCAACGAGAGGACAGCGACTACCATCCCATGGTTTTCACAGAAGCAAAAACCCAGAGAAATCACAGCACTGCCGCACTTAACCACAACAGAATGAAATTGGTGCTAGGAACCTCCACGCAGTCCAGAGCCTACTATTAGGCCTCCCATCTTGCAAAATTAAATTCATTCCATTTTCATAAATCCTAACTATGGCATCACAGTCCTGCTTCTTCCATTTCTAATCAGCTCCGCAAATACCACAATACATCAGTGGAGATGTCTAAAGGCCAAGGCTGACGAAATATCTTTCCACTTTTTCAGTGGCAGGAAATGCATCATGGAAAAGTTAAATGGGAAGGGAAATTATACTGCTGTTTTCTTCTGAACAGTTTTAGATGGAGACGGCATTCTGACACTAACAACTGCAATCCTCTGCTACACATGAAACAGCAGTATTTGAAAAAAAAATCTTTGAATCATCCTATTTACTAGGATTTATAACCACCTTTATGAAGAGGTGCACTCAAGGTGGTATACAGCAAGTATAGCTTGACAAACAACTTACACTATAGTAACACAATAACAATGGTAAAATGACCAAATGTCAGCATGATCTACAGAAGGGCGAGGTACACATTAAAACAGTACAGTAGAATATCTGTATAACAGAAATATGATACAATGTCAGAAGATTGCTAATGAAACATCATAATATATGACGACATTTGCTTTATAATGAAGATGAACAGCACATTTGTAAAAAATTAAGCCTAATAGCCAAAAAATGCTTTACGGCGGTCAGTGAGACCCTGTCCTGATGCACCCCCCAGCCAGTCAGGCTTTCAGGATATCCACAATGAATATGCATGAGAGAGATTTGCATGCGATGGAGGCAGTGCATGCAAATCTGAAAGAAATATTAATACTAATATGAATGCTGCTTCCATGAAGGTACATTTAAAGGAGTTTGACAGTGTAAGAATCAAGATTAACCCTGCGGAAGGTATTAGCTGTGTGTGAGCTAAATTCAAAAGCAGCATAATATATCATGCTGCTTTCAAACTGACCGGTCACATTATTTATTGTGAACCGCACATGTGACAAATTATTTAACTCACTGACTCCTAATAAGTCAAAGAGCAAACAATTAGCTAGCTTGGTATGAGAGCTGTTTGTGGCAATTTATAGATCCGCTCAAGCTGTCAAATCACTTCAAAGCACTGTTGGGGGGGGGGGGGGGAGAGACGGGGGAAATCTTTTAATGACTCACTTGAGATGACAAGCATTACACAGCACACATGGCAGCCAAGAATTTTGCATCATATTCTGTCACAGTAATCTTCCACCCCTTAAACAGCTGTTGATGTGTTTGGAGTGTATACTCTTCCAAGTCCAACATCAAGCTGTTGCAAACAGTGAAGCAATGATGGGTATTCCTTCTGTGTAACTTCAAAGGAGTGCAATATGTAGCGAACTATCTTGTAGAGGAATTCCCAGGAGTGCCTTCGGTAAAGCAGTCGCACCCGTACAATGTGTTGCCATTTGAAGAGGAAGGTATTGTGGTTATAGCCCATGTTCCCTGTAAAATAGTTATCTCCAAGTTATAATGCCCTGTTCAATGTAATTTCAGTTTGTTCAATGTAAACCGCACTGATGCAGAATAGCGCGGTATATAAGAGAATATAATAAATAAAATAAAATAAATAAAATGTGTAAGTCCACTTGAAGATGCAGAAGAAAATGGTTAACAGAAGTCATGGGTGATAAATATTATATTGGACTTACTTGATATATTTTTTTCTATAGCTTTTGAGAGTTAAACTCCTTCCTTGATAGTCAATGCTGTTTCTCCAATGACTGGACGAAGGGAGCATAGATCTTGAAAGATGGTACTAAGTTAGTCCAATCAAAAGGTATCACGTACAAACTTCTTACCCATTCTTATTTCTACACATTTTCAGAGGGAATGATATAAAGACAGGCCATGGGATACTTTTGATATCTTATGGTGGTGAAAGAGGTGTGATGTTTCATGGTATGCCCTTAATATTCAGTGCTCAGAAAGTTTGTGAATACCAAGTACATTAATGAAAATCACAAGTCATTATCATTGTACCCTTGTTTACTAAGTTAACCCTTAGTTTCCTTAGCACAATTTATTGGCTAATTAGAATCAAGTGGTAAAATAATTGGGTAACAAATAAGGCCCCCTGCAGAGCAAATCTGCATGAATGAGTTTGGGCATTGCGTCCCATACAAAGGTCCTGAAGGTTTTGAGTATGGTCTTCAGCATAATCGTTAGTAGAAATTCATCATGCCACCATCAGAAGAAATGCCGCAGGACCCATGAAAAAGAGTACTTAATGCTTGGGTTACAAGAACATTTTCTAAACCTTTTTTTGTCCAAGTTATTTATTCTGTGAGGTTATCTTTCTCTAGGAACTATTAATGTTCAGTGGGATTCTTCTAAAACACACAGATCATCTTAGGGAGTCCCTAAACGTTTTCTCAGCACTGCAGTATGGTGGTGGTGTGTCTAGTGCTTAAAGCTATCTCTCAAACCTCTGTATTTAAATAACGTTTTCTCCTCAATCTGAGTGAATCTCACCAATTCATTTATTGTGCTGTACCGCAATCCCCTCCCCCCTTATAAGATTGGCTACTTATACGAACACTATTATTTCTTCTCGCTGTCCTTCTAAAGAGAGCAGTGAGATCGGGCACCACTGCACACATATATGACACACTGAGATGCTACACAAAACACAAACTATTTAAGTCGACTGCATTTCAGTCCACTTATCCTATCCCCTGAAAGTCTGTCAGAACATACGAGTTAGCATACGGAGACATCCCCTACTAGTCTCAAGATGGAAAAAATAAAGAAACACTGGCACAATACAGTAAAAACAATTTGAAGTCATCAATTGTGCGACACTTGTATTATTTCAGACAGGAGTTCTCTAATAAAGGATTATTATCCTTTTCTAGATGAAGGCTGGATTTCACAACTGCATGGGGTGTGTTTATAAATATTTATTTTGTAAACTGAGCCCAATCTTTCAGCTTTAATCTTTCAAGGCACAAAGTGTTTGCTATTCTTTGTTTCATTCTGGTTAGACGTCCATAATAGCTCACCTACACTTTTCTATGCCGCTGCTGAGATTCCTTACTCCACCTTACCACACCCCTGTTGCACACCATCACTACAGAAACTAATAGTAAACTTTTAATCAAGCATGTTTAGACTGCTGCAAGCTAATGTAAGTCACAGAACAGAGAGTCATTTTCAAAGACATATCCATGGGTAAGGCTGTACTTCTTGTGCAGAAATGGCCTCTTACAAAACCGTCAGCCTGATATGTGGATAAGCTTCTGCAAGTACTTTCTCTATATGTGCTAACTTTGCCTGCAGGGCTGGTCCAACCACTAGGCAAATTAGGTGGTTGCCTAGGACAACAGATTCGGGGGGGGGGGGGGCAGCAAAGAGCAGCTCCAGCCAAATCAAAACCTGGCTCTTAACAACACAAACTCAAAAACTTATCAGTGTGCACTTTTACCCACAGGAAGAATGGGCAACTTGCAAATAGTCCATTTATCCTTGTAAGTGGCTTTGGGACAATTCCCTCATAATGTATATATTTATAAAACAAAGTTTAATATTTAAAAGTATGAAGGACTACGAAAAAGGGACTGCTACAAGGAAATAGATCTACACCTGTGAGTATTAATCTTCTGAAATAAACTCTAAATCTTGGGGGAAATAGGGAATTCTTGGGTTAAAACTGATAGATCTGTGTATTTTAGAATTTAGTATTTTTGCTGAGTCAGTGAGGTCTTAGTACCACCAGACAGCTTTGTATTTAAGTCAAAGCAGAGTATACCTTAGCACAAAAGTAAATTAAAATAGACTCTGAAATTTGTTTCTAGGGAGCTTTTCATTTCAATCAAATCAGAGTATAGCTTAAAAATAGAAAGTTAAATAGAGTAAATAGTTACTTAAATAAAGTTGTTTCTAGAGAGCTTTTTATCTAAATCAAATCAAAGCAAAGCTCAGCAAACAGGTAGAATAGTCCTGAGTAGGAAGAAATAAACTTGTATCTAGTGACCCTTACAAAGAGGCCTTTCAGTTTGGAGGCAAAAGATCTGTGAAGTTGTCTTGAATAGGTGTTAAAGGCAAGGACTGATCAAGAAGTAATTTAAAAGGCCCCTTCTATCAAACCAAGGGCTATATGAGTCAACCAGGAAATTGGTAAGCCTTTACCTTAGAAGCAAGCCAACTTTTAATAGGTCTTCATTCCCTCCCTCCCTCCCCACTTCCACCCACCCCTGGGATAATTGTAGCATTATAGGCTCTTAAACCTCTTAAAGGGAAGGAGGTGCTTGTATTCATTCTCAAGTGCAGCTGTTTATCCTCATCAAGTAGTATCCAACAAGGAGCAAAAACACACATACAAGGCAGGAAAGACAATAAAAGTGGGTGTGATAGGGCGATCCAAAAGACTGTATTGAGATCCCGACGCATTTCAGCTGTCACGGCCTTTTTCAGGAGGTAAAAGCCTCAAAATTAAAAACAAATAGAACAATAATCAAAATTGTAATAATTAATTAAAAACAAAGATTCAGTCAAAAATTAGAAAGTTAAAAACACAAAATCAAAAACACATTCAAAGCATAGGCCTATAGGTATAGGTAGCGGATGCAAGAAAACAATGACGTGGCAAGAACAATAAAAATAAGAACATTCACAAGTGAAGGGTACCATGCAGGGATGAGGAGGACACAACAAAGTAAATGACCCTTCTGTAAACACCATAAAAAGTGCTTCTAGAACGAAATTCCTCAGTGTATGAATCCTAACATCATATAAAGCAGTGTATTATACCTAAACCAAGGGGAAGTAAAACTAAGAGGAGGATATGCAAAGGCGTTTACACACTTCGTGGGATATTCAGCAGCATTGCCGTTACATGCCCTGATGCAATGATAGAGTAGATCAAATAGGTGGAGGGGTTGCGCTCTATGTTAGAGATGACAGTGAGTCACACAGGATTAAAGTTTTGTAGGAAACAAAATACACTGTAGAATCTCTATGGATTGAAAGTCCATGTAAAAAGGGGAAGGCAAAGGCAGTAGGGGTGTATTTCGACCTCCTGGCCAGAATGAACAAATGGATGATGAAATGCTCAAAAAAATCAGGGAAGCTAACAATATTTAAAGCACAGTAATAATAATGGGTGATTTCAATTACCCGGTATTGACTGCGTCAGTGTCATGGCAGGACATGCTAGGGAGACAAAGGGGTATATTTACTAATCGACGGTAGCAGCTTCCATGCGATATCAGAGTCATGCAGCTCCGATATCGCACAGAAGCTGCTACCACTGATTATTAAACATACCCCAAAGTTTCTAGATGAAACAAATGACTGCTTCCTGGAGCAGCTGGTTCATGAACCGACAAGAGGGAAAGCCATCTTGGACATGGTCCTTAGTAGAACACTAAATATGATGCAAGAGATAAGTGTATTGGGGCCACTTGGCAATAGTGATCATAGCATGATCACAATTATTCTTCTTATTATTATTATTAAAGACTTATAAAGTGCCGCAACATACGAAGCGCTGTACAAACAAAGAAGAGAGACAGTCCCTTCTCATCAGAGCTCACAATCTAATAAGACAGAAAACAAAATAAGTTACATAATACAAAAAACAAAAATTTACAGGACAAAGTAAGCAAATGTTGATAGAGAGATCAAGATAGGGTAAGACAGGAACGGAAAGCAATAGTGAAGAGGTGGGATTTTAGTCTGGACTTGAAAATGGCCGGGGAGGACGCCTGGCACACAGAGATAGGAAGACTATTCCAAGCAAAGGGTGCTGCCAGTTGGAAGGAGTGAAGTCTGGAATTGGCAGTATGAGCATTGATATGGCAGGCAAAGAGAGAATTTGAAAAAAAGCTCGCTGTGGAAGCAAAAACACATAATAATTTTTTTTTCAAGTATATTTGTAGCAAAAAACCTGTGAGAGAGTCAATTGGACCATTGGATGATAGATGGGTAAAAGAGGCACTAAGAGGGGACAAGGCCATAGCGGAGAGACTGAATGAATTCTTTGTTTTGGTCTTTACTGAAGAAGATGTAGGAAGTTATCCATGCCTGAAATCGTATTTAAAGCTGATGCAGCAGAAGAATTGAAAGAAATATTGATAAACCGGGAAGATGTATTACAACTATTTGATAAACAGAAGAGTAGCAAATCACCTGGATCAGATGGTATACATCCAAGGATGTTGAAAGAACTGAAATATGAGATTGCAGACCTACTATTACTAATCTGTTAACTATCATTAAAATCATCAGTAATACCTGAAAATTGGAGGATAGCTAATGTAATGACAATTTTTAAAAAGAGTTCCAGGGGTGATCCGAAAAACAACAGACCGGTGAGCCTGACGTCAGTACCGAGGAAAATGGTAGGAGCCATTATTAAAAACAAAATTTCTGAACATGTAGATAGTCATGATTTAATGGGAGACAGCCAACATGGCTTTAGTCAGGGAAGGTCTTGTCTTAATAATCTGTTGTATTTTTTTGAAGGTGCAAATAAGCAGGTAGACAAAGGTGGGTCAGTTGACATTGTGTATCTGGATTTTCAGAAAGCCTTTGACAAGGTCCCTCATGAGAGACTCTTGGCGAAATTAAAAAGTCATGGGATAGGAGGCAGTGTACTATTGTGGATCAGGAACTTGTTAGAAGAAATAAAGCAGAGGGAAGGGCTAAATGGCCAATTTTCCTAATGGAGAAAAGTGAATAGTGGAGTATCCCAGGAATCTGTGCTGGGTCCGCTCTTTTTTTAACATATTCATAAATGACCTGGAAATGGGAATGATGAGGGAGGTAATCAAATTTGCAGGTGACACAAAATGATTCAAAGTTATTAAAACCCAAGAAGATTGTGAACGGAGGCTACTATTCATGCTACGAAAATTCTGCAGGTGGAATCTAAGGTGGAGGAGTTGCAGGCCCTCGGTGTAGTGAATTCAAGGGACCGGTTGATTCAGGCAAGAAAAATTGAATTTCTTGATAATCAGCTGAGGAGAAATAACTTAAGATTTCTGAATTTCCCGAGGTCTCCCTTGCTCGCACCGTTGGACTTGGTCCGTAAGTACTTTTTGGAAGTTTTACAGATGCCCGAGGCTTCGCTACCCCCTCTGGCAAGGGCTCAATATGTGTCTATTGCCTCCGTAGATCTGCCTGGTCAGCAGGGCACTGCTGCAGGGCCAGTAACTTCTACATTGAATTTGACTGAATTTCTTGAAAGCTCGCTGGAGGTGGTGACAAGTCGGGCTACTCTTGTGGTTAATTTTGCCTTCGAATCAGATAGGAATGCTGTGTTAAAATTGTATTTCCTAAAAATGTTTCAATCTCAATTTGGGTGTGATTTTCATGGAGATATTTTTGTCTCTTTATGTTATCTGTATTTCGCTTCAGATTGTATTCTGGAATTTGTTTGTAATAATTAAAAATTTAAATTAAAAAAAAAACCCAAGAAGATTGTGAACAATTGCAAGAGGACCTTAATAAATTGGAAGTCTGGATGTTGAAATAGCTGATGAAATTTAATGTGGATAAGGGCAAAGTTACGCACCTAGGAAAGAACAACCTAAACTATGGTTACACGATGCAAGGTTCCACATCAGAAACCACCACCCAGGAAAGAGATTTAGTTGTCATTGTGGATAACACGTCGAAACCCTCTGTCCGGTGTGCAGTTGCTGCCAAGAAAGCAAATAGAATGCTAGAAATCACAAGGAAAGGAATGGAGAATAAAACAAAGGATATTATGATGCCTCTGTATCATTCCATGGTGCAACCGCACCTCGAATATTGTATGAAATTCTGGTCGCCGTATCTTAAAAAGGATATAGTGGAATTAGAAAAGGTACAGAGAAGAGCCACCAAAATGGTAAAGGGGATGGAAGGATACCCCTATGAGGAGAGGTTGAAAAGGTTAGAGCTCTTCAACACGGAAAAGAGAAGTCTGAGGAAAGATAAAATAGAGGTCTATAAATTAATGAATGGAGTGGAACAGGTAAACATAGATCAATTTTTTTATGCCATCAAAATGTAGAAAGACTAGGGGGCATGCATTTGGACAAGTTCCTGGAGGAAAGGTTCATAAACCATTATTAAAGGGGACCTGGGAAATCCAATACAAGCACTGCAGAACCTGTGTCTTCTGAGGAAACTGCTAAATACTTGTGACCTAGATTGGCCAATGTTGGAAACAGGATACGGAGCTTGATGGACTTTGGTCTGACCCAGTATAGCATATCTTGTGTTCTTACATCCAGAAATGCCTTTTTATAGGATTTTCTGGGAGGAATGATGTTGAGATGATTGCATTTAATTATCAAAATTGAGTGGGGGGGGGGGGGGGGTGCCAAGAATCTACAAGCTAACTGTGATGGGGTGCAAGGCTGAAGGTTTGTCTATGGCATCTATATACCTTGCATCAGGCCTGCTTGCCTGCTGTTTGAGGCATTCCCAAGGGTACAGTTGGGGAGGGGGTTACCACTTGTGCATATGCTTTTTATATGCATGTAATATGACCTACAAAACTGTAAGTCTAAATAGCAGGACGAGAAGTAAGCGCAGTGTTTTCCTACAGTAATTTTCAAAGCGAATGAATGTGTGTATTTTGACATTGAAGATCTGGCAAAATTCATGCAGAGAAAAGTAAGCACATAAGCGACGATAGTCAGATCCCTTTTGAGACTAGCATTGTGTACTGGCAATATAAGGGTGTTTAAAAAAATGCCAGAATGGGGAAAATGATGTTTGGCTGTATAAATCAAGATAGGGCATGTTTACTAAAATGCACTAAGTTAGCATATAGTAAGTCCCCAAACGTAGTTTAAGAGGTGGGCATGCCCCTGCGCTGTTAGGAGCATGCTCACTATACTTCCCTGCAGTTACCATGGGCAGACACACATCTGCACGTTAACCAGCCAGCAGACCTCACGCAGGTGCAATTACCGCTGCCTCGGGGCACTCTTCCTAATGGCAACGATTGCGGTTAGTGTGCACCAATAACAGCTGTGTTAACTGATCTGCTATCAACATCCTCACGCCTTCCCTGAGCTGCCCAGTCACTGCCCCTTCCTGTGCTTATGTTTTACCGCGCTTCCCTGTGCTGTCAGAGTGGTTTAGTAAACACACCCCTATACTGACAAATTTATGCATTTTAATTGGAGTGGCATTTGGGGCGGGGAGAAAAGTTATATGAAGAGTGACGAAATTCATCCACTCTCTGTATAACTTATGCTTTCAAGGCTGAAGGCAGGACTAGCAGGAAACCTTTATACAGATAGGTTATGCAGAGTTATGCCTTTATTTTCAGTGGTCAGGCTTGAATACATAGGTTAGCTGAAAATACACTTAATTGCCTCCATACCTTTAACTCAAGTGCACAACAATAAAAGTACCCTCAGAATATGAACTGCTTTGGTTACTCATTTACTGGCAAAAGTGATCTACAAAGGGTGAAAAAATTAGCCTAAAACAGACATCAAGAGATCCATTTTGCTGATACTTTACAGATGCCTTTTGTATGGCAAGTGGTGTCGTTGGCTAGACAAGGATACAGAAAAGGATTGAACAACAGAGATGTGAAACAATGCCTAAAAACAACTCAATAAATAAAAATGGTATGGAGTAAAAGACAGCAGAAGATAAAGCACTTTTCACACACCGATACCCATATTTGTGGTTGTAAGAATCATTTTTAGGCAAGATCTGGTGAAAAAGAAGATTAATTAAGGGAATGAGCTGGTGACAGCAAGACAGCCAAGCACCCTACTTGGCTTTGATGCGTCCTAGCCTTATTGAAAAAAGGCAGGTTTCAGGCTGAAGCACACAAAAATTATGTTGACGTCATCCCCTACTAGCCTCCCCCACCCTTTTGAGATACGCACTAGAACTAATTAAAGTTCTTTTACACCACACACCTTATTAAAAATGAAACAATCAAGTAATTGTGATGTAGCATTCCACTACAGCCACAGCCATATTACAGCAATGCTGCAATAACAGAGAGCCAGGTAAAGAAGTACCTCTGAGTAGGTGTACTAACCATTAACTTTTATAGTACAATGATATCACCGCCCTAAAGATTTACAGTAAACATTTGTTTTTGGGTCACCCGTGATGCTGGGTATACACGCTTAGTACTCTTGTTCATGACTTTATCCATTAAAATATCTTAAACTTTTAAAAACCAGAATCACCACCACTTATCTGTTTGGGCTTCATTATAGATCACCACAGGTCCCTCTTATCCCATGTTTGCCTGGATATCTGCCTCCTGTAGCTGCTATTTTCATAAGAATCTAAGAACATAAGAAATTCCTACAGGGTCAGACCAAAGGTCCATCATGCCCAGGATCCTGTTTTCAAGACTGGCCAATGCAGGTCACAAGTACCTGTCTGTGATGGGGTTTATAGAATGCTACCACTGTCCCTCTCCAAAGGCATTATCAACATTCTCCTTTAAGAGAGTCTGCAGCCCTGAGTTCAGGGCTGGGAGGGTGTGACTCACAGAGAGAGGTTAAGAACCTAGCAGGCTGCCGGAGGGAGAGAGGCCCCATGGAGCCAGATGTCCTTCCAAGGCCAGCCATGCACAGGAGTTCATAAGTAGGAACTTTAAATGGTCCTGGAGAAAGGGCCAGAAGAACTAACTTGTGGAGGTTTAAAAGCTGGGACAGAATTAAAACTGTTTTTGTTTTCCATGAACTGCTGTCTCTTCTCGGTTTTATTTTGTGGAGGTTTAACAGGCTGGATCAGAAAAAAACAACTGATTTTGTTTTCCCTGAAGTGCTGTCCGGCCTGTGTTCTAAAGAAAACCCTTTCCCACCACACGTCACACTTACCACACTGTCAGATTCCTAAAAGGTAAACAAATTCCATGCTATTTTCCCAGGGTAAGCAGTGGATTTCCCCAGTCCTATTTAATAATGGTTTATGTTCTTTTCCTCCAGGAACTTGTCCAAACCTCTTTTAAGCCCACCTACACTAATAACTTTTACTACATCCTGCAGCAATGAATTTGATTACACGATAAGTGAAAAAAACATTTTCTCTGATTAGTCTTAAACATGCTACATTGTAGCTTCATTGTGTGTCCCCCAGTCTTTCTACTTTTTGAAGGAGTAAACAAGCAATCTATGTTCACCTGTTCCATTTCATTCATCATTTTATAGACCTCTATCATATTTCCCCTCAGCTGTCCCTTTTCCAAGCTGAAGTGTCCTAACCTTTTAAGTCTTTCCTCATAGGAGTATCCTTCCATCCCCTTTATCATTTTGTTGACACTTCTCTGTACCTTTTCTAATTCCGCTATATCCTTTTAAGATATGGTGACCAGAATTGCACACAATATTCATGGTTGTGCCATGGAGCAATACATAGGCACTATAATATCCTTCATTTTATTCTTCATTCCTTTCCTTATTATTCCTAGCATTCTCTTTGCTTTCTTGGCCGCTGCTATACACTAGGCATCCACGATGATGCCCAGATCCTTTTCCTGGGTGGTGATTCCTTATGTGGAACTTTGCATTGTGCAACCATAGTTTGGATTGTTCTTCCTTAAGTGCATAACTTTGCAATTGTCCACATTCCATTTTATCTGCCCCATTTATTTTAACCTGTTCCAAGTTGACATATATTTGGCCCTTTAGGTCTGTTTATATTTTTTTTTTTTTTTTTTTTTTTAATTCTTTATTTAGAAAATTTTCACACTACAATACAACATAGCAACTGACAAGAAAACAAGACAAAAAACAAAACAAAAAAACCCCCCAAAAAAAACAAAAAAACCCGTAAACCCATCCCCAACCCCCTCCCACCTCCCCCCCCCCCTTAGGCCCGCCGGGGTGAAGCCCAAACTCGGGCACCAAAACGAACATAAAAGATAACATTAATAAAGTTCTGCAGCAACGAAAGGACCACGCACTGCTAAAAAGCACCCTTCAAAGAAAAACAACAAAAACCTCAAGCATTTCTGAGGGCGCTGAACTTCAAAATACAATACAAGCAGGGGGCAAAATGTCTGAGGACCCACCCATTAGATAAGAGACAAGGCAACAAAAGTATCCAGTGCCCGCCACCTATCCAGAACAATAGTGGCCTTATCAGGGAAATGCAATTTGCAGTAAAGTTTCTCAAATTTGACCATTTGAGATACGAGATTCCACCACTTATTCATGCATAATTTCCGCGAATTTTTCCAGTTAGCAAAGATAACTTTCAAAGCTACGGCCATCAGAAAGTTGAAAAGGAAATAATTGTCCTTAGATAGTCCGGGCACCGGAAAGGAGGATCTCAGACAGATTATACCCCATGTCAGACAAACATTAAATTGTAAGATGGCCTGTATCCTGATCCAAACTGAACGCCAATAGCTCTGAACGTGTAAGCAATCAAAAATCATGTGCTTGAATGTGCCTAAAGCTGCAGAACATGTCCAGCACTTGGCTGCAGAGGACTTGTCCCATTTGGCTAATCTAACGGGAGTAATGTACACTCTATGTAAGAAAAAATATAAAGATTGGGTGAGTGCAGCAGATCTCGAGACCCTTGTAACGGAGCCCCAGGCAATTCTCCAGACCCTACTTGATGTCTGGCGTGAGATCTCCCCCTCCCAATTTTTCTCAAGCCCGCGGAGCAAGGGCGGAGAGGAATCTCTAAGCAAAGCGTAGATTCAAGAGACACCCCCCCTCTGCCCTGCAATTTCTGCCATGACAGTAACAAGCGGGCAGTCTTTGAGCATGACGTTACAGGAGAAAACCCCCCACCCCGTAAGCAATGACGTAATTGGAACCAGTAAAAAGAGGCAGAGTCGGGAAGGGCAAACTCACGTTGCAGATAGGAGAAATCTTTCCAGCCGAACGACCCTACCAACTGATCAGTTGACCAAATTCCCGACTCCTGCCATTTCTTCCAAGAAAACATCTTACCATTTATCCGCAGCTTAGGGTTCCACCACAAAGGAGATTTCAGACCCCCAGGAGAAGCGATTGCCAGCTGTCTTGCCGAAGATAGATACGCCGCCTGGGTAGCACCAATCACCGAGCCCAGTAGTAACTTCTCAGGGTGTCTCGCCCCTAGCAGCCACCTTAGCGGGGAGGGAGCGACAATCTGTCTTTCAAATTCTAGCCAAACCGGAACCGCATCCAGAGCCTCCACACAGGTCCAAAGGGCAGCTTGCTTTAAGAGAAGCGCCTTGTGGTAGGACCGAAAATCGGGAAAGTGTACACCCCCTTTGTCTTTACTAGCTTTTAGTTTTTTCAAAGCAATCCTGGGTTGGCGACCGCCCCAGAGAAAACGAGAAAGGAGACGGTCTAGCTCTGAGAAAAGACCCTGAGGTAGCAGGACCGGAAGCATGCCAAGTACATAATTTATTTTAGGCATTAAAACCATTTTTATGGCTTCCAGCCTCCCCCACCAGGTAAGATACAAAGGGGACCAGGTTAAAACAGACTGCTTAACGGACCGGAGTAGATCTTCAACATTTTCCTGGACCGCTCGTTCGAGAGGAGAGCCATATTTGGCCCCTAGATATTTAATGGTCCCTGCTTCCCAACGAAACGGAAAGTCTTCCACTAAATCAAAGGTGGCTAGGCCATTCATCGGGAATACAACCGACTTGGACCAATTAATTTTGTAACCCGAAAGGCCGGAATAATGATCGACTAACTGTAAGATTGCGGGAATAGCTGATGGTTGCGTGAACAAGAGGAGATCGTCCGCATACGCGGACACCTTGACTTGCCAGCTCCCCTCCTCAAAGCCACTGATATGATCATTCTGCCGCAGAGCAAGGAGTAGTGGTTCTAAAGCTAAATTAAAAAGAAGAGGGGAAAGAGGGCAAACTTGTCTGGTGCCCCGATGCAACGAGAAAGAAGCCGAAAGAACTCCATTTGCACTTATCCGGGCAATAGGATGTAAGTAGAGAGAGCGTACTTTGCTGATAAAGTCTACACCAAAGCCAAACCAATCTAGAACTTTGAATAGAAAAGACCACTCTAGTCTGTCAAAGGCTTTTTCAGCATCAAGAGAGACCCCCACATAGGGGAGCTGGGCAAGATGAGAGCGCTCTAATAGATGACAGAGAAGCCGAGCATTGTCAGATGTGGCTCTCCCAGGAATAAAACCGCATTGGTCCGGGTGAATCACTTCACCGATAACATTGGCTAGCCTATTTGCCAGGACCGGCGCATAGATTTTATAATCGGTGTTAAGTAGGGAGATAGGACGATAATTCATCACTGAAGTGGGATCACGTCCAGGTTTCTCTAAGACAATAACCGTGGCTTCCCCGAAATTGCCAACCTTCGAAGAGGAATTGCCAATCGCCTCAAAGTAAAGAAGAAGAGGAGACAACAATTCCTCTCTAAACACCTTGTAAAACTCACCGGGGATACCGTCAGGACCAACCGCTTTACCCGATGGAAGGTCAGCAATGATCTTACGAAGCTCACCCACTAAAAAAGGTTTGTCCAGCTCCTCGGACCGACACTTAGAAAGGCAGGGATGCTGCAACCGTTGCAGAAAACCTGCCATTGCCTCCTCTTCTGCAGATACCTCAGAGGTATAAAGACTCCGATAATAATCTGCAAAGGCGTCTAGAATCTCTTCTGTGTTTCTCAAAACTCCACGGGATTGATCGGCAATTTCTACAATCCTAGTTCTATCTTTCCTCCTCTTTAAAGAATTAGCTAGTAATTTACCCGCTTTATTATTCTCCCCATAATATTGGGATTTTTGCTTGAGAAGCACCTGATCAATCTCCGCATTTAAGATCGAGTTGTATTGAAAACGAAGCCTTTGTAAACGCAAGAGAAGCCCCGGCTTAACATTATTAAGCAAGAGCCTTTCCCCGGCTTTAATTTGAGCTTCAAGAGACTGCAAACGAGCCAGCCTTTTTTTGTTCTCTGCTATGGAAAAACTGGTAATTACAGCGCGCAGCGAGGCTTTAAAAGCCTCCCACCAGGCCCAAGCCGATGTTTCATTTATCTTATTCAAATCAAAATATTCCTTAATAAAACCTTTAATTTCGGCCTGAAACAGTGGGTCAGCCAACAATGATCTCTGGAAGGACCAAACCTGGGGAGGGTCGGTCGACGCAACCCACTCTACTCTCAAAGAGATAGCGGCGTGGTCTGAAATGTGCATACTTAAGATCTCTGCAGTCTGCGCTGCCGGGACCAGGCTTTTAGAAAGTAAAAAATAATCTAGCCGTGACCAGGATTGGTGTGGCGGCGAGAAAAAAGAAAAATCCAACTCCTTGGGGTGAAGAAGTCGCCAAATGTCCACCAGCCCCAAGGACTGGAGAAGAGCCAGGAGAGCTGTCCGCGCCCTCGATACCCTTTCTGCCCTGTAAGGGCGTTTGTCAAGAAGCGGATCAAGAGTAACATTATAATCCCCCCCCATTATCAAAGGACAGGAAGAGTGCTCTTGCAAAGCTATAAGCAACTCAGTGAAAAATAAGGGGTCGTCCAAGTTGGGACCGTAGACATTAACTAGGATGCCCTCCATCCCCTTTATATCCACAGACACAATCACCCAGCGACCCTCTGCATCAGAACGCACACTCAAAACCGTACAGTTAAGAGATTTCCTCCCCAAAATCGCCACTCCATTTTTCTTATGCACCGAAGGGGAGGCACCCAATAACGTGAAATGTCGATTAGCTAACTTCAGAGATTCTTTTAAATCTAGATGGGTCTCCTGCAAATAGATCAGGTCTGCCTTTTGAAGCTGACCGTAGGAGAGAATTTTCGCCCGTTTTACCGGATTGTTGATGCTTTTCACGTTCAGAGAGAGAAAATGTAAGGAATTAGCCATTATCATACATTACCATATAACATCCAGAATGCCCAATATAAACTACAAAACATCCCAATACAAAATAAACATATTCACAAACCCCGGCGAGTCGACCCCCCCTCCAACCCACCCCCCACCCCTCTACACCCCAGACCGGGTAAGCCAGTGTGGACCAAACACACACCGTCATGCGGGCCCCAAATATTGCGGGCCAGATATATAGCAATCCCATTGAGAAAAGATCCCCAACCCCTAAGTAACCTACAACCAAATATCAAGCATCACAAACATAATCAGTTTAGCAAGTCCACAGACAATGACCACAGACGTCAGCTTCCAAATAAAGCGACTCCCCAGGTGCTGGGGAATCAAAAGCCGAACGTCCAGAATAGATCTCACAGGCAGTCCAAAACCGTACATGTCACTGCATCTGAAGCGCCTCCTGCTCCGAGATAAAAGTTGCCAATACCTCTGGATCTTCAAAGTCTTTGGTGACGTTATTTAGGGTTACTCGCAGCCGTGCAGGATAGAAGAGGCCATAGCGGGCCTGAAGAAGTTGAAGTCTCCGTCTCATATCCAAAAATTGTTTGCGTTTTGCGACGGTAGGCTTACTGAGATCAGGAAAGAAATGTAGCTTATGGCCCTCAAATTGAAACCCCTTCTTGGCCCGAGCTTCTTGTAGAATTTGAGCCACATGTTGATAGCGCAAGGCACAGAGGATGAGAGGCCGAGGCGTAGCTGAAGGCCGATTGACCCGTGCTGGAATGCGATGTGCCCGCTCAATCTCGAACGGGCGTACAGAACAGAAATTGAACAGCTTGGGGATCATGTCCTCCAAGAATGCGATAGGGTCAGATCCCTCACAACCCTCTGGTAAGCCGATGATCCTGACGTTATTTCTACGTGCTCTGTTGTTCATATCCTCCAATGAATGATCTAACAGCGCTACCTTCCGCGCTGTCTTTCCATATTGTGTCATTTTTTCCTCCTGCGCTTGAGCCCTGACCTCGAGGCTTTCAACTCTGGCAACCAGGGACCCCATCTGCTCCCTGAACTCCTTTGAATCTGCCTGGAGTTCGGATAAGCACTCTCCGTTGGTGTCAACCCGGGCTCGCATGGCCTTTAGTTCTGCCAAAATCTCCCGCAGGCCCTCACCTCGATCATGCTGCGACGCCATCTTCACCGGAGAAGGGGGATCCGCTTTAGAGCGTTTCACGCCTGAAGTCGGTACATTGGCGAAATCTAATTTCGTTTGTTTGTTGCCCGCCATTCTGTAGCGTGGAATGAGAACACTGATGCTACTGAGAAATAGTTATTAACGAGGGTTGAGGCAAAATTATACCCTTGGTCCGCAGGAGCTCTCCGCTAGACGTCCATGCAGGTCGCTGGCTGGCTCCGCCCCTTCTAGGTCTGTTTATCTTTTGACGTTTATGACTTTAGCACATTCCTCCACCTTGGGGAATCTGTGATTTACTCTTTGACTCTCCTTCCAACTCTTTGGCAGGGTTTTTCAAACAAGAAGCTTATGATCCACTAATACAGCTCTCAAAAACCCCCACAAAGAATTTCCTTAAATCCTAAAGAAAATACCAACTTGTAAGTGCAACCATAATAGGCCTGCAATAATGGGTCTCCAATGGAAATACAATGGAGATACTAGGGCAGAAAAAAAAGAAGGGGAGGGGGAAGGTTTCAGCTCCCACTTCTCTAACTGACATACATATCTACTTTGCATATATGTAAGGGTGACGAGTTAGCAACCATGCCTCAGAAAAGTGGGCAGAGAACTCCAGAAAATCGCATCTACCTTCATAAATCTGGCCAAGTCCAACTTTCGACAGCTTTTGACATGTGAGCTATAAAACAATTTAAGCCACTTTAGGCTTTATTGCCATTCTTTTTCTCTCTATGGGATAAAAGCTTAGTACATTGAGCCCTATACCGATAGCCTCTTAAAAATTGTATAAAATAAAAAGCATTTTTGAAGAGCACATTTTAGGACTATGTTCCTTGATCTTGATAAACAGATTTTCAGATCATCACTGCAATAGATGCAGACAGAATATATGGGGTTAAAGGGGCACTAAGAGCCGACAAGGCGATAGCGGAGAGACTGAATGAATTCTTTGCTTCGGTCTTTACTGAGGAAGATGTAGGGATGTTACCCATGACTGAAGTGGTATTTAAAGGTGCGGAAGAATTGAAGCAAATATCGATACATCGGAAAGATGTATTATAACTATTAGATAAACTGAAGAGTAGCAAATCACCTGGGCTGGATGGTATACATCCAAGGGTGTTGAAGGAACTGAAATATGAGATTGCAGACCTGCTCTTAGTAATCTGTGAACTATCATTAAAATCATCTCTAATACCTGAAGATTGGAGGATCGCCAATGTAACACCAATTTTTAAAAAGGGTTCCAGGGGTGATCCGGGAAACTACAGACTGGTGAGCCTGACGTCAGTACCGGGAAAAATGGTAGAAACCATCATAAAGAATAAAATTACTCAGCATGTAGATAGTCATGGCCTAATGGGAGACAGCCAACATGGCTTTAGACAAGGCAGATCTTGTCTTACTAATCTGTTATGTTTTTTTGAAGGTGTGAATAAACAGGTGGACAAAGGTGAGTCGGTTGATATACCGGTAGTGTATCTGGATTTTCAGAAAGCCTTTGATAAGGTCCCTCATCAGAGACTTTTGGCAAAACTAAAGAGTCATCGGATAGGAGGCAGTGTACTACTGTGGATCAGGAACTGGTTAAAAGATAGAAAGCAGAGGGTTGGGCTAAATTTTATTTATTTATTTATTTAACACTCATTTATATACCGCATCTTCCAGCGATCAGTTGCGGTGTACAATTAACAACAGTTAACAAAGCAGCGTTTGTTTTACATAGAACATTTAACATTATAACTTATTACATAGAACATCTTAACATATATAAGTCAGGAATTCAGCAACTAATCAGGATATTTCAACTATAACAGCGTGTGTAACAATTTAAACAAGAGTACTGTCTGTACTGCATTAGGCAGAACATACCAGTTGTAACTATATACAAGTGGGAGAATCGAGGCATAGTAATGGAGTGTTATTTATTTAAGTTTTGTATATTATCCTTTGTCGTAGGGTGTATAATCGTGATGTGGATAGGTTCGTTTTTAGCCTTTATCTAAGTTGAGTGGAGGGATTTCTATGGTATTATAATGTTTATTGAATAGATACGTTTTCAATTTTTTTCTGAATTCTATTATCTCAGATAGTGAACGTAAGTCCTCTGGCAACGAGTTCCAGATGGTTGGAGCTATATGGGAAAAGGCTCTGTTATTTGTTAATTTATGGGTTTTTATGAATTCTTTTGGAATCTTTAGTTTGTTTGATTGTCCTTTTCTAAGAGTTGGTTTAAGTGGTTCTTTGTCTATAAGATTACATAATGTTTTCGGGGCCATGTCATTTATGGCTTTGAATGTGGTTATTATTGTTTTGTATATTATTCTGCTTTGTATTGGTAACCAATGAAGGGAAGCTAGTATCGGTGTTATGTGTTGAAGGGAGTTTATTTGTAAAATAACTCTGGCTGTTGCATTTTGAGCAAGTTGGATTCTTCTGATGTTTTGTTTTGAGATGCCCATAAGTATTAAGTTTGCGAAATCGAGGTGGGGAGTTATGGTAGCCTGAGTTATATTAATGAAGTCTTGTGTAAATACAAGGGGGCGTAATTGTTTGAGGATTTTGAGTTTGAAGTAGATTTTCTTAATAGTATTTCTGATGTGGGTTTCCATTGTGAGGTGTTTGTCTAAAATGACACCTAGATATCTTATTTCATTTTTTATTTTAATTTCTTGGTTTTGCAGAGTTATGTGGGTTGGAGGCATATATGATTGGTTTTTTGTTACAATTAATACTTCAGTTTTAGCATGGTTTATGTGGAGGTTTTGGGATTTTAGCCAGATTGTGATTTCATTGTAGCACTCTGATAGTAGTTGGATCGGTAGGTTGGGAATTGTGAAAGGTATGTACATCATAATATCATCCGCATAAAGGTGATATTGTACTCCAAATTTTTTAAAGATGTTGCAGACCGGCTTTATATAAATATTGAAAAGTAAAGCTGAAAGTGCTGAACCTTGTGGTAAACCTATTTCTTGTTTGTATGTGTTAGAAGCTTGATTACCTATTCTTACATTTTGTGTTCTGTTATTTAAATATGAGGTGAACCATTTATGTACGGTGGAGTTTATGCCTATCTGTTTTAGGTTATTGAGCATTATTGAGTGGTGCACGCTATCAAAAGCTGCTGATATGTCAATGAAAAGGAGGATGAACGCCTGATTATGATTGTCAATTCCTTTTAGGAGTGTATCTATTAATACTGTTAGAAGTGTTTCTACACCGTGGCGGGGCCGGAAACCATATTGTTGATCGTCAAGTGGGTAATATAAGTCTATAAATTCCTGTGTCTGTAATTGTACTACTTTTTCAATTATTTTGGCCAGGAATGGTATGCTAGAGATGGGTCTGTATGAAGTTGGAGATGTTTTGTCTAGTTTACAGTTCTTTAGAATTGGGCGAATTTGTGCGTGTTTGAGGGGAGGTGGAAGGTATCCTTGGGTTAGTGATAAGTTTACTATTGGGAGAATAAATGATAGTAGAGTTGGTAGTGTGTTTTTTATCCATGATACTGGGCATGGATCTAAATATGAAGTTGTAGTATTTAGGCCTGTGATGATAGTTTTTAATGATACTTTTGACATGGGGTAAAATTCTGACCATTCATCTATAGATTGATTAGGAATGTTGATATTTTCTGAGGGCATAGTAGGTTTTTTTGATTTGTTTTGATAGTAATTAGCTAAGGTTTGTACTGAGATGTCTGTGATTTCGTTGCTAGAAGTTTGATCGTTATTGGTTAAGTTTCTAACGATAGAGAATAGCTCTCTAGGTCTGTTATATGATTTTGCTAAGGTTGCTGCGTAATAATTTTTTTTCGTGCTGTTTATTGTTTCCTTATATTTTGTTAGATGGGTATTATATATTTCCTTGTGTACAGATAACTTAGATTTCCGCCATTTCGTTTCAAATTTTCTTAATTCTCTTTTCATTTGTCTTAGAGTGTTATTAAACCATGGTGAACTGTTAGTTTTGGTATGTGTGGTCTTTTTATTTGGATGATTATTTTTGGCTGCGATATTGATAGTCTCATTCCAGTTGTTAACAGCATCATCCAAATCATATGTGGATAAGAGGTAGGGGGTTGTTGAATCAAGGAAGTCTGTTTCATTAAATTTTCTGAATTTTGGAGTAGGGCCATTTCTTATGTAGTTTTTGACGCTAAGGATGGGATATGTGAGGTTTATTTTTATAATAAAATGATCGGACCATGGGATCTCTGTACATTCAATAGAGTTTGAGTTAATTAGCTTGAAGAGTATCTCAGGTAGAAGAACCAAGTCTAGTGTTCCTCCTTTGATATGCGTTGCTGTTTGAATTATTTGATAGTACTCTATGTCTGCTATGGTGTCTAGAAATAGTTTAGAGTCTAGTGTTGGAAGTGACGGAAGGTTGAAATCGCCTAGCATAATTATAGGATTTTGTTCTGTGGAAGAGTTGAGGAGTTCAATAAGAGAATCCAGGCCATCTGTTTTTTGATCTGGTGGTCTATAGATTAGGCAGATTTTTATGAGACCGATTTTTATTAATAATGTGTCCATATTATTAGTGATGTTTGATTGGATTAATTTGGCGTTTAAACTCTTTTTTTTTTTTTTTGGCCAATTTTCCCAATGGAGAAAGGTAAATAGTGGTGTACCCCAGGGATCTGTGCTGGGTCCGCTGCTTTTTGACATATTCATAAACGACCTGGAACGTGGAATAACGAGTGAGGTTATCAAACTTGCAGATGACACAAAACTATTTAAAGTTGTTAAAACCCAAGAGGATTGTGGAAAATTGAAAGAGGATCTTGATAAATTGGAAGACTGGGCATCAAAATGGCAGATGAAATTTAATGTGGACAAGTGCAAAGTTATGCACCTAGGGAAGAACAACCCAAACTATGGTTACACGATGCAAGGTTCCACATTAGGAACCACCACCCAGGAAAAAGATTTAGGCGTCGTTGTGGATACCATGTTAAAACCCTCGGCCCAGTGTGCAGTGGTGGCCAAGAGAGCAAATAGAATGCTAGGTATCATAAGGAAAGGAATGGAAAATAAAACAAAAGATATTATAATGCCTCTACATCGTTCCATGGTGAGACCGCACCTTGAATATTGTGTGCAATTCTGGTCGCCGTATCTTAAAAAGGATATAGCGATTTTAGAAAAGGTTCAGAGAAGAGCCACCAAAATGGTAAAGGGGATGGAAGGATACTCCTATGAAGAAAGGCTAAAAAGGTTAGGGCTCTTTAACCTGGAAAAGAGACGGCTGAAGAGAGATATGATAGAAGTCTATAAATTAATAAACGGAGTGGAACGGGTAAACGTAGATCGATTGTTTACATTATCAGAATATAGAAAGACTAGGGGACATGCAATGAAGCTACAGGGTAAACTATTTAAGACTAATAAAAGAAAATATTTTTTCACTCAACGTGTAATCAAACTCTGGAATTTGTTACCGGAGGATGTAGTAAAGGCTGTTAGTGTAGCTGGGTTTAAAAAAGGTTTGGACAAGTTCCTGGAGGAAAGGTCCATAAACCATTATTAAGAAGGGACCCAGGATATCAATGCTTGACCCAGTACAAGCATTGTGGAACCTGTGTCTTTTGGGGAAACTGCTAGGTACATATGACCTAGATTTGCCACTGTTGGAAACAGGATAGTGGGCTTGATTGACCTTGGTCTGACCCAGTATGGGATATCTTATGTTATGTTCTTATCATATGAGTCCAGTAACATCATGGATGACTGGTCTCTTATCCTGGGAACATCAAAAAGATACATAGCTCACAAGCTGCAAGATGTCATTTGAAAAGGATCACTGAGTTCATTCGCTCATCGCCATTACTAACCTTGTGAGGGTAATTTTCTAACTGCTTGTATGTCTGCAAAATTTGAGGATAATTTTCACTCACAGACTTTGCATCAGTTTTCAAAGAGAGAGAGCATGTGTACTTTGACTTTGAAAACTGCTTAAGGAAAAAGCACACGCACACATACCTGCATCTCCTTGAGTGTGGAGCGGAGTGGCCACCTAATGGTTAGAGCACTGGGTTGAGAACCAGGGAAGTCAGGTGATCTTGGACAAGTCACTTAACCCTGTATTGCCTCATGTACAAATTTAGATTGTAAGCCTTCTGGGTACAGTAAAATACGTACTGAACCTGAATATAACTTGCCTTGCCTTGATACTTTTGTGAGTAAAATCATGTAAAACGTCTAACATACATGCATATCTGCAAAATCAAAAATATTACGTGAACCTAGCCACAACCCCACCGTTGGTCCTACCTCCCCCTACTGCAAATATAAATTATATGCACAATGTTACTACATGTGCAATTGAGTCTACACAGATGGCCGAGCTTCCAAACCCCCTTTTCTATGGGTAAAGAAATGTTTTACCAACAGAATCTTTGGAAATTGTCTAGAAAGTCATGCTATTGTCCACTAACATCTTGGCCTACTTTCTTTACTCTTGTGGTATCTCTTCATCTTCTGCGGTGTTGTCCTCTGTTCCTATGCCTGCAAGCATAGGAGAATAATTATCTTGCGAGAAATCATCCTGGCAAATGGCTCTACATAGGCATGAGCCAAATTATAAGGATAAATGAGGCAGCATACAAGCAGTGCATTTTTCCTAGCAAAAAAAAACATGCCAGTACTCATATGCATGGTCCTTTCATTAATATCTAAGAACCATGGGGCAAATTTTAGCAGGCAATGAAAAGGTGCTAATCCACATAAAAAATATACTGCTAGAGAATGTATTATACTAATGTGCAAAATAAATACAATAAAATCATGAGGGGAGTGGAATGGGTAAGAGCAATCAACTGGTTCCCTTTCAAAAAAATACAAAGACACTAGGGGACATACTATGATGTTACTGAATAGTACCTTTAAAACAAATCAAAGAAAGCATTTTTTCACTCCGTGCATAATTAAGCTCTGGAATTTGTTGCCAGAAGATTGCGTAAAAGCAGTTAGTATAGCCTGGATCCAAAAAACGTTTTGACAAGTTCAGGAAGGAAAAGTCCATAAACCATTGTGAAGGTAGACTTGGGGAAATCCACTGCATATCTGTGGGGGTAAGTAGAATCTATTTACTTTTTAAGGATCCTGCCAGGAACTTGCAACCCAGACTGGCCATTGCTGGAAACATGATTCCTGGCTGGATGGCTTTTGGCCTGTCCCATTCTGGCAGTTCTTATGTTATAAATCTAAATAAATAGGCTCAGGTGACCAACCGGAACAAACAACAAATATTTGATTTTTCAGATCGTTTGGTGATTTTTGGTTCTATGTCCGTCATTTATTCCGGTTGGTCATCTGAGCCTATTTGTTGAAGTATTTGTAGGGGCAGGGTGTTTCAGATGGAAGGGGGTTTGATGGGAAACATGGTTTCAGCAGCTCCCTAGAGAAGGACTCTAGCTGCCATCAGGACTACTGATGTACCAGGCATGGCTAGAGTTTGGCTTGCTTGACAACAAGTTCAAATTGTTCATATCTTCTTCTCATACTATAGGCAGGACTTTCAACTATTCTAGTTTGCTCCAGAATACACAGGAATAAAGTATATATCACCTCACCAGGTAAAACCAGCTTCAGGACTGCCATCTCCACCCTCCTACTAGTAACCCATTCAGAGGACAGACTTATTTAACAAATACAAAGGAAGAAAAAGGAGAACGGAAGAAATAATATTAACATATTTGTTTTTAAAATACAGTATAAAATATATATTTTTTTAAGTTAATGGTATTTCAGAGAGTGGCTTCATTACCAGAGGATGTAGTAAAAGCTGTTAGTGTAGCTGGTTTAAGAGAGGTTTGGACAAGTTCCTGGAGGAAAAGTCCACAAATGATTATTGAAGAGGAGCAAGGAAATCCACTGCTTAACCGTGGGATAAGCAGCATTGAATCTTTCTATCTTTTTGGGAACCTGGGAACTTGTGACCTGGATTGGCCACTGTTGGAAACAGGATACTGGGCCCTTGGTCTGACCCAGCACGGCATCTCTTATGTACTCATGTTCCACAGAAGCCACCTCTTTTCTTTGGAGGAGGCAGGCACACCTGAGCTGATGTGCATTGTTATGACTGTCATCAAATATATTCCTGTGAAAATGTTCTGCTTTATTTTAAGAGACCTCTACTGGTAAACAAAATTGTTAACAAATTCTAGGTAGAATAGTCCCTTTAATACTTACAATCCCACCTAGCCAACACCTATTGTGTTCCATCAAATCAAATAGATCCTGGCACAATTTAGAAAAAAATGTCTGAGTGGAGTAACCTAGTGGTTAGAGCACTGACTTTGTAACCACAAGAGCAGGGTTTGATTCTCACTGGCACTCCTTGTGGACTTGGGCAAGTCACTTAACTCTCCATTGCCCCAGAAGAAAGGCCTGGCAATCTACTTCCAGTCACACTGCCAAGAAAACCCAGGAGCTGCTGGGTCACCAGGAGTCAGCATTGACTTGGAGGCACACATTGCATTTGCATTGCAATTTGCTACAAAAAGGGATTCTTTATTAATCATATCATCTCTATCGCTGAATATGGTAGAAGAATGCCCACAACAAATGACAGATTTTGAGAGTTCAAATATTTCTTGCTGCCTTTCCTTCTCAAGACTGAAAAGGTGCACTCCATGAAGTACACAGGGAACTTTCAAAACACTTTCTGTGGGAAAAGCATTGCTTCATGTGCAGGAGTTGGCTTTTCTAAAATTGCATAGCCAATATGTAGGTCACCTTATGCATGGACAACCCACAAGCATGTAAGTTTGGCTGGCCCTGAGCAGAGGCCTGCCTGAAGAGAGGAGGAGGAGGGTCAGCCTTTACACACATACTGTTGACAATATGCACATATGAATGTAAAGTAAACCCAAAAGTCTGTGTGTGCCACAAAGCAGACATAAACGTATGCATTAAATCTCTCTGGGAAAATTTTGATAGCAGAAATATGGCCACATTTTAATGTGGGTGCACAGTTAATAAATGGCCTTCAAAATTTTGAAAGGTCTTTTTTAGATTGTATGTGTGTCTGTGAGCCTTCCCTTTCCACTCAACCTCAATCCTCAGTTCTTTCTTCATTCCTCTTTCCTTCAGTGCCCCCCCCCACCCGCCCCTTGCCAAGCTTCAATGATCTCTCTGTTTCCTACTACTACTACTACCACTGAGGATTTGTATAGCGCTACAAGACATACACAGCGCTGCACAGAGATGTAAGAGACAGCCCATGCTCATCCCAGCTTACACTCTGGTCAAGACAGACAACACAGTTGCTGTAGACAGGGATATATCTAGGGGGAATGGTAAGGAAACACACAGGAAATCGGGTAAGTCAAGATCCAAAAAAAAAGCAGCGAAGAGGTGAGTTTTCAGCTTGGATTAGAAACAGGCCAGAGAAGGCGCCTGATATACAAACTCAGGTAGTTTGTTTCAGTTATAAGGAGTAGTAAGGTGAAAAGAGCAAAGCCTGGAGCTAGCAATAGAAGAGAAGGGCACAGATAGAAGCAATTTGTCAGAGGAGCGGAGTTTCCGGGGATGGGTGTAGGGAGGTATAAGAGAGGAAAGATAGTGAATGCACTTATAGGTCAGCAGGAGAAGTTTGAACTGGATGCAGAAACGGATAGGGAGCCAATGAAGTGACTTGAGAAGAGGGGTAATATGAGCATGACGAGGCTGGTGAAAGATTAGTCGCACAGCAGAGTGTTGAACAGACTGAAGGGGAAAGAGATGATTCAGTGGGAGACCAGAAAGGAGTAGGTTACAATAGTCAAGACGGAAGGTGATTAAGGAGTGGATAAGTGCCTTAGTAATGTGTTCAGCAAGGAATGGGCAGATTTTGTTGATCTTATAGAGAAAGAAACAGCAGGTCTTAGCTATCAGATGGATGTGTGTGGAGAAGGAGAGAGAGGAGTCAAAAACGACTACCAAGGTTGTGAGCCAAGGAAACAGGGAGGAGTAGAGAATTATCCACAGAGACTGAAAATTAAGGAGAGGAGGTTTTTTGTGGAAAAATAAATAGCTCAGTTTTGGCCACGTTGAATTTCAAACAGCGGTGAGACATCCAAGTAGCAATTTCAGAAAGGCAGATAGAGATCCGGACCTGGATTGCCCGAGAGATTTCAGATGTAGCGAGGTAGATCTGGGAGTCATCAGCATTTTGGTACTGAAAGCCATGGGAAGAGATGAGTGCACCAAGGGACTTGGTATAGAAAGAAAAAAGGAGTGGATCCAAGACAGATCCTTAGGTTACACCAACTGAGAGCGGGATAGCAGTAGAGGAGGATCCACCAGAACAAACACTGAAAGAGCGATGGGAGAGATAAGAGAACTAGGATAGTACAGAGCCCTTAAAACCAAGCGAGGACAGGGTATCAAGGAGAAGGCTGTGGTCAGAGTGTCACAAGCAGCAGAGAGGTCAAGAAGGATAAGGACAGAGTAAAGGCCCTTGGATTTTGCCAGGAACAAGTCACTGAAGACTTTGGCAAGAGCTGTTTCAGTAGAATGCAAAAGATGAAAGCCAGAGGGGGCTATTCGTGCTGGCTGCAAGCCCTGACTAACTTACCCACACAACCGGCGGGGAATATAGTCGTAGGCAGGGAAGAGGCGGCCCGGGGGCGGAGATTGGGTAGGCAGTCGCCAGCCCTGGACTTACAGGGCCGATTCTAATGTCGGACCTGTACATCCAGGGCCAGCGAAATGGTTGGGGAATTTATTTTGGCAGACCTGGGGTGCAAAAGGGGCTGTGGGGGGCAAAGTTAATACCCCGCAGCCTGACCCTAGCCTTAGGAGGCCGGATCGGGGGTCAGATTGCGGGGAATTAACTTTTTTAGCAGTGGCCGGCATCACGACTTTTAAATGGAGCCACTGTGCCACGGCAACAGGACACCATGGCTCCACTTAAAAGCCCTTGCTGAATTAGCCGGTCTATGGCTGTACGTCCAGGCCAGGACTAAATCGCAGTCCCAGTCTGCATGTACAGGCTTGTTTGCAATTCTGATCCCGTGGGACTAGACATGCCCCGCGGGATCAGAATCGCGATCTCCTTTGTATATCTGGCTCAGCCTGGACGTACAAAGTAGATGGACGTCGGGATCAGAATCTGGCCCAGATTGCAAAGGATCTAGGAGGATTTGAGAGGAGAGAAAGTCAAGGCATCGGTGGTGAACCACACATTCAAGTAGTTTAGAAACGAAGGGGAGGGGGGAGATAGGTCGATAGGACAGGTAGGATCAAGTGAGGGTTTCTTGAGGAGAGGTGTAACAACTGCTCATCTGTCCCATACGCATTGGAAGATCCAACCCTTTAAACTACCTAAACATGACAGTATCCCACCCATTCATCCCCCTGTAGTCACCTCACCCTCTGTACAAATCAAAGCAGATAAAACAACCACAGTCAGATAAAATCACAGTTAATTTAAAAAAAGGTCTGATAACATCCCACATTTTGCTGACATGTATTTAAAGATGACCTGCATGGTAAGGGGCTCAGCATTTTCTACTAATGCGGGGAGACTTTAGTACAATATTGATTTCCAGTTAAAACTGATGGTCTCTAAAACTATGTAAACAAGTAAAAAGGTTTCTTAGATCTGGCGGTGGTGGATACTTGGCCATCTATATACATCCCGTAGATAAGGATCAAACGTTTTCACCTATTGCTGAAATTTTTGGTCATAGAGGGATTAATTGTTTATAGATACTGGCTATAAAGGAAACTTGTCCAGGCTAAAATAGGACATATGACTTAGACAGGGTATCTTCTAGTGTGGATAGATCTAGAGAGAATAGGTAGGCAATAGACTTGAAACATTTGGAAACAAAACACAAATCTTCTGAGAACTGTAAAAGTTAAGTAAGAAATTCAAAATGCCATCAAAGAATATTTCAGGATAACTGATGGGAAGGTAAATCAATTCTCTTAATGGGTTGGGTTTACATTATTTCTGAGAGGACAGCTAATTAAAAAAGAATGTCATAGATAAAGAGAAAAAGGAAATGCGAGATCTTTGGCTAGACTTTTAAAACGTCAAAAATTTGCATAAGATCACTTGCGATAAGATTTTTAAAAATCTGATTGCTTGGTAGAGAAGGCTGCAAGCAGTTATGGCAGATGAAATTGACTTGCTTTCGGGAGTGTGAAGCAAGTATATTATGAAAAAGAAAATAAAGCTAGCCACTTACTGGCTTTAAATTTTCAAGATTTATTACTAGAATTAAAAGTAGGGAGGGTAAACTACTAAAGGAATTTGAAATAAATGTATCTAAAACCCGGGAGTTGCTGGGTCACCAGGAGTCAGCCTTGACTCAAAGGCACACATTGCATTGCAATTTCTCAGCAAGTTGTACTGTGTAGTTATTGATTGTAATTTTATATTGCTGATATTTGTATTTGTTTTTTCAATATGCCTTAAACTCCTTTCACGGGTATAAATGAAATACAAATGTCTTTAAATTAAATTGCATTTTGCCCTTCACCTGCCTTGGGGGCCCCAAGCCAGTCAGGTTTTCAGGATATATACAATGAATATGTATGCAAGAAATACATATGCGATGGAGATGGTGCATGCAAGAAATACATATGCGATGGAGGTGGTGCATGCAAATCTATGCCATAGATATTGATTTCAGATATCCTGAAAACCTGACTGGCTGGGGATCCTCCAGGAGAAGTGTGGTTGATATATGTGATATTTATTGTAACACTAGAAATTTATTATTGATGTGGGGTTTTTTTACATGTCCATTTCCTCCTGCTTCTTTATACTTTTCAGCTCAGTCAGAACAAGGTCTTGGATCTGGCACCTTAACTTTTAATCTCAATGACCAAGGGATTTCTCCTCCAATGTAAATCCCCAGTCCCCCAACATACCCAGTTTGGTCACTGAAATGATGCTTCTCAATGGAGGCCTCAAAGTCTGTCACTACATTTCATCCTTAATGCTGCCATCCCCCGTGGGCTGTGGACACTACATTCCACAGTATCCCCTGCCTCCGCCAACCAGGGAATCAGCCAGGGACCTTCTGTATGGCAGAGGATCCCCGGCTGAGCTACTGGTTCAGCCGTACCACAGCTTTTAATGTAATAACTTTTCAGCTGGTCCAACAATACTGGCACAGGCTTATAGTACTGTGAATCCAACTAAATGTAAAATAAAATAATAATGTTATTGTTGAGGTGCTCCTTTAATTCCTCATCATCTTATATTGCATTCCACACCTTTGTAGGAAAACATCATCAAGGATGATGCAGGTGAGCAAGAAGAATGCTAGCAGGACATAGTTTTTCAACCGGGACGCAGCCCTGCAATAAGACTGAGAACTCCTTCATAAATTAATAGCTACGGCACCCTGTTTCTTGAAAACGACACTGTCCAGCTGAGCTGGAAACTAAAATGGAGGCATTCGTTCAGGAATCCTCTGGCATCAGACAAGTCCACATTCTCTTCGCTAGCTCAGCAGAGATTCACAGTTCGGGAATGGGTTAGGCAGGGAGGCAGAAATCTGAAAAGAAAATAGTGAAGAAATATATAAACACTGTCTCACTTTGCAGAATCCAGGCCACAGGGCTTGATCAGAGTGAGTGCACCACTGACGTTCCACCCAAGCCAGACACCAACACATGTATGTGCCTTCCCACTGCTCTCTACTAATCTATTTTCTTTATAATTTTATATTTTGATTAACCTAAGTACAGCTCAAAGGCTCCCTGAAGACCTCTTTCCCTATGCATAAAAAAAAATACTTGCTCACTTTAATTAAACAAACAGGAAGAATATTTTTTAAAGAAACGAATTTGAGCAGAAAAAACTGTAATGCATAAGGTAATCCATGGAGATTTCCTTAAGACTCATTATGCACACAAATAACGTATAAATAATACTGTAACTCTGGATTTTGCTCTGATGAATAAATAACTGATGGATTACAGAGGGTGAGGTTAAGCTACGCAACTTTCCAACTAAGTGACTGGGTAATACAGTAACACAACAAATGACAGCAGATAAAGACTAACATGGCCATTCAGTAGACCAGCAGTGGTTTCTTCACGCTGGGTAGGTGTGCAAGGTGTGCATTTCCCATAGGCAACCCAGCACTCACTTCTCTTCCCGTTTATGCAAAACCAGAAGTCAGATTCAGAGGAGGGAAGAAGTAGTAGATTTTACAAGACAGAAACCGCAGCGGATCACCGGAGATGGTGGCTAAGTGCAATGTCATGGTTTTGGGGCCATTTCTGCCATTTGGGGCCACCTCCAGCCCCGGAGAGAGGTAGCAGTGGCAGCAATGGGCATGGGGGGGGGACGACAGTGAGGATGGACCGCCTGCCAAGGGTGTCTCCAGTACTTGCATCGGCCCTGGGTGGGAGCTATGAAAACAGAGAGAGAGACAGAGTGGGCGATAGTGAGGAAAGCTGTGCAAGAGAGAGAGAGAGAGAGAGACTGGGTGAAGGCAGGGTGCCAGGGCTATGAAAGGTTTTTTTGGTTTGATGTATCACCAGGCCATCGTAATATATGAAGCAAAAAAGGAAGTTGCCTCAGGTACAGCTATGAGAAGTCACCAATCTGCTGCTGTTCTTACTGGGTTTGGTGGGAGGGGAAGAAGGGTTGCTGTCTTCTGTTTGCACTGTGTAATGCCACATTAAGGGCCTGATTTATTAAGCTTTCTTTTCCTATAGAAAGTGGTAAAATAATAAATCGAGGCCTTAAAAAAGGAGCTGTGATACTCCTTATTTGGGGGGGGGGGGGGGGAGGCACTGTGACCAATATCTCAGTGGCTGGCTTCTAAATTATTAAACTGGCTCCTAGATTCCATGAAGTTTTGTCAAGGCCTGTGGTGAATCCTGTGGAGCTCTGAGAGGAGTGCATACTATCTTCAGCTAGTAATTCATCCTGCCAGAATGTGTATATGAGTGCTATTACCTCTTATTTAAGACAATGAAGATTTCATTCAATGTGAACTGCCTGTGGATTGGATTTTGTCACAATTTTGTTCCCATAAATAAATGCACCTTGTGGAACAACCACTTAATTAGCAGTCTGATCTTTCTGTGTAAAGAGACATTTTCAAGACAGGGACAGATTAATAGCCATTCTGAGCCTCACAGTGGAGCTTTGCCAATGGGTTCTTTACCATCATCATGGTTATTACAGCACCTCATAACTCAGAATGATTGTGGTTCTTCATCCGTTCGATTGTAGTCATTAAAGAACGTCATAGCTCAGACAGGCATGGGTACCGCCTATTGAACAAATACTTCTGCTCTGTTTTCACTAGAGAAAATCCTGGAGAAGGACCACCTGTGCATGACAAACATACAAATGGTAATGGGGTAGATATCACACTATTCACAAAAGATGATGTGTTAGAACAGCTTGCAAAACTGAAAGTGGACAAGTCTATGGAACCAGATGAGATACATTCCAGGACCCTGAAAGAGCTGAGAGGTTCTTGCAGGACCTTTAAAGGATGTTTTTTAATAGATCCTTGGAGACAGGAGAAGTTCCACAGGACTGGAAAAGGGCTGATGTGGTACCTCTCCACAAAAGTGGTAATAGGGAAGAAGTGACAAACTATAGGCCAGTAAGCCTTACCTCAGTGATGGGAAAAGTAATGGAGGCGCTCCTAAAAGAGCGAATAGTGGACTTCCTCGAAACTAACAGGTTGTATGATCCGAGGCAACATGGTTTTATCAAGGACAATTTTTCCAAACAAATCTGATTGAGTTCTTTGACTGGGTGACCAGAGCACTAAATCAAGGGCATGCAATGGATGTGATCTACCTAGATTTCAGCAAAGCCTTTGATATTGTTCCTCATAGGAGGCTTATCAAAAAACTAAACAGTTTGGGGATGGGTCCCATGATGGTGAATTGAATCAGAAATTGGTTGACTGACAGATGACAGAAGGTGACAGTTGTGCCCCAGGGTTCGGTTCTGCAACTGGTACTGTTCAATATATTAGTGAAGGGCTGAATGGAAAAGTCTGTCTTTTTGTAGATGACACAAAAATTTGCAAGAGAGTGGACTCCCCTGAGGGAGTGGGGAACATGAGGAAAGATCTACAAAAGCTGGAAGAATGGTCTAATGCTTGGCAGTTAAGATTTAAAGTGAAGAAGTGCAGTATAATGCACATGGGAAGCAGAAAACCAAGGGAATTGTATGCGATAGGGGGAGAGAGATTGATGTGCACTGACCAGGAGAAGGACCTCGAGGTGATTGTTTCTGACGATCTCAAGGTGGCGAAACTGTGACAGGGTGGTGGCAAAAGTCAGAAGGATGTTGGGTTGCATACAGAAAGGAATTACCAGCAGAAAGGAAGAAGTACTAATGCCACTATAGAAGTCGCTGGTGAGGCCTCACTTGGAATATTGTGTTCAGTTTTGGAGACCGTATCTCGCAAAGGATATAAAAAGGCTGGAAGGATTTCAGAGGAAGGCGACCAAAATGATTTGGAGCCTGCATCAGAAGACTTATGAGAACAGACTTGAAGACCTAAATATGTTCACTCTGGAGGAGAGGAGGAACAGGGGAGATATGATTCAGACCTTTAAATACTTAAAAGACTACTAATGGACAAACAAACTTCTTCCAAAGATGGGGAAGCTGTAAAACTAGAGGGCATAACATAAAGCTGCAAGGGGGTAAACTGAAAGGAAATACTTTTTCACTGAAAGGGTGGTGGATGCTTGAAATGCCCTCCCGAAGGAAGTGGTGGGGGCAAACACAGTGACAGAATTCAAAATGGCATTGGACAGACACAGTGGATCCCTTTATAGCAACAGGATAAAATCAAAATAAGCATAACTATCTCTTATATCTGAACAAATAAGGGTGACCTACACGGAACGGTGTGTACACCCCTAAACAAAGGCATGGGGAGGGGTGACCTGCACGGAGCGGCAAGTGCACCTACTCTTGCCACCTTCCTGGACAGACTAGATGGATCATACGGGTCTTTATCTATGTTACTATGAACAAGACTTACATGAGCATGAGAGTGAAATGCTTTTTCTTAAGGATGAAAACTAGGTCAGATTACTTTACACCATATGTGCTGTCTGCTATAGGTGCTACACGTCCCTTCTCAAAATGCTTGCAAAGTTTGGATTAAAGGAAGTGATATCACAAGAAACACAAGAGATGTCATGCATTAATTAGCATGTACTATAGTCAGTTTGTTATTTTGTACCATGTGGAACATCAGTATTGCTATTTCCAGAAGATTTCTGAATGAGTCTTTTGCCTACAGCTCTCTCCTTAGCTGCCCCAAATACTTTTCTATCTCTGCTGAAAAATTGTTATAGTAAAAATAATTGCACAGGTTATATGCTAATATGCAAAAGCAATGTGTGCCGTTGAGTCAGTGCTGACTTCTGGCGATCTAGGATCTTCTGAGTTTTGTTGGCAAGGTATGACTGAAGGCCTTTCTTCTGGAGGCACCAGAGGGTAAAATTGACTTGCCTAAGGCCACAAGGAGTGCCAGTGGGAATTAAATGTTGGTCTCTTGGTCTCCAGGACGCTGCTCTGTTGCAAAGAAACATTATTCCAAAATGGTTTTCAGAAAAGTATGCTCTCTCTCTATATATATGAATAGCACTTTTACTATGCCAAACAGGGAAAATGACTATTTAGTAATGCTAATTAGTTTGGCTCCATTGAAGAAATTTCAGCAGGTCAGACTGCAGAACCTGGGAAGATTTCACTGTGAAAATAGGATTAACAGCCCTACTGTTATGAATACACAGCACTTCGGCCTTAAAGTCTCTTAACAAAAGACAGCAGTGTCTAAGCATACTCCCCTCCCCCTCCCCCCACCTCCAACTCATCAGGACTGGCACCTCCCTTCTAATCTATCAGGTCTTCTTGTACTACCCAATATTCCTTGGGCATCTCCCATGCAAGCCCTTTTCTGGCCCAGTGTTGCTAACCTTTTGAGATCTTACAGGGTGACAGTCCAAGATGGCATGGCAGCTACAGGCATGAAATGTATTTTTAGGATATACGCAGGAGTTTGAGGTTTACCACACAAAACTGCACCCTCCTAGTGTCCTATATGTGGTAATGCTTTAGAAACCTGTCTCCACATCAAACAGAAATGCTGGAACAGGAAACACAGGACACTTGTTTCAAATGCCAACCTGTACATATACAAGTAACTCGCAGAACTTTAAAAACCTCTCATCTTAAATCAAAGGATTCTGCTGAAAATATATAAATAAAACTCAAGTAAACAGAAATTTGGCTGATCCTAGTTAAAAACAGAGTACAATAACTGGCCCAGTGGTTCAATGGGAGCATGCAGCAAGTAATCTGGGCTCCATTCCTAGGTCAGATCGCCTGCTCTTTCATTTGGCTGGGACTGCAGATGTATTCATACCCCCTGAGAAGGGAGAGGAGGGAAAGGGCTCCTGCAGTTCCAATTGGTAGGCAACAGCAATAACTAGTGACTGAATTTAGGATGCATGAAAGCATACTTGCCATTATCAATCATTTGTATTACGCATATCAGATATATACAGCACCATACAGAGACACACAGAGCTTACAATCTATTTAAGACAGATATTAAAAAAAAACAGACAAAAACTGAGGCTTTAATCTAGCTGGGAGGGAGGGGGAAGCTATTTTAGGCAAATTATAGGTGGCAATGATCCTCTGTAAAGTCCCATGCTTTCTTGAACTCAGATATTGTTCTCGTCTTCCCACCTCCACTGGGAGGCTATTCCACCCTTTCTGTAAAGAAATATTTCCTTAAATTACTCCCGTATCTGTCCCCTTTCACCTTCATCCTATGACCCCTCATTTCAGGTCTTCTAAACCACAGAGATACTTAAATGTCTCTATCGTATCTCCCTTCTCCTGCCTGTCCTCCGCAGCATACATTTTGAGATCTTTGGGCCCGATAGTCAGAGCTGCTACCTGCGTTAATTGCAGTGAATGGGATATGCGTGGCTGCCGGCTCTGAGCGCCCCAGTGCTAACAGCTTAGCATCAGGGCCTGACGGAGGTGCGGCGAAACGCAAACCGGTCAGTGGCGATATTGAACTGCTGCCCAGTTGTGAAATGCGGAGAAAGTCAGGCGCAGGAAACCCTGGTCTAACTTCCATCGCATACTGCTAACTGGACAGCGGCTTAATATCGCCACTGACCAGTTTGCGATAGCAACTAACCTGGATATTCAATGCTGGGGCCAGATATGACCCCAGCATTGACTATCTGAGTTACTGTTCGGCAACAGTGGCTAGCCACATTCGTAGCACTAGCCGTCAGCGCTGAATATCCAGCCCTTTACGTCTAGCCCTTTATGCTTTATGATGAAGACCACTGACCATTTTAGAGCAGCCCTCTGGACTAACTACAAAGTGTGCTCTCCAGAAATGTATATAGTACTCCAAACGAGGTCTCACCAGAGACTTTTATAAAGACACTATTACCTGCTTGTTCTTGTCTGCCATTGCTCACCCTATGCAACCAAGCATCCTGGCTTTTTTTATCATCTTTCTACCTGTTTGGCCACTTTAGGATCATCTGATATGATCACCCCCAGATCCCACCTTCTTTCATGCACTGAAGTACTTCACTCCCTATACTGTACTACTTCCTTGGATTTTTACAGCTAAATTGCATGACCCTGTATTTCTTTTGGCATTAAATCTAAGCTGACAAATTCTTCATCATTTTTCAGGCTCTGCCTTGATACCTCCTCATGCTATCCATACCTTCTGAGGTGCCTAACCTGTTGCCAATTTTTGTACCACTTGCACACAGGGCCAGGCTGAGAACTGATTTAAGGTGTTGGCACCCTAGGCAAATCTTAAGTCTTATGCCCCCCTGGCTGTCAGAATCTATTGCCTAGCTTTGAACGCCCTGCTCTTTGCTCCCCCCCCCCCTCCCCTCCGAACCTGCTGCCTAGTTCACCTGATGGTTGGGCTAGTCCTGTCTGCACAGACTCAAACCTTTCACAACAGAGCTTCCTCAAATTCACTTACAAAAATATTTAAAAGAATAGGACCAAGGACTGATCCCTGCAGGACATCAGTGGTAATGCTCCTCTCTTTAGGATGAACTCCATTTACTACGCCTCCTATTTAACCAGTTTCTTACCCAATCAGTCAACTTCAGTCGATTAAAGCTATAAGGAATCAGGCCTCCTAATGAGATCATATAAGAAAACGCCATTGGGGTGGGCTGGTGTGATTCAACATCCTAAAAAGAAGGTCCACAAGAAGCTCTGCTGTAAAACCCCTAACCAGGGCTACTGCTTCACTGATTGAGCTACGTGAGTTGGGAAGAGATATAAAATATAAAATTATATAAAACAAAATTATGTTCTCTGTAAACCACCTTGAGTATCCGAAAGGCGGTATATAAAAAAATGTTAAATAAATAAATAAACAAAATGGGGGAAAACAGCCCTGGGTAGCTATGAATGAAAGCTCATAGGCAGTGATATTCAAAAAGGTTTATCTAATTCGCAGGACCTGCTAAATGGATACAACTTACTGAACCCAATATTCATTGGTACTGTCCGGACAGTGCTGATGAATATTTCTTCTGTCACGGCACTATCCAGATAGTGTTAGGGTGATTCATGGGTGAGCTGTGGATGGTCCAATATCTTATCCGTTTAGTGGTGATTTTCAGTCCGCTAACCACATAAAAAACTTATACAGAGTTATGCCAAAAAAAAAAAGCAAGCCTAACTTTAGGCAGTTTGGATATCCGGATAGCTGCAACCCAGGCACTTCTGCTGAATATCCAGTTTCATTTTGTCCACGGTGGCCAGTGTTGGAATAACACCGACTGCTACATGCTGAATACCGGGCGGATAGTGATGCCAATGAGCTGAAAGCCCACAAGAGCTCGAGAAAACTGGCAGGCCAATGCCCCCCCCCCCAAGAAAGAAAACAAAGTACCATCAGTAAGAGGAGCGACTAGATTAAGAAACGTATTTAAGAATTATAAGTAAATGACTGATGTGTTCTCTAGACAGAGCTGAGAGTTAAACATACCAACCAAATGTCCACTGAGGAGGATAATTTTATAACAGGGGACATCGGCTGTTAAGGCACTTAAGTACATAAGTTGTTCCTAAATTAAAAAGGGAACATATGCACCAATGTACTTTTATAAAGCAGCCTCCCTAGAAGCTCCCACATGAAATTATCCCTGCTCCAAGGCAGGAGTAGCTGTTGCATGAATGTACCAGGAAGAATTGGTACAATATTCAAGTGCTTCATAAATTACGTGCCGAAATGCCAGTCCTGCCCCTGGGAATGCCAACAGGCAGAGCACGTAAGTGCTGATTATATTTTTTGAGTGCCTACTTTTATGCATGCTCACCCCAGAGAAGTTTTATAAGTGCTCAAGATGCTTCTAAAATGACCCTTTATGAAGGTGCATTTATAAAGTTGTGTCTAGTTAACGTGCATTTTCACACGCCTATTTTATAAAGTCAAGTGGGCGCCTACTTGATTTTGTAAAATATCAGCATAAGCAGGAATGAGCACACACACACGATGGTGCTAGTGCAGAGACCAGTTTGAAGGCTGGTGAAAACGTTAGCTTGTACTTTCCGCACATATGCATATAAATTATGTAATTTTATAATCTATATGTGTATGTGTGGATTCCACTTACACTCTGACCCTCTGCACGCCTACAGTGAAAGCATGCTCCATAAAACTACGGCTCGTTTACATACACTAGTCAGTATTTTATAAGAAGTCATTTGTGCATGTAAGTGGTCACGCACATAAATGACTAAAATATCGGCATGTAAAACCATGTAGCTCCTTATAAAATGATCCCCTGTATATGCAGTAGAGCGGGCTTCCACCATTTTTTAACTCTGACATGTTATCTTCAACAATGAAATCACAAGTATAAATGTTGCAAATAATTCACTCTTAACAAGCTGACAGGTACCAGATAAAATGGTGTGTGGTGGCATGACTACTTCTTAAATAAATTCTTTGGTTTTTAACCCCACAATCCTTTCCTGCTCTTTATCTCTGCAGCTCAATTGGAACCACGCTAGGACCTGGTGCCATGAGCCATCATTTGCATTTGTCAGAGAACTGGGGGGGGGGGGGGGAGGCATTTTCAGCAGCAGCTTTGTTTGTACAGTGCTGCAATTGCCTTGTAGCGCTATATAAATGATAGATAGAGGAGTAGTAGTAGTAGTAGCAGCGGTGGTGGTGACCAGCACACTTAAAGCAGCTCACCATCACCACCTTAATTTAAACCCAGATATTCGATGCTAGGACCATATCTGGCCACCGGCACTGAATATCGGGGTTGCTCAGATGGTGTTTAGCTATCCGGTCAGCGGCGATATTCAGCCTCTAGGCACAGAGCTAAACCGGCTAAAGTTAGGCCTGCTTTTATTTTTTCCTAACTTTAGCCAGTTTATCAGCCAGCAACTGATTATTGCCGCAGCCTGTTTAATTCTGGTGCCGTCCCCGCACCTCCACTGGAATGCCCTGACACTGGATGCTTTGCGTCAGAATGTTCAAGGGAAATTCAGCAGCACTAAACAGTTTACTGATGCTGAATATCCTGCTGGCCGCGGTTTAACTGGTTAGCAGGTCTGCGGGCCATGTAGCCTGGTTACTTGGGAACCCTTCCACGATCTCTGCAGTGGTCCCAGACCTGGTGAGCTTAAGTCCTGACCTGGGAATCGAAGTTGGTACCATCTGAGCCAGCAGGCCATCTTTTCCTTCAGTATACTCTAACAGAATAGGATTTGCAGCTAAAGCCAGAAAATGCCAAAATGAACATGAATCTTACCCCAGCCAAAAGACTGAAAGCTATTTGTTTAAACCTGGACCTGTTCCTTCTTTTTATAATAAGGCCTTATCTAGTATTAGACTTCTAACAGATAAGTTTACTATCCTGCGTTATTTAAGTTTCCCAATAGAACAATGTTGCTATCCAAAGCGAGCTGAGGCCTAGACAATACTTTATTATACCAGAAAAGCTGAGGCTTTTTAATAGCTGCTACGTTATCTCAAGAACATTTCTCAGTGGTTGTGAACCTCTAACAGGGCTTTATTGTATGACAGAGGTTGCAGTTTGTGCAAAAGGAACAATGAGGAACTGCTAAAGTGGAAAAACACCAAACCGACTTATAAATTAAAAAAAAAAAAAAATCAGCATTTGTTTGTCTGAACAGTGCAGACAATCTTCATAGATATCACATCGGTCAAACTGAAATCTGAGAATTCAGATTATGCTATGCGATCGGGAGCATTTGCTTTCATCTGAAGCATGGCAGGGATGAGGTAGGTTCAGAACAAGTATGACACAGTGATCATTTGAAAAGAAAAAACAGGAATGGACAGCAGAACCTATTTAAAACAAATTAAATAATTTAGTTCATGCATGTGAGTGCACAGATAGTGAGTTATATATATGCTCACACTCTAAGCAACAAAGAACAAAATGAAATGGGATTCTCCATGACACAGCACTGCGTTTCGGGCCTATCACAAATTCCAAAGACCCTGCATCAGGCAAAAAGTCCCCATTTTATTTTTCTACAAACTATGAATGTCGTTGGTTTCGTAATTCATCAAGTTGCAGATAAATGTCTGTTTCTTCTTGTTTTGCTACCAAAGTGTTTGGTGTTGGTTGTTTTACTGCAAAATTTATGATTAAAATGGACAGTCTGGATAGGGGTTAAGTCCTCACACAGACACTTGTCTGACAAAAAATATTTCTTTTTATGGTAGGGACCTGACACAAAAACAATATTAAAGCAGCTGGAATGCAGGAGATGTGAGAAAAAAGAAGTGCTGTGGATCATTTTGTAAAAGGAAGATGGCACCACAATCTGGCATAGTTTACAGACCTCCAATTCGAACAGAAGAAATGGACAGACTTGATAATAATATTGCAAAAGTGGTAATGAAGGGAGATGTGACTTTAGTCTATAAATTTGGAAAGAAGTAGAAAGAATGTGGATGCCTTACAGGAGGCTTTGCTCAGACAACTGATGATAGAACCAACCAGGGAAGGGTCTACACCAATGGAGATAGTGTGTCTAATATCCAGGTGGGCGCCCACTTGAGCAGCAGTGATCACCACATGGTATGGTCTGAGGTAAAAGCCAAGGCAGAGTCCAATCACAGCAAATGCAACATCCTAGATGTCAAAAATGCTGACTTCAGTAAAATGAGAAAGCAACTGAGCTGGCAGGGTGGGAGGAGATATGGGAAGTGGAAAGGCAGAGCACTAAATTGAAAGAGGCTAAAAAAAGGACAACAGATTCACTGTAAATATACCTCTGAGGCAGGCGTGTACTGCTAAAACATGGCCATGTTGGGGGTGTTATAATAAACACAACTTTTTTGTGCCTATTGAAATCCTGGCTTACCCCCCTTTGTGTTGGTTTGTGCTTTTTGCTAAGTGTGTGGGGATCTCTTCTCTTCTTATGTGTTCCTCTATTTTTTAATAGTGCACACTATTTTGTTTGTATGGGCGTTTAGTAAGAGTGACTGTATGGCATTCGATTAGTTTTATGGATCATATCAATCATATTGTATTAAATGTGAATTATTTGGTCTATAAGAGTTCCTTGTTAAGATGTGTCTTGGAGTGCTAAAGGGGGAGATGCTATATCAAGGTAGCAAATTTAAAAAAGAAACGATACTCTGATAAATAACAAGAATAGTACTACAACCAAACCACTAAACAGTAGAGGAGCAGCCTAATGGTTAGAGCGGTGGCTTGGGAACCAAGAGACCAGAGTTCAGTTCCCACTGGCACTCATTGTGACCTTGGGCAAGTCACTTAACCATCCATTGCCTCTGAAAAATCAAGTTATCAGTGTCCCTGTTTAATGCATATTACCAAGTTTAAGTTATAATGTAAACCACTTTGACTGAAATGATAAAGTGGTACAAAAAACCCCTGCTAAATAAATAAATTAAAAATGCTGCAGAGCACACAGAGACCATGCTCCTGATTTAAGCTGCTACCTACCACAGACTCACTTTTTCCTGAGGCCCGCAAGGATCCTCGGGTAGAAAGCAATGCAGTTTCCTCATAGGCTGTTTGAGCCCTATAAGGATCCATAGGTAGAGAGTGGCATGATTCAGCCAGTGGATTGCCAAAACGCAATCATCTTCCTAATCTGCATGGTGTACTTGTATGCTGTTAGGTTGCACATGAATCCATCACAATTGACAATGTTTTGAAAGAAATAAAAAATCAAAAAAGATCAGTGTGAACTTTAATTTTAGAATAACACTACTGTGTCTGAAGTCTCTTATTAAATCAATAATAGCATGCCTTGGGCCCTGAAGTGGAGAATTCCTTCCACCCATCAAAGAATCTATGCCACAGTTTGCATACACTCAACAGGACTTAGCCCTGGAACGGAGTGAGGCTCTTGGGACCCAAAAAAGAGGCTACATTAACACTATAACAAGCATAAAACATAGCAAATAACAGAGGAGAACAGAACTACAAAATGCAATCAAACCAATACAGTCTTACTGAAATTCATCAAATGATCTAAACCAGTTAATCCCAAATTCGGTCTAGCTGTTCCTTGCTTAATAATTAACATGAGCATCACAAGAAAACGGAAACAATCAGGGCTCAGTCCTCACCTTAATTCTATTAAACCTTTATCCTAGGCCTTGAGGGAGTTCATTTTGAAGTCAAGAGATTTTATAGAAGAGCATTCGTGTTGTCTATAGACTGATGTAATCTAGCTCAGGGAAGGCACCACCAATAGGCCCACGTTATCCGACTGCAAGTGGTAGGTAGGAGAATATCTTGCAAGTTTCCTCTTCAAATACTTCATACCCACATAATGTAAAGTTTTGAAAGCCAAAAGAAGGACAAAAATAGGGAACTGGTACGACTGGGGCAAAATGAGTGACATGTTTAAAGTTTGAATCAGTCAGCAGTCTTCACTGCTGTACTCTGGTTACACTGGAATTTACTCACAAGCTTTTTTTGGTAACCCTAGATATAGACCATTACTGTAGCTCAGTCAAGGTAATATTTAGCACAGATAATGATTAAAATGAGAATGAGATTAATGAAAGGCGAATGGATTATACTTAACTGACACAGAGTAAGAGCAGTATTTAATCCAAACTTAGACATGTGGTTTGAATGGCAAATTTTAATTGATGATAGTTCCTAAGCTGCAAATCAAATCTTTTTCTGTCTAATGAGATTGATGGACAAATTTATTTCTCTTCATTATTCACAGCATCTCTGCCTTGAGTTCTACTTTATTTGCATGTAATCAGGAAGCCAAGACAAGGCCTCTTCCCATTTTGGGCACAAGAGGACATAAATCATCAGCAAACAACTGATAATGGATTCCAAACTTCTTAAAGAAAAATACCGAATAGTAATGGAGTGTGTGGAAAGGAAACTCAGAGGATCTATAACTACACACACATACTGGGAGTCGAAAGCCTTTTTTGCAAATATAAGCGTATCAGAGGCCTCTTATAGAATTATCCCAAGTGTAAAGGTATGCATGACGGCAAGAACACACATGCTTTTTACACAGCCCAGGTGTAGGTATGTTCAGCGGAGGAGTTTGGGTGGGACATAGGTGGAGTCATGATTTCTGCCTGCATTTTATAAAATACTTGCATACTTTACACGCTAACATTTACATCCATGGCTTCATTTTACCTGCAGTTTCTGTGAGTTTCCTGGCGTAATTTTACAAAGACACACAGGGGTCTGTGTGTCGTCATAAACTAGGCATGAAATAGGAGGCAGCGGTTATAAAATTACCATATCACAATCTGCTGGTTAAGAGAGAGGAAAGCCTTTTAAAAAATATTTCTGCAATACCAATATCAGCTAAACAGTAGGTCAGAATGTAGAGTGTCAAAGGCTATGCTAACTTCCAATTGTAGCAAGTCTAGATCAACATTTTGAAGTTCAACCATAAATCACCAACAGTTTTTCTTTATTATTATGTATCTTTATGATTTTCTGTATTTTCCTTGGTTTGTTGCCTCTTTGTAAGCTGCAAAATTCTATAAATAAATAAATCACCAACAACTAAGTGGTGCTATTTCTGTGCTGTAAAATGTACTGAACTATATTGTGAATCCAACACCTTCTGGTTGTCCTGAGCTGTAGATCCACTGTCCTGCCCACGTATTTACAGTACCTAGAAATGGAAGACTGGAGACAGGGAGGTATCTCAAGAGCACAGGAGTAGCAAGGTTAGGTTTATTTAAATTGGGTGTACATCATCTTTTTCAGCATCTATGTTATAACACCTTCTTACTATGAATAATTAATAATCAACTCTAATAGTTGCAGTAGGATATCATTTACAGATTTAATCACTGCTGTTGGACAGGGATCCTCCCTAGAAGTGGTTGAGTGTACCACATGAAGAATTGCCTCCATGACTTGCATACTCACCTCCTCAAATTTTGACATCTACAGTACATACAATCTCATTTTATCCTTCATGTAGATCTAGTAGTTTCCTCTCTATCATTTTAATATCCTCAATCACCTGTGGTCCATAACTTTGTCATTAGTTATCTTCATAATCTCATCCACAAAAAAAATGCTGTGAAAGAATGGGAGTGTTGACTGTGCCTCTTCTAGTTATAAGAACGTAAGATATGGCATACTGGGTCAGGACCAAGGTTCCATTAAGCCCAGTATCCTGTTTCCAACAGTGGCCAGTCCAGGTCACAAGTACCTGGCAGGTTCCCAAAAAGGTACACAGATTTCACAATGCTTGTCCTGGGGTAAACAGTGGATTTCCCTGGTCCTCCTTGATAATGGTTTATGGACTTTTCCTTCAGGAACTTGTCTGCTACAATAGCAGATTTTACCACATCCTTCGATAACAAATTCCAGTGTTTAAATATGCCTTGAGTGAAAAATATGTTCTCTTATTAGTCTTAAATGGGTTACATTGTAGCTTCATTGCATGTCCCCTAGTCTTCCTACTTTTTGAAGGGGTAAACAACCAATCTACATTTACGTATTCAATTCCATTCATTAATTTATAGACCTCTATCATATCTCCCCCTCAGCCATCTCTTTTCCAAGCTGAAGAGCCCCAACCTTTTAAACCTTTCCTCATAGGGATATCCTTCCATCCCCTTTACCGTTTTTGTCACTCTTCTCCATACCTTTTCTATTTCTAATTCTGCTATATCCAATATTCAAGGTGTGGTCGCACCATGGAGTGATACAGAGGCATTATAATATCCTTTGTTTTATTCTCCATTCCTTTCCTTATGATTCCTAGCATTACATTTGCTTTCTTGGTTGCGCCTGCACACTGGGCAGAGGGTTTCAACGTTTTCCACAATGGCACCCAAATCCTTTACCTGGGTGGTGGTTCCTAATGTGGAACCTTGCATTGTTCAACTGTAGTTTGGCTTGTTCTTCCCTAAGTGCATCACTTTGCACTTGTTCACATTAAATGTCATTTGCCATTTGGACACCCAATCTCCCAAATTATCAAGGTCCTCTTGCAATTTTTTGGACATGTATGATGTACTTCTTTACTGACACAAGTTTGTGCTGTCAGAAACCTTTGCTACCTTTAGCTCCGCCCCCCCCCATACCGATACAACTTTGTGCCATCAGAAACTTTGCTGCCATTAGTTCCGCCCCTCTGCCACCACCAGCGCACACCGAAGCAGTGCATCAAAGGAGCATGCTGTGCTCCTTTGCATGCCTCCCTTGTCAATTGGTACCTTCTTTCTCTTAAATATTTTATTGAACCTTCCTTTGGAAGAAATGGAGAATGCCATGCATATACCCGTACTCATGCGTCCCTGGTCCAACACTTTTAGGGCTTTCCACAACCACCAACCAAGGAGAAATCTATAGCAGGTCACCATTTCTATGTTCCAGCTAACATCGCTGCCTCAAGACTTAATTCAGGGAGGACTTCTCAATGTTAGAAGTGTCAAAAACAAAAGTTAGCTGGTTAGGGACTTAATCACTCAGCACAAGCTCGATATTATATAACTATGTGAGACCTGGCTAAAAGAGGGTAAAATAACGTTACTCTAGCAAATATATTATTCAACACATACACACTTTTCCTGCCACCAACAGAAGAGAGGAGGTGGTGTTGCTCTCTTCATTCCCAATCTCTGGGAATGTAAGGAAATTTTCTGCCGATCCTCTGCCACCTCAGAGAGCCTAGCACTCTGCCTGGATGGTCTGACTCAGTTCACGATTCTGTTGATCTATCAGGCTCCTCCAGCCTCAAACCTTGGATTAGAAGAACTCAGTAACTTAATCTCAGATTTCAGTTTAAATTCTGGCCCCTTGTTTACCCTAGGTGTTCTGAACATCTGGATGGAAAACCCTCAAACTGTTTCAGAACGAAACCTACTCACCTTACTTGACGACTTAGGTTTTCAAATCCTCACTACTAGTCTCACCTGTCGAGCAGGCCACCGTCTTGATTTAACTACAATAAGAGACAGTCCTTCTCCTATCTACCCTTCAGTTGTCATCCCTATATCCTGGATGGATCATTTCTTCGTGAAATCTGGGAAATTCATGAAACTAGATAAAAAAGTGAGACTACCCTTACAATTCTTTCACGATCTAAATGTTTAAGCAGATTCTCCTCAAACTGTCTAATCAAGTCTCCTGAGGATTTGTCTACTCTTACATTAGACCAGAGATCACAACTAAGGCACTCTAGACTTTCAGAGGAACTATATTCCCTTGCCCCACAAAATAAGTCCATGGATTAGAATGAGGGAACCCTTTATTCTCAAAAGAATTTACCACCCTCAAAAGGAAAGTTCATCAAGCATGAGAGAAAGTGGAGAAAGGATCCACCTGCAATTAATAAAGCAGATTGCAATAGCTCTCAGGGAAAGTATAAAGCCAAGATTAAGCAAGAAAAAAAATGCTTACATCTCTAAACTTGTTCATTCCAAGAAGAACAATCCTAAACAACTATCTCAGTAACAGCCAAATTTGCCCCCAAGGATAAAGCTCTGGTGGAGCTCTCAGCACTGCTCCCAGAGGCGTTTGCTAGTTACCTAGTATCCAGAGTGTCATACAAACCAATCTACTAAACATATTGTTGTTTTTGATCCTCTGCCCTTATTGTCTCAGGAATAGACCACTAGGGCTTTATAAAAAAAAAAAGGAAAATAAAACAAAAGATATTATAATGCCTCTATATCGTTCCATGGTGAGACCGCACCTTGAATATTGTGTGCAATTCTGGTCGCCGTATCTTAAAAAGGATATAGCGATTTTAGAAAAGGTTCAGAGAAGAGCCACCAAAATGGTAAAGGGGATGGAAGGATACTCCTATGAAGAAAGGCTAAAAAGGTTAGGGCTCTTTAACCTGGAAAAGAGACGGCTGAGGGGAGATATGATAGAAGTCTATAAATTAATGAATGGAGTGAAACGGGTAAACGTAGATCGATTGTTTACCTTATCAGAATATAGAAAGACTAGGGGACATGCAATGAAGCTACAGGGTAAACTATTTAAGACTAATAAAAGAAAATATTTTTTCATTCAACGTGTAATCAAACTCTGGAATTTGTTACCAGAGGATGTAGTAAAGGCTGTTAGTGTAGCTGGGTTTAAAAAAGGTTTGGACAAGTTCCTGGAGGAAAGGTCCATAAACCATTATTAAGAAGGGACCCAGGATATCAATGCTTGAACCAATACAAGCATTGTGGAACCTATGTCCCTTGGGGAAACTGCTAGGTACATATGACCTAGATTGGCCACTGCTGGAAACAGAATACTGGGCTTGATGGACCTTGGTCTGACCCAGTATGGCATATCTTATGTTCTTATGTTCTTATACCTGGGAATTCATTCTACTTATCCAACTAGACATCACCGCAGCTTTCGATACAATTGACCATGACTTATTATTGTATTATTTGAGCATCTCCAGCAAAGTGGTCTCACCTGCACTAAACTGGTTTCGTACCTATTTTTCACAGAGGATTTTCCATGTCTCATTGCAGATGTGCTTCTCAGCCCCTCTACGTTTTACCTATGGTGCCCTCCAGGATCCATCCTAGCCCCTGTGCTGTTCAATATTTTTATGGTGTCTCTTGTTACTCTCATTCAGGATTGGGGAATCACGTCTTACATATATGCAGATAACATTCAGCTCCTAATGGCCTCTGACAACCGTGACTACCAATTTCAATCTGATCTAAATAGCTTATTAAAGGACATCTGTGTATGGATAAAGAGGAATAAATTTGTGCTGAATTCCCAAAAAAACAGAAGCCACCTGGATTTCATCTCAGAGTAACAACATCCCTTTTGCCCCAAAATTAGAATCTACTCCCATTATAGTACAATATGATAAAGCTGCTGGGAGTACTCTGGGATGATAAACTCCCCTTCCAACCCCACATCTCCCAGATAGTAAGGGGCTCATATACTGCACTCTGCAGAATTAGTTCTATCCTACCAGATTTAGATCATAAGACCCTTAAAGCCCTGTTACATTCTCTCATAATAACTTGCTTAGGCAACTCGCTGCTCAACGCTCTTCCACAATATCAGCTGCGATGACTTCAACTCATCCAAAATACGGCTAGCAGGCTCCTCTACAAGATAAAAAGGGATGAATATGTCAGTGGCTTCCAGTGGTCTATCAAATCAAATTTAAGATTCTTCTGCTGACCCATTGAGCCTACTTTACTGGCTTGCCTATTTACCTTGGTAGTCTTTTAATCCCATATGTCCCAAATAGGACTCTGCGCTCCTCTCAGACAAGGTACCTGAGTGTCCTTCCTTGGTCCATCCTTTCGTCCTTCCTTTCCTTCCTCATTCCGCCCTGTCTCCTGGTATGATTGTTTTTACTGTCCTTTTTTAAAAAATGGAGTTCCTTTCTTTTTTTTTTTATCTTGTCTATATTTTGCACACGGCCCTGCTGTGAAAATTATAGCTGGCATTACCTTCTAAAACAAGACTTTGCCTCACCTTTTTTCAAAACAGCATATTTAGCTACCTGGCCCCGCAACTGGAATGCCCTTCCCTTAAAACTATGCAAGAAGAGTTCTTATAAAAAATATAAAACAGGCCTGAAGACTTGGTTCTTCACCAAAGCCTTCCCCTAAGCTCTTAGTTTGACTCCATGATCGATTCCAGCGCTCTCCTTGTGTTTTCTCTATTGCCCTCTATCAACTGGTATAGATTTTTGTGCTATGTATTTCCCTACCTCATGTTAACTTCTACCACATGAAGGTTCTACCATTCTCTTGCATGTTTACGGCTTATTTTAACTGTTGCAAATAGCTATGAAGTACCAAATGAATAGCGGTATACCAAATTCTTCTAAATAAATACATATATTGGGCCCGATATTTGAAAGGGATTTATATGGTTTGCAGCCCAGTAAACAATTTAAATGCCTTAAATAGGGATATTCAAAAAGCACTTGCATGGTCAGTGCCATTGAATATCCCCTCCAAATTCCCCTTCATGCCCCGATGCTATCCCGGTTAGCATTGGGGCATTCCGGGAAGGAGCAGAGGCGGTGACAAGTGCTAACCGGGCAGCAGCAATATTGCATGCTGCCTGGTTAGTGATCTGTGCCTTAAACATTGGCAAGGAAACGTTACCAGTCCTTAAAGATGCTTTTTGCAATTCATGTGATCTATGCAGTAGAGCAATCATTGTGTAATCATTAATACATACTTTTCATAGTAGAAGTGATCGCCGTAGTTGGTGCCAATACTGCCCTTCCTTTAGACACAGTCTTTATGTCTAGATGGGAGTGTCCTTCTTTGCTAGCCCCACATCTTGTTTGTAAAGTGAATATATATACCAAGAATGTTCTTTTTGATTAACATTTATAAGTTATTATTTTTAGTCTCTGCTGCTATTATTACATCCCATATATTATTATTGTTTCCTTTTATATTTATAGATTTTGCTTATCTTTTTACTCTAATACTGCCCCTAGAGTATTTTATCCTTTATCAATATTGTTATGTTGCCAATGTGTCAGACAAGTTTGTTGTCTTGATTGTCAGTTGATTTTCTACACATACATATGTCACATATTTTCTACTTTTTCACATTATTTGATGGATATTTTTCCTTTAGAGATCTTTTTATGTACAACATCAAAAAATGAACTATGTTTTCTACTCCTAGGGTATGCTGTTCTTATGATACATCCTTGATAGGAGTGTTTGTATCCTTCATTTTGACAGTCTGGTATGTCATTTTAACACAGTGTTTTGCAAAATTATATTTTTATTAATGATTTATAACTGGCTTTTGTTATTTTTTTGTTTGTCAAGTTTTTTAAATTTTTTTATAAGCTTTTTAAAATTACTATTATGTTTGTAGACCCCTGATGGAGGCTTAACCGCTGAAACTTGGCTAAGTTGGGCTTTTTTGGTATAAAGCGATCTGTTTTGACAAGGCCTGGTTTGTTTTCTGTCCCTTTTGTGTATTGGTTGATTACTGCAGAAGTGCTATTCTCTGTGTGGTTTGCTAGGAACAGGGAAGACAGGGTTCAAATCCATGAAATTGTGCTGAGTACTTGGGATGATGGAATGCTTTCTACTTTACAACCTCTGGATGTTTTTTAGCTATAAGAACATAAGATATGTTCCCTGTAAAATAGTTATCTCCAAGTTATAATGCTCTGTTCAATGTAATTTCAGTTTGTTCAATGTAAACCGCACTGATGCAGAATAGCGCGGTATATAAGAGAAAATAAATAAATAAATAAATATGTCATACTGGGTCAGACCATCAAACCTAGTATCCTATTTCCAACAGTGGTCAATCCAGGTCACAAGTACGTAGCAGATTCCCAAAAAGGAATACAGGTTCCACAATGATTGTTTCGGGGGCAAGCAGTGGATTTCCCGGGTCCTCTTTAAATAATGGTTTATGGATCTTTCCTCCAGGTACTTGTCCAAACCTTTTTTAAACGCAGCTACACTAACAGTTTTAACTACATCCTCCAGTAATGAATTCCAGAGTTTGATTGCGAATTGAGTGAAAAAATATTTTCTCTTATTAGTCTTAAATGGGTTACATTGTAGCTTCATTGCCATGTCTCGTAGTCTTTCTACTTTTTGATGGCATAAACAATCGATTTACGCTTACCCATTCCACTCCATTCTTTACTTTATAGACACCTCTATCATATCTCCCCTCAGCCCTCTCTTTTCCATGTTGAAGAGCCCTAACCTTTTAAGCCTTTCCTCATAGGGGTATCCTCCCATCCCCTTTACCGTTTTGGTGGCTCTTCTCTGTATCTTTTCTAATTCTGCAATATCCTTTTTAAGATATGGAGACTAGAATTCCACACAATATTCGAGGTGTGGTCACACCATGGAATGATACTGAGGCATTATAATATCCTTTGTTTTATTCTCCATTCCTTTCCTTACGATACCTAGCATTCTATTTGCTTTCCTAGCTACCGCTGCACACTGGGCGGAGGGTTTCAACGTGTTATTCACAATGATGCCTAAATCTTTTTCCTGGGTGGTGGTTCCTAATGTGGAACCTTGCATCGTTTAATCATAGTTTGGGTTGTTCTTTCCTAGATGCATAACTTTGCACTTGTCCACATTAAATTTCATCTGTCATTTGAATGTCCAGTCTTCCAATTATTCAGGGTCCTTTTGCAATTTTTCACAATCCTCTTGTGTTTTAACAACTTTGAATAATTTTGTGTCATCTGCAAATTTGATCACCTTACTTGTTATTCCCATTTCCAGGTCATTTATGAGTATGTTAAAAAAACAGCGGACCCAGCACAGATCCCTGGAGTGGAGGAGCAGCCTAATGGTTAGAGCACTGGTTTGGGAACCAAGAGATCAGGGTTCCATTCCCACTAGCAATCCTTGTGGCCTTGGGCAAGTCCAAGTTATCAATGTCCCTGTTTAATGTACATTGCCAAGTTTAAGTTAAAAACGTAAACCGCTTTGACTTAAATGATAAAGCGGTATAAAAAACCTATTAAATAAAGTCACTTAACCTTCCATTTCCTCAGTTACAAAACATAGATTATAAGCCCTTCAGGGACAAGGGAAATATACAGTACCTGAATGTACACTGTTTTGACCCGGTGAAAAGCGGTATATAAGCATGGCTAAATAAATAAAATAAATAAATAAATAAATGTTCCACTATTCACCTTTCTCCATTGAGATAAATAGTTATCCCCAAGTTATAATGCCCTGTTCAAAGTAATTTCAGTTTGTTCAATGTAAACCGCCTTGATATCATGAAAGGCAGTATATAAGAAATGTTAAATAAAATAAATAAATAAAATTGGCCATTCAGTCCTACCCTCTGCTTTTTATCTTTTAATCATTTTCTGATCCACAATAATACACTGCCTCTTATCCCATGACTTTTTAATTTCACCAAAATAAGCACTTTGCAGATGCCTGTTCACGCCTGGAGCACCTCTAAACTTAGATAAGACTGAATGTCCAGGATGTTTCTGAGATTAGGTGAGGACATCCAGGTTCCTGGGAATGCCCCAGGCAACCCTCCCCCATGTCTCCATTCACACTTGGACATCTTCATGCTGGTTCTAAAATGGCCCTGGAGACGTCTCTGGGCTTTGAATGTCTCTATGCCCGTTCTCAGAAGTCCAAAGCAGAAATAGGGCTTCCAAAATGACCCCCTTAGTGTGCACTAAACTGATTTAGACACACACTAAAGAACTTTGCATGTCTTAACTCATTAGTAAATGTATATTAAATCAATTTAGCACACATTAAAATTTCCCTATTGAAATTAATGCATGAAACCAAATGAAAAAAACATCAGAAAATTGGGACATTTTACCAAAAACATGAAACTAACCAAATTTGTCTTGCCTGTGCATATTCTAATACCAATATTCAAGAGTAAACCAGCTATCTTAACATTCACATACTGCAAGCAAGCTACCTGAGCAAGGAGAAACATACAACCAACTAACCAACATTGGTAATATATCTATCCTCCCAAGTTTTCCAAAAGACTTATCCCTTTAGAGCAAACCACCTGATTTGCTCATGGGTGACTTCCAGCTGAAATGATGGAGGATGGTGAAAGGACATCCTAGAAATAATGTCAGCAAGCCCTGCTATCTGAAATGCTGGTCACAGCTGTTCAGGCCACTGAGACATGGTTCAAGCTAGAGAACCACGCTTGACTGGATTGCAAAGCGAAAAGGCATCTATGACCATGGATACAATAAGAATTGTGAAGCACACATTATAATAAAAAAGTATATTAGGGGTATGTTTACTAAACCGTCTTAACGTCACAGCAATGGTATTATCGCGTGATAACGTCACTTAGCGCGTGATAACGCAGCGGTGGCGTTAAGGCACACTAACGCTGTGAAATCCAAGTCTGAAGGGTGGAGTAAGGCTTCCCAGAGGGCGGAGAGAAGGGGTCAATGGGCGGAGAGTGGGAGGGGAGAGGCTCCAGGCACACTAATGTTGTGGAATCAGGGTCTGAACACTAACGCCAGTGAAACCCTCGCGTTAAGGCAAATTTGCAGGAAAGAGAAACCATTTCAGTCAGCAATGTGCAGCAAAGGCAGGGAAACCCAGAAAAGTGATAGTTGTGATACATGTGCAGAGAACAAAGAGGCAAATAAACATATAAAAGGACCAGAACCACATCTAAAAGCCCAATAACCAAGCTGGCCAAAAGTGATAGTAATGGTAAACATAACCACAACACCACTGACAAAGCTAAAAAAATAAGATATCATGTTTGGAAGGGTCTATTCTCTGTCCCCCTACAAAGTGAATGATCCCACAGTGAAATAGTGCTGATCAGGGTTTTTTCACGTCTATATTGGGCAGGTTTGTTATGGCGTGCACATGTGCAGTAACAGCAGAGTGGGCACGTAGGAAAGGGCAACTGTACTGATGCTGTAAATGGGATATAGAGGGCTGCAGGCGGCACATGCTGTGGTCCAGCTGGGGCACAGTGCAGGCTAGGCAGATGCCTAGGTGGCACATAGGAATGCTGAAACTGTAAAGCAGCAAGACATCAACTGACGAGGGTCCAACATGGGCACGAGTGTGTGTCCCACAGTGTCACAGGGGAGATTATCCAGCAGGTACCCCTAATGGTACATTGGCAGGCGGTGTGGGGGGGAGGAGCGCGCATGTCCATGTAGGCACCCCTACCCGAGAACCCACACCATAGGCAGCTGCCTACTGGCACACTGGATGGCCTGGGACTACGCACCACCGGCATAATGGCATGGCAGCATGGTGGCGGAGTGGTGCTGGTGGCGGAGGGAGCAGACGCATCTGCCCACAGCAGACCATGGCCTAGCCCCATTTAGGTGGGTGCCATGCACTGCAACAGACAGGGTCTGTCTGACGAACAGTCATGGTATCCCCAGGGAATGAACGGTCCCTGTGGCAACAGTGTGGTGCAGTACACACAGCCAGTGTGTTCATGAGCAGAAGGTCACAAGTTCAAGTCCCAGCTGTGGCTCCTGCCAACCCTTTCCCAATATTTTACCCAGTACTAAACCATGGTAATAAAGACGGAACCTTTATTGCAGATAACATACACATGCCTGAAACGCCTTTATTTTACCCTACAGAGCACAGATACCATAAACATGTGCAATACCTAGAGCAGATTTTCCCAACTGCAGTCCTGGAGAGCCAAACACCATTCAGGTTTCATGCTGTCTCTAATAAATATGCCTGTGCTGCATTTGTATGCACTGCCCCCATAATATGCAAATGTATCTCATGCATATTCATTAGGGACAGCATGAAAACCCGAACAGTGTTTGGCCCACCAGGACCGTAGTTGGGAACCTCTGCCCTAGAGCAGCGGCCAACAGGGGCATAAACACCCACACCCACAGGCTCCACTATCCAAAGCCTCATGGAGAGTCAGGCTGTTGGACCCTGCGTGCAGCAGCATCTCCCAATACTAGCACTTGCATACCTTAGCAACGCCACCCTAAACCTGGGATTACGTTACACATATATCAAAAGGTTGCTATGACTAATGGCAGATAGCAATTCCTAAGTTAAGCACAATTTGCTGATAGAGCTGCATCATAGCAACCTTTCTGATATCTGTTGAATGTGTTTCAGTTTTGGTTTCTGACAGTGTTTACCACCCCGGGGAGTGACCCCAACAGTATTGTGTACCAAAGCCATGCCTGCACTGTGCCGAGGACTGGTGTGGTGGCCAGGGCTGCCAAAAGCTTCTATATTTGCACAATGCTGGCATAGGTGTGGGAGTGTGTGTCTGTCTATCCAGTGTGTTGTGGCTGCCTACACCTTACTCAGCCCACACTGCTTGCACTGCTTCCAGTGTTAGCCTGCCAATGTGAATAATGAGGAGCAAGGTACTGTGGGTATAGCCCGGACAATGTGACCTGGGCAGGATGCATCTGCACAGGGCATAGGGCAATGGCTGGGACATTGTAGTGTCCGGCCACCACCTGCATGGACAGGGTGGCCACAGCATGTCCTGCTGGGAGGTCACTCTCACCATGATTGTGCATGGCTAGGTTCCCCCATAGTGCTATATAGTATTTCTCTCAAATGATATTTATGGGTTCTATGTTCTGGGGTCCAATCACTGACTTATCTGCTTGGTGTGTGTGTGCTCACATCCCAGTTTTGGGTGCACGCATCTCCTCCAGGAACATGCACTATGGACTAGCTAGCAGACTGTCTGCAGTTAGTATGTGTATGGCTGGAACACCTTGCAGGGTGCAGTGGCTGGAGACTCACTGTGCTCGCTGCTGGAGAATGTCAGATAGTGGTGGGGGGCAGCTGAGCATTTCCAGACCTACTGTCTGTCTGCCATTGCCTTATGGATGCGTACAGATCTGCACTGACTGCCCTGTAGGGTGCCTGTTCCCCAGCAGGACTGGGGTTGATCGTCCCCTATACTGCCACCATTGCAGGGATGTAGAATATGGATCTGTTGGTGAGAGATCCTGTCCCCCACCCTGAGCCCCAGAGGGCGGGTTGGATGGTGCTACATAATCCACCTATGGGTCCAAACACCCCCCTTCACTTAAATCATGTGACCATGGCACCCACACAGGATATGCACTATTCTGGGTGCATCATAGTCCACAAAGTCTAAACATGACTGGGAAATATGGATGGACACAGGTGTATCGTAGGTGTGTCTGCAAGGACTACCTATCACACACTGGCACTGATGGCGACCTGCAGCATAGCCTATCTCAGCTAAGCCAGGTGCTGCGGACCTGGTGCTGGGCGCCCCACCTCTCCCTCAGGGTGAGCACAGTACCCCCACAATGTGTCGGTCTGTAGCTACTCTGTGCCAGTAACACACACAGCCAGTTCCCCCTACCAGGCCAAGGTGCTGTGGGGGTGCATACCCCATCTTGTGATCATCTGTAGACTGCTGATCTGCATGTGCAGTGCATCATGGGTACGGGTGGGTTAACCCTATCCTGGTAACCACAGCAGACAGTTTGTGTGGTGACCTGCAGTCCTTCTGTAGCCAGCCAGGGGTTTGTTAGTAGCTATAGAGATGTAGCCCACTGGTTACTTCACTGACTGTGGAGGCAGAGGTCATGGGTTTGATCCCACAGTGGTGTTATTTGATAGGGCTGTCTGAGGCATTTCCTTTTTTAATTTAAATTAGTGCTGCCAGCAAAAACACCCTCACAGTGCTGTAACCTTAAGGTGCCTCATAAGGCGCCCTATAAAGCGCCCTATAAGGCGCCTTATAAGGCGCCCATAGGGAACATTATAAGGTGCCTTGGCGGACAGTGCACTTTATAATGTGCCCTCTGGAGTGCCTTATAGGGCGCCTTATGTGGCACCTTAGGTTACGGCACTGTGAGGGTGTGTTTGCTGGCAGCACAAATTTAAATTAAAAAAGAAAATGCCTCAGACAGCACTGATTTAAAGTAAAGGGTAATGCCTCAGACAGCTTTACTCATTAAGCCCACTGGGGGATCAAACTCATGACCCCTGTTTCATCAGTCGTTGTATTAACCAGTGTGCTACACCTCTGTTGCTGTGTTTGCAGGTCAGCGCGCCTAATTAAGGCTAATGCGCGTTAACGTGCCACGGCTCCCTCTATCGCGCGATAACCCGAAATGCTACCTTAAGACCGGAACGCCCACTATATGGCATTCGTCACAGTAAGACTGCAACTAACGCCGGTAACATTAAGAAGGTTTAGTAAACATACCCCTTAGTCTTTCATATCAATTCTGATATATATCTAACAAGCATATATTTTATTAGTACTAATTGACCAGAACATAATTCTTCAATTAATTGGTGATCTACAGGTCAATCTGTTCAGCTCATTGTGCAAGAAAAAATGCTGGCGTTTTAGCAGCATAAAGTGGAGTGCTGCTGAAGTTACAGAGGTAATGGAGTGGAAGAAGATACTGCTGTGCTTAAAAGGAGGAGGACTGGATATAATGCAGGACTGGCGAGCTAAGTATATGCCATCTGAAACATAGTAGTACGTCATGTGTGATTTGAGAGAAAGTGAGTTTCTGGCATCCTTGAAAAAGCTTTTATAACTGCAAAAAAAATGTGTTTAAATGAAAATTAAATTGATAAAAAAAAATTTTGAAAATACATGCGCTATATTTTTGCACAGTAATAATATTTTAATGGAAAAGAATTTTACCATATTTGCACAGTAATAGGAACCTTTGGGAAATCCGACTAAGTAGTGTGTCCAATCCAACAGAAAGTAACTTTATACAAAATTTAGATATTGGTATCTCCTGAAAGTTAATTTTCTTTACTTTGGTCAGACCATAATTCTAGCAGCTAAGCTGCAGGTCTTTTATATGCTGCACACAGGTTCTGCAAACAAAATATGGTGGGTTTCTCGTGTAAAATGTCTACTGGCGAAGGCACAATGGAACTAGGAAAAGGTGAAAATATAAAATGGGCTAAAGCTAAGATAAAGTAGACCAATCCACTGAACTTTTGTAACAAAGCTCATTTTCATAATGATGTAAAATGTCAACACAGTGATCTTTGATATAAAAAAATAGATTAGGGCTAACATTCAAAAACCACACATGAAGTTGGCTATGTTGCCAAGTATATACACGCTTAAAAAAAATTGGCACCATGTGTACAGAAACCTTAGCCATTTATATTGTTAAACAGACAAAGCTATCCATTTAAAATGCAGGTGGGGTTAGGAACATTCTGGGATGGACAAAAAGCTATCCATTTAAGCTGCAATATTCAGCTGCTAAATGGATAACTTATTTGCTGAAGTGATGTTCAAATAGGAATAAGGTTAAACGGATAGTGCCATTGAAAATCCATTAAAGGTGAAAAAATAAGATAACTCTTTCACTTTACGTGATCAACCTCTGGCTGAATATTGACTTCATTAAACTTTATACAGGTGCATTAGCAAACACAAACTTGTATATTGTCCAGCTGTGCAAAGGTAAATACTGTGTTTTCTTTTATGTCAGATAACATTTTACTATGCAAACACTCACACACAGAACTCTGTATACTGGGCTTCCGCAGTATCTTCATTCTCTACTTACATTTCATACCCCTGTGCGTCCCTTACGATCACTCCATGATAAAAGGCTACATCTCCAGCTGCCTTCAAGGGCACAGTTAGAATCCACACGGCACTCTGCATTCTTCTTTCAGGTGCCTATGCTTTGGAATTTGCTTCCTCTGGAACTCAGACTGACGTTTTCCTGCACCAATTTTAAAGCCCTTCCAAAAATTCACTTATTCCGGCAAGCTTTCGATTTGCCTAATTAAGCTGGAGGGTCTGGTGAGGAAGGGGCCCGGACGAGGGTTGGCGGAACAGCTGCTGGGGGAATGCTTGCTTTTAAATGGATAACGGTTTTTTTTCCTTTGATCTAATGCTTTTATGTTCTTTCTTTCTTTTCTAAGATTTATTTATTTATTTTACTGGTTTTATATACCGCCTTATCAAAGGTGTCAAGGTGGTGTACATGGAACAGTTAGAACCTAACGTTACATAGAACAGTATAGAATTAACTTGGCTAAATTTAATTGAAGTAATTAACTTAACTTTAGAGGAGTTCCTTTCTTTTCCATGATATTGATGTAAATCGCCTTGATCCTTTGAGTAAGGCGGTATAAAAAGAATTCAATAAACATAAACATAATCTGGAATTGTAATATATTTTCAAGTTAAGATATGAGGCATTAATACCAATTCTGATGCATATAATTTATTACTTTATACATAGAAAAATATGGATAACTTGAAAGTCTCATCAAATGTTAATTCTAAGCTAACAAACACTGTTCTAAATACACAGTAAGATAAACATACATCATACAGGGGTAATTTATGCTAGACTTAGAGGGCAACATTTTGATGTGGTGTTTACAAACAGATAAATCTCTACAAGACCGTTTTCAAAAGAAGAGAGAGAGCTAAAATAAACTCTGTGGTCCAAATGTCTTCACCAAACTGGCATATTTTTGCCAGTAGGACGCTTGGCAAGCAGAAGGACCTAAAAATAGCACAGCTAGCCAAATATGGTGGGGAATTTGAAAACCCTTCATAAATTAGCATTGTTCCCAAGTCTAACATAACACAGGCCACAGACGTCAGCCTCAAGGCCAGTAACTATTAAGTGATAACTTAAGCAGCGGAATGCAAATAATCCATTGGTTCACATTAGTGTCATGCCCATTTGTTAATGTTCCCAATGAGCTATGGCCATGTGGTACCTCTACATGACTGCTGAGGGACAAAATCTACAAGGCACATATCCAAATATGTTAAACTAATATGAGCAGTAGTCAGCAATGATTTACTTGTAAAAAATGATATATTAAACTGCATCGCACAGAGTTGTTTGACCTCAAAGTTGATTGCTGCTAAATTACTTGAATTAAAGTTAGTCATTTACCTACTGGCAGCTGACCAAGATTTATCTATTTAAACTGCAAGGCTCTATGTATCATTTATCTTCAAACTCACTACTAAATCTTAACATTACTAAAAGCGATTTAACTGGCAATGCAGTGGCAGCTGTGTTAAAACAAATGAAAAATTAACACAACTGCTAGATAGCATATTATGTATTTAAACAAGCTGGCATTTCATCTCAGAGAAGAGAAAGGAATGCTTGGAATATTTTATGGGCAAAGAGGCATTAAATGCTAAATTAGAGAAAACGGGGTCAAAATGTTCAATGCAGTTGGCCTACAGATGCCGTGTTTAGTTTCTAAGTACAAAAGAGAAATTCAATAATGATTAGTGATACATTAGACTGCACCAACTGAGGCCAAAAGCTTTGCACTGCAGACATTCAATTAGTTCAGGTTTTAAAAATGAATAGGAAACAGGCTCAAGGCAACTTATCATCACACCCTTGTTTGTTAAGCACATTTCTCTATTTAAATGATGACCTGAAGTTCTGCTAGGTCTACTTTTCTATAATTTTATGACATACATAAATTGACAAAATAGGGCACAATCCACCTACAAAAACAATTATTTTATTATATATCAAGGGTGGAAAAGAACTGTGAAATGAAATCAGAATATTGGTTTATTTGAAATTTTTAAAGTTAATATATAGAAATAGAGACCTAAAGAGAATATGAAAGAACTAGAACATCCCAGATAGCAAAGGAAAAAAAGTAATGTAGCATATCACCCTCAAGTCTTTATTATGGAGGGGCATGTCTACAACAAATTTTAAAGGTAATTCAAACAAGAGAATAGGAAACCAGCCTATACTATATACCTATATCAATTTCAAATAGCACAACTCCCACCCACACCTCCAGCCACATCAGACAACCTCAATCATCAAGCATTTTTATGTTGAAGAAAGAACTCTGAGTCTGATCACAAAAGTGCATCTATCCCCTTCTAGCCCATTAGACACATACAGGGAAAATTAAGAGAAAAGCTCGCCGTATCTCAAGCACCTGCACTTTGAGTTGCAGAAAAGATTTCCTCCTCGTTTGTTTCACTTTAGCTTCCTCAGGGAAGAGAGACACCCTTTTATCCACAAAAAGTTGAATATTCATTCCTAAAGTAACATTGCAAAATAGAAGGGAGGAGCTAGTAGTGATACTTTCTCCAGATCTTTCTGGGAAGGTAGAGATGTCCAAGCCATCAGCCAAAACCAACATACCCATCCCCTCCTTCCATTACATTCTCCTAACATCTCTCCCTGCTGGCAGACAGAGCATCCTGGAGATTCCTACGGTCTCTCTACATGGTATCTTCAATACATTCCTCGTGTAGAGATCACTAAGGTCCTGCATTTTTATTTTATCATGACCTCTAGTGGCTCTAACAGAGATGTTCTATCTAGCCTCTCTCTCTCTCTGTTTCAAGAACAGGAGGGAATCTTTTGGCCTCTTACTCATCCAACTAATTCCAGTGATGTAATGCTGGGAGGGTCCTTGATATCATGATGTAAGCTGAGAAAAGGAGAGTAATTTTGGAAGGAATATGTATGGGGTATAAAATCTCAGTGCTGATTCAAATATGGGTTTTTGGCTCCGCAACCATTTTACTAAAGCATAGTGCCTCTGGCCAAGAACCTAGGAGAAGTAGAGGTGCGACAACCCAGATCTTATTCAAAGGGGTTTCTGAGGCGGCTGAGGTTGCTTAAGCCAAAGCACAGGAGGGTGACTTCTCAGGGAAAGCACTAGAGAGCTTCCTTGTGACTACCAAAGGACTTCTGAGGAAGGGTACTCAGAGCCGCTTAAGCCTAGGCACAGCAGTGACCTCAACAGGAGTACTGGAAGACACCATCAGAAGCAGCATTCACAGAACAGAAGAAAGAATTCAGGGAGACATGGAGACTTTGGAATTCTGAGCCACAGAAAGGCTGCACACTGAAGGGGAACAGTGCCTGCATTTTTTTCTTAAACTTAAGGGCCCTATTACATTACTCCCTGATCCTCCGGAGAAGAACAAAGTGGGGAGGTTTGGACTTTGCTCACCAAGCACCAAGGGACTTGGACTGAAGTACAGTCAGAAGGCTGATTTGCTGAACTTTCTGTTCTGTGCCTGTTAATAAGTGACTTTTTTGTTGTAACTATAGATATTTGTGAGTTACTCAAAGTACCTTAAGTAAATTCACTAGGTAAAGAACTAGTCCCTGGACTGGACTGAGTTTTTGGCAGTAGAAAGAGAAACTGTGAGTGGAGTAGGCCTTCCTGGAATATCCTGGTCCCACCCGAAGAATCTTTGCAAACCCTCAGGAGTCCAACTTTGCAGGGTTGATACGGCTCTGCCTTGCAGCACAACACAGTGCTAAGGCATACATTCTGGTAGGGGGCTACACTTGCATAAATCTTCCAGGGCCTGTGAGGTGAAAGAAGTCTAGCTTTGGGAAAACTTAAGCAATCTTAAGTTGCAGTTCCTAGAACAATTCTCCAAGTTGCCAACTTATTATATAGGGCTAAGCTATCCAAAATATGTATAGACCCTGCTGATTATAAAACTCGAATCTCATTTCCCAATGTTCGATTTGTTGTTCCAGATGGCCCAATCTGCACTCTTGTTCCTCCAACTTAGACATTATGGGCCCAAGCTGTGTGTAAATGCCACTCAGCAAAATATTCAGCTGCATTATCACGGGTGCCACCGGTGCACACCCTGATACTAACCGGTTAGCAGCAGGGCGTGCTGGGGGCATTCCGAGATGGTACCTGGCGATAAGCATGCAGCAGCTACAATTAAGCCACTGCCTGGCTACTGATACGCAGCAAAGGCTGGCCTAACCTTTGCCGCAGAAACTAACCAGGCAGCAGCTGAATATCATCACTGCTCGGTTTGCTTCCCAGTAATCCAGGCAACCCAGATAATCAGTGCCAGGGCCCGGATATGGCCCTGACATTGAATATGTGGGTTTAGAGTTATATCCTTGAAAAATCTCTCATTTGCATAATAGAGTCATCATCTCCCATAAATCCTCATGAAACACGTTCTTGGAAGTGCATGCCTCTTCTCTCTAAAATTTTCATAGAGGGCACACTACCAGCATTGGAATCCTACGTGAAGATGGAACAGACTCACCACAAAAAAGAATGATGCTAAGAGGCCTTTCCTGTGGTGCATCCCACTCTACACACTGAGGTCCTTTCACCTCCTGTGGTCCTGGGATACTTCCTCTACTCCTGTGTATTTGGGAAAGTTCCAGCCACATCTAAATCTGTAGCAGCCACTCCAGGCATCAAATCAGTGGGAGATCTGCACTTAGACTGCATCACTGGGGGGAAAGAGGGGATCTACTATCTAAGTGAGGAGTAACATCCAGCTCTGAAGGGGCAAAAACAAACTTTCCCTTGAAAAGGCAAGATTTGGGTACAGTGCCAGAAGAGCAAGGTGAGCATTCATTGGTTCCTGAACTACTGCAGGTTTCTCTGCAAGGTTAGTTTTATTCTAAGCTTTCCCCTTGATCATCCTAGAAACTAAAAATAATACAACAAGAAACAGGGTGCCATTTTGACACCCCCACCCCCTCAAAATAACTATATTCTTAATAGATCAAATCCTTTCATTTTGTTCTAGCACTTTCGAGAATTTCTGCTGAAGGCAATGCCATTTCAGCCATTCAGATTCTGACATTTTCAATTGTATCAAGGTTGTGTCTCTGACAAGGTAAAATGAGTAGATAAAGCGACACAATAAAATACTACTCTATAAATGGCACAATTTGATAGAGTAAGTGACATCACCCAGCTTGGATGAAGGTCTGAGAGCTCTGCTCCATTCAGCAGACCTGATAAAAACTGAACCAGACTCCACCAAGGGAAAAAAGTGCTAAACTGTCTTTGCATCTCATCTGGAGTCCTTACGGAGGCAGTGGGGATCTCAACGAGGAAGAAATCTGTGGATCTCAAGGAATTTGCTTACGGCAATAGTAAGGCAGAAAGGTACAATGAATCCAACATGGATCTACATTAGTGGGTGAGCAATCTGCAGCGGAAGAGCTATCGAAGGATGCCTTACCTGTGAGTGAAATCTAAGAAGTTGGTTCCCTGAACTGAAAAAAGAAATTGTTGATGTCAAGAGTGAGATAGGAGGCACTGTATATGAGCTTTGCGAGGAGACTGCTAAGTTGGGCCCAAGAATGGAGGATTGCAAAGGCAGGGCAGAGGAATTGCAAGAGAAATCTGATGGCCTTAGGTGACAAGTGATTGAGTTGGAAGAGGCCCATAAGAAGATGGCCCTAAAATTATAGGACATGCAAAACTGCATGAGAAGAAACAACTTCATAATAAGAAGTGTTCCACATGGTCTTGACTTTATGGATTATAAAAAATTAGCTAGGGTCATCTGTGGAGCATTACTACTACTACTACTACTGAACATTTGTGTAGCGCTACAAGACGTATGCAGCACTGCACAGACACATGTAAAAGACAGTCCCTGCTCATCAGAGCTTACAATCTAGTCAAGACAGACAATACAGTAGATATAGACATGGGATACGTCTAGAGAGAATGTAAGGGAACACAAAGGAGATCAGGTGAGTCAAGATCCGAAAGCGGCAGCAAAGAGATGAAATTTTAGCCTGGATTTGAAAAGGGTCAGAGAAGGCGCCTGACGTACAGACTCAGGTAGTTTGTTTCAGGCATAAGGAGCTGTAAGGTGAAAGGAGCGAAATCTGGAGTTAGTAATAGAAGGGTACAGATAGAAGTGATTTGCCAGAAGAGCGGAATTCCCAAGGAGGGCTGTAGGGAGGTATAAGAGAGTAAAGGTAGTGAGGAGCTGCAGAGTGAATGCACTTATAGGTCAGCAGGAGAAGTTTGAACTGGATGCAGAATAGATAGGGAGCCAATGAAGGGAAAAGGAAAGATGATCCAGAGGTGCTTGATATTAAAATAAATCAGGTGCATCATTCACTTGGACCTCAAAACAAACTGAGACCACATGATATTATACTATGCCTTCATGATTATGAGGTGAAAGAGTATATTTTTTTTAGAATGAAGGAGATTAACAGCTTTGAAAGGAAAGGTTATCAAGGGGTGATTTATGAAGACTTGTACCTAGCCACACTACAAGGTGCCAGGAGTTTTGTCCTGTGGCTTAAACAGGACAATGTGTCCTACCACTGGTTTTACTCAATGGAGATTGCCTTTACTGTTAGTAGAGTGATCAGAAAACTATGGAGGAGGAGGTGGGGGATGGGGGGAGTGGTGTATTCTGTGAACCTGTGAGTTAGTTTCAAGTAATGTGAAAGGGTTAAGCTCCTGGCAGAAGAGGAGTCTATTGTGGAGAAAAGGCAAGAAGCCAAGGCACAATATCCTTTTTATTCAGGAAACACATTAGAAAAAAGACCATGAGTATTTGCTGATTTGTAAAAAAAAAAATCTACTTTAATATTGGAAGCAAGAAAAACATTAAAGAACCAAAGAAACTAGAGGTGAAGGTACTTATTTCTGGGGATCATGTAATCAAAGTCGAGTAACAACTGAAAGCTTGCAATGGTTGATTTTCTATGTTAAATATGATATTAGATGGGCTTGTTCTGGTTTTGATTTGTACTTATGGACCAAATTTAAACCAAGAGGTCTTTTTTGAGGAACTCTGTGCTGAATTTAGTGAATTTCAGTTCTAATCCTAGTATTATGGGGGGGGGGGGGTGGAATATTAATATTATGGCTGATCCAATGGTGGATGACTAAGGGGTTAATATGGGGGGGAGAGGAAGTACAGAGATGAAACTGTACTTTCTACTGTCATACACATGGGAGTTATGGCAGAATTCATATGTTCTGGGTCACTACTACCACTGCATATCATTTGCATAGTACTACAAGACGTACACAGCACTGAACAGACACATGTAAAAGACGGTCCCTGCTCGTCAGAGCTTACAATCTAGTCAAGACAGACAACAGGGAGGAGTAGCCTAGTGGTTGGGGCAAGGTACTTCAGGCCGGAAGGTCGGGGGTTCAAATCCCACTAGAGGACAGCAACCTTGGGCCGGAAGGACTGGGGTTTCTAGTCCCACAGGTGCTCCTTGTGGTCTTGAGCAAGCCACTTAACCCTCCATTGCCCATGTTCCCTGTAAGTATTAGTGTATGTGTCTCATATCCCTGCGTGTTAAATGTATCCTCCAATTGTGTTGTGACCGCTTTGATTGAAGGATAAGGCGGTATACAAAACTGTCTAAATAAATAAATAAATAAAACACAACAGCTGAGGACAAGGATACATCTAGGGGAATGGTAAGGAAACACATAGGAGACTAAGCGGATCAGGATCCAAAAGCGGCCTCAGGTTGATTGCAGATTACTTTCTGAGGTGGCGAAAATTGAAATATCGCAAATCACTTGGTCAGATCATGCCCCTATTAGTATCCAGCTTAAGATGGGGACCTAAGACAAAGGATTAAGACTCTGGTGCCTCAGTGAGTTTTTAAATGGAGGAGCCTGAATTTTGTAAAAAAAAAAAAAAACCCAACACAAAAGTAGAGGGTCATTGGGGAATACTTTGAGACGAATGAGGTGCTGGGGATACAGGAGGGTGTTAAGTGGGTGCAATGAAAGCAGTAGTGTATGGCCAACTGTTAGCTAGAGCTGCACACCTCACTGGCTGCCTTTTTACTTCTGCTCTTGCCATTGCATTGTAGATGTATTCAAGGATTTTTCTGTACAATTTGTTTTTAAAAACGTTTATCATTATGGATGGCATACTAGTCAATGCAAACCAGTATACAAAGCTATCCGTAAGAATCTGATTTTTAAACCTGACATTGAAAAATTTAATCTGAATATTTTTAAGCCTTTCTCTCTTTTAAGCCAAAAAAGGTGAGTTACACCTAACAAGCAATAACATAAAACTGGTAAGACTGAGGTTACAGATTATGGGCCCAATTTTCAAAAAGGCCTATATTCAAATGCCACAGTGCTTAAATATTAGCAGGATCCTCTGTGTCACTGTCCATACTGTAGCTGCCGCAGAATATCCGGGCTGAGTACTGCTCTCCATATACATGCAGACTGCAGCCAATGGCAGGGATTTTTAGCCAGCATTTATCTGGATTGCAATCTAGGACAGCTTTTCATACAGTCTAAGTTATCCGAATGGTGCCGCTGAATATCACGATCAGCACCTTTGTCCACATACCCTCCACTGGCCGTCTGGCTCTTCGTTCTGAACATCGGTCCATATATTTCTAAGAAAATAAAAAGGCTTCCATTCGATGTACTGACAGAGATGGCACTATGAGAAACAGATCTATTTTTTTGGATCTCTTGGTGCTTGTGACCTGGATTGGGCACTGTCAGAGACAATATGCCAGCTTGGACTTTGGTCTGACTCAGAATGGCTTTCCTCATGCTCGTTTGCTCCAATGCATGTAGACAGAAAGCATCATGCAATTTTTTGTACTTGAGGGAAGGGGAAATTCAGACTTTCAGAAATACTATCATTATAACTCGAAAAAAAATTGAGGTCAGTTTTCAAAAGCACTTATTCTGATCGAAAGGTGGGTCCGCTGCATAAGTACTTAAAAAAAAAAAAAAAAAAAAAACGGAGCCACTTGAACAGACCATTTTGGATATATAACTCATTATACTGCAAAAATTATCTAGCCAGAAAAGGGACCTAGGGGCATGTTTATTACACTGTGCTATGTATTTACACAGGCTTGAGTGTGTGCGTTAAATTTCCCACAATAACAGTGCGTGCACTAAAGAGACAGCACGGGGTAATTCCATGCTATCTGCTTAACGCACAACAGATAGGGAATGGGTGGGGTGAGGCAATGTGTAGGCACGGCTTCACACTGTGTTTACTGTGGGGTTGTCATTGTGTGTTCACCGTCAATGACGCAGTTAGCACGGGTGCACTTAATGCCATCTCAATGGGCAGAACCATTTACCTCTATTTTCAAAAGGAGCTCTTTGAATTCTCATTCACACTGCACATCCGATGTTCCTAGTCGGAAAAAAGAAACTTTCAGAACGAGATGCTCTACAGCTGGGGTCACCAACCTCCAGAGGGCCGCGGGCCGCACAGCCGACTACCGGGAGCCTCGCGGGCCGCACCACCCTTCTCCCCGCCCCCGTGAAAAAAAACAACAAACGCAAAATTATGAAAACAATGGCTGATCACCTTTATTGAATTTAATGAGATGGCTGATGATTCAAGCTAGCAGACAAACGCTTAAAGTCCGGCTTCACAGATGACACTGACAGAAGAAGGGACACTTGCAGGTGGTCGTCGGTGAGCTGCGAGCGCGTGGATACAATGGCGGGAATCCTTGGCGGGCCGCACGTAATGTTAACCGGGGTAGAGCCTCGCGGGCCGCACAAAGGGACCTCGTGGGCCGCATGCGGCCCGCGGGCCGCAGGTTGGTGACCCCTGCTCTACAGGGTACTGAAGATCTGGAGAGGTGCTGCCGCTGCTGTGACAATTTTTTCTTCCTGCTTTCCGTTTCCTGCTGCTGCTGTCTCCCGCCTCCTGCTACTGATATAGTAGTGGACTGGAGCACACAGCTGTCAATTCCTTGACTGAGTGCATATGCAAGAAAAGGAGAGGAGCAGAGGAGACAAAGACCTGCTGGGAAAAGTTCTCGCCGAGAAACTGATACATGCATGGTAGTCCTATGCCAGCATTCCTACCAGTGGAGGTTGTGCTTCTACATCATGCGTCAATTGCAAGGGAGAAGCAGGATGAAGGCATGATATTGAAGCTGCCCCCATCAGCGGGAATGCCAACACAGGACTCCCGCACAGCTTTAAACTGCTTAGCGGGAATGTTAGCTGGGGAGAGGGTGGAATTAATAAAATTCCATCAGGCTTGAGACACAGAGAAATAAGCTGAGCAGACCTATAATGTAATGTGTGTGTGCTGACTTGTAAATTGTAAACTGTTCATTTATTATATTCTATGGCAGTATGAGCTAGTATTTGTTGGTTAAAAGCAGAAGTCAAGACAGTGCAGCAACTAACAGTTAAGAACATCTCTACTTGGGGGGTGAAGAGGACTGGGAAGGTCAGCCAGTGTCAGGACCAGTAGAGGCATCTGTTCCCAGGGAAGGCCAGTGGTATCCATCCATGCCAGACAGTACTCTGAATGGGACGTGCTTAGGAACCCAGCATGCCGTGGAGCAGTCACTACCTGCTGAACCAAGCCAGTGCCCCAGAGCTATGAGGGAACATCCTGGAGGAGCTCAGTTGGTCTGTATTTTGTGGAGATCTCTACCAGTGAAGCTCAAATGGAGTGGAGTAGACGACTAATGGTTAGAGCAGTGGGCTGAGAACCAGTGAAACCAAGTTTGAATTCCACTTCCCCTCCTTGTGATCTTGGACAAGTCGCTTAACCCTCCATTGTCTTAATTGCAAACTTAGATTGTAAGCCCTCTGGTGACAGGAAAAATGCCTACTGTACCTGACTGAACTTACGAGAAAAGGCGTGAGCTAAATCAAATTCCTTTTCCCTTCCAGAACCTGTGCCTGAAAACTGCCTAAACGAACCAGCCACCGCTAGTTGAACCGAGTCAATGACTCCATAGCTGTGACGTGCAGCCTTGTCAGTGAGAGTCAACTGTCCATAATAAAGTTGTTGACCCTTTCTGCTTGAACCCTCCTTGACTGCACGTCACCCCAGAGCCCATGACCTCAGGAGCAAGGAGGAGAGGAGAAACCAAACACAGAACAGTATAAGCTTTTAATTTCTGTGATTTAAATCTCCCGCCTCTTCTAGCTTTTCTTTCCTGCTTTTATTCACCTCCATGTAATTAATCACAGCTCGCTTAATCAAGAATAAAAACGTATTTATCTGAGTACCGTCATTAGTATTGACAACTGAAAATGAAAGCCGTAAGGTTCTCATATGAGGGGGTATTACTGTCTCTGGTTATTGTAATGAGAGATTACATCTGAATGTGTGAGTATACTACGCAAGCTTAATTAAGGTGCCCAGAACCAAGTTTTAATTTTAGAGAGAGGCTGGTGAGCCAGGTCCTAGACTGCCGAGGTTAGCATGGTGCCAAGAACATGAGGTGCATGAGGGCCAGGCAAGTAGAGGGGGGAGGACAGCCTGGATAGAGAGGGTCTGCACACATATGTAGTGGCATTTTATATTGCTGCATTGTTTTAACACAAAATCAGCATAGACTGGGTGGCAATGTATATTAGCATGGCACAGGATCACTGGAGGGAGAAGATGACCTCTACAGGAAAAAAAAAACAGCAGATGAGATAAATTCCTGCTTTGGAGAGCAGGCATTGCAAGGCAGCTTGGTGGCAGTTAGATCAGTTGGACTATAGAGGCTGAAGGTGAGAGAACAGAGAGGGGAAAGTGGTGGGGGACAGGTGAGGGTTGATGAAAGCAGGGGAAGAAGTAGAAAGTAGTAGTGATTTGGGTGTGGGGAAAGATAATTGAGGGTTTGCTGTAGTCGAGGTACAAGTTAACATTACTTGGTAGGGAGGATTATTTGTGGTCCTATTGTTCCAGGTTCCCCAAGACAGGGTATGGCAAGGCTCCTGGGGCCACTGACATAAGAGGCATGATTCAGCAGGGATGGAAGGGCTTCATGCAGGAGAGAGCAATGTCTCTATGCTAGAGAAGTGGATCTGGCACAGAATGATGGACATGTCAGCATGCATGAAGGTGAGCCTCAGGAGAGGGTTGGGAGTAAGGGACATGGTACTAAGAAGTATATGCAGTGGGCATGATTCATCCTGCTAGACCTCTTCTTTGTCAGACAGTTCCAGTAATTCATCTTTCTTGAGTAATGTTTTTCCCCCAGTGAGGAGTAGAGGGTATGATTTAGGTACAACTGAACGTCACCAGATTTAGCAGTCCTCTAAGAATTGTGAGAAGGTGTTCTGAAGTTGTTGTGGAGGAAAGCATAGTTACTCACCTGTAACAGGTGATCTCTGGGAACAGCAGGAATTTAGTCTTCACATATGGGTATCGTCGGTACCGATGGAGCCTGCACGGGAACGCTCCCCAGCGTCCAATAGGAACACTTTTGGGAGCATCCCTCAGCACATGCGTGCTGCCTTCCCGCCTTTCCAACTGTCCCTCTTCAGTTAAGTTTGTAGCTGAGTGAAAGGATAGAGGGAGAGAGGAAAGAGACAGAGAGATAGAGAGACACTTCCTAGGGGAGGTGGGTGGGTTGTGATGACTAAATTCCTGATGTTCCCGGAGATCATCTGTTACAGGTGAGTAACTACGCTATCTCCAGGAACAAGCAGGAATGTAGTCTTCACATATGGGGACTCCCTAGCTGAAGATGCCAGGGAGATAGCTCCGGGAAGCTGCCACCACTAGTAAGGTAGGCCATGCTTCCTCCCATGGATCTCTGGCATCCCAACAGGGTTGGTGGGTAGGAGTTGAATTAGGTCTGGAAGAGATTTTGAAGAACAGCTTGACCAAAGAAGGCATCCCGATCGGAGGCTTTATCCAGGCAGTAGTGGGCTGTGAAGGTGTGTACCGAAGCCCAGGTGGCTGCTCGACAAATGTCATCAATAGACACAGAGTGAAGGTTAGCCATAGAGGCTGCCATGGCTCTCACATTATGAGCTGTAACATGGCCTTGAAGAGGAAGACTCTTACTCTCATAAGCAAAGGATATGCATTGTGCAATCCATTTGGACAGAGTTCTCTTGGAGACTGGAAGTCCCAAATGACTACAATCAAAAGCAATAAAAAGTTGAGAAGACTTTCTATGTTGCTGTGTTCTTTGTAGGTAAAAAGCCAAGGCTCTTTTACAATCCAAAGTATGAAGGTTCCTTTCTGCATTAGAGGCATGAGGCCTCAGAAAGAATACAGGAAGATAAATTGATTGATTTAAATGAAAAGGAGAAACCACCTTTGGCATAAAGTGTGGATGAGTTCTAAGAACAACCTTATCATGGTGAAACCTAGTATAAGGAGGATCAGCCATTAAAGCTTGCAATTCACTAATGCGACGTGATTGCAATTAGGAAGATGACTTTCCAGGACAAAAGCTTTAGGGTTGTAGTGGCTAAAGATTCAAAAGGCGGTTTCATGAGTTTTTATTATTATTATTATTATTATTATTTACATTTCTTATATACTGCACTATTTGACATCAGCGCGGTTTACATCGAACATAAAATTCAGCACCAAAACAAGCGTCTGAGTTACAGTAAACAGGGTCATAAAACTTGGATAACAAGGTAATTTCAGTAATGAGGATCATAAAACTTGGATAACAATGTAATTACGAATGACGGGATGGTAAGGTAAACTATTGACATCTTAAATTATAGGACAGATGAGACATAATTAAAGGTCAGTGGAACCTTATACTTAAAGGTCAGTGGAACCTTACTAAGTGGGGAATTCTGGTTCACTAGGTGATTCGGAGTGCCTATAACTCACGGAAAGGGGACGTGCTTCTGCACTCACCGGGAAGTATTTAAGGAATAAGTAATGCTTGAGGGCCTTTCTAAATTGAAGTAGGTTGGTGATTGCTCTAATATCTGGCGGCAGTGCATTCCAGAGTTTAGGGGCACGGAGACTGAAAGCCCTGTTTGCTGTTGATGAGGTGCTTCTAGTAAGTTCACGGGGAACCATTAGCGTATTTAAAGCAATTGATCTTCTTGATCTATTCGGGGTTATGGGTTTGATGAGTTCGGTTAATGATGTGGAGGAGAGACTATTTACCGCTTTGAAGGTAAGTAGTAATGTCTTGAAGATGATCCTGGCATGTATAGGAAGCCAGTGTAACTGCTTCAGAAGGGGCGAAACATGCTCACACCTAGATGCTCCATAGAGAACCCTCGCAGCGCTATTCATTGCAAGCTGTAAGGGGTTCAAAGTAGATTGAGGGAGTCCTAGCAGAATGACATTAGCATAGTCAAAGTGAGGCATGATCAGAGCCTGGTAGATGGTGCGAAAATCCTCAGGTTCAAGCAGGGGGTGAAGATGTCTTAGTGACCGGATTTGTAGTATATGGTTCTTACAGTGTTGGCTATATGTGCTTTCATGTCCAGGTTCTGGTCGAGTGTAATACCCAGAGTTGCCCGAGAACTAGGTTTAAATCCCATGCCACTGGTAGTGGCCTGATGGGAAGCTTTGTTAATAGAAGACCTCTCATAAATCTTGTTATGAGTGGATGAGAGGAAATTGGTTGTCCATTTAGAGGCTTATAGGAAGCTGCAATTGCACTAAGATGGACTCTTACTGAATTGGTCTTTAGTATCGATTCCAAAGGTATCACCAGGGGGTTTAACCCCTTCTGTGAACACCATATAGTAAAACGTTTCCACTTGAAGGCATAAGAGCATCTTGTGGAAGGTTTTCTAGAAGCCTGAAGGATATCCTTTACCTGTTGGGAAAGGTTAAGATCCTGAAGGTCTAAGCTTTCAGCAACTAAGCCCTGAGATGCAGGGACTGGGGATTCGGGTGCCATAGCATCCCGTTCTCTTGGGAGAGGAGTTCTGGAGCATAGCCTAACTCCAGAGGCGCAGCTTGAGAGAGATGTAGAAGCAGGGGATACCACATTTGGCGTGGCCACCGTGGCGCTATGAGGATCATATGACCTCTGTCTCTCTGAAGCTTGAAGAGTGTTTTGGGGATGAGGGGAATGGGTGGGAAGACATAGAGGAAGTTCTGACCCCAGTGAAGGAGGAAGGCGTCCCTTGCCTGGCAATTTTGAGCAGGAATCCTGAAACAGAACCGGGGAAGTTTGTCATTCAGTGGACTTGCAAATAGGTCTATGTCTGGGGTTCCCCAGATCTGAATTATTTTGGCCACCTGGTCTAGGTGAAGAGACCAATCGTGAGGCAGCAGTACTCGGCTGAGTTTGTCTGCCCAAAGGTTTTGAATGCCTGGAAGATATACCATGAGAAGGTGAAATTGATGCTTTCTGGCGAGGGCCCATAGTCCTAAAGCTTCGTTGCATAACGACAGAGAGCCTGTTCCACCCTGCTTGTTCACGTAGAACATAGCTACTTGATTGTCCGTTTGGACTAGGACTAGTGGGCTGTAAAGGTGTGTACCGAAGCCCAGGTGACTGTTCGACAAATGTCATCAATAGACACAGAGTGAAGATTAGCCATAGCGGCTGCCATGGCTCTCACATTATGAGCTGTGACATGGCCTTGAAGAGGAAGACTCTTACTCTCATAAGCAAAAGATATGCATTGTGCAATCCATTTGGACAGAGTTCTTTTGGAGACAGGAAGTCCCAAATGACTAGAATCAAAAGCAATAAAAAGTTGAGAAGACTTTCTATGTTGCTGTGTTCTTTGTAGGTAAAAAGCCAAGGCTCTTTTACAATCCAAAGTATGAAGGTTCCTTGCTGTATTAGAGGCATGAGGCCTCGGAAAGAATACAGGAAGATAAATTAATTGATTTAAATGAAAAGGTGAAAACACCTTTGGCATAAAGTGTGGATGAGTTCCGAGAACAACCTTATCATGGTGAAACTTAGTATAAGGAGGATCAGCCACTAAAGTTTGCAGTTCACTAATGCGACGTGCAGAGGTGATTGCAGTTAGGAAGATGACCTTCCAGGACAAAAGCTTTAGGGTTGTAGTGGCTACAGGTTCAAAAGGGGGTTTCATGAGCTGCCCGAGAACTAGGTTTAAATCCCATGCCACCGGTGGTGGCCTGACGGGAGGCTTTGTTAAGAGAAGACCTCTCATAAATCTTGATATGAGTGGATGAGAGGAAATTGGTTGTCCATTTAGAGGCTTACAGGAAGCTGCAATTGCACTAAGATGGACTCTTACTGAATTGTTCTTTAGACCAGAATTTGATAAATGAAGTAGTCGGTATGGGCAGAATTCCCACCGGGGCAGGTACCGTCGGTGCTGGTACCGGTATTAGTGTCGGTACAGGTGCCCGTTGAACCATCAGTAGTGGCGTCAATGGTACTGCAGATGCAAGGAGAGCTGAAAGACTGTTCGATAGCGAGGAATCTATGGTCTATCGACGCTGCCGATGCCTGGGTATCGGTACCGGTAGAAGCGGCCGGAACCCCTGAGCATGGCACCAGTAGTTCTGCCAAGGCTGAGGCCTCGATTACATCCTGGAGCCACGTTAGTGCTTTGGAGGCCGAAGCCTCCTGTCGGGGCTGTTTTGCCAGTATAGTTTCCTCAAGGGCAATGCCAATGGCTTCTCGATGCTTGGAAGGAGATCTACCCTTTGAGGACCGGCTCTTATGTTTAGTTACCTGAGATCCATGGGAGGAAGACAAGGCTCTGGAAGACGTCGATGCAATGGACACATCTGAAGAAAAGAGGGTACTGAGCTTTGCAGCCCGGTTCTGTCTTCCTCTTATGGTCATCCCCATACAAGAGGAACACTCCGATGGAGAATGGTCAGGGCCTAAACATTTGAGACACCAGTGATGGGTGTTGGTGACGGAGATAGTACCGCCACACTTAGTACATTTTTAAACCACTAGCTGGTTTTTCCATTTTTCAGGAAAATGGGGCCTAATGCCCAAAATAGCGCCTAGCATCAAAAAGAAAAAGTTTCTGAAGAGAAACACTTTAGAAGTAAAAAATTTATTTTTTTTGAAAAGAAGAAGAAAAGAGAACCAGTGGTACCGGTAGGCATTGAGCGGAGGCAGGCGCGACCACTAGAAAAAGAAGTTTAAGAAGAAATTTTCTGCGGTGACAGGGTATGTGACCTGTTGGCTCCGCGGAAAACGAAGAACTGAAGAGGGACAGTTGGAAAGACGGGAAGGTAGCGCGCATGTGCTGAGGGATGCTCCCAAAAGCGTTCCTATTGGATGCTGGGGAACGTTCCCGCGCAGGCGCCGTCGGTACCCACATGTGAAGACTACATTCCTGCTTGTTCCTGGAGATAATTGGCAAGATGAAATAGTTTGATATATTTTGCTTAGTAGAACATATGAAGAAGAGGATGAGGAAAAGAGCTTAGGAATATTTTTTAATTGGATTCGTTTTTTCCAGCTAGCTAGTGTAATAGACCCCACAGCAGTATGGGGTGCTATTAGCATATGTGAACAACATATTGGGGGCTCAGAAGGCTAAATTAGATGGGCATGAATGGATTAGAATAAACAGTTATGTCACAAAATGAAAGAAAAATCATATGCCATGGGCCACACAGGACAAAAATTTGTGGTTAACGCAAATGACAAATAAGGCCAATTTATTTATTTATTATTTCAACTTAACATACTGCCTCTAGTATCATCTCAGTGGTTTGCACGAGCTATAAACTACATCAGAAAATTACCTCTCACAATAAGAAGAGCAAATATCCTACAATACCCATCTCATAAAATTAGTGTTAAACAGCAAAAAGCTTGTTGAAGAAAGAATAGCATCTTATGAAGACTGTGCAATAAAAATGACAGTTTTCTATCAGAATGTAGTACGATCTGCTTCCCAAGTTGGCGATAAAGGATGAGTTCTGCATTTGTGAAGTGGGCTGCTACACACAGCATTGTTGCTGTAAAGCTGTCTGGATGCAACTTCAGTACCAGAATTTTTTTGGGCTATGTGGTCATTATGGAGGATAACTTTGGATTTGCTGAAACTGCAAACCATAATAAGGAAACATTCCTTATTACGGCTTTCAGTGGCTTTAGGAATCATGCTGAGAGGTCAGGAAGCAGATATGCACTGCCATTTAGGCAACCATGGAATCTCTGGGACTAGATAAGCATTGTGAGCAAACACAATGTCTGCTGTTTGTAAACTAGGTTTGCTTGCTTGTTCCCAGACTGTAAATTCAAGATTTTTTGTTCTATGTGGATAGTCAACTCAACTGCAAAGTTTACTAAGAGGTTTTGGACAGGCTACTGTCCCTCAAGTAGGGAGAAGCAGTGAATTGTGGGCCCTACACCAGTGTTGTTGGAGGTAATGGTACTGTGGCTACAAGTTTATCCATGGGAAAAGGCAGTGTTTTCTAATTCAACATTTTGGAACATTCAGGATAGGTACAGCGGGTCATTTTGTGTCAGGATATAATTTACTTAGTAGGAAAAAGAAAAATTTGGAGCAAAAATTAATCAGTACCGTTTTCATTATAAGTTTTTGATCCTCCTCCACCGGACTATTTACACCAGTACCCCTCGTTACTTGGCCGACTGCATTTCCCGGTACACTCCTCACCGACTGCTCCGCTCTACTTATACAAACCGATTGTCCCTTCCCTCACCATCACAAGCCCGTTTGGAACGGACGCGGCACTCAGCCTGGTTTTTCCTTGGTCCCTCACTATGGAACATGTTACCTACCTCACTGCGCTTAGAACCCTCCTACCACCAGTTTAAGTTGTCCCTTAAAACCTACCTCTTTCAGAAAGCCTTTGATTTGCCCACTGACATTCCCCCCTAACTGGCCTGTCTGTATGTATGTATGTCCCAACCCGTATGTTGTCTACTGGTTAGTTACCTTATTTCTTATGATTGTTGGTATGATTTGATACTACTCTGTCTACGTAAAATTACTTGTATATTTTTATGATTTTTTGTTGAACAATCTCTTGTGTGCTATCTATTTCTTTCCCCTACTGGCTTTCCTGTCTACCTTTGGCGTTCTTTTCCTGGTTTGAGGTGCAAATTGTTTTTAATTGTACACCGCTTAATGCTATTGCCCAAGCGGTATATCAAATTTTAATAAAGATAAAGATAAAGATAAAGATTGTGGGTCCATTTTTCCAAAGACTCGTTTTGGAGCAGGATTTCCATCCTTGCTGTGGCGCCCAAAAAGAAGCAAGTTTAGGATGATATTGGATCCGTTCTTTCCAGAAGGTCTATCACCGAATGATTACATCCCAAGAGACTAATATCTGATATAGTACACATCCTTAGATTCAATGTTAGAATTGGTAGGGCAAGATGGGCAAAGAACATGTCTATCAAAGGCAGAAAATGAGTCAGCATTGCGTTTTTAACCCACCAAGTTTCCCTGTGTCAGGATTCTCTTTTGCGAGCCAAATTTATTTTGATACATGTCTGGAATTTGTTACCGGAGGATGTAGTAAAGGCTGTTAGTGTAGCTGGGTTTAAAAAAGGTTTGGACAAGTTCCTGGAGGAAAGGTCCATAAACCATTATTAAAAGGGACCCGGGATATCACTGCTTGCCCCAATACATGCACTGAGGAACCTGTGTCTTTTGGGGAGACTGCTAGGTACTTATGACCAAGATTGGCCACTTTTGGAAACAGGATACTGGGCTTGAAGAACCTTGGTCTGACCCAGTATGGCATATCTTATGTTCTTATGCTGATGGGTTGTTCTGATTCTCAAGCATATTTTGAAATGATGAGTGTCTTCATGCACTGGGTCTTGGTAGAGTTCAGTCAAGAATAGCTTTGTTCATTCTTTGGATGACCCTCTTTTTTCTGATGTGGATAATTATTGATGTAACTTCTGGCAACAGCAGAGGATTTTAGGATGCCAATAAAACAGCTGGTATTTTTAGACACTGCGTCGGACAGGTAATCATGGACGTAACACAAGCCAGATGATAACCTACAGTGATTTAGGTATCTTGTGGTTCTGGTGGAGATGTGAGGCAAAAATGATGTTAACTGTAGTTGCTTGTCAGGAATCTCAATCTTACTTGTACAGTTATTCCTATGGGATGATTTTTGAGATGGTTGTTTGTATCAATAGCTGCTGCATGCAGCAGTCACCATTTTATTAGGGCATTAGAAAAATGATTGAGGATCTGAGGATGTTTCTTCCTAAGTTTAGTGTCTAGCACCAGGGCTGGACCAACCACTAGGCAAACTAGGCTGGGGTTGGGGGCAGCAAAGAGCAGGATATTCAAAGCTAAATAATAGATTCTGACAGCTAGAAGAGGGGGGGGGGGGGTTTGGAATAGGACTTAAGATTTGCCTAAGATGCCAACACCTTGAACCAACTCTGGGGCCGGCCCTGCCTAGCACTTTTGCAGATTGATCCGGAACACCTGAATGTACTTGAGAGTGAGATCAGCAAATGAAGTGCAGTTTTAATAAGGGAATACGGGATACACCTGATGAGATATCAGTTCACAACTATCCTGCGGAGAACACTAAAATACGTGGGAAGGCATCCAAGAAAGTTTGGAACATACTTGCTTTAAAATAGAGTAGGCACAACAGCTGTATTGGTGGGTTACATTTGGCCATAGGATTTGGGACAAAACGTTTTGGCTGTTGACTCTAAATATTTTTGTTCAGGAAAAGTCTCCTTAGTCCTGCAGAAGTGGTGTGCTTCGGTCATGAACCATTCATTTGTCTAATGGGCTTTGGAATGCATATATATGCGGTCCTATGGGCCACACTTTTAACTGACCTCCATAGGTGTCTCAATTCATTAATTTGGGTAGGGCTGATCAAATGGGACCACCTTATCTGACAGGTTTGTTGGAAATGTAGTAAGTTCTCTTTTCCAACTGCGTAGCTAGTTCATCTGGGGGGAAATGATTTGGCTTTGTTTTCCTATTGGTAGCTCATTGCAACTATGTGTTAAGAATGTAGCCATGCTGTTACTGGTACTGCAGACGTCAGCATTGAGCTGTTCAGATATGGTTCTTCAATTTAAAATGTACTAGGAATTCATTGGGTCACAACTTTCAGAATGTAAATAAGCAAACTGATTCCTGAGTGAAAGGGCGGGGCTATTTGCACCTGTCATAACTGGACAATAGAAGGTTGTATCGGTCTTCACCGGTTGGATGAGATGCTAATCAGAGGTAAATATGGACCTGTTTAATAACCATCTACCAAAGTTTTGTATTTCATATTTGGGTCTGTAACGAGTGGCCTCAATCTGGAAGTGTTCATGTTAATGTTACTGGCAGCTTTGTCTAGTTGAAAGCATTCGTACAGAGGACTGATGTACCAGAAGGCAAATTTGACTGGTACTAATCATGCTCACAAGCAATCGCCCATCGGGATGCGGCAAAGAGATGCTACATTCCATAGCAGTGATTCGAACTCCAGGAAGGCTGATGGTGGCCCACCAGTAGGAGAGGGTGGAATAGAAAGCCCAGCTACCCGTGGATAAGGGATTGAAGGAACAAATAACTGGGGTAATTTGTTGTACTATTTGTGATCTGTTTGGTTCCTGTGATTGTGAACAAAGGAATAAAGTTACAGCTGCTGAAGGTCATGATAGAAGGATTTATCTCTGTGTAAACCTCTTTTGCAAGCAAAAAAAGGGATGTTTTGAAAATTGCACAGCTGTATACACGTACTGCATGTTTGTATTCCTAGAGATAGAGCTAGTGTAATGTGGCAATGTGGCATATATTTTATAAAATACATGCATACATTTACATCTACCTTGCATTAGGTGTAAGATGGCGAGTGTGTGTATGCATATGTTCTGAGTGCTTTATTTATAAAAGCATACAGTCATTTATGTTGCCTTTACAAAATAGGCAAACACATAAATTTAATTTCCTGTGGGTAGCATTAGTATATCTCTATAGTTACAAATCCATTAACATTGCCCTTTTCAACTATTTTTGATTATTATTAATTACTTTTATAGTGACATAATTTTAACATATTTTAAATAATTTCTAGATATATATTATTGACCTCAACCAGGAGAGTACAATAGCAAAAGAGGTCAGTGCTATAATCTCTTTATTGTCATCAGCAGTCAGTCCTAAAGCAGTTCCAAAATCTTCTAATCCAATTAGTAATATAAAGTTTCAATGTTAAGATAATAAAAATAGATCCATTTCTCTCCAACCATGTAACACTACATTTAGAAAAAAATCTATTTCAGGGAAAGTACTGTTTTAGGACCACTGATGACAATAAGGAGATTAAAGCATTGACATCTTTTGCTACTGTGCTCGCCTGGTTGAGGTCTATAATATAAGTATATTTAGAAATGATTTAAAATTTGTTTAGAAGCCCTATTTGTGAGGAAAACCACCGCCTGCATAATCACTCATGCCTCTTGCTCAGGCCACGTTACATCACTGCTCATAAGACTTCATTGGCTTCCTATTAAGTTTCAAATCCAGTACAAGATACTCATCATGGCTCACAAGGTCATCCACTCTGGGACTCCTTTGTATCTCTCAGACATTCTTCAGCTCACGCACCCCACTGTGCCCTCCGTTCACTCCAAGCTAATCGACTGCACCTTCCCTCTGCTTCATAGGGCCACCTAGAATCTACACGTAACTCTGCTTTCTTTTTCCTTGGTATTGCCCACTGGAACACCCTCCCTTCCAATCTCTGTCTAGAGCTGTCTTTCCATAAATTCAAATCCCAACTGAAGACTCATTTATTCCACCTCGCCTTTGATCTCCCATTGCCCACCGCAAAGCCCTTTTCCCTCCCGTCCTTCTTCCATGCTCTCCTCTTTTCTATACCTTCCTATCCCACTTTATAGCTGAACTATCCTGTCATATAAACATAAGAAATGCTATAATGGGTCAGACCAAGGACCATCAAACCAGGATCCTACTTCCAACAGTGGCCAATCCAGGTAACAAGTACCTGGCAGGTTCCCAAAAAGGCACACAGGTTCCACAATGCTCGTCTTCGGGTAAGCAGTGTATTTCCCATGTCTTCTTTAATAATGGTTTATGGGCTTTTCCCTCCAGGAACTTGTCTTAACCTTTTTTAAACCCAGACTATTCTAACAGCTTTTATTATAACCTCTGGTACTGAATTCCAGAGTTTGATTACACATCGAGTAAAAAAATATTTTCTCTTATTAGTCTTAAATGGGTTACATTGTGGCTTCATTGCATGTCGAGTCTTTCTACTTTTTGATGATGTAAACAACAGATCTATGTCTAACCATTCCACTCCATTCATTAATTTATAGATCTCTATCATATCCTTCCTCAGCTGTCTCTTTTCCAAGTGGAAGAACCCTAACCTTTTAAACCTCTCCTCATAGGGGTATCCTTCCATCCCCTTCACCATTTTTGTTGCTCTTCTCTATATCTTTTCTAATTCTGCTATATCCTTTTTAAGATATGGAGACCAGAATTGCACACAGTATTCAAGGTGTGGTTGCATCATGGAACAATACAGAGGCATTATAATATCATTGTTTTATTCTGCATTTTTTCCTTATGATTCCTAACATTCTATTTCAGTTCTTTCAACACTCTCGGATGTAAACCGTCGGGTCCAGGTGATTTGTTACTCTTCAGTTTATCAAACAGTTGTAATACATCTTCCCGGTTTATTGATATTTCTTTCAATTCTTCTTATATAACACCTTTATATATTATTTCAGGCACAGGTAACTTCCCTAAATCTTCTTCAGTAAAGACCAATCCAAAAAATTCATTCAGTCTCTTCACTATGGCCTTGTCTTCACTTAGGGGTTTGTTTACAAAGCCGCGGTAGTGGTTCGCGATCGCGATCGCAGCCGCGGCCCCATTGAAATCAATGGGGCCGCGGCTCCGATTACGATCGCAAACCGCTACCGCGGCTTTGTAAACAAGCCCCTTAGCGTCCCTTTAACCCCTCTATCATTCAATGATCCAACTGACTCTCTCACGGGTGTTTTGCTATGAATGTGCTTAAAATGGTTTTTATTATGTGTTTTTGCTTCCATGGCAAGCTTTTTTTTTTCCAATTCTCTCTTTGCCTGCCTTACCAATGCTTTGCACATAACTTGCCAGTGCTTATATTTTTTCCTATTTTCATCATTTGACTCCTTTTTCCATTTCCTGAAAGATGCTTTTTTGGCAACAGCTGCCTCTCTGATCTCACCTTTAAACTATGCTGGCAATTTTTTGGCCTTCCTTCCACTTTTCTTAAAGTGTGGAATACAGCTGATCTGGGCTTCCAAGATAGTACTTTCGAACAATGCCCATGCTTGATGTAAATCTTTAACCTTTCAGCTGCTCCTTTCAGTTTTTTCTTAACTATTTTCCTCATTTTATCATAGTCTTCCTTTTAAAGGTTTAAAAGGTAGTATTGTGGATTTCCTTGCCGTCCTTCTTCCATTTATTAAATAAAATACAATCATGCTATGATCACTGTTGCCAAGTGGCCCCCAAAACACTTATCTCTTGTACCAGATCCAGTGTTCCACTAAGGACTAGGTCCAAAATAGCTTCTCCTCTTGTCGGTTCATGAACCAGCTGCTCCAAGAAGCAGTCATTTATTTCATCTAGAAACTATCTCCCTACATTTCCTGCTGTGATACTGACCCAGTCGATACCGCGGCAATTGAAAGCACCTATTATTACTGTATTGTAACTTTTGTTAACTTCCCTGATTTCTTTCATCACCCTTCTGTTCATTCTGGCCAGGCGGTCCATAGTACACCCCCCACTGCCATTGTCTTCCCCTTTTTATATGGAATTCCTATCCATAGAGATTCTAGTGTACTTTGTTTCCTGCAAAACTTTAATCCTGTGTGACTCAATGTCCTCTCTAACATAGAGCGCAACCTCTCCACAATTTGATCTACTCTATCATTGTGATATAGTTGGTACCCAGGTATCACAGAGTCCCATTGGTTGTCCTCCTTCCACCAGGTCTCTGAGATGCCAATCATATCTAACCTTTCATTTAGAGCTATATATTCTAGCTCTCCCATCTTATTTTTTAGACTTCAAGCTTTTTCATACAGGTTGTATTTTATTCATATTAATCTGTTATCAGTTGACTGGGATAATTTGGAATCTTTCAGCTCTGTACTTAAGAGCATCTGGGTTACTTTATTTTTATTGGAACCTCTCTGTTGGGATGTCCCAATGTCCCTCTTTTGCTAGTATCCTTCAATGATACATTCTTCTGAACCATGCTATCTACAGGCCTAATGATCGAATTGCCAGCTATAATGGCTGTCCTAACCTTTCCTTCATGGGCACATGGCCCTGGAGAAATATCCTCAGTGTGAGAGGGTTTTACATCTCCTGGTGGACAGGTCCTAGCTACAGAATCACTTCCTGCCACACCAAGGTGATGCTCTCCTTTCATGTGACCTCCATGAAAACTGAGAGGCTGCCAGACTGGAAGTAGGACTTCAGTACTATGTCCCTGCAGGTCTCGTCTATGTACCTCTCTGTTTTCCTTATGTCCTCCAAGTCTGCTACTCTAGCCTCCAGAGATCGGACTCGTTCCCTGAGGGCAAAGATCTCCTTGCACCTAGTACACACGTAAGACCCCTCACCAACTGGGAGAAAATTGTACATGTGACACTCAATGCAAAAGACTGGATAGCCTATATAAAAAAAATCTAATGTTCTTTTCCTCCTTTGAATTCTGCAGCTAATTTTGTTTATTGTAAGCCGCTTTATTACCTTGTAAAGAAGCGGTATATTAAATGCAAAAATAAAGATAAAACAGGCATTCAGACATTCAAATCATAGAGATATGCCCAAGTTGTTTTAGAAAGCTGGGTATATAGACACCCTGGTGTGAGCATGTCCATGCAGTACGGGAGGGGGGCCATGGTGGAGGCAAGCAAGAGAGATGCACCTTACTGCGCGGTTCCAGAATGGCGCAAGTATATCAGGCCCTGAATGCAAAGGCACCCATGCCTATATCTGCACCTGATCATGAATAAGCTTCAAAAAGGTGCTGCAATGATTTCAGGGGAAAGAGCAAAATGTGCTTTTATCCCCACAATTAATATTTCCTGGTCAAAGAAACCTGCATGGAAATACATATTCCAAACTTATTACTGGCCTGCCATCGCAGGTATATTTATCTGAAATGGCCAGGACGTTCTATTCTCATAACAGTCACCGCCTTCTGAAATATCCCAGACAACACATCCAAGTACTCAGTTCTGTGGGTGTGCAATTCGGGGACGTTCACATTTATGAAACGGCATACACCCGTGCGAGCCCGCTGCCAGAACTAGTTACCGAGACGTTCTTTTTTCAGGGCAGAGATGGAGCGACTTCAGAAGACACTTATATGTGCTTCCCTTTATTGCTGCCATGCCCCTGAATTTTTAAACATTTTACTCTGGACGTCTGAGATTCTTCCTAGATGTCCTTTCTAAAATGCCAGACACCAGATGCCATGGTCAAACTGTCACTCAGGGTGGATGGGGAACAGGCCCTTTATAGTCCTCTCTCTAATGCTGCTACTGACTGTTTCCTGGTGTTCAATGTCGTCCTCTCCTTAGTTAAAGTTATAAAGAGAGGGTGCATGAGAGGGGTGGCTGGGGAGTCCCAGCTGCCAGCATTAATAAATGGTTAGTATCCTAACTGTCTTAGTATACTATTATTAACCTCTGGCATTAAACACTGCATATTATCAGATTCCTAACAGCTGCATATATTCCAGTGTTGCTACGTTTATCTTCCCAAACGTACAGTCCTCCCAGCAGTATCTGGAAGTATTTGCAGGAATATTTGCATGGGAAAGTCTCTTGCATGACACAAGACTGGATATATATATAGATATTTTATTGGAATCTTCTCATTTTAATTTGTGATTTTAGTGTGTTCTCAAGATAGTTGCCAATAAATTTATGTTAGACTAAAAGTTTGTATATTTGGTACCTTTGTTTCCCTTTTTATATCAGAGCATGAACTATGACCATGCAGAGTACTAACAGAAAGTTGTTGACAAGTACTCATATACTGTAAACGACGGGGAGTTCTGGGAAATCTTGGCTGGTTAGTAAGGACTTCAGGACTAATAACTTTCTGGGCATGTTGAAAAATAGAACAATAGAAGTCAAAGACATTATGATACTGTATGCCACGGGAGTCCTGCTCATCAAGGATTTTTAACTTCAATTTGTGACCCCTGAAAAAAAGACTTGAAGAATCAGGTCTACCACTTTTTTTTAAATCCTGCACTACTAGAAAAGTTGGTAAAAATGAGGTATAAGAAACACTTTTATTTATTTATGTCATTGATACCCACACCGGTGATGTGTGTGTGGGCTGTTTTACCAGCACAGAGCTGCTAGCTAACTGTAAGAGGATGTGTACATCTGGCCCCCTGCACTTAGTGCAGAGAAGCTGCTCTTTAAGGTGACAAATGGGCCCTGTAGGTGCAACTAATGCCCACCCATTGAAGTGGTGTTAGTTGCACCCATGTTGCACCAGGAACGCCCCTGTCCCCATCCCTATGCATGCTGCCAAGGTAACAGAGGTTTTTAATGCAAGGGCCCCATGCTACTTTTTAGCGTGATACCAACACTGCATATTGGCCCTGCACTACCCATGCCCCATTATATCAAAGTGATACCCTAACCCCCTGAATCTCCTCTTCCCTACCAGCACACATCTACCATAAGACTCCTTTCTTTACTCTAAGCCTCCTCAGGTTTGGCCCTCTTAGCCTCCAAAACCCCATTCATACCACCACTCAGGAAGACCCTCATATGTGTATGTGAGTGTATGTCAGTGGGCAAGGGGTGTATGTCAGTGGGTGACTATGTAGGGTTGCTAGTTTTATAACTTTCCCCAACCCTATTTAACGTGAGCAAAAGGGCTTTTAATAAAATTACCCTAGGATCATGCACATTACAGTATGCAGTGACAAAAAGGCGAACACTTATGTGACCCATATGAGGGTGTGTTTGGGAGAGACTGTGGGTGGAGCACAGATGGAGAAGTGATTTACACACGAACACCTGCAATGTATTGCAACTATTAGATAAACTGAAGAGTAGCAAATCACCTGGGCCGGATGATATACATCCAAGGGTGTTGAAAGAACTGAATTATGAGATTGCAGACCTGCTATTAGTAATCTGTGAACTATCATTAAAATCATCTGTAATACCTCAAGATTGGAGGATGGCGAATGTAACACCAATTCTTAAAAAGGCATCCAGGGGTGATCTGGGAAACTACAGACCGGAGAGCCTGACGTCAGTACCAGGAAAAATGGTAGAAACCATCATAAAGAACAAAATTGCTGAACATGTAGATAGTCATGGCTTAATGGGAGACAGCCAACATGGCTTTAGACAAGGAAGATCTTGTCTTACTAATCTGTAATGTTTTTTTGAAGGTGTGAATAAACAGGTAGACAAAGGTGAGTCAGTTGATATAGTGTATTTGGACTTTCAGAAAGCCTTTGACAAGGTCCCTTATCAGAGACGTTTGGCAAAACTAAAGAGTCATGGGATAGGAGGTAGTGTACTATTGTGGATCAGGAACTGGTTAAAAGATAGAAAGCAGAGGGTAGGGCTAAATGGCCAATTTTCCCAATGGAGAAAGGTGAATAGTGGTGCACCCAAGGGATCTCTGCTGGGTCCACTGCTTTTTTACATACTCATAAATGACCTGGAAAAGGGAATAACGAGTGAGGTTATCAAATTTGCAGATGACACAAAACTAAAGTTGTTAAAACCCAAGAGGATTGTGGAAAATTGCATGAAGATCTTGATAAATTGGAAGACTGGGCATCAAAATGGCAGATGAAATTTAATGTGGACAAGTGAAAAGTTATGCACCTAGGGAAGAACAACCCAAACTATGTTTACACGATGCAAGGTTCCACGTTAGGAACCACCACCCAGGAAAAAGATTTAGGCGTCATTGTGGATAACATGTTAAAACCCTTGGCCCAGTGCACAGTGGCGGCCAAGAGAGCAAACAGAATGCCAGGTATCATAAGGAAAGGAATGGAAAATAAAACAAAGGATATTATAATGCCTCTATATCGTTCCATGGTGCGACCACACCCTGAATATTGTGTGCAATTCTGGTCGCCGTATCTTAAGGATATAGCGATATTAGAAAAGGTTCAGAGAAGAGCCACCAAAATGGTAAAGGGGATGGAAGGATACCCCTTTGAAGAAAGGCTAAAAAGGTTAGAGCTCTTTAACCTGGAAAAGAGGCGGCTGAGGGGAGTTATGACAGAAGTATATAAATTAATGAATGGAGTGGAATGGGTAAATGTACATCAATTGTTTATGTTATCAGAATATAGAAAGACTAGGGGACATGCAATGAAGCTACAGGGTAAACTATTTAAGACTAATAAAAGAAAATATTTTTTCACTCAACGTGTAATCAAACTCTGGAATTTGTTACCGGAGGATGTACCCTCATGTTAAATGTTACCCTTCAAGTGTACTGTCTAAATGCTGTTAAGTAATTGTACTGTCTAAATGTTTACAAGTACCCTAATGTTAAATGTAACACTCCAATTGTGATGTGACATGACCACCTTGATTGAAGGATAAGGTGGCATACAAATCTGTCTAAATAAATAAATAAATGTAGTAAAGGTTGTTAGTTAGCTGAGTTTAAAAAAGGTTTGGACAAGTTCCTGGAGGAAAGGTCCATAAACCATTATTAAGAAGGGACCCAGGATATCAATGCCTGACCCAATACAAGCATTGTGGAACCTGTGTCTTTTGGGGAAACTTCTAGGTACTTATGACCTAGATTGGCCACTGCTGGAAACAGGATACTGGGCTTGATGGACCTTGGTCTGACCCAGTATGGCATATCTTATGTCCTTATGCGCCTTTAGTCTAGCTGTGACTTCTGCCTATTTACCTCTAGTATTTTAAAAAGACATATAAGCGCCTAAGGGGGTCTTTTACTAACAGGCGCTAGCTGTCAGCACAGGTTGGATGCGCACTAAAGGAGCACATTGGATCTGCATTGACAGCTATTGCAGGGCCATAACAGCAGTGCCAGATTTTGGCACGGTCTATGGCACGTTAGCGTTGCAGGTGGGAGGGTTGGGGCAGACAGTGGGTGGGGCAGTGCACCTGTGCAGCAGGCTAGTAGTGTGTTGCTGTCACGGCCGTCTCCATGGGGGCACTGAGTGCACCCGTACTCTTCTAATGCTGCGACAACAGCCAGGAACACGCTTCATGGATTCACACTTTATGGGCGCGTTTGATACAACACCACAGCCCTCTTTAGTAAAAGGGCCCTTATGTGTCTTTATAAAATAGGCGCCTCTTTGCTCTCTCAACCTAGGTGGCCTGTTATAAAATTATCCCCCCTATATGTGTGCAAGTGGCTGAGTGTGTGCAAGGAGGGTTTATGGTGTGACAAGCAGGGTATGTATGTGAGTGAGTTAGTGCGTTAACAAGTGATTAGGTGGCATGAGTGTGCTTTACTCTTTCCCAATAAAACAGTGCACTTTCCAGTGCTCTCTGGCTTCCCCTTCTGGTATCAGCCATGCCATTCTACTTAGTCCACAGTCTTCGGTTGAATCTTCTGAATGGCTTAAGGGATCTCACATCCCTACCAGCCATGCCACACAGCTCCCATTGCATCACATCTACCATCTGGTTAGCTCAAATTTTAAAGTCTGATTTAAATTTTGCAAAATATATTTTCTGTAATAAAAATCACCAAGTCTGAAAGAGCATAAATCTGAAACCTGTGAAACACAGCACCAATCATCAGGGATTCCACCCTGGCTACTGCCCATTCACATAAGCATTCATATTTCATTTGATATTCTACCTTTTACAATACCAGGTGCAACAAAGTGGATTGCAATTTAAAAATATGAAAAAAAAATCAAAATTAAAAAACCTCAAATTAACAATATAATAAACAAGCCAAGATATGATATTAAAAAAAACCTATTAACAAATCATATAATCTCACAACTAGCAAAATCTTGGTAAAGCTATATTATCAAAACCTAGCCACTAGTTTCTTCTCAAAAGACATTTACCAAAAGCCAGAACTTCAAGCAGCTTGCAAACATGAAGGTAGTTGAGTTCTTCCCTCACATATGGGGGTAGTGAATTCCTTAGCTGGGGAACACTCATTTTATAGTAAAGGTGAGTTTAATCTACAATTACGATGGAAGTTGCAGAAGCCTTTTCTGAGATGATCGTAAATCATTGCTAGGCCCTTAGGAATTGATCTTGTTTTTCCGGTATAACAACATTTATTGTCAAGACACAAGATTTTAAACTAAAGCTAGAACGCAACAGAAAGCCAACAAAAATAACACAATAGTGGGCTAATATGACCTGACTATTTACCTCCCCATGACCATTTTTATTGCTATATTCTGTAACAAACTGTAATCTCCAAATATCCCCACCTTAAACACCACTATAAATAATATTACAGCAATCTATCCTAGATAAAATTAATGCATGCGCTAACTGCAACAAATATTTTTGCTCTAAAAAAGGGTGCAATTTACGTATTCGTCTCAACTGAAAAAAAACAAGATCTCACCACTGACGATATCTGTGGTGCCACTGTCAGATCTTCAAAGATTATCCCTAGACTAATCAATTCCTTATTCAATGTCAGTGGGTGACCTGCCATCATTGCTGCTCTCTCTCTCTCTCTCTCTCTCTCTCTCTAAAGCCATCTTCATTCTAAAAATTCACATTTTTTCACCTGCAAAGTGAGTTCGGCAAAATATACAATGGAAAGAATGGGAAATAAAACTGACCTCTATGAACTCCACATCTAATTATCCCACACTTACAATAGTTGCCCCCCCCCCAACAAAAAAAAAACACACCCAACACTCCCTGCTAAATAATTTTCAAAACTTTTCAAGGGTATATCCTGCACTGCCAGTTCAAGTAAATAACAACGCAACTTGTTATGAGCAGCATCAAATGCTGCCTTCAAATTCAACTGTCGCCACAAAGAATCATAGCCTTTTTCTGCATGGCTTTGATATTATCTAATATTGCTGCCAACTGTCGCCGTGCTATAATCATGGTAAAGCCTTGCATATAAAGGATGCAATGCATGAACATTGTCTCTATGGTCCTCTAACGAGTCAAGCACAACTTTTACTCAACGTTTTGCAAAGAATGGTAAAAATGAAATTGGGAAATACTCTGTAACCCCTCCTTTATCTTGTGTCCCTTTTTAATATATCGGAGTGATAACAGATGCCTTCCAATTTTGTGGAATCACTACCTCCTCTAAAAATATATTGAAATTTCCAAGTCCATATCTTCAATTAATCATTTAATCACCCATGTTGGGACATTGTTTAGCCAACTAGAGGATGAGTTCATCCCCTGCACAATTTGAAAGATCTCTAAAGGTGCTGTTAAGCAAAAGAAAGACCACGCAAACTTATCCTACTCCATATTCAAAGTGGGTATCCATCTTCCAAAAGTACCAAACTATTATTTACTGAAATAAAATTTTCCAGATTTAAACTTAGTCTAGGCATGATGCAAGTATTTCTTGTATTTTACCATTAAAACTAGCTGATTGGCACTAATAGTTACATGTTTCCAACACATGTCAATTAAACACTTATGTCCGACATATATTTATCTATATATTTGCATTTAGCAAATACTACTACCAGCAAACCCATGTGGGTTTATTTTCCTGTGTAATTACTCTCCCAAACGTAAAACAGTCGCCAGAGGAAAAAACATGCTCTTCTAATGTACACGGACTGTATCACCATATACTGTATGTTACTCATCTATTTGTAACAAGTACGTGTAGGATGAAAGATTTAATTAAAACTTAGGCCAAAGCAAAGAATTCAAAAGCAGTTATTTGCATATTCCTAAATACTTCATGGTTAGACAACTATAAAAAAGCTGGTGGCTTTTGCATCACCTGCTCCTGCAAATTATATTTAGGGGGTTTCTACTTGATAAGATCAAAACAGATAAGAGCGACATGACAAATATCTGATTTGTCAAAAGTCAAGCAACTCTATATTTTTCCATTTAGTTATATGCCCGAAGTGTCCTTCAGTTGACAAGGCTGTAAGCTGTACCATACAAGGACTGATTCTTCTGTTTCTAAAGCAATCTACATACCTTGTAGCGCAATACAAAAGTTTAAGAGTGTAAGATTTTCGGGATGGGGATTGCCCAGCACCTCTCTAAATTATGCTGGTAGTGTTAGAGCCAGCTAATCTTGAATTTATGGCTCCTGGAACAAGCAGCATGAGACTTAAGTTAGCCACAGTAACTTGGGACAGGTAAAAGTGTTCTCCTGACACCTTTACATTTCCCAGCTGCAATCCCATTGGCCCTGAAGGGGCCGGCTCTGATTGGCTAAGCCCCTTTAACTCTTTTGCAGTCCTGTTTCCGTAGGTACAACAATCTAAGTGGACCCACTCCTTCAGCTCGATTCAGGCCTGCTCCTCCACCCTTCCTGAATTTTCTCCTCTTCCCTGTCTGGACCGGCACCTGTTTCTATGACTTTTCCTACCTTCCTAGTTCCCAGCTCTGGTTCTCTCTGTATTCCAGTTTCCTTGTCCAGCTACCCTTGGACTCCGTTCTAGGTCTGCTGAAAACTAACACTACTCATGCTGACATCCTGCCTCGATATACCTGGTGTGCCTTTTGCCTTACTAAGGGCCTGAATTGTTGTCCGTACAGCTGACAAATACTTGACAAAACTGTTACTTTGGCAAAGATACTGCTGATCATTCACTCTTCATAATATAGTACTTTGTTGTTGACTCTCCCTTAGTTCTTTAGGTGCTTCCATTTACTGTATAGACTAATGCACCCTACTGAAAGCATAGTTACTCACCTGTAACAGGTAATCTCCGGGAACAGCAGGAATTTAGTCTTCACATATGGGTATCGATGGTACCGACGGAGCCTGCGCGGGAACACTCCCCAGCGTCCAATTAGAAAGCTTTTGGGAGCATCCCACAGTGCCTGCGTGCTGCCTTCCCGCCTTTCCCAACTGCCTCTCTCCAGTTGAGTTTAAAGCTGAGGGAAAGAGATAGATAGAGAGATACAACTCCTAGGGGAGGTGGGTGGGTTGTGAAGACTAAATTCCTGCTGTTCCCGGAGATCACTTGTTACAGGTGAGTAACTATGCTATTTCCAGGAACAAGCAGGAATGTAGTCTTCACATATGGGGACTCCCTAGTTTTAGATGCCAGGGAGAGACCCCAGAAGTTGTGTGTCCCTGTGAAAGGGCTCCACTTCCCCCCATGGATCTCTGGCATCCAACCAGGGATGGTGGGTAGGAGTTGATTAGCTATGGAACAGGTGTTGAAGAACAGCCTGACCAAACAAGGCATCCCTGCGAGAGTCCTTTCCAAGCAGTAATGGGCCGTGAAGGTATGAACCGAGGCCCAAGTGGCTGCTCGACAGATGTCGTCGATAGACACAGAGTGCAGATGAGCCATTGAAGTTGCCATGGCTCTCACATTGTGAGCTGTGACATGGCCCTCCAGAGAGAGATTCTTACTCTGATAGGCAAAGGAAATACACTGAGCAATCCAGCTGGACAGTGTTCTCTTGGAGACTGGAAGTCCCAAATGAGAAGGATCAAAAGCAACAAAGAGTTGAGAGGACTTTCTATGTTGCTGTGTTCTTTGCAAATAAAAGGCTAAAGCTCTTTTACAGTTCAAAGTATGAAGATTCCTTTCTGCATTAGATGCATGAGGCCTTGGAAAGAACACAGGCAGGTAGACCGCTTGGTTTAGATGAAATGGCGAGACCACCTTTGGCATAAAGTGTGGATGAGTCCTAAGGACAACCTTGTCATGATGGAACCTTGTATAAGGTGGATCAGCTACTAGTGCCTGCAACTCACTGATGCGGCGTGCTGATGTGATTGCAATGAAAAAGATAACTTTCCAAGAAAGGAATTTTAATGAGGTAGTAGCTAAGGGTTCGAAAGGTGGCTTCATGAGCTGACCAAGAACCAGGTTTAAGTCCCATGCCACCAGTGGTGGCCTAATGGGAGGCTTAGTTAAAAGAAGGCCCCTCATACATCTTGCTATAAGAGGATGGGAGGAAATAGGTTGTCCATTTAGAGGCTTAAAAGAAGCTGCAATAGCAATCAAATGGACTCTTACTGAGTTAGTTTTAAGTCCTGCATTGAATAATGAAGGAGATACTCCAGTAATGATTCCAGAGGTATCGCAAAGGGGTTAAGACCCTTCTGCGAACACCATACGGTAAACCTTTTCCACTTGAAAGTATAAGAGCGTCTTGTGGAAGGCTTCCTGAAAGCATAAAGGATATCCTTTAATTGCTGAGGGAGGTTAAGATCATGAAGATCTAGGCCTTCAGCAACCAAGCCCTGAGTTGCAGAGCCTGGGAATTGGGATGCCATACCATTCCGTCCTCCTGAGACAGGAGATCTGGAGCAGACCCTAACTCCAGAGAGGGGGTTTGAGAGTGATGTAGAAGCAGAGGGTACCACATTTGCCGTGGCCAATGTGGAGCTATGAGAATCATACGGCCTCTGTCTCTCTGAAGCTTGAACAGGGTTTTTGGAATTAGGGGAATGGGTGGAAAGGCATAAAGGAGGTCTTCACCCCAATGAAGGAGGAAAGCATCCCTGGCCTGGAGAGCCCTTAGCCGGAATTCTGGAACAGAACCGGGGAAGTTTGGCATTCAACGGACTTGCAAAGAGTTCTATGTCCGGGGTTCCCCAAATTTGAAAAATCTTGGCTACCTGGTCTGCATGTAGAGACCATTCGTGTGGAAGCAGAACTCGACTGAGTCTGTCTGCCCAAGAGTTTTGGATGCCTGGAAGATACACTGCCAGGAGATGAATCTGATGCTCTCTGGCGAGGGCCCATAGTCGCTAAGCTTCGTTACAAAGCGACAGAGAGCCTGTTCCTCCATGCTTGTTCACGTAGAACATGGTTACTTGATTGTCCGTATGAATGAGGACAGTCTTGTAGCTGAGCAGGGTGTGGAACACTTGAAGAGCAAGGAAAATTGCTCTGAGCTCTAAGAGATTGATGTGTAGATGAGTCTCCTGTGGAGTCCAAGTGCCTTGGGTGGAGAGGTCTTGCAGATGAGCTCCCCAACCCATTGGTGAAGCATCTGTTGTGAGAGTTGCCTGGGGTAAAGGTTGTTGAAATGGGGATCCCAGCAACAGGTTCTGAGTGGACTGCCACCATTGGAGGGACAAAATAAGGCGATTTGTGTTTGCTATTTTGTCTGACAGGCACCCTGATGCCTGGGTGCATTGAGTGGATAAAGTCCACTGGGCTGCCCTCATATGGAGGCGAGCATAAGGAACCACATGCACGGTAGATGCCATGTGGCCTAGTAGTTGTAACATTTCTCAAGCAGTGAGATGAGGCTTTAGCACTGCTTGAGGCAGTAACTGCACCATGCAAAGGCAATGGGTCTGAGGAAGATAGGCCCTTGCTTTTCTGGTATCCAGCAAAGCTCCTATGAACTCTACAGACTGAGTGGGAGTTAGACTGGATTTTGGGATGTTTATGACCAGACCCAAATACTGAAGGATACGCATTGTGCAAGATAGAGAAATCCTGGCCTCTGACTCTGATGGGGCTCGAATGAGCCAGTCGTCTAAGTAGGGAAAGACGAATATTCCTTGAGTGAGAAGAAATGCTGCTACCACAGCCATGCATTTCGTAAACACCCTTGATGCTGAGGCCAGGCCAAAAGGAAGCACCCTGTACTGGTAGTGCTTTCCTTGAAAAAGGAACCGAAGGAACTTTCTGTGAGTTGGATGGATGAGAACATGAGTTTACGCATCCTTGAGATCTAGAGAACAAAGCCAATCCTGACTCTGAAGGTATGGCAGCAGAGTTCCTAGAGAAATCATCTTGAATTTCTCTTTGAACAGAAATTTGTTCAATTCTCTGAGGTCCAAAATAGGTCTGTGTCCCCCTGTTTTCTTTGGGATAAGGAAATAGGGGGAGTAAAACCCTGTACCCTGTTGAGGAATGGGTACCTCTTCTATTGCCCCTTGGGCAAGATGCATAGTGACCTCTTGATATAACAGGTTGATGAGAGAGGTCTAAGAATTGAACTGTCTTACCACTGTGTGAGGGGGAATGCAGATAAAATGAAGCTTGTACCCCTCTTTTATAATAGAGAGAGTCCAATGCTCTGCTGTTATCTGCCCCCATCTGGGGGCAAAGTGACACAACCTTCCTGGAATGGTGGGTGGCTCTGGTCCATTGAGGGCCAGGAAGGCTAAGTTCTCTAGATGAAAGTCAAAGGCCTTGTGGAGGCTGAGACTGCTGAGACGGTTGAGGCTTAGCAGTCTTTGCTTTCCTTTGTTTAGATGGTTGCTGACTCTTTCGGGCAGGCTGACCTGCAGAACGTCCCTGCTGGGAATAAGAGGGATAAAACCTCTTCTTTTTTGAGAAGAATGGTTTCTTGAAAGATTTCTTCCTTGCAGGATCAGCTGTGGCTTTGGATAACCTATCCAAAGTGGAGTTGTCAGCATCCAACTCATTGGCTTTCTCTTGCCAATTTTTGACGAATAGATTCTCACCTATACAAGGGATATTGCCCAGTTTGTCCTGCACCCAGAGCTCCAAATCGGATGCCTGGAGCCAGCAATTCTACGTGCACCTATGGCAATGGCAGAGGTTCTGCTTATGCACTCAAAACAGTCAAAAGCTGCACGATTGACAAACTTAGAAACATCCTGGGCATGTTTAACCAGTGTGAGAAAATCCTGCCTCTTATCATCAGGAAGGAGAGGGCTTAAAATCTCCAAATCTCCTGTGACTTCTTTAAGGAACATTCCCATATATAAAATATAGGAACTGATCCTGGCAGAAAGCATGGAAGCCTGGAAAGTACGACGTCCAAAGGCATCCAAAGTTCTACACTCACGTCCTGGAGGATTAGAGGCATGCCTCTTTGCACTCCTGATCCTTCTCATAGCTGATTCCACTACAATAGAGTGGTGAGGAAGCTGAGTCTTCTGGAAACCAGGACAAGGAGGTACTCGATACATGGTATCCAGTCTACGAGAGTGAGGAGAGGTGGTAAGAGGTGTTTCCCACATTCTTAGCATGAGATCATGTAAGATCTCATGGATAGGCAAAGTAGCTGCTTCTTTAGGAGCCTTGGGATATTGTAGAATCTCCAACTCCTTTGCCCTGGGCTCTGTTTCGGGAGCCACAGTAATGGAAAGGCCTCGAGCCACCTCCCTGATAAAATCCTGAAAGGAGGTATCTCCTGGAGGAGGCATCCTACGTTTAGGAGAGGAAGGCTCCTCCGGGAGAAGTATTCCGGTACCGACAGAGCTGTCAGAATCCTCAGACTCCTCTGAGGATTCAAAGTACCTTCTGTCCGGATGCTCTTGTAGAGCACGATAACCGAACCGACCGAAGTCGGTACCGGGGGAAATCGGTACTGGTGTATCGGTACCGGAAGGCATAGCATGACTGGGTGCCAGCAAAGCAGACACCGATGTCGATGCTGTCGGTACCGGTACCAATGCCGGAGTTGGTGCCGGTACCGGTTGAACTGTCTGACACGGTTCCGAGGGTGTCAATGCCGCAAGGAGAGCCGCCAGACTGCGTTCAATAGCCAGGAACCTCTGGTCTATCGACGCTGCCGATGCCTGGGTATCGGTACCGGAGAAAGCAGCCAGTACCCCAGAGTATGGCACCAGTAGTTCTGCCGAGGTTGAAGCCTCGAGAACATCCAGGAGCCCCGATAATGCTTTGGAAGCCGAAGCCTCCCGCCTGGGCAATTTTGCCGGTACAGAACCCTCAAGGGCAACGCCAGAGGCATCTCGATGCTTGAAAGGAGATCTACCCTTTGAGGACCGGCCAGACTTATGTTTAGTCACCTGAGATCCATGGGAGGAAGACGAAGCCCTGGAAGACGTCGATGCCACAAAAGCTGCATCGGAGGGAAAAAGGGTGCTGAGCTTAGCAGCTCGGTTTTGTCGACCCCTCTTGGACATCATGGCACAAGCCATACACTCCGAGATGGAGTGGTCAGGACCTAAACATTTAAGACACCACTCATGGGTGTCGGTGACGGAGATGGTACTGCCATGAGGTAGGCTATGGCCTAGCATGGCCTGCTACTATGAAAGGCCTGTAAGTTAGGCCTGGATCCTAACTCCCATTATAGCTAGAAAGGAACCAAAAATCTGTGGAAAAAATAAGAAAACTGTTTTTGAAATGCTTAATAAGAAGTTTTCATGAATTCATAAGTCTTCTATTATTCTTTTGTGGGTGAAAGAACAGAAATGTAACAGTATATGCATTCCAGAAGCCGAAGTTAACCTTGCAGTAGAAAAGTAACGAGAATCAGAACTGTACCATTGTTCAAGCAGTCCTAAGGAGTGGGCCGGTTGCTAGGCTCCGGAGGGATTTCTAATTGGACAAATGAAGGGAATGTATAACCAATGAGAAGTTTGCATGTATCGAGTTGGAACCAATAGAAAGTTCTCATGTATCAAACTGAAAAAGAGGTATAAAAACTTATGTCTCTGTATAAACTTTTGCTCAGTACCTTTAGAAGCTTTGACTGACTGGGCCTTGTACACAATAAACTGACTTGGACCCTGTCAATCGACTCCTGGACTTATTCATTGATTGCACTTTGCTACAGCAGCCACACTTGGTGCACTTTTTGAAACCCGAAGCGGGTTTTTCCATAGTGGAGGAAATTTTGGGCCAAAATGGCGCGTGCACCTGGAAAAGAAAGTTTGGAAAAAAAACTACTTTTTTTTTTTTTTAAAGAAAGAAAGAAGAACCGGTGGTACCAGTATAGCGTCGGGGAAGGCAGACGCAACCACAAAAAAGGAGAATAAGGAAAAATTTTCTGCGGTGACAGGAACAACAACCTGCTGGCTCCGCGGAAAATGAAGAACTGGAGAGAGGCAGTTGGGAAAGGCGGGAAGGCAGCACGCAGGCACTGTGGGATGCTCCCAAAAGCTTTCTAATTGGACGCTGAGGAGCGTTCCTGCGCAGGCTCTGTCGGTACCGATGATACCCATATGTGAAGACTACATTCCTGCTTGTTCCTGGAGATAATTATTTATTTATTTGGATTTATTAACCGCTTATATGAAGAAATTCACCCTTGTCATCAAGAGGTTCTGCGAATGAATCTTTAACCTGTCCAACAATTTTTAGTGACACTTGTGGTTGCTATGCCAACCTTGCAGTGGCATGATTGGCACACATCTGTGATGCGATCGTGGTATATTATGAATCATTGCTTTTCTGTTCATCTGTGATAGTAATTTACTTCACATATGATTGAGCAACATTTCACTGAATCTGAGTCTGACATGAAAGTTTGTTGCAGCTCTAACTGGGCTCTGGGGTTATTGTGACCCTGGGTGCATTTTCTGAACTTTTTCCAAGGTTCTAACTTAATGATGGAAGATAATAGATGGACAGAGTTTACTACATGTCCCTTAGAGCACTTTTTAAAGAGGTTTTCCATTTTCTTCAGTGTGTGATTTAAAGTTGGAACACCAGCCAACTAGTTCCTAGTATATGGAAACATAATCAGGATATATGTAAGCAACCTAAATCATCTATAACCCCACAGGAGTTCAAGCACCTTGTGCATCCTTGAACGAACTTATTTTGAATTGCATCTGTGATTGCAGAGAAACAGACACACACTCATGTGATTGCAGAGAAACAGACACACACTCATAGATTATAGGGAAATACACACATTTGGGTTGATATTCAAATGAAGTTATGTGCTCACAGTGATGATAAATGTAGAATCTCTCTATCCATTAACAATCTGATACTGTATATACTCCCTCGTCCCCAAAGGCCTCACAAACTACATGTGTAACTGAGGCAACAATGTGACCAAGAAGTTCAATTTCTGACTCAATAACAATCTTTTTGCTTGGCAAAAAAATTAAACAATGACTTCTAAAGTAAGATAGCTTCCAAACATTTCTTGTAGCCATCTATAAATTTCGTACCTCTCTGCCTGCTGGTAGTTTCTCCCGTTCTTCTGATTTGTTCCAACTCATGAATGTTTCCAGGATTCTTTTTACCAATGGCAGATCTCAGCTCTTTCCAAAGGTTCTCGATTGGACTGAGATCAGAACTCATCATAACATAGCAACATATGATGGCAGATAAAGACCAGAATAGTCCACTTAGTCTGCCCTGAAAGGTAGCTAGAGTGGTTGTAACTGGAACTTTGTGCAGGTCGTCTCCTTCTATACCTGTGTTTGGGGCTGTACCTGTTGCTCACTGCAGGTCAGCCCACCTCTTTATTCAGTAAACTTGTTGTTTATGTTCAATGTATATTGTTGTTAACTACCTCATGTTAAAAGTAACCTTCCAATTGTAATGTGACCACTTTGATTGTAGGATAAGGTGGGATACAAATCTGTCTAAATAAATAAATTAATAAAGTTTGCTTTGATTTTGTCCTCATGCTATAAAGGGATCCACTGTGTCTGTTCCATGCCATTTTTAACTGTGGCATTGTATTTGCCCCACCACCTCCATCAGGAGGACATTCCAAGCATCCACCACTCTTTCAGTGAAAATATATTTCCTGATGTTGTTTTTAAGTTTACCGCCTTGCAGCGTCATCATATGCCCTCTAGTTTTACAGATTCCCCTTCTTTGAATAAGGTTTGTTTGTCCACTAATACGCATTAAGTATTTAAATGTCTGTATCATATCTCCCCTGTCCCTCCTCTCCTCTAGAGTATACATATTTAGGTCTTCAAGCCTCTTCTCATACATCTTCTGGCGCAGGCTCCAAATCACTTTGGTCACCTTCCTCTGAACTGTTTCAAGTTTTTTTTATATCCTTTGTGAGATACGGCCTCCAAAACTGAGCAAAATACTCCAAGTGAGGCCTCACCAACGACTTGTACAGGGGCATTACTACCTCCTCCTTTCTGCTGGTTATTCCTCTCGGCTTGTAGCACAGCATCCTTCTGGCTTTGACTATTGCCTTGTTTTGCCACCTTGAGATCCTCACACATTTGAATGCCGAAGTTCCTCTCCTGGTCCGTGCACACTAATCTCTCACCCCCATTGCATACAATTCCCTTGGATTTCTGCTTCCCAAGTGCATGACTCTCCAAATCTGATTGATTTCTTTGACTGGGTGACCAGGGAGTTGGACCGAGGGAGAGCTCTAGATGTGGTGTATTTAGATTTCAGTAAAGCCTTTGACACTGTTCCTCACAGGCGACTTATAAACAAACTGAGCACCCTAGGGATGGACCCTAAAGTTACTGCTTGGGTTAGAAATTGGTTGGGTGGGAGGCGACAAAGAGTACAAGTAAATGGAGTTCACTCTGAGGAGAAGGATGTTACCAGTGGTGTGCCCCAGGGATCTGTCCTTGGTCCGATCCTTTTTAACATCTTTGTTAGTGATATAGCAGAAGGGCTGTCGGGTATGGTTTGCCTCTTTGCAGATGATACCAAAATCTGCAATAGAGTAGACACCCAGGAAGGTGTAGGTGTAGGTAATCGTTGTCTCCCTCTTGGCTACTCATTCTTATCCACATCTTGGTGGGGTAGGAGTGGAGGGGGTGTAGCGGTGGTATATCGCTCCTCTCTCCTCCTCACGGAAGTTCCCACCTCTTCTTCTTTACTTTACCCTGAATCTTTGCTTCTTCGTCTAAATTCCTCTCCTCACCCGTGTTATTTCCTTCTTATCTATGCTCCCCCTTCTCTATCCATGTCTCTATGGGATTCTCTCCTCGCCACTATTTCTGAAGCCTCATTTCTTTACCTGAATCTACTGATCTTGGGAGATTTTAACGTTCACGCTGACCTACCCTCCTCAACAAGGGACCTTTCCTTTCTCACTCTGCTGTCTGATCTGTCTCTGCGTCAATTTGTTTCCTTCCCCACTCATGTTGCTGGCCACTCCCTTGACCTCATCATTACGTCTGATTCCTCCTCTATCCCCCCCTCCTCTCTTTCCCCGTTGCCCCTTCCTTGGTCCGACCATTTTTGTCTTCTTTTTACTATTCCTATCCAGTCCCCTCCGTCAGGTTCTTCAGACTCTTCATTGTCGTCTTCCCACCGCGCTTCTGGTTCTGGTTCTTTCTCTGTTCCACCAACCCGTAAGCTCACTGCTGATACACTTCGTCAGTTTCCCCCCCCCCTGCGTCTTTATTCCCTAGTGACTTTGCATCTCTCTCTGTTGATACCCAAGCTCATCTCTGGTATTCTTCTCTGTCTGCTGCCCTTAATGACATAGCCCCTCTTCGCACCCACTTACCTTCCCATCACTGTTCCAGGCACCCTTGGTTTCACTCTGGTCTTTTTCTGCACCGGAAATATCTTCGTAGGGCAGAACGCCTCTGGCGTAAGCACCCCTCCCCCACCTCTCTCCATAATTTTCGCTCTTGTCATGATCATTACCGCACTCTCCTCCACTCTGCAAAGCGCGATTACTTCTTCCTCCTCTAACTCTTCTCGGCAACTTTATACTATTTTTCGTTCCCTTACAGCATCCCATTCTGCTCTCCCTCCCCTCCCTCCTCCTTCTTCTGCTTCTCCTGACCCCTCCTCCCTTGCCTCCTTTTTGCCTCCAAAGTCCAGACTCTTCGTCAGTCCTTCCCTTCCTGTCCTCTCCCCCTTTCCCCCGTAGTAGAGTCCTGTCCACTTTCTCCACTGCCCTCTTCATCTCCTCCCTCCTCTGTCCCTATCTTATCTCACTCCTGGTCCTCATTCGAGATGATTTCCCCAGCTGTTCTTCAAACCACTTTCCTCTCTATCCGAAAGACCACATGTCCTGCTGATCCCATTCCTTCCCGCTGGCTTTTGGAATCCTCCCTAGCTCTTTCTCCTTATATTCTGTCTCTTTTTAATGCTAGTTTATCTTCTGGTTTCTTCCCTTCACCTTGGAAACACGCTACTGTTCGTCCTATTCTAAAGTCTCGCACGTCTGATCCTACAGCACTTTCAAACTGGCGCCCTGTTTCTAATCTCCCTTTTCTTTCTAAATTTCTCGAGAAACTTGTCTTTCTTCAGTTGTCTGCTCACCTTGAGGCTTCTCTTGCTCTTCACCCTCGGCAGTCTGGTTTTCGTCCTGGTCACAGTACTGAGTCTATTCTTCTTTCCCTTCTTAATGAGGTGCATGCTGCTCACGATCGTGGTCTCTTTACTCTTGCTGTCTCTCTCGATCTTTCTGCAGCATTTGATTTGGTAGATCACTGCACCCTTCTCATCCGTCTTCACGATGCTGGCCTCTCTGGGACTGTTCTTCATTGGTTCCGCTCTTTTCTTTCCTGTCGTTCCTTTTCAGTGGTTGTTGGGTCTGCTTCCTCGCCCTCCACTTCCCTTACCTGTGGTGTGCCTCAGGGATCTGTCCTGGCTCCTCTCCTTTTTAACGTCTTCCTGGCTCCTCTCGCACTTGTGGTCCAGCAGTTTGGTATCTCTGCGTACTATTACGCGGATGATATCATACTGCTACACCACACTGATTCACATACACCCGATATTTCTCCTCTTAATCTCTGTCTCTCTGCTGTTGCTTCTTGGTTCACCTCAAATTTTCTTCAGGTTAATCCTACTAAGTCATTTGCCATATGGTTTACCCTCGGAAGCCCTTCCCCCACCTGTGCTCCTTCCCTCTCTTCCCAGCCCATTCCTCTTGTCTCCTCTCTTAGGTATCTTGGTGTTATTCTCGACTCCTCTCTTTCATTCAAAGAACACATCACTTCCATAGTTCAACGTTCATTTCTATCCCTCAAACAACTTCGGTCTGTGCGTCCTTTTCTTTCGTTCTCTGCTTTTGCTACCCTTATTCTCTCTTTTATAATCTCCCGACTCGATTACTGTAATGTTTCTCTAGCTGGCCTACCACAATCTCAACTCTCCCGTTTACAACGTGTCCAGAATGCAGCTGTCCGTCTACTATCCTGTGCTTCCCGTTATGACCACGTCACTCCCCTACTTTTGCACCATCATTGGTTACCGGTTTCCTTTCGGGTACAGTATAAGATTCTCACGTTTGTGCACAGGGTGACTCACGCAGGTACCCCTCTTTACCTTGCTGATCTTCTTCATTTCCGCACTCCTCATCGCCTGCTCCGTTCTATCCACGTTAATCGATTGGCCCTTCCTTCTCCTTCTCAAGCTCACCTGGAGTCAACACGCTCTTCGGCTTTCTATTTTCTGGGTCCTAGGCTTTGGAACTCGCTTCCCCCCCCCCCCCCCTTCGTGCAGAGCACTCATACCAAGCTTTCAAACAACAACTAAAAACCCATTTGTTTTGTCTGGCGTTTGACCTCCCTTCCCCGTCTTTGTCTCCCTCTCCCTCCTCTTGTTGATGTTTTCTTTTTGCTGTGCTTGCTATCCTCTGTTTCTTTTCTGTCCTTTTAATGATTTTAATTGGCGTTCTTTTTCATTTTTCTGACGGCCTGTATTGTATTTTATTCTTTTAACTTGTAAACTGCCTAGACGCCATTGGTATGGGGCGGTATAGAAAGAATTTTAATAAACATAAACATAAACATGAGGAGGGATCTAGCTAAGCTTGAAGAATGGTCTATAATTTGGCAGCTGGGATTTAATGTTAAAAAATGTAAGGTCATGCATTTGGGCTGCAGCAATCCAAGGGAGCAATACAGTATAGGAGGTGAAGTACTTTTGTCCACTAAAGAAGAGCGGGACCTAGGCGTGGTTGTGTCTGATGATCTTAAAGTAGCTAAACAGGTAGAAAAGGCGACGGCAAAAGCTAGAAGGATGCTTGGGTGCATACGGAGAGGAATGGCTAGCAGAAAAAAGGAAGTGATAATGCCTCTGTATAAGTCTTTGGTGCGACCTCATTTGGAGTATGGTGTGCAATTCTGGAGACCGCACCTTCAAAAGGATGTGAACAGGATGGAGTCGGTGCAGAGGGTTGCTACTAAAATGATTAATGGGCTTCATTATAAAGCATATGAGGACAGACTTAAGGATCTTAATATGTACACCTTAGAGGAAAGGCGGGATAGAGGTGATATGATTGAGATGTTTAAATACCTCCGTGGCATAAATGTTCAGGGAGAGAGCCTCTTTCAATTGAAAGCAAGTTCTGCTACGAGGGGACATGGGACGAGGGTGAAGGGAGATAGATTCAGGAGTGATATGCGGAAATATTTCTTTACAGAAAGAGTAGTGGATCCATGGAATAGTCTCTCCCAGTGGAGGTGGTAGAGATGAGGACAGTAACTGAATTCAAAAAAGCATGGGACCAACACAGAGGATCTCTAAAGGTAAAAAGTGGACTGTTGTAGTTGTTGTTATGGAAGGACAGACTAGATAGGCCATGTGGTCTTTTTCTGTCATCATGTTTCTATGTTTCTATGTTTCATTTCTTTGCATTAAATCTTCACTGCCAAGCATTAGACCATTCTTCCAGTATTTTTAGATCCTTCCTCATGTTGCCCACTCCCTCAGAAGTGTCCACTCTGTTGCAAATTTTCGTGTCATCTGCAAAAAGGCAGACTTTTCCATTCAGTCCTTCTGCAATATCACTCACAAATACATTAAATAGTATTAGTGCCAGGACAAATCCTCGAAGCACACCACTTCGCACTTTCCTTTCTTTTGTCATCTGTCAGTCAACCAATTGCTGATCCAGTTCACCACCTTGGGTGTATCCCCAGGCTACTCAGTTTATTGATAAGCCTTCTATGAGAAACAGCATCAAAGGCTTTTCCAAAATGTAGGTATATCACATCCATCGCATGCCCTTGATCTACTTCTCTGGTCACGCAGTCAAAAAACTAAATTAAATTTGCTTGGCATGATCTTTCCCTAGTAAAGCCATGTTGCCTCTGCTCATGCAATCCATTGGTTTCCAGAAAATCCACTATTCTTTTTTTCAAGATTGTCTCCATTTAATTTTCCCACTGGGCTTATTTGCCTATAGTTTGTCATCTCTTCCTTATTACCATTATTGTTAAAAGGCACCACATCAGCCCTTCTCCAGCCCTGTGTAACCTCTCCAGTCTCCATTAAAAACATCCTTTAAAAGCCCTGCCAGAATCTCTCTGAGCTCCTTCAGTACCCTGGGATGTATCCCTTCTGGAACCATGGCCTTGTCCACTTTCAGTTTTGCAAGCTGTTAAAAAATATTGTCTTCTATGAATGGTGTGGCATCTGCTCCCTTCCCATTTATATATTTGTCAATCATACGTAGTCCTTCTCCAGGATTTTCTTGAGTGAATACAGAACAGAAGTATTTGTTTTTAAATTTTCGCTTTTTCAATGTCACTTTCCACAAATCCGTCCTTGGTACTTTTGAGTCTGTCAATTCCACCTCTGATCTTCCTTTTCTCCTGAATATACCTGAAAAAAAGTTTTGTTTCCACGCTTCACATCTTTAGCCATCTTTTCTTCTGCCTTTGCTTTTGCTATCTTTGTTCTCTCTTTTTGCTTTATCCTATATTCTTTTCTGTGTTCCTCTTTTTGTGACCTTCTGAATTTTGTGAAAGCTTTGTTTTTGCCTTTATTTGTTCAACCATTTCTTTGGTGAACCATATATGTTTCCTTTTCCTATTGTTTTTATTTACTTTCCTTACATATATATTCATTGCCCCTTTTATTGTCTCTTTAAGTTTAGCCCACTGCAATTCTACTTCACCTTATATCCTACCACCCTGCCAACTTCTCCTTCAGGTACTGTACTTTCCCATTTTACTGAAGTCAGCGTTTTTGAAGTCTATGGCTTTGAGTTTGGTGTGACTGGTCTCTGTCTTGGCTTTTACCTCAAACCACACTGTGTAATGATTGTAGCTGCTCAAGTGGGCTCCCATCCAGACATTCAGAACTCTATCTCCTTTGGTGAGTACTAAATCCAGCACCGCACTTTCCCTGGTCTGTTTTATCACCAGTTGTCTGAATGATGCTTCTTGAAAGGCATCCTCAATCTTTTTTTACTTCTTTTCAGATTTGCAGAAGGAATACTCCAGTCCACATCTGATAGGTTAAAGTCACCTAATATGATCACTTCTACTTTCATAGCTACCTTTGCAATATCACCGATCAAGTCTGTCCATTTCCTCAGTTTGAGTTGGAGACCAGTAACTACATTATTGTGGATGACAGTACCATCTCTTCTTTCCAACACAATCCACAGCACTTCTTCTTTTCCTCACGTCCCTTGCATTTCAGCAGCTTTAATATCGCTTTTGATATACAGGGCTACTCCTCTTCCTTTTCTGCCTTCTCTATCTCTTCTAAATAAATTATAGCCAGCTACGACTATATCCCATTCATGCAACTCATTAAACTATGTTTCTGTAATGGCCACAATGTCCATTTCCACCATCAGGGCTTCCAGTTCAGGAATTTTGTTCGCTAGACTTTGAGCATTTGTGCTCATTGCCTTCCAGCAGTTGTTAGTTAGCTTGCTTGTATTCTGGATAGATTTTGTTCCAGACTCCTCTTCTCTCTTGTCATTGATGTGTGGATTAATATGATGACTATTACCAATGTTATGTTCTTGTTGTGAGTGATGTCCCGAACTTGTTTTTTTCCATCCGACAACCCCTTTCCCTAGTTTAAATGCTTGTCCACGTATTGCTTGAATTTTTCACTTAGGATCCTTTTTCCTGCCACAGAGAGATGCAATCCATCATAATAGTTCAGCCTCTTGTTGTTCCATCTATTGCCCCAGTTGCCTATATATCTAAATCCTTCTAGTTTACACAAGGTTTGGAGCCGCACATTAAAGTTGGTTATGTGATGCAGCCTCTCTTCCCCTTTATCATGAACAGGTAGATGTCTGAGAATGCTTATAGTGTTGACAATGGGCTTAAGTTTCCCTCCCAAAAGCCGAAGGTTCCTTTATACTGTAGAGACACTGGGCCTGATATTGAATTGAGCCGGCTATGTGTCACTATGGCGCATAGCCATCCCCATCGACCTCTGACCCCGGATATTCAATGCCTGGGTCATATGCAGCCTTGGCATTGAATATCTGGGATTGCCACACATGCTCCGGAGCCACAGAAGCTAACCGGGTAGTGGTGATATTGCCCAGTTGGCTCCCATGGGTAAAACTAGACCAGCTTTTGCTTCACCTAGCTTTACCCGCAGGTCACTAACCGGGACCTAGTTGCAAATAGCAGGGTTATCCTTTAGCCCAGCTTAGTAAACATTCCCCTTAATACATAAAGGGACATTTTGAGGGCATTCTGGTGGCTCAGATGGTAAGTACTGTACAATATCAAGCAGAAGATCCCCAGTTTAATTCTACAGATGGGACTTCTGCTCCCTTGATCACCCAGGGCTGGTGTTCATCGTCCCTCTGGTGGGGAGTCATGGTCACTACATGGGAATGACGCCTAGATCAGTGCTTTTCAAACTTTTATCCCGTATGAGCCCATTTTAACAATTGAAAATTCACATGGCCCCAGATGAAATCAGTCCAGCAGATCTCCAGGTTGCCTCCGTTAATCTAAAGGGGAAGGCAGCAGCAACAGTAATGGCAACAGCGGCAGCACTGGCACAAGGTCCCTCGTGTCGGTGAGCAGTGGGTGCTTACAGATCTCAGTACTCAGCATGTTTATGCTTATTGGTTTTTGATTAACTGCTCCTCGTGGAAGCAACATGCAGTGCACAAACACTAAAACAAAATAAAAATAGAAATGAAAAGAACGCCATTAAAAACAGGAAGGGAATATTTTAAAACATTCATACTTCGGGGGGGGGGGGAGAGGGGGGGAAGGAAAAGGGACAGAAGGTGGAAAAGAAGGGGAGAACGGTAAACAGGAGAAGGCAAAGACAGACATTAGGAGGAAGGTGAATTGTGAGCTTTATTTATTTATTTAACGTTCCTTCTATACTGCTTTTTGTGATATCAAAGTGATTTACACTGAACTCAGCTTTTATACAATGAACATAACATCCTTACATTGGGAATGTTATGGGGTTACAGGGCTGTAATGGTGAGAGACAGGGAAGGTTATAACTTATGTACAAGACGATAAAGAACAATAGGTATTATATGGGTGTTATATGGGTACTGTCTTAGGCAGAGGGTTTATGTGAATGATCCAAAGGATGCTTCGAAGAGGTGAGTTTTCAGTTTTCCTCGGAAGTCAGTTATTGAAGAGGTGGGTTTTCCGGAGGGATTTGAATTTGGGGTATGAAAGTTCCATTTGAAAGGCAGGAGGAAGAGAGTTCCAGGAGGCAGGTGCAAGAAAGTAAAAGGCTGAGGAGCGAGTAGTTCTGATTTGCTGCAGGGAGGTGGAGATGATTAGCATGAATGCTGCGGAGACTGTGGTATGGATAATGAAGAAGGAGAGGATCGGGGAGGTAGCGGGGAGAGCCTGTATGGAGTGACAATGAACCAAGGTAAGAAGTTTATATTGCAAATGATGTTCTATGGGAAGCCAGTGATACCGGATTATGAGTGGAGAAACGTGGTCATATCTGGAGGCGTGAGCGAGAATGCGGACAGCAGTATTTTGTATGAGTTGTAATCAATGTAGTTGATATCGGGGAAGATCAAGAAAAACAGTGCTAGAGCAGTCCAACCTAGAAATGACAAGGCAGAGGATGAGAGTGGTAAGAGAGGCAGAAGAAAGAAAGGGATGGATGGCCTGAATTTGGCGTAATACAAAAACGGAATGACAAACTAGGGAGGAAAGGTGAGCATGGAATGATAGAGAGGAATCTAGAGGGATGCCTAAGTAATGGATTGTGTCAACCCAGAGAGATAACAGTGCCAGGAAGAGAAGGGGCCAAAGTCAGAGAGTAACAACCAAAAGAGAACCAGATTGCTGCAGACTTATTTGGGTTCAATTGGAGGAAGTTATCAGAAAACCAGGAAGAAATGGCTGAGAGGCAGGTGTTTAAAGAGGAGAGGTCAGGAGATAGTGGACTGGTGTGATGTTGTTGTTGTTGTTAAGTGCCGTTGAGTCGGTGACTACTCATTGCAACCCTCTGGATAGTTGTCCTAAATTGCGTTCGGTCTTCAGTCAGGCGGCTCATTATTGACAGACTGGTACCGTAGCTGCTGTTATTATATCGATCCATCTCATTGCTGGCCTTCCTCTTTTGCGTTGACCTTCTATCTTGCCATGATGTCTTTCTCTAATGATCTCTCTCTTCGCATGATGTGTCCAAAGTATGAAAGTCTTGTCATCTGAGCTTCTAAAGAAAGCTTAGGTTTGATCTCCTCTAGTACTGACTGGTTTGTTCTTCGGGCAGTCCATGGTATACACAGTATTCGTCACCAGCACCATAATTCAAAGGCATCAATTTTTTTCCTGTCTATCTTTTTCACTGTCCAGCTTTCGCATCCATATAATGTTATTGAAAATACCATGGCTTGAACAAGTCAAATCTTTGTATGGAGAGAGACATCTCTGCTCTTGAGAATCTTGCCTAGGTCTTTCATTGCCATTTTGCCAAGAGCAATGCATCGTCTGATTTCTTGACTGCTTGTTGCTTCTTTATTGATAGTTGATCCAAGTAGGTTAAAGTTGTCCATGATTTCAATTTCTTCTCCTTCAAAGATGAACTTATTGATTTTGCCTGTTGTCATGATCTTTGTCTTCTTTACATTAAGATGCAGGCCCATTTTAAGACTATGTTCCTTGATCGTGAGAAGCAAATGTTTCAGATCATCTTCACTTTCAGCCAGTAATGTATCATCAGTATAGCAAAGGTTGTTGATGAGTCTTCCACCAATCTTCACACCTCTGTTGTCTTCATACAATCCTGCTTCTCTGATGATTTGTTCTGCATATAAATTAAACAGGTAGGGGGAAAGTATGCAGCCTTGTCGTACACCTTTGCTTATTTTAAACCATTCTGTTTCTTCTTGTTCCGTTCGAACGGTTGCTTTTTGATCAATGTACAGATTGTGCAAGAGAACAATCAGGTGTTCTGGTATACCCATGCTTCTTAATGTGGCCCAGAGTTTCTCATGGTTTACACAGTCAAAAGCCTTGCTGTAGTCGCTAAAGCACAAATAGACATCCTTTTTGTATTCTTTAGTCTTTTCAAGGATCCATCTCACATCCGCAATGATGTCTCTCGTTCCTTTCCCTTTCCTGAATCCTGCTTGCACTTCATGTAGTTCTCGTTCCAGGAATGGTTGAAGTCTCTGTTGAATAATCTTCAGTAGAATCTTGCTCGTATGTGGGATCAGAGTGTTTGTGTGATAATTCCCACAGTCAGTTGGATCACCTTTCTTGAGTATTGGTATAAACACAGATCTTTTCCAGTCAGTAGGCCATGATGTTGTCTTCCAAATTTCCTGGCAGAGCCTTGTAAGTATGGTTAACAGCTGCATCAGAGTGCTGTAATACTTCTATGGAAATGCCATCAATGCCTGGTGGTTTGTTCTTTGATAAGGCTTTCAATGCTGCTTTGACGACTTCTTTCATCACCAATGGTTCCGGATCATAAGGTAAAGGGTGAAATGGCTGTTGGTCCACTTGATCTTTATCATATAAAAACTCTGTATATTCTTTCCACCTTTTCTTAATCTTCTCAGCATCATTCAACATAGAACCTTGAGCATCTTGTAACATTCAAATGCAAGGCTGGAATTTTTTCTTTAACTCTCATAGATTTAGGAAAGCCGATCTTGTTCTCCTTCTAATAATTCTGCTTCTATTTCCTTGCTTGTGTCACTGTAGTACTTTTTCTTGTCCTGTCTTGCTGCACGTTGGAAATCTCTGTTGAGTTCTGCGATTGTCTTTCTTTCTCCTCTGGCTTTAGCTTCTCTGCATTTCTGGGCAATTTTCAGAGTTTCTTCCAACATCCATTTTGGCCTTTTTAGCTTTTTCACCGTTTTTAGAGATTTCTCGCTGTCTTCCAACACAACCTTCTTGATGTCATTCCATAACTCTTCTGAAGATCTGTCATTTATATCTAAAGCAGCAAATCGATTTTGCAGGCAGTCTTTAAATTCCAGTGGTATATTCTCAAGGTCATATTTTTCTACATTCATAAGTGGTTTGCTCCTTTTCAACTTTAGCTTGAGTTTGCATACTAGTAGTTGGTGATCTGTACCACTGTCAACTCCAGGTTTTGTCTTTGTTGATGTTATAGAGCTTTTCCATCGTTGACTTGCACAGATGTAGGCAATTTGATTTTTGTACAATCCATTGGGTGAAGTCCATGTGTACCGTTGCCGCTTGTGTTGCTGGAAGAAGGTGTTTGAGATGAATGGATCGTTGGTCTTGCAGTCTTTTTCCTGCTTCATTTCTGTTGCCAAGTCCATATTTTCCAACTTTGCCTTCTTCTTTGTTGCCAACCTTTGCATTCCAGTCACCCATGACTATCAGGATATCCTGTTTGCATGTTCTGTCAATTTCAGCTTGCACTTGTTCATAGAACTCATCAATTTCATCCTCTTCTGCAGCTGTTGTTGGGGTATATACTTGAATTATAGTTGTGTTGATAGACAGTCCTCGTCAATGAATAGAGAATACGCGTTCACCGCATGACAAGCTGTAAACCAAGTGAGGGACTGGTGTGATAGAGAAGAAATATGTCATCAGCATAATAGTGAGAAGTGATACCATAATGTTGAACCAGAAGGGTTAGTAGAGTCACAAAAAGTTAAATAAAAGAAGGGCTAAAACAGAACCTTAGGGGACACCACAAAGGAGTGATTGAAAGGAGGAGGAGCAAACACCAGTAGAGACAGACAAAGAGTGTTGAGATAGAAAAGAATGAAACCAGCTGAGCACTGTTCCCCGAAGAACATGATCGTGGAGATGAGAGAAGACAGTGACATGATCAATGAGAACAAAAGCTGAAGAAAAGTCAAGAGAAACTGCCGCAAAATATCACCACGGTCGCATGCTTGGTGTAAGTCATTTAGAAGAGAAAGCAGAACAGTTTTGGTGCTGTGCCCAGGACAGAAGCCAGACTGATGTGGGTGAAGAGCACTGATACGGTCTAGAAAAGCAGAGAGCTGGTAAAAAAAATATTTTTTTAGTAACTTTGACAGAAATGGAAGAGCAAAGATGGGATGGTAATTAGCAGTCAAAGAGGGGGCCAAAGAGGGGTTTCTTTAGTAGTGGGCGGACAATGGCATGCTTCCAGTCAGGGGGAAAAGTATCAGAGGAGAGACTTAGTGAACATGGACAGGACTAGTGGTACAAGAGCAAGGGAAGGAGTGATGTGCCAGGACAATGGGATAGAGTCCAGGAGACAAGTTGTTTTGCGGGATGTTGTAGTGACATTAAGAAGCTCAGCAGAAGAGACAGCAGAAAAGGAGGACCAGTGGTGAGTCATGGAAGGGTTTGGGGACATTTGGTCAACTGAGAAGGGGGCCAGCATGGAAGGGGAATCTGAGACAGGAAGATCAGGGGAAAAATGAGGGTGACCTAGGACAGGAGCACAGGGCAGAGAGGAGGGGACAGTTAGGGAAAGTGGAGAGGAGAGCACCAACTTTGTTTAAAAAAATAGCCAGAAGGTGCGGAGAGTGGTCGGTATTAGTGACAGCAGGGTTGATCGCAGAAGATGGCAATGAGAGTACAGCTAACACCGAGTAAAGCTACCGGGAGGAGATGGTGGAAGTGGAAATGAAATTAGAGTTATAGTTTCTCTTGGCAGAGAGGAGGCTTACCCAGGAGGGGCCAGGGCTTATGAACGCTCACTGGCTCACAGGCCGCATGCTGACTGGTGACTTGGCAAAGGTCATAGTGAAAGTCCAGAGACATGGGTTAAAGGCCATGTTTCTGTGACCCCATCCACTAATGATGTGTCCCCATTTGGAGTCCCAACCCCAAGTTTGGAAACCACTGGCTTAGAAGATCCGAGTCAGGGGCCATAGTTGTAAAGTTTTGAAGAGGGCCAAGCTACAGGGCTCCTGACACAGGATTACCACTATAATGATCCAATGGACTATATTTGGAGGGGAACTATTAAATAAGGGAAAAGTATTGCATAGTGTGACTGAAGGCTTATAATACCTGACTCCAGCCTGGTTCATATGGAGCTGGACAGAAAAGGAGCAGAAGAGAACTGCTGGGTCAAGAAAAATATACAAGGGAGGAAGACTTTTCTGTTAGCCATTAACTTAGTTTTTAATATCTAGTTTAGTTAGATATGTGCTAAGTAGTCACTGATGAAGTCCATGGACACAATCTTGCCCAGAATGTATGCTCTCAGAAAAGAGTTACTGTCAGTATTTCAGGTCACCGGTCTTTACTTGGTGCAGTGGGGTCACATTTATTAATTAAAATCTGAAAAAACCTTCCTGCAGTATCCATTCCACCACTAGCAATGGATGCAAGCACTTTCCATGACACGTTATATTTAGTCTATCTATAATCACATATTGATTTTATCAAAAAGGTCCTCTCTAATACTACTACAAGTTTAAACAACTTTATGCATGAATGAAAATGGTTCTTTATTATTTTATAAATGACTCTGAAAGGATGCTTAGACCGTCAAATACATAAAACGTGAGTGATTCAGTTCTACTGCATGCCACCCTTAATTTTTTATAAAGTCCATTAAGAAGTCTTCATTGTTTGTGAGAATCATTAGAACGGGCTAGAAGGCAGAAGCGTGGCTTGTTGCTTATCTTCAGATTCCGGAGCTGAGCTTTTCTTTGGTAAAACACTGTTTGAAGGCCAAGACTCATCACCACCCACTCAGCTCCCAGAAGCCAAGAGAACATTTTAAAAAAGGAAGGGGTTTCAGTTTTTAGAAGTCTCTGGCCCGCCCAGAAAATGCTTCAAGCTCACTTTCTGAATAGATCTATAAAAAGTTAGTTTTGAGAATACTAAAATTTGACTTCGAGCACATGTGCTTCCGTCCTAGCAATTTTGAGAGTTTGGGAATAAGTTTCAAGGCATTTCCACATGTAAAAGGATATGTTATGCACAGTAATCACCATGTATAAACTAGCCCAGGGTATAGACGCCTAAACAAACACACATACAACCTGTATATGCATAAGTCTGTCTGATCTGTCAGAGTTATCCCCACGGACACTTTGCACTTATTCATGTAGTTCATAAAGTATGCATAGGTCTGTAAAATACACTGGCAAATCTGTGCATGCCTGAGAGCAAGTGCAAATGTGTGTGGCTACTTTCCATGGGAAAGTGTTTTAAAAGCGAAATTTACGGTTGTGGTCAACATTATTGGCACTCTTGCAGTTCAACCCCTTAATGTCCAATATCTCCTAGAAAATGTAGCCAGTGAAATGACTGTGGACTATATATTCACACATATTTGACACATAGTGGAGGAGTGGCCTAGTGGTTGGGGCAAGGTACTTCGGGCCGGAAGGTTGGGGGTTCAAATCCCACTAGAGGACAGCAACCTTGGGCCGGAAGGACTGGGGTTTCTAGTCCCACAGGTGCTCCTTGTGGTCTTGGGCAAGCCACTTAACCCTCCATAGCCCATGTTCCCTGTAAAATAGTTCTCTGTGTGCTGTGCTTTCCTGTCTAATCAATGTGTTATACCTCAAAAATTTCCTGTCATGATTTGACAATTTCCAATCTGTAATCAAACCGCTGCTGATCGCTGGAAGTAGCGGTATACAAATGTATACTAAATAAATAAATAAAATAAATAAAAGAATCAAATAAAAGAACACCAATTAAAAAAGGAAATAGTATGAAATAGTACAAAAACTGGGACATTGCCAGGACATGATCATTCCAAAAAATAAGGTAAACACTCACTGATCTCTCATAATACAGACCTAATGCTCCAAATTCCAATATTATTGGCACCCTTATAAACAATTCAAATCACTTTGAACAGAAGAACCGCATTCCCATTGTAGTAAAATTAGATACCCCTGTGATCAATTGTCAGTATTCACATGATTTAAATCAACCAATGAATGATGGCTGTAATGTTTAAAATGGACACATTCACTCCCTTTTCCATTTTCACACTGGTGAAGACAAGAGAGTTGCATGAGACAGTCAGCAAAGCTATTATCACCAAACATCCAACTTCAAAGGGATACAAGGCCATCTCCAAAGACCTTGGAATTCCTCTGTCTACAGTTCGCAAAGTTATTTAGAAGTTTTCTGCTCGTGGAACAGTCTAGAACCTCCCAGAACATGGTGGAAAGAGGAAAATGAATCCAAGAAGTCTTCAAAGTGCTGGAAAAACACCATATACAACATCCAAAGAGATTAAGGCTGACCTGGAGTAGTGGTTTCAACCTGCACCATACACTGTGCATTAAACAAAGATGGACTTCATGAGCGAAGGCCAAGAAGGACCTCACTGCTCAAAGACAAACATAAAAAGGCATGCCTGATCTTTGCTCAAACCCACTTTGATAAACCACAAACCTTCTGTGAAAATGTTCTGTAGACAGATGAAACCAAACTTGAGGTCTTTGGCAATGCAGACCAGTGATACAGTTACAGGTGAAGTAATGCAGCTTACAAGAAAAAAACACCCTTCCTACAGTTAAATATAGTGGAGGTTCCATAATGTTGTGGGGCTGTTTTGCTGCCTCAGGAACTGGAGGCATGGAAAGTATTAAAGGACTCATTAAGTCAGAAGACTACCAAGGTATTTTGGAGTGAAACATGCTACCAAGTGTCAGATAGCTAGGTCTGGGTCGAAGGTCATGGGTTTTGTTACCGGAGGATGTAGTAAAGGCTGTTAGTGTAGCTGGGTTTAAAAAAGGTTTGGACAAGTTCCTGGAGGAAAGGTCCACAAGCCATTATTAAGAAGGGACCCAGGATATTTTATTTATTTTATTTTATTTAGCTGTATTTATATCCCGCTTTTCACCAGGTCAAAGCGGTCAATTGGGAGATACATTTAACATGAGGGGATATGACACACATACGCTAATACTTACAGGGAACATGGGCAATGGAGGGTTAAGTGGCTTGCCCAAGACCACAAGGAGTGCCTATAGGATTAGAAATCCCAGTCCCTCCGGCCTGAGATTGCTGTCCCCAGGTGGGACTTGAACCCCCGGCCCTCCGGCCTGAAGTACCTTGTCCTAACCACTAGGCCACTCCTCCCCCCCACAATGCTTGAACCAATACAAGCATTGTGGAACCTGTGTCCCTTGGGGAAACTGCTAGGTACATATGACCTAGATTGGCCACTGTTGGAAACAGAATACTGGGCTTGATGGACCTTGGTCTGACCCAGTATGGCATATCTTATGTTCTTATGTTCTTATGTAACATACATCCAAAAGTACAAAAGAATGGTTAAAAAGGAAAAACCAGATTGTTTTAAACTGGCTAGCAATGAGTCCTGATCTCAATTCAATCGAGAACCTTTGGAAAAAGCTGAAATCTGCTATTAGTAAAAGGAATCCTGGAAACATTCATGAGAGGGAACAAATCGCAGTTGAAGAGTGGGAGAAACTACCAGCAGATGTATGAAACTTATAGATGGCCTTCCAGAAACGTTTGGAGGCTGTCATCAGTGCCAAGGGTTGTGCAACCAAATATAAGTGAAGAGTGCCATTAATCCTGTCCAGGACATATTTTGTTTTTTTCTCAGAAATTACTATGTCTAAGTAGCTTGGACCTCTTTTTTTTGTTGTATACCTTTGGACATACTATTAAAATATTATGAAGACATACAGTTGGACTATTTCCAATTATTTCTCAAGCTATTGTACACAACATATCTAAAATGCAAGAATGCCAATAATGTTGACCACAATTGTATGTTCATACTTTCCCTTCTAAAGCTGGTGTACCTTGTGAGCATTGCTTCTGCACAAGCTAGGTGACTTGTTCTAAAATTATCCTTCCTTTAAAATAAAAAAAAACCTGGTTGATCATATCCATTTCTCAATGCCTTTAACATTTATACCTTTGCTCAGTACCATTACTCTCATTACCTCTAGGATATAAGAACTTTATTCATGATGAATGTATTTACAGACCTACTGTAAAGGCCCCAGAATGAACTCTTGTCATTTTAAACTCGACACACATGTCACATAACAAAATGGAAACAGAAATTCCAAGAGAATGTTGTGCAGAGCTGGAAAGCCTTTCTGCCAAAATGACTTAGAAAAATTCAGTTTGGGATGGATGCTCCAGTGGGATTTTGGCACACCTCAGCTAAGTGAAAGCAAGTAGTTTTGTTAAGGTCTGTAAATGGAGTGTAACAGCTAAAATCTTGCTCAGATTTGATACTTACTACATTTGATTTTAAAACCATGTTTCACTCCAGCAGTCAAAATCTCAATGAGATAAAAATGCTATGACTGCAAAATAGACTTAGTTGCCGACATTCTTGTCTCCTTCCATCTTCATCAGGTTTTAAGACCACTGAACCCTTCTGGGTCACAAATTTTCTTACAGGAAAAAAAATGTTGGCAAGCAATTTATAATTGGTTTCAGTTTAAATTTAAATTACGTGCTAGTAACAGCATCAAACTATGAAAGCTTCTGGGACACAAGCTCAAATGTCCTCCACTACTGACTCTGTGTGGGACCCAAGGCAAGAAATATCATCTTCCTGTACTTCAGTTTATCCAACTAGAACTGTGTGGGGAAAGAAGCAGTGCAGGAATGTTTTGATAACTATCTGGTTGAATATACATTTCTGTAGTACACAATCGGAGTCATTCTGAGCCACGAATAGCAGGGATGGACGGTGCATCCCCACTATTCGTGCCCTTGCCTGCCCCCGAATAACTTCCCTGCCGGTTGTGCAGGGAAGTTAGATGGGGGCAGGGAAGAGGCGGTCCGGGGGTGGAGAGTGGGCGGGCAGTGGGCAGTCACTGGCCCTGTACGTCCAGGGCCGGCGAAATGTCCAGAGAAGTTATTCCACCTCCGAGGTGGAATAATTTCCCTGGACGTTTTTTTTTTTTGACAGCCCGGGGAGCAGATTGGGCAAGGGGGGGTTGGCAGGGTTTATTCCCCACAGCCCAACCCTGGCCTTAGGAGGCCAGATTGGGAGGTTCGGCTGCGGGGGAAAAAATCTTTTTGCTGGCGGCTAGCATTGCAGCTTTTAAATGGAGCCGCGGTGTCATGGCAACATGACACCATGGCGCTGCGGCTCCATTTAAAAGCCCTGATTGAGTTAACCGGGTGCAGTCCTGCATGTGCAGGCCAGACAGAATCGCTGTCCCGGCCTGCATGTGCAGGACTGTTCACAATTCTGATCCCATGGGGCTAGACGTGCCCCGCAGGATCAGAATCGCGATCCCTTCTGTGCGTCTGGTTCAGACCAGATGCACAAAGGGTATCTACGTCCGGGAAAGAATCGGGCCCAATGGGGGTAATTTTATAAAGCCATGTTGTTTACCTGTAAAGGTGTGCTCTGTAGACAGCAAGAATGATATGGCACATAACTGGGTGATGTCATCCACTCTGTGGTTCCTAATTCAATCCTGCTTGTCTATGGAAAAAGCATTTTCCACATGCACAGCATGTTTTACATGCAGAAAATTGCTCTTATAAAATTGTGTGGCAGAATATGCATGTAGACAAGACGGCGCAAACATATGCTTGCTATATGGAGGCTTTCCTGGGGACATACATTTGGGTGGAGCAGAGGCAGAGTTTTGATATATGGACATATGTTATAAAACGTACAAGTGCACACAGCATACATTCATATTTTGCCAGAACGACTTTGATAATAGAGGCATCGGTTCCAAATGATTAGTGTCTGAATTGTGTGCAGAGGGAGAGGATCCTAAATTACCAAGAAATGCAGTCAGACATCATGAAAATGTGATAGAAAGATACAGAAAATTTCCCATTGCACTGGGAGGGACAGGCCTGATTAAGAAAAATTTTCAATCACATCTTGATAGGTTGCCTATACATGTTACATCTTAAGAACTCCAGAAAGAAGCTCTCTGGTACAATGCAGTGAATTGCCAGACTGAGATTATAGTCCACATACCCTGGGGATTAGAAGTGTGGTTCATTGCTGTCATGGCATGAGCAAAACTAACCCATTTGGAGAAATTGTCCCCGAGAGAACATTCCCATATTGATACTTTCTTTGAAAGAGGTATACATTTCTTCATGACGATTTGTGTTCTATAAAGGCGGGTTTTGGGAACTATCTTATGCAAGCAGAGGCACCTATGTTGCCTTAACAAAAGAGAGAGGAAATAGGTGCCCAGTGAGGGCAATTTTCACGTTGCCCACATTGCTATAAAGTCGGTGTGCGCTTACACTTAATTTGTGAACCGTACTTCTATGTTCATGTTATACAATTAAAATAACATGCAAAATTTTGGAAATCCATAATTATGTGTGTTGTTGAAATCCACACATTAACCTCGTCTCCAGGTAAAAGTATATGTGTGGTGGAATATTCTGTGCAGGGCTTAATCTGTAGACAAAAAAAGAAATGGAAATGGGGAGGGAGTAGCCAAGCCAGTGGAAGGAACAACAGGAGACAAGGGGCTGCATTAGGAAGTAGAGTGGCTGGTCTCTACTCTAGGTTCACCCTTTCCCCTCCTCTTCCTACAGGCTGCCTGGAAGGGAGGGAAGTGCTGGAGCAGAACACCCTTGCTGCTCCGGAGTCTGAGAAGTAGCGCAGCTGCGTTCCAGGCCGTTCTCCCAAAAATTAAGCCCTGATGATGTGTAATTTTATGTGCACACAGGATGGGTAATTTTCAAATAGCCCATTTCCACAGATAACATTGAAATGGCCTCAAAAATTACTTCCACAAAATGCATATAAATCCATCATAAAACATGATGAGGTGTTTTGCTCTAAAAAGAGATTATTTACCCTTATAATTCTATTCTAAATTTCTTGATAAGAAAAGATAGCTACACAAGTCACTGGCAAAGAACAGAAGGTTAACGTCTGAAATATTTTCCACCTCGAAGGAGAAATAAGTTCCCCATTCACCTCCACAGCCCTGGATGTAGGAGGCCTTCAATGGAATAGGCCCTGTATATCTGGGTTAGATGTCGCGCTTACAGTCTGCCCTCACTCTTCCCTCGGCCTACCCCCTCCCGCCCTCACTCAGAGTACCCCGCACATCTCAGAAGTACATGCAAGGAGCTCTGGGCTTGGAATAGCGGCTAGGGAAATAGCGGGGGCTGGATGTCCATCCCCTGCTATTCGTGATCAGAATGATCCCCTTAATAAGACTCTTATACACTCTCTAGTCATCTCCTGTGTTGACTATTGCAACACACCTCAAAGCACCTCTGAATATCCTTCTCACTGTACCTCTAAATATCCAATGCAGATTTTTAGGATATCAAGCTTAGCTACCTTTGCCTCCGTCATTTGAATCCCTCCAGTGTAGGGATAACAAGGGCTGAAAACAGCTCCCTGGGTTGTTTCTGGTATAACAGTGTAGAGAAGTAGTATGCTTGCATCTACCCAGGGAATTCAACTATTGAAACACTGTAAGACAGTTTTGGTATTAGTAAAGGTTCAGGGGTGGAATGAAAATCCTATGCAGCAGTATGCCTCACAAGTCTTCTCCAAAGCTGTTTTTTTTAAATTTTGGTTATTTCTATGTGCAAACAACATCCTAACAGGCATATAAAGAACGGTGGAGCAGGGACCTTTATGTCTAAGATTAAGTGCCATCTGCATGCACAGCACAGTTACTTACCTGTAACAGGTGATCTCTGGGAACAGCAGGAATAAGTCTTCACATATGGGTACGTCGGTACCGACGGAGCCTGCGCGGGAACGCTCCCCAGCGTCCAGAGAGAAAGCTTTTGGGAGCATCCCACGCGCATGCGCGCTGCCTTCCCGCCCATTTACTTCCCTCTCATCAGTTGGGTTTGTAGCTGAGACCGAAGGAGGGAAGTAGACAAATTAGAGAGAAAAAAGAGAGAGAGAGAGAGAACTCCTCCTAGGGGAGGTGGGTGGGTTGTGAAGACTTATTCCTGCTGTTCCCAGAGATCACCTGTTACAGGTAAGTAACTGTGCTATCTCCAGGAACAAGCAGGAATGAGTCTTCACATATGGGGACTCCCAAGCTAAGATGCCTGGAGGAGGCTCCAGCATGCTGCAAATCTAAAGATGGGCCATGCTTATCCCTCAAAACCTCAGGCATCCAAGGGATGGAGGGTAGAAGTTGAACTAGCAAAGAATAAAAGAGGTGCTGTGGAACAGCTTGACTAAACAAGGTATCTAGAGGGGAGTCCTTGTGTAAATCATAAATATTAGAAAAGTATTGAATTCAATTTTCTAATGTGGATGTCAGTCAAAAATATTGCAAAAATGATTGTTGAGGGTAATATGGATCTGTGGTTGAGAGCCAGTACATTATCCTCTAAGAAATTCCCTCAATGTGAAATAGAGGGAAAAAAAATAAATTTTTGCAATACAGAAAGAGATGATAAGCCCTCATGGCCAGTACTAACCCCAGAAGAAGTACTGGGGGACTTCAATTAGGTTGGACTTTTGAGAAATAGCTGAAGCTTCTGTAAAGTCCAAAAAATTGAACCGAAGTAGCCGAGAGTGCTAGACTACGTTCATCGGTGAGGAGTGTTTCATCCATCACCATAGCCGATGCCGGGGTATCGGTACCGCTCGAAGCGGCCACAACCACCGAGCATGGCCAGGTATGTTCATCGAGGTAAGAACCCCGGAAACAACCTGGAGCCCCGTTAATGCTTTGGAGCCCGTGCTCCTATGGCTATAGCAGAAGTTCTGCTAATAGACTCAAAACAGTCCAGGGAAGCATGATTAAGGAACCTAGAGATATTTTGAGCATGACTGACTAATAAGGAATAGTCTGCTCTGTTATGCTCTGGAAGAAAAGGGTTCAAAAACTTTAAGTTCTTTGTGACCTCTTCAAGAGATAATCCCATATAGAAAATATATGAGATAATTCTTGCTGAAAGCATGGATGCCTGGAAGCATCGACGTCCAAAGGCATCTAAAGTCCTAGACTCACGACCTGGCGGATAAGAAGAGTGCTTCTTTGCTCTCTTAATATGCCTCATTGCTGATTCTACAACAATAGAATGATGAGGAAGTTGAGTCTTTTGAAAACCTGGAGAAGGTGGCACCTTGTACGTAGTGTCAAGTGTCTTAGAATGTGGGGATACCGTTAAAGGAGTTTCCACATTCTTAATAGTAGATCTTGTAAGATCTGATGCAAAGGAAGCATGATCACCTCCTTTGGAATCCAGGGGAATTGCAGTGTCTCTGAATTCCCCGGTAGGGATTCTTTACCAGGTATAGGAATGGCAAGTAACTTTGCCATATCAAGCAGGAAAGCTTGAAAAGAAATCTCCCCGGAGGAGGACCCTCTAAAATGAGGGGTAAAGGCTAGATTTGTAGAAAAAAACAGCCTTGGTACCGATGGATTCATCCCAGTCATCGTGAGCGGAAGACCTGAAAGGATGAAGCATCGGATTTTCTTTAAAGCGATGTCTTCGGTACCGCCCGAGGTCGGTACCGAGACGAGTCGGTACCGAATCCTCCATGCTAGAGATCGATTCCAGGCTCGGCATCGAGGGAAGCGATTCTGTCGAAGCAAGCATGGACGGTACCGACACCAATGCCGATGTCGATACCGGTACCGGAGCTGATACCGATACTCGAGGAACGGTCTGCGGCAACTCTAGTGGTACCGAAGTAGCCGAGAGTGCTAGACTACGTTCATCGGTGAGGAGTGTTTCATCCATTACCATAGCCGATGCCGGGGTATCGGTACCGCTCGAAGCGGCCACAACCACCGAGAATGGCCCAGGTATGTTCATCGAGGTAAGAACCCCGGAAACAACCTGGAGCCCCGTTAATGCTTTGGAGCCCGAAGACTCCCGCCGGGGCTTTATTGCCAAGATGTCCTCGAGGGCAAGGCCAAAGCCATCTCGATGCTGAGATGGAGATCTACCACTCAAGGACTGGCTAGTCTTTACAGACTTTTGTTTGGTTACCTGATCCTGTGAAGAAGATATTCTAGCTGGTGACACCGAGGGCGATGTGAACCGGGTATCGAGTTGTGCTTGATTCTGAGGACTTCTTCTGTTTGAGCTCCAGCAGGAGAGACACTCAAGAGGGCAATGATCAGGACCTAAACATTTTAGACACCAAGTATGAGTGTCTGAAAATATATCTGTACCGCCACACTTTGAGCATTTCTTAAGAATAGTGGCTGGCTTTTCCATAATGGAAGGGTAGAGGCCTAGTGGCCTAGAAACCGTGAGGAACTAAACAGGAAAAAATTTCTAAGAAATGAAGAAATTCTTCAGGAAAAAGAAAGAAAAGCACCGGCGGTACCGGTGGCGTCGAGGGAAGGCAGACGCGACCACAAAAAACTAAGAATAAAAAGAAGAATTTTCTGCGGTGACAGGAGTATGTCCTACCGGCTCCACGGAAAACGGAAAACTGATGAGAGGGAAGTAAATGGGCAGGAAGGCAGCGCGCATGTGTGTGGGATGCTCCCAAAAGCTTTCTCTCTGGACGCTGGGGAGCGTTCCCGCGCAGACTCCATTGGTACCGACGTACCCATATGTGAAGACTCATTCCTGCTTGTTCCTGGAGATAAGCTGATATCACCATGCCTTTGGGTTTTACACTGCTTAAATGTCTAGCTTCTAGTTGGCTGGTGTTCTCCAGACACGTAGTGCCTGCCTTCCAGGCATGACCCTGGATGTTTTACCCTTAGGCAGTCCATTCCTTAACTTCGTGGTGTACCTTTGCAATCATCTTTACAGATGATAGCCTAACCGCTACCACTCTTATGAGTACATACATATAAGATTGCAGATTTTTAGGATATCAAGCTTAGCTACCCTTGCCTCCTTTCTCTTTCACTTGTGTTTCAGTAGCAAAATATGCATTTCTGATCAGGAGTATGTTCATCTATACTCAAAATGATTATATGGGTACTCACATTTAAAAGGTAAATGATACTCTATTTTACATTGTAAAGAGGGTGCCAGGAAAACAGGCAACATCTTTGTTCCATCCGCCCTCTTTTTATAATTCTTTCTGCAGTAGTCTAGCTACCAAGAATGTATGTCTATAGCACCGCCTACAAACAGGGCTGGGACAAAAACAATGCTTTAATGTCAACACCACACAACTCAATGCTAATCATTGTTCATAGAGGTGAGATAAGCCTCAGTGACGCAAGGCTGAAATTCCCTTCTTCTAGTACTCTCTTCCCCAGAGGGTAAGCATGTTAGGGAGTTACTCTCCATTGCCTAACATGGTAGGGATTATAAAATCTTTTGCTAGTCAAAGCACAATTCAAAGAAACATAGAAGACATTATCAGATTTTTAAAACAGCGAAATCCTGCTTGTTTGCATTGAAAATAAATTGCTCCCTTAGATCTATGCTCAACTATCTCTATAATTCTGTTCTTCAAGGTTTGAATCTCTCCTCACTGCATTGCTTACAAATGGTGCAATGTACAGCTAATAACTGGTCACCAGTATGATGATCACACCACTCCTCTATTAAAATCCAAACAATGGCTACACATTATTTACAGACTTCCATATAAACTCTTGATCCTTGCATACCAAATCTTTTATTCAAGTCTAGTCTCCTTATCTTGTATGTTCCAGGATGGGCACTCTGCTCCTCTCAACAAAATCAGCCTGTAGTCCTGTCATACCACAAAATACAATCCCAACCTACCCAGCAGTCTGCTTTTGGTGTAATTGTTTCCTATCTTTTTGTACAATCAACATTTTGACATCCGATTGCAATCACCCTATCCTCATTAAAACAGCCCTGAAGACCAACTATTTTTCTCTTGTCCTACCTGACTAAGCATTGGAGGTTGCCATGTCTTTGGCTGGCCAGGAGACACAGGCTATTCTAATAACTGGAGACCAATTGCTATTCCATCTTTTTTTTCCTTTTCAGTTTTTCCTTTTATGTTTGTGTGATTTGATTATGTGTTAGAGTGCATTTCTGATCTGGTTACAGGCTGTACTGTTGTTTTATTGCTTGACGAATGTATTTTATTTTTATAGTATTTATTGTGTCATGATTTGCTGCTAATATATACTAGGTTTTGCTATGATGGGCAGTACTTGACCACTTCGTCTGCTCATTTAGGCCTTCTACTGTGCACTAACAGCCTGATCTGACTCAGTCTATGGTGTTCTCCCTCTTCCAACATTAAGGTCCATTTGAGTCTATCCCAATTATGCCTGAATGCTGCTGTTTCTGACTCCAAAATCCACTGAAAATCTGACAGGTCTTTTTATTAAATTCTGTTAAGGTTTTACACTTAATGCATATTTAGTGTATAAACTAATGTGCGGTAAGTGCAAAGCCTCCACGATAACTGGCAGGGGCATAGCTAGCATGTGCCCGGCAGTTGGCACACGGGCGCATACCCTAATGCGTGGTAGCGACATTCGCAATGGACACAGCTACACCTAATGGCACCCCCAGAGGTATCTTTATGTGCACCCATGCTAATTGCCACATTCACAGCACATGATATGTACCCTCACGCTAACTGCAATGTGCTCTTCACGCCCACTTTTTGCCCGTACCCTGCTCATTCCCAACCTATTCGCACGATGGGCAATCAATGCATGTTTTAGCAGTCAGTAGCTCTCATGTTCATGCTTTAACTGTCTCCAAAGCTCCCATGCTGACAGCTACCACCTGCTAAGACACAGGTTAACTGCTTAGTAGGCTTTAGGAAAGGGTCCCTAAGTGTCCATGACCTTCTCAGTGCAAAAAGTATATTCTCACATACATTTTGCACTTTCGTCCATTCAGTTTCACATGACGGCTCCTCGTTCCAAAGTATTTGGTTATGACTTCTGGTACTTTATGGAAGCCCAATAGGTATTTGAAGTAAATCTCCCGTTTCCCTTCTTTCTCCTAGACCAGGGATTCCCAGAGGAGGTGAACAGGAGACTAAGGGGATCAGGATCCAAAAGCAGTCTCACAGAAGTGAGTTTTTAGCCTGGATTTGAACAGGGCCACTCAGAGAGCCTGACGTACTGACTCAGGTAGCTTGTTCCAGGCATAAGGAGCAGCAAGGTAGAAAGACTGAAGTCTGGAGTTGGCAGTGGAAGAGAAGAGCACAGATAGAAGAGATCTGCCAGAAGAGCGGAGCTCCCGAGGAGGGGTGTAGGGAGAGATAAGAGAGGAAAGGTAGTTAGGAGCAGCTGAATGAAGGCACTAATAGGCCAGCAGTAGAAGTTTGAACTGGATGTGGAAACGGACAGGAAGCCAGTGAAGTGACTTGAGAAGAGGGATGATATGAGCACAGTGACACTGGTGGAAGATTAGCCTTGCAGCTGAGTTTTGAACAGACTGAAGTGGGGAGAAAAGATCCAGCGGAAGACCGATGCAGAGGAGGTTGCAATAATCTAGACAGGAGGTAACTAGAGAATGGATAAGGGTCTTAGTAGTGTGTTCAGAAAAGAAGGGACAAATGTTGCCAGTGTTACAGAGAAAGAAGCAACAGGTTTTAGCAATTTGTTGGATGTGTGTGGCGAAGGAGAGAGAGCGGGAGGAGTCAGAGATGACCTCAAGGTTGAGAGCCAAGAAAACAGGGAGATGTAGTTTGTTATCCACAGAAACAGAGAAAGCAAGAAGGAGGATGTGGGCTTAAGGGAAAAGATATGGAGCTCAGCTTAGACCATGTTCATTTTCAGATGGCAGTGAGACATCCAGACACTAATGTCAGATAAGCAGGCAGAGATCCGAGCCTGGATTCCTGGAGAGATTTCCAGTGCAGAGGTCGATCTGAGAGTCATCAGCGTAGAGATGGTACTGAAAGCCACGAGAGGAGATGAGTGCACCAAGGGACTGAGTTAGAGAGAGAAAATGAGAGGTCCCAAGACAGAGCTCTGGGGTACACAGACTGAAGCAGGATAGCAGTAGAGGATGATTCACCAGAACATATACTAAAAGTGCGGTGGGAGAGATACGAAGAATATTAGGACAGAACCAGTGGTGTAAATTCTGCCCAAGCAGCTCCCGCAATGTGGGGGAGCCTGAGCAGAAAGGGGGCTCACACAGCAGTAGTGGCAGCAGCACAGCAAACTTACTTTATCACGCTTCCCGCACTGCTATGCTCTTGGAAGTTCCTCTAGGCCCAGCAACTGTTCCTTGGTGGGCCAAAGTCTCATGATAATAGCTACACCGTGAGACTTTGCCCGTGGCAAACTTAGAAAAGCGGAGCAGCATGGCAAACACAATGAAGTAAGTTTGCTGTTGCATGGGGGGGGGGGGCAGGGCCTGCATGGGGGACCCACCACCATCATTACGGTGACAATGGGAGATTCTCAGTAAATTTTTGCTTGGGGGCTCATCATTGTAACTTATGCCACTGGACAGAACTCCTAAATCCAAGCGAGCGAGGAGAAAGTGGTGATGAACAGTATCAAAATCAGGAGAAAGGTAAAAAAGGATGAAGATCAAGTAAAGGCCCTTGGATTTGGTGAGGAAGAAGTCATTGGAGACATTGGCATGAGCTGTCTCAGTAGAATGTAGAGGCCAAAAGCCAGACTGCAGTGGATCTAGGAGGGACTGAAAGGAAAGAAAATCAAGACAGTAGCGGTGAACCACACATTTAAGTTGAATAGAAATGAAAGGGAGGGAAGAGATGGGTCGATATTTAGAAGGACAGGTAGGATCAAGGGATAGTTTCTTGAAGACTGGTGTAACCACAGCATGCTTGAAGGCTGCAGGAACAGTCGCAGTAGAAAGCAATAGGCTGAGGATATGGCAGATGGCATGGACAACAGTGGAGGAGATGGAGTTTAGTAGACGGGAATCAGATCAGAGGAGCAGGTAGTAAGTTTAAAGGAGGAGAGATGATGTGTGATTTCTTCATCAGGGCCGGCCCAAAGGTTTCTGCCACCCTAGGCAGAAACCCAGCCTCGCCACCCCCCCTCAGCTGCCGCTGATTCTGTCTCAGGATGGGGAGGAGGGCAGCAGCAGCAGCGGCAGTATCTCCAAAAGCAGCAGCTTTTTGCTGCCGCTTTTGGAAATGCTGCCGCTGCCCACCGCTCCTCCCCAAACAGAACTGGTGGCAACTTGGGGGGGGGGAGCAGCACAGCTGCCCATGTATGCCACTGCCGCCCATATGTGCTGCTGCTGGCAGCCGCCTAGCTTGCCTAGTGGATGGGACGGCCCTGGGCTTCTTCCTCAGAGGCCTTAGAAAAGGAGGAAAGGGCAACAGAGGTAGAAGGAAGGATTAGGAAATGAAGAGGGGGAAGGGAGAACCCAGGAACCATGTCAGTACTGCTGCTGTTGCACATGGGAGAGAAAAAGCAAAACATGCTTCATAGGCCCAGATTCAATCATAGGCAGGAAAAGTATGGCGGGCCAGAAAAAAAGCTCTGTGGGCCATAGTTTGGGGACCCTGGGTCTAGACAGCTTCTCTCTAAATGGTCTACAGACCAGTCCATGCATCATTTTAGGAGCCCTCCTTTGAACTACCTCAGCAATGCCCTTTTGTATGTAGTCTCTAGAACTGAATACTGTACTTAGGATGAGATGTCAAAGAAAATAGGACGTCCCTCTTTCTTCTGATACCTCTCATTATCCACTAAAGTATGTTATACATTTTGTCACTATGGCCTGACTATCTTGAGGTCAATCAGAAACAACAACCTACAAGTTCTCTTTCCAGTTTGATGACTGCCTGTCTTTCCTTCTAAAATGATATTTCTTTCTTGAATCTCTGTACCCCAAATTAATGGCCTTGATAATCCCCATCCACTAGATCTTCAAATTAGCCTTCACTAGTACAGTGTGGCAACTGTAACATATAAGGCAGATCTAAAAAACTTTCCTAGCTGGGATCAAGTTACATTTTCAGAACAGACCCTTATAATAATGCTGAAACCAATCAATTTAACTAATTCACACAGTAAAATTAGTTCTGAAAGCAGATTATTTTTCCTTTTCAAACAAATATCAAGCACATCTGCAGAGGGTCTTACTCAGTGCTTCACGGCTCATACAGGAAGCTGAATTTAAGCAGGAAAGCTTAATATCTGCCTATGATGGGCCTGAATAAGATACATTAGATGTACAGCATTTAAGATATAAACATGGAAAGATAAAATGTTATTTAGAATTTATTTTTCCAGTATTGTTGCTTAAATCTCAGTGCAAATGTTTTAATCAATTTTTATGGAGCATGGTCTCTCTCTTATATATCTGTACATTGCTGCATATGCCTAGTAACACCATAGAAATGTTTGTTTGTTTTTTTAATTTCAGTACTTGCATCCTACTCTCAATCATAGACAGTATGGAGAACAACATAATCAATGGAAATACGAGGGTTGCTATTTATATTTCTGGCCTAATAATGAAAAAACAAATATTTATGATCAAAATTGGTTTTATTGTTTTTCAAAATATTCTCCATGAAGATCAATACACTTTTGCATGCGTTTGAACCAATTTTCGAAGCACTTTTTCCACTCCGATTGAGGTAACTCCAAAACATGCGTTTTGAATGCATCAACCGCATCTTCGGGTGTTGAAAATCGTTGACCATGTAATTTTTTTTTGATGTGCGGGAATAAAAAGAAGTCAATGGGTGCCAAATCAGGGCCGTACGGTGGATGACCCATCAATTCGATGTTTTGGCCGGTCAAAAATTCCTTTGTTTGAGCCGATGTGTGAGAGCTCGCATTTTCACGATGAAGAATTATTCGCCTCTTCTTCGACTTTTTCCGAATTTCTCCAAAGACTTCTGGTAAACAAATGGTCGTGTACCATTCAGAATTGACCGTCCTACATTGCTCTAATGGCACTGTCACCACGTGACCGGTAATGCCGAAGAAACAGGCAACCATTTGCTTCAATGTGCTTCTTCCGCAAACAACATTTGTTGGATTTGGCTCGTCTTGGAAGATCCATACAGTCGATTGCTGTTTTGTTTCGGGCTCATATGCATAGATCCATGATTCGTCACCTGTGTAGATGTTATACACAGTCTTTGATGCACCTTGAACGTATTTTTTCAACATTTCCTTGCACCAATCGACACGAGCCTTCTTTTGAGCGTTTGTCAGATTATGCGGGAATCAACGCAAACAAATCTTTTTTACGGCCAAATGATCATGCAATATCTTATTGATGCTTGTCATACTAATGCCCAAAGATGCCTCAATCTCACGGTATGTCACATGATGATCTTGCTTTATCAGTTCACACACAGCATCGATATTTTCTGGCACAACAACTGATTTTGGACTACCCTGACGGAATTCGTCCTGGAGCGAACGTCGGCCACGATTGAATTCGTTATACCAGTTTTTTACAGTGCTGTAGGATGGTGCTTTATCGCCGTATGAAAAATTAAGTTCATCAATGCACTCTTGTCTTGATAATCCACGTCGAAAGTTAGAAAAATAATCGCACGAAAATGTTCACGAGTTAATTCCATTTTTCGCCCGAGATGAATTTTTCAAGTTACTGTAAACAACAAATCGCGCTCAAATAATAAAATGTTATGAATAAGGTTATGTTCAACAATGTCAGTGTTCCAATGGAACCATTGGATGGCGCCTGGCAACACTTACTGTTGCTAAGGCCAGAAATATAAATAGCAACCCTCGTAAACATCTTGAAATGACCTGTACAACATAAAACTCAATTTAAAATAACACTCTAAAAACCAAACCTCAGCCGCAATACACATAAATATACCACTAAATGATTAAAATATTTAGGGGGTATTTTAGAAGCTCTATTCATGATTTGGATGTGTGAAAATGGGCATTCCCCAAACTCATTTTAGAAATTAGGTACAGTATATCGACGTTCCCATCACGAGCATGTCCATGAAGCATGGGGCAGGGAGAAGGCGTGGCCTCTGCAGAGCAACAGAGAAGCACGCTGCGCTGTGATTTCACAAAGACGCAAGCATGTCTGGCCCTGTTTGTTGAGGCATCCATGCCTATACCTGCTCCAGGCCATGAATAAAGTGCAAAAGATAGGGAGCAAAGGAAATTACATTTTTATCCCCACAGCTAATATTTCCTGACCAATGAAAATCTGCATGTATGTATATACATACTTCAAACATATTGTTGGACCACTACCACATATCTGAGTATCTGAAATGGCAGGCCAGGACGTGGAAGTCTCATAACATAGTTGGCCCCCCCCCTTCTGAAATATTCTTGGCCAGCATGTCCAAATACTACTACTACTGATCATTTGTATGGCGCTGCACAGGCACATCTAAAAGAAAGTCCCTGCTCATCAGAGCTTACAATCTAGATAAGACAGACAACGCAAAAGCTAAGTACAAGGATACGTCTAGCGCAGTTGTTCTCAACCCAGTCCTCTGGGATCCCCAGGCCAGTCAGCTTTTCAGGATATCCACAATGAATATGCATGAGATAGATCTGCATGCACTGCTTCTATTGTATGCAGATCTACTCATGCATATTCATTGTGGATATCCTGAAAACCCGACTGGCCTGGGGGTCCCAGAGGACTGAGTTGAGAACCACTGGCCTAGTGGTATTGTAAGGAAACACATAAGAGAATGAGTGGATCAGGATCCAACAGCAGACTTGAAGAGTTGAGCTTTCAGAATGGATTTGAAAAGGAGCAGAGATGAAGCCTGACGTACAGACTCAGGTAGTTTGTTCCAGGCATAAGAAGCAGTAAGGTGAAAGGATCGAAGTCTGGAGCTGGCAGTGGAAGAGAAGGGCACGGACAGAAGTGATCCATCAGAAGAGCGGAATTCCCGAGGAGGGGTGTAGGGAGAGATAAGAGAGGAAAGGTAGTGAGGAGCTGCAGAGGGAATGCACTTATAGGTCAGTAGGAGAAATTTGAACTGGATACAGAAATGGATATGGAACCAATGAAGTGACTTGAGAAGGAGGGTTATACGAGCATATTGAGGCTGATATAAGATTAGCCGTGCAGCTGAGTTTTGAACAGACTGAAGAGGAGAGAGTTGACTCAGAGGGAGACTAGCAAGGAAGAGGTTGCAATAGTCTAGACGGGAGGTGACTAAAGAGTGGATAAGTGTCTTAGTAGTGTGTTCAGAAAAAAGGAGCAAATTTTGCTTATGTTAAAGAGAAAGAAGTGACAGGTTTTAGATATCAGTTGGATGTGTGTGGAGAAGAAGAGGGAGGAGTCAAAGACAACCCCGCGGTTGCGAGCCAAGGAAACAGGGAATAGTAAAGTGTTATCCACAGAGACTGAGAAAGGAGAAAGGGAGAGATGGGTTTAGGGTGAAAAATAAGAAGCTTGGTTTTTGCCATGTTCAATTTCAAGTGGTGGTGAGACATCCAAGTAGCAATGTCAGATAGGCAGGCAGGATTGCCAGAGAGATTTCAGATGTAGAGCGATAGATTTGAGAATCATCAGCACTGAAATGGTACTGAAAACCAAGGAGGAGATGAGTGTACCAAGCGACTGTGTACACAGAGAGAAAAGGAGTGGGCCCAAGACAGACCCTTGGGGTACACCAACTGAGAGTGGGATAGCAATAGAGGAAGTTCCTATAGAACAAACACCGAAAGTGTGATGGGAAAGATAAGAAGAGAATCAGGATAGCACAGAGCCCTTAAAACCAAGTGAAGACAAGGTGTCAAGGAGAAGGCGGAGATTAACAGTGTCTTAAGCAGCAAAAAGGTCAAAAAGAATAAGGATAGAGTAAATGCCCTTGGATTTTACCAGAAATAGGTTGCTGGAGACTTTGGCATGAGCCATGTCAGTAGAATGTAAAGGACGAAAGCCAGATTGCAGTGGATCCAGAAGGCACTCATGCGTGTCTCCCTTCACTGCTGCCACTCCCCCGGATTTTTTGGCATTCTGTTCTGGACATCCCTGATTCTTCCTAGATACCCCTCCTAAAATTCCACTTCCAGTAAAAAAAGAAAAAAACAAAAACAAACAAAAAACAAGTTTTCAACATTTGATAAAATTGCAGATGATCAGCGGAACTTTTCTATTCGCTGGAAGGCTTGTTCCATAACCCTGTGACAGGCTCTGAAAAGCAACAGGCTTTAGTCTTTATTAAATCAAAATCTTATTTATTTTATTTATTTATTTATTTTATTTACATTCTCTTATATACCGTGCTATTCTGCATCAGTGCGGTTTACATTGAACAAACTGAAATTACATTGAACAGGGCATTATAACTTGGAGATAACTATTTTACAGGGAACATGGGCTATGGAGGGTTAAGTGGCTTGCCCAAGACCACAAAGAGCACCAGTGGGACTAGAAACCCCAGTCCTTCCGGCCCAAGGTTGCTGTCCTCTAGTGGGATTTGAACCCCCGACCTTCCGGCCTGAAGTACCTTGCCCCAACCACTAGGCCACTCCTCCACTGTAGGGAAGGCAGCATCCCAATATGTTGGGTTCATAATTATTTCCTATTTTGTATGTCCCCACTTACACCTAGTCAAGCTGCTGCCAGAGAAGCAGAATTCGGTAATAAGCACTACAGCGCTATGGGCCACACATTACCGATCATATCTGTGAAATGATGCAGGCCATGTGCTATACATAGGCCCCCAAAAAAACATCATTGGCTTGGGCTTAGCATAACAGAACTGTGCAAGGTTTCAGTTGCCTGCTATCAAATTTATCTCCTGCTATCAAAATTTAGGTTATGAGACTGCCTTGAAAGGCAAATACTATAACAGGGATCTTACTATAAATGTTTTTTATACAGCAAAAATGCTCAGACTGAATAGCTAACACACAATATCACACAGGGGGTTTCCCAATATAGAGAATGTTTGCTGAGGTCCAGATTCTTCCCAGTCTATACTAATAAATCAAAGCACCTATTCAAGCAAATGAAACCCAATGGCAGCACAAATTATATTAATGGACACATTGCTTGAAGTCATTTTGTTAGTTTTACAGTTCATTTGAGAATACAGAAGTGGCACGGTTCATAACTGCATGACAATGTGAAACTAAAAGCAGTTGCCTCACCATTTTGAGGCTTAGGTGGAGAAGAAGCTGCTGTCTATCAGGTTAATGTCTCCAAGTGGGTTTGCATTGTGTGCACCATGACAGTAAATGACCTTTCCTGTTAGAGAGATTATGACAAGGTTGCCAGATTTTTTGCAGGCAAATCTGGGACACTTATTGGACACGTGTGTGTGTGTGTGTGTGTTTGTGTGCGTGTGAGTGTGAGTGGGGAGGGGGGGGGGGTGGAGGGACCACTTAGTTACAGGTTTGAGCAACAAGATGTGGAGAAAAGGAGTCATTACCCTGACCCCCCCCCCCAACATCCATCCCATGACACCAACAATATTACTTTCAACCAGAAAATCAATAAATAGAGAAATAGAAAGAGTGATGCATTTCCCCCATCCTGTGCAACATATAAAAAGAATGGATGTAAATTCTAAAAACTGACATAGCCAAATCACTAAATTGAAAATACATTTTTTATGCCCCTTTGTCTCCATCGCTGAAATCAGGGACAGGAGGCTGCCAAACAAGTGGGAATCGGGGAAACAATTCTAAAATTGGGGACAATCCCCAAAAATTGGGGACATCTGGTAACCTTAGGCTATGATGGATACGATCTCAATCTCCCAATTTATTATTACCGCTCTTCTTAACCTTTGTGCCAAAGAGATATTCCTTCTGAAATTTGCAAAATGTAATTATCTGATGAAGTTTTTCAAAATAAAGATTACTGTGTGGTATCACAATGCCAGTAGACTGTGTACTGTACCAGGAAGGCCATTACACACCCAGGTGTTTAGATATACCAAGCAGTTAAATCAAAAGAGAAGCCAAAAAGGAAAGTGAGGTGATACCTTTTTATTGGATTAATTTAATACATTTTTTGACTAGCCTTTGAAGGTTGAAACCTTCTTCTTCAGATCAGGACAATAGGAGCTATCGCACAATTTTATCCTGGATATACCAAGTCTTGAAAGTCAAATCAGTCATATTAATGGTACCTTTCATCTTCACAATAAAAAGACAGTTTTAATACAATTTTGTTTTGCTTCTCTAGATTGATGCAAACAATCTTAGCAATTACGTTTGCTAAAGATATTGTTAGAATTAATATCATGAGGGTGTATAACACAAAGCTAGTTTTGATTTCAACAAACGTTATGCTTTACTATCAGTTAGAGCACCCTTGCTTCAATTTAACTCCCCCACATTCTCTTCCTGTTCTAGTTGCTTTACGCTCCTCCATGTTCTTGGGTGGGCAGATTCAAGAGGAGACTAATTCTAGTGCAGCCACTACCAGGCAGTCCACTGCTCTCCTAAAGCACATCTGGGCTTTATATCAGGCCTTTAATTAATCCTCAGTGAAAGCCAAGCTATGACATTTTGACTGGGCAGGCTCCAGTTTTGGACAGGTCTTGATTTATTACGACTGAGTCTCAACCAGCTTTGATTTATTTCAGCTTTGGGGAGGAGGGCTAGCAGAGAACAGAACAGAAACAGCACTGTTGGATACAGGACACGTGATGGCAGGAAGAACCTCCAAGAGGTTTCTATGGCCAGAACGACAAACAGTTCAGACATTCTGCAATAAACAGAAGAAAGCAGATAGTGCTCCTGGTTTTGAGACTGCTGGTAAAAAGGAACAATACAAAAGACCCATAACTTTTATCAAACTAAGATAAAATAAGCGGTCTTAAAGCATCCATCCAGGAAGCCAAGAGAACAATAAATCCCTGGCCGCTCATTAGGATTAATCATCTGAACTAAGCCAGCCACAAGCAGTAATGACTCTTTCCTGATGAGCTACTGTGAATAAAAGGGATATTCTTCTATAATCTGCCAGTCCTTCATGGGTGGATATCCTCTAGCAGGATATGTCACTTTAACATGCGGCAAAGTCTCTGTGAAAGGTTAAACATGGTAGACACGTACGCTGTTTTTGCACATTGATAATGTTTTAGAAAAAGACAAAAGACACCCAATTCGGGGGCTATATACGAAACCGTATGCGCTGTTACCATGGCAACTGAAATGCTGACAGTTAATGAGGAAGCTTAGCAGTTAACGCACCTTAATTTCTGTGTTGACAACTAACATGGAATGAGGTGGAAAATGGATGAAGAAGGCACAAGGACTGTACCTTAGGGAGGCAGATAAGGTGATGCAGTTAATGCCACCTGAATAGAGGTAGTTAACTGCATCACATTGCATGGAATGAAGTGAACACGTGAAAAAATGTATGTTAATGGAATGGAAACTGATGGAAATGTTTTACCAGCAAATGGGAGGGGGGGGGGGTGTTACAGTTACTGCACATTATAGGGGCCTTCATGTGTAACTAAAAAATCAAGATCATATAAGCCATGTAAACAAAAATAAAACAACCAGGGCTCCCTCTATTCACCAAGTTCTGTCTAAACATATACTTTTTTTCAGAGGCACGCTGGTGCCTTTTTTGGATCTACTATAGTCAACAAATGGTCAACAAATTTTTACAAAAGTCATGTTACTGAAATAAAAATAGTCATTTCTTATCAATTTTTACATGCTGAACACGAATATGACAGTGAAATTGCAAAGTTGGCTCTAGGTTTTTTGTAATCTACAAGAATTAATGTTTACATCACGAAATGCATGTCAATAGTAAATATAATAGGCCTTCAGTTAATATCTGTAAAAAACCAAGTCAGACTACTTCTTAGATTTTTTCGCCTGTCTCTTGTACAGCTGTTCGGGAGCTTCTCTGGGGAGTGTCCAGCAGTAGTCAGCCAGCATTGTAGTGGACCATTTTCTCTGGTATCTTTGCTCCATCGTTGCGATATCCCGGTGAAAACGTTCACCCTGTTCATCACTAACCATACCACAGTTGTCAGGAAAGAAATCGAGATGGGAATCAAGGAAATGGATCTTTAGAGACATATTGCAGACAAGTTTCTGATACTGCATCAGCATGTCTTCTACTAGTTCCTTGTAGTTTTCTGCCCTAATATTCCTGAGAAAGTTTGTTGACACTAGGCGAAAAGCATTCCATGCTTGTTTCGCATCATCCTGCAGCAAGTTGTTGAACCGGTCATCTTTGAAGAGCTCTCAAATCTGAGGACCCACTAAAACTCCCTCTTTAATCTTTGCTTCGCTGAGTCGAGCAAATTTTTCATGCAGGTTTCAGAAAGCTGGCAAAGTGCGGTCCATGGCTTTCATGAAGTTTTTCATCAAACCTAGTTTGATGTGAAGGGGTGGTAGCAGGATTTTGTGAACCTCAACCAGAGCTGGGTGCTGGATATTCTTCTCTCCAACTGTTATATTTTGTCTGCGATTCCATTCCTTCCGCAAGCAGTGCCAATCCCTTGCTTGGCTATCCCACTCACATAAGAAACACATGTATTTTGTATATCCCTGCTGCAGTCCCATTAAAAGGGCAACTACCTTCAAGTCACCACAGAGGTGCCAGCTGTACTTGTTATAGTTAATGGAAGTCAGTAGATGCTTTAAGTTATCGCATGTCTCTTTCATGTGGATGGCATGCGCTACTGGAATAGATGGAAGACAGTTTCCATTGTTCAAAACACAACCTTCAGACACATTTTCGAAGATTCTATAAATAGTCTCCAGTCTTGTGGGTCATGAGTGATTTTTAAGGCATTCATGAGGCTTTCAATATCGGAACAGAACACCAGATTACTTTCCTTTCTGAAGAAAGGCTCCAATTGCTGGTGGCGCTTTCGATATGAAGTAATGTTGACATCTTCTTCTAGAAGATTCCATTGTTGGAGTCTTGATCCTAGCAATTTTGCCTTGTTCTTGGATAAGTTCAAATCACGAACCAGGTCATTTAGTTCTTTCCTGTGTTATTCTGTGTGGAGTTGATATGCATCCCAGTGAAAATCTGGGTCACTGCATGCTGACGGACCAGGAGAAGAACAGGTCGGCTCACCCTTGTCCTCATCAGATGAATCAAGAGAATATTCTGATGGAGGTTCTGGAATAGGAAGTCCCTCACCATGTGGAACTGGTCTCAATGCAGACTGAATGTTTGGGTAGACTATGCTTGACTTCTTTTGCTTCATTATTCCGCTGGAAAGAGAAGGAACCAAGCAGAAGTAACAGTCATTTATGTGGTTGCTTGGCTCTCTCCACACCATGGGGACTGCAAACGGTATTGATGGTCTTTTGTAATTCAACCACTGTGAAAGCTGTGTTGTACATGTAATGCAGCATATATGCGGGGCCCAAGGCTTGTCTTGGTCACCAATCTTGCATCCGAAGTAAAGATGATATGCCTTCTTCAGTTGAGATGTGATACTTTCTTCTGGTTGGCAAATGTCACTTCCCCACAAATGTAGCAGAAATTGTCAACGGTATTAACGCACTTTCGTGGCATTACTGTTCTGTATTGTACCTAAATGGCTAAAATGATATGATTAATAAAAGTTACATGTAACAGTAGCTTAAACTGTGTCGCACACAGTCTGAAATATTTTAAATGTTTAACCTTTCCGACTGCAATACTACTGCTGGCAGTAGTATTGCATTGCATCAGAAAATGATGCAATCAACTCTGGATGATGTGTCATGCTGGTATTATGCAATGAGATGCAATATTACATCATTCAAGGCTTATTTGGGATGTCGTTGATGTCCTACTGGATAAATTTACACGGTGAAACGTCAAAAATGAACTAAATGCAATGTCTTCAAAACGAGAGCCAATAAAAATTTTTTAATGTTATATTCATGTTCAGCTCACCAAGATACTACAGATTAGGGCCTTTTAAAGTCAGTAACGATTTCAATGTTGACCAGTGAAATCATTCCTCTAATAATGCCATCCTCTGATCTCCCATATCTCTTACATTCCACACAGACTGCAAGCTTGTTTGGCAGAAAATTCCCTTACCTACTGAACCTCTACAATTCTTATTAAACTTTCATTCAAGGCATGCATTAAGGGGCCTCATTAACCTGTACAGTAGTATACATACTATCAGTGCCGTATAGAAATAAAATAATTGATTCATACCTTCCCCCACAGGAAGTCAACATCAATGGTTACTTCATATAACTTGCTCACAAACTAAACTAAATGTGGCATCGTCACTGTGGAAGAATTTATCTTGGGCATTCAGTCAGCCTAAATTATGTCCCAGTATGTGTGTTTTATTTTTTTTTACTGCAGCTGGAAGGGAAAGACTACTACTGAAGTTATTTAATGTGACTCACTTTTAAGCATTTGGTTATGGGGTTAAGGAGAGTTAAAAGTTCTACAAAGGAACCAAGAAATCTTTGTAAGTTGTGATACAATTTAGTGAGCCAACAAAAAAAAGAGATATTGTAGTACATGAGTTAATGTACAGTATCGTTTTTGTTAGTCCAACAGAAAGTATCATAGTCCATTAACATTCTGATTTTCTCCAAAAGCAATATGGCTTCTAAAACTCAACATATAATAAACATGCAGCTCTAGTTCAAAAGGACTTCCGAAGGGTTTGATGTGCATGGACTGTGCAATAATTGTTTGCACTCCATTACTGAAAATGAAGATTTTGCTTTTATGTCCAGACCATGCAATCCACTGGGTCTGTCGCATGCAATTTTGAAATTCCATCACTATATTTGGCCCTGTCACCTCAATCGGGAGGGCATTCCAAGCAACTATCACTCTTGAAATAAAAAAGTATTTCCTGATGTTGCTTTTAGGTTTACCTGTTCGCAGTTTCATTTTATGCCCTCTGGTTTTACAGTTTCCCCCTTTTTGAAAAAGGTTTATTTATTAATACCTTTTAAGTATTTAAAAGTCTATATCATATCTCCCCTGTCCGTTCTCTCTTACCAGCAGTCTGGCACAGGCTCCAAATCATTTTAGTTGCCTTCCTCTGAACCATTTTAAGTCTTTCTATATCCTTTGTGAGATATGGTCTCCAAAACTGAACACAATACCCCAAGTGAGGCCTCACCAATGACCTCTACAGGGGCATTAGTACCTCCTCCTTTCTGCTAGTTATTCCTCTCTGTATGCAACCCAGCATCCTTCTGGCTTTAGCTACTGCCTTATCATATTGTTTCATCCCTGTGAGATGCTATGACACTGTCACTCCAAAGTCCCTCTTCTGGTCCCTGACTATCAACCTCTCACCCTCTGTCACATAGAATTCCTTTGGATTTCTGCATCCCAAGTCCATGAGTCTGCACTTCTTCACATTAAATCTTAACTTCCAAGCATCGGATCATTCTTAACAGCTTTTGTATATCTTTCCTCACGTTGTCCACTCTCTCAAAAGAGTTCACTCTGTTGCAAATGTTTGTGTCATCTGCAAAAAAGGCAGACTTTTCCCTTCCATCTTTCAGCAATATTGCTCACAAGTACATTGAACAGTACCAGACCCAGAACCAATCCCTACAGAGCATACCACTACTCATCTTCCATTCTTTTGAATGAGTTCCATTTATCACCACCTTCTGTCATCTGTCTGTCAACCAATTTCTGTTTACTACCTTGGGACCCATCCCCAGACTGCTCAGTTTATTTATAAGCCTCCTATGAGGAACAGTATCAAAGGCTTTGCTGAAATCTAGGTAGAGCACATCCATTGCATGCCCTTGATCTAGTTCTATGTAATATATTTAGCACTTTTCTGCTGCTACTAATTTATAGGTTGTTATTCAATCCATCTTCTTTACAGACCTAATCAGGCACTTATGAAATCTTGTTAAGATACATAGTGAAGCATGATAATGAAAATGTGAAAAAGAAAAGACTTAGATAAAGGTATGATGTACAGCCAATCAGGACCCAAATCGGCGGTTTAAACCCCAAGCACCAGAAGGCGCAAAGAAGATATCGCTGCAGCCAGGGGCCCGATCAGCGTCCCGCTCCCTGCACTGCAAGCCAATCAGGACCCGAATCAGTGGTTTAAACCCCGAGCACCAGAAGGCGCGAAGAAGACAACACTGCAGCCGGCAGCCCTAATCGGCGTCCAGCACAGGGAGCAGGCCTGAAGCTCCTCCCACGCCCTGCACTGCAAGACAATCAGGACCCGAACTGGCAGTTTAAACCCCGAACACCGGAAGGTGGGCCTGCGCCTGAGGGCCTCACCAGAGGGCCCTTTGGCGTGGCCTTAGGCATGGAAAGTAGGCACTGCAGGAAAATACCATCCAAACAAGAACCATGGACCTAAACTGAACCTACTAACATCACCTGAAACATCCTCCTGGAAACACCAACCCACTCAACAAAAGGAATCATCTAAACATCTTTGAAAAGGTGACATCCTAACAAGAAAAGACCAACCGCAATGTACAGAAGCCAACAGAACTGTGAGTAAACACCATTCCTATCTGTCTGTCTGATTAGCCAGCACACTGACAGCCACAACCTAAAGACAAATCTCCTCTAAATATACACAAAACCAACCCTCAAGATGGTTAAAAGAAATATATCTTTATCTTTATTCTTTACCTTTAGTAAAACATCTGATAGACCGCCCATCAAAAGCCATCTGGGCGGTTTACAATAACAATAATATATATAAGAAAAGACAGAAACAGAAAAGGAACTATAATGCTAGACAGGAAAGTGCAGACCACTACAGGACTAAAGAGAAAAAGAGCTTAAGTGGAAGGAGAGGAGGAAACAGAGGGGTCAGGGAAAGGGAGGTCATAGATAATACAAAAGAGGTGGGTTTTTAAGAGACTTGAATTTGGGAAATGATTCTTATTGACGGATTAGGGGAGGAAGGGAATTCCACAGTGATGGGGCTAGAAAAAAAGAAGGTGGAATGCTGGGTTTGCTCCAGGCAGGCACGGATAGTAGAGGGGAGATCAAGGCAGTTGGTGTGCAGGGACGGGAGGCTACTCAATTGCAGGAGGAACCAACCTACCTTCCCTTACCCAGCTGATACCAATTATACAAACAAGCAGATTTACAACACACAAGATAAACCTAAGTATAAACCCAAATATTCATAACAGACCACGAAGAATAATTTGCATAACACCTACTACTTATCAGGAGATAGCTCCAGACAAGAAACCACTTCATACATCCCTCAATTGTGCACCAGTCTATGCCAGATCAATCCAGAACAAATTCAACACTATCATGTATTACATACAGAACAAGAACATAGATATTATGTGTATCACTGAAACATGGCTCTCTGATGCAGATAATGTCATCATAAACCAAATCACATCACAACAATACACAACTCCACTAGACCCTCATGAAGAGATGGAGGTGTGTTAATTATTGCAAAGTCACAATTAAAATTCAATACCACCTCCTCTTTCAATCTAAAGGAAGCAACACAATAACTATCTCAAATAAGCACCTAGCACTCTGCCTCATATACAGAGCCCCAAGTGCAAACAATGAGGATCTCTCAACCATTCTAGAACAAGTCTGTTCCCATGCCACCCAGAATAAACCTCTCATCGTCCTAGGTGGCTCTAAACTCCCATCACTGCCTGCACATAATAGTGATGCCTTCCTGGAGGCAATGAAAGACCTTCAATACAATCAATTAATAAATACCTCAACCCACAAGAAGGGTGGAACCCTTGACCTTGTCTTCGCATCAAACAATTACTACATTAAAGACCTGGTAACACATATAACAGTCATCCCAATCCCATGGTCATACCACCACATGATCAACTTCTCCATAACCTCTCCCAGAATGAATGAAACTCCTGAGCCAACCTCAAAGAAAGAAGGAGATTTTGAACCTTTGACAAAGATAAATTCCTGGAAGATGTACTACCAGAACTGGAACAAGGAACAACAGACCTTGACACCACCATTACAAACTGGAACAAAACTCTTCATAATGCAGCAATTGCACCAGACAAACCAATCCACAACAGCAGAAGGAAACACAACTCCCCCTGGTACTCGAGTGAAATAAACAAACAGAAGAGACAACTAAGGAAAATGGAAAGACTATGGCATCAAACCAAAAGCCAACACCATTTAATGAAATACAACGAAATGCAAACCATATACCACAATATGATAAATAACTACAAGAAGGCATATCACTCAAACCTAATAATGAAATCCATTAACTATCCAAGGGAACTCTTTCCTATAATAAATAGATTAATAAAACAACTAGTGAAATCAGAAGATCCAAACTCCATATCACCGCAAGACATAGCAGACTTCATACAGTGGAAATATACACAGATACCACTTGAAAAACCAGCTGAATCCAACCTACGACACATCAAGGATGGAGCATGGGACACATTACACACCCAACAAGAAAACAACTTGACTTTGTTATAGCTAGCATTAACACAACAATGTCACCTATTGACCTATGTCCAGTTAACTGGATTAAGCAAAAGAATACCTAATACCATATCTACAAAATATTGTTTAATCATCACTCACTCAAGGTTATCTTCCCCACAACAAAAAAACAAGCCTCAATCAAACCAATCCTTAAAAACAACAACCTCAATAAAAAGGACCCAAGCTCCTTCTGACCAATATCAAGCCTCTCATTCGTAACCAAAATAAAAGAAAAAATAGTGCACCACCAGCTACAGGACCTCATAGATACTTATGCTCCACCAGTATGGATTTAGGCAGAATCACAAAATGCTTATGACATCACTGATGGACATCCTTGTTACAGGCATAGACAATATTCTTCAAGACTTCGTTCTATGCTTCATAGATATCACAGCTGCTTTTGACTCAGTAAACCACAGCACTCTGCTACACAGGCTTCAAGATATAGGAATAAATGGAACAGTTCTAGACTGATTTCTCTCATACCTTTCCCACTGTTACCAGCAAATTAGAACCAAGAACCAACAGTCTATACCCTTCACCCAACACCAGGGTGTTCCTCAGGGATCAGCCCTATCAGCACTATTATTCAATATATACATCCAACCAATATGAATCATCATAAGACATCACAACATCCAATACAGAATATATGCAGATGATATCATGGTATTCACCCCCATAAACATCAAACACCCAGATTATTCTCAAATTACAGCATACCTTGAATCAATGGCAAAGTGGCTCAAAGAACATAATCTATCCATAAACTTCAAGAAATCCAAATTAATACATATAAAAAGGAACAATATATTCTCTCCACTTGATTCTATAAAAATCCTCGATCACACCCTAACCAACAAACAGGAAGTGAAATAGCTCAGGATTACTTTTGACAGGCACCTCAGCTTTCAACCACACATAAAGCACAGTTACTTACCTGTAACAGGTGATCTCTGGGAACAGCAGGAATTAGTCCTCACATATGGGTACGTCGGCACCGACGGAGCCTGCGTGGGAAAGCTCCCCAGCTTCCCAGAAGGAAAGCTTTTGGGGCCTCCCACTGCGCATGCGCGCTGCCTTCCCGCCTTCCTGACCAACTCTCCTCAGTTCGAGTTTAAAGCTGAGACAATAGAGAGAGGAAAGGAAACAGAGAGAGAGATACAACTCCTAGGGGAGGTGGGTGGGTTGTGAGGACTAATTCCTGCTGTTCCCAGAGATCACCTGTTACAGGTAAGTAACTGTGCTATCTCCAGGAACAAGCAGGAATAAGTCCTCACATATGGGGACTCCCTAGCTGAGATGCCCGGGAGATCCCCTGAAGGGTATGAGACCCTGAAAGGTTCCTCATCTTCCTATGGATCTCAGGCATCCATTCAGGGAAGGTGGGCTGGAGTTGTTCAAGAATGGAACAGGTGTCTGAGGACAGCCTGACCAAACAAGGCATCCCAGCGGGAGTCCTTGTCCAAACAGTAATGGGCTGTAAAGATATGAACCGAGGCCCAGGTGGCTGCTCGACAGATCTGGTCAATGGACACAGAGTTTAGATGAGCCATAGAGGTGGCCATGGCCCTCACATTGTGAGCGGTGACATGGCCCTCCAGAGAAAGGTTCTTACTCTGGTAAGCAAAAGAGATACACTGAGCAATCCAAATGGACTGTGTTCTTTTAGAGACTGGAAGTCCTAAATGAGAAGGATCAAAAGCAACAAAAAGCTGAGAAGACTTTCGATGTTGCTGTGTCCTGTGGAGGTAAAAGGCAAGAGCTCTTTTACAATCTAGAGTATGAAGGTTCCTCTCTGCACTGGATGCATGAGGAGCTGGAAAAAAGACAGGTAAATATACCTCTTGATTAAGATGAAAAGGTGAGACCACTTTAGGCATAAAGTGGGGATTGGTCCTAAGGACCACCTTATCATGATGGAACCTTGTATAAGGTGGATTAGCCACTAGAGCTTGCAGTTCAGTGATACGGCGAGCTGAGGTGACTGCAATAAGGAAAATAACCTTCCAGGAAAGAAATTTCAAGGAGGTAGTGGCTAAGGGTTCAAAGGGTGGCTTCATAAGCTGACCAAGAACCAAGTTTAAGTCCCATGCCACCGGAGGAGGTCGAATGGGAGGTTTAGTTAAGGTTAGGCCTCTCATGAATCTTGCAATAAGAGGATGAGAGGAAACAGGTTGTCCATTGATGGGCTTAAGGGATGCTGCAATAGCACTCAAATGGACCCTTACTGAATTCGTTTTGAGTCCTGCATTGGAGAAATGCAGGAGATATTCCAAAAGAGAATTCAAAGGAAGTGCTAGAGGGTTAAGACCCTTTTGAGCACACCAAATGGAAAATCTTTTCCATTTAAAAGCGTAAGAACGCCTAGTGGAAGGTTTCCTAGAGGCATGGAGGATATCCTTCACTTGCTGCGAAAGATTGAAGTGTTGAAGGTTTAGGCCTTCAGTAACCAAGCTCTGAGGTGAAGGGACTTGGGGTTTGGGTGCCACAAAGTCCCCTCCTCCTGAGACAGAAGGTCTGGAGCCGCTCCCAAGTCCAGGGAGGGGGCTTGGGAGAGATGCAGAAGTAGAGGGTACCACACTTGGCGTGGCCAGCGTGGAGCTATGAGGATCATGGACCCTTGATCCCTTTGAAGTTTGAACAGAGTCTTGGGAATCAAAGGAATGGGTGGAAAGGCATATAGGAAGCCCTGACCCCAATAAAAAAGGAAGGCATCCTTGACCTGAACTCCCTGACACGGAATCCTGGAACAGAACCGGGGAAGTTTGGCATTCCACGGACTTGCAAAGAGGTCTATGTCCGGGGTCCCCCATTTCTGGAAGATTCTGAGTACCTGATCCATGTGTAGGGACCATTCATGTGGAAGTAGAACTTGACTGAGTCTGTCTGCCCAAGAGTTTTGGATTCCTGGAAGATATACTGCCAGGAGATGGATTTGATGCTCTCTGGCGAAGGCCCATAATCTTAGAGCTTCGTTGCAAAGCGACAGAGAGCCAGTCCCTCCTTGTTTGTTTATGTAAAACATGGCTACTTGATTGTCCGTATGAATAAGGACCGTCATGTTGCTGAGGAGGGTATGAAAAAATCTGAGAGCTAGAAAGATTGCTCGAAGTTCCAAGTGGTTGATATGAAGGGTGGTCTCCTGTGGGGACCAAGTGCCCTGAGTGGAGAGATCTTGAAGATGAGCTCCCCAACCTGCTTGGGAGGCATCTGTTGTGAGGGTTGCTTGGGGCAACAATGGTTGAAAGGGGGCCCCCAACAACAGATTTTGAGTGGACATCCACCATTGGAGAGACCAAAAGAGACGTTTGGAGTTTGCTATTTCATCTGAGAGAGCTCCTGATGCTTGAGTCCACTGGGTGGACAAAGTACATTGAGCTGCTCTCATATGTAGGCGAGCATAGGGCTCCACATGTACTGTGGAGGCCATGTGGCCTAATAGTTGTAGCATCTCCCTGGCAGTCAAGTGGCTTCTGGACTGAGTCTGGGAGGCTAAGTGCACTAGACGTTGGCAACGGGCCTGAGGAAGATAGGCCCTTGCAGTGGTGGTATCCAACCAGGCCCCTATGAATTCCAGGGACTGAGTAGGGGCGAGTTGAGACTTTGGCAGATTGATCACAAGTCCCAGATACTGCAGAATGCGTCTGGTGCGATCCAGGGAAGTCTGAGCCTTGGACTGAGATGGAGTTCGGATGAGCCAGTCATCCAGGTATGGGAAAACAAAAATTCCCAGGGCTCGTAGAAATGCAGCTACTATTGCCATGCATTTGGTAAATACCCTTGGAGCAGAGGCTAGACCGAAGGGAAGTACTCTGTATTGGAAATGTTTTCCCTGGAACAGAAACCGTAGGAATTTTCTGTGGGATGGATGGATGAGTATATGTGTGTACGCATCCTTGAGATCTAGAGAACAAAGCCAATCCTGACTCTGTAGGTATGGAAGGAGAGTACCTAGAGAAAGCATCTTGAATTTCTCCTTGCATAGGAATTTGTTCAATTCTCTGAGATCTAGAATAGGTCTGTACCCCCCTGTTTTCTTGGGAATAAGAAAATAAGGGGAGTAAAACCCTGACCCCTGTTGAAGAAGAGGAACCTCTTCTATTGCCCTTTGGGCGAGAATGGTGGTCTCCTCCTGACCTAACAGGTTCAGGAGAGAAGGGGGAGAATTGAAACATCTCACCATGGTATGGGGAGGAAGGCTGGAGAAATGTAGTTTGTAGCCCTCTCTGATGATAGAGAGGGTCCATTGTTCTGATGTGATTTGCTCCCATCTGGGAGCAAAATGAGTTAATCTTCCTGGAATGGTGAGAGGCTCTGGATGTTTTAGAGCCAGAAAGGTTAAGTTCTCTAGAGTTGAGTCAAAAACCCTGAGGGGGTTGGGACTGCTGGGCTGTAGCAGCCCCTGCAGGTTTTGCCCTGGCCTGTTTAGGCTGCTGACGCTTAGGAGCAAAGCGAGCTGCAGAAGATTGTTGGCCAGTATTTGTAGCAAATCTGGCCTTTTTATAGAAAGGCTTTTTGAAAGATTTTTTTCTTGACTTGGGCAGAGGTAGACTTAGAAAGTCTATCTAAAGCAGCATTTTCTGCATCCATTTGGGTGGCTTTGATTTGCCACTCCTTACCAAACAGATTCTCACCTGTACAGGGCAGATTTCCCAACCCATCCTGGACCCAGGGTTCTAGGTCAGAGGCCTGGAGCTAAGCAATTCTGTGAGCCGCTATGGCAATACCTGAGGCTCTGCTAGCACCCTCAAAGGAGTCAAAGGCTGCTCTATTGGAGAACTTTGATATATCTTGGGTATGCTTTAGCAAAAGAAGGAACTCCTCCTTTCTATCCTCTGGGATAAAGGGGAGAAAATGGCGTATTTTCAATGCAATCTCCTTCAGAAACATGCCCCTATAGAGGCTGTATGAATTGATTCTGACAATAAGCATACTTGCTTGGAAGATTTTTCTACCAAAAGCATCCAAAGTCCTACATTCTCTCCCTGGAGGAGTAGAAGAGTGTCTTTTGGTACTCTTTATCCTTTTCATAGCTGACTGCACCACAATAGAGTGGTGAGGGAGCTGAGTTTTTTGAAAACCAGGAGAAGGAGAGACACGATGCATGGTGTCCAACCGACGAGAATGTGGAGATAGGGTGAGAGGAGTCTCCCATAAGTCCATCATGTGTTCTTGAAGAATTTCATGAATGGGCAAGGTGACTGCCTCTTTGGGAACCTTAGAGTATCCTAAAATATCTAATTTTTTTGCTCTAGGTTCTTTTTCAGAGGTTACTGAAATAGAGAGACCTTTAGCCACTTCAATGATGAAGTCTTGAAAGGACAAATCCTCTGGAGGAGACATTCTCCTCTTTGGAGAAGAGGGCTCTTCAGGTAGAGTTAGGGATACTTCAGCAGAGTCATCTGATGAATCAGAATCATCAGAAGACTCGAAGTATCGTCTGTTTGCTTCCAGGGATCGATAAGCGTATCGACCGGTATCGACATCGGGGGTACCCGGAACCGGATCGGTATCGGGGAAAACCCCGGAACCGGGAACCGGAATCGGTATCCTGGTCGATGTGGATGCCCTGGGTACCGGTATCGGTTGTGGTACTGGAACCGGAGTCGGTACCGCTGGCTGCGGTACCGAGGGCGTCGCAGCTCTAATAAAAGCCATAATAGCCTGCTGCATGGATTGAACTGTATGATCCATAGACGCCACGACTGTCTGGATGTCGGTACCGGAAGATTGAGCCGGTACCCCAGAGCAGTCTAACAGGTGATCGGTCGAGGCCGTGCCATCGATGTCAACCTGTAACCCCATAGGAGGAGCTTTGGAAGCCGGAGCTTCCCGCCGGGGTTGTTTGGCTGGGGCAGGGTCCTCAGGGTCAAGCCCGGGGGCATCTCGATACTTGGAGGGAGATTTGCCCTTTGAAGACCTGCCAGAGGAATGTTTGGTTACCTGAGATCCATCAGGAGAGGAAGACCTGGAAGATGTCGATGCTGGAGTATCTGTAGAAAACAACATGTGAAACGTGGCTGCCCGGTTTTGTAAGCCACGTTTAGACATCAAAGAACAGGATGGGCAATCCGGAATGGAGTGGTCAGGCCCCAAACATTTGAGACACCATTCATGGGTGTCTGTGACTGATATAGTACCGCTACACTTGGTGCATTTTTTAAAACCAGAGGCTTGTTTCTCCATGAGGGAGAATTCTGTGTAGGCCTAGAGGCCTCACAGAACAAACACCCCAAGTGGGGAAAAATAAGATTTTTTTTTTTGAAGAAATAAAGAAAAACGACCGGCGGTACGGGTCCGGAATCGGGGAAGGCAGATACGCGGCCAAAGAAACAAATTAAAATAACAACTTCTTCAGCGGTGACAGGAACACGACCTGCTGGCTCCGCGGAAAAAGAAGAACTGAGGAGAGTTGGTCAGGAAGGTGGGAAGGCAGCGCGCATACGCAGTGGGAGGCCCCAAAAGCTTTCCTTCTGGGAAGCTGGGGAGCTTTCCCGCGCAGACTCCGTTGGTGCCGACGTACCCATATGTGAGGACTTATTCCTGCAGATAAAGAACAACCAGATCAGCCTACCACAAGCTGAGAAAACTACACAAGCTCAAACTGTAGCAGGAGATCTATTATCTATTTGAAGTCTGTCCCTTCAACCCTCAGTTGAAAACACAGAGACAGACCGGTATGCAAACACATGCTGTTTATTGTGCGCACAGTCTCAGGCAGAGCCGGCACCCTGAACAAAACGATCTGAGAGCCCAAGTGGCGTCACACACTGTCTTATATACAGTAAGTTTTCAAACCCATACTAGCTTCTCATTTGTCTCAGGTATCCCCTCTCCACCAATCAGTAGCCCCTGGGGGGTTGTGGGATATCATATAGCATGCCTAAATGACCTGTCTAAACTGGTATGCTCCGGTCTGCTGGACTCTTGGCGAAAGGGTATGTGTTTAAGTTTTGTTTCACTGTAACTCAGGCTGAGAGGGGAGGGGTTACCCTCACAGCTACCTTCCTGGCTGCCTCACTTCCCCCTTTTTTAGTTGGACCTCAACCGCTAGGGCGGTAGAGGGCAGCAGTACTAGAGGCAGGCCGCAAGGGGGTATATTGGGTCAGGGCCATGACAGAGGTAGCCGTCTTGCGTTCCACCAGGGCGTTGAGGGTGGAGGTGATAAAACGGTGGAGGATCGGGATACTGCATGGGCCACCTGTGGCATTTACAGGGACATAGGTATAGGTCACCCTGCCACATATCAAAAACCAGCCTAAGGGGAGATACATTTCAGAGTACGCAGAATCGCATGATAAGACAGTATTAGACACATTAAACCCTCCCACTTTGGCATTTACAAAAACAAAACAATCAGTAGCATTAAGGGTAGAAACTACCTGCAAAGAGAAAGGAATTTGGTTAAAGGCTGAGGTGGGCTGAGTGGTTCCAATACTATAGAAAAAGGTAGAAAAGTACACTCCACGTTGTTTAAAGTCCAGACTAGGAGGTATAGTAAAATACTGCATTTCTTGGTCCCCTAAGTTCATCTTGACCATAGGCTCCTGGGGACCCAACAGAAACTTGGAGCCCGGTCTGGCCTAGTCTTCGTCCGAGTCATAATGTTCCACTGCTGCGAGGCCTTCAAGGTCTGGTGGAGGGGGCGGAAAGGTATCATGTGGATATACCATGGGTTGGCCTCGCCCTCGTGTAGTGTGCGCAGGTACCCTTGCGCCCCTCATGGACGGATATTGCCCCCTCCGATTTGGGCACTCGTTTTTCCAATGTCTCTCCTCTTTACAGTATGCACACTGATTGGGGCCTAGGGGAAACCTCGGCCCCCTTTGTCCTCGTCCACGTCCCCTGCTCCCTTTTTTTCAATGAGACACATTGATCCTGATAGGGACTCCTTCACACATTTCAGCGGTGTGTAGTTCTGAGTTCTTGGGATGGTCTGTTCCATCTGGACTCTGGCCAATTTCTTCTGCTGGACTCTCTGGATTGCAATTGGTGACATGGCTCCAGGCCTCATTCAGAAAAGCAGCACCAAAGTTAAGTGAAAAGACTAAATATTCTAGATTAGATTTCACAATGAAACAATGCAATGCGACAAACTTAATTTCATCCATATTTACCAAGATCATATCCTATAAATATTGCTTTATAAACTTTCAATGGTCTACCAGTAACTATCTCGTATGGTGTCAATTTTGTCTCGCAGTTTGATTAACTCCTTGTCTCTCTATCACTGGAGATTCATTTGCTAATAGGAAATATTCCATTATGCCCTTGACTGATCTTTATATGTTTACAGATCAGACAAGTTGCACACACGTGTTCTGCAATTTTGGCAAGTTTTAGAATTATACCAATTTTGTGAGAATTTGTCATCAAATCATCCCCCTTTGCCTATGCATGCCTGGCCATATAGAGATTGACATTTTTGTCCTCCACTTTGCACTCTAACCTCCCCACTTCAACCCCTCCCCGCTCTCTGCTCCCCTTCTGGACTCTCTCCCTTTCTCCTCTCCCCCAGCATTCCCACCCACTGCCCTCCATTCCCCCATCCTCCTTCTTTTTTTTTTTTTTTAAAGTTCTGCCTCTTTAAATTTTGCTGTCTCACTCTCCAACTTTTTTTTTCTCAGAGCTTCAATCCCCACCTTCTCTCTGTTGCTTTGGGCTTCCCCTCCAGTTCTGCTCATGGGGATCTGATCCGCCATGGGCTGCCTGCTTTATCTAAGTTCCAATTGCTGCAATGAATCCTCCTGTTTGTCCACAGGAATCTGATCTCCTGTGGGCAGAACAGGTGGATCTTTGTCATAATCCTATTTTTTAAATTGGGGGGAGGGGGGAATGGAGCAAATACCAGTAGCCACTATAAACCTTTGCTCGCCATGTCACGTCCTGCCCTAGCCCCCTGTTGATGGGTGGTCTGTCATGATTAGACTGTAAGCTGTGATGAGCAGGGACAGCGTAGCTACTCACCTGTAACAGGTGATCTCCAGGAACAGCAGGAATTTAGTCCTCACATATGGGTATCGTCGGTACCGACGGAGCCTGCGCGGGAAGGCTCCCCAGTGTCCAATAGGAATGCTTTTGGGAGCATCCCTCAGCACATGCATGCTGCCTTCCCTCCTTTCCAACTGTCTCTCTTCAGTTAAGTTTGTAGCTGAGTGAAAGGATAGAGGGAGAGAGGAAAGAGACAAAGAGAGAGAGAGACAACTCCTAGGGGAGGTGGGTGGGTTGTGAGGACTAAATTCCTGCTGTTCCCAGAGATCACCTGTTACAGGTGAGTACGCTATCTCCAGGAACAAGCAGGAATGTAGTCCTCACATATGGGGACTCCCTAGCTGAAGATGCCAGGGAGATATTCCCAGGAAGGTGCCATTGTCGAAGGTGAGAATCCTTCCTCCTATGGATCTCTGGCATCCCACCAGGGTTGGTGGGTAGGAGTTGGTTTAGGTTTGAAAGAGATTTTGAAGAACAGCTTGGCCAAAGAAGGCATCCTGACGGGAGGCTTTATCCGGGCAGTAGTGGGCTGTGAAGGTGTGTACCGAAGCCCAGGTGGCTGCTCGACAAATGTCATCGATAGACACAGAGTGGGGAATAGCCATAGAAGCTGCAATGGCTCTCATATTGTGAGCTGTGACAGGGTCCTGAAGAGGAAGACCCTTACTCTCATAAGTAAAGGATATGCATTGGGCAATCCATTTAGATAAAGTTCTTTTGGAGACTGGAAGTCCCAAATGACTAGGGTCAAAAGCTACAAAAAGTTGCGAGGACTTTCTATGTTGCTGTGTTCTTTGAATGTAAAAGTCTAAGGCCCTTTTACAATCCAAAGTATGAAGGTTTCTTTCTGCATTAGAGGCGTGAGGCCTTGGAAAAAATACAGGAAGATAAATTGATTGGTTTAAATGAAAAGGCGAAACCACCTTTGGCATAAAGTGTGGGTGAGTTCGAAGAACAACCTTATCATGATGAAATCTAGTATAAGGAGTATCAGCCACTAAAGCTTGCAATTCACTAATGCGACGGGCAGAGGTGATTACAACCAGGAAGATGACCTTCCAAGTCAAAAACCTAAGGGCTGTAGTGGCTAAAGGTTCAAAAGGCGGCTTCATGAGCTGCCCGAGAACTAGATTTAGATCCCATGCTACCCGTGGTGGCTTAATGGGAGGATTAGTTAATAAAAGGCCTCTCATAAATCTTGATAGGAGTGGATGAGAGGAAATTGGTTGTCCATTTAGAGGCTTATAAGAAGCTGCAATTGCACTAAGATGGACTCTTACTGAATTGGTCTTTAACCCAGAATTCGATAAGTGAAGGAGATACTCTAGTATCGATTCTAAGGGTATGACTAGGGGGTTTAATCCCTTCTTGGAGCACCATATAGTAAAATGTTTCCACTTGAAGGCATAAGATCTTCTTGTGGAAAGTTTCCTAGAAGCCTGAAGGATATCTTTTACCTGCTGGGACAGGTTGAAATCCTGGAGGTCTAAGCCTTCAACAACCAGGCCATGAGGTGCAGGGACTGGGGATTCGGGTGCCATAGCATCCCGTCCTCTTGGGAAAGGAGATCTGGAGCATGCCCTAACTCCAGAGGTTCCGCTTGAGAGAGTTGCAGAAGCAGGCAATACCATGTTTGGCGTGGCCATCGTGGTGCTATGAGAATCATGCGATCCCTGTCTCTCTGAAGCTTGAAGAGTGTCTTGGGGATGAGGGGAATGGGTGGGAAGGCAAAAAGGAAGTCCTGACCCCAGTGAAGGAGGAAGGCATCCCTTGCCTGACAGTTATGCGCCGGAATCCTGGAACAGAACAGGGGAAGTTTGGCATTCAGTGGACTTGCAAAGAGGTCTATGTCTGGAGTGCCCCAGAGATGAAATATCTTTGCCACCTGGTCTAGGTGGAGTGACCATTCATGAGGTAGCAGTACTCGACTGAGTTTGTCTGCCCAAAGGCTTTGAATGCCTGGAAGATATACCACTAAAAGATGAATTTGATGCTCTCTGGCGAGGGCCCATAGTCGTAAAGCTTCGTTGCATAACGACAGAGAGCCTGTCCCACCCTGCTTGTTCACATAGAACACGGCTACCTGATTGTCCATCTGGACTAGGACTGTCTTGTAGCTGGAGCTGGGCGTGGAACACTCGAAGAGCTAAATAAATTGCTCTTAACTCCGGGAGGTCTATGTGTAAACCAACCTTCTGTGGCGTCCAGGTGCCCTGGGTAGAGAGATGATTCAGGTGTGCTCCCCAACCCACCTGTGATGCATCTGTTGTTAGGGTGGCCTGAAAGAGGGGTTGATGAAAAGGAGACCCCACTGTCAGATTTTCTAGTGATTGCCACCATTGGAGGGACAAAAATTAGTCATTGAGAGTTTATTATTTTGTCCAATAAATGACCTGTGGCCTGTGTCCACTGTGTGGATAGGGTCCAGTGAGCTGCTCGCATGTGGAGGCGAGCATATGGGACTACATGAACTGTGGATGCCATATGTCCCAGCAACTGTAGTGGCTCTTGAACAGTTAGGGAGGATTTCCCTGCTGCTTGAGAAGCTAGTTGTATTATGCAAAGACACCGGGCCTGTGGAAGGAAAGCCTTTGCCTGTCTGGTATCTAGAAATGCCCCTATGAATTTCAGGCATTGGGAAGGAACAAGTTGGGATTCTGGGAAGTTTATTACCAACCCCAAGTATTGGAGGATTCGCATTGTGCAAGACAGTGCAGTGCTGGCCTCTGCAACTGAAGGGGCTCAAATGAGCTAGTCATCTAAGTAAGGGAAGACGAATATCCCCAGGGTTCGTAGAAATGCAGTTACTACTGCCATGCATTTCGTGAATACCCTTGGTGCTGAAGCCAGACCAAAGGGAAGAACCCTGTACTGGAAATGTTTTCCCCTGAAAAGGAATCGTAAGAATTTCCTGTGATCTGGATTGATCAGAATGTGAGTGTATGCATCCTTTAAGTCTAGAGAGCAAAGCCAATCCTGGCTTTGAAGGTATGGTAGAAGAGTTCCTAGAGAAATAAATTTGAACTTCTCTCGAAACAGGTATTTGTTCAATTCTCTGAGGTCTAAAATGGGTCTGTGTCCTCCTGTTTTCTTTGGAATAAGAAAATAGGGGGAGTAAAACCCTGCACCCCATTGAAGAATGGGTACCCCCTCTATTGCCCCTTCGGAAAGAAGTGTTGAGACCTCGTGATCTAGCAGATTGTCTGCGGATGTTTGAGAATTGAATTGCTTTAGAATTGTAGGAGGGGGCATGCTGTGAAAATGAAGCTTGTACCCTTCTCCTACAATGGACAAAGTCCAATCTTCTGCTGTTATCTGATGCCATCTGTTGGCAAAGTGGCATAACCTGCCTGGGATATTGGGGGGTTGGGGACCCCTCAGAGGTAGGAAGGCTAAGCTCTCTAGTAAGGAATCAAAGCCCTTGAGGGAGCTGAACCTGCAGAGCTGGTTGGGCTCTTGGGCCTTTTGGCTTCTTTTGCTGTCTAGTTTGTCCCTTTTGGGCAACCTGACCCTGAGTTTGACTCTACTGGGTATAGGAAGGATAAAATTTCCTCTTTTTGCTGAAAGAGGGTTTTTTATAAGGCTTCTTTTTGGCTGGAGTGGCTGTAGATTTCGACAATCTATCTAGAGTAGTATTGTCAGCATCTAACTCGTTAGCCTTTTCCTGCCAGTTCTTGCCGAAGAGATTCTCTCCCGTGCAAGGAATGTTGCCCAACTTGTCCTGTGCCCAAGTCTCCAAGTCTGATGCCTGAAGCCAGGCAATCTGTCGTGCGCCAATGGCAAAAGCAGAGGTTCTGCTGATGTATTCAAAGCAGTCAAAGGCTGCACGATTTACAAACTTGGAGATATCTTGAGCATGCTTAACTAGGGCAAGAAAGTCTTGTCTCTTGTCATCTAGGAGAAATGGGCTCATAAGCTCCAAGTCTCCTGGAACTTCCTTGAGGAACATTCCCATATACACTATATATGAACTGATCCTAGCTGAAAGCATGGAAGCTTGAAAAGTTCAGCGCCCAAAAGCGTCCAGAGTCCTGCATTCACGACCTGTAGGATTGGATTCATGCCTCTTCGCACTTTTCATCCTACGCATGGCTGACTCCACCACCATTGAATGGTGTGGCAGCTGAGTATTTTGAAATCCAGGACATGGCGGAACTCGATACATAGTATCAAGTTTCCTAGAGTGAGGAGATGTAGTCAGAGGTGTCTCCCACATTTTGAGCATCAAGTTATGCAGAATTTCATGGATGGGCAGAGTGGCTGCCTCCTTTGGAGCTTTAGGATATTCGAGAATTTCCAATTCCTTTGCTCTGTGTTCCTCTTCAGGAGCTAACGTAATTGAAAGGCCCTTGGCCATATCACGAATAAAATCCTGAAAAGACATGTCCTCTGGAGGTGACATTCTGTGTTGGGGAGAAGAGGGATCCTCTGGGAGAAACCCTCTAGTACCAGTAGAATTGTCAGAGTCTACGGAATCGGAGGATTCAAAGTATTCCTGACCACGATGCTCATGCAAAGCACGGTCCCGGTATCGATCGAAGTCGGTACCGAGTTGATCCGGTACCGATCTGTCGATTCCAGCCAAAGATGGCGTGGGAAGAATTCCCACCGGGGCCGGTATCGTCGGTGCCGGTACCGGTACCGGGGTCTGTACCGGCATCGGTGTTCATGTCGGTACCGGTGCCCGTTGGACCAACGGTACCGCAGCTGAGAGAAGAACTGCAATGCTGCGTTCGATAGCGAGGAACCTCTGGTCTATGGACGCTGCCGAAGCCTGGGTATCAGTACCGGTGAAAATGGCCGGAACCCCTGGGCATGGCACAGGTAGTTCTTGCGAGGTCGGGGCCTCGAGAACATCCTGGAGTCCCATTGATGCTTTGGAAGCCGAAGCCTCCCGCTAGGGCTGCTTTGCCGATGTGGTTCCCTCAAGGGCAATGCCAATGGCCTCTCGATGCTTAGCAGGAGAGCTAACCTTTGAGGACCGGCTTTTATGTTTGGCTACCTGAGATCCATGGGAGGAAGAGGAGGCCCTTGAAGATGTCGATGCAATGGATCTGGTATCTGAAGAAAAGAGGGTACCGAGCTTTTCAGCCCGGTTCTGTCATAAGAACATAACATAAGAACATAAGATATGCCATACTGGGTCAGACCAAGGTCCATCAAGCCCAGTATTCTGTTTCCAACAGTGGCCAATCTAGGTCATATGTACCTAGCAGTTTCCCCAAGAGACACAAGTTCCACAATGCTTGTACTGGGTCAAGCATTGATATCCTGGGTCCCTTCTTAATAATGGTTTATGGACCTTTCCTCCAGGAACTTGTCCAGACCTTTTTTAAACCCAGCTACACTAACAGCCTTTACTACATCCTTCGGTAACAAATTCCAGAGTTTGATTACACGTTGAGTGAAAAAATATTTTCTTTTATTAGTCTTAAATAGTTTACCCTGTAGCTTCATTGCATGTCCCCTAGTCTTTCTATATTCAGATAAGGTGAACAATCGATCTACGTTTACCCGTTCCATTCCGTTCATTAATTTATAGACTTCTATCATATCTCCCCTCAGCCGTCTCTTTTCCAGGTTAAAGAGCCCTAACCTTTTTAGCCTTTCTTCATAGGAGTATCCTTCCATCCCCTTTACCATTTTGGTGGCTCTTCTCTGTACATTTTCTAAAATCGCTATATCCTTTTTAAGATACGGCGACCAGAATTGCACACAATATTCAAGGTGCGGTCTCACCATGGAACGATATAGAGGCATTATAATATCTTTTGTTTTATTTTCCATTCCTTTCCATTCTATTTGCTCTCTTGGCCGCCGCTGCACACTAGGCCGAGGGTTTTAACATGGTATCCACAATGACGCCTAAATCTTTTTCCTGGGTGGTGGTTCCTAATGTGGAACCTTGCATCATGTAACCATAGTTTGGGTTGTTCTTCCCTAGGTGCATAACCTTGCACTTGTCCACATTAAATTTCATCTGCCATTTTGATGCCCAGTCTTCCAATTTATCAAGATCCTCTTGCAAATTTTTCACAATCCTCTTGGGTTTTTAACAACTTTAAATAGTTTTGTGTCATCTGCAAATTTGATAACCTCACTCATTCCACTTTCCAGGTCATTTATGAATATGTCAAAAAGCAGCGGACCCAGCACAGATCCCTGGGGTACACCACTATTCACCTTTCTCCATTGGGAAAATTGGCCATTTAGCCCTACCCTCTGCTTTCTATCTTTTAACCAGTTCCCGATCCACAATAGTACACTGCCTCCTATCTCATGACTCTTTAGTTTTGCCAAAAGTCTCTCATGAGGGACCTTGTCAAAGGCTTTCTGAAAGTCCAGATACACAATATCAACCGACTCACCTTTGTCCACCTGTTTATTCACTCCTTCAAAAAAACATAACAGATTAGTAAGACAAGATCTTCCTTGTCTAAAGCCATGTTGGCTGTCTCCCATTAGGTTGTGACTATCTACATGCTGAGTAATTTTATTCTTTATGATGGTTTCTACCAGTTTTCCCGGTACTGACGTCAGGCTCACCGGTCTGTAGTTTCCCGGATCACCCCTGGAACCCTTTTTAAAAATTGGTGTTACATTGGTGTCTTCCTCTTTTAGTCATCCCCATACAGGAGAGACATTCAGATGGAGAATGTTCAGGCCCTAAACATTTAAGACACTAATCATGGGTGTCAGTGACGGAAATGGTACCGCCACACTTAGTACATTTTTTAAAACCACTAGTTGGTTTTTCCATGTTTTAGGCATATGGGGCCTAGTGCCCAAAATGGTGCCTAGCACCAAAAAAGAAAAGTTTCTGAAGAGAAACAGCTCAAAGTATAAGTTGGTTTTTTTTTTTAAAAGAAAAGAAAAGAACCGGTGGTACCGGTAAGCGTCGTGCGGCAGGCAAACGCGACTACAAGAAAACAATTTTAAAGACAGAATTTTCTGCGGTGGCAGGGTATGGATCCTGTCGGCTCCGCGGAAAACGAAGAACTGAAGAGGGACAGTTGGAAAGGCAGGAAGGCAGCGCGCATGTGCTGAGGGATGCTCCCAAAAGCGTTCCAATTGGACGCTGGGGAGCGTTCCCGCGCAGGCTCTGTCTGTACCGATGATACCCATATGTGAAAACTACATTCCTGCTTGTTCCTGGAGATTACGCCTCCTGCTGCATCTCTTCTAGGTCTAGTCTAGCCTTTTGGGTTTTGAAGGGGCCTCCTGTACCAAGCTCTCTCCTGTTTTCATGCCAGTCTCAGAAGCAGGCAACAGGCCCTGCTTGATATAGAAGGCCTGATATATCAGAAAAGCAAACTCCAGGGAGAGAAGTCAATCCTAAAATGAAATCCAGGTCCAGGCCCAAAAAGCAATGAGCTCTGTCTTGCCTTGTTCCCATGGGGCTGAGCACTGGCAATCCCTCCACCTGTATGCCCTCTCAGGAAAACTGCAAAGGAAAAAAATACCCCTAGTGTAACTTCTGACTACCTAAAGCCCACGGGTCCCCCTAGGCCTTCCAACCAATCAGACCCCAGGGTCACCACACCTTGTCCTGGAGATTGAGAAATACTGGTTGGCTGAGACTCCACAGAATCCTTTACAGTGTGACATCATCAACTCAGTAGTTCTCGGTCTCCATCTGCTAGAAGGAGAGCATAAACCCACGTGTCTTGATTGGTATGGAGAGATGAAGATGAAAAAGAGCTAGTTCCCTTTCCTCTAAACATCCATTGTGACCTGTAGCCAGCAGTGGCATTCAACATGGAGCCTGTGAATCACTCATAGGCCCTAACCCTCCTCCCATGTAAACTTTCTGTTAGACTGGAATCCCATGCAGAGTATTGGGATCTGTGAGCACAGGGTCCTATATTGACTATTGCTGCTGTCTTAATGCTTGCGTAAGTGGGAGGGAGGAAATGAATGAGAGAGGATAGGTTTGCTATTTTGTTTTCATCATCTACTGAGGTGACATAAATTTTTAAGTGTCAAAACAGGGTCATATTGAATAAAGGTTTGGGAAGTATTTTCATAGATCCTTAGTTGTTTAAGTAATTTTATATAGTTTAGTTTATTTAAAACTTGATATACTGCCAATTCATAACCAGCAAGGCAGTTTACTATAAAAACAATAACATAGACACGAAAGGACTCCAAAATAAAATAGGAAAGAACCATTCATTCCAGAGAAGACAGGAGAGAAAAGAGAACTGATGAAAGGAAGAGAAGAATCAGGCTAGCCTGCCATCTGGTGACAGGAAAGCTTGCAAGAAAAGATGTGCTTTAAGAGATGCTTTAAATTTGGGATAGAAGGGTCCCATGTGGAGGTTGGAAGGGAGGTCATTCCACAATTGTGGGCGAGGAAATAGAAGGCTGAATGTCTTGTTGATTCCAATCTTTCCTGTATATCTGGGGGAATGTGCAAATGGTTAGAGACCTATTCCCTCCTGGACGTCCAGCCCCTTGTGCAGCTGAGCAGAATCGGGGCGTACAGCGGTAGACCTCGTTCTGATCCCATGGGGGCGTCTAGCCCCTGCAGGATAAGAATTCAGTCTAGCGGCCTGAACGTGCACGCTGACACCGATTCTGATCGGCTGCATGCCCAGCCGCATACCCAGCTAACTCAGCCTGGCTCTATAATGGAGCTTTAGAGCTGCGAATGCTGGCCGCCGCCGAGACTGTCTTCTCCCTGCAGCCAGACCCCCGATCCAGCCTCCCATGGCCGAAGTCCGGCTGTGGGAAACCTCCTGCACACCTCCTTGCTTTGTCTCTGCTGGCCGCTGCTACTACCCTGCGTCCAAAGGGATTTATTCCACCTCTGAGGTAGAATAAGTCCCCCCTCTAACCAGCATACCCCGGACGTACAGGGCCAACCTCAGAATCGGCCCTGTATGTCCAGGGTGACGGCCTGCCCACGCACCGCTCTTGCTCCGCCCCCTCCCACCCCGGTCTAAGACTCCCCGCACAACTCCGCTGTTCGTACAGGGAGCCCTGCACAGGGGGCGGGAAAGGGGATGAATAGTGGGGATGTATGTCCATAGCGTGTAACGAGTGGAGAACCCTGTAAGCAGTGTGCAAAATGACAAAAGAGGAGAGATAAGAGGGGAGACTAGTGAGCACAGCTTTGTGTGTTAGGATGAAGACTTTCTAATGAATTCTAAAAGAAATGGGGAGCCAATGTTGGCTAAACAGAAGAGGGGAGATGTGGTTGCACTTGGAAGCGTGAGTAAGCATACGAACAGCAGAATACTGAACATATTGAAGTCTTTTGATTTCATAACTGGGCAGATCTGATTTCAATAATTTGACCTAAGAGAGAGCGAGGATAGTTTCAGTGCTGTGGAAGGGGTAAAAACGAGATTGACAGGGTGCCTGTTTTTTCCAAGTGGTCAGTGAGCTGGGTGAAAACAAACTGTGCAAGAACTTTGGAAAAAAAAGGGAGGTGGGAAACAGGCCTATAGCTGGACAGAACTGAGGAGTCAAGGGATGATTTCTTGAGATGGTGGCAGACAATAGTGGATTTCCAAGCGAGGGGCATGGTGCCTGATGATAGGAAGTTTTGAAGGGCTTGGCAGAAGGGCTTGGGAGTCAAGTGGAATCCAAGTGGAGGGGATTGGTTCAGAAAAGCAAGTAGTATAACATGCATTGACAGTCTTAGTTTGGCCAGTACAGATCATATTAAAGGTTTTTAAACCTTCTCTGTTTCATCTTAGTTTGTTCACCTGCAATGCCAAGAGTAAATGATGCTCCACTGATTTGGAGCCCACAAAAAAATCTATGAGATGCCTTGAGACAGACTTGTCTGAGTCATAACATGATTTTCATCAGGATGTATGGCTAAGTAAAGGAAAAGATAAATAAGCAACTCTTGACATATGAGGGTATTGGTTGTGTTGTATATAAGCATATCCATTTGGTCTTTTATATATTTTTTAATGTTCTTTGCAATCTGGTTAAGACAGAGACATCCAAGTTCTTTCAAGAGAGGGCCACATTAATTCTTTTATAGTGGGCCGCAAAATCAGAAATCCATGTGTGCGGGCTACACTAATATTTTAACTTGTTATGGCATGGATATACGTTCACCAAAATCTAAGAATCTTTTCCATAATTGTGACTCCATATCTACCACATAGCTCTGTAATGCCTCAAAATCTGTGTGCTAACTAGGATTTTTTTTTCTTTTGGACCACATCTCAAGGTCAGGCGAGCCACATTTGGTCCATGGGACACAAGTTGGATGCTCCCTGGGTTAAGCAATTTTAAAATGATTTTCTATTAGTCATTTTCAACAAAATACCTCATAGGGAAACTATGAAACAAAAAGACATCTAGAGGATAATTTCATCACAGGCTGCCAAATTTGTATAGAAATTATGCACATAGGTTATACCAAGTGCATGCATGCTTTCCCATTGAAAATTACCCTAGGAAATAAAACACTTCTATATCTGCTATTTAATAAAAACACATTTTTGAGAAAATTTATGTGTATGCTTTTTAAATCCAAAAGTAAAGCACATAAATCCAAACCCCAACCCAACTGCAGTCCCAAGAACATCTCTGCTCATCGTCCATAGTAGTATATACTCCAGACAATTTTATAACAAGCTATTTACAAGCATAGAGCTCTATTTTATGCACATTAAGGACTTTTAAAAACACCTCTAATGACTACATGTCATCTTTGATTTGGGGATCATGACATTGTAACAGGAATGAGGTTAGGCAGCCTAGAAGGGACTAGTGGTCCCCACCTGTGATCATATGGTATGACAGTGGCAGGAATGGGACTGGGAGGCTGCAGTACAGCAAACAGCCCACCCTTCACTTCCTCATGAATAAAGACCAGAAGAAGTGATGGGTGGGGGGGGGGGGGGGAGGCATAGATAAAAGAATAACAGCACCACCATTGGCTAACGGGATAGCTGGGTTGCTATCAGCCAGCTACAAAACCACTGAAAATAATTAGGTAGCTGCTTGAAGAATGACACTGGCCGGCACTATCCATCTGAGCCGAGAGGTGCACGAAGCCAGATGGTAGCTGCTTAGAATTTTGCCAAACTTGGTAAAAAAAAGATATGGGCTAGGAAGGGATGGTGGGGAATTAAGCATAGAAGCGTGTAGGCTCGTCTACCCAAGATGATAGAGAACCAGTGAGAAAGAACATAAGAACAAACATGTTGGGTCAGACCAAAAGGTCTATCAAGCCCAATGTGCCATTTTTAAGAGTTGCCAATCCAGGGCACAAGTACCCCTGGCATATCTCAGAAATACTCCACAGAAAATATGCTTTATTCTATAGCATGACATGGCTGTGTTTCGTCATGATATGCCTGCATCAGGGGCAACTTAGTGAAAATACAAAATCGAAAAATTGTAAGTATACAAATTAGCACATATGCTCATGTCTACTGAACTGTGTTAGGCTTTTGCAGCTAACATGGAAGTCATTATGAAAATAGAACCGCATTAGTTGTAAAAGCCATATGCTTTTGGGGGCATGCACAGCAATTTCCCCAGCAAACAGCAAACGCAAACAGCGCAGCCTGGCTGTACTGTGGATGCACATAACTCCACCCATTGAAGTGGTGTTACCTGCACCCACGCTGTCTGCAACTTTGACGGTTACCATGCACGGATGATGTCCGCGGTAACCACGCATTGCAGACACACCCACTCTCTGCCTACTTCATATAGAAAAGTATGTATATATATGTATATATATAAAAGATATATGCGAAAATATATATGTGAATATAAAGAGCCAGTTCATAACTGTATAATACAACTGTGATAGTAATAAAAATACTGTATGTGAAGTGTGAAAAAAGGGCAATCATCAATAAAAACTACTCATACATGACCTGAAAATTATACAAGGCTTGATAAATGGTAATACTACCTAAGATTTGTATGCAAGGGGCAAAATAAAAAAAATCATAATCACAAATAAAAACAGAAAAAATAATAGTGATGAGATTAGTAATCCTCTCTTTGTTTTTCAATAGATGCGTCCATCAAAAACCTTTGTGTCCACAGCAATTTCATTTAATATAATATAAAAAAGATTGTAAATTACATCAATAAGACTGTCAAATGTTATAAAAGTAATCTAAAGGGTGCATGTACCCCTTGAAAAATTATGTCCCATAACCTAAACATCACCAGTTGAAATATTAGATTTAAAACAAAATACACCATATAGAAGAAGTGATTAAAAATCGAGACACAGACAATAAAAAGTGCCCAAAAGGAGACCACATAGCAAATTTAAACAAGTTTATTATTAATTGGACACTTTCAAAAGCAAATGCAATGTGTACCTTTGAGTCAATGATGACTCCTGGTGACCTAACAACTCCTGAGTTTTCTTGGCAGCGTAACCAGAAGTAGATTGCCAGGCCTTTCTTCTGAGGCAATAGAGGTTAAGTGACTTGCCCAAGGCCACAAGGAGTGCTAGTGGGAACTGAACCCTGATCTCTTGGTTACCAAGCCAGTGCTCTAATCACTAGGCTACTCCTCCACCCCAAACAAAATTCATCAAAAGGAATAATTTTGCAATGATATTGCAGCTCAGAGTTCCAATTTAACTATCTAAGAACAGCGTGCTTTCCTACGCTGATCTTAAAGGGCCAGCTCCACGCTCTAAACTAACTTTGGGAGGCATATGACCAAAATCGCATTAACTGCGAAGCACCATCCATGCCCACGGTTTGCTCACTATCTGCCCAATTACGCACTACTCAGCATGGGGCGCTTACCACATCCTAAACCCCACGACTGGTTAGCGCTTATTAGTAAACTTGCCTCTTAAAGTGGTGTTAAAGTGTAGCTTGATTATAAGGCTAATTCAAATAATTATATACATTCTATATCAGGTAAGCCAAAAATTAGCAGCTAGAGTTACTAAAATGCATTAACACGGTTAAAAGGTGTTATTATTAACTCTGTCCCATTGCATAACATGGGACCAGTTGTCAAATAATATGCATTAACAGCATCAGTAGGGCATCCTTACTGAAGCCCGTGCCGGCAACACGTGAATGGTCTGCATTAACAGTGCAGAGGGCCCATGCTAACTTCAGGGGGCATGTGCATATATCCAATTGCAGTTAGCATAGTCCAAGATGCCACACCAGACTAACAGGCACATGGGTGCACCTAATGCCACCCACTGAGGTAGCATCAACTGCACTCATGCTAAGGGAGGCAAGTGCAGGCTACCAATGCCCACGCTAGCTGTGATGAACTGGCAACACCTGCACTCTGCCCAGTCCACCCTATCACTTGCAACCTGAGTAGCATGGGATTTTTAACACCGTGCCCATACAATCAGGTAGCGTGCTTTGGTAAACACGTCCCAAAGTGTGCTAATGTAGTAGCTGTAGGTTTGGGCTTTTTCTTGTTTTTTTAAAAAGCTTATGCTGTGTTATAGAGGCAAATATTTTCTTTGGTTAAAAAGAGTACCCATACTAGCAAAGTATAAATTATAGTCTACAATTATGTATAGAAAAATATTTTTCATGTTATATTTTTATGCTATCTATTCTGTAAATAATTTTTACAAATTGTACAATATTTATTAAAGTACCTTCTACGATACAAGCTTTAAGTTACTGAAAATATCAATAGAAATTAGGTTTAACTGAACTTACTGTAAGAAAATATAGATGACTGCACTCTGCTAGCCTTTGTGGGGAGAAGGGAGATGCAGGGGATATACAGTAAGGAGGTCATTTGCCGCCTCTTTGGATTTTAATGACTAAGGGCCCAATTCAGTAACACTAAACTGAGGCTATATTGCACACAGTCATAGGAATGAAATGGGCCATGCAGCAGATAGCTCAGGCTGTTAGTAAAAGGCACCCTAAATGCTTTTGTGACTATTTCTATCATTTTTATTTGTGCATACCTATTGCTTGTTTTGTCCCCCTCTGAAAAATTTCTGTAGGGACTCCTGGGAACGTGCGCATGCAAAACAGAAAATGGTGCTGTATTATTGACTACTGATACAAATCTTACTGTGTTAGCTTGAAAGTTAATAGATACCTGTGTAAAGTGACATTTCAAAATCTATTTCGAATGCATTCACCACGATTTTCACCTCCTTTTGCACCTATGCTATATAGAAAAGGATCGCTTAGGTTTGATTTCTCATGCTTATTAGTTCTCTGTTTTAGAATCAATGGTCCATTGTGTGTGTGTATGTACATGAATATGTGTGCAAATGTGTCTATCTATATGTTTGCAAGTTTGCCTTTTCTGAATACCTCTCAGTTTACACTGTGCCTGCCCTCATCAGCTGTGACCTTACGAGAGTCTATAACAAACACTCCTTTAAGAAGAGTGTAATTTACTTTAATTACAGTGACTGATCATTCATACACCAGTTTCATCACTCCTTTATGTAGGTGACTGGTACCAGCATGAGGAGCAGTACACTGAGGAATAAAACATAATTCTGTGCTTAGAAATACCCTTAATGGCTGTAGCAACATTTTCCCCATTCGGTGTTTCAAACCAACATATACACATTTTCAGAAATCAATGAAATAGATACCAAAATGACAGAAACTGCCTAATCCTTTGATGCTAATACACACTGTCCAGGAGGGAAAAAAAAGCTAATTTAGCAAAAATACATATTGGGCCTGAATTACTAAGGTTTTCTTTTCGATACACATAGAATGTCAACGAGTCTTTGTAAATCAGGGCCGCTATGTCACATGTGAACTACGCTAAAATAGCACTTGAATAAACTTGCATTAAGTAGAGGAAAAATCCATGTTTCTGTGCATTTGTGTTGAATGAAAGAAGAAAATTAGAATAGATAGAAATTGAACGCACAGAGACAAATGGAGAGTAATTTTATAACAGGGTGACTACGTAGGTGCTATTTTATAAAGACAAGATGGCACGTTACTTGCCTCTAAAAATGCCAGCGTATGTAGAAGAGAACATGCCTTGAATGTAGACACAATCACTTACACCTGCTAATGGGCAGGGAGAAACGTTCAAATTCACTTTGATTAAGATATTTTATAATCTGTGTGCGTACGTGCGAACCTACCAGCAAAGTACACACCTTCATGCCAACCTGCGTACTTTTATGCCAGTCATTATTTTATAAGAGGTCATTCACATGCGTGTGTGGTGACAAACACGTGGAAATGACTGTAAAATTATCTCCAGCGAGGACAATTTTATAACAGGATGCCTCTATGTGGGTAGAGCAAAAAAAACACCTAACCCAAGCTATTAGTCTTTATAGGCAGCTATATGTCTTTATAAAATCACCAGCACAAATCCTGCAGAAATCGCATCTAAAATGAAGCTATGGAGATTTATACCTGCTCATGAGCAGACGTAAATGTTGTTGCGTTCATGGAACCTCCAGTTATGCTCCACCGAAACGTCTCCCCTGAAAAAAACACCTGGGTCACGTAAAAGTGCCTGTGCACTGGTCATCATGTGCACTTTTATACCTGGGGTATTTTTATAACAGGTCTTTTAAACACAAGGCTTTATAAAATTACCCTCCAGGATAATGCAGACAATAATCCTGCCCCTATTATGCTCATTTAATGCTGAATTAGTAATCTTCAGTGTAAGGTGTAGTTGATCGTCCCCCACTCGGTGGCCTCCACGTGCAGAGCATGGAAAAGGGCGGGGAATGGCTGTGTATGGCACCTCGCATTAACATACGTGAAGGAGAAGAGACGTCTAGTATTAATCTGGAACATTCAGAGCAGAATGACCAAATATTCAGGGGAGAGGCATGCATAAGTGCCTGAAATTTCTCCATTCCTACACCAAAAAGTGAACATCCCAGTAACCAGTTCTGGATATGAGCCTTGCGCAGATATGCAAGACCAGGTACTTACATGGGTATAGGCCATCTCACAAATGTTGACATCCTCGAATTGCATACCTGCAGAAAAAAGGTAGTTGGACACCCCAGCCTAGGTAGCTCAGGAGAGGGGCATCTATGCTGCAAGACCAGCATGCCCTGGCCTGCCATTTCAGACACTCAAACATGCAGCAGCGGGCCAGTAATATGTTTGGAGTATGTATTTACATGCAGGTTTCTTCGGCCAGGAAATAGTAACTGCAGTGAGTTAACATTAAATATTAAATGCAGTAAGTGCATTTCGTTCTTTCCCCTGGAAGCATTGCAGCCATATAACAAGAACTCTTGCACCTTATTCGTGGCCAGGAACAGGGAGGGATAGGCATGGATGCCTGAACAATCAGGGCCAGACGTGCTTGTGTCATCCTGAAATTGCTCTGCAACATGCATCTCTCTTGCTCTGCCCAGGGCATACCTCCACCACGTCCCTGTGCTATATACACCAGGGATGTCTAAATAGCCAGCTTTTTTAAAATGGCTCCAGAGAGGTCTCCATGATTTGCACATCTAAGTGCCCATTTTCAGATGTCCAGTTTATCATTAGGGATTTCAAAATACCCCCCATAGACAGCGCTGAATGCATCTGCATTATCTGCAATGAAGTTAATAAAGGTACATTTTAGATACACTGTAGAATCATTATGGTAAATATTCCATGTGAGAAAGGGAAGGGAATGGTAGTGTGGGTGTACTACTGTTCGCCTGGCCAAAATGTACAGATGATGAAATGCTAGTTTTGCTAGCTTCCCTAATTTCTATTAGCAACATAGTACTAATGGGTGATTTCAATTACTGGGTGAATGTCACATCAAGACATGCAAGGTAGAGAAGATTTCCAGATGAAATAAAACACTGCTTTATGGAGAAGCTGGTTCAGGGAGAGCTATTTTGGACCTAATCCTTAATGGAAACAGGAAAATCTGGTATGAAAGGTGACAATGTTGGGACCACCTGGCAATAATGATCATTACATGATAAAGTTTGATTTAATAAGTGGAGGGAAACAGCAAGTAAATCTACTGTGCTGGCATATAACGTTCAACAGGGAGACTATGAAAACATGAAGAAAATGGCTAAAAAAAACCCCTAAAAGGAACAGCTGCTAAGGTTAAGAGCTCATATCAGGCCTAGACATTGTTTAAAAATACCATCTTAGATGCCCAGACCAGATGAATTCTACATGTTAAAAAAAAATAGAAGAATGGCCAAACACCTACCAGTATAGTTTAAAGATGAGGTGAGAGATGCTGTTATAGCTAAAAACATCTTTCAAGAAATGGAAAAGGGATCCAAATAAAGACAACAGGAGACATCACAAGCACTGGCAAATTACATGCAAAGCATTTATAAGGCAGGCAAAGAGAGAATCTGAAAAGAATCTTGTCATGGAAGCAAAAATTCATAATAAAAACCTTTCAGGTACATTTGAAGCAAAACATCTGTCAGGGAGTCAGCTGGACTATTAGATGATAGTGAAGCAAAAGGGGAACAAAGGGAGGACAAGGCCATATGAGAGAGACTAAACATACTTTTTGTTTCAGTCTTTACTGAAGAAGATGGAGGGCAAATACTCATACAAGAAATGATATCTGAAGGCAATGAATCAGAAAAAATTAAACAAATCTAGTTGAATCTGGGAGATATAATAGGGCAGTTTGACAAACTAAAGAGTAGCAAATGACCTGGACCAGATGGCATACATCCAAGGGTGTTGAAGGAATTCAAAAATGAAATTTCAGACCTACTACTAATAATTTGTAAACTATCATTAAAATTGTCTGTAGTACATGAAGATTGGAGAGTGGCCAATGTAAAACCAATTTTCCAGGAGTAAGCCAGGAAAGCACAGTTACTTACCTGTAACAGGTGATCTCTGGGAACAGCAGGAATAAGTCTTCACATATGGGTACATCGGTACCGACGGAGTCTGCGCGGGAATGCTCCCCAGCGTCTAATCAGAATGCTTTTGGAAGCATCCCAACATGCCTGCGTGCTGCCTTCCCGCCTTTCCCAACTGCCTCTCCTCAGTTAAGTTTTAAAGCTGAGGCAAAGAGAGAGAGAGAGCAAGAAAGGGAAAGATAGAGATAGAGAAAAACAACTCCTAGGGGAGGTGGGTGGGTTGTGAAGACTTATTTCTGCTGTTCCCAGAGATCACCTGTTACAGGTAAGTAACTGTGCTATCTCCAGGAACAAGCAGGAATGAGTCTTCACATATGGGGACTCCCCCAGCTGAGATGCCCAGAGGGAGTCCAAGCATGTAGCGAATCTAAAAAGAGCCATGCTACTCCTCCGAACCTCAGGCATCTTGGGGATGGAGGGTAGGAGTTGAGTTATAGAAAAAGGTACTGTGGAACAGCTGGAGTAGAACAGGTCTTCTATGGAGGAAGATCCTGTATAGATGACATTTAGTAGTAAAATGATGAATGCAATATTTTAATATGGACCTCCCTTGGTGGTATTGTAAAAGTGTATTGAGGTTCATATGGATCTGTTAGAAGAGCCAGTAGAAAATCCTCAAAGAGTACCTCACTGAGAAGTAGAGGTAATAATTGTAGAAAAAAACAAGTGGAGGCCAGAACCCTTCAGGGTGAGAAAATAGCCCCAGGGGAAACTGGGGTATTATAAAGAGGTAGGGCTTCAGTGGAAAACGCAGAAGGTACTATTAGACAAAGCTTAAGCTGTTTTGGCCCACGAACAGTACAATCCTAGGACCAAAGGGAATATGAGTCTGACCCATTTGGACTGGCAGTGGAATTAGTCCATGTAGGAGAGAAAGGGTATGGAGACCCCTGTATCTGATAAGAAAGTAAGGACAGACTTAGGAAGCATTAAGCTTTAGATTAACTGAAGTTCCGCAATGTCTTTCCTAAGTAGGGTCAATTAGAAAAGAAAAGAGTACATGGAAAGCTTCAGAGGTACCAAACCTGAAAGGTTATGGTAAGAAAAAGGTTTGCTAATTACCACAGGGAGTGGTTGTATGTGTAGAACCCTAAGCATGCTGGCACAGCATGGATAGGGATAGTGCCCATCTGTCAGGGTCATATAGGAATATATGGATAACTGAACCTAAACAGACAGATAGATAAGTATGTGGATACATATCTACCTAAAAGATATATCTCAACAGATACATATATATATATATATATATATGTATGTAGATAGATATATTTCTAAATATATACACATATAGGGTATATATATATATAGACAGAGAGAGAGAGATACATGGGCAGAAGATACCACAGATAGATACAGAAATATTTATATATATATATATATATATATATATTTATTTATATAAAAATATTTCTGTATCTATCTGTGGTATCTTCTGCCCATGTATCTCTCTCTCTCTCTGTCTATATATATATATATACCCTATATGTGTATATATTTAGAAATATATCTATCTACATACATATATATATATATATATATATATGTATCTGTTGAGATATATCTTTTAGGTAGATATGTATCCACATACTTATCTATAAATCTGTAGGCATATAGACACGTCTCCAGGTATGTGGTTCTATCCCTGGTTATGACTGACAGAGTCAGAGGAATAGTCTCCCTGACAAGAAGGAGTCTAGATTCCTTTCAGAATTCGAGCTCTTGAATAACCAGGATGGCCTACGTGGAAAATGCAGAGGATAACTTCAGTCTGCTGGCAGCAAGTCCAGATCTCTCCAGAACTGCAGTATGGTGAATGGATAGAGGGCGCCAGTGGAATAAGATACTATAGTGACCCGCCTATAAGGGCAAGATGGGTATCAGGCATCCTTGAGCTGCCACTGAAAGAAAACTATCTCTGGCGAGAAGTCCAAAGGAGATATGGGCCAAACCAGGGAATTGGCCATTCTTTAGGTTTTCCACACGATGAAAGGTCTGTGTCTTATGTCTCAAAAGAGATTTTAGATGAGATGGTAAGGGTAGGGAATACCTGCCAGTCATGAGAACATGACTGGGGGAACCCCTCCTAACCATTTAGGGTTATCCGCTAGACAAGAACTAATGCTCTCTAGCAAGGGCCCATAGTGCAAAGCTACTCTGTAGAGTTGCAGAGAGCATGCTGCAGGTTGGTTAAAAGAAAAAACTGGCTGTTTAAAGCCAGTGGGTAACTTAAACTATTCTGCCAAGGACAAGGGGGCGAAGAATAGAAGTCAACCAACAAGTCTGTGATAATAGGGTTTCCAAACAAGGTTGATAACCTGTTTGGGGTTTAGCACTGAGGCTAGAAGGATTGCTAGTGGAGGGGAAACCCTGGTTGTGTGATGAACAGAACCAGTGGCCCAACCACTAGGAATTGCTGCATCTGCAGCAATTACCAGGGCAGCGGAAAAAAATGTCTTTTCCCACTCTGTTTTTTTGGGGGGGTTTTTAGATTGGGAAAAAGAAACAACAGACATAATAGGAGCGGTAAGACCTCCTATTGTCTGATGAGCTGCCATAAGGTAATAGAAGGGGGAGACAACTCTGGAAGGGAGAATCCCCCTGTGGAATAGGTAAAGGACCATAGGGGCTTACCAGTATAATAGAGCCACTCTTACAAACCGAATGTTGTGGCAAGATAGAGTTGAAGGAGACTGACTACGCAGTAAGTCTCTGAAAGGTAAGATTATACAGTACATGCTAGTACAGGGAAAACTGTCTTATTGATAGTTGTCATTTCTCTTTTCCCAGAAGAGGAAGAGAAACCTGTTAACTATGAGCATGATCATCACAAAGACTCTTAGAGGAAAAAAAAGATGTCTCGTGAAGAGAGATCTAGGAAAAGTTAGGAAGAAATTAGTGCAGATGCTTCAAGTGAAAAGAAGCAGACTGCAACTGTAACCAGCAACCAGAAGAGGTAATGATGATCTATCTGAAACCCTGCGACTGCTGGGTTTGCTGAACCTATTGAGGTTGTGGTTTCTTTAGACTAGGGCGATGTTTCCCTTGTTTGGGAACATCTGTATGATGGGCAGGAGATGGATAAAACATTTCCCCCTGGGGGAAGAAAGTTTGGTAGGACATTTCCTACCAACTGCGAAAGAGGAAGGCGTAGAACAGCCTCTGGAAACAGGAATGTCAGTGGTTAACTGAGCAACTTGGAGTAAAGACTCCTTGTTAAAGATATTTTCTCCAGTGCAAGGAGTATTTCCCAATCTTTCTTGTGCCCATTTGTCCAAGCCTGAAACTTGGAGCCAGGCTTTACGTCGTGCCCCTATAGCTATAGCAGAAGTTCTGCTAACAGACTCAAAGGAGTCTAGGGAAGCACGAGTAAGGAACCTAGAGATATTTTGAGCATGACTAACCAGTGAGGAATAGTCTGCTCTTTTGGGCTCTTTAAGAAAAGGAGTCAAAAACAGTAATTTCTTTGTGACCTCTTCAAGAGATAATCCCATATAGAAAATATATGAGAGAATTCTTGCTGAAAGCATGGATGCCTGGAAGGTTTGGCGTCCAAAGGCATCCAAAGACAGACTCACGACCTGGCGGATAAGAAGAGTGCTTTTTAGTACTCTTAATACGCCTCATTGCTGATTCTACAACAATGGAATGATGAGGAAGTTGAGTCCTTTGAAAACCTGGAGAGTGGGGCACCTGATATAGAAGATCAGTTGCCCTAGAAGGTGGGGGTACCCTTAAAGGAGCTTCCCACATTCATAAAAGGAGATCCTGCAAGGATTGATGCAAAGAAAGCATGATGTTCTCCTTTGCAGTCCGAGGAATATACAGGGATTCTGTATTCCCCTGTGTAGGATCCTGTCCAGGTATAGAAATGGCAAGTGATTTTGCCATATCCAGGAGAAAAGCTTGAAAAGAAAAATCTCCAGAGGGAAATCCTCTTGGAAGAGGAGAACAGGCTAGATCTGTTGAAGAACTAGCACTGGCACCCAGGGATCTATCCAACTTTATAGGAATATAAAATCCTGAATGGTGGAGTAAGGGATCCTTAGAGGATGGTTGCCGGTACCGTAGGAGGTCGGGACCAGCAACAGTCGGTAGCATATCGTCCATGCCAGGAATCAATTCCAGACTCGGTATCGAGGGAAGCGAGCCTGATGAAAGAAGCATGGAAGGTACCGACAACGATGGTAAAAAGGATACCGGTACCGACTCCGGTACCGTATCCAATACCGGTGGAAGAAGGCCAGCCGGTGACGGCTCTAACGGTATCGAAAGAACCATCTTTGTCGAACCTGGACCACCGGAACCGTGCCTTCGGTACCGTCTGGTGTCGGTACCCAGGCGAGTCAGTACCCAGTCCTCCAGACTGGAGATCGATTCCAGACTCGGCATCGAAGGAAGCGAGTCTATCAATGCACATCTGGAAGGTACCGACGTCGGTACTAGTACCGGTACCGGGATCAATACCGGTAGTGGAAGGTCGGTCTACAGCGTATCCAACGGCCCCGTAGGTACCGAAAACGCCAGACTACGATCCTTGGTGAGGAATGTTTCATTTAACACCATTGCCAATGCCGGGGTATCGGTACTGCTCGAAGCGGATGCCACCACCGAGCATGGCTCAGGTATGTTCTGTGAGGGGTGAACCTCAGGAACAACCTGAAACCCCACACAGGCTTTGGAAGCCAAAGACTCCCACCGGGGTTTTAAAGCCAGTGTGTTCTCGAGGGCAAGGCCAGAGGCATCTCTATGCTGTGCATGAGATCTACCACTCGAGGACTGGCTAGTCTTAAAAGACTGTTTTTGGGTTACCTGATCCCGTGTAGAAGAGATGGTTGGTGCCCTGAAGTTGGTTGGGGACCGCGTATCGAGGGGAACTCGATGCTGAAGACTTCTTCCCACAATACTATTGCAGGAGGGACACTCCGGAGGAAAGTGGTCAAGACCCAAGCAGGATAGACACTAGTTATTAGTGTCTAAAATAAGTTTTTTACCGCCACAGTTTGAACATTTCTTAGGAATAGTGGCTGGTGTTTCTATGAGGAAAGAAGGGGTAGGCCTAGAAGGTCGGGAAAACCCCGTCAGGCACTAAGAGGGAAAAAGTTATTCCCTAACAGGAATAAATTGAAGAAAAAGAAAAGAAACACCGGCGGTACCGGTGGCGTCGGGGAAGGCAGCCGCGACCACAAGAAAACTAAAAAATAAAAGAAGAATTTTCTGCGGTGACAGAAGGACGTCCTGTCGGCTCCGCGGAAAAACGAAAACTGAGGAGAGGCAGTTGGGAAAGGCGGGAAGGCAGCACACAGGCGTGTTGGGATGCTTCCAAAAGCGTTCTGATTGGACGCTGGGGAGCGTTCCTGCGCAGACTCCGTCGGTACCGACGTACCCATATGTGAAGACTCATTCCTGCTTGTTCCTGGAGATACTACAGGCTGTTGGAATCTGACAACAGTGCCAGGCAAAATGGTAGAAAAAAATTAAAGCAAACATAATTACTGAGCATATAGATAGTCATGGTTTAATAGGACAAAGCCAACGTGGATTTAGCAAAGGGAAGTCTTCCCTTACCAATCTGCTATGTTTTTTTGAAGGTATGAATAAACAAGAGATACAGGTGACATAATGTAACGATTTTCAGAAAGCCTTTGACAAGATCCGTCATGAGACTCCTGAGGATATTAAAAAGTCATAGGATAGAAAGCAGTGCACTATTGTGGATCAGAAACTGGTTAAAAGATAGAAAACAGAGAGTAGGGCCAAATGGTCAATTTTCTCAATGGAGAAAGGTAAATAGTGGAGTACCCCAGGGATCTGTACTGGGCCTACTATTTTATAACATATTTATAAATGACCCGGAAATAGGAACAATGAGTGAGGTGATCAAATCAGCGAAAGTATTCAAACTTGTTAAATTATGAGAGGATTGTGAAAAATTGCAATAGGATCTTGAGAAATTTGGGAGACTGGGCATCCAAAATGGCAGATTAAATATAACATGGATAAGTGCAAAGCTATGAACTTGGGGAAGAACAACCCAAACTATAGCTACACGATGCAAGGTTCCATATTAGGAGTCACCATCCACGAAAAGAATCTAGATGTCATCATGGATAATATGTTGAAATCCTCTGTTCAATTCCTCTGTATGGAATCCGTCTGTCTTTTGGAAACCTGACAGGTATTGCAACCTGGATTGGCAATTGTTAGAAACAGGATACCGGACTTCATGGACCACTGGTCTAGTCTACAGTGATGTGAAAAAGTCTTGCATAGGTAGTGACAAATTGGCAGTTTTTAGTTCTTTGGCTCACAGGGACAAAATGTTTTACAATTTACAGCCCCTTCTGCATGCCATTTTCTTCCCTTTTGTCTTTTGTACAAATCTAACAAATTTGCCATGACTTGAGCACTCTTTTATGATTGTTTAATACTGATGTTCATTTGGTTGTGAACCTGTGTACAAAGATGCAACGTACACCCAAAAGATTGTTGTGTTTTCTGTTCTGTATATGTTGGCAATGTGCATGTTTCTTCTTAATTTCATTTGGTAGCCCTAAAAAGGGCTGTTTTTTGTTGTTGGTGGCCATTAGTACTTGATGGGTTAGCCCTTGCTCTCTCTCACCAGATGACATCTGTCTGGCATGAAGTGGACCAGTTGACAAGGTGTTCTTGCATTATGATGCGATTCCAGGCTGCAATCAAAGACTGAGTTGGCCAGTCAATGGTCTGAACTCAGTTTATTTTCTTCCAGTTGACGACAGTTTTCGCTCAGTGGCAAGGTGCGTCGTCATCCTGGAAGACATATCTGCCAGGAAACAGTTGCACAGCTGATGGCAACATGCACTTCTAAAGTATTCCTACATATTTCACTGCATTCACATCCCATCAACAATATGGAGTCTTCCAGCACTACTGGCTCTCATGTATCCCCAGATCATGACCTTGGTTGGATGCTTCATGGAGATATTCAAGTACTCTGGTTTGTACTCTTCATGAGGAAACCTCCTCACATAGGTTTTGCCCTGGTCACCCAGATGTGCTTTCATCACTGAACAGAACTTTCTCCTAGTCAGCAGTGCTATATTTTGAGTAACTGGATACCCACTCTTCCTCTGTTCCACCATTCGTAGTGGCTTCCTCTATGCCTTACAGCCCCTCAACCTATACTCCAAGCATCGTCTCCTCACAGTGGAAGTGCAAATTGCAACGGAACACTTCTCCTTCCATTCCCGCAGAAGCTCAGGGGAGGTTAGCTTGCAGTTGCCAAGAGATGTCCTTAACAAGGCCCTGTCGTCCCTCTTGGTTGACTTTCTAGGCTGACCGCTATGATATCAGTGCTATGTATTTCCCATCCCCTTATGCTTCTGCAGAATGTGGACAATCGTGCTCTGATTACAGCCGACCTTTGCTGCAATCTGCAGGCTAGAATACTCCTCCTCATGCAAAACCACCACTTGGACCCGGTCCTCCATTGATAGAAAATGCAAACTCTTTGCCATGCCAGGACATTGAGCATCAGATGTGATACACACCAGTTGATCCACATTAAATTCAAACCTTGTGTGCCACCAAAACACCTTGCACTGATTGGCTATTAAATATGACTTCCTATTGGCTGAGGAAGCACAGTATTCTACTGGTTCATTTTGATTCTGTTATGACATAGAATCTGGTTGATCGTATTGGGACATCATTTCCTCATGACAGCCATACGAAAGTTCACAGGCAAGTAATTTTGCATGCAGAAATGGCTGCTGAATTAAATTTGCAACAAAACAGTATATAATAAGCCAGGATTCTGCCACAGAATTTGAAAAGATTGTCAAAATAAAGCTGAGAATAGCTTGACCATGCAGCCTATGCAAGACTTTCGCACAACACTGTACTATGGCAAATCTTATGTTCTTAGGATGTGTTGATCAAAATTGAGATGTCAAGGTGGGGACATAAGATCATATCCAATTTCAATGTATTTTACAAACATGGAGCTGTTTCTAAAATACACACATAGAGGGAAGTGAAGGCATGCACAAGCATTTATATACATGTGCAGTGGGAAGAGCCATTTCACAAATGTATGTGGGAAAAATCAGTGGAGGAATCTTGGCAACTTGCATACAATAGCATCGGCATTTCACAACATGCACATGTAAATGTCAACACTTACATGTGTATCTGAACCATTTCGCAAACCTAGACATGTAGATGCTGCTAAATAGAGGACTCTATCTTTACCTCATTTCAGTATGAAGAGGGAAACAAACATTGTGAGATTAACTGGAATATAATCCCTTCTGTAATGGGATAGTCAAAAAAAGAACTTTTTAATATACTTAGATGTATCGGGGAAATAGGGGTAATTTCAGATGTGGATGATTTTGGGCATAAATGTACAGTCACTATATGAAATGGAGACTACACTTGTAGATTTCTGTCCCTCCCAGGTCACTCCTCCTTGCTTCTAAAATAACCCCCATACGTAGATCCAAGATGACCATATATTCTGCCACTGCTTCAGATATCTTAAAAGGGTTTTTTGTACATTTTTAAAGCAAGGTTACTTTTTTGGTGCTTTAGTGGGACTTTCCTTGAGCACAGTAGGTGGTTGAACTCCAGTAACCTCCTCAGCTTTGGGAACTGCTAACACCTAATCAGGTGTTAGTTCCCTCCCTACCCACCCCGACTCCCACCCACCCCTAGCGAATAGTCTTGCTTTATAGGACACCTCCCCATTTGACAAAGCACAGAGAATTGGACCAGCACATTTGGAATATAATTAAGGAGATTTAACTGCTTTTTCTCTGAAAGGACAGCTGGGAAACCGGCTGGTACTTGGTAGATCTCTCTCTCTTTTGCTTTAACAGATACCTAAGCTCCACAAACAGAACAATGGCTGGGAAAAATCGTATCGCTAAACCTGTTGCCCCCGTTACAGCTTCTGCCTCGGTCCAGACAGAGGTCCTAATGCCAGTTGAAGGACCGGTTCCATGTGCAGGGTGCCTGCATGCTGAAGCTCTGAGGAAACAAGTGGAGGAACTCAGAGAGGAAGTGGTGAGGCTGAGGAGCATTCAAGACAGTGAGAAGTACATTGATGAGATGCTTCTTGCAGCAACCAAGCTCTCCAGCACAGGAGAAGATGGGTGCCAACAGAATATCGATGGTTGGACACAAGTCACCAGGGCCTGCAAAATCACCAATCCAACTTCTCAAGCCCTTGAATTGAAGAACCATTATGCAGCCCTGGAAGTGGAGGAGGTGAAAGCATCCCTGGAAAGGGAAGAACCAGAACTCATGCAGAATCAGTAACCACAAGGAAACGAAGGGTAGTGGTGGTTGGAGACTCTCTTCTGAGGGGTACTGAGGCATCCATCTGCCGACCAGACTTGATGTCCAGAGAGGTATGCTGTCTGCATGGTGCCAAAATCCAAGATCTTACGGAGAGTTTGCCGAGACTCATCAAGCCCACTGACTATTACCCAATGTTGCTAATCCATGTTGTAACAAATGATACTGCCAGGTATACCTCAGAACGTATCAAAAGTGACTTCATGGCTCTGGGACAGAGGGTGAAGCAGTTAGTTGCACAGGTGGTGTTCTCTTCAATCCTCCCTGTTGAGGGTAAAGGCCAAGGCAGAGAGGCTCGCATCCTGGAGATGAATGCATGGCTGCGTGGATGGTGTCATCGAGAGCGTTTTGGTTTCCTAGACCATGGAATGCTGTTCCAAGGGTTGCAGAACAGAGATGGCATCCATCTGTCCAAGAAAGGTCAACGCGTCTTCAGTAGTAGACTGGCTAATCTACTGAAGAGGGCTTTAAACTAGATTCATTGGGGATGGGTGAAGAAAGCCCCCAGGTAAGTGAAAGCCCCCAGGTAGGTGATACATTAAATAACTTTATGGAAATGGGTAACAGGGGTAACATATGGAAAGCAGTGTGTATAAATGCCCGTAGCATGGGAAATAAGATCCCTGATGTTGAAGCTTTGGTGGGAGAGGCTGATTTGGATTTAGTGGCAGTTACAGAAACATGGTTCACAGAAAACCATGATTGGGATGTAACTATACCTGGCTATACTTTATTCAAAAAGGACAGGGTAGGAAGTAGGGGAGGAGGAGTGGCACTATATGTAAAAACTACTATTAAAGCTTTGGAATTACAGAGCTTAAAAGGGAGAGGGGAGGCATTGTGGGTTAAACTAGAAAGAGGGAAAGCAAAATCTATTTACATTGGTGTGATATACAGACCTCCCTCACAAGAGGAAGAGGTGGACAGAGAGTTAATTGAAGACATGTGCAGCATTGCTAGGAAAGGGGAAGTGCTACTGACAGGAGATTTCAATATGCCAGATGTTGATTGGCACATTCCTGCTGCAGTATCATCTAGAAGTAAGGAGATCCTGGATTCTCTACAGGGAGAACTATTCAGGCAATTGGTAACAGACCCCACACATGAAGGGCCCATACTGGACTTGGTGCTTACCAATGGTGAAAGTGTTTCTGATGTTGTAGTGGGAGATCATTTTGCATCCAGTGATCACCAGATGGTGTGGTTCAGTATTAGGACTAGGGCTGTTAGAATCCATTCAAAGGCGAGGATCTTAGACTTTAGGAAGACTAACTTTGCGAAGATGGGCCAATACATCAGGGAGTCGTTAGTTGGATGGGAACAGCTGAGGGATGTAGAAAACAGTGGGAAAAACTGAAAGTGAATATTTTAAGGGCAACCAACCTTTTTGTTAAAATGGAAAATAAAGGTAAAAGGAAAAGGAGACCGCTATGGTTTTCGAAAGAAGTAGCTGAAAAAGTGAAGAAAAAGAGTGAGGCCTTCATGAAATACAAGAGATCACAGAGAGAGGAAGACAGGCATCTGTATTTCGAAAAACTTAGAGAAGCTAGCAAAGTAGTCAAGAAGGCAAAGATTCAAAAGGAGGAGGAAATAGCCAATGCAATAAAATGGGGGGATAAGACATTTTTCAGATATATTAGTGAGAAGAGGAAGGGCAAGAGTGGTATTGTCAGACTCAAGAGTGCAGGGGAGGAATATGTAGAAGCTGATAAGGATAAAGTGGAATTGCTTAACAAATATTTTTGTTCTGTGTTCACAGATGAAGAACCAGGAGCAGGACCTCAGAAAACACCCACAAATAGGAACAGAAGCAAAGGACATCTTGAACAATTTTCAAAAGACTGTGTTCGTGAGAAACTATCTCAACTTAAAGTAGACAAAGCGATGGGACCGGATGGGATACACCCGAGAATACAGAGGGAACTTGGGGATGTTCTAGCAACTCCACTGACTGACCCTTTTGAATGCCTCGTTGGAGTCGGGAGTTGTGCCAAAGGACTGGAGAGAGGTTCATGTGGTGCCTTTACACAAAAGCGGAAGTAAGGATGTGGTTGAAAACTAAAGGCCGGTTAGTTTAACTTCAGTGGTGAGTAAATTATTGGAAACGCTGCTGAAAGAGAAAATAGTGAGGTTTCTGGAGTCCAGCGGATTACAGGATCCGAGGCAGCATGGATTCACCAGAGGCAGGTCTTGTCAGACAAATCTGATTGATTTCTTTGACTGGGTGACCAGGGAGTTGGACCGAGGGAGAGCCCTAGATGTGGTGTATTTAGATTTCAGTAAAGCCTTTGACACTGTTCCTCACAGGCGACTTATAAACAAACTGAGCACCCTAGGGATGGACCCTAAAGTTACTGCTTGGGTTAGAAATTTGTTGGGTGGGAGGCGACAAAGAGTACAAGTAAATGGAGCTCACTCTGAGGAGAAGGATGTTATCAGTGGTGTGCGCCCCAGGGATCTGTCCTTGGTCCGATTCTTTTTAACATCTTTGTTAGTGATATAGCGGAAGGGCTTTCAGATAAGGTTTGCCTCTTTGCGGATGATACCAAAATCTGCAATAGAGTAGACACCCAGGAAGGGGTAGATAACATGAGGAGGGATCTAGCTAAGCTTGAAGAATGGTCTAGAATTTGGCAGCTGGGATTTAATGTTAAAAAATGTAAGGTCATGCATTTGGGCTGTCCAAGGGAGCAATATAGTATAGGGGGTGAAGTACTTTTGTCCACTAAAGAAGAGCGGGACCTAGGCGTGGTTGTGTCTGATGATCTTAAAGTAGCTAAACAGGTAGAAAAGGCGATGACAAAAGCTAGAAGGATGCTTGGGTGCATACGGAGAGGAATGGCTAGCAGAAAAAAGGAGGTGATAATGCCTCTGTATAAGTCTTTGGTGCGACCTCATTTGGAGTATAGTGGGCAATTCTGGAGACCGCACCTTCAAAAGGATGTGAACAGGTTGGAGTCGGTGCAGAGGGTGGCTACTAAAATGATTAGTGGTCTTCATTATAAAGCATATGAGGACAGACTGAAGGATCTTAATATGTACACCTTAGAGGAAAGGCGGGATAGAGGTGATATGATTGAGATGTTTAAATACCTCTGTGGCATAAATGTTCAGGGAGAGAGCCTCTTTCAATTGAAAGCAAGTTCTGCTACGAGGGGATATGGGATGAGGGTGAAGGGAGATAGATTCAGGAGTGATATGTGGAAATATTTCTTTACGGAAAGAGTAGTGGATCCGTGGAATAGTCTCCCAGTAGAGGTGGTAGAGATGAGGACAGTAACTGAATTCAAAAAAGCATGGGAGAAACACAGAGGATCTCTAAAGGTAAAAAGGGGACTGTTGTAGTTGTTATGGAAGGACAGACTAGATAGGCCATGTGGTCTTTTTCTGTCATCATATTTCTATGTTTCTATGTCTTTCCTTTGTGATGCCTAAGAGGAAGAGGAAACCATGGGGAAAGCCTCCTAAGTCGCAGGAGACCCCTTCTACCTCTTTTACTTCAAAGGGCCCAACAGATTCCTTTGTTGAGCACTCGGAATGTCATCAAATTGGAAGCAACATTTACCCAGCTGGGTCGACACCGGAGCAAGAAAGCCTGTGTTGCCCGTCGGGTTTCTCAGCCTGGATATATCCGGGTCAACCAGCTCCGTTTGAGGGTTGATGGCTGCTCCGGTGGCAGCAAGCATATGCAGGTTATCCCAGCATCAACGCTGATGTTGGGACCCTCTGTTTCAACCGCAGGAGAGGTGCAAGCTACAGAAAAGCTGGTGAGCAGTCTAATGTCGACAATGCAGCTGCCCGTGATGGATGGAAACTCTCTGCCTTTTGAAGAAATGTGGGTTGAGCAATTGTCCACCCCCTCTTACGTGTTGGAGCATCCAGAGAGTTTCACGTTGGAATCAATTTGGAGTGCTATCTTGAAGATGGGTGATGTAATGGTGTCACAGTCCAGCAAGATTCTTTCCCAAGTTCAAGATAACATTGTTTCAATTCAAAATAATTCAATGCTATTTCTGCTGTGAAGAAGTCTGTAGAGGACCTCAAGGTCAATCTTCAAAAACAGGACAATTGTTCTTCTGCTTTTGTTGATGTATCTGTTGCCAAGTTCAAGACTGAGACTCTGGAAAATCAGGTTCACTCTTCCAATCTTCGAATACTTAACTTTCCCCAATTATCACTGATCTCAGCTATAGACATGTTTAAGAAATATATGGTCAGCATCCTGGGGATTCCTTCAGAATCTCAGCCCCCCCCCCCCCCTTGCCAAGACATATTATAGTCCCTCTGCTAAAAAGGTTCTTGCAGAATTGCAACATATGGATATTTTGAACATATTAGATATTCTAGAGCCCTCTGATACAGAATCTGTGGTTCCTGCAACACTTTTAATGACTTTGGTTTTATCCTCAGATCGAGGATGGTTGCTTAAGTTGTATTTAAGAAGCACTCTGTATTGTTTAAGGGGATGTTGGTGCATATCTTTCCGGACTTAGGCTGGGATATGCAGAAAAGATGGAGGGAATTTCTTCTCATGAAGTCAGGGGTGGTTCAACTTGTGGGCCTTTTATTTCTTTAATTCCCTTGCAGATGTTTGGTAAAGCTACAGCTGGTGACTTTAGTAGTACTCATTTGCCTGCTCTCTCCTAGGTTAAGATTAGCAATATTGCAGTATATTAGTTATAGGCTTGGCGATTAGACAGATTTCTTTTTTTGCCTCTCATGTATCTTTTGGCAATGCTTCCTTCATTTTGGGTCTCTCCCAATTCGGTGATGGGCTAGAGCAGTGGTTCTCCATCCAGCCCTCTGGGACTTCCAGGCCAGTCAGGTTTTCAGGATATCCACAATGAATATGCATGAGATAGATCTGCATACAATGGAAGCAGTGCATGCAAATCTATCTCATGCATATTCATTGTGGATATCCTGAAAGCCTGACTGGCCTAGGGGTCCCAGAGGACTGGGTTGAGAACCACTGGGCTAGAGGGAACTTGGCTGAATTTGATTTCTTCTTTGGGTTAGCTAGTGATAATTCTGTTTTGGATTTTTTTCATTTGCCCATTCTATTTCTGTACAAGTTTTAATGCTTGGTATGTATGTTTAAATAGATAAATTAAAAAAAAAAACAGCTACTGCAGAGGCTCTGCAATTAACTTGCATTAATTTTTGCAACATGCAGAAACTGCAAATCTTTACTGCACTTTAGTAAAAGAGTCCATAACTTTGCATATTGTCATCGACAGTTGTTTCTTTTCCCATACCCTTCTGTCCTCTGGCTGCCTTAGGTCTAGTATCATTGCCTCTCACATTTCTATTCCATTCCCCCATCCCCCTTTCCCTAAGACTATCACTGGAATGCTTTTGTGATTCACTTATATATTTATTTGATTAATTTATTCATTCACTAGTTCTTGATATCTCACTCAGAGTCAATTAAGACCCTTGAGCGACTTACAATAAAAAAACAACAGGAAAAACATATATAACCAAGACCCACAATACATCAAAATGCATGGACCCTCAGTATTCTCCAACCATCCAGCAATGACCCACCCTAACCAGACCCTAACCATGTCTCCAGGCATGCCTTTACAAGTTTGCTGAAGCACAGATAGTTAGTTCTCTCTGCATTCACATTGTCTGGCAAATAATTCTATAAGTCCAGCACAATACACCAGAAGTACCCAAGCTGCATAACACTCAGTCTTATCTGTGGGAAGCAAGGTGCCTCCAAACTGACATTTTTGGTTTTACTGCAAACTCCTGACCATCACACAAAGTTGAAGCAAGTTTGCCAGATACAATCACTAACAATGGAAATACCAAGCACAAAATTTTAAATTTGACTTTTTGAATTACTGGCAGCCATTACAACTCCTTTAAAAGAAGTATCACATGATCAAATTTCCATTTCATGAAGAACAGTTCTAAATAGTTATCAGTTTTAGACTACAATGTCTGTAGTAACCAGCTACCTGCTATGTAACATGTAACTATGTAAATAGTTTAATCTCTGTTCCATGTACTATGTTATGTTAACTGTAAACTGCCCCGATCTCTGGAAGGGGCAGTAAAGAAGTACAAACAAATAAATAAATAAATAAAATCACCTTAGCAGTTATGTTTGGCACCAGCTGAAGTTTCTTCAGCTAGTATAATGGTAAGCCCTAACACACAGGATTGCAGCCATCTATATGTACGTTATCAAAGCTTGGGCAAATAGTCAAAGCATCCTTCCTATCAACAATGTAATGCAATGTGCCTTTGAGTCAATGATGACTCCTGGCGACCCAGCAGCCCATGGGCTTTCTTGGCAGTATGACCAAAATCAGACTGCCAGGCCTTTCTTCCGAGGCAATAGAGGATTGCATGACTTTCCCAAGGCTACAAGGAGTGCTAGCAGGAACTGAACCCTGGTCTCTTGGTTGTCAAGCCAGTGCTCTGACCATTAGGCAAATTCTCTACTCCACTCCTATCAACAAATGAATGCAATTTGGGAATTTGCTGCTAACAATGAGAACCTCTACCTAACAGGTACTGTGACTTGAATTGGCAACAGTTGGAAACATGATATTGGGCTTGATCAACCTTTGGTCTGACCTAGTATGGTGTATCTTATGTTCTTATGTACATATTATGCACAACCCTTGACACTTGCCTATCCATGCTCAACTGATCATCTACTTGAACACCCAAAATTTGAATACATGCCTTAGATTCCAACTACAGCCTTTCTAAATTCAGTTTTACCATCAGCATTCAACATCCTCTACTATGCAATGCTATTTCAATGTTATTAGGGTTTAGCCTTAATCTACTTCTGCCCAACCAAATAGCAATCTTCTGATTGGAATCCAACTCAATGCTCAAAAATGTGAGCAATGTCCCAGAACTGGCTGATTTTCCATGAGCCAAGGGGAGGCCAGATTCAGCCAATTTCTTAAAGACGCTCAGTAATCATGCATACATCAGTACCTGAACCAGACCCACAAAAAGAAAAACATCTACATAATGCACAATGCAGTCAGATCCAGTCATTTGCTCTACGATCTAATGAAGAAATGATGTAAATGCTTCAAAGCAAGCACTCTCCATGAAGCAGCCCACTGGCATGCACTTCACAAAGCTATACTTCCCTTTGACGTGGAAACCCAATAAATAAAAAGAATCTGAGCGTATAATTAGCAACCTAAAAGCAGACCCACGTCATCTTTTGCCATCAAAACTCTGGTACCTGCAAAATGCATCAAATGAAGCATATTGAACCAAACAAAGAGCCAGATCAATGAACACATTGACACTGTTTCCAATAGGATAAGACAAAATTATTCAATGACATTTTCCCAGTTCTTTCTTCAGAATTATGCTTAAGGGAGAGCCAACCAAATTGAACATGGAGGATCCGAGAAAACGCCCACAATCCTGCCCAAATGCAATTCTTTCTGCAGTTTCTCAGCAAGTATGTCCTTTAAATAAACCACCAAGTTCCTAGCCATTTGTTGCAATGGGGGTTCCTCAAATGGAATGACAAAACCAAATTTAAAACCCTTTCATAATAAGAAAAGCTTTTGCATCTGCTGCATAACTGTCAATCTAATCAGAGAAGGAGTCTTACATAGAACTACTTGCAGAGAAGGACCCTGCTACCCAAAAGGGCATCTCCCCTACCAACATCTGCATAGCCAGTTGCATAGTGAAAGGCTGGATGAGAACCAACAACAAAGCTGCAGTGGTGGCAAAAGTGACAAGATCGCTTGCATTGACCTACATTAAATTGAACATACACATTCCCTGATTTCTTGGTTGAAAACCCAATGGGACATTAGGGAGCTTGTGAGCCTGCCTAAACACTATAAGTTCTATACGCTCTCAAAATAAAATCAGAATATTTCAATAAACAAGACAGGTTTAGCAGTACACAGTTTACTAGAAAAGACATGACATGCCAAAATCCAATTATAAATGTTCTTCGCAATTCTAGATTTCTTTCTCTTATTTTTCATAACTATCCTGATCTTTAGATAAAAGGGAAACTTTACTATCCAAAGGTGCGGTCACACAAAAAGGTATGAGCCCTACGAGACACTGGCATAGAATCCAATCCACCAGAATCGACCCTCTCTGCCATCACATTTGGTTCCTTCCTTGCCCCACTACTTCCATTATCTTCCCATTCCAAATCCAAGTCAGTTGAAGAAGATGATCTGAGGAGTCAAGAGACTCAAAACAGTTCAAAATCATTTCTGGGGCTAACTCACCTTAACCATCTGTTTCTCCACCTGCATTAAAAGCCTCAAATTATTTTGCTCTATCAAGTGCTGTATTAGCTTACGCCTTGAGCCATGACTACTAGCAGCAACTCTTCCTAATCTGTCTTCCTCATCTTGAGTGAGCAGAGAAGCCTCCAGTGCAGGACTCCCAAATCCTGCTGGTGCACAATCAGCACTGTCCAACAGGTAGTCTTTGTCAGCTCTTTAAGCAGCTAAGTCTTCTCCCTCAGCAGGCTGAGACCTAGCATTTTTGACCGTTGATGGTCTACGTGCCAACTTTGCTGATGCACTAGCAGCACCAACTCCTTCAACTTTACCTGAAGACTTCCCAGATAGACCAGTATTTACATTTCTGACCTCCATCTGCTCCAAATTCACCACATACACCTCCCTTCCCTTTCCGTTAGCAGCTTTCTTCACATCACACACCCTGAGGCAGCTTGTGCTACAAAGTATCTGATATTTTAGGTTATCATTTTTTAGTAGGGTATGAAGGCTGATCCTTGCTATGGGCAGACAGATTCACCTGCCCCTTGCCTCCTGTAGCTTTTAGGCACTGTCAATTAAGTGAGCAAAGTTGCCTCCTGGAAAAGCTTGCAAGCCAATTCACTTATGGCACCCTACACCAATAAACTTACACAGAAATCCCAATTAAATAACAAAAGTGTAAGAGAAGAAAAAAAAAAGGAGTCCAATGAGTACCTTAACCTACAGGCAGCCTTGGATTAAACTTTCAGCAACCACATAAAAGCACCCATGCAATCCTCACAAACACAGATGACTACCTCCAATGATTGCCAAGCTACACAAGCCCCCGCAACAGTCTGCCTCCTCCTACTTCAACACAGAGTGCTGCCTAGTTCCTGACACTGTTGAGCTGGATCACTGTGAGGCCCAAATCCCCAGGAAAATGGGACTTGGCAAGGCCAAATAAACAACATAGTACCTGACTGTAATTCACCTTGAACTACTACTGGAAAGGTGTGAGCTAAATACTATTAAAAGCAAGGCAGCATCGTGGGCAACCAGAGTTACCACAACAGAAGATTTACTGCCTTACCACTGACTAAAAAAAACAGAAATCATACCTGGGGGAGAAGAAATCTGCACTAGTGCCACTCAGCAGCCACCCGAATTTGCCAAAGCTGACCGAAAAGCTTTGTATCTTAGCTCAGAACCGCCACTCACTACCCCTTCCTACTCTGTGATGCTCTTACCATTCCCCCTCTCAAAAATCCCACGTGCCTGGAGGATACCCACTGAAAGCATGAGGGGAACTTGCAAGGGGCCATGTCAGGGTCAGCGTCGTGTTTAGGGTGGGTCCAAACTTTTCACATGTATTACCCATGTCAAATAGGTAATGCACATGTATGGCTAAAATTATCCACATTGAGATTTACAGCTGCTCTTTGGCATGTACAGGCTTTTAAAGTGCTCTGTTCAGCCAGTTTTTTACAGGAGGGAGGAAGGGTTATCTTCCTTAATCCCCCGTTATATATTTCCCTACCAAAATTCTAATTCAATGAAAATAGAGGCCTCTGTACGTCATTGGTGGCGCTTACACATACAGGTTTGCAAAATGGCCATATATACATGTAAATGCCAGCACTTACACGTGGAATTTGTGAAATGCCAACTTTTACATGTAAGTATTAGCACTCACATATCTAATTTATTTATCACAGGCACATCAAGGCACGACCACATCTCACCAATTCTAAAGGAGTTACATTGGCTTCTAATTATTTATTTTATATTTATTTAACAAGTTTTTTATACCGCCTTATCATAAAATCAAAGCGATTTACAGTATAACTCAATAAACTTTACAAAGAACTTGCAGTAGGTAAGGGTGGCATGCGGGACATGCTAGAAAGCATAACTTATTTACATTGTGACATATCTACATTAACTAGTCAGCGTGACAGTAACTGTGTTTAGGCTGTGAGGGTGGTCTATGTGAGTTCATAGAAGTGTTCAATGAAGAAGAATATTTTCAGTTTCTTCCTTGCATCAAATACAAAGCAACAATCGGTATCTTAAAGACCTTCCACAACCAATCAATGGATCACTTACACACCCTAATCCAGAAAATCCCCAACAATAGACCAAGAGGACAACCCAGTCAATACCTAACTCACCTTACCAATGCACAAAGCAAAACCTACACAAGCAACTTGCAATAGAACCTTCTTATTATACGGTCCATCAATCTGGAATGCACTCCTGGACTACTTAAGATCCATCAACAAAATAATAGAGTTCTGAAAGAAACAGAAAACCCATCTCTTCTTGGAATACGTTAAAACTGACACCTAACAAAGTCTGCCACAGCAGGGAACCACCCACCCAATAACCATGCCCCCCCCTACAGAATGACCTCCCCCAGCCCCCTCCCACGAACATTAACAACACAGCATCCTCTAGACATGTCCCCAACTCCTCCCCATCCCCTCCTCTGCTACACCCTTATGATTCTCGACATCCACAAGCCAGCCAAGTATTAATTACAATATATCTTAACCAATGTGCATAAGTTCCCCCTCAGCCTGTAACCCAAACAACCAGACACAATTAAACAGGAAACAGATGATGACACTCACTTCTGTTCAAGTTATGTTCAATAGAAGTTTATTAGAAGTTCATAAAGTTGAATTTGTTTCCATGTGCCTTAAAGTTCACTGTAAAGCCATAAACCTCGTTTATTGTAAACCGCTTTGACACCATTACTACTACTACTACTACTAAGCATTTGTATAGCACTACAAGTCGTATGCAGTGTTGCACAGACATGTAAGAAACCGTCCCTGCTCATCAGAGCTTACAATCTAGTCAAGACAGACAACACAGAAGGTGTAGGCAGGGATAAAACAAGGGGGGAAAAAAGAAAAAGGAAATCAGGTGAGTCAAGATCCAAAAGCAGCAGCGAAGAGGTGAGTTTTCAGCCTGGATTTGAAGAGGGTTAGAGAAGGTGCCTGCCGTTCAGACACAGATAATTTGTTCCAGGCGTAAGGTGCAGCAAGGTGAAAGGAGCGAAGTCTGGAGTTAGCAATAGAAGAGAAGGGCACAGATAGAAGCAGTTTGCTAGAAGAGCGGAGTTCCCGAGGGGGGTTGTAAGGAGAGATAAGAGAAGAAAGGTAGTGAGGAGCCGCAGAGTGAATGCATTTATAGGTCAGCAGGAGAAGTTTGAACTGGATGCGGAAACGGATAGGGAGCCAATGAAGTGACTTGAGAAGAGGAGAAATATGGGCATGAGGAGGCTGGCAGAAGATTAGCTGCGCAGCAGTGTTGAACAGATTGAAGGGGAGAGAGATGATTCAAAGGGAGACCAGCAAGGAGTAGGTTACAGTAGTCAAGACGGGAGGTGATCAAGGAGTGGATAAGTGTCTTAGTAGTGTGTTCAGAAAGGAAAGGGCGGATTTTGATGATATTATAGAGAAAGAAATGGCAGGTCTTGGCTATCAGATGGATGTGTGTGGAGAAAGAGAGAGAGGAGTCAAAGACAACCCCAAGATTGCGGGCCGAGGAAACAGGAACAAAAGTGGTATAGAAGAGACGTCAAATAAATAAATAAATTATCAAGTTTCCTCTATTTCTCGTATGTAAATGGTTCCTTCAACTCCACATATTGGTATAATCACTTGCACTCTTGCACTTTCTTATTTGCATTTTTGAAAAAGGACTCCATATTTGGTAGATATTGCTGAGACTGTGCATATCGCAACTTCGATGTCTCAATTCAGATCTCTAAGAACAATCTAAAATGTGCCTTCACATACAGAAATTTTAGAACGTAGCAAAAGTCCTCATCTCCATATGTTTAGGAATAAACTGCAAGTCTTATGATCAAAATCTATAGCTTGAAGCATACTACTTTGGCTCCAACCCCCCACCCCTCATCCAAATTAGTCAATTTTTGCCAAGCTTAAAGATTCACTGAAGAGATTTATCAAACCTAAAATGGCTGTAACCAGTGAACTCCCACTGATCTACAAAAATACAAACAAAAACAAAACCTAAGAGGGAAATTCCAAATCCAGAAAAAAACAAGTTTTTCAAGATTTTATGTTTCTTGGTCAGTTCTCAGTTCTTTTGCTACAGTTCTGCATGTATTTATTTTATTTATTTATTTATTTGTAGTTCTTCTATACCGCACTCTTTTTCATCAGCGCGGTTTACATTAAACAGGAATACTCATTTCAATCAACAGACTGTGGTGAGTTTACATATAACAGGAAATATACAACTGGGATTATAACTTGGGGAAACTATGTACATATTTGTAGCATGTATAGAACCTATTTACACAGGATAGAGTTTCTTTTCATGTACAAACACATAGGTCCAAACGTTACTCTATAAAGCACTTGAATGGCGTTCATCATCTGAAAAATACTCTGTACTCAGTGATGATGCAGGGGTTGCCATAACAACCTGTATTTATTATCCCACATAATAACTCAAGAAGAAAACAGAACTGACCACTGAGACATACACTATATTAGAAAACTTCTGCACGTCATCTGTGGGTGTACTATGCCATTTTGAGATTAAGAAAGAAAAACAAAACCCACTCCATTTGAAAGGGACTCAACAATTTTATTTTCAAATGCAACAGCTAAAACCTGTAAATACAATATTATATATACTGAGCTAAAACTTCACTGGGGATGCAATACCTAATGAATGTGAAATGGAACAATATAATTTCCAGTCCTTAATTTGTGTCTCTCTGAAAAAAAATTCTGTGGAAAAAATTGTTCTGGAAAACTTCACTGAACTCTATCTTCAAGTTTCACGCCCTCCCGCCCCCTCCCCTCGAAAAATCTGATTTAAGCTTAGATTTAGGTTTATTTGAATTAAACTGAGGATATTCTGTAAACAACTGAACTTTGGGGCTCAAACGCATTCATATTTAAGGCATTGCAAGTTTCATAATTATATGTTGTCTAGACTTCAAAAATAGTATGGCACACAATTGAATTTTAGTATATTTTATTACATCTGAATACATTTCAATACTCCAAATTCGACGAAAAAAAGTGTTCCAAGAAAATTAACACACAGAAAGTAGCTAGAATTACTATAATTTGATGTCTGGGTACAAGCTATCCTTGACTGATAATTCTACGGCATCTGGTTAGTTTTGAATGGTTCTTTCTGAAAACACATTGTCCAGAACTATATGGCTAATCCAGTTTGGCTGTATACATTTTTCTGCTCTTATGTCTAAGACAAGAAATATTTGCTTAGTGAGAAAATAAGCTATATTCTCAGAACAGGAAAAAGGAAAAAAAGACACAGCAGCAATAGACTCTTTTTCCATGTACCACTCTCGTGTTTTAGACTGGTAGCGGAGCTGACTATCCCCAGGGACAAGTCAACTGTCTTCCACGGAAACTTTGGCTGGTCTATCTTTGGCTCATTAATGCTAGCTATTAAGTCAGGCTACCTTCCCAACACCTACTGTTGAAAATTCAAGTATTTCTTCTGAAACTAAAAGTGGCATATTAAATAGACTCTGAGGGTTTGAAGAATGCTCCCCACTGCAACAAAAATGTAATTTTCGGGGGGTTTGGTTTTACATACACAGCTAAAAACGTCTTCTCTGAAGGCAGCTGTTCTCTGTTCTACAGTATTTATAAATAACAATGAAACAGCTTCAAGGGTGCTCTGAAATGTCAAGTTTTACACCTGGATCATTTGTCATTTCTGTGAAATGCAATGAAAATTATCCAAGTTCAAATAGCTGGGGACGTTGGGAACAGCATGCCCACAATGTTCACTGGACACTTTACAAATAAAACAAGGGGCTTGCATTAGGCAGCAGTAAAGACTGTCTAAGAAAGTACATCACTGCTGGAATTCACTGTTTTGACTTGTAGAGCAAATTGAGCCTTTGAGGTTTTCGATAAATTCTAATTCTCTTTTTTATTGCGTTTTTTTTAAATCTCATATAACTTCAAAATGAAAAAGCATTCAGTTCAAAAAGCTATGAGCACACATGCTGCTTAAAGACTTTAAACCAGCCTTGGAAAAAATAACCTCTCGTTCTTGCATTCGCCACATGGCAAACTATTTAATCCATCTTTCTCTTATCAGCAAAACCCTTGCATTTCATAGTTCTTTTCAGCACCATCTTAAATTTACAATTTATATTTTTATGTGCTTTTCCTTTTGAAATGCAATCACAAAGATTCAGATATTTCACTGGTCAACAAATTTTTACAAAAGTCATGTTACTGAAATAAAAATAGTCATTTCTTATCAATTTTTATATGCTGAACATGAATATGACAGTGAAATTGCAAAGTTGGCTCTAGGTTTTTTGTAATCTACAAGAATTAATGTTTACATCACAAAATGCACGTCAATAGTAAATATAATAGGCCTTCAGTTAATACCTGTAAAAAAACAAGTCATAGACTACTTCTTAGATTTTTTCGCCTGTCTCTTGTACAGCTGTTCGGGAGCTTCTCTGGGGAGTGTCCAGCAGTAGTCAGCCAGCATTGTAGTGGACCATTTTCCCTGGTATCTTTGCTCCATCGTTGCAATATCCTGGTGAAAACATTCGCCCTGTTCATCACTAACCATACCACAGTTGTCAGGAAAGAAATCGAGATGGGAATCAAGGAAATGGATCTTTAGAGACATATTGCAGACAAGTTTCTGATACTGCATGAGCATGTCTTCTACTAGTTCCTTGTGGTTTTCTGCCCTAACATTCCCGAGAAAGTTTGTTGACACTAGGTGAAAAGCATTCCATGCTTGTTTCGCATCATCCTGCAGCAAGTTGTTGAACCAGTCATCTTTGAAGAGCTCTCGAATCTGAGGACCCACTAAAACTCCCTCTTTAATCTTTGCTTCGCTGAGTCGAGGGAATTTTTCATGCAGGTATCGGAAAGCTGGCGAAGTACGGTCCATGGCTTTCACAAAGTTTTTCATCAAACCTAGTTTGATGTGAAGGGGTGGTAGCAGGATTTTGTGAGCCTCAACCAGAGCTGGGTGCTGGATATTCTTCTCTCCAACTGCTACATTTTGCCTGCAATTCCATTCCTTCTGCAAGTAGTGCCAATCCCTTGCTTGGCTATCCCACTCACATGAGAAACACATGTATTTTATATATCCCTGCTGCAGTCCCATTAAAAGGGCAACTACCTTCAAGTAACCACAGAGGTGCCAGCTGTACTTGTTATAGTTAATGGAAGTCAGTAGATGCTTTAAGTTATCGTATGTCTCTTTCATGTGGACGGCATGCGCTTCTGGAATAGATGGAAGATGGTTTCCATTGTTCAAAAGCACAGCCTTCAGACTCAGTTTCGAAGAGTCTATAAATAGTCTCCAGTCTTGTGGGTCATGAGTGATTTTTAAGGCATTCATGAGCCTTTCAATATCGGAACAGAATACCAGATTACTTTCCTTTCCACTGCTGACGTCAGATGGCTTCAGCAGCCGTCTGGCAGTAGTATTGCACTGCATCAGAAAATGATGCAATCAACTCTGGATGATGTGTGCATGCTGGCATTATGCAATGTGATGCAATATTACATCATTCAAGGCTTATTTGGGATGTTGTTGATGTCCTACTGGATAAATTTACACGGTGAAATGTCAAAAATGAACTACATGCAATATCTTCAAAACAAGAGCCAATAAATTTTTTTAATGTTATATTCATGTTCAGCTCACCAAGATACTACAGATTAGGGCCTTTTAAAGTCAGCAACGATTTCAGTGTTGACCAGTGTTTTCAGCAGACCACTTTTAATATATATATATTTTTTTTAACTGTGCTGTCCTGGAAGTCATCTTAGAAGGTTCCTTCACTAAAGTGCGCTAAGCAGTTATCACAGGTGCTAGCTGTATCTGCAGAGGCATGACAGTCACAGCATGTTAGCAGTCATGCCTGGAGGTGGTGAATGGGCAAGTTAGGGATGGAGGGCGGGCATGTAGAGCACACTGCAGTTGGCACAGGGGCATATCGCATACTGTCAATATTGCAATTAGTGTGGGTATTACTAAAGCCATTTTAAGAAGTGGAGTTAGGTGCATCCGCAGTAATTACACCATGTATTAAGGTACATATCTGCTCATTAACTGCAAGAATATGCTGACCATGCCCCCCCAACAGGTACTCCTGGAGTTTTTGCACTTAACACATATTAGTTTTAGTGCTAAACACGGTTAAGAGCAAAACCCTAATGCACTTTAGTGAAAGGGCCCCTTAGTGACACTGAAAAGGCCAGAAAAAGAAAAGTAAGAGTGACAGCTAGCACTTGGAACATTGAAAGATTAAATTGGAAGCTGGTTTACTGTGTCAACGTACTGCTACCACCGTCCCTATTAGGCGGTCGCCTAGGGGTGAGAGGTGCAGGTTACTTTTATAAAGAATAGTCTGCAGCCGTGTGTTAAAGGCAAAATATAATGATGAGGCTTTATTCCCCTTCCCTTGTGGATTTCTGTTTTTCTCATACAGCAACAAAGAACTTAAACAAACTGTTTCTTCACAGCAAAGTAAAATGTACCTTTTTCCAAACAGGTATAACAAGGCTCTTGCTTCCTTAATTAACAAAGAGACATAATCTCATCCGAGATACATAGCGTGCAATCCATAGCACTGGAATCAATGTCCTGGTCAGTGTTTTCCCATTGCATTTGCTCACCGTCAGAAATTGTAAATGGGTAACATTCACCACAGCTATTAGTATTTACACAACTCTCTCGAGAGGCAGCAGTTCTTAAGGCAGGAAACTGTTCTGCATAAGGAGGGTCTTGGAGACCTGCACTGAAGCCTGTTTCTCTGAGGCTTCCCCTTTCTCTCCACCAAGGATTATCCTCCCAAGTATTAGCTTTTACTTTCCTAGCCAAGCCCACCTCTTGCCCTCTAGAGAAATTGGTGTACTTAGCTCTGCTTCTGGGGTGGCTGGCTTCCACTCCTTCCTCTGTAAACCAGGCTCCTTTATTTGGGCTGTAGCCTGCTTTTCCCCGAGAGTTTCCACTCAGCAGTTGTCTGGTCTGGGCTGTAATAACTTCCAGGAAAGGTTTCCCTTCTACTGCTACTTGCTGTCGGGACCCAGCTTGTGCTTCCTGGACCCAGCAAGCTCTCCTGCTTGTGACCTCTGCCCTCCAGCTGCTTACTCACTCTCCTCGGGACGATGCCCCCTCTGGCTTGGGAGACTTGTGCACGAGCACTTCCCGCTCTCTCTGTGTCAGCTGCTCTTCCCTTTGCTGCACCTCCCTTTGCTGCTCCTCCCTTGGCTGCACCTCCCTCTGCGGCACCTTCCTCTACTGGGTTTTCCCAGCCACTTTTATCCTCCTGGCCCCTGCACGCTGTACGTGCTTCCTTGCCCAGGTGGACGTGATTGGCTTTCTGGCTTTCTACTGTGTCACACCCAGTGTAGGGAAAGTTTGTTCCACTATTCTCTGGCTCCTTATAACCTGAATATGCTTTCTGCCCAGGTGACTGTAAGGTAAGCTCTTCCTTTTCTCCTGTATCCATGGGTTCTGTGCTGGCCACTGTATCACAACTGCAACATTGCCTTCAGTAGTCTCCTAGATGGTTCTGGGTACCATTCTCCACTCTATAAGTCTTATTACTACATCTATTTCACATTTTCTGGTGGCCGATAAGGTGTGAATTCAAAGGCAGCATTCTCCATAGCAAAAAAGCTGAAAGGTAAGAGAACTTTTTGCCTTGTGCCCTCCCTTCAGTTATCTTTCTATGTGCCTTCACCACTGAGAATTTCATAAATGAACTCAACAATCATGATTATCCACAAATCACACATCACAGAAAAATGCAGTAAAAATGCACAGATGGATATCACACACTTAAATATTAAACCTTGTTTCACAAATACTTATGCAGAATGAGCTCAGGTTCCAAAAGCCATTTATTCAGGTAAATTCATATTTAACTAGGTAACTAGGCTATTTGAAAATTACCCACCCTCCCTGTGGGTAAAAGGACAGGCTGACGGCTGTCAGGGCCCTACTGTTTTCCTTTGACTGTGGCTGCTCTTTGCCCCCCACCCTCCAATGCTGCCACCCAGTTTGCCAAATGGTTAAGCCGGCCCTAAGGCCAAGGGGTTAGGTTATGAAATAGGAAGGTGACAGGATCAAAAAGAAATACTAATTTATTAGAAGAGTGGAGGATGCCTGAAGTAGTCTTAAAGTAGAGGTGGTTGGGACAGAATCCAAGCATTCCTGACACAGATAGGGACGGCAATATTCTAACAATGTCCCTAATCTCAAACCCATTTATAATTTCCTGTATTTATTTATTTACAACATGCTCCAGCTGCCAAACTCCTCCTTATGCTTCAGCTGGAACAGAGCAAAATAATGATCTGCACCAATAAATAATGGTCTAAAAACATCAAAGTACCACTGAGGACCCAACCATCCATTTCAGATGAGGAATGGTAACGCACAGAACTTCTATTATCCCGCACTAAGGACACAATCACCCTTCTTGTGGCCACATTTTTATGCGCTTTGGCCTTTTATGCACTTTATGACCTTTCTAATGCTATGGACAAATTCTGCACTGTCTAATAATAATAAGGGGAAATGACCCCCCCCCCCCCCCCCGGTTAACTGTCTCTTATAGCTGTCCTGTGCTCATTACTGTATTACTCAAAGGTGCACTCTAATCCCCTGAGATCTTTCTCCTGCCTATCCTTCTGCTCTCCTCTCCATTTCTTTCTTATGGCTCCACATTGCTTTCTCTTCTTGATGTTGACACTCCCTAATCTTCTCCCCTCATACCAAAGCTTCAAGTCCCATCTCCTTATCATCCCATCTTTACCATCCTCATTTCTCCCATCATCTTGTCATCTACCCTCCCATCAGCTCTTGAGTTTCACCATATTCTCTCTCTCATTCAGCCATCTCCTCTCTGAAAGACCCTCATCCTCATTACTGCCATGCTGCGTCCTCTCTGCCTCACACTCTCCTGCTCCTTCTTCTTGCATATGGGGATATCAATCCTATCCCTGAGTCCCCTAGACTTTTTTCACACTCCTAGGACAGATCCACATACAACTCCTCAAATCTTATTCATATTCCTCTCCTTTCCCCCCTCCTCTCACCCTTTCTCATGCACCTTGTGGAATGCACACTCCATCTCAAATAGAGTAAGCTTGCCTTTATTCATGATCTCATCATCTCTAATGCTCTCCATCTTCTTGCTCTGACTGAGACATGGCTCCTCCCAGAAGACTCAGCTTCAGTCGCTGCCCTCTGTCATGGTGGCTACCAATGCTCCCGCATGCCTCGTCCCACTGGCCGTGGTGGTGGCGTTTGGTTTTTACTTTCTCATTCCTGCCATTTTCAGCCCCTCAGTCTCATTCCTTTCCGTCCTGTGAAGTCCACTCCATCCGTCCTTTACTCCACTCCTCTCCAGACAGCTGTTATTTATTGGCCTCCTGACAAGTCTACGTCTATCTTTCTCACTGACTGACTCGTGACTTCCCTTCTTTCTGGATTCATCTCCCCCCCCCTTCCTTATTCTCAGGGTTTTTAAAATTCATGTTGATAACCCCTCTGACCCTTATGCTTTAAAGCTCCTTTCCCTTATCTCTTCATTCAATCTTCAGCTTTGCTCTACTGCCACCACTCACCAGCATGGCCACTGCTTCGATCTTGTCTTCTTCTCTAATTGCATACCCTCAAACCTCAGTATCTCAGTTCTTCCCTTATCTGACCATTACCTCCTAAGCTTCAATCTTCATCACCCCCCCACCTCAATCTCGCCTAATCTCCTCCAACCTCTTTAGAAATCTTCATGCTATCGACCCATCGGCTCTGTCCTCTACTGTCTCACCACCTCTTTCCTCTATTATGTCATCTGAGTCTGTTGATGAGACAGTAGCTTCCTTTAACAATGAACTTTCCTCTGATCTGGATGCTCTTGCTCCACCCATGCCACGTCCTGTGAGGCATACTGTACCTCAGCACTGGCTGTCTTCGACTACCCGCTATCTATGTTCCTGTGCCCGTTCAGCTGAGTGCATTTGGCTGAAATCCCACACCCTTGCAGACTTTCTAGACTTCTAATTCATACTTGCCTCTTTACAGTCAGCCATAACACTCGCCAAACAAGACTATTATGTCCACCTGACTAACTCTCTTGCCTCTGACCCTTGCCGTCTCTTTACAACTCTCAACTCTCTCTTCAAGGTGACTCTGCCTCCGACCCCTCCTTCCCTTTCTGCCCAGACTTTCACCGACTATTTCCATAACAAAGTCCGCAAGATTATACTCCAAATCTCCATGAGGTCAGCTCCATCCCTCTTCCCCCCACCCCCCAAAGCTTCCCCTCAACCTCTGCCACCCTTTCTTCCTTTTCTCTGAGGAGGAAACCACATATCTTCATTCTTCCTCCAAACTCACATCCTAGTCCCGCCCATTCCCCAAGCTCCATCTCCTCCACTGTCATCCCTTCTATCTCTCATAATCTCAGCCTATCTCTCTTCACAGCAACTGATCCTGCAGCCTTCAAGCATGCTGTGCTCACATTTCTCCTCAAGAAACCCTCACAAACCTACCTGCCCTTCTAATTATCGACCCATCTGCCTCCTCCCCTTCATTTGTAAACTACTTGAATGTGCAGTTCACCACAGTTGCCTTGACTTTCTCTCCTCTGAAGCTCTTCTGGATCACTACAATCTGACTTTTGTCCTTTACATTCTACTGAAACAGCTCTTGCCAAAGTCTCCAGTAACCTGTTCCTAGCAAAATCTAAGTGCCTCTACTCAATCCTCATCCTTCTTGACCTTTCTGCTGCTTTTGACACTGTTGACCATCACTTTCTCCTCAATACCTTGTCCTTCCTTGGTTTTAAGAGTTCTGTGCTATTCTAGTTTTCTTCTTATCACTCCCATCGCACTTTCAATGTTTGTGCTGGTGGATCCTCCTCTACTGCTATCCCGCTCTCAGTTGATGCATCCCAAGGATCTCCCCTGGGGAGGAGCTGAAGGAGGATGAGCTCCCACCAGGGGAGGATCCCACAGTAGTAAACGTCTTTCATAGAGAGGACTTACTGGCTCTTATGTCTGACTCTATCTGCCTTTAACATTGTGGAAGAGTCTCCCACAGCAGTGGGAGTGGTGGTGGAAGATTCACTATTAGAGAGTATCCGAAAGCTACTGAAATCTTTTCTGCTTCATAGGACAATAGAGGAAATGATTATGTGTGAATGGAGTCCCTGGATGTGGGCCGGTGAGCCAGCAGGTCCATGGCTTGCTTACAGCCCATTCCGCAGGATGAGAGGGAGCTCTTACATCTCCTGTAAATGGATGCATTGGTGACAGCTTTCACCAAAAAGATGACAATTCCTGTTTGAAGGCAGAGCAGCACTGAGGAACTCATATGATCCAAATGCTGGACTTGTTACTAAAACTATCTTTCTAGGTCTCTGCCTCAGCTCTGCAGGTGGCAATCTGCAGAGCGTATGTGGCTCTGATCTGCTGCACTGTTTCTAAAAGATTCCAGAGTGTATTCAGAGACCTCAGGGGTACTTGTCGAAGGTGGCAAAATTGGAGTCAGGCTCAGCCTTTTTGGCAGATGCTCTGTAAAATTTGGTCAGGGCCTTGTTGGTGACAGCTCATCGACTTATGTGATTGTGTTATTTGGTTGGTGGACATAGCATCTAAGACCCGATTTATTAAGCTTCCATTTAAGTTGCTCTTTGGGGATGTGCTAGAAAAGTTAGTAAAGGATTGTGAAAGTTGGTAAAGGATTGTGGTACAAGCATTGTGGAACCTGTGTGTCTTTTGGGGAAACTGCTAGGTACTTGTGACCTAGATTGGCCATTGTTGGAAACAGGTTGCAGGGCATGATGGACCTTGGTCTGACCCAGTATGGCATATCCTATGTTCTTATGTCCACTCCTTTTCTCTCGCTATACCCAGTCTCTTGATGTACACATCTCCTCCCATGGTTTTACACTGATGACTCTCAGATATATCTCTCTACACCTGAAATCTCTCTGGCAATCCTGGCACGGATCTCTGCCTGCCAATCTGACATTGTTTCTTGAATGTCTCACCGGCATTTGAAATTAAACATGGCCAAAACTGAGCTTCTTATTTTTTGCCCTAAACCCACCTCCCCACTTCCTCGATCTCCGTGGAAAACGCTCTACTACTCCTTATTTCCTCGGCTTGCAACCTTGAGATCATCTTTGACTCCTCCCTCTCCTTCTCCACACACATACAACTGATAGCTAAAACCTGTCCTTTCTTTCTCTATAACATTGGCAACATTTGTCCCTTCCTTTCTGAACACACTACTAAGACCCTTATTTATTTATTTATTGTCTTTTTTATACCGCGCTATTCGGCATCAGGGCGGTTTACATTAAAACAGTAAACTTATACGGTGCGGGGATCTGCTCCGTATTTACAATGAACAGGTACTTAAACTTGTATAAAATGGGGTAACTATTTGGATCTGCTCTGTATTTACAATGAACAGGTACTTATCCATTCTCTAGTCACCTCCCATCTAAATTATTGCAGCCTCCTTCTTGCTAGTCTCCCTCTGAATCATCTCACTCCCCTTCAATCTATTTCAAAACAGCTGTGTGGCTAATCTTCCACCAGCCACGATATGCTCATATAACCCCTCTGCTCAAATTGCTTCATTGGCTTCCTATGTGTTTCCATATCCAGTTTAAACCTCTCCTACTGACCTATTAGTGCACTCATTGTACTCCTCAGTACCTTTCCTCTCTTATCTCTCTGTACACCCTTCCTCAGGAACTCCACTTACCTGCCAGATCCCTTCTATCTGTGCCCTTCTCTTCTACTGCTGACTCCAGACTTGGATCCTTTCACCTTCCTGCTTCTTATGCCTGGAACAAACTGAGTCTGTACATCAGGCTTCATCTCTGGCCCTTTTCAAATCCAGGCTGAAAACTTACCTCTTTAAGGCTGCTTTTGGATACTGATCCGCTTAGTCTCCTCATGTGTTTCCATACCTAGATGTATCCTTGCCCTCAGCTGTTGTGTTGTCTGTCTTGACTAGATTGTAAGCTCCGATGAGCAGGGACTGTCTTTTACATGTGTCTGTACAGCTCTGCGTATGCCTTGTCGTGCTATACAAATGATAAGCAGTAGTAGTAAATAATGGAGAATATGACATAATTGGCCCAATATTCAAAGGGGGCTATGCATTGGCTGCCAGGTTAGGGGAAAGGCAGAAGCAGCACCAGGGTTTATCTGAATAGCAGCAGTGATATTTAGGTGCTATCTGGATAAGCTATCTGAATAGAAGGCTTAAATCTTTCCAGGTAGTTTTCAATGTGGTAACCGCTCAGCATGTATATTCAGCATCACTAATTATCTAGATAATGGCACTTAACTTATTACGCTGGCCACGCTGGTTGAAAATCCAGCCCAATGTTTCTGTTGCATATTATGTGACAAAGCAAATTCCTAAAGTCATAGTTTTAGCGCACTTCCTCAGACCCAGAAAGACGATGTAAAAGCTGATCAGAGTGTAAATAATGATTTGCTGCATTACTCAGACAGGCCAGTGCTAACATTCATCTACCAAGCTGCTATCAGCAAATTAATGTCTGCGCTCCTCTACTTTCCTTAGATCCCAGGACAGTTTCTTGCAACGTTCTCCTCAGTGGCAAAGTCAGGGAAAGAGACCACAGGCAACCATGTAGGGCAAGAGGAACAGTAGGCAGGGGCAGCTGGACTGACTGGGTGGGCTAGCTGACCCTTATCTGCTGACTAGTATTACATTTCTACTACATAAAAGTTTTATTACTATCACTTTTCCTCCAGCCCTTTTCAAAACGTCATCTCTTCAAAGTCATTCTTCAGCTGTTATTTCTTGCACTGGTTTCAGACAAAAAAATTATCACAGCAGCTCCCCAATTTTCCCTTCTTTTTGTTTGGATTCCCAATGGCTGGAATAATTACATAGGAGAAGCTTTTAAACATACCACAGATTAGGAATAAAACAGAGGGGGAGACTGATATATGCTAAATTTTGTTTACATTCTAACCTCCTAAGAAACTATTTAAAAAGAAACCATCTTGTAGCTTGTGGGGAGAGGTGGAATCCAAGATTGATACAAAAATAAATAAAAAATAAAATGTTGGCAACATACATTAATTCACTGTGTTGCTTATTGATGTCTCCATTTTAACCAGTCTAACACTTCTACCAAAAGCTGGCTTTATTAGTCAAGTATTCATTGAAATTCTAGTGAAAACCTAATCCAAGTGTTTATATGTTTTTTTTCTGCATAGCATGCTAAGAAAATCCATAGACAGAAAGAGTTCATCCAAATTTTACAGCTAAGCACAACTAAAATCTTTTCTTCCCACCAACTCAACTATTCTACAAAAGGACTTTATAAATACAAATGGACTATTATACCCTGTGGAATGGGGGGGGGGCAGGGGGAGGGGAGGGATATCAGTTCAGAAAAAAAGCACATCTCCATGTAATTTAGTACAATGCATATGAAAAAATTTATAGACCATCAAAACTTTCCAATGACTATGGCTTTCATGTATGGGCCCTACAGATAGGGAGTAAAAACAGCCTGAAAGAAAATTCTAAGGTAAAGAGAAGCTAGTGGAATCTAAATCTAATAATAATAGGTCAGACTCTTCAATGTGACAATAAAACTAAACTTCCCGACCTGGACTTTATACTTTAAAGAAGCCTCTAGTGTACTCTTTCCATCACTCCAGTTGAATTGTTAAGACCACCAGTGTAACTCGACTACTTAGAAAACCACAGGGGTGGCCCTGATAATAACATATGTATAGCTGCTGAGGCACAGGAAACTAAACCAGATGGCTGGGTTTCTTTGGGACGCTATACCACTGAACCAACACTAATCTGAGTCCATACACCCCATTTCACAGATTAAAAGAGAAAGTTGAAAGGGAATTGTGTGTAATTACAAAATAACCTGTAATTAAACTCTAGTTTTGCACCATATCCCCACATACATAAAAAAAAAAGAAAATGAGAGAAAAAATGATAGAGCTGATGATCACGGCTGTGATGAATCTGGCAGCTACAGTATGATGGCTCATATCGTTTGTATGTCCCTAGGATTATATACACTTTGGCTGATTTTTGGTCATATCATATGATCAATGTATGTGATGATTTAATGCAGTCTTGTGTATTTATTGATAGATTATTGTATTATGCTTCTCCTGTATATCGTAACACATGGTGCATACTGGTTTTACCAGTCGATGGAGTAGAGGAGTAGCCTAGTGGTTTGAGTAGCGGGTTGAGAATCAGGAAAGTCAGGCTTCAAGCCCTACTTTCTCCCACTGATTCTCGTCGTAACCTCAGGCAAGCCACTTACCCTCCACTGCCTTAGGTACAACTTATATGGTAAAATCTCCTGGGCAGGCGCCTACCAGTGGTACATGAATATATAACTTGCCTTTAACTCATATTTGGAAAAGGCAAGCAATTAAGCCTAAAATACCAAACCAGTAGAAAAGTGTGACCATAAAAAACTTCATTCCTAGAAACTTCCTACTGATATACTTTCCTGCACCCTTAAGTGATTAAAAATGATTGCATGAGGGGAGGGCAGAATATTGAAATCACAGTACCGGTAGTCGTCTTTTTTTAAGCACCAGCTGATACAGTAACTTCATATCTGAGCATTCAGTACCAGTCACTGGATAGTGGATAGTGCTGAATATCTGGCTACTTTGGTTAGTGTCGTTACTATCTGACTGCAGTGATAGTCAACCGCTATATGGACAGGCAATCCACATGACACTTAGGACAAGTTTCTTGCTATAGTAGGTTATCCGGACTGTTATCTGGACCACAGCCCTGAAAATAGCCACCATCCATATAAATGCCAGCTCCACCACTACACCACTCATGGATGCCCCAGCACTATCTGGATAAGTCCTTTTGAATATTAACCCCATAGTTTTCATACTTAAAACATAGAAATAGAAAACTGATGGCAGATAAAGACCATATGGCCTATCCTGTCTAACCATCCATACCAACTACTAAGTTCTACAATTAATTCATGTCTTCTTTAACAGTCCATAGCAGCAGTCATCACTATTTTGTAAGTAAAGGGGTCACTGTTGCATGAAAACTTTAATGTGAGAGCTAGGATCATTGCTAGACAAAGTATCCAGAACCTTTGCAAATGGAGGATCTCTCTCTAACAACATGGCAGATTTCAAGGGGGGGAAGCTCTCCCTCCAATGATGCAGAGAATCCAGTTGTCCAAATACGAAATCTGCTCCCCTCTCAGCACATCCCCTCCACACATACTCTCTTCCCCTCAACCTATCTGCCCAATTCTGCCTCTCTCTTGCACAATTTCCACTGAATACTCACTCTCCTCCAACACCATCTCAGCTAGTCTCATCCGCTATCCGCCTTATCTACCAGTCAGCCTCTACCCTCCTGCCCTCATCTCCACCCTCTCCAAGCTGGAACTCTTAAAGCAGGAACTTTTCTCCCCCAGCCTGTCTTCTTGGAAAATATGATGCCTGCAGGAGAGCGATTCCTGTTTCTTTCAGCAGCACATGGTTCTCATTGAGCTTCAGCTGCATGGCGCCTGAACTCTTGTGCTGTTCTCTCAGTCCTGCAAGAACTGCATAGAGGCTCCTGTACCACACAGCTCAAACGCACTGAGAACTGCTTGGTGTCAGAAGAAAATTGAACAGCTGTTCTGCAGGCATTGCTGGCAGCAAATATCTGCAGAAGGTGGGGGAAGAAAGGCAGCAAGTTGCATTTGGGGGGGGGGGGGGTAATCATAGACTCCTGGGACTTAAAATGAAGAACACTGGTTTATAGTGACAAGCCCTATTTGGCAATTTATTTTATTGTTATATCAGTCTTAAAATCTTTAGTAAACACGCCCCTATATAAATACGCATTAAAAGTAGTAGTTTATATTTACTGGTACCATTTCATCCTGACCCTTTTCTTAAAAATTTGTATTTTTCTAGCTTGGAGAGCCCTAAATTCCATAGCTAGATCAGTTTCTTGATTTATCTCAGCACCAAAAATGATTTGTGATCTCAAGAAAGTGTTGTAAGTTACGACTAAATACAATTACCTTCTATTCTATGACAAAATAAAGAGAAATGGAAATATCCACATTTGAATATCACAAGATCAACAACTCCTACTGCAGCCTACCACTTCTCAGCAAAATATTTTTTGGGTTACATCAAGGATGTCTTCTTTTACTTCTAAAGAAATGAACAGCGAGCTGAACTGAAGAAACTCTCCTTTCTCCATCTCTCTCTCTCTCTGCTTTAAATCATTATGATAAATAAACCCAGTCAAAATAGAAATAGGCCCAGTCAAAAACTAAACAGGTAAGATAAGGGGAGATGGGCAATGAAGTTTCCACACTTGTTTAACCACAGTTCATGAAAGAAAAGAAATCTATTTACCATAAGGTTTAGCGCAGCACCGCTTACATGTGTCTTAGGTTTCACAATGTGATTAACAAAGATGTATTTCCTACAACTAGGAGGTGAAGTGGGCTCTGGCCAGCTGCTGCTTGTTTATTTTCACAGCTCAAAGATGTAATGAACGTAGCAGGACCACTGAAAGATGTCATCAAAGTTGGTCAACGTGTGAGGGTTCCATCTAGGCAGAATTCCTCTGCTCTATCCCACCCCACCCCCCCTTACAAAGAGAAAATGTTCTAGTGTGATCTGCAAACACTCCTAACCAGTTCCCCAAAATAGCTGACTTGGTCGTTCTTTTACAGGTGAATACTTGGCATAAACTAAAATGATCAAAAGGTAGTGCAGTATTTCTTGAACTCTGATCTAGTCTAAGGGAGTTGAGCTAATCAGAGCCATAAAACCTCAGCATGACTAGTCTAATGCTGGAACATATGCTATATAGCTGGGCTGCACAAAGAAGGGTATTATAGTTTACATAAAACATTTCTCCAAATGCAAGGCATCAAAGGAAAACGAATGCATAAGTCCATAATTCTAGTCTGCACTCTGCACTGGCAAAGAAAAAAATCACAGAAAACATCCCTATATTAAGTTTTTTTTGCATGGGGGGGGGGGGTAATTAGTGTTTGTCAATTAAAGCCCAAAGCAAAAGCCCTATTTATAGCCTACCTCCTGCCCCATTTGTCCTTTGTAATGCTATTAGTTTTACCCAGTTCTTCACTTGTCAAAAAAAAATTCAACTAGTTTCTTCTCTTTATTGATCTAACCATAAACACATATATACACAGGAATGACCACTGGTGTGATTACACTGATAACATGTGTAAATGTAACCCATTTGGAGACATTGTGTCTCTTCCTCCTCCTCCCCAAGGAAAAAAAATGCCTGTCATAGTATGCGCAAAGTTAACCCATTTGAAGAAATTACCCCAGGATAAATTATACAGCAAAGGCACATCGCTTGCAAGTCCATGTTGACAGGAACTTTATGAATCTAGTAAATTCTTCTGTGCCATTCTCCCCTCCCCCATCTCTCCACTGGAGGCTGAGGCATGCTCTGGTCTCACAATTACTTCACTCTGATGAGTGGGATAAGATAATCACTGCTGCAGATCACAACATCAATCAGAGCAGAGTGGCTCCAATTTCAAGATTAGTATAATAGAGTCATCAATTATCCTATCTCTAGGAAAACTGACAAAGGAGGAAAGGGGGTGGTGGGGGGGGGGGGGGGAGCAGCAAATGGATTCGGTAACAGTGAACTGGAATACTTCATAGTAAACCAAAGCTGGCTACGCCCTCATTTCACCCATCAAAAAAGAACATACCTATGAGAGAATGAAAGGTACAAATTATGGTTACAGCTAGCCTCTGAAGTCCAGTGACTTTTTAACAACTACATTTAACCCATGCTCTGTTTTTTTGGGGTAAATTGAGTAGCATATTACTGGTTAAATAACCTAGCAAGAGCTGAGTCTAGGAGCTAATAACCTGGCAATACTATGCTTAAATGCTGCAAAAGCCTTTTTAAAATTGATGTTATTTAAATTTCAATCAGCAAGTTGCTTTTATTATTCCCCTCAAAAATGCAAGTTTCCTAACCTAAATTTCAGTAGAAGAGTTTTAACTGGGAGTTCACGTTTTCAGACAGTTTTCATCTTTCTGGAAGAGCATTTTTTAACACTTATTTTTTGTGCTGGGAGATTGAATGTGCTAATAGATACATTGGCACATTCACTGCTAATGCAGCTTAGTAAATAGGGCACTTGATGTTGTTTCTGAGTTTATTCAATTGCACCTTCAGGCCATAGCATCTTTCTCCAGAGCCTTCTTTTATTTAAAAAAAAAAGCTTTTTAAACCTTTATCTTCAAGGTATTTAAATGTGTGTTATATCCCTTCTGTCCTCTCCTCAAAGGTACACATTAGGAATTTGTTTCATCTCATCAGGCTTTGGTGCACAGCCTGCAACAACTTGATAGCCCTTCTCTGAATTTCCTCCAGCCTTTCTCTATGCTTTCGGAGGTATTAAGGGCCATTTTAGATAGTCCATGGGGATCAGAATTGAGATGTTGAGATTGCACAGTATTCTTTTCTGACAGTATTTCAGAAACGGTTCGGCTAAATGAGGAGCTGTTTCTAAACTACTCTGCAGGTGGTGCAGGAACACATGGGGATTGACATCCATGTACAGCAGAAAGCGCCATTTTACAAATTTACATGTGGAAAAATCAATGGAGGAAACCCAGCAACTAAGTGCTGGCGATTCATAACTTGCATGTGTAAACATCAATAGGAGTGGGGGAGTAGCCTAGTAGTTACAGCTTGGGAACCAAGAGACCAGGGTTGGATTCCTACTAGCACTCCTTGGGCAAGTCACTTAACCCTCCACTGCCTCGGAAGAAAGGCCTGGCAATCTACTTCCGGTGACACTGCCAAGAGAACCCAGGAGCTGCCGGGTTGCCAGGAGTCAGCATCGACTCGAAGGCACACACTGCATTGCATTCGATGTGCACGCAAGCCATTCTGCAAAGGCAGACATGTAGCTGCTGCTAGTTAACTGCACAGAACGATATCTTGAACTCATCTATTTATTTTAAAACATTTTTTGACCGCCATAGGTGCAGGCATTCAAGGCCGTTTACAACAATTTAAAAATACAAAGGAGTTACAGAGAAAATTATCCCCCTCCCCCAATACCCATACACATAAAACAGTAACAAACCACTGCTGAGTGATCATTGCTACTGCACCAGCTGCCTACGCACTGCTGGCCTCTATCAACAGCTGCACTAAGGCGGGACGAAAACGTTTTTAAAGCCTTTGGAAAGGCAAGCAGGTCCGTCTCTTTCCACAGAGCCTCCGGCATCGTGTTCCACCAAACCGGAACTGCAACTGAGAATACACGCAACCACCACTGCAAAAGACATACGGAGGGTGAAACAAACTTGGGAGGATTAAGAAGCATAACCCCCCCCCCCTTAACCCCTCCTGTAAAGCGCTAGCCAAAAAGTACATTTTTAAAAAACCCCAGGGAGTAGTTTAAATCTGGACATGGAGAAATTTGGCCTTACGTGTGTATTTGTTCCCTATATGTCATGGAGAATGCACGTGTAGAATTTTCTCCCATTAAGACTATACCCAGACCAGAGTGGTGTGACCAACTGTGCAAACTGTGCACCAGCCCGGGTCAGATGTCACAGGAGGGTGGCATGGTTTGTACAGTAACCCAACCAGGCCAGCTGTGGAAGAGCAGTGGCAGGCGGTGGACAGTGGACAATTAGACAAGAAAAAATGTTTAAAAAATCAGCACAGGGCTTTGGCATCCATGTGCACACTGCATGTCTAAGGTGTCCTTGCCCCCCTCCGAATCAACTTCCTGTTACTGGGGGGTGGGGATACATCAGCACATGCATGGACTTCAAAGCTCCAAGTTGATTTTTTACTTTCTTGAATTTGTGGTAAGAGGAGGGAAAGAGAAGGGGGAGATGAACTATGAGGAGAAGGGAGAAGGGGACAGGAAGCTGCTGAACTGTGAGCGGATGGGGAGATACTGCACTAGGGGTGATAGAGGCAGATGTTGGGCTGTGAGAGAGACAGAGAGAGAGAAAGAGGGGCAGACATGAGGTTCATAAAAGTGGACAGAGAAAGAGGACAGGACACCGGGCTCTAAGAGGTGGACACAAAGGGAGAGAGAGGGGGACAGATGCTGGGCTCTGAGCAGGGCCGGGCTGTCCACTAGACATACTAGGCAGTCACCTAGGGTGGCAGGTCCCAGTAGGAAGCATCGGCCTCTCCTCCTCACAACAAAGTGGCAGTTCACAATTTCCACATGGAAATTCTGGCATTTACATATGGAAACTGCATCCATGTATAAATGGTGATTTTAGAAAGGGCTCAGTTCTACATGTGGATGTACATAATAGGCCTGATTCGGTCCTGGACGTAGAAGCCCTCTGTACGACTGATCTGAACCGGACGTACAGAGGGCGTCGTGATTCTGATCCCATAGGGCAGATCTAGCCCCACAGGATCAGAATCACAAACAGTCCTGTATGTAACATAGTAACATAGTAAGTGACGGCAGATAAAGACCAGTATGGTCCATCTAGTCTGCCCAGCAAGATGGCAAGAGTAGGTGCACCTGTCGCTCTGTGCAGGCCACCCCTTGTGCAGGCCAGGACTGCAATTCAGCCAAGCCTACATGTACAGGACATACCCAACTAACTCAGTCAGGGCTTTACAATGGAGCCGTGGCATCATGGCGTCCGGTTGCCATGGCATCGCAGCTCCATTGTAAAGCCGTGATCCCGGCTGCAGACTCCTTCAAAGCATTCCCTGCAGCTCGACCCGTGATACGACACCTAGAGCAAGGGTCGGGCTGTGGGAAATATCCTTGGCCTCCACCTGCCCCATCTGCGCCCTGGGCCCATTCAAGTCGCCGGCCCCGGACATACAGGGTCGACATTAGAATCGGCCCTGTACATCCAGGGCCAGCAACCGCCCACCACCTGCCCCCTATCCACCCCCATCTAACTTCTCCATAGGGGAGGGCCAGCAGGGAGGGCTATTCGTGGGACAGAATAACCCCCAATACGTATAAACTCAAATGGGTCACATTGTGGGCATGGTCTAAGCAGGTCAAAAATCTACACATGCATTTCCCATTTCATCAAATGAACCACATGTATGGCCCAAAATTTTCACATCGGGATTTACAGGTCCTTGGCACATACATATATTTTTTTAAATGCTCGCTTGGGCCAGTCTTTTACAGAAGGAATTATGGGTGTTATCTTTTTTAATACCCTCTTGTTTATTTGTCCTTCCAAATTAAAATTAAAGATTACAGCATCTGTTTTTAATTAGTGGTGTTTATATCAATAAGTTTGCAAAAAGGGTAGTTAATCACCTGTAACAGGTGATCTCCGGGAACAGCAGGAATTTAGTCCTCACATATGGGGTATCGTCGGTACCGATGGAGCCTGCGTGGGAAAGCCCCCCAGCGTCCAATAGGAACACTTTTGGGAGCATCCCTCAGCACATGCACGCTGCCTCCCGCCTTTCCAACTGTCCCTCTTCAGTTAAGTTTGTAGCTGAGTGAAAGGATAGAGGGAGAGAGGAAAGAGACAAAGAGAGAGAAAGAGAGAGATAACTCCTAGGGGAGGTGGGTGGGTTCTGAGGACTAAATTCCTACTGTTGACGGAGATCACCTGTTACAGGTGAGTAACTACGCTATCTTCAGGAACAAGCAGGAATGTAGTCCTCACATATGGGAACTCCCTAGCTGAAGATGCCAGGGAGATAGCCCCAGAAAGGTGCCACCGTCAAAGGTGAGAATCCTTCCTCCCATGGATCTCTGGCATCCCACCAGGGCTGGTGGGTAGGAGTTGATTTAGGTTTGAAAGAGATTTTGAAGAACAGCTTGGCCAAAGAAAGCATCCCAACAGGAGGCTTTATCTAAGCAGTAGTGGGCTGTGAAGGTGTGTACCGAAGCCCAGGTGGCTGCTCGACAGATGTCATCGATAGATACAGAGTACAGATTAGCCATAGAAGCTGCCATGGCTCTCACATTATGAGCTGTGACATGGTCATGGAGAGGAAGACCCTAACTCTCATAAACAAAGGATATGCATTGGGCAATCCATTTAGATAAAGTTCTTTTGGAGACTGGAAGTCCCAAATGACTAGGGTCAAAAGCTACAAAACGTTGTGAGGACTTTCTATGTTGCTGTGTTCTTTGAATGTAAAAGGCTAAGGCCCTTTTACAATCCAAGCTATGAAGGTTTCTTTCTGCATTAGAGGCGTGAGGCCTCGGAAAAAATACAGGAAGATAAATTGATTGGTTTAAATGAAAAGGCGAAACCACCTTTGACATAAAGTGTGGGTGAGTTCGAAGAACAACCTTATCATGATGAAATTTAGTATAAGGAGGATCAGCCATTAAAGCTTGCAATTCACTAATGTGACGGGCAGAGGTGATTGCAACCAGGAAGATGACCTTCCAAGTCAAAAACCTAAGGACTATAGTGGCCAAAGGTTCAAAAGGCGGCTTCATGAGCTGCCCGAGAACTAGATTTAGATCCCATGCTACCGGTGGTGGCTTGATGGGAGGTTTAGTTAATAAAAGGCCTCTCATAAATCTTGATAGGAGTGGATGAGAGGAAATTAGTTGTCCATTTAGAGGCTTATAAGAAGCTGCAATTGCACTAAGATGGACTCTTACTGAATTGGTCTTTAACCCAGAATTCGATAAGTGAAGGAGATACTCTAGTATCGATTCTAAGGGTATGACCAGGGCGTTTAATCCCTTTTTGGAGCACCATATAGTAAAACGTTTCCACTTGAAGGCGTAAGATCTGCTTGTGGAAAGTTTCCTAGAAGCCAAAAGGATATCTTTTACCTGTTGGGACAGGTTGAAATCCTGGAGGTCTAAGCCTTCAACAACCAGGCCGTGAGGTGCAGGGACTGGGGATTCGGGAGCCATAGCGTCCCGTTGTCCTGGGAAAGGAGATCTGGAGCATGCCCTAACTCTAGAGGTGCCGCTTGAGAGAGATGCAGAAGCAGGGAATACCACGTTTGGCGTGGCCATCGTGGTGCGATGAGAATCATGCGACCCCCTGTCTCTCTGAAGCTTGAAGAGCGTCTTGGGGATGAGTGGAATGAGTGGGAAGGCATAAAGGAAGTCCTGACCCCAGTGAAGGAGGAAGGCATCCCTTGCCTGACAGCTGTGCGCCGAAATCCTGGAACAGAACTGGGGAAGTTTGGCATTCAGTGGACTTACAAAGAGGTCTATGTCTGGAGTGCCCCAGAGATGAAACAGCTTTGCCACCTGGTCTAGGTGGAGTGACCACTCGTGAGGTAGCAGTACTCAACTGCGTTTGTCTGCCCAAAGGTTTTGAATGCCTGGAAGATATACCACGAGAAAGTGAATTTGATGCTCTCTGGCGAGGGCCCATAGTCGTAAAGCTTCGTTGCATAGCGACAGAGAGCCTGTCCCGCCCTGCTTGTTCACAAAGAAGATGGCTACCTGATTGTCCGTCTGGACTAGGACTGTCTTGTAGCTGAGCTGGGAGTGGAACACTCGAAGAGCTAAATAAATTGCTCTTAACTCCAGGAAGTTTATGTGTAAACCAACCTCCTGTGGAGTCCAGGTGCCCTGGGTAGAGAGATGCTCCCCAACCCACCTGTGATGCATCTGTTGTTAGGGTGGCCTGAAAGAGGGGTTGATGGAAAGGAGACCCTACTGTCAGATTTTCTAATGATTGCCCCCATTGCAGGGACAAAACTAGTCATTGAGAGATTGTTATTTTGTCTGACAAATGACCCGTGGCCTGTGTCCACTGTGTGGAGAGGGTCCACTGAGCTGCTCACATGTGGAGGCGAGCATATGGGACTACATGAACTGTGGATGTCATGTGTCCCAGTAACTGCAGTAGCTCCCGAGCAGTGAGGGAGGATTTGCCTGCTGCTTGGGAAGCTAACTGCATTATGCGAAGACACCGGGCTTGTGGAAGGAAAGCCCTTGCCTGTCTGGTATCCGACAGGCTCCTATGAATTCTAGGCATTGGGAAGGAACTAGTTGAGATTTCGGGAAGTTTATTCCCTGCTTCTGCATCTCTCTCAAGCGGCACCTCTAGAGTTAGGGCATGCTCCAGATCTCCTTTCCCTGGACAACGGGACGCTATGGCTCCCGAATCCCCAGTCCCTGCACCTCACGGCCTGGTTGTTGAAGGCTTAGACCTCCAGGATTTCAACCTGTCCCAACAGGTAAAAGATATCCTTTTGGCTTCTAGGAAACTTTCCACAAGCAGATCTTACGCCTTCAAGTGGAAACGTTTTACTATATGGTGCTCCAAAAAGGGATTAAACCCCCTGGTCATACCCTTAGAATCGATACTAGAGTATTGGAGGATTCGCATTGTACGAGACAGTGCAGTGCTGGCCTCTGCCACTCTGGAGGCTCGGATGAGCCAGTCGTCTAAGTAAGGGAAGATAAAAATCCCCAGGGTTCGTAGAAATGCAGCTACTACTGCCATGCATTTCGTGAATACCCTTGGAGCTGAAGCCAGACCAAAAGGAAGAACCCTATACTGGAAATGTCTTCCCCTGAAAAGGAAACGTAAAAATTTCCTGTGATCTGGATGGATAAAAACGTGAGTGTATGCATCCTTTAAGTCTAGAGAGCAAAGCCAGTCCTGGCTTTGAAGGTATGGCAGAAGAATTCCCAGAGAAATCATTTTGAATTTCTCTCGAAAAAGATATTTGTTCAATTCTCTGAGGTCTAGAATGGGTCTGTGTCCTCCTGTTTTCTTTGGAATAACAAAATAGGGGAGTAGAACCCTGCATCCTGTTGAAGAATGAGTACTTCCTCTATTGCCCCTTAGGCAAGAAGTGTGGAGACCTCGTGATCTAGAAGATTGTCTGCAGAGGTTTGTGAATTGAACTGCTTTAGAATTGTAGGAGGGGGTAAGCTGTGAAAATGAAGTTTGTACCCCTTCCCTACAATGGACAAAGTACAATCTTCTGCTGTTATTTGATGCCATCTGTTGACAAAGTGGCATAACCTGCCGGGAATATTGGGGGGTTGAGGACCCCTCAGAGGCAGGAAGGCAAAGCTTTCTAGGAAGGAATCAAAGCCCTTGAGGGGGCCTAACCTGGAGAGCTGGTTGGGCTCTCGGGCCTTTTGGTTTCTTTTGTTGTCTAATTTGTCCCTTTTGGGCAACCTGACCTGGAGTCTGAGTCTGCTGGGTATAGGAAGGATAAAACTTCCTCTTTTTGCTAAAAGAGGGTTTTTTATAAGGCTTCCTTTTGGCTGGAGTGGCTATAGACTTTGACAATCTATCTAAGGTAGAATTGTCAGCATCTAACTAGTTAGCCTTCTCCTGCCAGTTCTTGCCGAAGAGATTCTCTCCTGTGCAAGGAATGTTGCCTAACTTGTCCTGTACCCAAGTCTCCAAGTCTGATGCCTGTAGCCAGGCAATCCGTCGTGCGCTAATGGCAATAGCAGATGTTCGGCTGATGCATTCGAAGCAGTCAAAGGCTGCACGATTGACAAACTTGGAGATATCCTGAGCATGCTTAACCAGCACAAGAAAGTCTTGTCTCTTATCATCTGGGAGAAATGGGCTCATAAGTTCCAAGTCTCCTGTGATTTCTTTGAGGAACATTCCCATATATAGGATATATGAGCTGATCCTAGCTGAAAGCATGGAAGCTTGAAAAGTTCTGCGTCCAAAAGTATCCAGAGTCCTGCATTCACGACCTGGAGGACTGGATGAATGTCTTTTTGCACTTTTCATCCTACACGTGGCTGACTCTACTACCATTGAATGGTGTGGCAGCTGAGTTTTCTGAAATCCAGGACATGGTGGGACTCGATACATAGTATCAAGTCTCCTAGAGTGAGGAGAAGTAGTCAGAGGTGTCTCCCACATTCTGAGCATCAAGCTATGCAGAATATCATGGATAGGCAGAGTAGTTGCCTCCTTAGGAGCTTTAGGATATTGCAGGATTTCCAATTCCTTTGCTCTGGGTTCCTCTTCAGGAGCTACTGTGATTGAAAGACCTTTAGCCATATTACGGATGAAATCCTGAAATGACATGTCCTCTGGAGGTGACATTCTGCGTTGGGGAGAAGAGGGATCTTCTAGAAGAAACCCTCTGGTGCCAGCAGAATTGTCAGAATCTTCGGAATCGGAGGAATCGAAGTATTCCTGACCCGGATGCTCCTGCAAAGCACGATCCCGGTACCGATCGAAGTCGGTACCGAGGTGGAATGGGAAGAGTTACCATCGGGGAAGGTACCGTCATTGTCGGTGTGGGTACCGGTGTCTGTATCGGTGTCAGTACTGGCATCGGTGTCGATGTCGGCAACGGTGCCCTTGGGACCACCGGTACTGCAGCTGAGAGAAGAGCTGCAATACTGCGTTCGATAGCAAAAAATCTCTGGTCTATCGATGCTGCCGATGCCTGGGTGTCGGTACCGGTAAGAACGGCTGGAACCCCTGAGCATGGCACAGGTAGTTCTTGCGAGGTTGAAGCCTCGAGAACATCCTGAAGCCCCATCGATGCTTTGGAAGCGGAAGCCTCCCGCCGGGGCTGTTTTGCCAGTGTGATTCCCTCAAGGAGTTAAGTGTAAAATGTATATATGTAAATCCTCCTCTCTCCTCTTTCCTAACTGTGTGTTGTGCATATCCTGTGAATCACGTTGTACATATTGTGAAAATGCTTTGCCCTTGATCTGACAACCTTGACATATAATCCTGTAAATCACGCTGTAATTTTTTTAAATTTGTCCTTGATCTGACAATCTCAGTTACATAATCAAACCGCTCCTGATCGCTGGAAGTAGCGGTATACAAATATATGCTAAATAAATAAATAAACAAATGCCAATGGCCTCTCGATGCTTAGCAAGAGAACTACCCTTTGAGGACCGGCTTTTATGTTTAGTTACCTGAGATCCATGGGAGGAAGAAGAGGCCCTTGACGATGTCGAAGCAATAGATCTGGTATCTGAAGAAAAGAGGGTACCGAGGTTTGCGGCCCGGTTCTGTCTTCCTCTTTTGGTCATCCCCATGCAGGAGAGACATTCAGTTGGAGAATGATCAGGTCCTAAACATTTTAGACACCAATTATGGGTGTCAGTGACGGAAATGGTACCGCCACACTTAGTACATTTTTTAAAACCACTAGTTGGCTTTTCCATTATTTTGGAAAAATGGGGCCTAATGGCCAAAATGGTGCCTAGCACCAAAACATGAATGTTTCTGAAAAGAAACAGTATAAGTCTAAGGGTTTTTTTTTTTTTTTACGGTAGGCGGTACCGGTAGGCATCGTGCGGTAGGCAAACGCGACCACAAAAAATAATTTTAAAGATGAAATTTTCTGTGGTGACAGGGAATAGGTCCTGTTGGCTCCGCGGAAAACGAAGAACTGAAGAGGGACAGTTGGAAAGGCGGGAAGGCAGCGTGCATGTGCTAAGGGATGCTCCCAAAAGCGTTCCTATTGGACGCTGGGGAGCGTTCCCGCGCAGGCTCCGTCGGTACCGACGATACCCCATATGTGAGGACTACATTCCTGCTTCTTCCTGGAGATTACAACTTACACACTACAGTTCCCATACTTCACAGCTTCATTTTCTCAGCTGCATAGTATTTTATTAAGATCTGCAGGATTTACATAGAGTTCAGTCTTTAGCATTTGAGATGTTTTTTCTAGATGGAAATCTCAGTGACAATACTGCTGGTATAAGAAAAAATAAACCCTGAGCAAAACTGTACAACTGATACCACTGGAAATAACTGGGACTTGGGCAGTTTATTTAGAGGCAATGAGATATAGGGCATTTTTCTCCATAGACTCTCTATACTTTGGAATTCTCTACTTGCCCTTTCAGATAATACCCAATTTAGAAAACAAGTTAAAGCATGGTTATTAAACTTGGTGTTTTCTTAATGCCCGATAGACAGAGTGCCCAAGTGTTAGGTGGACAATATTTAGGATTTGACAATGAGTCACATGAAAGGCAAAACTGGGATGGAGGAAAAGCCTGGATTCAGATCCCATTGCTGAAAGTCACGTAACCTTCCATTGCCTCAGCTGCAAACTTTGATTTTATTCCCTCCAGGAATACGAAAATACCTACTATACCTTCATGTAACCCTCCTTGAACTTCTGAAAAAAGGCGTGAGCTAAATCCAATTCCCCTTTCCCTTGGTTTTTACTTTTGAGTATTAGGTTTCGGGCAGTGGGTGGGATTTTGAAATACTTTTTTATGATGTAATAATATATTGTAGATTTTATAACGTAGACACTGTGTTTATGTTGCTTGCATATTGCTTTAAATGTATGTGTTAAAGCAAATGTATATAAAATAAACAAACACACTGCAGTATATGTGTTTTTAAATAAAAAAATAACAAAAAATAAATATATAATAAAGACTCTCAGTTATGGCCCCAAATTATTATTATTATTATTTTTTTTTAATCCAGATTGGTAATACCCATATGAATCATAATCCTTCCAATCTCAAATTCATCCCATCTCCATGTAGAAGATGCAAAGGAGAGTTTCCAGAGGAAAAGGATATATTAAGAGATGGGGAGAGCAATAATGAACTCCACAGGCTGGCAAGCAAAGTTTCAAAGGAAATACAGGTCTCAAACGTGCTGCAAGTAATATTTTAACCCTGTGTACGGTTTACCAACACTTAAGAAATGGGAAACAATACTCAAACCACATTTTAAATGGGGAAACAAGTATGCAGTCATATAAAAAAATGTGATAATTGCCCTTGAAATTTAATAAGAGCTAAGCTAGAAATGAGGGCATGGTGGGGAAATAGCACTGCTTTTTCTGCCCAAAATGTTCTTTCAAAAAGAAAACAATTTCCTATTGTAAAAGTGGCAAGAAAGAAGCCTTTCGGAACAGCCGATAGGCTTCATACAGAAAGAGATGAGAAATCATAATTAAAGTCTTCAGTTTCCTGTGGCAGTGCAGGAATAAATTCTGCAGCAGAGATTTTAAATTACACAGCACACTTGCATAAATTAGCATAAAATGCCAACTGCAATGTAAAAATTTTCTATAAAAAAAAAAGTTTCCCATCCTTTGAAATGTGTCTGGATTTTTTAAATTTTTCTCTTGTTCTGTTTTATTTTCATCCTTTCTTTCTCCACTTAACTTCTGTCTTTTTATCTCCCCTCACACCTTCTCTCACTAAAGCCAGTCTTTTTTCTAACTCCTAAAAGTGACTTTTGTCTTGCCTTCATCCACTCCTCCACTGTTCTATTCTCTGTTCTTCCTTGTCTATCTTGTTTGATCCCTTTGCAATACTCTCAAACCTACCCCAACCGATTCCACCTTTATACCATCACTCTCTCATTTCACCTGTTTTCTCCCACCCTCAGTCACCAATCTTTCAACTTCTCACCTCTCCTCTTCCCTCAGCTCTCCCCATTTCCCCTTTACCTTCCTCAATCTGGGCTCTTGCCCTTCTCCTCAACCCTGGTCTTAGGTTCTCTCATCCCACTCTCTCATCCTTTTCTTCCACCATTCTTGCCCAGTCTTTTTATCACTTTTCTTCCTGGGTCAGACCAAAGGTCCATCTAGCCCAATAACCCATTTCCAACAGTGGCCAATCCAGGTCACAAATATCTGTCGGTTTCCAAAAGATAGAGAGATTCCATGTTGTTCATCCCAGGGGTAAGTAAGTGTAGTTACTCACCTGTAATAGATGATCTCCGGGAACAGCAGGAATTTAGTCTTCACATATGGGGTATCGTCGGTACCGATGGAGCCTACGTGGGAACGCTCCCTAGCGTCCAATAGGAATGCTTTTGAGAGCATCCCTCGACACATGCGTGCTGCCTTCCCACCTTTACAACTGTCCCTCTTCAGTTATGTTTGTAGCTGAGTGAAAGGATAGAGGGAGAGAGGAAAGAGACAGAGAGATAGAGAGACAACTCCTAGGGGAGGTGGGTGGGTTGTGAAGACTAAATTCCTACTGTTCCCGGAGATCACCTGTTACAGGTAAGTAACTACGCTATCTCCAGGAACAAGCAGGAATGTAGTCTTCACATATGGGGACTCCCTAGCTGAAGATGCCAGGGAGATAGCCCCAGGAAGCTGCCACCTATAGTAAGGTGGGCCATGCTTCCTCCCATGGATCTCTGGCATCCCACCAGGGTTGGTGGGTAGGAGTTGAATTAGGTTGGAATGAGATTTTGAAGAACAGCTTGGGCAAAGAAGGCATCCCGATGGGAGGCTTTATTTAGGCAGTAGTGGGCTGTAAAGGTGTGTACCGAAGCCCAGGTGGCTGCTCGACAAATGTCATCAATAGACACAGAGTGAAGGTTAGCCATAGAGGCTGCCATGGCTCTCACATTATGAGCTGTGATATGGCCATGAAGAGGAAGACTCTTAGTCTCATAAGCAAAGGATATACATTGTGCAATCCATTTGGACAGAGTTCTCTTGGAGACTGTAAGTCCCAAATGACTAGAATCAAAACCAATAAAAAGTTGAGAAGACCTTCTATGTTGCTGTGTTCTTTGTAGGTCAAAAGCCAAGGCTCTTTTACAATCCAAAGTATGAAGGTTCCTTTCTGCATTAGAGGCATGAGGCCTCAGAAAGAATACAGGAAGATAAATTGATTGATTTAAATGAAAAGGCAAAACCACCTTTGGCATAAAGTGCGGATGAGTTCTGAGAACAACCTTATGATGGTGAAACCTAGTATAAGGAGGATCAGCCACCAAAGCTTGCAATTCAGTAATGCGACGTGCAGAGGTGATTGCAATTAGGAAGATGACCTTCCAGGATAAAAGCTTTAGGGTTGTAGTGGCTAAAGGTTCAAAGGGCAGTTTCATGAGCTGCCCGAGAACTAGGTTTAAATCCCATGCCACCGGTGGTGGCCTGATGGGAGGCTTTGTTAAGAGAAGACCTCTCATAAATCTTGATATGAGTGGATGAGAGGAAATTGGTTGTCCATTTAGAGGCTTATAGGAAGCTGCAATTGTACTAAGATGGACTCTTACTGAATTGGTCTTTAGACCAGAATTTGATAAATGATGTAGATACTCTAGTATCGATTCCAAAGGTATCATAAGGGGGTTTAATCCCTTCTGCGAACACCATATAGTAAAACGTTTCCACTTTGAAGGCGTAAGAGCGTCTTGTGGAAGGTTATCTAGAAGCCTGAAGGATATCTTTTACCTGTTGGGAAAGGTTGAGATCCTGGAGGTCTAAGCTTTCAGCAACCAGGCCCTGCGATGCAGGGACTGGGGATTCGGGTGCCATAGCATCCGGTTCTCTTGGGAGAGAAGATCTGGAGCACACCCTAACTCCAGAGGTGCAAATTGAGAGAGATGTAGAAGCAGGGGATACCATATTTGGCGTGGCCACCATGGCACTATGAGGATCATACGACCTCTGTCTCTCTGAAGCTTGAAGAGTGTTTTGGGGATGAGGGGAATGGGTGGGAAGGCATAGAGGAAGTCGTGACCCCAGTGAAGAAGGAAGGCGTCCCTTGCCTGGCAATTTTGAGCTGGAATTCTGGAACAGAACCGAGGAAGTTTGGCATTCAGTGGGCTTGCAAATGTCTGGAGTTCCCCAGATCTGAAATATCTTGGCCACCTGGTCTAGGTGGAGAGACCATTCGTGAGGCAGCAATACTTGGCTGAGTTTGTCTGCCCAAAGGTTTTGAATACCTGGGAGATATACCACGAGAAGGTGAATTTGATGCTCTCTGGCGAGAGCCCATAGTCGTAAAGCTTCATTGCATAATGACAGAGAGCCTGTTCTGCCTTGCTTGTTCACGTAGAACATGGCTACTTGATTGTCCATTTGGACTAGGACTGTCTTGTAGCTGAGCTGGGCATGGAATACTTGAAGAGCTAGATAGATTGCTCTGAGTTCCAGGAGGTTTATGTGAAGACAAGCCTCCTGTGGAGTCCAGGTACCCTGGGTAGAGAGATGATGCAGGTGTGCTCCCCATCCCACCAGTGATGCATCTGTTGTTAGGGTGGCCTGGAATAGGGGTTACTGGAAAGGAGATCCCACTAGAAGATTTTCCAGTGATTGCCACCATTGGAGGGGCAAAATCAGTCGTTGTGAGTTTGATATCCTCTCCGACAGATGTCCTGTGGCCTGTGTCCACTGTGTGGATAGGGTCCACTGGGCTGCTCGCATATGAAGGAGCAAACCAGTCAAAAAATGTGGGCAGGATGTACACACAAACAAACTTTTATTGTTCTTTAACAGAAGAGGCCAACCCAACACAGACCGTGTTTCGTATAGTTTCAACAATCACGCTGCGGCTTCTTTTAGCGGATGGACTAGGACAGAGTAATAGGATCTGCTATATGGTTATTCCACAATTCTGTTTGGAAGTCATTTATCCCAATAGTAGAGTTGTTTTTTAATACACACAGAGTATGGTGCTGTTTCACAGTGTGTAAAGAGCGATGTCGTTGTTTCCTACCACGACGCACGTCTTGTGGAGTAATACACAATCTTAAGTGAGCCACGATAACCCCTGAAGAAGTACTATACAAAACACGGCCTGTGTTGGGTTGGCCTCTTCTGTTAAAGAACAATAAAAGTTTGTATGTGTGTACATCCTGCCCACATTTTTGCACTGGTTTGTTCCTGCTAATCTGTGTGGCAGACGGCTGTTTTTGCTTGGCGCATATGAAGGAGAGCATAGGGAACCACATGAACTGTGGATGCCATATGTCCCAATAGTTGTAGAAGTTCTCGAGCAGTTAGGGAGGACTTCACTGCTGCTTGAGAAGCTAGCTGCACTATGCGAAGACAGTGGGGTTGTGGGAGAAAAGCCCTTGACTGTCTGGTAACTAAACAAGCTCCTATGAACTCCAGGGACTGAGACGGAGCAAGCTGAGATTTTGGGAGGCTTATGACCAATCCCAAGTATTGAAGGATTTGCATTGTGCGAGACAGTGCAGAGTTGGCTTCTGGAACCATAGGGGCTCGAATGAGCCAGTCGTCTAAGTAAGGGAAGACGAATATCCCTAGGGTTCGCAGAAATACAGCTACTACTGCCATGCATTTTGTGAATACTCTTGGTGCAAAAGCCAGACCAAAGGGAAGGACCCTGTATTGGAAATGTTTTTCCTTGAAAAGGAATCATAAGAATTTCCTGTGATCTGGATGGATCAGAATGTGAGCATATGCATCCTTTAGATCTAGAGAACAAAGCCAATCCTGACTTTGAAGGTATGGCAGAAGAGTTCCCAGAGAAATCATTTTGAATTTTTCTCGGAACAGATATTTGTTCAGTTCTCTGAGGTCTAGAATGTGTCTGTTTTCTTTGGAATAAGAAAATAAGGGGAGTAGAACCCTGTACCCTGTTGAAGAATGGGCACCTCCTCTATTGCTCCTTGAACAAGGAGTGTTGAGACCTCTCGATCCAGTAGATTGTCTGTAGAGGTTTGAGAATTGAACTGTCTTACGATTGTAGGAGGGGGCATGCTGTGAAAATGAAGCTTGTACCCCTCTCCCACAATGGACAGAGTCCAATTTTCTGCTGTTATTTGGTGCCATCTGTTGGCAAAATGACACAACCTGCCTGGAATGTTTAGGGGTTCTGGACCTTTCAGAGGCAGGAAGGCTAAGTTCTCTATGAAGGAGTCAAAGCCCTTGAGGAGGCTGGGCCTGTGGAGCTGGTTGAGCTCTAAGGCCTTTTGGATTCTTTTGTTTTCTGGATTGTTGTTGTTGACCTTTCTGGGCAACTTGACCCTGAGCTTGCCCTTGCTGGGTATAGGACGGATAAAACTTCCTTTTTTTGCTATAAAAGGGTTTTTATAGGGTTTCTTTTTGGCTGGAGTAGCTGTAAATTTTGATAATCTATCTAGAGTGATATTGTCAGCATCTATCTCAGTAGCCTTTTCCTGCCAATTCTTGCCAAAGAGGTTTTCTCCTGTGCAAGGGATGTTTCCTCATTTATCCTGTACCCAAATCTCTAAGTCTGATGTCTGAAGCCAGGCAATCCGACGTGCGCCAATGGCAATAGCAGAAGTTCTGCTGATGCATTCAAAGCAGTCAAAGGCTGCATGATTTACAAACTTGGAGACGTCTTGAGAATGTTTGACAAGAGTAAGGAAGTCTTGTCATTTGTCATCAGGGAGAATGGGGCTCATAAGCTCCAAATCTCCTGTGACCTCCTTGAGGAACATTCCCATATATAAAATATATGAGCTGATCCTAGCTGAAAGCATGGAAGCCTGAAATGTTTGACGCCCAAAAAGCGTCAAGAGTCCTGCATTCACGACCTGGAGGATTGGATGCATGTCTATTTGCACTTTTCATCCTACGCATGGCTGACTCCACTACCACTGAATGGTGTGGCAGCTGAGTCTTTTGAAAACCAGGACAAGGTGGAACTCGATACATGGTATCGAGCCTCCTAGAATGAGAAGATGTGGTCAAAGGTGTCTCCCACATTCTGAGCATCAAATCATGAAGAATATCATGAATGGGCAGAGTGGCTTCCTCCTTGGGAGCCTTAGGGTATTGGAGAATTTCCAATTCCTTTGCTCTAAGCTCTTTTTCAGGAGCTACTGTGATTGAAAGGCCTCGGGCCACATCACAAATAAAATCCTGAAAAGACATGTCTTCCGGAGGAGACATCCTGCATTGGGGAGAAAAGGAATCTTCCGGGAGAAACACTCTGGTACCAGCAGAATTATCAGAGTCCTCGGAATCGGAGGACTCGAAGTATCTCTGATCCCGATGTTTATGCAAAGCACGGTCTCGGTATCGATCGAAGTCGGTACCGAGTTGGTCTGGTACCGATCTGTCGATGCCAGAAAAAGTCAGCATGGGAAGAATTCCCACTGGGGCCGGTACCCTCAGTGCTGGTACCAGTATCTGTACCAGTGCTGGTACCGGCATCGGTATCGGTATCAGTACCAGTGTCCGTTGAACCACCGGTGTCAGCGGTACCGCAGATGTAAGGAGAGCTGCAAGACTGCGTTCAATAGCGAGGAATCTCTGGTCTATCGATGCTGCCGATGCCTGGGTATTGGTACCGGTAAAAGCAGCCAGAACCCCTGAGCATGGCAGCAGTAGTTCTGCCGAAGTTCAGGCCTCAAGAACATCCTGGAACCCTGTTGATGCTTTGGAGGCCGAAGCCTCCCGCGGGGCTGTTTTGCCAGTGTAGTTTCCTCAAGGGCAATGCCAATGGCCTCTCGATGATTTGAAGGAGAGCTACCCTTTGAGGACCGGCTCTTATGTTTAGTTACCTGAGATCCATGGAAGGAAGACGAGGCTCTTGAAGATGTCGATGCAATAGACCTGGCATCCGAAGAAAAGAGGGTACCGAGCTTTGCAGCCCGTTTATCTCTTCCTCTTTTAGTCATCCACATACAAGAGAGACACTCAGATGGAGAATGGTCAGGGCCTAAATATTTGAGACACCAGTCATGAGTGTCGGTGACGGAAATGGTACCGCCACACTTAGTACAATGCCCAAAATGGCGCGTAGCACCAAAAGAAAAGTTTCTGAAGAGAACAGTTCAGAAAGTATATATATATTTTTTTTTTTTTTTTAAAGAAAAAAGAACCGGCGGTACCGGTAGGTGTTGTGCGGAGGCAGACGAGACCACAAGAAAACAAGTTTAAAGAAGAAATTTTCTGCAGTGACAGGGTATGTGTCCTGTCGGCTCTGCGGAAAATGAAGAACTGAAGAGGGACAGTTGGAAAGGCGGGAAGGCAGCGCGCATGTGCTGAGGGATGCTCCCAAAAGCGTTCCTATTGGAAGCTGGGGAGCGTTCCCGCGCAGGCTCCGTCGGTACCGGCGATACCCCATATGTGAAGACTACATTCCTGCTTGTTCCTGGAGATCTAATTTCCCTAGTCCAATTTAATAATGGTTTTTGGACTTTTCCTCCAGGAACTTGTTCAACTCTCTTCTAAACCCAGCAACACTAACAGCTTTTACTATATCCCCTGGTAACGAAATCCAGAGTTTGATCACGTGTTGAGTGAAAAAATATTTTCTACGATTAATCTTAAATGTGCTATACTGTAGCTTCATTGCATATTCCCTAGTCTCTCTACTTTTTGAAGGCGTAATCATCCAATCTATGTTTACCTATTCTATTCCATTAATTAATTTATACACCTCTATCATATCTCCCTTCATCTATCTCTTTTCCAAGCTGAAGGGCCCTAATCTTTTAAGCCTTTCCTCCAATGATATCATTCAATCCCCTTTATCATTTTGGTCGCTCTTCTCTGTACTTTTTCTATTTCTGCTATCTTCTTTTTAGGATAGAGCTACCAGGACTGCGCACAATATTCAAGGTGTGGTTGCGCTATGGAGCAATACAGAGGCATTATAATATCCTTGGTTTTATTTTCCTTCCTTTCCTTACGATCCCTAGCATTCTATTTGCTATCTTGGCCACGGCAGCACACTGGGAAGAGTTTTTCAATGTATTATCCTAGGTGGTGATTCCTAATGTGGAACCTTGCATCATATACTGTAGTTTGAGTTGTTCTTCCCTATGTGCATAACTTTGCACTTGTCCACATTAAATTTCATCTGCCATTTGGATGCCCAAGCTCTCAATTTCTCAAGGTCCTCTTGTAATTTTTCATAATCCTCTTATGTTTCAGCAGTTTTGAATAATTTTGTATCACCTGCAGATCTGATCACGTCACTTGTTTCCATTTTCAGGTCATTTGTGAAAATGTTAAAAAGCAGCTGGCCCAGCACATCTCCCTGGCTCACCTTTATCTATGTGTTTAATCATACCTTCTAAAAATATAGCATAAGAACATAAGAAATGCCATACTGGATCAGACCAAGGTCCACCAATCCAGGTCACATGTACCTGACCAGAACCCAAAGTCCACAGCTTCCACAATGCTCGCCCTGGGGAAGCAGTGGCTTTCCCGGGTCCTCTTTAATAATAGCTTATGGACCTTTCCTCCAGGAACTTGTCCAAACATTTTTTAAAACCCAGCTACACTAACAGCTTTTACTACATCCTTCGGTAACAAATTCCAGAGTTTGATTACGCGTTGAGTGAAAAAATATTTTCTCTTATTAGTCTTAATTGGGTTACATTGTAGATTCACTGTGTGTCCTTTAGTCTTTCTACTTTTTGATGGCATAAACAACTGATCTATGTTAACCCGTTCCACTCCATTCATTAATTTATAGACTTCTATCGTATCTACCCTCAGCTTTCTCTTTTCCAAGTTAGAAACATAGAAACATGATGACAGAAAAAGACAACATGGCCTAACTAGTCTGTCCTTCCATACCAACAACTACAACAGTCCACTTTTTACCTTTAGAGATCCTCTGTGTTGGTCCCATGCTTTTTTGAATTCAGTTACTGTCCTCATCTCTACCACCTCCACTGGGAGACTATTCCATGGATCCACTACTCTTTCCGTAAAGAAATATTTCTGCATATCACTCCAGAATCTATCTCCCTTCACCCTCATCCCATGTCCCCTCATAGCAGAACTTGCTTTCAATTGAAAGAGGCTCTCTCCCTGAACATTTATGCCATGGAGGTATTTAAACATCTCAATCATATCACCTCTATCTCGCCTTTCCTCTAAGGTGTACATATTAAGATCCTTAAGTCTGTCCTCATATGCTTTATAATGAAGCCCACTAATCATTTTAGTAGCCACCCTCTGCACCGACTCCATCCTGTTCACATTCTTTTGAAGGTGCAGTCTCCAGAATTGCACACTATACTCCAAATGAGGTTGCACCAAAGACTTATACAGAGGCATTATCACCTCCTTTTTTCTGCTAGCCATTCCTCTCCGTATGCACCCAAGCATCCTTCTAGTTTTTGCCGTCGCCTTTTCTACCTGTTTAGCTACCTTAAGATCATCAGACACAACCACGCCTAGGTCCTGCTCTTTTTAGTAGACAAAAGTACTTCACCTCCTATACTGTATTGCTCCCTTGGATTGCTGCAGCCCAAATGCATGACCTTACATTTTTTAACATTAAATCCCAGCTGCCAAATTCTAGACCATTCTTCAAGCTTAGCTAGATCCCTCCTCATGTTATCTACACCTTCCTGGGTGTCTACTCTATTGCAGATTTTGGTATCATCCGCAAAGAGGCAAACATTACCCGACAGCCCTTCCGCTATATCACTAACAAAGATGTTAAAAAGAATTGGACCAAGGACAGATCCCTGGGGCACACCACTGGTAACATCCTTCTCCTCAGAGTGAGCTCCATTTACTTGTATTCTTTGTCGCCTCCCACCCAACCAATTTCTAACCCAAGCAGTAACTTTAGGGTCCATCCCTAGGGTGCTCAGTTTGTTTATAAGTCGCCTGTGAGGAACAGTGTCAAAGGCTTTACTGAAATCTAAATACACCACATCTAGAGCTCTCCCTCGGTCCAACTCCCTGGTCACCCAGTCAAAGAAATCAATCAGATGCATCCATTAAAGGCTTAAGAACTTCAGCCCTGCGTCTAGATGTATTTATGATTAAAATCATTAAATCTAGAGAACATTTGTTGAGGATCGCTACATAAGAGAGGACCTACATGCAGCTTCCATGTTGGAATACTGTCGCAAGAAAATTATCCCACGAGGACTCAGGATGCAAAAAGCACCGGGCATGTTTAAGGCCAATAAACTGTTTATGTCTGATTGGATTAAGATCCTCAACAAATGGATAAACTTAAAAAATTAGATAATCATTAGGAAGCTGAGAAAAGGAAGTTTGACAAAAATACTATAGAATACAGAAAGGATATAAAAGATACCAAAATTAAAAAGTTCAAAAGAGATGAAGAGGATTATAAAATGAATACGGTCTACTACTGGACCCATGACGGGTCAGTTTTTAAAGGTAGGCAGAGAAATGCCTCCTATAAGAGGCCTTTCCAGTCACCAAGACAGAATGGAAGGAACAGTTCTAGGAATAGATACAGATCCAAAGGTGAATCTCCTTCTGTGTCTCCCCATCAAGCCAGGAGTCACAAAAGGAGTAGATGTGCTTTAGGTGGACCATCCGAAGATCCTGTAGATCCATCGGGCTCCCTCTTTTCTGCAGCTCCACCCCCTCCCCGACGTCGAACACGCAGTCCCCATCGGGATTTTCAGATGGACTCCCTTTGGAGAGGAGGTGGACGCGACTTCTATCACTATCCACCACAAGTCACCATTCAATGCCAAGAACCATCATCCCTACCCCTCATGGGGCAGGGGCAGGGGGCCGGGTCTCATGTCCAAGAGAAGGTTAGATTGGGACCTATGAGTGGTATTATCAATCTCTCTCATCACCAACTCACTGATATAGAGACACAAGTTCTGGAAAAAGGGTTGTCCTTTGTGTTCACAAGAGCACACGATAAGTTCACAACACATATTGAACTGTTCAAGTTCTTTCGAAAATTGAAAATTATCAATTATTTCGGCAATACTGAAGATACCAACTCTGATCCTTTGGTAATTAAAAATTAATCTACTTGGATGCCACCGTCCAACACCGATCCGCTAATTATAGCTTATGAGAAAGTTGTTTTGTCAAAAATAAACCAATTATATCAAAATAAGGCAAATAATTTTTACAATTTCTCTAAGGCACAGAAGTTAGCATTAGACAATCTTCGTAAGAACAATTCAATAATCATCAAACCAGCAGATAAGGGTGGGGCATTAGTAATACAGGACCATACTGCCTACATCACTGAGGTTACCCGTCAACTCAATGATACAGATTTTTATAAAAAAATCTATGATGATCCGACAAAACATTTACAGCAAAAAATAGACGCTCTCTTATACATAGGTAGTCAAGCTGGCTACTTAACACCAAAAGAGACATCCTTTCTTACTGTACCTCATCCGGTCACTCCAACTATTTACATGATACCAAAAATTCACAAATCCCTTGAAAATCCCCCAGGTCGCCCAATAGTTTCTGCCATCGGATCTCTCCTTGAACCCATATCTAAATTTCTTGATATATTCTTAAGACCTTTTGTTTCCAGAACAGATTCCTACGTACAAGATTCCACCCATATTATCAATATACTGCAGAGTTTTTCAGGGTACCATGACAAGTTACTATTAGTTACGCTAGATATTAATTCACTTTACACTAATATACCTCAAAAAGCAGCTATAGAAATTTTGGCCAATACTTTGATCCAAAGGCCTTATCTCACACAACTAGCTTCCTTAGCCATGATGGAGAATTATTTTAGTTTTAAAGGAATATTTTATAAGCACGTGAAAGGGGTGGCCATGGGCTCGTCAATGGCCCCAGATGTTGCTAATTTATATGTGGCTAATTTTGAGGATTTACATTTAAAATTTCAACCCTTTAAATCCCATATACGCCTCTGGAAGCGATATATTGATGATATTTTATTGATATGGGATGGCACTGAATCAGTATTACAGCAGTTTTTTTATTGGCTTAATAATTTGGATCCTAATCTACAATTTGATGGCACATTTAGTTCTGAACGCATAGCGTATTTGGACATAATGATCAGAAAGGGAGAAGATGGATTCATCACAGATCTAAATCGAAAACCCACTGATCGCAATACTCTCTTACAATATGATAGTTTTCATAACACTTCTTTGAAAAATCACTTACCCATAAGTCAGTTTCTAAGAATCAAAAGGCTTTGCACCACCGAGACAGATTTTGAGAAACATGCAGCTGACATGCATTATAGATTCCAACAACGTGAGTATCCCAAAAAGTGTATTAAGAAGGCCTTTTTTAGAGCCTGTACAACAGATCTTACGGGTCTTTTACAGAAGAAGCAACAGCCAAGGACAGACAAGGTAGTCTGTCCGCTCACTTTTTCTCACTATTCTAAAGATATCATTAATATATTAAAACAAGAATGGCACCTGTTAACGGCTTTACCCACTTTTGCATCAAAAAAAGTTATGGTAGCTCATAAATGGAATCCTAACTTAGCTAATATATTGGTACCATCTGCTCTAACATATCATAAGCCAGTACCTAAAATTAAAGGCCATTTTAAATGCGGAAGTTGTTCTGTGTGTCCACATACTATTACAGTTAAGGGTGTTTTTATTCATCCAGTTATACAACGGAAAACCTATATACAGAATTTCTCTAATTGTAAAACAGACAAAGTGATCTATTTGATTATATGCCCCTATAATTTAGTATACGTTGGGAAAACCATACGTCAAATTCGTACCAGGATAACTGAACACAGGAGTTGTTTACAAAGGAATGCTCCAGACAGCCCACTTGTGGCGCATTGGCAAAAAAAGCAACATACTATCAATGATTTGAAGTATTTAGTCTTAAAAACTGTAGTTCCCCATTGGAGAGGGGGAGACATTAATAAAATATTGCTCAAATTAGAGCAAAGATATATCTATGAATTTAATAGTTTGGAGCCTAATGGATTAAACCAAGAGATAGATTTATCAGTGTTTTTATGATTTTTACAGCTAACTATGCATACCTTTTAGTTTACATTTACCATTTTATCACTCAATATGTTCCACTAGCTATTTAAAACTGAACACTTTACTTTAGCTACATTTATTTTACAAGAGAAGTGTTTATAACAATTTTGTGTTTTTAGTATTTTGTAATATCATTACTCAAAACAGAAAATTCGATCACATTTTTTACACACTAGTGTCCCTTCATGTCTAACACGAGTCCGGGTTTTTCTCAGGTTTTTGTTCTCTTTAACACATTGCAGAGTATACCATCATCATATGCCTTTATTAATCTTGTATTCACTTTTAAGTTACAGGGTTCTGATTCCTTTTGTGCCTCCCAATATAAGTTCAGTTTCCTGCTCCTTCAGCGATCCGGTAGCCACGCCCCCTGTTTTGGCGCGTGAATCGGCGTCTCTTAAATCTTCTTTCATTCTGCTACCGGCCCTTCCGCCGAATGCACTCTAATCAGCGCGGTTCCAATTGATGGGTACGTCTGAAGTTTATTTTAAGATTTATGCACTGTATAAGCAATCAGTAACACCAATTTATTATCAAAACTTGCACCTTTTCATTTGAGCACAAATACAAGTGTTTTTAACGCCGGTACTGGATTTTTACAAGTAAGACATAGCCTTTTGTTTTTCGGCGGTTCTAAGCACTTCTTAGGGATACAATCAGGGCCGGATTTACCTTGAGTGAGGCCCTACGCCAACAAAAATTGTGGGCCCCCAGCAGGGGCGGCCCAAGGGGGGTGCGGGGCCTCATTTGCATAAGGGGCCTCATTTGCATAAATATTTGCATAATGTTACCATATACTAACTTTTAGTAAACGTGCCTCTTAATGAGTGTATGGATAAAGAAAGACTAAAAGATTTCTACATTACTATAATCCAGTGCCAACTGCCAGACACATTAGGAACTACTACAAACACTGCCCATTTAGAACCCATAGTAAACCCGCCGTATCCTAACAGCACTACCAGGACTCACAAAGCACCATACCCTACCAATCAAAAGGCAACACTGCAAATATTAAACCAATACATTTCAGAGAACAACAATACATGACCTACTGGGGAAAGAGAACAAGTGGCAATGTCAAATAGGAATTATATAAACAGAACACCTCAGCTCAGTTACACATGCAGAACATAGACCATCAAACAAGTAATCACAATTTAGAAACAGGAAGACAATAACTAAACTGGGAATCCCAAAAGCCAAACTTGGAAAGTACAACACTGTAGAAATAAAACTATACATTAATTTGCTCTTGTACTAAACAAAGCGCAGACGTTAATGATGCACATTTACCAGAGCTGACATATTCCAATTAATAAATTCAAAATAAAGAGATATTTTTCTACCTTTTGTGCATTTTTTTCAGCTGCAATTGCTCCAGCCACTTTCTTCTGGTTTCTTCGTGTCTTCTGCTAACTCTCCATCGTCTGCTGTCCATTTGTCCTTTCTTCTCTCTGCTAGATTTTTTTCCATTCTCTCTCTACATCTGCTTTAACATACTAATCTTTCTCCTTTTGCTCTTTCCTCATTCCTATTTCATCCACTCAAATTTTACCCCTCCATCCTCAATCCCCACTTACTCTCCCAATACCCGGCCAATTGTAGATTTTTTATCCCTCCCACACAAAATATTTTTCCCTTCTCCATTTTACTCTTCCAGCCCCATCCCATTCTAATCCTCCCCCAACATCAGCTCCCTTCTAGTTCCAGCCTCACCCAGCATCCATTCCCTTCTAGTCCCTGCATCAGCCCATTTCCAGTCCTAGCCACCCATTAGCCCATTTCCAGTCCTAGCAAACCCCCAAGTTGGGGGGTTGCTAGGACTGGAAGTGGGCTGATGGGGGGTTAGGATTGGTAATGGGTTATAGGGGGGGCTTAAACTGAAAATGGGGTGATGGGGGGTTAGGACTGTAAGTGGGTTGATGGGGGGGCTAGGACTGGTATTGGGTTGGGGGTTGCTAGGACTGGAAGTGGGCTGATGGGGGGTTAGAACTGGTAATGGGTTATAGGGGGGGCTTAAACTGAAAATGGGGTGATGGGGGGTTAGGACTGTAAGTGGGTTGATGGGGGGGCTAGGACTGGTATTGGGTTGGGGCCCCCAACCCAATACCAGTCCTAGCCCCCCCATCAACCCACTTACAGTCCTAACCCCCCATCACCCCATTTTCAGTTTAAGCCCCCCTATAACCCATTACCAGTCCTAACCCCCCATCAGCCCACTTCCAGTCCTAACCCCATCAACCCATTTCCAGTCAGCCCCCCATAGCCCATTGCCAGTCCTAACCCCCCCATCAGCCCACAGCCCATTACCAGTCCTAACCCCATCAGCCCACCTCCAGTTTTAACCCCCCCAGCCCATTTCCAGTCCTAGCCCCCCCATAGCCCATTACCAGACAGCCCCCATCAGCCCACAGCCCATTACCAGTCTTAACCCCCCCCAAAGCCCATTACCAGTCTTAACCCCCCCAAAGCCCATTACCAGTTCTAAACCCCCCAACAGCCCATTACCAGTCCTAACCCCCTCAGCCCACCTCCTGTTTTACCCCCCCCCGCCCCTTTCCAGTCGTTGAACCCCATAGCCCATTACCAGACAGCCCCCATCAGCCCACAGCCCATTACCAGTCTTAACCCCCCCCCAAAGCCCATTGCCAGTTCTAAGCCCCCCCCACCAGCCCAGAGTACATTACCAGTCCTAACCCCATCAACCCACCTCTAGCCTTAACCCCCCCAGCCCATTTCCAGTCCCAGCCCCCCCAATAGCCCATTACCAGTCCTACCCCCCCACCCTCGTCGGCCTAAAGTAAAATTTAATTTAAAAAAAAAAACCTGCTGGCTGCCGCCACGGGGCCCCCTCTGCTGCCGCGGCAGCACAGACTGACCCGCGGGGGCCCCCTCTGCAAGCTGACTCCGTCAGTCCGTCGATCCCTCTCTCCCTCCGTGCATGCTGTGAGAGGCGCGAAGGTAGAGTGTCTCCCTCGCGTATCTGTTAAGCCCGCAGGGGCTGATGGGAAATTTCCCATCAGCCCCTGCGGGCTTAACAGAGACGCGAGGAGACACTTTCGCGTCTCTCACAGCCTGCACCCTGCATGGAGGGAGGGAGGGAGGAACCGACGGAGTCAGCTTGTAGAGGGGGCCCCCGCGGGTCAGTTGGTGCTGCCGCGGCAGCAGAGGGGGCCCCGCGGCGGCAGCCAGCAGGTTTTTTTTTTTTAATTTTATTTTTTAAAAAATTAACTTTTTCTTTTTTTGTGGGCCCCTGCCAGCTGTGGGCCCTACGCCATGGCGTACATGGCGTATAGGTAAATCCGGCCCTGGATACAATGTTTTTTAAGCACAACTAGTTTTACTCCATTTTATTCATATTTATATTTTTATTCTCTTACCTATTTATTCATCAGTGTACCACACGAGGTTAGTTTGCTCCGTTAGATTTTAGAATGTCTTTGAGGTACAATTTCAATTTAATACCTCTCCCCTCCTCTGTTAGTTTAATGTTTCCAAGTTAGTTTTATGCCTCTTAAAAGTAACATACCAATTTTCCTGTGTATAGGTCCATATCCACTATTGTATTAACTTCACCCACAATGGTACCTTGAAGTTCCTCCTTTTACAGTATTGTTTTTTAGTCCATATTAACAACCACACCATATGGTTGTTTAATACTATTTAGATATTTCTTGTTGTTTCATGGTTTACATTTAAACATAAATGATGTTTCCTCTATATATCTCCCCTCTCAGTTTTGACTGTTGCATTGCAGTTTTAACAGAACAACAATATTACAAGAGTCCATCGTTACCAGTTGTATGGTGGCAGTTACACCCTAAGAGGATCCACTACTTGGGCCCTTGTACCCATCGTGCTTAGATGTGAGTAACATGTTTTAGTATACGTTTGCACATTGACTCTTACATTCATTGTGACTTCACTTTGCCCTGCATCTATTTTATATGTTTATTAATTTATTCATTTATACGTTTCTTAATTATGTGTATGTATTGTTTTAATATGTATTTATTTATCGTTTGGCATGATTACCTCTGGTTTTATTGATATATTATGGCTACATATTTCATTGTTAATTATATGCCCGATTTGATTTACCTTTTATTTCATTATGTTTTTAATGTGTTTTGTTTTATGTGTTTTAAGTATTTTCTCCCCCCGAGGAAGGCATCCGCCGAAACGCGTTGGGGATCAATAAAGCATCAGTGTTCATCCTCCACTCTTGCCTCTTGTGTTTTGTCAACTAACTGTCTCACAGGCTTTTTTGCTATGAATATACTTGAAAAAACTTTGTATTATGGGCTTATTCTCTCTTTGCCTGCCTTATCAATGCCTTGCATCTAATTTGGCAATGCTTATGTTTTCTGTTTTCATCATTTAGCTACTTTTTCCATTTCCTGAAAGATGCTTTTTTGGCCACACCAGCCTCTCTGATCTTGCCTTTAAACTATGCTGGCAGTTTTTTGCCTTCCTTCCACTTTTCTTAAAGCGTGGAATACAGCTGGTCTGGGCTTCCAAAATAGTATTTTTATACCATGCCCACGCTTTATGCAAATCTTTAGCCTTTGCAGCTGCTCCTTTTAGTCTTTTGTTAACTATTTTCCTCATTTTATCATAGTCTCCCTTTTGAAAGTTAAATGGGAATACTGTAGATTTCCTTGCCATCCTTCTTTCATTTCTTAAATCAAATGCGATCATGCTTTGATCACTATTGAAATCACCCATTATTACTGTGTTGTAACTTTTGTTAGCTTCCCTGATTTCTTTCAGTATTTCATTATCCATCTGTTCATTTTGGCCAAGCGATCGGTAGTATATCCCCACTGCCATTGCCTTCCCCTTTTTTAGATGGACTTTCTATCCATAGAGATTCTACAGCATATTTTGTTTTCTGCAAAACTTTAATCCTATGTAACTCAATGCCCTCTATAGAATGCAACCCCTCCACCAATTTGATCTACTCTATCATTGCGATATAGTTTGTACCCAGGTATCACAGAGTCCCAATGGTTGTGCTCCTTCCACCACGTCTCTGAGAAACCAATCAAATCTAACCTCTCATTTAGAGCTATATATTCTAACTCCCCCATCTTAATTTTTAGACTTCTAGCATTTGCATGCAGGCATTTTAGAGGTTGTATTTCAATCATATTAATCTGGTTATCAGTTGATAGGGGTAATTTGAAATCGTTCAGCTCTGTACTTAAGAGCATCTGGATAACTTTTATCTTTATTGGAACCTCTCTGTCTGGATGCCCTGATTTCCCTGTTTTGTTAGTATCCTTCAAGTATACATTCTACTGACCCATGTGTTCTTAGGTGACTGTTGGCTTTCCCCTGTTAACTAGTTTAAAAGTTACTCTATCTCCTTTTTAAATGTTAAAGCCAGCAGCCTGGCTCCATGCCGATTAAAGTGGAGCCCATCCCTTCGTAAGGGTACCTCCCTTCTCCAGAAAGCTTCCCAGTTCCTAACAAATCCAAAAACCTCTTCTTTGCACCATCATCTCATCCACGCATTGAGACTCTTGAGCTCTGCCTGCCTTTTTGGGCCCTGCATGTGGCATAGGAAGCATTTCAGAGAATGCTAACCTGGAAATTCTGGATTTCAACTTCCTACCTAAAAGCCTAAATTTGGCCTCCAGAACCTTCCTCCCTTTTCCAACATTAAGTCAGCAGACTCCTCCCCAGCGCTATCTAAACCCTTGTCTATGTGGCGCGTGAGGTCTACTACCATGTTATCAGGTGATCCTCATGTCCACTAGCCTCCCAGGTATCTACATACCTAATAATTGAATCATCCACTATAACAGCCATCCTATGCTTTCCCTTATGGACATATGGCCCTGGAGAAACCTCCTTGGTGCAAGAGGGTGTTACATCTCCTGGTGGACAGGTCCTAGCTACAGGATCACTTCCTGCCTCACCAAGGTGATGCTCTCCTTTCACAAGACCTCTCCTTCATGGCAACTGAGAGGCTGCCAGACTGGAGGTGGGGCTTCAATACTACATCCCTGTTGGTCTTGTCTATATATCTCTCTGACTTCCTTATGTCTTCCAATTCTGCTATTCTAGCCTCCAGAGATTGCACTCATTCCCTGAGGGTAAAGAGATCCTTGCACCTAGTGCACATGTAAGACTTCTCACCAACTGGGAGAAAATCGTACATGTGACACTCAATACAAAAGACTGGATAACCCCCATCTCGCTGCTGGACTGCTGTCTGCATCTTTGTTTTAAAGTTTTGTTTAGTTATTTAAGTTGCTTTTAGTTGCTAGGCATACTTGTACTAATACAATTATACCAAATGAGTTTAAGGGACTTCGTTCACCTCAAGATTAATTACTTTCAGGGCCTTAACTCATCTATTACTGATAAGGATAATCAGCTGAACCTAGAATGGAATGTGAATACCATTCCCCCTTTAATAGGTGTAAGACCCTATAAAGCTAACTTTATGCCTGGGGTGGGTGGGAGCTGGGATGGGAAGGAGGGAACTAACACCTAGTAAAGGCTGGTTTGCTACACAGGTCCCAGACCTGTGCTTCTTAGGTAATCTGTGACCAATTTCCCGGGTGTTTCACACAGTCTTTGCTTTGATAAAGGGAGTCTTTTAAAATGCCCCTTTGATCTGTCACTTGGCTTTAACACCTATTTAAAACAATTTCACAGGTCTCTTGCCCCCTTATATAGAAGGCCTCTTTGTAAAGGTCTCTAGAAGCAATTTATTGCTCAAAGAATACTGACCCTGGTTTTCCTTTTATGCTAGGCTATACTCTGATTTGATTTAAATTAAAGCTCTTTGCTGATACTAGGCCCTGACTGAGTATTAATTTAACCAGAAAGCTCTCTGCTGACTTTTCAATTTAAACTGAAAGCTGATTATTAGTGAGACAAGAGTATTTTTGGCTAAAGATATGTGTGTTTTATCCCATTAAGTCAAGACTATCTTTATGTTCAGTAATTTTGTTCGGTAAGGAGTGATCCACTCCCCTAGCCATATCTGCATCCTCCTGCCACACAGGCTATACTTACTGTTTGAGCCATGTGGGATCCTGGAGTGTCCTGAATGATTCAAAAATTCTGGCATAGGCTGTAGGATGGGATATAAGTAGGATGACTGGCTACTCTCCCCCTTCTGTTGAAGAATGGTGAACTGATAGCAGAGGGGGGAGAAGGGTGCTGGGGGGGAGAAGGGTGCTGGAGATCAGAGGACTGCAGATAGAGAACAGTGGAAGGAGAGAGCTCCATGTATCCTTGTGTTCTACTGTTATTTGCCGTCAACAGAGCAAATGAGTTGGCAGGAGAATACAAGCATACATGGAGTCCTCTCCGTTGCCACCAACCATTTTCTTGCAATTCTGCAAGAACTATTACAAAGAATTACAAACATAATTCCTTCAATGAAATTTTAGCAATACCAAAAAAACAAATGATTTTCTCTCAAGAAGGAAATATTTCTTTGAGATTCAGTAGCCATCAGGATCCCAGACACCCTCCCAACTGAATCAATTAGAAGTTGCTGAAAGAAAAAGCACCACAGGTTGCACATGCCACCTTTGTTTCCACTAGATCAAAATATTTTTAAACAAGGTTTTGAAATGCATACTTGCTTCCTCATCAGGACACAGGTTGATGAGAATGGGAAACACAGGGCCCTTGAAGTCGTCTACAATAATATTTTGAATCGAGGCATTATAAACGTGGCATCATGTCAAACTTGTTTGTTGATATTTCTTTCTGTACCTCGAACAAATATGATTATTACATTGTTGCACTTCCCACGGAACACACTGCAAATGGCCAGATGAGGTGTCTACTGTTGGAGTGGGTGGACAAGTGGGTTAGTCTCTCTTGCCTTTCGTGGGAGAAGATAAATGTTTTCAGAATATTATTTTATCATTATATTTTGGGAAGTATGGATTTTCTTTTTGTATTTTATAATGTATTGTATATGCTATGTCTTTAGTTTTTTTTTTCTTTTTTAAAAAGGCAAGAAGCAAATGCAGATTGTATTGTGGCCAAGGGGACTTATTTAATAAAGAATTTTTCATACATGCAGAATGGGGGAAAATCTTTTCTGAATCAGGCCTTAGAAACGATGCCATGACCATGGGATTGCTTTCTTCCTCACACACTAGTTTCAAAAACACATTCTGATTTTAGAGTCCCAACAGGGCATTCTATGCAATTTGGAGGGTTGGAATAGTCATAATAGGGGTAATTTTGTAAACCTTCTTTGCACTTATTTTTTTGTTTTGTTTCTACTTTTCATTTATGCAATTTAAATTATAATTCTCCATTACTATATCAGAGAAGGAATACTGCAGTTATGCCTTACCTAACAACTGTTGTTCCTCGAGTCTTGCCAGATCAGTGAGATTCACCCTCCCTCCAAAAGCTGGAGACAGTGCAAACTTGCTTAGCCCTATACATTCTGGTGCAACCAGGAAGCCAACCAGACCACTACTACTGCTTTCTAGAACTGGTGTCCTTGAGTGGGGACTGGCACCTCGATGCTGGTGGGGATGGTTCCGAGGGGAGATCACAGTGTGCTCATATCTCCGGGGAAGTCTCGTTCTTGGACGCCCAGTCCGAGTAGTCTGTCGAGGATTCGAGGCCCAACGGCTCTTAGGGCATCACTGGATCCAGCCTTCGATGTCCTGCGGCTAAGGCTTGGCTGGAGCCAGAGGTGTTTGCTGTTGAGGATCTCGCTCCCGAAAACCGGGAGCGGGATTGAGACCATTGCCGAGGATTGGCTCGAGGCATGGGGCTCTTGAGGATCTCTTCAGTAGCCCGGGGAGTCCTTGGCATCAAGGTCCCTGTGGTCTCAGCGCGTGCACTGGCGGGACCGGGCATCGACACTTGCTGGTGAGGCAAGGAATGCAGAAACACTGCATTCCAATGCCACCATCCTGGCGTCCACCTCAGGGGTTATAGCCTTCAACACCAATGCCAGTTTGACTGGTTTGGGTGTTGTGGGAGGAAAGAGAGTCCTCCATGGGATGGGCCTCAGAGGTCCGAGAACCGTCACAGCAGCCTCAGCGTCTGTCCTGGGTACCTTGGCCGGCCGTTCCCACTCTGACTCCTCGGATACCCTCCAGGAGCTATGGGACCTCAAACAGGACTTGTCAGGTGTGTCACCTTCCCAGGAAGAGGTCCTCAAAGATTTCTCCTTTTTCTTATGCTCTCGCTCTGGGGAACCCTTCTTGGCGTGCCCATGTGCTCGCCCGGGCACCATAGGGGCTCTAAACGACTCCGTGGCCTTAGAGTGTATGACTACTGGGGATATCGGGGCCAAACCTGACCTGTGGAAGATGTCATCCTGCTTCTGCTGGCGACTCTGGATGGCCTCAGCGGACATCTTTTTGTACAGGGAGCATGCCTCTGGGTCATGGTTGGCCCCCAAACATCTGAGGCAACAATCGTGTGTATCGGTAAGGGACATGTTCCTGGAGCACCAATCACACTTTTTAAATCCGATGGCTATTGGGGCAAAAAGGGCCCCTGCAAGGTCGAAAACCTTCGATGCGACCAGTGGTTAGAAAAGCGCAAAACCATGCTAAATGGAAAAAATGAATGAAACAGGTTCCGAGTCCTGAGGCCAAAGCGACAGGGCTCGGAGGCGGAAAAGGGACCGGTGCTAACCGGATGGCACACAGAAGTGCATGAGAAAAAATCAACTTTTTCAAGGGAAGAAAGAAGAACATCTATATGGCTCTGTGGAAAAAGGGAGACTGAGTAAGATGCCAATCTTGTGCAGGAAGGGGACCACGAATGTGTGATGGTATCTCCCAAAGGCTTTCTTTGAAAGCTGGGGAGATGCTTCCGCGAGGGCTCTATCGGCGTCGACGTCACCCATATGTGAGGACTGACTTCCTGCTTGTTCCCAGAGAACACTGGCTGCTTGATTATAATCCTTCAAGCCCACATACAGCACCCTAGAAAAATGGGAAGATGACATCCTTTGGAACCTGCAGTAATTCCATACAATAATGTTAAAACATCTTCTAGTAAAAAACAAGGGAAGAAGGTGAGATTTTGGAAAATCTAGAAAACATATGTTAAAATATCTATTATAATTCTCCATCGCAACAATTCTTTGATGTACATAGGTCTTATCTCCATAATTAGGATGGCGAATTGGCAGCAACCGGTGTGCATGGCTCCAACTCCTTCACTCTGTACAGCCAGTTCAGCCCCTTCGACACACCCACCGGATACAATGGGGCACAAAAGATCAGACCGACCCAGAGGTCCCCTCTCCGTCAACAGGATTGCCAACTACTAAAGCGTCCTGCTCCACACGGGTTGCAAAGGGCACACACTACTTCTGGGTTTCTCAGAAACCTCATGTTGGTCTGGGCTTAGCAAGATCTCAACATCACATCATACCCTTGTTCCAGACCCAAGCTTCCAGTCTCAGGTTGGCAGAATGAACCCTGACAAAGAAGTGGGAAGAAACTGCCACCAAGGGTATGCACAAACCTTGCCTTTATGTTTGACCATGATGAACATTCTGGCCTTAGTGAAGTCAAACTCATAATCAGGCTACTACAGTCAGAGAGCTCAATGTTTAATGCCTCTACTCACTGCCATCTTGGGGCCCCCTATTATATCTTAAACCAGTGTTTCATACACAAAAATAAGCACATTTAAGATTTTCCAGGGGTATACACACAAAAAAGTGCAGGCAGCTGACATACAGTACAAACAAAAGTATTCCCAGCGGTGAAGGTTGGGTAGAGCTTGGTTGGAACTGCGAGACATGCTATGTTATAACATATGTGTCCATGCATACAAACCTAGGCTGAAAAATTACATTTGTCTCAGTGCAGTTGTAACTTTGTGTGGGAGCTTTCAAGAAGGTTATTTTGAAAAGGCACACAGGAGCATAGGTTATCTTCACAGAACAGGTGCTTTCCCTACCTAGCACCCTGTTATAGTCCCTAAACATTAAAAAAATATACTTAATGAAAAGAACATAACCGTTTACTAATTTTTAGTGGAAAGATTGCTCACTTCACCTAAGGTAGTTATCTACTGTTTTTCTTGGTTTCAGTTTGTGAATGAAATAATAGAATCATTCTATCATGATCTTGCTTGTAAACCTGAAACTAAAGAATTTAGTTTTATTTAGTGGCTCCCTGTGGCTCCCAGCCAAGGATTAAGAGACAGGAGAGCTGGTATCAAACTTAAGAAATCGCCTGTCCACTTTGAATTGAAAAAAATAATATGCACATGATAAAATTTCATTGTAGAAATAAATGTCCTTTGATGCATCTCACATGCAGGCAAAATTTTTAAACCTTCCCTCTCACCCCTTCCCCCTCCCCATTTAACTGGAATATTCCAGTCCTCAACCAGAAAATCCTCAGAACTAGCTCATCTCCCTGTGCTAAAGATTATATGCAACCTGATTTCAAAAGTTACATGAGGTAAGAAGGGTACTCTCTGGATTGGAGGAGCATTAGATTAATGTAGAATGTAAATTGTCCAGAGTGCTGGGAAGTACCTTTCACCTGAGAGAGCCCCCAACACCACCAATGGGATTGCTGCACACAAAATGCATGGGAAACAGACATAACACACCCCCAAACAGTTGGAAGTACGAAGTTCACTGTAGCATTGTAAACAGGTATTATGCACAACTGAAAAGTTAAAACTCATACACTATGACAGCATTTTTTAATGTTAATATGTAAAATATCAAACCAAACACAAGAAAGTAGGACCTAGACTGAAGACTGACATCACTGGTGAATCCCGAATTTTAGATTTATTAGAGGGGTGGTTGCTAGGCTGCAATAATGTACCACATTTTATCATGGTTTCATTTACTGCAGGGCTCACTAACCTGTGGTAACTCATCTCTCGGGAAACTATTTAAAGGTGCTAGTGCACAAAAAGAAAAATCACCCCACCCCCTCTCAATTCCCTAGCACAAATCACCCACATTCAATCCCCCCTTGGCAATTCCCTCTGCCCCCCCCCCCCCCCGGCACTCACCGAAGATCTCCTTGTGTCTAAGTGATTGGAGTAGAAGTGCTATTTGGCAAAAATCCAGCATTACATAGAAACATAACGGCAGAAAAAGAGCATATGGCCTATAGTCTGCCCTTCCATATCACCCACTACAAGAGTTCCCTTTTTTCCTTTAGAGATCCTCTGTGTTTGTCCCATGCTTTTTTGAATTTAGATGCTGTCCTCATCTCTACCACCTCCACTGGGAGACTATTCCACGCATCTACCACTCTTTCCGTAAAGAAGTAGTTCCACATATTACTCGAGTCTATCCCCTTTCATCCTCATCTTATGTCCCCTTGTAGCTGAGCTTGCTTTCAATCAAAAGAGGCTCTTCTCCTGTGCATTTATGCCATGGAGGTATTTAAACATCTCAATCATATCACCTCTGTCCTGCCTTTCCTCTAAAGTATACATATTAAGGTCCTTAAGTCTGTCCTCATATGCTTTATAACATTAAAATTAACCATTTTAGTAGCCGCCCTCTGCACTGATTCCAACCTGTTTATATCCTTTTGAAGGTGCGGTCTCCAGAATTATACACAATATTCCAAATGAGGTTGCACCAAAGACTTATACAGAGGCACTATCACCTTTATTCTTCTGCTGGCCATTCCTCTCCATATGCACCCAAACATCCTACTAGCTTTCGCTGTCGCCTTTTGTACTTGTTTAGGTACTTTGAGATCGTCAGACACAATTACGCCTAGGTCCCGTTGTTCTTTCATGGAGAGAAGTACGTCACTCCCTATACTGTACCGCTCCCTTGGATTGTTGCAGCCCAAATGCATGACTCTGCATTTTTTAACATTAAATCTCAGCTGCCAAATTCTAAACCATTCTTCAAGCTTAGCTAGATCCCTCCTCATGTTATCTACACCTTCCTGGCTGTCTACTCTGTTGCAGATTTTGCTATAATCTACAAAGAGGCAAATCTTATCCGACAGCCCTTCCACAATATCACTAACAAAGATGTTAAAAAGAATTGGACGAAGGACAGATCCCTGCGCACTCCACTGATAACTTCCTTCTCCTCAGAGTGAGCTCCATTTACCTGTGCCCTTTGTCGCCTCCCACTCAAACCCAAAAAGTAACTTTAGGGTCCATCCCAAGGGTGCTTGGTTTGTTTATAAGTCGCCTGTGCAGAACAGTGTCAAATGCTTTACTGAAACCTAAATACACATCTAGGGCTCTCCCTCGGTCCAACTCCCTGGTCATCCAGTCAAAGAAATCAATCAGATTTGTCTGACAAGACCTGGTGAATCCATGCTGTCTCAGATCCTGCAATCCGTTGAACTCCAGAAACCTCACTATTTTCTCTTTCTGCAGTGTTTCCAATAATTTATTCACCACCGAGGTTAAACTAACCGCCTGTAGTTTTCAATCGCATCCTTACTTCCGCTTTTGTGCAAAGGAACCACATGTGTCTCCCTCCAGTCCTCTGGTACCACCCCTGACTCCTAAGAGGCATTGAAAAGTCAGTCAGTGGAGCTGCTAGAACATCCCCAAGTTCCTTCAGTATTCTTGGATATATCCCATTGGGTCCCATTGCTTTGTCCACTTTTAGTTTAGCTAGTTCCTCATAAACACAGTCCTCTGAAATTTGTTTGAGATGCCCCTCACTTTTGTTTGTTTGTGGGTGTTTTCAGAGGTCCTGCTCCCGGCCTTCATCTGTGAACACAGAACAGAAATATTTGTTAAGCAATTCCGTTTTATCCTCATCACAGCTTCTACATATTCCACCTCTTCATCCTTGAGTCTGACAAAACAATTTTTGCCCTTCCTCCTCTCACTAACATATCTGAAAAATGCTTTATCCCCCCCCCCCCTACATTTTATTGCATTGGCTATTTCTTCTTCTTTTAGTACCTTTGCTTTCTTGACTATTTTGCCAGCGTCTCTTTTCCAAATATAGATGCCTCTCTTCCTCTCTCTGTGATCTCTTGTATTTCATGAAGGCCTTCCTCTTTTTCTTCACCTTTTCAGCTTCCTCTTTTGAGAACCATAGCAGCCTCCTTTTCCTTTTATTCACTATTCTAACAAAAAGGTTGGTTGCCCTTAAAATATCCCCTTTCAGTTTTGCCCATTGTTTTTCTACATCTCCCAGCTGTTCCCATCCTGCTAACGACTCCTTGAGGTATTGGCCCATCTTGGCAAAGTTATTTTTCCTAAAGCCTAAGATCCTTGCTTTTGAATGGATTTTATCAGCCTTAGTCCCAATACTGAACCACACCATCTTATGATCACTGGATGCGAGATGATCTCCCACTGTAACATCAGAAACACTTTCCCCAGTGGTAAGCCCAAGTCCAGTATGGTCCCTTCATGTGTGGGTTCTGTTACCAGTTGCCTGAATATTTCTTCCTGTAAAGAATCCAGGATCTCCTTGCTTCTAGATGACACCACACCAATCAACATCCGGCATATTGAAATCCCCTATCAGTAGCACTTCCCCTTTCCCGGCAATGCTGCATATGTCCTCTATTAAATCTCCATCCACATCTTCTCCCTGTGATAGAGATCTGTATATCACGCCAACGCAAATGGATTTCTCTTTCCCTCTTTCTAGTTTAACTCGCACTGCCTCCTCTCTCCCTTTTAAGCCCTGTATTTCCATAGCTTTAATATTATTTTTTACATATAGTGCTACTCCTCCTCCCCTTCTTCCTACCCTGTCCTTTCTGAATAGCCTGGTATAGTCATATCCCAGTCATGGTTGTCCATGAACCATGTCTCTGTAACTGCCACTAAATCCAAGTCAGCCTCTCCCATTAAAGCTTCAACATCTGGGATCTTATTTCCCATGCTACGGGCATTTATAGAAACTGCTTTCCAGATGTTGCCCCTTTTACCTATTTCTATAAAGATATTTAATGTTTCACTTTCCTGGGGGCTTTCACTTACCTGAGGGCTTTCTTCACCCATCCCCAATGAATCTAGTTTAAAGCCCTCTTCAGTAGGTTAGCCAGTTTGCTACTGAAGACATGTTGACACTTCTTGGACAGATGCCATCTCTGTTCTTTAGCCCTTCGATCATCATCCCATGGTCCAGGAAACCAAAATGCTCTCAATGACACCATCCACGCAACCATGCATTTATCTCCAGGATGTAGGCTTCTCTGCCCTGGCCTTTACCCTCAACAGGAAGGATTGAATTGAACACCACCTGCGCCCCTATCTGCTTCACTCTCTGTCCCAGAGCCATGAAGTCACTCTTGATACACTCAGAGGAATACCTGGCAGTATCATCTGTGCCAACATGGATGAGCAACATCGGGTAATAGTCAGTAGGCTTGATGAATCTCAGCAAACTCTCTGTAACATCTTGTATTTTGGCACCTGGCAGACAGCATACCTCTCTGGACAACAAGTCTGGTTGACAGATGGATGTCTCAGTACCCCTTAGAAGAAAGTCAGCAACCACCAATACCTTTCACTTCCTGGTGGTCACTAATTCAGCAACTTTGGGGTGCTCATGCTTTGGTCCTTCCCTTTCCCAGGATGCCTCTGCCTCCTCCACTTCCAGGGTTGCATAATGGTTCTTCAGTTCAAGGGCTTGAGGAGTTGGATTGGTGATTCTGCAGGCCCTGGTGACTCATGCCCAACCTTGGTCCCTCTGTAGGCTCCCATCCTCACCTCTGCTGGAGAGCTTGGATGTTTCAAGAAGCATCTCATTAAAGGACCTCTCACTGTCTTGAATGCTGCTGAGCCTTGCCACCTCGTCTCTGAGCTCCTCTACCTGTTTCCTGAGAGCATAATCATGTAGGCATCCTGCACATGGAACTGGTCCTTCAACTGGCATTGGGATCTCTGTCTGGACAGAGGTAGAAGTTGTAATGGGGGGCAACAGCATTAGCAATATGATTTTTCCCAGCTATTGTTCAGTTGGTGGAGCTTTGGTAAACTTGCTTTGAAATGGAGAGACCCTTAATGCAACATTATTAACTACCCCGTTTTTGCGGTTGCTGCTTTTGAAACTTGTAGGGAGATGTGGAGACAGATGATATGCTGGTGTTGTGGGGAGAAAGACTAACACAACAGTAACAAATGGGCAAGTCAAATGATTGCAGTAGTATCACGATACAATTTGGAAAATGGTATAGGACAGATATTACAGTCCCACTTCACTTACTATAAATAATAAGGGGGAAAAAGAAAACTGCTCTTGGTGCAAAGTCCCTAAAAGATGCCATAACGAAAATGCCATACATGGATGGCTGGTTCTTTGATCCATGGGCTATTGCCGATTTTACCATCTCAAAAACAAAAATATCTGTATTAACTGTTTCATACCACATGCACAAATTACTAGTGCTAAATTCTTTAACCGTAAACACCATGAGGACTATTCCTCATGAAACAAAAGGGACACCTACGTGCCTTTTTGGGCATGACAAAGAGGCGTACAACTGAATGCCAGGTACCTAATCCACCTGGTTAGAAAAACAATAAAATCAAAGAAAGCACAAAATTAGTTCATAAGCTACTAGGATGCTCTTGTACTTCCACCTGTACCTCCAATAAATACTACAGTATTAAATAAATATGCCCCGTGTGCAAGCGCACCCTTATACCCACTTGGTGTGTGAAGATGGTTTCAATAGCCAAATATGCCACCAAACAATGCTCCTCATACAAGAGCACTAGCAACAAAATTCAAATCATGAATCATCTACAAAACTGTACAATGCGGGAGGGGGGTATTCAGCAGCGGCAGCTAGCCGTCACCACTGAATTCTAACCAATGGATATTCAATGCCTTCTCCAGCCACCGACATTGTATACCCGTGCTGCCACAGAACCTGGAAGCTAACTGGGCAGCGGCAATGTTGAGCCACTGCCTGGTTAGCTACCATGGGTAAAGCTAGGCCAGCTTTTGCTGCACCTTACTTCATCCTTAGGTCACTAACCAGGCAGTGGCTCAATATCACTGCTGCCTGGTTAGCAACAGGTGCCAACCGCCACTCTGCCACAGAACGTCCCCAACTAGTCCAAATGCTAATCACTTAGCATCGGGGCATGTAGCAGTGGCAACCACAGATATCTAGTGGCACTAAGTGTGTTAATGCTGCTGAATATCCAGCTCAACAGCATTTACACAGTTTGCATGTCTGCAAACTGTATAAATGCCTTTGAATACCACCCCCCCCCCCATGTACATATACCTTAAGATGTACGTATTATAAGGTTTTTGTTTTATAAGAGAACATGCCCTTTTGGCCACAATTATATAATTCAATTTTGTTCCACAGAGTATATGGGCCATATGATTTAAAAGGTAAGGGTACGGGTATCAGTCTACTGCAAAGTTCACTGGCTTCATGCCCCCTAGTGCTTGATAATACCTAAAGACTCTCTCTTCTACCGCAAGCCATGATTTCAAATTTTGTCACATCTTGCGTCAGTACTGAGACTGCTATGACATGCTAAAATATTAAACTGTTAAACATTTGATTTCATTTTGTGTAATTCCAGTCAGTTATAGGCTGCATTTTAATTTTTACAGCTGTTTTAAAACGGATTACTTTACATCAAATGCATACAATTGAAAATAGAAATACTAGTATTAATACACAGCCAGATAAATTAAATCAAATAAAAATCTAGTCAATTGTGTATGCTTCTTGAAATAGAAAGTTTTTAAACTTTTCTTAAAATCTAGATAATGAGGTTTATGTCTTAAATATTCTGCTAATGAATTCCAGGAAGCAGCTATTCTAAATACGAAAGATAGTGTCATACTAAATTTCAAAACAATGGTCTATATCAAGAGGATTTCCCAATTAAAACCCCCCAAAAAGATTAAATTAAATCTAATATCCCCTCAAACACACAGAAAAGAAAAATATTTTATCCAAATGATTTTCTTCTCTTCCACTGGGCTTCCACAATAATTGCAACCAGCTTTTACTGCACTACAGTGCCATTTGCTATGAACTATTTCAGTAGGAAGCGGAAATGAGGAAGCCCTCCACAAACAGTTATCAGCACAGCAAAGGAGAGGAGAAGAACCACAGCCACAACAAGAATATCTTCTTAAATACAAAACTTTATTCAAAGCCTGACTTGGATAAAAACAAACACCGCCGTCAATATAAAAAAAAAATGGATGAAGCATTGGAGTTTTTTAATCATTGACAGTGTTTGTTTCAATCCAAGATATATTTATATTGACCCCTGACGCAGGTGCATTTGCAATACTTAGCCAAGTCGGGTTTTGAATAAAGTTTTGTGTTTAAGATGATATTCTTGTTGTGGCCATAGTTATTTCTCTATCCCTGTTCCAGTTTGTGTAGCCATCTCAATAACAGTTTTCTGACAAAGGCACAAACCTAGTTCTTTCTGGAATTGGCTAACATGGGCCATGAATATGTCCACTAGGTCAAGAATCCAGTCCTAAATCTCAGGATGGATGTTCCACTGTCATCTTCAACTTAATGTGACCAAGATGTGACCCCTTAAAACCACTTCCCCTCTTCCCACCTTTTCTATCTCTTTGGATGGCACTCATCTTTCTGGTTCCATCAGCTTGTAACCTCAGGGTGATCTTTGATGCTTCTCTTTCCTTCTCTCTATGCATCCAATACACTGCTAAAGTGTGGTTTTTCTTCATTTTCAACAATGCCAAAATCTGTCCTTTCCTTTCTCAGCATTCTACCAAAACACATCCACTTCCTCATCACCTCCTGCTGAGACTACTGCAATCTACTCTTGGAGGATCTCCCATGAAATCATTTTTCTCCACTGCAATTCTTTGGTCACCCAGCCAAAGAAATCAATCAGATTCATCTGACAAGACCTGCCTTTAATAATTCCATGCTGTCGCAGATCCTGTAATCCCCTGGATTCCATAAACCACAGCAACCTCTGCTTCAGCAGCATTTACAAATGTACTCACCACAGAGGTCAGACTAATCAGTCGGTAGTTACTAACCATTTCCTTACTACCGCTTTTGTGGACAGGAACCATAATTCACCCATTTCCAGTCTTCACCACCCCGACTCTAAAGAATCATTAAAAAGGTTAACCAGTGGAGCTGTTAGTATTTCTCTACATTCATTCTATATGCTTTGATGAATCCCGCCCAGTAGTTGCGCTAGCTCCTCACAAACAAAATCTTTTGAAAATAGTACGAGTTCTATCTCACTTCTATTCCTGTTTGTTTTCTGAGATCTCATTCCCGGCCCTACATCTTTGAACACAGAATAGAAATATGTGTTAAGAAATTCTGTTTTGACTTAGTCAGCCTCTACGTATTCCTCCCCTTTACCACCTTTGCACTGTCTCCTGTCACTAACATACCTAAAAAAAGTCTCGTCCCCATGTTTTATTGTGGGGTATGTTTACTAAAGCATGCTATCTGGTTAGCATGCGTTTTTGACACCATGCTACAAAGTAGCACAGGATCCTACGCTACCCAGACAGCGCAGTGTGTGAGGCATGGGTATTCCCGCTGCGGCAGCACTAGCATGGGCCTTGAAAGTCCTAAATAAGCATTATAATGTTCCATACCGTTTATAAAAAGTAAACGTGGACATTTAAAGCATTACTAATGCATCACAGTTTTAACAAGTGTTAAAAATGATAATGTATAATCATGTCAGGGAGGTGATACCCACATCAACGCCACTGCCACGCTCCCCAGGCCCCCCACCATAGTCTAGCATCTCTCCCTTCCTCTTCCGCAGTGCTTTCACTCACTTGCTTTCCAATCTGTTGCAGCACCAAGTCACTAATGCTGCGTCTCGTTGACCTCTGAGCGTTCATTCTGCCATGCAATGCATCCTCTGACTTAAGTTCTTTAATAGTAGCAGTAGTAGTGGTAGAAATACAGCTACTTTAAGCAAAACATAGATGATCTCTGAATATCTCTTAAAACTGCACTACTTGACATTGCTATAATGTGCTTTCAATGCCCTCTTGCAGTCCATAGTGAAGCATGTCTAGAGATGTATGTAGATCCATTCAATTATAAACACTAAGGCTATAACTACATTAGGTAAAAAAAATAACATTAAAAAGTATTGAGAGATTACAATTGAAAAAAAATCTTCAGAGGGATTAAGCAAAGAAATGCAAAACTTAAGTTGCTTGATATTAAGAGATTTGTTTATCTGTTCAGGTCATGACAGGGGTAGCCCACTGTGTGATTGTACTCCTTGCTCTGAAATTGAGAACATTAGGTTAACAGTCCTTAACTGGCAAGAAATTCACAAGAGACCCCCTTGCGGGTCACACAGCTTCACTGGAGACAGTGTGTTACACTTCCCAACCACACAAAGATATCATTCTCAAGAAAGAACTATGGCAAATCGCCTACCTCAACGTAGTCCATGGCATGGCCCCAATCACGCTTGGCGTCCAAATTGCCCAAGCTGAAACATTCCAGCTGTCCAACATGAATCTTAGCTACTGATCGGCTAATTTTTCGGGTTACAAAGTTAGCTCCTGAAAGAGAGATAAAAGATAACATCAGTGCCGTCATGCTGACTGCTTACAGTCTGAAAGAACCCCCAACTCCAATGCTTTTTAATCTTCAGTCCTTGTCTCGCTCCCCTACGCATCTACAGCATCATTTATCATTTGTGTAAGCTAAGAAGCTCCAAAACTAAGAGCCATAACCTTCACTTTTACAGCAAAAACAGCACTCTCTGTGAAACCTCTTAAGCATTCCTCATTTTCTGCCTTAATATTCAATCCAGGCAAAAGGCCAAGGAAAATCTATCGGAATGTCAGTTTATAAACACAAAATATAAAAGGTTACACAAAGGGAAACACTAGAATGAAAGACAGACATTGCAGACCACCCGAGTTAAAAAAAATTAAAAAAGAAAAAAGGATTATGGACACTTTTTTTGTTTTGTTTTTTTAAGTCTTCTGGGAGGATTACCCCAAAATTAGTTTCACTCAACATGTTTATGAGCTATGAAGGGTAGTTGAGATGTTAATTAGTGACATGATCGATCACACTTCTACTGAGATGCTTAAAAAAGCTCTGTAACAATAGGCTTAGGACTGCTCTGTACTTTTCATGGCAAAATAATGTTCTCTTATGTCCTTGGTTTCAAGTAGCTTTTGAAGCAGTAGGTGTGTAGTTCTCTCACTCTCTAAGGAACATGTTTCCTCATCATGAACAATGAACACTACTGTCCATTGTATATACACAAAGCAGGCAATAGTTCATAAAAACAGGGAGCAGTCAGCAGGAAGACAGAGTCAAGCGTCCTCCTCCTCCTTTTACTGAAGAATGGCATCATGAAGCGATGCCAGGTGTCACTTTCAGCCCCATTCTTGGTAATGAACTCTCCTCCGCAGGAGGGGCTAATACTTCCAAGGACAATAATGCTCCCCCTTCAGGTCAACAATTTCCACTAGGGGCTCCTCTGGCTAATAATTACAATCTGGGGAACCAATGTTTATGACCATTACAAAATATGAATAATACATTCTTGTGAGAAATCAGTAATGATAGCTAATGTTGTACTCTACGGTATTCTATACATTTACTATGTTAAGAGTTTTACTAGGCTACATAAACCTATTTTTCTGTCAACATCTGCTGCTGGACAGCAATGTCTTTGAAACAGAGACCATGGTAAGAAAGAGTCCTCACTTTAAGCACGATTGATTAAGGATTCTTTCCCAGCTTGATATTTTCAAATCAAGCTTACGTTAAGGAAAGCAGTTTGGAAGATCTTTGAAGACTTTTTTATTTCATATTTATTTTAATCTTTGATGTCTCTTTTTTAAGACTCATTCAATCTTTTGTTTCTATGATGCTTTATTCTATCATACTGCAGGATTGAAATTAGTTTGCTGTATAATTTATTTTTAAATTTTATTATGTTGTATTATCTGTGTCTTTTGTAATATGTTTTAAAATCAACTTTGGACAAAGTGGAATAAAATCTGAAATTAAATTAAATCTATGAAATAGAAACCTCTTGAAAAATCAGGTCTTTTATGAGGGGGGGAGGAGAGGGGGATAGAAAAAATGTCTCTCTGTCTCTATAGCAGAAATTCTCAATCCAGTCCTAGGAGCACATCAGTTCTGGTTTTCAGAATTGACAAGAGGTAGCGCATGCAAATCTATTTCATGCGTGATTATTGTGTGTATCCTGTAAAACCCAACTGGCTGGGCATGTCCTGAGGACTGGGTTCAGAACCACTGCTGTATACACACCTAAATAAATAAATATAATGGCTACAGACAAACTTGAAAAAGTATAGTTTTCATCATTAGAAAACTTAGAAAATATCCCCAACTAACAAGGCCTACAGTGTCTTTATTTTTTATTTCTTTTGCTTTCAGATGCTAGCTGGTAGCTCATGTTCTTGTGTGTGCTGAAGGTACGTTGGGGCGCACGTTGCCAGTTACCACAGGGCCATGATAGTGCACTACTGGTGCGTTACATACAATGCCTTAGCGCCCATTAGTAAAAGACCCCCCTTAGTTTACACTGCAGGCACAAGCTTGCATAAAAGAATAGAATAATGCATACAGTCAAGTAAAACAGAGGCAGGTCCAAAGCAAAAGTTAGAATCTCATCCCATAAAACACTTGAACCACTAACTGGCGAAATAATTTAAATCACAAACTCTAAAGCAGCAGCACCAGCAACATGCTTAAATAATGCAGTTAGGCTGTCAAGCCAAACATTACAATTGCCCTTCATGGTCTGGATTTGTATGTAACCTCTGAGTTGAAATACATTTTTTGACAGTAGAAACACTGTACAGCCAAGTCCATTTGAAAGGGAGCAGAAGAGAGGTGGGAGACTGCTGCCAGTAAACTGATAAAGGGGACATTTAAAAAAAAAAAAAAGAATGAACAATGATGGTAAAAATAACATTAAATTTCACATCAGTAAAAAAAACAAAAAACAAAACCTGAATAACTGATAGACTTGTCTGTCCTGTACCATGGGCTCAGGGACTGGTATTAGAGGCTATATCTCGATTAGTAAAGGGCTGAATCTTGAATGTCCAGCTGCGCACAAAATGGCAAAACATTTTAGCATTTAAAAATCTGGGTTGGTCAGTAAAAAAACAAAAAAATCCCCAAAACAATACATGCCCTTCTCCTCAAAGAATAAAAATATTTTCATGAGCTAGCAATCCTGCTGCTGAACCGCATCAGAATCTCACAAATGCAGAAGCAAAGTATGGAAACAGTTGAAGGAGATTTTTAAAAACAGAATGGTAAAAATGAACTATTCATATTTTATTTCAAAAATTCGTAAAATGCAAGAAAATACAGATTAGAAGACTAAAGGAAAGAAGAGGCGATCAAAGAAGGCAACCATAGAGGTCATGAGTTATTATTTGTTATTTTCGGCAGTCTTTACAACATTCTTGTTTTAAAGCAATAGAAACCGAGATTAGAAATAGCTAAATTAAATATTTCTAATCAACTACAACAGTTTGAAATAGTTATTTTAGCATGCAGTGCTACTTTGCTTTAATTTTTTTTAGAAAAGAATGCTAAAATTACATAATTTAGGAAGCATGTTAGACCCACCTCCCCAAGGAAATATGAGAGAACACGTTAAAGCCCCACTTCTCACAAGCATACAGCCTTGTGTGCATAGACGACATGCCTTGAGCTGAAGTTTGAAGAATTATGCCAATATCATCTTAGTTTTTTTTCTCACCATGAGTTTATTAAAGTACTTAATGAATGATGTCCATGCATGCCATCTGACTAGCCGCTGTATTATCTTTTGGAAGAAATGAGATAGTGTGTTTTTCAAATATCTCCATATTTAACGTCTTCAAACTTTCCTCTTATTACTGAAAAAGACTGTGAGATTGCTAGTGGCATCCTTGGCCAAAAGCTGAAGGGAAAATCTCAGAGGAGACTGAAACCTTTATCTTTTTCTATCAACAGGGCCTGTCACAGTTTATTTATTTATTTAACAGTTTTCATATACCATCTTTCTTCGATTCAAGACGGTTTACAATGAACATAGCGTAACAGTGTAACAGCTGTTTTACATGGGACGGAACTTTTGAACATGAGTATATATGGTTCAAACCTGACGTTTTGAACATAGGTATAGCATAGTTACTCACCTGTAACAGGTGATCTCCGGGAACAGCAGGACTTTAGTCTTCACATATGGGTATTGTCGGTACCGATGGAGCCTGCGCGGGAACGCTCCCCAGCATCCAAAAGGAAAGCTTTTGGGAGCATCCCACAGCGCCTGCGTGCTGCCTTCCCGCCTTTCCCAACTGTCCCTCTCCAGTTGATTTTATAACTGAGACAAAAGAGAGAGAGAAAGAGAGAGAGATAGAGAGATACAACTCCTAGGGGAGGTGGGTGGGTTGTGAAGACTAAATTCCTGTTGTTCCCGGAGATCACCTGTTACAGGTGAGTAACTATGCTATCTCCAGGAACAAGCAGGAATGTAGTCTTCACATATGGGGACACCCTAGCTGCAGATGCCAGGGAGATGGCCCCAGAAAGTTGTGTGCCCCTGTGAAAGGGCTCCACTTCCCCTCATGGATCTCTGGCATCCTACCAGGGATGGTGGGTAGGAGTTGATTAAGTGTGGAACAGGTGTTGAAGAACAGCCTGACCAAACAAGGCATCCCGGCGGGAGTCCTTCTCTAAGCAGTAAAGGGCTGTGAAGGTATGAACCGAAACCCAAGTAGCTGCTTGACAGATGTCGTTGATAGACACAGAGTGAAGATGAGCCATAGAGGCTTCCATGGCTCTCACATTGTGAGCTGTGAAATGGCCTTCAAGAGGAAGGTTCTTACTCTCATAGGCAAAAGATATACACTGTGCAATCCAGCTGGACAGTGTCCTTTTGGAGACTGGAAGTCCCAAATGACTAGGATCAAAAGCAACAAAGAGTTGGGAGAACTTTCTTTGTTGCTGTGTCCTTTGCAAGTAAAAGGCCAAAGCTCTTTTACAGTCCAAAGTATGAAGATTCCTTTCTGCATTTGAGGCGTGAGACCTCGGGAAGAATACAGGAAGGTAAACCACTTGGTTTAAATGAAAAGGTGACACCACCTTTGGCATAAAGTGTGGATGAGTCCTAAGGACTACCTTATCATGATGGAACCTTGTATAAGGAAGATAAGCCACCAACGCTTGCAATTCACTGATGCGACGTGCTGATGTGATTGCAATAAGAAAGATGACCTTCCAGAAAAGGAATTTCAAAGAGGTAGTAGCTAATGGTTCAAAAGGCAGCTTCATGAGCTGCCCAAGAAACAGATTTAAGTCCCATGCTACCGGTGGTGGCTTAATGGGAGGCTTAGTTAAAAAAAGGCCTATCATAAATCTCACTATGAGAGGATGAGAGGAAAATAGGTTGTCCATTTAGAGGCTTGAAAGAAGCTGCAATAGCACTCAAATGAACTTTCACTGAATTGGTCTTAAGCCCTGCATTAGAAAAATAAAGGAGATATTCCAATAATGATTCCAGAGGTATCGCAAGAGGGTTAAGACCCTTCTGCGAGCACCATATGGTAAACCTTTTCCACTTGAAAGCATAAGAGCGTCTTGTGGAAGGCTTCCTGGAAGCATAAAGGATATCCTTTCCCTGCTGAGAAACGTTAAGACCATGAAGTTCTAGGCTTTCAGCAACCAGGCCCTGAGATGCAGGGACTGGAGATCGGGATGCCACAGCATCCCGTCCTCCTGAGACAGGAGATTTGGAGCAGATCTTAACTCCAGAGGCGGAGCTTGAGAGAGATGTAGGAGCAGAGGGTACCACATTTGCCGTGGCCAACGTCGAGCTATGAGAATCATATGACCTCTGTCTCTCTGAAGCTTGAAGAGGGTTTTGGGAATTAGGGGAATGGGTGGAAAGGCATACACGAAGTCCTGACCCGAAATGGAGGAGGAAAGCATCCCTGGCCTGACAACCCTGAGCCAGAATTCTGGAACAGAACCGGGGAAGTTTGGCATTCAGCGGACTTGCAAAGAGGTTTATGTCCGGGGTTCCCCAAATTTGAAAAATATTGGCCACCTTGTCTGCATAGAGAGACCATTCATGTGGAAGCAGAACTCAACTGAGTCTGTCTGCCCAAGAGTTTTGAATGCCTGGAAGATACACCACAAGGAGATGAATCTGATGCTCTCTGGCGAGGGCCCATAGTCGCAAAGCTTCATTGAAGAGAGACAGAGAGCCTGTTCCCCCTGCTTGTTCACATAGAACATGGCTACTTGATTGTCCGTTTGAACTAGGACTGTCTTGTAGCTGAGCTGGGTGTGGAATACTCGAAGAGCAAGGAAGATTGCTCTGAGTTCCAGGAGACTGATGTGTAGATAGGTCTCCTGTGGAGTCCAGGTACCCTGGATAGAGAGGCCTTGCAGGTGGGCTCCCCAACCCACCTGTGAGGCATCTGTTGTTAGAGTGGCTTGGGGTGGGGGTTGCTGAAAAGGGGACCCCACCGAAAGGTTCTGGGGTGACTTCCACCATTGGAGGGACAAAATAAGGTGATCTGAGTTTGCTATTTTGCCTGACAGGCAACCTGACGCCTGAGTCCACTGAGTGGATAAAGTCCACTGGGCTGCCCTCATATGGAGGCGAGCATAAGGAACCACAGGCATGGTGGATGCCATGTGGCCTAGCAATTGTAACATTTCCCGAGCAGTGAAGTGAGGTTTTAGCACTGCTTGGGAAGCTAACTGCACAATGCGAAGGCAGCGGGGCTGTGGAAGGTAGGCCCTTGTCTGTCTGGTATCCAGCAGAGCTCCTATAAACTCCAGGGATTGAGTGAGAGCAAGCTTGGATTTTGGGACGTTTATGACAAGTCCCAAATACTGAAGGATGCGAATTGTGTGAAAGAGAGCAATCCTGGCCTCTGGCTCTGAAGGGGCTCGAATGAGCCAGTCGTCTAAGTAAGGGAAGACGAATATTCCTAGGGTGCGGAGAAATGCTACCACAACAGCCATGCATTTTGTGAACACCCTTGGTGCAGAGGCCAGGCCAAAAGGAAGAACCCTGTATTGGTAGTGCTTCCCTTGACACAGAAAGCGAAGGAACTTCCGGTGAGTTGGATGGATGAGAACAAGGGTGTACGCATCCTTGAGATCTAGAGAACAAAGCCAATCCTGACTCTGAAGGTATGGCAGCAGAGTTCCTAGAGAAATCATTTTGAACTTCTCTTTGAACAGAAATTTGTTCAATTCTCTGAGGTCTAAGATGGGTCTATGTCCTCCTGTTTTCTTTGGAATAAGGAAATAGGGGGAGTAAAACCCTGTACCCCGTTGGGAATGGGTATCTCTTCTATTGCCCCTTGGGCAAGAAGCACAGTGACCTCTTGACCTAACTGGTCGTTGAGAGAGGTCTGAGAATTGAACTGTCTTACAATTGTAGGAAGGGGAAGGCTGAGGAAATGAAGCTTGTACCCCTCTCTTACAATAGACAGAGTCCAATTTTCTGCTGTTATCTGACCCCATCTGGGAGCAAAATGACATAACCTTCCTGGAATGGTGGAGGATTCTGGGCCGTTCAGGGCCAGGACGGCAAAGTTCTCTAGATAGGAGTCAAAGTCCCTGTGGAGGCTGAATCTGCTGAGCCGGTTGAGGCTTAGCTGCTTTTGTCTTTCTTTGTCTAGGTTGCTGCTGCTGTCCCTTTTGGACAGACTGACCTAAGCGATGCCCCTGTTGGGTATAGGAGGGATAAAACTTCTTCTTCTTGCTGAAGAATGGTTTCTTAGAGTATTTTTTCCTCGCAGGATCAGCTGTAGATTTAGACAATCTATCCAGAGTGATATTGTCAGCATCAATCTCATTAGCTTTTTCCTGCCAATTCTTGCCAAAAAGATTCTCTCCTGTATAAGGAATATTCCCTAGTTTATCCTGTACCCAAATTTCCAAGTCAGATGCCTGGAGCCAGGCAATCCTACGTGCACCTATGGCAATAGCAGAGGTTCTGCTTATGCACTCAAAGCAGTCAAAGGCTGCACGATTCACAAACTTGGAAACATCCTGAGCATGTTTGACAAGGGCGAGGTAATCCTACCTCTTATCATCAGGAAGGAGAGGGCTCATAAGCTCTAAATCTCCTGTGACCTCCTTAAGAACATTCCCATATATAAGATATAGGACCTGATCCTAGCAGAAAGCATGGAAGCTTCGACGTCCAAAGGCGTCAAGAGTCCTACACTCACGTCCTGGAGGATTAGATGCATGCCTTTTTGCACTCTTTATCTTTCTCATAGCTGACTCCACCACCATGGAATGGTGTGGTAATTGTGTCTTCTGAAAATCAGGACAAGGAGGAACTCGATACATGGTGTCGAGTCTTCGAGAGTGAGGAGATGTGGTTAGAGGTGTTTCCCACATCCTTAAAATGAAATCATGCAAGATCTCATGAATAGGTAAGGTAGCTGCCTCCTTGGGAGATTTAGGGTATTGCAGGATTTCTAATTCCTTTGCCCCTAGGCTCTTTTTCAGGAGCCACTGTGATGGAAAGACCTCGAGCCACATCTCGGATAAAATCCTGAAAGGACATATCCTCTGGTGGAGACATCCTACGCTGAGGAGAAGAGGAATCCTCAGGAAGAAGTACTCTGGTATCAGCAGAGCTTTCAGAGTCTTCAGACTCATCCAAGGATTTGAAGTATCTCCGATCTGGGTGATTGTGCAAGGCACGGTACCGGTACCGATCGAGGTCGGCATCGGAGTGGTCCGGTACCGACTTGTCGATACCGGATGGATATGCATGACTTGGTCCCGGTAGAAGCCGAAGCCTCCCGCCGGGGCAATTTTCCCAGTGAAAGTCCCTCAAGGGCAACACCAGAGGCATCTCGCTGTCTAGAAGGAGATCTACCCTTTGAGGACCAGCTAGATTTATGTTTAGTTACCTGAGATCCATGGGAGGAAGACGAAGCCCTGGAAGACGTCGATGCCACGGAGGCTGCATCGGAGGGAAAAAGGGTGCTAAGCTTAGCAGCTCGGTTCTGCCGGCCCCTTTTCGACATCATCCCACAGGCAACACACTCTGAAATAGAGTGGTCAGGACCTAAATATTTGAGGCACCACTCATGGGTGTTGGTGACGGAGATGGTACCACCACACTTAGAGCACTTTTTAAAACCCGAAGCGGGTTTTTCCATTCTGAAGGAAAAGTTGGGTCTAGTGGCCAAAATAGCGCGTGGCACCTGAGAGGAAAAATACTGGAAAGATTCCAGAAGAAAGCTTTTTTTTTTTTAAAGAAAAGAAAGAAGAAGAATCGGCGGTACCGGTGTAGCATCAAGGGAAGGCAGATGCGACCACAAAAAAGAAGAATAAGAAGGGAATTTTTTCTGCGGTGACAGGATATGTGACCTGTCAGCTCCACGGAAAACGAAGAACTGGAGAGGGACAGTTGGGAAAGGCGGGAAGGCAGCAGGCAGGCACTGTGGGATGCTCCCAAAAGCTTTCCTATTGGACGCTGGGGAGCGTTCCAGCGCAGGCTCCATCGGTACCGACGATACCCATATGTGAAGACTACATTCCTGCTTGTTCCTGGAGATATATATTCAAGCAACATATATTTATTACATATTTACAAGTCACTCCCTATTGGGAGTTTAAACCTGCAGACAACTCATAGCACAGTCTGAAACACTATTGGGGGGAGGGGATATTCAGTAGCGGTGGCTAGTGCTTGTAAAGCACATAGCCATGCCGCTGAATACTAACCCTGGATATTCAATGCAAGGGCCATATCCAGCCACCAGCATTGAATGTCCGGGTTGCTGTACAGCATGGAAACTAACTGGGAAGCAGCGATTCTGCACCTAATTTTATGCACAGGTTGCTAACCTGGCAGCGGTGATATTGAGCCTCCGCTCCTCCCCGAAATGACCACGATCCGCCCCAAACTGTGTAAATGCATTTGAATATCTCCCCCGGCGTTACTAAATATGAGCTCAGCCTCCTGCAGCAAGCTTCAATATACTCCAATGGTTTGTAAAATTATTCCAGTGGTCCTACAGCCAGTCAGGTTTTTAGGGTATCCAGAATGAATATGCAGGAACATATATGCATACGTATATGGGTGATGCATATTCCTTGCTGTGCTTCGTCTCTTATCTCCTCATTGAAAGGGGCTTGAATTCATTTCAGTGACTTCACTCCTCCTCTCATTTTGCAGCTTCTCCTACCTACTGTCTTTGGATATACTTCTGAGTAATTTTGGTGTAATATATGTTTGGGGTTTACAATCCCATTTCTTTTTAACTTACGATCTCCAGTCTACTCTTAGGGGCTTGTTTACAAAGACGCGGTAGCGGTTTCTGGTCGTTATTGGAGCCGTGGCCCCATTGAAATCAATGAGGCCGCAGCTCCGATAACGATCGGAAACTGCTACCGCAGCTTTGTAAACAAGCACCTTAATGTTCTTCTCCTTAAATAAGGGGTTTCATTTCCTTTGCAAAGGATTCAGTATAAACATGACTTTATTTACATGGGGAGGTTGCTTACTTATGAGGAAGAAATCTGTAAGATGTCTATGATCTTTAAAATATTTTAGAGTAATTTAGCAAATGAAACACGATGACTAACACAACAGGGTCCTTTTACTAAAGTGTGCCAAGCAGTTAGTGGGTGCTGCTGCACATGGTAAGTTATCGCGCTGGCATGACAGTTAATGTGTGCTAATTCAGGTTTCAACTGATTAATGTGTGAAGGAGCGGAAAGTGTGAAGGAGCTGGAAGTGTGAAGGAGCGGGAAGTGTGAAGGGGAATGTGTGAAGGAGCGGAATGTGCGAAGGAACGGGAAGTGTGAAGGAGAATGTGTGAAGGAGAGGGAAGTGTGAAGGAGCGGGAAGTGTGAAGGAGAATGTGTGAAGGAGTGGAATGTGTGAAGGAGCGGAAAGTGTGAAGGAGCGGGAAGCGTGAAGGAGAATGTGTGAAGGAGCGGGAAGTGTGAAGGAGAATGTGTGAAGGAGATTGTGTGAAGGAGCGGAAAGTGTGAAGGAGCTGGAAGTGTGAAGGAGAATGTGTGAAGGAGCAGGAAGTGTGAAGGAGAACGTGTGAAGGAGCGGGAGGCATGAAGGAGAATGTGTGAAGGAGCGGGAAGCGAGAAGGAGAATGTGTGAAGGAGCGGGAAGCGGGAAGGAGCAGGAAGGGTGAAGGAGAATGTGTGAAGGAGCGAGAAGCGTGAAGAAGCGGAAAGTGTGAAGGAGCGGGAGGTGTGAAGGAGCGGAATGTGTGAAGAAGCGGGAAGTGTGAAGAAGCGAGAAGTGTGAAGGAGAATGTGTGAAGGAGCGGAATGTGTGAAGGAGCGCGAAGTGTGAAGGAGAATGTGTGAAGGTGCAGAATGTGTGAAGGTGCGGAATTTGTGAAGGAGCAGGAAGTGTGAAGGAGCGGAATGTGTGAAGGAGCGCGAAGTCTGAAGGAGAATGTGTGAAGGTGCAGAATCTGTGAAGGAGCAGGAAGTATGAAGGTGCGGAATGTGTGAAGGAGCGGGAAATGTGAAGGAGCGGAATGTGTGAAGGAGTTGGAAGTGTGAAGGAGCGGAATGTGTGAAGGAGCGGGAAGTGTGAAGGAGCGGGAAGTGTGAAGGAGCGGAATGTGTGAAGGAGCGCAAAGTCTGAAGGAGAATGTGTGAAGGAGCGGAATTTGTGAAGGAGCAGAATGTGTGAAGGTGCGGAATGTGTGAAGGAGCGCGAAGTCTGAAGGAGAATGTGTGAAGGTGCGGAATGTGTGAAGGAGCAGTAAGTGTGAAGGTGCAGAATGTGTAAAGGAGCGGGAAGTTTGAAGGAGCGGGAAGTGTGAAGGAGAATGTGTGAAGGTGCGGAATGTGTGAAGGAGCGGGAGGCATGACGGAGAATGTGTGAAGGAGCGGGAAGTGTGAAGGAGAATGTGTGAAGGAGCGGAATGTGTGAAGAAGCAGGAAGTGTGAAGGAGAATGTGTGAAGGTGCGGAATGTGTGAAGGAGCAGTAAGTGTGAAGGTGCAGAATGTGTGAAGGAGCGGGAGGTGTGAAGGAGAATGTGTAAAGGAGCGGGAAGTGTGAAGGAGAATGTGTGAAGGTGCGGAATGTGTGAAGGAGCGGGAGGCATGACGGAGAATGTGTGAAGGAGCGGGAAGTGTGAAGGAGAATGTGTGAAGGAGCGGAATGTGTGAAGAAGCAGGAAGTGTGAAGGAGAATGTGTGAAGGAGCGGAATGTGTGAAGAAGCGGGAAGTGTGAAGAAGCGGGAAGTGTGAAGGAGAAGGTGTGAAGGAGCGGAATGAGTGAAGGAGCAGAATGAGTGAAGGAGCGGGAAGTGTGAAGGAGAATGTGTGAAGGAGCGGAATGTGTGAAGAAGCAGGAAGTGTGAAGGAGAATGTGTGAAGGAGCGGAATGTGTGAAGAAGCGGGAAGTGTGAAGAAGCGGGAAGTGTGAAGGAGAATGTGTGAAGGAGCGGAATGTGTGAAGAAGCGGGAAGTGTGAAGGAGAAGGTGTGAAGGAGCGGAATGAGTGAAGGAGCAGAATGAGTGAAGGAGCGGGAAGTGTGAAGGAGAATGTGTGAAGGAGCGGAATGTGTGAAGAAGCAGGAAGTGTGAAGGAGAATGTGTGAAGGAGCGGAATGTGTGAAGAAGCGGGAAGTGTGAAGAAGCGGGAAGTGTGAAGGAGAATGTGTGAAGGAGCGGAATGTGTGAAGAAGCGGGAAGTGTGAAGGAGAAGGTGTGAAGGAGCGGAATGAGTGAAGGAGCAGAATGAGTGAAGGAGCGGGAAGTGTGAAGGAGCGGAATGAGTGAAGGAGAGGAATGAGTGAAGGAGCGGAATGAGTGAAGGAGCAGGAAGTGTGAAGGAGAATGTGTGAAGGAGCGGAATGAGTGAAGGAGCAGGAAGTGTGAAGGAGAATGTGTGAAGGAGCGGAATGTGTGAAGAAGCGGGAAGTGTGAAGAAGCGGGAAGTGTGAAGGAGAATGTGTGAAGGAGCGGAATGTGTGAAGAAGCGGGAAGTGTGAAGGAGAAGGTGTGAAGGAGCGGAATGAGTGAAGGAGCAGAATGAGTGAAGGAGCGGGAAGTGTGAAGGAGCGGAATGAGTGAAGGAGAGGAATGAGTGAAGGAGCGGAATGAGTGAAGGAGCAGGAAGTGTGAAGGAGAATGTGTGAAGGAGCGGGAAGGGTGAAGGAGAATGTGTGAAGGAGCGGAATGTGTGAAGGAGCGGAATGTGTGAAGGAGCGGGAAGGGTGAAGGAGAATGTGTGAAGGAGCGGAATGTGTGAAGGAGCGGAATGTGTGAAGGAGCGGGAAGGGTGAAGGAGAATGTGTGAAGGAGCGGAATGTGTGAAGGAGCGGGAAGGGTGAAGGAGAATGTGTGAAGGAGCGGAATGTGTGAAGGAGCGGGAAGGGTGAAGGAGAATGTGTGAAGGAGCGGAATGAGTGAAGGAGCGGGAAGGGTGAAGGAGAATGTGTGAAGGAGCGGGAAGCATGTAGGAGCGGGAAGTGTGAAGGAGAATGTGTGAAGGAGCGGGATGTGTGAAGGAGCGGGAAGTGTGAAGGAGAATGTGTGAAGGAGCAGGATGTGTGAGGGAGCGGGAGGTTTGAAGGAGAATGTGTGAAGGAGCGGGAAGTATGAAGGAGAATGTGTGAAGGAGAGGAATGTGTGAAGGAGCAGGAAGTGTGAAGGAGAATGTGTGAAGGAGCGGGAAGTATGAAGGAGAATGTGTGAAGGAGAGGAATGTGTGAAGGAGCAGGAAGTGTGAAGGAGAATGTGTGAAGGGGCGGGATGTGTGAAGGAGAATGTTTGGAGGAGCGGGATGTGTGAAGGAGAATGTGTGAAGGAGCAGGAAGTGTGAAGAAGCAGGAAGTGTGAAAGAGAATGTGTGAAGAAGTGTGAAGTGTGAAAGAGAATGTGTGAAGAAGTGTGAAGGAGAATGTGTGAAGGAGCATGTGTGAAGGAGCATGTGTGAAGCAGCGGAATGTGTGACGGAGCGGAAAGTGTGAAGGAGAATGTGTGAAGGAGCGGGAAAGTGTGAAGGGGCGGGAAGTGTGTGACTTATGGACAGATTGAGTGTGCATTACCTCAAGAGAAGCCACTACTTGTTTCCATTGTGACTGTGAATGAACTCAATGCACAGTAAGAGATATTCCATTCGGTAAATAAAGAGGACATGTTGGGCATCATGCTGACGGTGACCACACATTTTTTGCAGTTTCCAGACACTGGGTTTTGTTCCTATTGTGTGGTAAGTGCAATAAACTATGGCTCTTTAGTAAAAGGGCCCCAGTGTATAGGCATTCCTTTGCAAATAATCCCCACTATATTTGCTTTTTTGGTCTCTGCCGTATACTAAGTTAAGGATTTCAATGTACTATCTACAGAAACTCATGGCTCTTTCCTCGACTGGTAATTACTAATGTGAAACTAGGCCTTATGTACATCCACAGAACAATTTTTAGATCCTCCTTGTGTACTTTATAACCATGGGCCATTTGCAAGTCATTTTTCAAGTGAAAACACCCCAGGGTGTTTTCCTTTAAATTCAGCATAGAATAACTTTCTTTCAGTATATAATGTCTTCATAGCAGTTGTACTGTTTATATGAATGTTGAGGGGAATAAACTATACCTGGAGCCTTTGCACTTTATTTTTGTTGAATCTCTGTCAAAACTATGTTCAGATTATGTACAATCAATGTTAAACATCTATGAGAGTGAGGGAGACGATGACTGGGTTTGTGTTTGGGTTCCTTTTCAACGTTTTGATGCTTTTGATATGACAGATGTCTTGGCTACTGCATGATCACCGTTTTAGGCAGATGGTGAATTTTGTTTCATCCCTGTTATATTTAGGAGGTAATTTCAGAAAGGCTTTTCACATGAAAAAGAGGTGTCTCTAAAATAATGCATTAGACACATGTATAAGAAATATGAGTGTAAATACAAACCCTCCCCAACCCCACTCCCCAAATAGCCTCTGCTCCATCTGGTAACATTACACGTGCATACATTAGGGATGAGTTTTATGAAATCTTCACGTAAAGCACTGCTTTACCTGCTGAAATACTTTTGAAAGCTACCCTCTCTGGGGGTAATTTTATAAGGCAATGCTGCGGTGGAAAGTGTTTTTACATGCAGAAATATCAGTTATTAAATTACCTGGGGTATATGGATGTGAAGGGAGGCGTTCCCAGGCAGAGAGAGAAGGTTGCAATTGTGCACTTATTTTAAAAGCACATAAAATAAACCATATTTCTGAATGCCTCAGAGCAGGTGTGAACAAGAGTGTGTACTTCCTGGGGCATAAATTTAAAAAGGGGAATATGTGCATGCTTTCCCTTTATAAAACTGAAATAATTTATATACACATCTGCCGCACATGATAGGCAGTTTAGTATAAAATTCCACTCCATGCGGATACTTCTATAACACAAGTTAGGAAAGGCACATAGGTCCCTATGTTGCTTTTGTTTTATAAAAGGTGATAAAAGGAGAAAGATCCTCCAAAAAGCAAACCCAGATAAAAGAAAGCAAATGGAGGTAGACCAAAGAAAGCCACAACTGAGGAAGTATGAATCAATATGTTTATTGGGAGACCCAACTCAGCTGAGTTTTGGCAAACTCACCTGCATCTGGGCGTCTAAAAATATAAATAAAAACATTAAAAAAGACATTTCAAAATTTAACAGAGCCCTAAGAACATATAAAAATACATATACAGACTCCAAACAAACTGAAGGAACATGTGCATTTCTACATACATTTTTTTACACATACTGTGTGTATATATATATATATATATATATATATATATATATATATATATATATATATGCATATGTGCACAAATCAATTTATATACATATACATAAAGAATGATGAATATGCTTGAGGAAAGATGTGACAAAATTAAATGCAATAAAAACATCAACAATCTTATCTCAAAATCATTAAATCACCCCAGAGAACTTTTTCTGATTGTAAACTCCCTGCTCAAAGCTCCTACCCAAGATGATGCAACTGACTTACCCTCTACACATACCCTGCCCAATCACTTTAAAGGCTTGGTATTCTCAAGCAGCGGGATGTTGTTGTTTTTGTTGTTGTTGTTAAGTGCCTTTGAGTCGGTAAAGACTCATGGCGACCCTCTGGATAGTTGTCCGAAACTGTGTTTGGTCTTCAGTCAGACGGCTCATTGTTGACAGAGTGAAAATCAACAAAGCATTTAACACATATCATACAAACACAAAAAACGGCAGTCCATACCAATAACCCCATGTCAGCCACATAGAATTCATTCTTACCTATATCACAGGAGCAACTAGAAAACATCATAATCAAACTAAACACCACAACCTCCCCACTCGATCCATGTCCTGTAAACTGGATCAAAATAGTGTGTACTATTGTGTCATACACAAAATCACACAACTCTCGCTTACCCATACTCAAAACATCTTCAATATGGCTCAAAAAGAAAACCTCTGCGCAAAATCCCAAACTGACTACATCATATAGACCTATCTCTAGTTCTCCATTCCTTGCAAAAATCATTGAAAAAACTGTACTACTTCAACACCACTATCTCAAAAATTAATAAAAACACATCCAGTAGATCCTTCTCCATGTATATCCCGATCATGTGGAATTTCCTACCAGCAGAAATGTGTGCCTTAACTGATCTCACAGACTTCAGGAGAAAATTAAAAACCCTTTTGTTCCACAAAAATCTTTGGAAATGAGGACTAACCCCATCTACTCTATACCCCACCCAGCCTGTGACACAAGATTTTTCCCCTACTCGCCCTCCCATTAGCCTCCCCTCCCTTCCCTCCACCCTCACCTAACTATTGCACCTCAACCCCCTCCTCCTACCAGTCTCCCGCAGTCCCCCTGTAGTCCTATGCACAAGTCAGTAAATATGCTATTATGTAAACTTGTTATATGGTTCATGCTAATGTTATGTTCAATGTATATACACTGTTCAGTTCAGTCACATCCATGTTCCAAGTATGAGCATTATGAGTTCCCTGTAAATGCTAGTTCTCTGTAAACCGCCTAGACTTTTAGATTAGGCGGTATAAAAAAAAACCAAATAGATAAATGAAAATGAAACCAGGTGTAAAATCAAAGTATTAAAAATGATCACATGTAAAGGACAGGTTAAAATGTATAAACAAAGACATATTACCAGGAAGGATATACAGCAAAAAAATTAGAAAATAAATATAAGGCTGTTCAAGGAGTAAACCTAGGAAAAACATAGTAGGATGTTTACTAAACAGAGATAGCGACTTCCATGCGATATTGGGGCTGCGGCTCTGATATCGCACGGAAGCCGCTACCGCTGTTTAGTAAACATACCCCATAGAATACAAAAGCATAAATGCAAAACCAGAAAACACTGGAAAAAAAAGAGTAAAATTAAAAGAGATTCCCACATATACTATTTATTGCATATCCTTTTACAAAGAATCTTTCTTTTCATTTATAGGATGCAGTCTGAATGTTTGGTTTATTTGTTGGTACTTTCTTGCCTTTATATATGTTATTTTTTAAGGCAAGAAAGTACCAACAAATAAACAAAACATCTAGATTGCATACTATAAAATTAAAAGAAAGTTTCTTTAAAAAGGGTATGCAATAAATAGTATATGTGGGAATGCACTTTAACTGTATTTATTTTCTGTAGGTCTCCCCTCTTCTGTTATTTTTTACAACACAAAAAGGAGCAGATTTTTAGCAAGAGATTCCTGGAGAGGATAATTACTCCACAAAACAGAAGAATCCAGCTTCCTAATTTTACTAGATAGATCACTTTAGCAGCTTTAAAAATGGGTGGTCTCAGAGGTAGCATTTGACTAGGGGAGTGAAGTTGGCCAGCTGGAAGAAGCTATTTTCAATGCTAGCTGGTGAGGCACCTAAACCAAAGTGCTGCAACAACAGGTCTAAATCTAACTGCCTAGATTTTGGTCAATTAGATTTAAACTCCTTTTCAGCTGCAAATCTGCCTGGCTTAAATTAGCACCTCACTTCGCCTGCCAAAATTTGTCCAGCTAAGGCAGGTACTCCGCTCTGCTCATGCTTCCATAGTTCAATATCAGAAACTATACATTTCTCTCAACTTTTGACAAACCCCAAAAGGCTGGGAAATTTATAAGCAACATGTATATAATGTTTCCGGGTAAGAAGCTCTTACGCTGGACAACCAGTTCACCCTTTATTTCCTACTGGCTTTATACTTTCTCTTCAATAAAAACAACTATGTAATTGTGCATTTCTGGTTAGCCTTGAGAATAAAAAAAAGCCAAAAGTCAAAAATCCATCCTTCCCCCAATGAAGACTAAATGAAATGTTATAGAAAGAAATATACACACATGTACCTCACACAACATGATAATTACTTGTTAAAAAGTAAGGTATTAAAATACACGCAAACTTCATTCTTGATGGCCTGCCAGCAAAAACACATACCAAGGCCTTATTAATTTTTGTTGTTTTTCTGTCAGCGATGCCGCAAACCACAGACAACGTCACATCAAAGTTATGCCGACCTGAATCGAATTGTCCTAGAATTATCTGTTATAGTGGATGTGAAACCACCACAGCCATGACGAGGAATTCTGAGGGTGCACAGGTTGTGAGTATAACAGGACTCAAAGTATCCTACAATATTTAAACATCATCTATTCTGTGCATGCAGAAACAATTTGTGCATGTTTATCTTTCTTTTTCTTTGCCTTAGAAAATATTATAATTTTGATCTATTACAGGTCTTGACAAATTTTCTTGGAATCTACGAGCAGACTGTTGAAATTTGGATCACAATATACGCCCCCGCCTCCCAAAAAGAAGCATGACAGTTACTTTTTTAAGTGCTGGGGCCTGATTTACTAAGACTGTTTTTCCATTTTCTATGGGAAAAAGCTTAATAGATCCAGCTCTTATTGGGCCACTGCACAGTGCCATCATAAGGCAGTGGCCCCACTTCTCTTCCTCCCTCTCCACCACCCCCAATGATCCTTTAAGTGGGCAGAACTGCAAGGGGCCACGATTGCGATCAGGAACAGAGCTGGCTGCCCATGGGGATCCCATCTCCCATGCCCCCAACTGCAAAGGACCATGACGGTGGCCAGGACCAGCACTGTCTGCCCCAGCCTGCAAGTTTTTTTGCAGGCTAGGACAGTCAACACTGATCTTGGCCATGATCACCGCAGCCCTTTGTAGTACTTCTGCCCATGGGAGATGGGATCCCCGTGGGCAGCCAGCGCTGGTATGAGCTCCAGGTGCCAGGTATGACTTTTTAGCTGTTATGGCGACATGGCGCCTGGGGTTTGTTGAGCCCTGAGCTATTAGATGGTTGAACAGACACAGGGCTGAAGGAAAAGTGTTGCATATTAATATAGTAAAAGCCAGAGTCTTATTTGAAGGAAGAAGGAACTCCAGGCAAACAACCGGCATAATCTAAGATCCTTGGGTTGGTTGGGTCCTTTATATCTTAATGATTAGGCTTGGTAAGACATTGAGTGGGAAACAGCTTGATTAATCCCAATATACAATCAGACACTCAGCAATATCACACAGCAGAAGTGGAAAGTTTACTGGCACTCTACTCCTGTGTAATTAAGGGCTTGGAACATGCAATGGGTTTATAGTGAAAAAGTTTTCAATTTATTCAATTCCCTTATACAATTGCCTTACATGCTATTCAGTTTACTACTTCAGAAATGCCTCTGCAGTCACCTCTGGCCTAGAAACACTTCTGAACGCATGAACCAAATGGAAATGTATGAAGATTTAGGAAAAAATATTGTTCTTTTGATACAATTATAGCTCGGTAAACTGGGACATGAAGAAATGCAGAGAAATAGCAAGATGTACCTTAGCCTATACAACTAGGCAGTGATGCAGGGGATTCAAATTTTAGTTCCCAGAGCTTTCCTCTTGTAACTGAATGTTGAAACCATGCGTCTATTAAACAAAGAATAATTCGATATTTATGAGTAATTACGCTTCTTCTCCTGTCTGCATAGGCTAAGGCTCCAAGTAGGACAGAGGGAGACATCCTTAAACACAACTGGGTCAGTAGTCAAAAGCATAAAGCTGATATGAGTATAAATGCTTTGTTTTTAAAATTAGTGTGATAGGGTATACAGCCTGCCACACTGCCGAGTAAACAGAGGTAAGCACCGGAGCAGAGAAAGGCAAGCCAAGGGGCCTTCTCAATTGGCATCCTCTAGGCGGAATCCCCAGCCATGGATTCCTGAGCCTCGACTCATCCTGAAGGTAGTAGAGAACCCTACACAAGAGACAGATGAGGATACCTTGGAGATGGTGGTAGAGGTGGGTGATCCTCAACAAGGTATGGAACAGGGATCAACTGCCGACACTTCTAAGATGGAGACTGACACCAGTATAACTCCCCTGGTAGATTAATCCCAAGAGGGAGGATGGAAACTATTTTCTCAGGACTGCTTCTCTAATTAGTAGCTGGAGAAAGCCACCCAGAAAGGTTTGTACTCACTTCTTATGAAGATGAGTTAACAGGTAGATACCCACCGAGAAAGGAACTATGCAGGTGGATGTAGCCAGTAATATAGATACAAGGGTGGTGGGTAGGCTGGCCAGGGGAGCTAGTTAAGTAAAATACTTGGGCCTGGCTTGGAATTTGGGTAGACAGTGGACTAGTGGTGAGAATAAGATAGGCAGACTCCCTAGAGCCACCCGTTGGGTGCATGGGGAATTGCAGGTAGAACCCACATACCCTCATTTGCATACAAGGGTACCTGGGATAAATAGTAAGCGAAACTCTTCCTCCTGGAAAGGACAATAGGTGGGGTTGGGAAGGACAATAAGGGATGGATAAGGACACCCAGAGGGGACTATTATATGGAACAATTAAAGAAGCAAGAACCTCTGGTTGATGTACATTTTCTGCCTCAACCTGAACAACATAGTAAGAGAGAAGAGGTACTCTGGACAGACCAGATCCAAAGGAACAGAGCTCCTAGAGGTCGAACTATGTATCCTGCTTGGATGACAAAGTGCCAGATTTTTTAGATGAAGACTATACCAATGATTGACTACTTGAGGCTGCGGAAGACTACCAGACAACACTGACCTGTTTGCTCAAGATTGCAGAGGACTACTAGAAGACACTAACTGGCTTTTCTGGGACAACAGTGGATAACAAATGGATACTTGTTGTTTGATACATGGCCAAATATAAACTGAAGAGGGGCCAGAGGCATCTAAAGAGCAGGGCCAAACATTGTGCAGATGGCAACATATTTAGTCTCTATCCACAGGGCTGATGCAATGATACTGGATGCTCCAGGCAAACCTTCACCTTACGCCCCCAAGATTGTGATTAAATTCAACAATAATGATCATCCTAATACCACTCCTCTCACAGCAACCATGTACAAATGTATAGGTAGACATCATACTTTAAAATATCAAACTTTGCTATGTATGTATGTGTGGGCCCACTCTCCCTGCAGGTAAAAAGAAAATGTGCTGATGGCCCTTTGAGTTTCTGGCACAGTCAGGATCTATTGTTTTGATTGCTGCTGCTCTCTGCTGCCCTTCAGAAGCTGCTGCCATAAGCAACTGCCTAGTCTTGCCTAATGGTTGGGCCAACCATATCTATTCATATTCTTTATCCATATAAGTAGGCTAAATAGTAAATAAATAGTAGTTCTAACTTTAGATGGATAGTTTATCCGTTAAGTTTAGGACCGCCCATTCAATGATTTAGCATGTGCAAATAGACTTTTTAAAAACTTGCATAAAATATTTGGATAATTTGCCTGAATATGTTTATGTAGTGGCCATTCCACTAAATATTGCTCCCATAATAACTAAAATGAGTGGTTAGATGTGGTATTGCGCCCCTATCCATCTCTTCCCCTGAGGTGACAAAGGAATGTTTTTGCCATATTAAGTCACATGAATGTATGAAAATAAAGGTCAACAGAAAATATTTATATATGTAAGATGATAGCTGTTTACCAGGTTAACTTAGGTGCACACTTACTAAAGTGAGCTACCCAGTAGTGCAGGGTTTAGCACACGGTTGGAGAGTCACACTAAAAAGTAGAATGGGACCCCAGGCTATGAATCTCATGCTAACCAGGTAGGGCACGATGGGATGGGGAATGGGCAGGCCAGGGGCAGAACACAGGCGGCGACAGCACTTTGTGTGTACTGCAGGCCTTAGTAGCTCGCACTAACTGCAATTGCTGTTGTTAGTATGGGTGCAGGTAATATCACCTTAATGGGTGGTGTTGAGTGTACCCATGTGCCTGTTTGCACAGTGCTGTGTCTATGCACCATGTTAACTGCAGGGGGAAGGACGCACACTCTCCATGAAGTTAGTGTGTGCTCCCCATGCTGGGAGAGCTGCTCACTCAAACGCTACCGGCGTGGGCTTTACTAAACATTTACATCTCTATGTTAGTGTAGCTCTTGCTTTAACGTTGAACAGGATTTATTTTTATTTTTATTCTCAAGACCTCTTCCTTTCTGGACTCAAATGGGCGAACTGATTCCTGGCAAGTAATTTCATAATAGAAGGCCTATGTAAAATGTCCAAATAGGACCAGTTTTATAAAGACAACATTGGTGCCTACGTGCCTTTATAAAATAGGCCCTCAGAACTATCCCTCATAGTGAAAAGATTTTCTCGCACAAATTTACGCCTGCTCTGAAGGTATAAATGTCTGCATGTACTCTGTGGGCCCCATTCCTATCCAGACGTTCATACTCCTGTGCGCCTGATCGGAATTGGACGCACAGAGGCAGACACAATTCTGATCCCGCGGGGCACGTCTAACCCCACGGGATCAGAATCGCAACTAGGCCTGTACGTGCAGGCCGGGATCTGATTTCGGTCGACCTGCACGTACAGGCCTCTACCCAGCTAACTCAGTCAAGTCTCCTGAATGGAGCCGCGGTGCATGGTGTCCGGTTGCCATGGCACCGCAGCTCGATTCAGGAGCCGCGATCCCCAGCTGCCAACCTGTTCTTAAATTCCCCGCAGCCCGACCCCCGATCTGGCCTCCCATGGCCAGAGTCGGGCTGTGGGGAATCATCTGCACCTCCCTCCGACACCTTCTGCCACCCGGGCCTGCCGTCCCCCGCCATCTAGGGGAACTTATTCCACCTTGGAGGTGGAATAAGTTCCTCATTCAGTCTGCCAGCCCAAAATGTACAGGGACAACATCAGAATTGGCCCTGTACATCCGGGGTCGTTGACCGTCCTCTGCCCACTCTAATTCCGCCTCTGCACCGCCCCTTTCTCGCTCCTGTCTAGCCTCCCCATACAAACACCTTGTTCATATGGGGAGGTTAGCTGGGAACGCAGAGGGGACTGAATAGCAGGGATGGACATCCCAACTGGACATCCATCCCCGCTATTCGTGGCTCAGAACAACCCCCTGTAGGAATAATTTTCAAAGCCTTACTCATGATTTCCACATGTAAAATCAAGCATTTACATCCATGTTGACATGGCCATTTTAGAAAGGGCTGAATTTACATGTGCATATCCTTACTAAGTAGGAGTTACAAGTGTGTCAGGGAATGGGTAAAGTGGTCTGAGAAAGCCAAAAATCGACATGAGTAATCTTGGTTTCATACAGAGAAAACATGTGTATGACCAAAGTTGTCCACATCGGGATTTACAGCTGCTCCCTGACATGTTTAGGTTTTTAAAAAGTGCTCATTTCAGCCAGCCCTTTACAAAAGGGATTATCTTCCTTAATCCCCTGTTCTTTATTTCCCTTCCCAAATTCTAATTCAATGAAGCTAGCAGCCTCTGTAGTTAATTAGCAGCATTTAGTTGGCATCTTGTCCTCTTCCTTAAGTGCTATCATTGATATGAAATATCCCCAGCACTGGCAGCGGCAGCAAATCACTAACACTCCCTCTCACCGGCCCCAAAGCCTTTCCTCTGCCGTGCATTGGGCCCACGCTAGTAACAGGAACTTACCTCTAAGGGGGGCTTGGCATGCCAAGGGCGGCTTCAGGGCCAGCAAGAGGGAGCATTAGTGATTTGCTGTGCTGTCAGGGATATTTCATATCATGCAAGTGGATGAAAGCACTTTGGGGAGGAAGAAGACAAGATGCAAGACCCACGGGAAGGGGAAGAGGAGGAGAGTGTGTTAAAAAAAAAGTGGTGTAATTTTAAAAAATATGAATCGCGTTAGAGATAGTTAAATTAGTTATTAGTGTGATAAATGGCCACCCCTATATATCACAGATTTTTTTTATTTAATTGCAAGTAAGGAGAGAGTAGGATTTACACTCTGCTCATACTGATGTGGTTTATAATTCAGCATCAAAGATTGCATAGATTAGAATATATTTCTGCAAGGCTGCAGTTCGCAAGTCTTTGAGCCACTGAAGTGACTTTATAGTACTGGAATTATTAATCCAATTCAGATTCATTTTTGAAAAACAGTTTTGAACAGCTAGTTTCCTCTGTTGTGCTTCCTCTCTGATCACTTAAGGTTTTCCTGGCTAAAGCTTGATGTGTTTTCTCCTTTTCGTCCATCCTTTTGAACCTGTTTGGCTGCTATCAGATTGTCCTCTGTTGTAAGATGCCTTTGGTAAAAGTACCATGAGAAATAACACAATTAAGAACAGAAACAGAAAAATCCAAAGGTAAGCCTGAAATGAAAACCACAAGATCTGTAATTCTTCAAGATCAGTTTATAGTTTATATTTTGTTGCATCTATAAATTTTTATAAACCTGTGGCTCAGAACAACTTTGTGAAATCAACTTGTATTGTTGGAATGAACCAAAAATAAACTATTATTTGCATTCATTTTTAATTTAAAAAGTCCTTTTCTTTTTAATCAATTGTCTTATCTATTAAGGGGGGTCAATTGAAAAGCCTTAGTTGCGATTTGGTGTCCAAAAATGTGCATGCACATGTCCAAATCACAAAGACATCCCTGGAGCCATTCCACAAATAGCTTTTAAAGACATCTCTGGTGCTGGTATGTTCAAGTAGGTTGGGGCCATGGCGGAGGCATGTCTGGAGCGGTGCAATGGGCTTAGGCGTCCCCACTCAATTTTACATACATCAGGGACGTCTATGACCCTGTCCAAGTTTAGACCTGCTTTAGGCACAAATAAGCATTGGGAAAGTGCTCCTTTTGGCCGTAAAAAATCAAGAGGGTGTACAGAAGATGGAGGGTTAAGTGATTTGCCCAAGGTCAGAAGGAACAGCAGTGGGATTTGAACCCTGGCTTCCCTAGTCTTAGCCCATTACTCTAACCATTACACTATTAGACATCCCCATTCTCAAATACAATTCCAGAACATCTACGTAGAAAGCCCCATAGTCATCCATATCGGGCACATACATTATGTGAAATGGTGCCTTAACTTGGATGTGCCTGCTTTTTCTCAGATGTTCTGGCTTTGACGTCCTAGATCGCACTTGGACATCATTTGTAAAATGTTCCTTTAAGCTTCCCATCCTCTGTCTGTGGAAAAATGCTTACTAAACAGGGCACTAAAAAAGTTACAGATGAGTTGTTAATAAAGAGTCACTTGACCAGGACCTCGGCAGCAGGGTCACTAATATCATGCAGGTCCTATGTGTGGCAATCCTGCCCTCCAGTCCAATTTTGACACCTTAAGCAACTACCGCTATATCATGGTATCGTTTTTCACTGCCTTTTTAAGCTCTGCCATCCACTGTTATATCAAGTAGATGCTCACAGACAACACACTCCCACAAAACTGACAAAAAATATTTCCTAGGAGGATTGAGGTGCTTTATTCTGAAAGCAATCTGTATGTCTAGAGGCAAAAGCAGTGTCTACGATTTTATGATAGCTCAGAGATTTCAGTGGACTCTTAAGTCAATTACCTTAGGGCAAATCTACTGTTGTTCATCCCTGAACCCCGTGTGAACCCAAACCTTCAGAGCTGCACTGCATCTCTCATCTGCATCTAGGGTGCACGTGGTAGTCTTTTAGCATCCCCACTGAGAGCTGCTTGGGCCATGGCTCTACTCAGACAGGGTATAGAAAGAAAAGACACTGAGAATGTCATGGTTGACCGATCAGACTACAGAGATCATAGAGATTACGCCTCATTTGCTCACCAAGCGCTGCCAAAAGCAACACTATTTAACTGCAGGTACTCAAAACCCAACAGGCATGTTTAAAGGAATTTCAGGCTTAAAAGACGACCATTCATAATGTACATTTGTTGGGGATAACTGTCCATTCCTTGGCAATGATTCAAGAGTTAATTAAAAAAAAAAAAGAAAACAAAGAAATTTTACCTACAGTTAGACAGCTTACATCCCAATGTTATACTTTATTTTAAAGTTAATGCCCCCTCTCCTCCATACACAAAAGGATATATCTATCACAAGCCTAAAGCCAACATAAAGAGCTGGAGAGCAACTTGTCAGATTTTCAGATAAGAAATAAACAAAAAGTAAATAAATGAAACATATATCTAAAGCTGGTATTCTGCTGGTGAGAGGAAAACGCGTAGCTACTCATCTGTAACAGGTGATCTCCAGGAACAGCAGGGATACGTTTTCACATATGGGTGAACGTCACCGATGGAGCCCGCATGGAAACACTACCCGGCATCCAATAGAAACGCTTTTGGGAGCAATCCACTGCGCCTGCATGCCTGCCTTCCCACCTTCCCAACTATTCTCCTCTGAGTTTGTAGCTGAGAACAAGAAGAAAATAAAAGAACTCCTAGGGGAGGAGGGCGAGTTATGAAGACTGATTCCTGCTGCTCCTGGAGATCACCTGTTACAGGTGAGTAATTATGCTATCTCCAGGAACAAGCAGGAATGCAGTCTTCACATATGGGACTCACTAGCACTATGCAGTCTTCACATATGAGACTCACTAGCACCCAGGTATGGGGGGGGGGGGGGAGAATAGTGCGGTCCCTGAGGCAAAATACGTGTAGCCAAAGAGTCTGGAAGAGTTGTGGGCCACTGGACTCAATTCCAGGAGGTGAAACTCCCCCAATGATAGAATGATATCTTGTAGAAGTCTGGGACAGAGGACAGGAGTTGAGTTTAAGTCCCAAAGAGGTGCTGGAGCACAGCTTGGCTAAAGACAGCATCCCAACAAGTCTGTCCAGACAGTAGTGTACAGTAAAAGTATGAAAGGAGGACCAGGTAGTTGCCTGGCAGATCTCCTCAATGGATACTGAGCAGAGATTGGCTACGGAGGTTTCCATAGCCTGCATACTGTAAGCAGTGGCATGACCCTCCAAAGAGAGTCCTGCTTGTACATAAGCAAAAAAAATGCAATCTGCTATCCTTCTGGATAGAATGCGGTGTGAGATGGCAAAAGACCACAGGTGAATTGCTTCCTCGCAGAGGAGACAGGACCCCGTCCCCCTGTTTGTTCATATAGAACATGGCAACTTGGTTGTCCCCTCTGACTAGAACAGGTTGCCCTGAAAGTTGGGGTTGAAAATCTCAAAGAGCATTTGTCAGTGCCTGTAGTTCTAACAGGTTGATTTGCAGGGCAGATCAGCTTGTTATGTCCACAGTACCTGTGTGGTCAGGTCATTCAGATGCACCCCCTCCGCCCCCCAACCCAGCTTGGAAGCATCCGTCATTGGTGCACTGAGGTGGAGATCAGTTGAGGGGTGATGTGGATCCTGTTTCTGAGTCAACCATTCACTTGCATCCATTGGGAAGACAGAGTCCACTGCGCTTGTCGCATGTGTAATCAGGTGTAGGGGACAACATGGACCGTGGAGGCCATGTGTCCTAATAAGTTACAGCATCTCTCGAGCTATTACTCGGTTTTTCTTGTACCCCTTTTGCTAGCTCAATGAGGTGGACACAGCGATCCTTTGTGAGGAAAGCTCAGGCATGTTGAGTGTCTAAGAGGGCTCCAATGAACTCCAGTCATTCGGTTGGAGAGAGGTGAGATTTTGGGAAGTTTATGACAAATCCCAGGTGTTGGAACACCGTGATGGTGCAATGAAGGGAGAGTCTTATCTCCTGAGGGGAGTCTCCCCTGATCAGCCAATCATCTAAGTAAGGGAAGACGATTACCCACAAGGTATGTAGGTAGGCAGCGACTATTGCTATGCATTTTGTGAAGGCTCTTGGGGCAGAGGCTAGACCGAAGGGGAGAACCCAGTATTGATAATGGTTTCCTTGAAACATAAAGCGCAGATACTGCCTGTGCAAGGGATGGATCACTAAATGCATGTACGTCTCTTTTAGATCTAGAGAACATTGACCATCGTGTCCCTGGAGGTATGGTAGAAGAGTTCCTAGAGAAATCATTTTGAATTTTCCTCGGACCATGAACTTGTTTAGGTCTCAGAGAGCCAAGATGCGCCTGAATCCTCCTGTTTTCTTCGGAATAAGAAAATATGGAGAGTAGAAGCCCATCCTTTCTTGAGGAGGAGGAACTCTTTCTATGGCACCCTGGGACAATATGGTGGTCATGTCTTCTTTTAAGAGAATACTTTGAAAGGGTTACATGGGATAATCCCCTGTGAAGCTGGTGGGGGATAAGGTTTCAAAGTGAAGCTTAAAACCACTTTGGACAATCTGGAGTGTCCAGCACTCTGATGTTATGAGGTGTCACCTGTGGGCATAGTGACAAAGTCTGCCTGCTATGTGGAGGGGGGACCCTCTGGGGCAGATTGGCAATGCTCTGTAGGAAGGAGTCAAAAACCAGGCGCAGGTTGTGGCTGTGTGGCTGGTTGAGGCTTAGGGACCTTGGACTTCTTGGGCTGGCGAGGGCCCTGCTGTCTCTGCTGAGGATGTTGAAACTGATAGGCAGCAGAAGGCGGGTAAGAATGATAGTATCTCTTCCTTTTAGAAAAGAAAGATTTCTTGGGAAGATCCTTCCTCTTGGATGGGTCAGCTGTTTTCCTGGAAAGGCATTTTAGGATGAGATCATCTGTCTCAGTCTTTCCTGCTTTTTCCCTCCAATCCTTGCCCAAAAGATTTTCTCCAATACATGTGATATTGGCCAGTTTATCCTGGACCCATTGATTGAAATCTGATACCTGTAACCAGGCCATTCTGTGACCCCCAATGCAGATTACTGAAGCTCTGATTGTTGATTCGAAGCATCAAAAGAAGCCCTGGCAATAAATTTAGAAGTGTTCTGGCCCTGTTTAATGAGTGTCTGGAATTCACTCCGCTTATCCTCAGAAAGCAGGGGAGTGAAAGTCTCCAGATTCCTGGTGACATCCTTCAGAATCATGCCCATTTATAGCATGTAAGAGTTTATTCTGGAGGCCAACATGCATGCTTGGAAGCACTGATGCCCAAAGGCATCGAGTGTCCTCGAGTCTCTGCCAGGTGGCATGGATGAATGGTTCTTACAGCTCTTTATTCAGTGCACTGATGATTCCACCACCATTGAGTGGTGGGGGAGCTGAGGTTTTTGGAATCCTGGGCACTCTAGTACTAAGTACATAGTACTGAGCCTCTTGCTGACAGGCAGAACTGTGAGCGGACCTCCCACATGTGGAGCATAAGATCCTGCAGGATCCGATGCACCAGTATTGTAGTCTCCTCCTTGGGCAAGAGAGGATATTGGAGTATCTCCAATTCATCTGCCCTTGATTCCTCTTCTGAGGCTACTGTGATGGCAAGCCTTGCTGCCATGTCACGTATGAAGACCTGAAAGGACATATTTTCTGGTGGGGACCAATGCCATTCCTGAGGCGGCGAAGGGGCCGAAGGTATGTCTGGAAGGTTTTGAAATCGAGTGATTCCTCGTCATATTCGAAGAAGTGGAATCAGAGTCTGGTAAGAAATCTGGTATCAGCACTCTTGTGTTTGACCTCAATGCTTCATTGCTGTCGAAGGTTGATGCCAATACCAATACTCGGAGGTATTGGAACCAAGAGCCATGGCAGTTTGAGTCTGTTGGATAACAAGGGTATTGGTCAGTTCCAATGAAGGTACTGGACTTAGGGGTTCCGACGATGCCGTTTGAGGGCCGGCATAGGGGCCGATATACCTTGTTGTAGGCTCAGTGTTGAAGTCTGCACTTCTGCAGCTCTCAAGATTATCAATACCAAGGCTGCTAGGAGTGCCACCAAACTCCCCTCGAGAGCCAGCATGCACTGGTCTAGGGAGATGTCCGATGTCTGGCTGGAATCACCTATGGAGCAGTGAGCCACCATCCCAGAACATGGAACCAGTAGCTCTCCAGAGGTCAATGCCTCGGGAGCATCCCAGAGCCCCTCTTGTGCTATGGAGGACAGATCCTCCTGCCAGGGCTGTTTGGCTAGCCAGTATGCATCAGAAGCACCCCTAGGGGAGTCGTAATGCTTATGCTAGGACTGATCTCTGGTTTTGGTATCGGTCTTCGATGCTGATGCTGATATCGATGATTTGGGAGTGGCCAGAGACTTTGACTTACCTTTATGTTTGGGCTTTGAAGAAACCTGAGACCCATGAAAGGAAGTCAATGCCCTCGAAGTGGAAGCCACTGAAAGCGAGTCCGAAGTGAACAATGACCCATCCGTACTATTTGGCTCGGTTCTTTAGGCCTCTCTTTGTCATTTGCTGGCACAAAGGACAAGAATTGGGTTGATGTTCAGTGCCCAAACATTTTAGACATCAATCATGTTTATCAGTGACTGATATGGTACCAGCACACTTGGTACATTTGTTAAAACCACTAGTTGGCTTTTGCATGCCTCAAAAAAGTTGGCTTCAAGTTTGAAGATAAGGCTATGGAGGCCTAGAGACCTAGTTTAGCGGTGAAAACCACGTTGAAAATGAAGAGGAAAGAAATAGAAAATTTGTAGTATAAAAAAGAAAAAATTATCATCAGGACCAGTGTCTGATTCTAGAAAGCACGATGTTCTACAAAAAAAGAGAAGTTCTTCGGCGGTGACAGGAGGATACATCCTGCTGGTTCCGCGGAAAACAAAACACTGAGGAGAGAAGTTGGGAAGGCAGTATGGCAGGCACAGTGGAGTGCCTCCAAAAGCTTTCCTATTGGGTGCTAGGGAGCATTCCCGTGAGGGCTCCGTCCGTGACATTCACCCATATGTAAAGACTGCATTCCTGCTTGTTCCTGGAGATTCTAAATTTCACATGAGGCTTGAATGTACACACACTCTTTAAAAAAAAAAAAAAAGCAAACCCAAGAAAGCATCCAGTCGATTCTCATGACGTGTTTCTCATCCCCTTTTTCGAAAGCTTCCCCTTTAAAACCATGCACCATTTGTTGAAACTGTTCAGTCAAACAAATCAGTAAGACTTTACACAGCATCCTCATTCATACACAGACATGTTTCCTAAAAAAAAAAGGTCTTTGAAATACAAAACTAGCTATTAACATTCCTGGACCCTTCTATTTGACAGTTTTCATTTTTGAACTTTGCAGCATAAATATGTCTCTGTACAGTACCCTACCTCCCGCATGTTCCCTCAGTTCACTAGAGAATCAACATTTACAAAGCAAGGGCTACTGAATGAAATTTATCCATGTGAAGCAGACTCTAATAATAACAGCAATAATAAAGTTTATTGGTAAAAGACAAAGCTTATTAGGGGAAAGACCCAGTGAGTTGTTTGTGCTGTGTGAATGTCTCTGTTGTTCCCAGAGCTGAAGAGCACAAAGAATCTTTTAAAGGATTTTTGATCTAAACTGTCATTCAGTGAAAACGCAGATAAGACTAACACTTGCAAAAGAAGACAATTGGATTTTCTACCGCTAAACTCCCTCTCACTCCACTCCCATGACACAACTTCTCTGTTATTTTGCCTGGCCATGGAAAAGTAAACTTCTGCACTACCCGGAAAGTAGATGAGGGTAATCAGCCCGTTTAAAATGATAGCTTTCCACCCAAGGAAAGCAAATAACCGTGCTTCCCCTGTAATAACTGTTTCTAATACTTCATTTATAGTTTAAACGATTTATACAAACACTTCAGGAAGGGTCAAGCTGAGAAGGCCACAATAATTCACGATTAAGGACAGCATTTAAGTACTTAGTGCCTGTGAGTAAACACTGCAGAAATTGTTATGATGTGAAATATGTCCACTTAGATGTATAGAAATTGTTTTATTTAGATATATATACATGCCTACTCCCCCGCGGCTACAAATGTTCATATAATTCACATATATTTATTTTGTTTTGAGCTGATTCTGATCACCATTGGCATTGCAGAAAACACTGTCCAACTACCATGAGCTAATATTTGAGGACTTAAGCTGGGGCAGGAGTCCTATTGTTATTTCTGTCTGCCAAATTAGTAATGAGAGCCGTTTAACAAAGCCAGATCTGTATGGCAAGCAGAAGCGCTACAGTGCATGCTTCTAACACTAGCCCCATTGCTGAAAGATAAAAGGATAAATGTGAATGAAACATGTTAAACTGTCACTTTTGAAAAGTGCCATTATCGCCTTTTTCATTAATCAAAAGTGTAAACACTTGCAGGCTCTACTCGGATATAAAAGTATATCCTCGTGAGACAGGTTTTGACATTAGCTGCATAAAACAAGGATATACTATGCTGAGTAGGCTGCTTATCTTTCATTTAATTTCACTTGATTGCGCACACCACCATATTTATTATTTGATGGTTTTATAGACCATTTTTCCTTCAATCAAAGCAGTTTACATATAGCAATAATAGTTTTTAAACTTTTCATAGAACAATTAATAAGAACATGTTGAACAGATTAACTCAGGTTACATTAAACTTGTTAGAATCACATAATGCACAATGTATTTAGTTGAAATATCGTAAACATGAACAATTGTATATCTAGTGTATTTTCCTATGTGTTTTTGAGTATTAGCCGCAGTCCTTGCTTGTGTCACAAAGGTAAATAATTAAGGGACATGTTTATTGGTCACTAGACATATTATAAGGCTATTTTCAAAGTGTTCTTTGAATAGTAGTGTTTTTAATTCCTTGAGAAATGTTGTAAAGTCTGATATGGCTCTAATTTTCTCAGGGACAGCACTCCAAATTCCTGGTGCATATAATGAGCAGGCAGTCTTGCTGCTCCTGGTCTTTACGAGTGGTATTGTGAAAATGTTCAGTGAACAACTTCTCCTGAGCTTGTTGTCTGCTGGGTTCTGCAGGATGGATTGTAAGTACTGTGAGGATAAAATGTGCGATATTTTGAAAATGGTTATCGGGACTTTGTATTTGATTTGGCTTAGCAGTGGAAGCCAGTGTAGTTTCAAAATGGGTGTAATATGGTTAGTTTTAGATGCATCCTGAAGGATTTGAGCTGCTGTATGCTGGGCCATTTGTAAAACATGTAGGGTGCTCTTGGGTAGTCCATGTTGCATTAGTCTAGGTGTAGAGATATCACGGCCTGAAGCACTGTTCTAAAATTATGCGCTTCGAGTAGGGCATGTAAGTGTTGGAGCATTCCAATTTTACTGTAAATCACTCTTGCAGATTTGCTAATGTGAGAATTTAAGGAAAAGCGTTGATTGCACTTCAGGTTTTACCTCTAATTCTGTGTCCTTGACCTTTAGAATTGTTGGTGATGTGAAGCTCTGGTTCCTTGTAATATAGAGCACTTCCATTTTCTTATAATTTATTGTAAGTCGGTGATCCATACACCAGAGAGAGATTGCATTAAAGCAATTTCTTATTGTTGAGAATTTTGGTTTTGTAGTGAAAAAAGGCGTGTAAATCAGGATGTCGTCTGCATATATACGATAGAAGACATTATGAGCCTGTATGATTTTGCAAATTGTTTGGAGATATCTATATCTATCTATCTATCTATATATATATATATATTAAAAAGAAGTGATGAAAATGCGGAGCCTTGGGGAACACCTTATTTTTATATGTGAGGTGCAGATCTGATTGGGTCTATTTTCACCTGCTAATATTGTTCAGTTAGGTATGATCGGAACCACTCTAGCGCAGTATTTTGAATTCCAATAGTTTCTAGTCGTGAAAGCAGAATGTCGTGTTGTACTGAATCAAATGCAGCTGTAATATTCAAAAAAAAGAATAAAACCCTGCTTGGATTTTTCAATGTCTTTTGTAAGTCGGTCCATAAGTGAAGTTAGTAGTGTTTCAACTCCATGGTATGGTCCGAATCCATGTTGTGGGTGCAATGGAGCGTGAGAATTAATATGATCCTGTAATTGGTGCTGGATGAATTTTTCGATTATTTTTGTTAAGAAGGGTAGGCTGGAACATGGTCACTAGTGATTTGACGATGTCAAAAAGTTCTCTGGGTTTGTTTATGGAAGTCATCATGAGCTTTGAAAGATAGTCTTTTTTTAGTATTATTGATCTTGATCCGGTACTCATGTAGTTTGGCGTGTGTGGCGCCACCTACATTCTAATCTTCTGAGTTCACACTTTAAGCCCACAGACTCTGCTTCTAAACTGGCTCTGAGGAAGTCTCTGTAATTTTGACATCTGCATGCCTGTTTGCAGACGTCCAAATCACGAATAGCGCTTTAAAAATAACCCCCATAATGCAGCAGTACCAGTATAAACTAGATCTTTCATGTGATTGGTCTCTTGACCATCTTACCATTTCATTTACTAACATGTGTTATTGTTTTACCATGCATTAATGCGAGTTATGCACTTAGGGAGTAATTTTATAAGACATCTAAGCAGAAAATCCACAGGCATCTATTTTATGCTTATTTTATAAAGGCCAGAGTTCTGTATGCATCATTGAGTCAGCACTCTCATGCTTTTAGAGTTGTTTTTAAGCCATTGACTGATTTTACGTTTTTGCCTCTGACACAGGCATACCACACCGAAACACGGCCATGCCGGGCTCAACAAAGTTTTTTGCTGATAATTTTGTTCCCTCGCTCCTTATTTTTTTCTGTTTGTTTTTGTTGCAAGGGTATCCCTTCTTGTTTTGCATTTGAATATTGAACCAATGATGAAATCATGATAGTACATTTTCTAATGGCATAATCCATTGGTTTCTATTCATTTTTGACTGGTTTCTACTCATTTTTGATGATCCATCAGAAAATTTTAACTTCAACGATGCACAAAGTAAATACAGAGTTCTAGCCTTTATAAAATAAGCATAAAATAGGTGCCTTTGTGGACTTTCTGCATATAGTAATATAGTATATGATGGCAGATAAAGACCAATATGGTCCATCTAGTCTACCCAGCAAGGCGACAAGAGTAGGTGCCCTTGCTTCTCCATGCAGGTCACCCCTCCCCATGCCTTTGTTTAGGGGTGTACCCACCGCTCCATGTAGGCCACCACTATTTGTTCAGATATAAGAGACATGTTTATTTTGATTTTAGATGTCCTCTTATAAAAAATACCCACTAAGTACATAACTCGCATTAATGCATGGTAAAATAATAACTATACAAGACAGACAAACAGGACAAACAAGGGACTGGGGAAGATCATTAAGGGAATGGTCAAAACACAAAAGGGTGTTAAGGAGGATTCTAAAAGCAGCTTTGAAGAGGTAGATTTTTAGCCTGGATATTTATAGGACTAGGGTCGGAGCCTGATGTACAGACTCGGGAGCATGTTTACTAAGCCCCACGTTAGTAAAGCACAGTTACTTACCTGTAACAGGTGATCTCTGGGAACAGCAGGAATTAGTCCTCACATATGGGTACGTCAGTACCGACGGAGCCTGAGCGGGAATGCTCCCCAGCTTCCCAGAATGAAAGCTTTTGGGGCATCCCACAGTGCATGCGCGCTGCCTTCCCGCCTTTCCCACCAACTCTCCTCAGTTCAAGTTTAAAGCTGAGACAATAGAGAGAGAGAGTAAAGGAAAGACAAAGAGAGAGAGATACAACTCCTAGGGGAGGTGGGTGGGTTGTGAGGAATAATTCCTGCTGTTCCCAGAGATCACCTGTTACAGGTAAGTAACTGTGCTATCTCCAGGAACAAGCAGGAATAAGTCCTCACATATGGGGACTCCCTAGCTAAGATGCCTGGGAGATCCCCAAGGGTATGAGACCCTGGAGGGTTCCTCGTCTTCCTATGGATCTCAGGCATCCATTCAGGGAAGGAGGGCAGGGGTTGTTCAAGAATGGAACAGGTGTCTGAGGACAGCCTGACCAAACAAGGCATCCCGGCGGGAGTCCTTGTCCAAACAGTAATGGGCTGTGAAGGTATGAACCGAGGCCCAGGTGGCTGCTCAACAGATCTGATCGATGGACACAGAATGAAGATGAGCCATAGAGGTGGCCATGGCCCTCACATTGTGAGCTGTGACATGGCCCTCCAGAGAAAGGTTCTTACTCTGGTAAGCAAAAGAAATACACTGAGCAATCCAATTGGACAGTGTTCTTTTAGAGACTGGAAGTCCTAAAATGAGAAGGATCAAAAGCAACAAAAAGCTGGGAAGACTTTCTATGTTGCTGTGTCCTGTGTAAGTAAAAAGCAAGAGCTCTTTTACAATCTAGAGTATGAAGGTTCCTCTCTGCAGTGGATGCATGAGGAGCTGGAAAAAAGACAGGTAAATATACCTCTTGATTAAGATGAAAAGGTGAGACCACTTTAGGCATAAAGTGAGGATTTGTCCTAAGGACTACCTTATCATGATGGAACCTTGTATAAGGTGGATTAGCCACTAAGGCCTGCAGTTCACTGATGCGGCGAGCAGAAGTGATTGCAATAAGGAAAATAACCTTCCAGGAAAGGAATTTCAAGGCGGTAGTGGCTAAGGATTCAAAAGGTGGCTTCATAAGCTGACCAAGAACCAAATTTAAATCCCATGCCACCGGGGGAGGTCGAATGGGAGGTTTAGTTAAAGTTAGGCCTCTCATGAATCTTGCAATAAGAGGATGAGAGGAAACAGGTTGTCCATTGATAGGCTTAAGTGATGCTGCAATAGCACTTAAATGGACCCTTACTGAATTCGTCTTAAGGCCTGCATTGGAAAGATGCAGGAGATATTCTAATAGAGAATTCAGAGGAAGTGCCAGAGGGTTAAGACCCTTTTGAGCACACCAAATGGAAAATCTTTTCCATTTAAAAGCATAGGAACACCTAGTGGAAGGTTTCCTGGAAGCATGAAGGATATCCTTCACTTGCTGCGAAAGATTGAAGTCTTGAAGGTCTAGGCCTTCAGTAACCAAGCTCTGAGGTGAAGGGACTTGGGGTTTGGATGCCACAAAGTCCCCTCCTCCTGAGACAGAAGGTCTGGAGCAGCTCCCAAGTCCAGGGAGGGGGCCTTGGGAGAGATACAGAAGTAGAGGGTACCACACTTGGTGTGGCCAGCGTGGAGCTATGAGGATCATAGATCCTTGATCCCTCTGAAGTTTGAACAGAGTCTTGGGAATCAAAGGAATGGGTGGAAAGGCATACAGGAAGTCATGACCCCAATGAAGGAGGAAGGCATCCTTGGCCTGAACTCCCTGACACGGAATTCTGGAACAGAACCGGGGAAGTTTGGCATTCCACGTCTTGCAAATAGGTCTATGTCCGGGGTACCCCATTCCTGAAAGATTCTGCGTACCTGATCCATGTGCAGGGACCATTCGTGTGGAAGCAGAACTCGACTGAGTCTGTCTGCCCAAGAGTTTTGAATTCCTGGGAGGTATACTGCCAGGAGATGGATTTGATGCTCTCTGGCGAAGGCCCATAATCTTAGAGCTTCGTTGCAAAGCGACAGAGAGCCAGTTCCTCCTTGCTTGTTTATGTAAAACATGGCTACCTGATTGTCTGTTTGAATGAGGACTGTCTGGTAGCTGAGGAGGGTATGAAAGACCTTGAGAGCTAGGAACACTGCTCGAAGTTCCAAGAGGTTGATATGAAGGGAGGTCTCCTGTGGGGACCAAGTGCCTTGGGTGGATAGGTCCTGTAGATGAGCTCCCCAACCTGTCTGGGAGGCATCTGTTGTGAGGATTGCTTGGGGCAACAAAGGTTGGAAGGGGGACCCCAGCAACAGATTTTGAGTGGACATCCACCATTGGAGAGACCAAAAGAGATGTTTGGAGTTTGTTATTTGGTCTGAGAGAGCTCCTAAAGCTTGAGTCCACTGGGTGGACAAAGTCCACTGAGTTGCTCTCATGTGTAGGCGAGCATAGGGCACCACATGTACTGTGGAAGCCATGTGGCCTAGTAGTTGTAGCATCTCCCGGGCAGTTAAGTGGTTCTTTGACTGAATCTGGGAGGCTAACTGCACTAGACGTTGGCAACGAGCCTGGGGAAGATAGGCTCTTGCAGTAGTGGTGTCCAACCAGGCCCCTATGAATTCTAGGGACTTAGTATGGGTGAGCTGAGACTTTGGGAGGTTTACCACAAGTCCCAGATACTGCAGAATGCACCTGGTGCTGTCCAGGGAAATTTGGGCTTCTGACTGAGATGGAGCTCGGATGAGCCAGTCGTCTAGATATGGGAAGACAAAGATTCCCAGAGTGCGTAGAAATGCAGCAACTATTGCCCTGCATTTGGTGAACACTCTTGGAGCAGAGGCTAGACCGAAAGGAAGGACTCTGTATTGGTAATGTTTTCCCTGGAACAGAAAACGTAGGAATTTTCTGTGGGATGGATGGATGAGTATATGAGTGTACGCATCCTTGAGATCTAGAGAACAAAGCCAATCCTGACTCTGTAGGTATGGAAGGAGAGTGCCTAAAGAAAGCATCTTGAACTTCTCCTTGTATAGAAATTTGTTCAATTCTCTGAGATCTAGAATGGGTCTGTATCCCCCTGTTTTCTTTGGAATGAGAAAGTAGGGGGAGTAAAACCCTGACCCCTGTTGAAGAAGAGGAACTTCTTTTATGGCCCTCTGGGCCAGAAGGGAGGTTACCTCCTGATCCAGAAGGTCGAGGAGAGATGTGGGAGAATTGAAATGTCTCACCATGGTATAGGGAGGAAGGTCTGAGAAATGAAGTTTGTAGCCCTCTCTGATGATGGAGAGGGTCCACTGCTCTGATGTGATTTGCTCCCATCTGGGAGCAAAATGAGCTAACCTTCCTGGAATGGTGAGAGGTTCTGGCTGTTGTAGAGCCAGAAAGGTTAAGTTCTCTAGTATCAAGTCAAAAACCCTGAAGGGCTTGGGACTGCTGGGTTGCAGCAGCCCCTGCAGGTTTAGGCCTGGCCTGTTTAGGTTGCTGACGCTTAGTAGCAAAGCGACCTGTAGAAGACTGTTGACCAGAAGTGGAAGGAAATCTGCCCTTCTTGTAAAAAGACTTTTTAAAAGATTTTTTCTTGGCCGGAGTGGAGGTAGACTTAGAAAGTCTATCCAGAGCAGCATTTTCTGCATCCATTTGAGTGGCTTTAATTTGCCACTCCTTGCCAAATAGGTTTTCACCAGTACAGGGCAGATTTCCTAAGCCGTCTTGAACCCAGGGTTCTAGATCAGAAGCCTGGAGCCAAGCAATTCTACGAGCAGCTATAGCAATGCCTGAGGCTCTGCTGGCACCCTCAAAAGAATCAAAGGCTGCCCTGTTGGAAAACTTTGAAATGTCTTGAGTATGCTTAAGCCAAAGAAGGAATTCATCCCTTTTATCTTCTGGAATAAAAGGGAGAAAGTTGTGCAGCTTTTCTGCAACCTCCTTCAGAAACATACCCATATAAAGGCTGTATGAATTGATTCTGGCAATAAGCATGCTAGCTTGGAAGATTTTCCTACCAAAAGCATCCAAGGTCCTGCATTCTCTTCCTGGAGTAGTAGAAGAGTGTCTTTTGGTACTCTTTATCCTCTTCATAGCTGACTGCACCACAATGGAGTGGTGAGGAAGCTGAGTTTTTTGAAATCCAGGAGAAGAAGGGACACGGTACATAGTGTCCAATCTACGAGAATGAGGAGAAAGGGTGAGAGGAGTCTCCCACAAGTCAATCAAATGTTCTTGAAGAATTTCATGAATTGGCAAGGTGACTGCCTCTCTGGGAACCTTAGAGTATCCCAAAATATCTAATTTTTTGCTCTAGGTTCTTTTTCAGAGGTTACTGAAATAGAGAGTCCTTTAGCTACTTCTATTATGAAGTCTTGAAAGGACAAATCCTCTGGAGGAGACATTCTCCTTTTTGGAGAAGAAGGCTCCTCAGGAAGGGTGACAGATACTTCAGGGGACTCATCCGATGACTCAGAATCATCAGAAGAATCAAAGTATCGTCTGCCCGATTCCAAAGATCGATAGGCGTATCGATCGGTACCGACATCGGGTGTCCCCGGTACCGGGTCGGTACCAAGAAAAAGCCCAGGACAGGGAGCCGGAATCGGCATCCTGGCCGATGTCGATGCAGCCGGTACCGGTATCGAGGTTGGTGCCGGTACCGACAACATGGCTTGTTGCGGTACCGACGGCGTCGCAGCCTTGATGAAAGCCAGTATGGCCTGCTGCATGGATTGCACAGTGTGATCCATGGACGCCACGACTGCCTGGATGTCGGTACCGGGAGATTGTGCCGGTACCCCAGAGCAGTCTAACAGGTGATCGGTCGAGGCCGTGCCATCGATGTCAACCTGTAACCCCATAGGAGGAGCTTTGGAAGCCGGAGCTTCCCACCGGGGTTGTTTGGCTGGGGCAGGATCCTCAAGGGCAAGCCCGGAGGCATCTCGATACTTAGAGGGAGATTTGCTCTTTGAAGACCTGCTAAAAGTATGTTTGGTTACCTGAGATCCATCAGGAGAGGAAGACCTGGAATATGTTGATGCTACCGCCGGTGCATCCGTGGGAAACAGCACATGGAGCTTGGCTGCTCGGTTCTGTAACCCTCGTTTAGACATTAGAGAACAGGACTGGCAATCCGGAACGGAGTGTTCAGGCCCCAGACATTTAAGACACCATTCATGGGTGTCGGTAACAGAAACTGTACCACTACACTTAGTGCATTTTTTGAAGCCAGAGGCTGGTTTTTCCATGAGGGAAAGTTTCTTGTGGGCCTGGAGGCCTAAGAAGAAAAATACACCAAGTGAGGAAAAAGTATTATTATTATTTTTTTTTTTTTTGGAAGAAAAGAAAATAAAAGACCGGCGGTACCGGTCTGGCGTCGGGGAAGGCAGACACGCGACCAAAGAAATAAATTAAAATAAAGAACTTCTTCAGCGGTGACAGGAACACGACCTGCTGGCTCCGCGGAAAAGAAGAACTGAGGAGAGTTGGTGGGAAAGGCGGGAAGGCAGCACGCATGCGCTGTGGGATGCCCCAAAAGCTTTCATTCTGGGAAGCTGGGGAGCATTCCCGCGCAGGCTCCGTCGGTACCGACGTACCCATATGTGAGGACTTATTCCTGCTTGTTCCTGGAGATCACAGGTTTTGATCATATTACTAGCATGGGGCACTGCACTAGATGCAGAAGGACAGGGAAAGCTGTTCCTATGAATTTAATGCAGCCCCCCCATGTTAATACCGCCATGGAGAGCAACCACCGCCAACCACTGTGCTAGTGGTAGTTGCTTCCTGCCAAGCATGAGCAGTGCAGGTTTTCAAAACCCACACTAGTGGCACCAAGTGGGAATACCCACACCTCACCCAGTCACCGCCCAGGACCCCGTGCTGCTTTTTAATGTGGCACCTAAAACGCATGCTAACCTCGTGCTATCCAGGTAGCGTGTTTTAGTAAACATGCCTCTCAGTCTATTAGAGGCATATGGTGCAGAAAGGTGGATTGAACGCAGTCTGGAGATGGCAGTGGAAGAGAAGGGTATAGATAAAAATGATTTGCCTGATGAGTGGAGTTTGTGAGGAGGGGTGCAGAGAGCAATAAGAGCGAAGAGGTACTGAGGAACCGCAGAATGTATGCATTTTTAGGTCAGTAGGAAATGTTTGAACTGGATGTGGAAATGGATAGGGAACTAATAAAGTGACTTGAGAAGAAGCTTATGTGAGCATAGTGATGCTGGTGAAAGATTAGGCATGCAGCCGATTCCTGAATGGATTGAAGGAGAGATAGATGATTCCGTGAGAGAAAAGCGAGGAGTGGCTTGCAATAATCTAGATGGGAGGTGATTAGAGAGTGGATAAGGGTTTTGGTAGTCTGAACAGAAAGGAAGGGATGAATTCTACTGATGGTATAGATAAAAATACTTGGTTCTTCAGGATATGACATCTTGGATTCAGCTAAGTAGCTGGGATACACTTTATATTTTGGTTTTGAGTAAACAATTTACACACTTTAATTAAAAGGATGAAACCGAGTGGAGGACATGGATTATAATGTTTGTCCCTTTCCGGTAACATCCGACAAATATTAGTTGAGTTTCACAAAGGGGACATAGTGATTTGTTATTTATGGGATAGATAAAAATACAACAGGTTCTAGCTACTGTATGTGCAGAGAAAAAGAGAGGGAAGTCAAAGATGACCTCCAAGGTTGCGAGCCAAGGAGATAAAGGAGAATGACAGTGTTATTAAACTAAATAGAGAAAGAAGGAAGAGGGGAATTGGGTTTAGGAAGAAAATTAAGAAACTCTGGTTTAGTCATTTTCAGTTTTAGACAGTGGTGGGATATCTAGGCAATAATGTCAGATAAGCAGGCTGAGATATGGGTCTGGATTCCTGGAGAGATTTCCAGTGTAGAGAGGTATATCTGAGAGTCATCAGCATAAAAATGGTACTGAAAATCATGGAAGGAGATCAGGGCACCAAGGAATTGAGTAAAGAGAGAAAAAAGAAGAGGCCCTGATGCCAAGACAGAGCCCTGAGGTACACCAGCTGAGTGTGGGATGGCAGTAGAGGAGAACGAGCGCTAAATGTCCTATGGGAGGGAATAAGAAAACTAAGACAGAACAGAGCCCCTAAATCAGGGCTTGACAAATCCCAGGCACCAGGTCACCCTGGCATCTGGGATTATGTGGCCTCAAATGGCCATAACTGCTGAAAAATATGCCATGTCCAACTTCCTCCCCACATGGTGGAGGCTCAAGCATGCAGAGAGTTGCAAGAGACTGAAACCACAAGATCAGCTCAATCTTCCTGCACCATGCAGCTCAAGCATGCAGAGAATCGACTGTGGAGGGAAAGTTTTATTATCAGCATAAGAACATAAGATATGCTATACTGTGTCAGACCAAGGGTCCATCAAGCCCAGAATCCTATTTCCAACAGTGGAGAATCCAGGTCACGAGTGGAGGAGTTGCCTAATGGTTAGGGCAGCAGTCTGGAACTGGAAAGACCAAGGTTCAAATATCACTAATGCTCTTTGTGGCTGTGAGCAAGCCACTTAACCATCCACTGCCTCAGATACAAACAGATTGTAAGCTCTCTAGGGACAGGGAAATACAGTATCTACTGCACCTGAGTGTAACTCGCCTTGAACTGCTAAATCCTCTTTTAAATCTAGCTGCACTAACTGCTTTTGCTAGATACTCTGATAACAAATTCCAGAGTTTGATTATGCATTAAGTGAAAAAGTGTAGTTACTCACCTGTAACAGGTGTTCTCTGGGGACAGCAGGAATCAGTCCTCACATATGGGTATAATTTTGCAAGCCTAATTGGTCTTTACCAGAGCACGATACATAACAATTTTTCCTTCAATTGCTCCATTTCAACATTCTACGTGGTAGAAAACACAACAGTGTGGACAGATTTATATCATTAACCAGAGAAGTCTATGTATAGCTGCCGACTAAAGCGCTTATAGCATCAACGACTTTGGTAAAAAGTATGAAGCAGTAGGCGATACAGAAAATGTGGGCAGCATCTTTAAGAATGCTTAATAACTGACCCCCTGAAGAAACTCTGAGTGGAGTGAAACGTTTGAACGGGTGCCTGAAGGTGGCATTGGGGATTATGAGAAAGATAAGCATTTCCATATTTTTCTTAGAGTGTGAAGATTTGATATAAACGAATGCTAAAAGATTCCCAGAAAAGTCGTTGAGGCTATAAGCGCTTTAGTCGGCAGCTATACAGGCTGACCTTATGCACGACTGAGTCTGAGACTTCTCTGGTTAATGATATAAATCTGTCCACACTGTTGTGTTTTCTACCACGTAGAATGTTGAAGTGGAGCAATTGAAGAAAAAATTCTCACATATGGGTGACATCAGGACTGATGGAGCCCTCGCAGAAGCATCCCCCCAGCTTTCAAAGAAAGCCTTTGGGAGGTGCTACCACGGGAGGAATGGCTCAGTGGTTGGGACAGGTTACCTCAGGCCGGAAGGCTGGGGTTTCAATTCCCACATGGGGACAAGCAACCTCAGGCCGGAGGGACTGGGGTCTCTAGTCCCATGGCCACTCCTTGTGGCCTTGGGCAAGCCACTTAACCCTCCATTGTCTCAGGTACACTTAGACTGTGAGCCCTTTGCGGACAAGGGAATAAAAAGTACCTGATAGTATACATGTAAACCGCACTGATTCTAAAGAGTGCGGTATAAAAAAAAAAAAGAAATAAATAAATAAAAAGAAATCTTGCTCAGTCAGATGACATAGCTAAAAGATGGCAAAAAATTAAAAGATGGTAAAGAAGCAACTCCAAGGGGAGGAAGGAGGTTTGTGAGGACATTCCTGCTGTCCCCGGAGAACACCTGTTTCAGGTGATAAACTACGCTTTCTCCGGGAACAAGAAGGAAGTCAGTCCTCACATATGGGACACCCTAGCTACAGGTTACCGAAAGCCCATAGAGAAAAACCACAGCTATCCTCAGGGGAAACCATAATCAGTAGCAATTGAGTCTGCAGATGCAGACTGCAGTAGGACCCGTGTGTCCGATGGAAGCAATGCTCCGGTAGCCTGAACACAGAAAGGTCGGAGGGTAGGAGTTGCCTAGATCCCGAAAAGATTATGGAGCACGGCCTAGCCGAAGGCACTGTCCTGTCAGGACTCCCTCTCCAGGCAGTAATGAGCTGCGAAGATATGGATCGAAGACCAAGTGGCGGCCCGGTAGATGTCCACCATCGGGACGTAGCGCAGGTTTGCCACAGAGGCTGCCATGGCCCTGACACGGTGCGCTGTGACTTGGCCTTCCAGTGGGAGCCCCAGCTGCTAATAGGCAAGGGTAATACCGTCCGCCACCCAGGTAGACAGCACACATTTGGTCATCACCTCCCCCAGCCTACTGGGGTCATACGAGACAAAAAGCTGGGAAGCTTTATGGTGACCCTGGGTATGATGAATGTAGAAGGACAGGGCTCTCTTAAAGTCCAAGGTGTGGAGGATAGTCTCTGCCTTACTGGTGTTAGGCCTTGGGAAGAAAGTTAGCAGCACCACTTCCTGGTTGAGGTGAAAAGCCAATACCATCTTCGAAAGGAATTTGGGGTGTAGAAACTGGTGTAAGGCGCCTCTGGAGCTCGCTAACCCTGCGATTGAAGGTGAGCACAACCAGGACCACCACCTTCCATGAGAGGTATCACAAGTGGCAAGTAGCCAGGGGCTGAAAAGGCGGGCAAGTTGCACCAGTTCCTCATTGAGGTCCCACTTGGTCGCCGAGGGGCGCACTGGGGGTTTTGATAAAAGAAGTCCCCTCATGAAGTGGGTCAACAGTGGCTGGGTCGAGAGGGGCTTACCATCCACCAGGTGATGATATGCTGCCAAGACACTGAGGTGTACTCTGACGGAGTTCGATTTGAGCCCGGAAAGGGAGAGATGGAGAAGGTACTGCAACACCACCTGCACCGGGCAGGAGAATGGGTTAACCCCGTGCTCCGCATACCAAAGAGACAATCTCCGCCACTTGAAAGCGTATGCTTTCCTGGTAGAGTCTTACAGGAGGCCAGCAGGATCTCCTCCACTTCTCCCGAAAGGTTAAAAGGGGCTAGGGTCACCCTTTCAGCTACAGCAACAGGATAAAATCAAAATAAACGTAACCATCTAATTTCTCAACAAATAGGGGTGTCCTACATGGAGCGGTGGGTTCACCCCTAAACAAAGACATGGGGAGGGGTGGCCTGCACAGAGCGTCAGGTGCACCTACTCTTGCCATCTTACTGGGCAGACTAGATGGACCATACTGGTCTTTATCTGCTGTCATTTACTATGTTACTATGACCCCAAGTTGGGGTGCAAGAGAGAGCCCCCCTCCTGAGACAGGAGCCCTGGGGAGCTCCCCAACCGAATGGGAGTCTCCACTGACAGCCAGAGGAGTAGTGGAAACAACGGTTGCCTGAGCCATCGAGGAGCTATCAGAATTTGTGAGGGTTTGTCGCAGAGGGTGCTGAACAACATATTGAGAATTAGTAGCATGGGTGGGAAGGCGTACATGAGACCTTTCGACTATGAGATGAGAAACACATCTGTCACCACCCGGGAGGGCTGGGCTTGCCGGGAGCAGAAGTAGGGCAAATGGCAGTTGTCCAGGCTGGCAAACAGGTCTATCCATGGTTCCTCCTAGAGGTGAAAGAGCCGGCTGGCCACTCTGGCATCAAGCTGCTACTCATGCGGCTGGAGGACCCTGCTTAATCTGTCGGTGAGTGAGTTGTCCTGGCCCGGCAGGTATACTACCTGTAAGAATATACCCTGCTGGACTACATAGGAGCAGAGGGCCGTCACCTCGTGGCAGAGGGCGCGGGACTCTGTGCCCTCCTGCTTGTTCACATAGAAATAGTTAATACTGTTATCCAAGTTGAGCTTCCTGTTATATGTAATTATGGTGTTACCCCCATCGTAAACCACCCATGTTATATGTAAACCGCACTGATGTGGAAGAGCGCGGTATATAAGAGAAATAAATAAATAACTAAGAACATAGCTACCTGGTTATCTGTTTGGACCAACACTGGTTGGCGCCATAGGCTGAGGCAAAAGGCTCGAAGGGCTAGCATATCACCCGCAATTCTAGAAGCTTGATCTGCTGGTTGCTCTCATCCTGTGACCAGCTGCTCTGGGTGCGGAATTCCTCGCAGTGGGCTCCCCAGCCCAGCCTGGAGGCGTCCATCGTGAGAACCCTCAAGGGGCATGAAGCCTGGGAGGGCATCCCTGCCTCAAGGTACTGGGGGTTTTGCCACCAGGTCAGGGATTCCGCCAACTGACGAGTCACTAAGACTCTGTCCCAGAGATAGCCTGTGGCCTGTGACCACTGGGCTCGAAGGCACCACTGTGTGGTCCTCATGTGGAGGCGGGCATCCAGGGTGACATGGACCGTGGAGGCCATGTGTCTGAGTAGGTGTAGCAGAAGCTGAGCGGACACCGAGGAGCGGTGTTGTATGTCCCGGTCCCCTGGAAGGAAGGCCTTTGCCTGGAGGGTGTCTAGTCTTGCCCCTATGAACTCCAGACACTGGGTCAGGAGGAGGCGGGACTTGGGGGTAGTTTATTATGAACCTCAGATGCTGCAGGATTTGGATGGTACATGTGGTTGCCTACTGCACCTCTGAGGTGGTGCCTCCCTTTATGAGCCAATCATCCAGATAGGAGAAAACAAAGACCCCTTGGAGATGGAGGAAGGCGGCCATGGCTGCCAGACACTTGGTGAAGACTCTTGGGGCGGAAGCCAAGTCGAAGGGCAGCATCCTGTACTGGTAATGGCTGCCCCCCACCATGAACCTCAGGTACTGGCCTGTGGTTGGGGTGAATGAGGATGTGTGTGTAAGCATCCTTCAGATCCAAGGAGCCTAGCCAATCTCCCTGCTGGAAGTAAGGCAGCAATGTTCCAAGGGAGAGCATCTTGAACGTCTCCCTGACCAGGAATCTGTTCAGATTGTGCAGGTCGAGGATGGGCCTTAGGCCCCCTGTTCTTTTTGGCACGAGGAAGTACCTGGAGTAGAATGCCTTTCCCCTGAGATGCTGGGGAACTGGTTCTACCGCTCTGTCCTCGAGAAAGCCTGCCAGTTCCTTCAATAGGTAAAGGGGAGACCTGGAAGGGGGGGCTATCCTGGGAAGAAAGGGGAGGTGTCTGGGCCAAATGGAGGAAGTAGCCCTCCTTGACCGCCTGGAGTGCCCAAGAGTCGGTGGTGATGGCTGGCCACCTTTGGGCATAATGAATGAAACGTCTCCCCCCCCCCCCCCCCGTGAGCTGCTGACCTCCTTGGGGTGAAGAGGCTATGCCCAAGGAGTCAACCGTTCCCTCCTGGCTGGGCCGGGGCTGACGCCTAGGACTTGGGAGCCTTCTGCTTACGAGGGCCTTGCCCATGTCCCTTGGCCTGCTGCCCTTGCTTTGGGTGCCATGGAGGCCTGAAAAGGTGGGTAGTTTCTGTAAGCAGTCCCTTTCCTCAGGTAGAAAGGCTTTTTACCTGAGCCCTTCTGTCGGGAAAGGGCAGTGGTCAGAGAGCCTGGTCCTCATCATGAACTCAGTCTCCAGCTTGGCAGCCTTGTCGGTCATGGGTTTGCCAAAGAGGTTCTCGCCTTGGCATGGAACGTTGACCAACTTGTCCTGAACCCATTGCTCAAGGTCAGACGACTGTAGCCAAGCTTGGTATTGGGCACCGATGCCTGCCACCCCTACCCGAGCCGCCGATTTGAACTCGTCAAAGGCTGCCCAAGACATAAACTTGGAGCACTCACGGACGGTTTTGGCCAGGTTCTTGAACCGCTACAGGGTTTCCTCAGAAAGACCAGCTGAGGACCCGGCGAGTTCCTTCAACAGGTCTCTCAGGTACATGCCCATGAACAGCTGGTATGCCTGGATCTGGCCGATGAGCATCAAGCCTTAGTAGCACTTTCTGCCAAGGGTATCCAGGGTGCATGCCTCCCTGCCGGGGGGCACCGATGAGTGCATCTTCTGACTCTTCAGATGACGCATGGCTGACTCCACCACCATGGAGGTGTGCAACAATTGTGACTTCTGGAAGCCTGAGCTCCGGCAGACTCGATACATCAAGTCGAGCCGCTTGCTCACCACCAGCACCGATGCCAGTGTCTCCCACATACGGAGCATTAGCCATTCCAGGATGGGTGGGATGGGCACAGTAAACGATTCCCTTGGAGGGGCTTTATATTGGAGGATTTCTAGTTCCTCCAGCCGAGGGTCCTCCTCCAATTCCGTTGGGAATGCTAGAGCCTTGGACATGTCCCTGACGAAATCGAGGAACGCCATGTCCTCGGGTGGGGACTGACACCGGGGTTCCGAAGGGGGGGGGAGTCTGAGGGGACGTTGCATCTCCCACTCGGAATAGTCCATCGAGGAATCAAGGGAAGGATGGCTCACGTGCTCTGGGGCTGATCTCTGCCCGCAGCTCTCGAAGGCCCTCGTGGCTGGTGCCGAGAGCACTGGCTGGAGAAGATCGCGGCCCTGTGGAACAGGAAACAGATCGAGACCTCGGCCGAGGATCTACTTGAGAAAGCAATACCTTGAGGAACGGCTCAGCCTCTGGGGACATTTTTGGCGTAGAGGGCCTGGTGGTCTGGGCGGAGGAACCGGTAATACCAGACAACACTACAAGCTGCTAGTCCATGAAGGCATATAAACTGCGCTCCAGGACTGCCATTCTGGACTCCAGGCCAGAAAGCTCTGCAGCCATCATTGCGGACCCTGAAGGAATCAGGCTCCATGCCGGTTCTCCTGAAGGAGAGTCCTTGATGAGGATGGTGTCCAGTGACTGAGACCGGTCCAAGGTCGAGTCCTTCTGGGGGACCTTTGCAGGCTGCTCATTCTCCGATCCCTCGGACAAGTGTTTAGGACTGTGGGACATGGTTCGGGACTCTCCCGGCCTGTCGGAACAGTCCTGGGATGCCGCCTTCAAGGGCTTGAGGGAGACCCCCTTTCCGAGGAACCACGGCATCAGTCAGAGTCCAGCAGGCTTCCCTGAGATTCCATTGTTCAGAGGAGGCCTTAGCCCTCAGAGGTACTGGGGACTCTGGGAAAAACTTTTCGTACTGCTGCTGGTGGCTCTTGAGGGCCTTGGTGGTCATCTTTTTTAGAGAGGCCGCATGTCTTGAGGTCATGGTCCAGTCCCAGGCAGTGATGGCAGCAGTCATATGTGTCGGTCAGGGACATTATTTTGGCATACTGATCACACTTCTTAAAGCCACTAATAGCCATGGGAGATAAAATATCCCAGCGAGGTCGAAGACCCGTGGTGCTGTCAGTTAGAAAAAAGGGTATAAAGGCACCAGGAAGGAAAATAGAAAGCTAAGAAAAACTAAGAACCTGAGACTCGATGCCGGGGCAGCAGACTTGGGTGGTGGAAAGAGTACCGGTGCACTACCAGAGGAGAGTATGAAACTCAGGTTGAGAAAATCAACTTTTTCGGGGGAAGAGCAGACAGACGTCTGAAGGGCTCCACGGAAAAAAGGAGACTGAGCAAGACTGGCACCCTTGGGCAGGAAGGGGACCATGCATGTGTGGTGGCATCTCCCAAAGGCTTTCTTTGAAAGCTGGGAGAAAGCTTCCATGAGGGCTTCATCGGCGCTGATGTCACTCATATGTGAGGACTGACTTCCTGCTTGTTCCCGGAGAAAATATCTTATCTGATTAGTCTTGAATGTGCTACATTGAAGCTTCATTGCATGTCCTCTAGTCTTTCTACTTTTTGAAGGTGTAAACAACTGATCTACCTTTACCCATTCTAGTCCATTCATTATTTTATAGACCTCCATCATATCTCACCTCAACCGTTTCTTTTCTAAGTTGAAGAGCCCTAACCTGATGATACCACATTACTGGTTGAAAGTGAAGATGACCTGAAACATTTGCTTCTCAAAATCAAGCAACATAGACTTAAAATGGACCCACGCCTTAATGTAAAGAAGACAAAGATCCTGTCAACTGGCAAAATCAATAAATTCATCATTGATGGAGAAGAAATTGAAATAATGGACAACTTTAACCTACTTGGATCAACTATCAATAAAGAAACAACAAGCAATCAAGAAATCTGATGACACATTGCTCTTGGTGGAATGGCTATGAAGAACCTAGACAAGATTCTCAATTATATTTATCAAAGATTCGACTTGTCCAAGGCTTGATATTTTCAATAACATCATATGGATGCGAAAGTTGGACAGTGATAAAGATAGACAGGAAGAAAATTGATGCTTTGAATTATGGTGCTGGCACCAAATACTGTGTATACCATGGACTGCCCAAAGAACAAACCAGTCAGTACTAGAGGAGATCAAAGCTAAGCTTTCTTTAGAAGCTCAGATGACAAGACTTCGACTTTCATATTTTGGACACATCATTCGAAGAGAGAGATCATTAGAAAAAGAGATCATGCTCAGCAACGTAGAAGGTCAATGCAAGAGATGGAACGATGCAACAACAGCAGCTATGGGTGCCACTCTGTCAACAATGAGCCACCTGACTGAAAACTGAACACAGTTTAAGACAGTTGCAGCAAAGCAAAAGAATTGGTATGTGAAAGAGACTTGATGAGCCTTGTTTTGGGGGAGAGGTTATAAAAGAGAAAAAGACTGAAGGAAGACTGGGTAGGGTCATGGCAAAGAGACAGATACTGGGTGAAGGCTGCAGATGGTGGGGATTATGGCAAAATGAAAGATTGGATAAAGACAAGATGTGGGGACATGAGAGACTATTTGGGTTTCACAAACCACCAGGCGATAGTGATATGTGTTGCAATAAAGGAAGATGCCTCAGGTACAGTTAAAATGTTACACAGTTAACTAGCTACAGTCTAGGGATGTTACTGTTTTTGTAAATAGTTCCAAGAACATGTTCATTGTAAAACCTTCAGTTCAATGTAAACCGCCTTGATAAATTTGAAAGGCGGTATATAAAAAATGTCAAATAAATAAATAAATGGTCATGGGAGGAGGAGAAGAGGAGCCCACTGCCTTCTGTTGGCAGTGTGCAATGGCATGTAGAAAATGGGAAAACAAGCTTAGTAAATCAGGCCCTAAAAAAGGAACTGCAATATACCTTTTACATGTGTGTGCAGGGAGGGATTGGGTGCACTGTGAGCGAGGTCTCAGCAGCCAGCTCCTAAATGTTAAGACTGGTTCCTACATTCCAAAAAAAATTGTCAAGGCCTGCACTAAATCCAAACAAAAATTGAGTATCAAGAAGAAGGTGGTGATCAAGAGTATCAAACGTGGCAGACAGGTAAAGAAGGATGTGGATCGAGTATAGGCCCTTGAATTTGGTACCAACGGGGGGCACGAACCACGTGCTAATGAGGACCCAGTAAGAGACGTGGGAAGCGATGGAAGACCACTTTATTAATAATAGACCAAAGCCTAGGCCCTAGATAGATAAAGATACCTACGAAGCCTTCACATAGGAAACCTATTATAAATTTATCCTCTTAAAGAACAATTATAAACCATCAGCTATATCCTCTCCAAGAACTAATGGTTATTTTGAGTATTTTCATTAATTAGAGGCTACAGTACTTTACAAGGAAGGAAACTGGGCAGTCTGGGTAGGCCTTAAGATCCTTATCTGCTACTAACACATTCTCTGTTTTCTAAGATATTAACATATTTGGCTGTTTTTATTTCTATATCCTGCACTCCAGTGGCCATCATACCTGTCAAATCGTGCAGTGTCTCACAAGAGTGTGTGACTGCTGACAGAAAAGAGAATGGATTTTGTTCTTCGCTTTGACTTCGGGCAGGAGGGTGGCAGGGTCATCTCTGTGGAGGACTCCTACCTCTTGAATGCCATAAGCTACAAAACCAGAAAACCGGGAAAGGCAGCCTCTTTCTGATTTAGGGCTGAAGCCACTTCCATTTGTTTTGTTTGCAACATTCTCTAATAAGACAATTAGAAGAAAATTCCTCTTCCGTTGTGCTGTGCAATGCTTCAGAAGCACACATGATTTGTAATAATAATCACCCTATGCCTATTAAGCAGAATAGCAATAACAACTTGGTTTTATTTAATTGTATTTATCCAAACAGGATTCTACTTCACACTGCAGTTCAGTACAAAGGAATGCATTCTAGAGTAACCCAAGAGACAAACAATTGTTCTAGAATACCATAGAAAAAAAGAATGCACTCTATAGTGTCCTAGGAACTTATATGCCCCAGGAACATGTTGGTCAGCACAAATCTAGCACCCAGAAAGTTAAAGACAGATAGTCAAAGAGACAATAATATTGTCACCCAAAACAACTACTAAAGCCAGGATCTCTGCTGGCTTCAAGTTCAGTGTTCTCACCACTGGAGTGCAAACACTATCCAATTAAAAATGGTAATGCGCAACCACTGTATTTAAATTTTGTTTTGCTGCTCCCTTACAACTCTCCATCTGTTTCTAGGGGGGACCATTTTTTATTACAGTTTCATAAATGTGGCATCTATTTCCTGAGGGGAGGGGGGTTTCAACAGTTCCTCTTGGTCTTTGGGCTTCCAGCTCTATTGGAATTGGTCTCCATTGGGCTACAGCATCATCAACCTTCATTCACAACTATCCAGTGTTGTCCTCCTGTCTTACAGCCCCCTTTCCAACTCATGTATCCTACAGTTATAGTGCATACCTGGCCTCCTAACAGAATGCTGCAATCATGGACCCTAAATCTGGTTATTTTGGGTTAACATTGTGGAATCACTGTGGATAGCCTTCCCTCCCACAAGTGTCAGGTTGTTGCCCTCTGAATACTTAAAGGGCTCAGAGCAGGGTCCAAGCTCTTAGAATGGGCACTCAGGTGGGGCCAGACATGGGGTGTCTTCTGTAGGAGCTTGAGGGTAACCAGAAGTCAGGAACCATACTTGGATAGACAAAGGTCCGTATATAGAATTTGCAAGTAGCAAAATTTGAACTGGTGTCAGAGTTTGCAAAAAAAACAAAACCAAAAATAAAACAGGTTGCAGAGCAGGGGCAGGAAATGAAAGTAAACCAGGGATGCAGGCCTGTAACAGAAATTAGCAAGTAGACAACAAGGCATGGAGAAATAGCTGTAAATATCCCCAAACTGTATGCCTGGAATTGGTGGCATTAGGCAAGTCACGAGGCTGGAGCCTGGAACAATAGTTGGAAGTGAAACAGAATGCAGGCCTGGAACTGGAATCAGACAGTCGTGGTGCATCAGCCTGTAGCAGAGAGACTGGGTAGCAGGGACTCTATATACAAGAGGCTCAATAGCAAGCAGGATAACCTGCCTTCAGGTTGCTACAAATCGCTTCTTGCATGCCAACAAACCTTTTTCCATTGAGCCCTAGCCAGTCCCTGATACCTAGAGCTATGTACTTCAGGGCTATCTGACAGTTTAGGATGCCTATCTTTAACTGAAGGACTGACCCCAGTTCATGCCCCCATCAGGGTCTTGCTCTAACAGTAGCTATGAACACTGACTTCGCAAAAACCCAGCTTTGGCTGTGCAAAGAAAATAGAACTTCAAAGGTTGGGTATTTTTGGCTCAAATTCCACACCCTTGCAGACTTCCAACATTTCAAATTCATGCTAGCCTCTTTCCAGTGTGCCATAGCACTCACTAAGCAGGAGTACAATGCCCATCTGACTAACTCTCTTACCTTTGACCCTCGTCGTCTCTTTACAATGCTGAACTCTCTCCCTCCGACCTCTGACCCCTTCTTCACTTTCTGCCCACACTTTGGCTGACTATTCCTATGACAAAGTCCACAAGATTGCTCCTGCATCCCCCCCCCCCCCCCCCAAGGTCATCTCCAGTTCCCTTTCCCCCTTCTCATTCACTAATCCGTCCTCCAACCACTGTCACCCTTTCCTCCTTTTTTAAGATCACTGAGAAAGAAACCATATATTTTCTCTCCTCCTCTAAACTTACTGCCTACCCCTCTGATCCTATTCCCACCCATTTACTAAACACCATCCCCCCATTGTTGTTCCTTCCATCTTTCATGTCCTCAACGTAGCGCTTTCTACCACAACTGTTCCTGCAGCCTTCCAGTATGCTGTAGTTTCTCTCCTCTCAGTCCCTTCTGGATCTACTGCAATCTGGCTTTCGCCTCTACATTCTACTGAGATGGCTCTTGCCAAAGTCGCCAATGACTTGTTCCTGGCAAAATCCAAGGGCCTTTACTTGATCCTCATCGTTCTTGACCTTTTCACCGCTTGTGACACTGTAGATCACTGCCTTCTCCTTGATATTATCTGCCTTCTCCTTGATATTATCTTCTTACTTGGATTTAGGGGTTCTGTACTCTCCTGGTTTTCTTCCTCTCTCTCTCACCGCACTTTCAGTGTATATTCTGTTAGATTCTCCTCTACTGCTATCCCCCTTTCAGTCAATGTTCCCCAGGACTCTGTCTTGGGACCTCTTCTTTTCTCTCTCAGCCGCCATTGCTGAACTTTAAACCCTATGACTTTAAGCCATACACTCCACAGAGTGGGGCTTTATGGAAGAGTGGCCAGAAAAAAGTAATTGGGTTTAAAGTTCAGCAATGGCAGCTAGCCGCTTTAACAGAGCTAGATGACGACGCTGAATATTGGGCCATATATTTTTACCTTCAATGGCAAAGTTGGGTGGTTTTCATTCAAAGTTATATGATATGTTTTTTTTTGGGGGGGGGGGAGTTGAATGGTGGGGGAGAAATTCACTCATGTTCCTTTCAACTTCCAACTTAATTGGTGCTGGAGCACTGATCTGGCACTATGAGCCTTTATTCTCAGCCAATTGGGGATCATTCTGCTATTTTATATTTCACTTAGCCTGTTCAGTGCAGCAATGGTCACGGCCCAGGGACCATGCATCCAGACTTCTTCCAAAAGCCTCTAATTATAGCCACTGAATCCTGTCACTAGGTGTCACCATTTTTCAATGACTGAAACTCCCTCTTCCCCAGGGGATGTGAATGCTGTGCCTGCAGTATCTCCAAGCCCTAGCCACTTTTGAGAGTAGAAGATGTGAGCAAGGAATGGAATTCAAGTTCTCTACATGGTAGTGCATAGCACTAAAACTGAGCCACCAACCTGATATGATATGTTCTGAAAATCAATTAAGTTCAAGAAACATCTTAAATTGGAAGAAAACTGAAAAAGCTGAGAAGAATTCTGGGGATCCAGCCTGCTATCCTGTAACTGAGTTACAAAGCTGAGTAAAAGCTGTATGGGAACCATGCTTATACTTGGCACTGAAATTATCAGGTCACAATCCCAATGAAAACATATCTTATTTGCTTACCTATTTTAGTAATATCTGAAAAATTTCTAACTTAAAATTTCCATAGCTTGGATTCTGTGTAAGCCAAACATGAATGAGTTTGACACTAACAAAAAGAAAGAAAAAGGGCTTTTAACATATACCGCGTTTATCAGTTTAAAATTGAGGTCTTTTTCCAGTGAAGTGAGTTATTTTATTTTTATTTTATTTTCTTTCTTTCTTTCTTTCTTTTTTATACTGCACTCTTTAGAATCAGTGCGGTTTACATGTATACTAACAGGTACTTTTTATTCCCTTGTCCCTGAAAGGCTCACAATCTAAGTGTACCTGAGGCAATGGAGGGCTAAGTGGCTTGCCCAAGGCCACAAGGAGTGGCCATGGGACTAGAGACCCCAGTCCCTCTGGCCTGAGGTTGCTTGTCCCCATGTGGGAATTGAACCCCTGGCCTGAGGTAACCTGTCCCAACCACTGAACCACTCCTCCCTGACAACAAGCTACTGACAACTCTTTTGTATATCTTTCATGGCTTTCTTACTTGAAACTTTCAGAGAAAATAAAAAAATGCAAGCAATTTATTTAATTTTCCAATATGGACCTCTGAAGAACTAAGAAGTTCTTTCATTTTTTTTAACAATTCCAAGCAATTGCACAGGCTAAATAGAATGAATATTGGGATCAGACTATTCTGTGGTGTGCTGATTTTAAGTTATCATAGTCTACACATGCACTGGTAAACCAGATGATGTCAGAGCATACATGGAACCCAAAAAGGCCACTAAGTGCCTGATGAATCCACAGCAAGATGAAGACAGTGAACAATTCATTTACAAGAAAATGATGTTGTGCAACTATATGACTACAGAAATCCAGTGAGCTCAAAACAAGATTACTTCATTCCATGGTTTCACAATCTGCGACTTAAATCCCTATGGACGGAAAAGGGAGACTCTCATGCACATCATGAAACAACAAGGCATCATTATGAGAGTTAGGTATAAATATAAGTAATGAGCTGTTAGTTATGATTTTGTATGCTTCTCGACACTCCTTTGGCTGCATAATTTGGCTTCGCTTGGCAAAGATCGTCTATTGACATTTATTAACATTGGCATCTGATAAGTACAGAGGTTTCTTGAAAGGAAGAATTTACCATCATCTTAACTGAAAGCAACTATTATTCTAGTCTATTATAAACTCACTTTCTGTACACAGATTTATTCTATTTCCAGAATTCTTTCACCTCTCTCCAAATATATCCTGTAAATTTAATTTACACAAAGCCAGCATGAAGCTGCACATTTCTTTAACCAATCCATCAAAGGCCCAATACAGACTTCTTAAATGGCATGGAGAAGTGGTCTAGTGGTAAGAGCAGTGGGTTGGAACCAGGTAAGCCAGAGTTCAAATCCTACTGTGATCTTGGGCAAGTGACTTAACCCTCATTTAACTCAGGTACAAACTTAGATTTTAAGTCCTCTGGGGATAGGAAAATACTTGCTGTACTTGAATGTAACTTGCTTTGAACTACTACTGAAAAGGCATGAGCCAAATGCTAATTAATAAATAAAGGGAAGCAAATAAAGGACTCCTTTTACTAACACTTAGCTCGAGTGATCTGACAGGAATAAAATGGGCCATGCAGCAGATTGCTCAACTAAGGGTTCTTTTACTAAATTGTGGTAGGGCTCTGCACCTACTGCAGGTTTATTTAGAGCACTTAATATACCGCTTAAGAGCCAAGGCTATCACAATGATTTATAAATAATAAAAAAGGGATAACAGAAGAGCAAGAAAAAGGGGGGAAAATAAAAGAAAAAAGAGAGTGGGAAGAAACATAGGGAGAAATAAGAGTAGCCAAATATGGGAAACAGGAGGCAAACAGTGCATGGTGGATCAAGATAAGAAGTTTGAAGGGGATATGCAAAGGAACAGGGAGCCAGTGAAGAGTGAAGAAACGCAGGGAAATGTGATCATAACGAAAAGCATGAAAGATTAGTCTAGCAGCAGTGGACTGGATCAGTTGTAGACAGCGGATGGAGTACTGAGGTAATCCGAGAAAGAGAATTGCAATAATCAAGGTGCAGGATAACAACGGCCAGAACAAGCTGAGTAAATTATTTATTTATTTAACAGTATTTCTAAACCGCCTTATCTTATTAATCAAGGTGGTATCACAGCAAACAATCAGGTAAAGTGAGAGAGTTAAGCATGCAGTGAGGGAGAAATTTAGTAGAGTGTGTGTTGTATTGTGTGCTAGATTGGTTTGAGCTATGTACAATGTGTGTTGTGTTGTGCGCTAGAGTGGTTTGAGCTATGTACAAGATGGACTATATACAGTGATGCAAAAACATTTTCTATACATACAGTGTTTAGGCGGTATCATGTGCTGTTATACATTCTCTGAGGTTATGTGATGTGTCCATAGTGTTCTATGAACAGCATGGTTTTTAGCTGTTTTCTAAAGTCCTTGAGGTCTGTAGTTGCCCTCAAATCGTCCGGTAGCTTGTTCCATATTGTTGGAGCAGCCATGGAGAGTGCTCTGTCGGTTGTGTCCTTGCGTGTGTGTTTGAATTCACTTGGGGTGCTGACTCAGTTGTGTGTTTGTTTTCTTCTAGGACGTGTGCTAGTGTCCGGTTGTATGAGGGTGTGCAGGCTGTTGGCTGATGTGTGCTGATTTATCTTGAATAGGTTTATGATAGTTTTGTATCTGATGCGTGCACCGATTGGGAGCCAGTGTAAGTCCTTTAAGGTAGGTGTGATGTGCTCCTGTCTTGCAGTACCAGATATTATTTGTGCTGCAGTGTTTTGTGCTAGCTGGAGAGGTTTGAGGGCTTGTTTCGGTAGTCCAAGGTATATCGGATTGCAGAAGTCCAGTAGTGGGGTTATCAGTGCTTGACAGACGGTACGAAAGTGTTCTAGGGCGAGGAGTGCTTTCAGTCTCCTGATGATTCGCATCTTGTAGTAGACTTTTTGAATTGTCTTGTTTATGTGTGGCTTGAGGTTTAGTTTGTTGTCCAGAGTAACACCGAGGTATCTCATTTCTGATCTTATTGGTATAGTAGTGTTTTGTATCTTGATATTTGGCGGGTGTATGAAGCTTTGGTTCCGAGTGATGATTAATGCTTCGGTCTTGTTGTAGTTTATTGCGAGGTTGTTGTTTTGACACCAACTCGTCATCTGGGTAAGGCAGTCTGTTATCTTTGAGAAGTCTGGGTTGTCGATTAATATCGGGGTGTATATCATGATGTCGTCTGCATATATTGTGTATTGAATGTTGTTCTCTTTCATGATGTTGCAGATTGGTTGGATGTAGATGTTAAATAGGAGTGCTGAGAGTGCGGATCCTTGAGGAACTCCTTGACGGACATTTATGGGTTGGGAGGTGTTGTGTCCCACCTTGACCTGTAGCTGTCTTTCGGTTAGGTATGAGTGGAACCATTCCAATGTGATTCCGTGTATACCAGTGCTCTTTAGTCTGTCCAGGAGCGTGTTGTGGTCCACTGTGTCGAAGGCTGAGGAGATGTCGATAAAGATCATTATGATTCCATTCCTGGTGTTGTCAATTATTCTTAGGATGCTGTCGAAGAGGTAGATCAGTAGCGTTTCGACTCCATGGTTGGGACGAAAGCCGTGTTGGTTGTCGTCGAGTGTTTCATATTTGTCGATGTGTTCCTGGAGTTGTATTTGAACCGTTTTTTCGATGATTTTTGCCAGGAAGGGTATGCTGGAGATTGGTCGGTATGCTGCTGGATCCTTTTTGTCGAGAGTTGTTTTCTTTGTGATTGGTCTTACTGAGGCAAGCTTTAGTTGCTTTGGCATGAGTCCTTGAGTGAGTGAGTTGTGTACTATTCTATGTATGGTGTGGATGAAGTTTGATTTGGTGGCTTTTACCCATGACACTGGGCATGGGTCTGTAGGAGCAGTGCTTGGGTTGATTGTTGAGATGATGTGGGATATCTGCTCTTTTGAGGGTGAGTAGAAGGTGCCCCAGGTTTTGGTGTATACTTCTGTCCTGGTGGTCTCACTGGGTGTTGTGCACTCTGTGGAGTGAAATTTGCTTTTGATGTGGTCGGCAAATTCCTGTGGATCAATTTGTACTTCCCCTTCTGTTGTTTGCTCTTTTGTGAGGATCTTGACTATTTCGAAAAGCTCTCTGGGTTTGTTGATGGAAGTATTTATCATGTTTGTGTGGAATTCCCTCTTTGATTGGTTGATTAGTTCATTGTATTGTTTTTGTTTTCTTAGGTAAAGATGTTGGTCGGCTGTTGTTTTGTTTTTTCTCCATCTCCGTTCAATCTTCCTGAGCTCCCTCTTTTCCCGTTGTATTTTTGCTGAGTACCATGGTTTGTTTTGTCTCCTGTTGTGGTGGTGTTTCTTGTGCTTGCCACCCGATGGTTTGGCGGCATAAGCTAAGATGCTGTTCCAACTGGAAACTTGTTCCTCCAGGTCATCTGTAGTAATGTTCAAGTGTTGTATTGTGTCCTGTATGAATTCGTCTCTGTCAAAATGCTTGAATCGTCTTTGTGTGTGTGAGATGTTTGCTCTTTCGCTTGTCTGGTCCTCTTGTGATCTCAGCTTCATCTCGATTAAGTAATGGTCAGACCATGGCACTGGGGTGATGGTGGGTGGAGAAATTAGGTCTCTTGATGTTAGGTAATTGGATGCGAAGATGAGGTCTGGGGATGATCCATGTCTGTGTGTTGGTGCATTGATTATCTGTGTGAATTGAAGTGATGTCATTGCTTGAAGGAAGGCCTCTGCGTCTTTGGCATTGGTGGACTTAAGGTTGAAGTCCCCAATCAGTAGCGCTGGTTTGTTGTTTGTTGTTATGGCACAGGCTTCTTCGAGTGTGAAGGCTAATTCGTCGGGTGGAGCTCTGGGTGCTCTGTATGTTAGGCAGAGTGCAATGTTTTTATTCTTGATGCTGATTGTGTTACATTGCTGTGTATTGGTGAAGCCCTGTGTCTTGAACTTTAGGTTTGTCTTTGCTATTATTAGGACTCCTCCTCCACGCTTGTGAGTGCGTGGGCAGTTGTACGCTGAGTAGTTGTCCGGTACTAGTTGGTTGAGTAGTACATTGTCGGTAGGGTTGAGCCATGTCTCTGTGATGCATATTATGTCGGGCTGTCGACATAATATGCATAATATGCATAATAAATTATGGGGTGGAGAAAGCAGAGCAGACCGAGTGTAAGCAGTGAAAAGCAAAAAAAAAAAATATATGCATAATATGCATAATAAATTATGGGGTGGAGAAAGCAGAGCAGACCGAGTGTAAGCAGTGAAAAGCAAAAAAAAACAAAAAACTGATTTGGATAAGGAATCAAGGTGGGATTTAAAGGAGAGAGATGAATCAAGTGTGATACCTAAAGGCTTTATAGCGTCACGAAAAGGAAGAGGAGAGGAGGAGATGGTAAGAGACGGAAGCATTGAGACTGCTGGGGAAGGGAAGGCAATTTCTTCACATTTGGAGATATTTAAAAGAAGACAATTTTCTATGAGCCATTGGTGTACAAATTGTAAGCAGGTTTGGAGGGGGGAGACATTGGATAACGAAGAAAGAACAGTGTAAAGAATCTGAATGTCATCAGTGTATAGGAAAGGTGTACAGCCAAAGGATTGGATTAACAGAGGAACAGGTGACAGGAATATATTAAAAAGAGTGAGCACCAGCAGGGAACCTTGAGGGACTCCTGAGAGAAGGGGAAAGGAGGCAGAGAATTTAGAAATGGAGAACAACTGGAAGGTGTGATCCAAGAGATAAGAAGAAAACCAATTGAAAACCAAACCCTGGATCTCAATAAAGTGGAGGCATTGAAGAAGAGAGTGACTGACGGTTGAAGGCAGAAGAAAGATCCAAGGAAACCATAACAACAGAATTACCATGGTCAAGGGAAGTCCAGATTTCATTTGTGAGAGACAAAGTAAAGATTCTGTCAAGTGACCTGAGTGGAAGCCAGCTTGCCATGTGTGCAGGACAAAAGAATTTTCCAGAAAAGGAGAGCGTTAAGAGAGTACAATGCATTCCAAGTGCTTAGAAAGGAAAGCAAATTTGGAGACTGGATGGAAGAACTATCAAGAGAAGGTTTCTTGAGAAGAGGGCAATTTACAGCATGTTTCCAGGGGGAGTGGGACATAGTCTTCAGCAAGGCTGGTGTGAAGCAGAAGAAGAATACTAGGAGAAAGTGAAAGGGACAGTCTGGAGACCAGGTGGGCAGGCCAGGAATCCAAGGGAGACGAGGAAGGGCGAACTGATTTGAAAGCAAGTTCCAAAAAATGAGGAGAAACAGCAGGGAAAGAGAACCAGAAAGAGAAAAGAGAGATGGAGTCAAGAGGACGAGGGTAAGAACAAGTAGAGACAGGCAGATCAGGATAACAGAAACCCGGAGAGAAGATGCCCTGTCAAACAGGAAAGAAGCATAGGCACCCAGGGAGGGGGAAGCAGCTGGAGCAGAAGGATTGGCGAAAGGGGCCAAGGCATCCAGGAGGTGGAAAAGCTACCGGGGTTTAGTCCAGGAGGCAGGGTTTAGTTCAGGAGGGTTTGTAATGTTATAGAGCTTTTCCATCGTTGACGTCCACAGATGTAGTCAATTCAATGTTTGTACAATCCATTGGGCAAAGTTCATGTGTACAGTCGCCACTTGTGTTGCTGGAAGAAGATGTTTGAGATGAATAGATTGTTGGTCTTGCAGAATTCCATCAGTCTTTCTCCAGCTTCATATTTTCCAATCTCTTTGTCTTCTTCTTTGTTGCCAACCTTTGCTTTACAGTCACCCATGATTATCAGGATATCTTGTTTGCATGCTCTGTCAATTTCAGCATGTACTTGTTTATAGAACTGATCAACTTTTTAAATTTTATTTATTGTTTATTTTCTTCCTTTTCTGCAGCTGTAGTTGGGGCATATACCTGAATAATAGTTGTCTTAATGGGCATTCCTTGTAGAGGAATAAAAATTAAGCATTCACAGATTACATTATATTTCATTACAGTTCTTGCAAGTTTCTTCTTAATTATAAATGCAACACCATTTCTTTGTCTTTCATTTCTATAATAGTATATCCTGCAGTCATCAGATTCAAAGTGTCCGATGCTAATCCATTTCAGTTCACTGACACCCAACAGTTCTAGTTGCATACGTTTCATTTTATTCTTGACCACTTCCAACTTCCCTTGATTCATACTTTGTACATTCAATGTTCCATGTCCCAATATATAAGACATTTTTGCAGCTGATGACTCATTTCATGAACAGCTACATCAGTAGTCAGACATCCAAAGGGCTTTGTTCCAACTACATCATAAATGCTGGCTTAACTGAAAGCCTTCAGCTCATCCACAGTAGCCTGTTGAATACATTCTGACCTGGGGGGGGGGGGGGGGGACACATCGTCTAGTACTATATCACAATTTGTTTTCTTGTGAGTATCCACTGGGTTTTTGTGGCAAGAAATAGAAGTAGATTGCCAGTCCTTTCTTTCATGCAGGTGGTAATATTAGTGTTGTTGCTGCTGTCACAGAAATGTGATCCTCCATCACCAAAACTGTCCCATTCTGCTGCTGCCCAGATGAGTGGTTTGTTTTAGTCTGGCATTTCAGTTGAGACCTGTCCATCTTGGCAATAGTTAAGCTATCGATAGCTTAGCTTTCAGCATCATAGATGCACACAAGCCCTCGCAGCATGACAAGAAGTCCAAAACATTGCGTCTTAGAAACCTATTTTCTAGAGGTGTCTATGTGCCTTAATAAGACAGGATCTCAGATCTGGTCCCAACACTACACAAATGCTGATGCACAAATTTACATCTCCTCCAAAAAAGGTGTAACTCTGTGTGCCTACTCTCAGTGTATACCCGCATATTTTAATAAATACACTCATATAATGCAACACTACCTCCACTCCACACAACCCATGTTCATTGGAAAGTCTACAAGCATATTCCATAAAATAGGTGCACACATAAGAACATAAGAACATAAGATATGCCATACTGGATCAGACCAAGGTCCATCAAGCCCAGTATCCTGTTTCCAACAGTGGCCAATCTAGGTCATACATACCTAGCAGTATCCCCAAGAGACACAGGTCCCACAATGCTTGTACTGGGTCAAGCATTGATATCCTGGGTCCCTTTTTAATAATGGTTTATGGACCTTTCCTCCAGGAACTTGTCCAAACCTTTTTTAAACCCAGCTACACTAACAGCCTTTACCACATCCTCCGGCAACAAATTCCAGAGTTTGATTACACATTGAGTGAAAAAATATTTTCTCTTATTTGTCTTAAATAGATCACCTTGTAGCTTCATTACATGTCCTCTAGTCTTTCTATATTCTGATAACGTAAACAATCGATCTACGTTTACCCGTTCCACTCCATTCATTAATTTAAAGACCTCTATCATATCTCCCCTCAGCCGTCTCTTTTCCAGGCTGAAGAGCCCCAACCTTTGTAGCCTTTCTTCATAGGAGTAGCCTTCCATCCCTTTTACCATTTTGGTGGCTCTTTTCTGTACCTTTTCTAATAACACTATATCCTTTTTAAGATATGGCGACCAGAATTGCACACAATATTCAAGGTGTGGTCGTACCATGGAACGATACAGAGGCATTATAATATCCTTTGTTTTATTTTCCATTCCTTTCCTTATGATACCTAACATTTTATTTTCTTTCTTGGCCGCCGCTGCACACTGGGCGGAGGGTTTTAACATGTTATCCAAGATGACTCCTAAATCTTTTTCCTGGATGGTGGTTCCCAATGTGGAACCTTGCATAGTGTAACCATAATTTGGGTTGTTCTTCCCTAGGTGCATAACTTTGCACTTGTCCACATTGAATTTCACCTGCCATTTGGATGCCCAGTCTTCCAATTTATCCAGATCCTCCTGCAGTTTTGCACAGTCCTCTTGGGTTTTAACAACTTTAAACAGTTTTGTGTCGTCCGCAAATTTGATAACCTCACTAGTTATTCCCTTTTCCAGGTCATTTATGAATATGTCAAAAAGTAGCGGACCCAGTACATATCCCTGGGGTACTCCACTATTCACCCTTTTCCATTGGGAAAATTGGCCATTTAGCCCTACCCTCTGCTTTCTATCTTTTAACCAGTTCCCAATCCACAACAGTACACTGCCTCCTATCCCATGACTTTTTAGTTTTGCCAAAAGTCTCTGATGAGGGACCTTGTCAAAAGCTTTCTGAAATTCCAGATACACTATATCGACTGACTCACCTTTGTCTACCTGTTTATTCACACCTTCAAAAAACATATCAGATTAGTAAGACAAGATCTTCCTTGTCTAAAGCCATGTTGGCTGTCTCCCATTAGGCCATGACTATCTACATGCTGTGTAATTTTGTTCTTTATGATGGTTTCTACCATTTTCCCCGGTACCGGCGTCAGGCTCACCAGTCTATAATTTCCCGGATCACCCCTGGAACCCTTTTTAAAAAAGCTACAATTACCCCAGGGGTGGGTGGGAGTTGGGGAGGGAGGGAGGGGATATAAGACCTATGAAGGGAGGGCTGTTACAAGGTTCCTTGTCCTGTACCCTCAGCAGGGGGGGGAGGGGGTTAGTCCCTCAGGTAGGCTAGAGCAAGAAAACAAAGTTTAAAACACAACAAATTCTGGGGACAGAGCAGGGAGAGATATCTAGTTTAAAGCAACAATTAACCTGGCTACCACACAAAGGCCAGTTAGTTGAGAGAGGCAAGGTAAGTTATACAGCTGAGAAAAGCTGAAGTTCAAACTAAGGAAACAGTGAGGTGAAATAGCACACCAATAAGAGAACAAGAGTCAGACAGCTAGGACACAACAATAAATAAATAATATAATATAAATAATATAAATTAATATATACATACACTTTTCATGTATGTATTTTTTATGCATCTATGCAGTCACACTATTTTATAAAAACCCTTTTCCATGTTTAAAGCATGATGTACTTTCAGAAAGTGCTTTATAAAACCACCTTCAGTAGGTTATTATATGCTCACCACAACCACTAACTTAAGATAGCGTTTCACTTTACGGAAAATTTACACTAGTGATATTTTTATGAACTTCATTTTGGTACATGTGCTTCACTGTACTGGGTGCCTTTTAATGTTGGATTCTTAGCTTGGACAACTGCCATGTACATCCTTTCAGCATATGAGCTGCAAAAGACAACCATTCCATGCCATCTATTCACCAATTTTCCTTCTTTTATTCAACACTTTCGGAAATGTGATGGATATTATAATAACATGGTGCCTATAAAAAATTCCAAAAATGCACCTATTTTAAGCCAATTTTATAAAGGCAACAGAGGTTCCTATATGATTTGTTTAAAGATTTAAAATAGGCTCCCAGATCTATCCCCAAAAGCGTGCAAATATATGTATATATCCCATGGAGATAATTTTATAAAGAATCAGAGGGATAGCTCAGTGGTAAGAGCAACAGACTAAGCGTGAAGGATACCAGAGTTTAAATCCAGCTTCTTCAACTTGATGCTCCTGGGCAAGTCACTTCACCCTCCATTACCTCAGATACAAGTTAGATTATAAACCTACTTCAACAGGGAAATAATTTCTGTACCTGCTTGTAACTTGCCTTCAGCTCAGATTTGGAAAAGGCAAATAATTAAATTTAAAATCCACATTAAATCTACACCCATCCTCGTCATACAGCAATCTCCCCAATAATCAGGACAAGACTCAGAGGACCATGTGCCCTCAACAAAATTAAATGCGCAACCTTTACCAGAACTAAACTGAGATGAAGCCACAAACAACCTACTGTACAATACCTCAAATATCTGCTCCTCAATGCACGATCAGCTCGAAACAAAATCCAGCTCCTGTCCAATACCTCAATGACTACCAAATTGACATCATGTGTATAAATGAATTGTGGTTCAATGACTCTGACAATGTCCTGATTAATCAGCCTTTAACACCCAGCTACAGCCTATTCAGCTGACCAAGAGCTAAACACAGAGGTGGAGGTGTCTTCATCCTAGCCAGGAACCACTTGGATTTTCACACAATTACCAGTAACACAGGGGAAGACATAGATATAATAACTATTTCAAATAAGCACAGTTACTTACCTGTAACAGGTGATCTCTGGGAACAGCAGGAATAAGTCTTCACATATGGGTACGTCGGTACCAACGGAACCTACGCGGGAACGCTCCCCAGCTTCCCAAAAAGGAAAGCTTTTGGGAGCATCCCACAGTGCCTGCGCGCTGCCTTCCCGCCTTTCCTAACCGCCTCTCCCCAGTTCGAGTTTTAAAGCTGAGACAAAGAGAGAGGAAAGGAAAAATAGATAGATACAACTCCTAGGGGAGGTGGGTGGGTTGTGAAGACTTATTCCTGCTGTTCCCAGAGATCACCTGTTACAGGTAAGTAACTGTGCTATCTCCAGGAACAAGCAGGAATGAGTCTTCACATATGGGGACTCCCTAGCTAGAGATGCCTGGGAGATCCCCAAGGTTATGAGACCCTGTGAAGGGCTCTATCTCCTCCTATGGATCTCTGGCATCCATTCAGGGAAGGAGGGCAGGAGTTGATTAAGCATGGAACAGGTGTTTGAGAACAGCCTGACCAAACAAGGCATCCCGGCAGGAGTCCTTGTCCAAACAGTAATGGGCTGTGAAGGTATGAACCGAGGCCCAGGTGGCCGCTCGACAGATTTGGTCGATGGACACAGAATTTAGATGAGCCATAGAGGTGGCCATGGCCCTCACATTATGAGCTGTGACATGGCCTTCCAGAGAAAGGTTCTTACTCTGGTAGGCGAAAGAAATACACTGAGCAATCCAATTGGACAGTGTCCTCTTAGAGACTGGAAGTCCCAAATGAGAGGGATCAAAGGCAACAAAGAGTTGAGAAGACTTTCTATGTTGCTGTGTCCTTTGTAAGTAAAAGGCAAGAGCTCTCTTACAATCCAGGGTATGAAGATTCCTCTCTGCACTTGATGCATGAGGACCTGGAAAAAAGACAGGTAAATACACCTCTTGATTAAGAACAAAAGGTGAAACCACTTTAGGCATAAAGTGTGGATTGGTCCTAAGGACTACCTTATCATGATGGAACCTTCTATAAGGTGGATTAGCCACTAAGGCCTGCAGTTCACTGATGCGGCGAGCTGAGGTGACTGCAATGAGGAAAATAACCTTCCAGGAAAGAAATTTCAAGGAGGTGGTGGCTAAGGGTTCAAAAGGTGGCTTCATAAGCTGACCAAGAACCAGATTTAAGTCCCATGCCACCGGAGGAGGCCTAATGGGAGGTTTAGTTAAAGTTAGGCCTCTCATGAATCTTGCAATAAGAGGATGAGAGGAAATAGGCTGTCCATTGAGAGGCTTAAGGGATGCTGCAATAGCACTCAAATGGACCCTTACTGAATTTGTCTTAAGGCCTGCATTGGAGAGATGCAGGAGATATTCCAATAGAGAATTCAAAGGTAGTGCTAGAGGGTCAAGACCCTTCTCAGCACACCAAATGGAAAACCTTTTCCATTTAAAAGCATAGGAACGTCTAGTAGAAGGTTTTCTGGAAGCATGGAGGATATCCTTCACCTGCTGAGAGAGATTCCAATCTTGAAGGTCTAGGCCTTCAGCAACCAAGCTCTGAGGTGAAGGGACTTGGGGTTTGGGTGCCACAAAGTCCCCTCCTCCTGGGACAGAAGGTCTGGAGCAGCTCCCAAGTCTAGGGAGGGAGCTTGAGAGAGATGCAGAAGTAGAGGGTACCATACTTGGCGTGGCCAACGTGGAGCTATGAGGATCATGGATCCTTGATTCCTCTGGAGCTTGAACAGAGTCTTGGGAATTAAAGGAATGGGTGGAAAGGCATACAGGAAGTCTTGATCCCAGTGAAGGAGGAAAGCATCCTTGGCCTGAACTCCCTGACACGGAATTCTGGAACAGAACCGGGGAAGTTTGGCATTCCACGGACTTGCAAAGAGGTCTATGTCCGGGGTTCCCCACTCTTGAAAGATTCTGAGTACTTGGTCCATGTGCAGGGACCATTCGTGTGGAAGCAGAACTCGACTGAGTCTGTCTGCCCAAGAGTTTTGGATTCCTGGGAGGTATACGGCCAGGAGATGGATTTGATGCTCTCTGGCGAAGGCCCACAATCTTAAAGCTTCGTTGCAAAGCGACAGAGAGCCAGTTCCTCCCTGCTTGTTTATGTAAAACATGGCTACCTTATTGTCCGTAGGAATGAGGACTGTCTTGTAGCTGAGCAGGGTATGGAAGACCTTGAGAGCTAGAAAAACTGCTCGGAGCTCCAAGTGGTTGATATGTAGAGAGGTCTCCTGTGGAGACCAAGTGCCCTGAGTGGAGAGGTCTTGTAGATGAGCTCCCCAACCTGTTTGGGAGGCATCTGTTGTGAGGGTTGCCTGGGGCAACAACTGTTGGAAGGGGGACCCCAGCAACAGATTTTGGGTGGACATCCACCACTGGAGAGACCAAAAGAGGCGTTTGGAGGTTGCTATTTGGTCTGAGAGAGCTCCTGATGCTTGAGTCCACTGGGTGGACAAAGTCCATTCAGCTGCTCTCATGTGAAGGCGAGCATAGGGTACCACATGCACTGTGGATGCCATGTGGCCTAGCAGTTGTAGCATCTCCCGGGCAGTTAAATGACTCTTTGACTGAATCTGGGAGGCTAACTGCACTAGGCGTAGGCAACGGGCCTGAGGAAGATAGGCCCTTGCAGTGGTAGTATCCAGTCAGGTCCCTATGAACTCTAAGGACTGAGTAGGGGTGAGCTGGGACTTTGGGAGGTTTACCACAAGTCCCAGATACTGCAGAATGTGTCTTGTGCAGTCCAGGGAAGTCTGGGCCTCTGACTGAGATGGAGCTCGGATGAGCCAGTCGTCCAGGTATGGGAATACAAATATTCCCAGAGTGCGTAGAAATGCAGCTACTACTGCCATGCATTTGGTGAACACTCTTGGAGCAGAGGCCAGACCGAAAGGAAGCACCCTGTATTGGTAATGCTTTCCTTGGAAAAGAAAACGGAGGAACCTTCTGTGAGATGGATGGATGAGGACATGTGTACGCATGGATGGATGATGAGGACATGTGTATGCATGGATGGATGGATGAGGACATGTGTACGCATCCTTGAGATCTAGAGAACAAAGCCAATCCTGACTCTGAAGGTATGGAAGGAGAGTGCCCAGAGAAAGCATCTTGAATTTCTCCTTGCATAGAAATTTGTTCAATTCTCTGAGATCTAATATGAGTCTGTAGCCCCCTGTTTTCTTTGGGATCAGAAAGTAGGGGGAGTAAAACCCTGACCCTTGTTGAAGAAGAGGTACTTCTTCTATTGCCCCTTGGGCAAGAAGGGCAGCCACCTCCTGACCTAGAAGGTCGAGGAGAGATGTTGGAGAATTGAAATGTCTCACCATGGTGTGAGGAGGAAGGTTTGAGAAATGAAGCTTGTAGCCCTCCCTTATGATGGAGAGGGTCCACTGCTCTGCTGTAATTTGCTCCCATCTGGGAGCAAAATGAGCAAACCTTCCTGGAATGGTGAGAGGCTCTGGCTGTTTCAGAGCCAGAAAGGCTAAGTTCTCTAGCATCAAGTCAAAAACCCTGAGGAGGCTGGGTCTGCTGAGTTGCAGCAGCCCCTGTAGGCTTAGGCCTGGCCTGTTTAGGTTGCTGACGCTTAGTAGCAAAACGACCTGTAGATGATCGTTGGCCAGAAGCAGGATGGAATCTGCCTTTCTTGAAAAAAGACTTCTTGAAAGGTTTTTTCTTGGCAGGAATGGAGGTTGACTTTGAAAGTCTATCCAAAGCAGAATGTTCTGCATCCATTTGAGTGGCTTTTATTTGCCAATCTTTGCCAAACAAGTTTTCTCCTGTACAGGGAAGATTTCCCAAGCCATCCTGGACCCAAGATTCTAGATCAGAAGCTTGGAGCCAAGCAATTCTGCGTGCAGCTATGGCAATGGCTGAAGCCCTGCTGGCACCCTCAAAGGAGTCAAAAGCTGCACGGTTGGAAAACTTTGAAATATCTTGAGTATGCTTAATCCAAATGAAATTCTTCCCTTTTATCCTCTGAAAGAAAAGAGAGGAAAGTGTGCAGCTTATCTGCAACTTCTTTCAGAAACATACCCATATAAAGACTATAGGAGTTGATTCTGGCAATGAGCATACTGGCTTGGAAGATTTTTCTACCAAAAGCATCCAAGGTCATGCATTCTCTTCCTGGAGGGAACACAAACAGGAGCACTGCTCGCAAACAAACTGAGAAACCACAAAAGCGAGCAGTAGTGGAAGCCACAGGCACTTTATTAGTTAGACAAACCCCAACGCGTTTCGGCTGTTGCCTTCATCAGGGGGTACTAGAGGACAGCAAAAACATAACATAAAAATAATAAAAACAAGAAAAACAAGAAAATATATTAAATCAACAAATATGAACAAACATAATTATTAATTGATTCATAAAAGAAGTTTTTGTAAGGTTAAAACATATAGAAATATGTATATATATATATAAAAAATATATCTATATATAAACTATGTGGACAAGAGAACAGCAATACATAGTGATAAAAAATATAAATATAACATACTTACAAATGAAGTGCACAAAAGCAATAAAGATAAGGCACACACCAATCAATGGTGGATAATGCTAAAAAATAATGCAAAAGCCATTAATATAATACTGAAACTATTAAAAACATCAATTGAACCATAGAACATTAAACAAAAAAAGAGGAAAACAAAATGGAAAACCCAGACCAACAAGAAAGGCAAATCAAACTATATAGTAAGGATAAGTCATACTAAAATTGTATATATAGAAGAATCTTATTCAAGCAAAAGAAATATCTTTATATATACACAGAACATAGAGCGTACACATCGTTAGACTCGCACATGCAATACCATTATCGCAAATGTTAAACAAGAAAAGCTGGTGCTCAAAAAAATAATAAAATATGTGCTTCTAAAAGTCCAACAAGTAAAGACCAAACAAGTAAAAAGGTGCAGTTGTATAGAACCAATTGTGATATTTTAAGGTAATATAGAAAATCAATGTATGGACCCATGCTGAAAGTTGTAATCTAAAAAGAGCAGGGAGCCGCCAGGAAAGCTAACAATAAAAATATAAATATAAAAATATATGTAATCTAATTCTTGTTGAACATATAAATCCTGCGTGGACCCTTGACATATAAGCTCATGTAGCTGCTCAAACGTAGCATAAGATCTATATAGTATACTAGAAGGAAGAAAAACGAAGGAAATGAAAAACACAATCAACTGGCTTAGAAACGAACTTGTTCGGCACCTTTTTGAACCGCTGATTAAATGCCAACTCGTGAGGAACTACGAACCATGAAGACAGTGCAAACAAAGTTGAAAACGGGGGGAAAAAACTTCAAGCAAGCAAATACCTGAACACCAACGGCCAGCTTATTCAGAATTCTTGAGAACGCCAACTTTGGCGCGTATTTAAATAGACAGGCTGCGTGGTGGCACTCCATATGCATAAGATGACGTCAGAGGACCGACCTCAAGCAAGCAAATACCTGAACACCAACGGCCAGCTTATTCAGAATTCTTGAGAACGCCAACTTTGGCGCGCATTTAAATTAACAGGCTACGTGGTGGCACTCCATATGCATAAGATGACGTCAGAAGACGTGCGTGTGACCACACATTGTATAATAGCACGTAACTTCAAACTAAAAAATCTAAAAAATGGGATAGAACAATTGTACAAACAATAAAAATAAAAATGATTATGAAAATGAATGTAAAAATAAAAATGAAAATAAAGGAGGTTCCACTGAACCCCACGAACAATGAATAAATCGTCAACTTGCCGAAGACTGAAAACAGCGATTCGGCATATCATTAAAACAAAAGTACAAGAAATCTGTTAATGCTCACAATAATACCTTATAGAAATAAGGCACTACTCTCAGAAAATTGTTGATTTTGTTAACTTTCAACCCCCGGTTTTTTCAATGGATGCTCTATGGAGGGGGGGAGGCAGGAAGAAAACAGATCAACAAGTAAGGACCCCATACCATCTATACCAGGTTCAAGAGTTTCGATCCAATCCGCCACCCAGAGGGAGGGGCAGAGGGAGAGGCCGGAGCAATCAAGAGATTGTGGATTAGGTTCCAGAAGTGGGATTTTCAATCTTTCTGATCTTACTCTTAATGAAACACAAGTTGAGGTTTTGGAGAAAGGGTTGTCTTTTGTTCCGGTTTCTAGACACGATCAATTCACTACACGAGTTGAATTATATAAATTCTTTAGAAAATTGAAAATCATGGATTTTTTTGATAAACAGAGTGAAACGATTTCAGATGGTTCTGTATTACGAAAACCATCCACATGGAATCCGCCTAACAATACTAACCTTCTGATAGATGCCTTTGAAAGAGTCGTGATATCCCAAGTGGAAGCCCTTTACAATAAGAGAGTTCGTACTTTTTATAATCTCACCAAAGGGCATAAATCAGCTTTGTTGGAATTGCAACAAAATCAATCTATTGTGATAAAACCAGCAGATAAGGGTGGGGCGTTGGTTATTCAAAATAAGTCAGAGTACGTTAAAGAAATATTGCGTCAAATTAATGACAAGACTTTCTATGAAAAAATCTTTGCAGATCCTACAGATGCCCTTAAACACAGAGTTGATACTTTAATATTTATTGGTCAACAAGCGGGATATCTCACTGCACATGAGGTCCAATTTCTTACCGTCACACATCCAGTTACACCAACTATTTATGTTCTGCCCAAAATTCATAAATCACTCAGTAATCCACCAGGACGTCCGATTATTTCGGCAATAGGATCTCTTTTAGAACCCCTATCTAAGTTCTTGGATTATTTTCTTTGGCCTTTTGTTCCCCAAATCCCCTCCTATGTTCGTGACTCCACGCATGTCATTAATATTTTGAACGACTTTACTGGTTATCATGAGCATCTGATCTTGGCGACATTAGACATCAATTCTTTATATACCAACATTCCTCAAGCTGCTGCTTTAGAGGTCATTGCAAATACACTTATAACAAGAACCCCACCTGTTCGTATTCCTACATGTTTTTTAACTCAGATGGCTTCCTTAGTTATGTGTGAAAACTTCTTTTGTTTTCGAGATGTTTTTTATAAACAAATAAAAGGGGTGGCCATGGGTTCATCCATGGCCCCTGATGTGGCTAATCTCTATGTCGCCAATTTCGAGCTTCAATTTTTGCAACATCATCCATTCAAAAAGTACATTAAATTGTGGTTGCGATACATAGACGATGTTTTTTTGATATGGGATGGCAATGAAGTGGATCTACAATCTTTTTTTCAGTGGCTCAATATTCAAGATGTCAATTTAAAATTTGAAGGGGTTTTCAGTTCAGTTCAGATTTCATATCTTGATATTAACATCAAAAAAGGCTCTGATGGGTTCCTTACAGATTTGTACCGCAAGCCCACTGATCGTAATTCCCTTCTACGATATGATAGTTTCCATAACCAATCTCTAAAGGACAATCTTCCATACAGTCAATTCCTGAGGGTTAGGCGCTTATGCACTGTGCAGACAGATTTTGAGAAACATGCACTCAATATGAATGCCAGATTTGCAGAGAGGGGATATCCCAGACATGTCATCCATAAAGCCTACACTAAGGCAAAGACATTAGATAGGAATGTGCTTCTTCAGAAAAAGATACCTACCAATGAAAGCAAAGTTGTTTGTGCCTTGACCTTCTCTACTCTCTCAAAAGATATCTCTAGAATTATTAGACAAGAGTGGCATTTGCTCTCATCACTTCCCTGTTTTACATGTAAATCTTTGACTATAGCTCACAAAAGGAACCGGAATTTGAAAAACTATTTAGTGCCTTCAGCTCTGTCCAGACCACGACCAACTACTAAAATGAAAGGTCATTTTCAATGTGGGCGGTGCTCTGTGTGTTTGAATGGTATTGTTATGAAAGATATGTTTGTTCATCCAGTCACTCAAAGGAAGTTTTTTCTCAATCATTATTCCAACTGTTTGACTAGTAATGTCATATATGTAGTTATGTGCCCATGCAAGTTGTTATATGTCGGCAAAACCACTCGGCCGGTTAAGACACGCATCATTGAACATAAAAGTTGCTTAGGAAGACGTCTTGCAGACAAACCCATGGTTGCCCATTGGAGTGAGAAGGGCCATCTTGTGTCTGATTTAAAGTTTTTTGTCCTAAAGGTGGTTCATCCACACTGGCGGGGCGGTAATATAGACTCAATATTACTCAAACTTGAACAGCGGTTCATTTATGAGTTACAGTCAATGACCCCTTTGGGTCTGAATCAGGACTTTAACTTAGCAGTCTTTTTGTAATTAATAAAGAATTGGATTTCTCCTTATACTCTTGTTGGTCTCCTTTTTGATCATGTAGTGACCACACATATTTATAATTTACATGTTTATGGGTCTTTTGCCTTATGAGTATATTTTTTATGTACCCTAGTTTCAATTATCATCTTTGAAAGGATTATTGGTCCACTTGTTATGGTTTTAATGTTCATTTTTAATTTTTTATTATTCAATTTCTGCAGTTCTTTTTTGTTTTTATTCGGTTTGTTGCCGGTTTTTGGATAGGCTTAGGTGCCCCCTCATGATAACAAATTTCTGAGAGTAGTGCCTTATTTCTATAAGGTATTATTGTGAGCATTAACAGATTTCTTGTACTTTTGTTTTAATGATATGCCGAATCGCTGTTTTCAGTCTTCGGCAAGTTGACGATTTATTCATTGTTCGTGGGGTTCAGTGGAACCTCCTTTATTTTCATTTTTATTTTTACATTCATTTTCATAATCATTTTTATTTTTATTGTTTGTACAATTGTTCTATCCCATTTTTTAGATTTTTTAGTTTGAAGTTACGTGCTATTATACAATGTGTGGTCACACGCACGTCTTCTGACGTCATCTTATGCATATGGAGTGCCACCACGTAGCCTGTTAATTTAAATGCGCGCCAAAGTTGGCGTTCTCAAGAATTCTGAATAAGCTGGCCGTTGGTGTTCAGGTATTTGCTTGCTTGAGGTCGGTCCTCTGACGTCATCTTATGCATATGGAGTGCCACCACGCAGCCTGTCTATTTAAATACGCGCCAAAGTTGGCGTTCTCAAGAATTCTGAATAAGCTGGCCGTTGGTGTTCAGGTATTTGCTTGCTTGAAGTTTTTTCCCCCCGTTTTCAACTTTGTTTGCACTGTCTTCATGGTTCGTAGTTCCTCACGAGTTGGCATTTAATCAGCGGTTCAAAAAGGTGCCGAACAAGTTCGTTTCTAAGCCAGTTGATTGTGTTTTTCATTTCCTTCGTTTTTCTTCCTTCTAGTATACTATATAGATCTTATGCTACGTTTGAGCAGCTACATGAGCTTATATGTCAAGGGTCCACGCAGGATTTATATGTTCAACAAGAATTAGATTACATATATTTTTTATATTTATATTTTTATTGTTAGCTTTCCTGGCGGCTCCCTGCTCTTTTTAGATTACAACTTTCAGCATGGGTCCATACATTGATTTTCTATATTACCTTAAAATATCACAATTGGTTCTATACAACTGCACCTTTTTACTTGTTTGGTCTTTACTTGTTGGACTTTTAGAAGCACATATTTTATTATTTTTTTGAGCACCAGCTTTTCTTGTTTAACATTTGCGATAATGGTATTGCATGTGCGAGTCTAACGATGTGTACGCTCTATGTTCTGTGTATATATATAAAGATATTTCTTTTGCTTGAATAAGATTCTTCTATATATACAATTTTAGTATGACTTATCCTTACTATATAGTTTGATTTGCCTTTCTTGTTGGTCTGGGTTTTCCATTTTGTTTTCCTCTTTTTTTGTTTAATGTTCTATGGTTCAATTGATGTTTTTAATAGTTTCAGTATTATATTAATGGCTTTTGCATTATTTTTTAGCATTATCCACCATTGATTGGTGTGTGCCTTATCTTTATTGCTTTTGTGCACTTCATTTGTAAGTATGTTATATTTATATTTTTTATCACTATGTATTGCTGTTCTCTTGTCCACATAGTTCTTATATATAGATATATTTTTTATATATATATATACATATTTCTATATGTTTTAACCTTACAAAAACTTCTTTTATGAATCAATTAATAATTATGTTTGTTCATATTTGTTGATTTAATATATTTTCTTGTTTTTATTGTTTTTATTATTTTTATGTTATGTTTTTGCTGTCCTCCAGTACCCCCTGATGAAGGCAACAGCCGAAACGCGTTGGGGTTTGTCTAACTAATAAAGTGCCTGTGGCTTCCACTACTGCTCGCTTTTGTGGTTTCTCTTCCTGGAGGAGCAGAGGAGTGTCTTTTTGCACTCTTTATCTTTTTCATAGCTGACTCCACCACAATAGAATGGTGAGGAAGCTGTGTTTTATGAAACCCAGGACAAGGAGGGACACGGTACATAGTGTCCAATCTACGAGAATGAGGAGAGATAGTGAGAGGAGTCTCCCATAAGTCAATCATGTGATCATAAAGAATCTCATGAATTGGCAAGGTGACTGCCTCCTTAGGAGCCTTAGAATAACCTAAAATATCCAATTTTTTAGCTCTAGGCTCTGATTCAGAGGTTACTGAAATAGAAAGTTCTTTAGCCACTTCTCTTATGAAGTCTTGAAAGGACAAGTCCTCTGAAGGAGACATTCTTCTTTTTGGAGAAGAAGGCTCTTCAGGAAGAGCTATAGATACTTCAGCAGACTCCTCCGATGCATCAGAGTCTTCGGAGGAATCAACGTATCGACTGTCAGGGTGCTCTCCCAAAGCTCGATACGCGTATCGAGCGGTATCGACATCGGGCGTCATCGGGACCGTTCGGTACCGATGGGCATCCCTGGACAGGGAACCGCTGCAGTCGGCATCCTGGTCGATGTCGATGCAGTCGGTACCGGTACCGACACTGGTGCCGGTACCGGAGCCAATACCGACAACGGAGTTTGTTGTGGTATCAGCGGCATCGCAGCTTGAATGAAGGCCGTGATAGCCTGCTGCATGGATAGAACATTCTGATCCATCGACGCCATGAATGCCTGGAATTCGGTACCGGAAGGTTGCGCCGGTATCCCAGAGCATTCTAACAGGTGATCGGTCGAGGCCGTGCCATCGATGTCAACCTGTAACCCCATAGGAGGAGCTTTGGAAGCCGGAGCTTCCCGCCGGGGTTGTTTTGCCGGTGTAGAATCCTCGAGGGCAAGCCCGGAGGCATCTCGATGCTTGGAAGGAGATCTACCCTTCGAGGACCGGCTGGAATTATGTTTGGTTACCTGAGATCCATGGGAGGAAGTAGAGGCCCTGGAAGACGTCGATGCCACTGAAGCTGCATCAGAGGGAAACAGCACATGGAGCTTAGCTGCTCGGTTCTGTAAACCTCGTTTAGACATCAAGGAGCAGGACGGACAATCCAAAATGGAGTGGTCAGGACCCAAACATTTAAGACACCATTCATGGGTGTCGGTGACAGAAATAGTACCGCTGCACTTAGTGCATTTTTTAAACCCGGAGGCTGGTTTTTCCATGAGGAACATTTCTCGTGAGGCCTAAGGCCCAAAGAGGAAAAACACACTAAGTGAGGGAAAAATATGTTGGTTTTTGTTTGTTTTTTTATAAGAAAAGAAAGAAAGACCGGTGGTACCGGTCCGACGTCGGGGAAGGCAGACGCGCGACCAAAGAAATAAAATAAAACAAAGAACTTCTTCAGCGGTGACAGGAACACGACCTGCTGGCTCCGCGGAAAAGAAGAACTGGGGAGAGGCAGTTAGGAAAGGCGGGAAGGCAGCGCGCAGGCGCTGTGGGATGCTCCCAAAAGCTTTCCTTTTTGGGAAGCTTGGGAGCATTCCCGCGCAGGCTCCGTCGGTACCGACGTACCCATATGTGAAGACTCATTCCTGCTTGTTCCTGGAGATAGTAACTAACACTCTACCTAGTCTATAGATCCCCTAATTCAAGTCCAGAGGAACTCACAGTACTACTGGAAACAATATGTAACCACAATTTGCATGCAAATCAGCTCCTGCCCCTAGGTGATCTGAACCTCACTTCAGCCACCCCTAGGATGTCAAAATCATTTTTATAAGCTATGGAGGCCCTTGAATACACTTAGATAATAAATGGACCAACATACAATAAAGGAAACACTCTTGACCTCATCTTTGCTCCACAGCAAATACTCAAGGATAACCACCTCCCTTCTTCCCACATTATCTACTTTACCTTGGTCTGATCACAAAACAATCACCTTCTACCTCCTGCAGAGCCTACATGACCACAAAAACTCACCAATGCAAGCCTCAACCCATAGATTCTGGCACTTGGACAAAAAAAGACTTCATAGACAAGGTTTTACCACAGTGAACACTGACACAATAATACAAAACTGGAATCAAATAATAGGCAAAGTAGCCATACAGTCACAGAACACCACAACCTGCAGAGCACGTGCCACAGCAATCTGGTACACTCCAGAACTAAAAAACATTAAACGCATACTCAGATAACTGGAAAGAAAATGGAGACAATCTAGAACCACAGCTGACAGAGATAAATATATGTCCAAATTAAATGAATACCAGACATCCACAAACAAAGCAAAAAAAGAATACCATACAAAGCTAATCTTATTCTCACTAAACCATTTTATTTATTTATTTATTTTATTTATTTAGAAGGATTTAGTATACCGCCTTATCGTTAAATCAAGGCAGTGTGGCACATCAATCAAAATCAATTATAAAGTGTGGTTTGTAGCATGCAGTGTGAGAACTGAGAAGTGTAGTGTGTGGGGCAGTGCGTTAGATTATATCGGTGAACTATTTACATAATGATGCTATATACATATATACAGAATGGGCCTGTCTGAGATTCTGCTAGGATTGAGATTCTGTAATGTCTTGGAGGTAGGATCGTGGTAGAAAAACCATCCCAGAGAACTTTTCAAAACAGTTAAATCACTGGTAAAAAGCACTTCTCAAGAGAAGGTACCCAAAAGTCTGTCCCCAAAAGTCATGACAGACTACTTTTGGAATCAAACCATGATTCAATGCAACAGAACAAGCACAGCATTAGCTCGGAAGGTTGATAGTTCCACAGATCTCACATGGCATTCCTTCACAACCATCTTGCCTGAACATCTAGAAAACATCAGCAATAATACAAACACCACCACATCCCCACTTGATCCATGCTCTGTGAGCTGGATCCAAAAAGAACTGATCTCCACCATACTCATAATTCAGCTCCCATATACAACCTGTAGTGTGTCGTAAAAGTGCTCAGAAACAACCGGTAGCCGGTTTTCAGATATCCTCCAGAGACTCCATTCACAAGGAGGCCTGTGTCCTAGTGAAGTGAGCACTGACTCCCTCCAATATGTGTTTCCAGCAAGCAATGGAAGACTTGATTGTTGCCCGTTCCTTCTGACTATTTAGAACAAAGAAATGGTCTGACTGGCAGACAGGTTTAGTATTCTCCAGGTATCTAACACCCTTTGCACGTCTACCAGACACAGAGAAGGGTTTGCCTGAAGGTCCTCCTCTGAGAAGGAGGGTACGCTGATATTCTGGTTCAGGTGAAAGGGAGACAGAACATTTGGAACAAAAGACAGCATAGTCTGCAAGGAGACAGAAGTCATTGAGAGATTAAAAAAGGCTCCCTGAAGAATATGGCCTGCAGTTCTGACACCCACTTGAAGGTTACAACAACCACCAAGAAAACAACCTTAAGAATTAAATTTTGAGGGAGACTCCACTAAGGAATAACCGGATGCACCGGCGGATAGATCTGCTTCACTCCACTGAGGAAATGGAAGACATCAGGGTGCACATCCAAGACCACCCCTTGAACACATGTTTGGCAGCACACTAGGGCAACTAACTGAATCTTGAAAGAGTTTGGGGCTAAACTCTGACCGAACCAGACTTTAAGGAGGACAAAAAGGAAACTATGTCTGCCTTTCTGGCCTCCAGACCCTCCAGACTCTCACATAGACTAAAGAACTAGAGGTGCTCTGGGCCTTGAGAAGGGTGCCAACTACCTCTCCAGAGTTTAGCACTTCTTTGACAGCTTACACTTCTCAAGGGCCAGACCGTGAGAAGAGAATGGGATCCTCCATCATTAGGAGCCTTTGCCACTGGAGGTCCCTCTCTTGAGGTAACCAGAGTGGACCCTGTCAAAAGGTTCAGGCGATACATGTACCATGGCCCGCACAACCAGTCCAGGGCCAGTAGAATCACCAAGCTTGGGTGAGCCTGAATTATGCACAGAAGATGGCTTACCAAGGGCATAGAGGTAAGTCAAACAGGAGCCCCTTCTGGTGCCACTCCTAAAGCAGGGCATCCAAACCCACTGCCTGCAGATTCTTGCGACTGAAAAAGTTTTCCACTTTGGCATTCTCCTGAGTGGCCATAAAGTCAAATACTGGAAGACCCTACCTCTGAACTATGAGGTCAAATGTATGAGGGCTTAACTCTCACTTGTCAGGATCTACGATGTTCTGACTCAAGAAGTCTGCTTGCATGTTGTCAATGCCCACTATGTGGGCTGCATAGAAAGCAATCAAGTGTTTCTCTGCCCAATGACAAAGATAAACCACTTTGACCTACTGCTAAGACTAGAAATGAAATGGTCCTACTCACAAAGCAAGTAGATTGGTAAGTGTCCTGAAGGGATCCCTTACACTAATAAGAGAGAATTTTCATGAATATGGCCTTTATAAAATAGGCGCCTCTATGGACAACTGTGGCATTGTTCGAGAACATATAAACTGCTTTGCCTACCAGGAGAGGCTGGAACATCCCTACAGGCAGGTAGATTGCTCTGGTCTCCATCCAATTGACTGACCAGGAGGCTTCCTCATGGAACCAGAGTCCATGGGCAGGCTGGCAAATGTGCTGACTATCACCTAAAGAGGCGTTTCCAGGGGCATCTCATCCATCAGATGGTAAGACTGGAATCATCACACTAACTACTCTCTGACCTCCAGGAAGACCTCAAGGAAGACCAAAGGGACAACAGATATCTCTGAAAGGGGGTGCATCTGTGTCCTGATTCAAGGGCCCGGGCCCAGGCCCAGGGATGATGCCATGGACCTTAGGAGTGGAAGGAAGGGCTGTTGAGTAAGGTCTGCCTCTTTGTGGATGATATTAAAATATGCAATAGGGTAGACCAGGAACGTATAGATCATGAGGAGGAATCTGGTGAAGCTTGAAGGATGGTCAATAATTTGGCAGTTGAGATTTAATGCTAAATAATGCAGGGTTATACATATGGGCTGCAAAAATCCAAAGGAAAAATACAGTATAGGGGGTAAAGTACTTCTGTCTATGAAAGAAGAGCGGGAGCTAGGGATTATTGTTTCTGATGATGTTAAGGTGACTAAACAGGTAGAAAAGGCAATTATGAAAGCCAGAAAGATGCCTGGGCACATAAGAAGAGGAATGGGAGGCAGGGACGAGGAGGTGATAGTTCCTCTATAAAAGACTTGGTGAGACCTCATTTGGAGTACTGTGTGCAATTCTGGAGACTACACCTTCAAAAGGATATAAATAGGATGCAGTCTGTGCAGAGGGCAGCTACTAAAATTGTTACAGTAGCAGTCTTTGCCATAAGGCATATGGGGAAAGACTTAAATATCTCAATATGCATACTTTGGGAGAAAGGCGGGAGAAGGGAGATGTGACAGGGCATTTAAATACTTCCATGTCATAAATGTAGAGGATGACAACCTATTTCAATTGAAAGAAAGCTCTGCAATTAGGGGTCATAAGATGAAGATGAAGATGAAATGGGAAGGTCTCAAGAATAATTTGAGGAAGTATTTCTTTACGGAAAGAGTGGTTAATGCATGGAACAGTCTCCCAGTGGAAATGGTACAGACAAGGACAGAAAGAAAGCATGGGACAAACACTCTAAAAAATGGACTGCAAAGCTTAGTAGTTTGTATAGTAGGGCAGACTGGATAGGCATATAGTCTGTATCTGCCATCATTTTTCTATGTTTCTCTCTCCACACTCAGGCAGAGGAGTGGGTTAGACTTCTGACAGGCTCATCAGTGTTCACAAGACGACTTTTGAAGAATCACACAGACACAAAATAAAACAACAGAAAGCCCTTGAGGCTCTGTCTTTATTTGCCTTTTGATGGAGATGCCTAAGGGATCTACCAAGAGGAAGAAAAAAGGTAAGGGACCATTTTCTATTGTATCTGGTACAGCAAAAGCTCTGGGCCCAATGATTAAGCATCTTACAACTGGAAGTTCAGCTCCCCAGATAACAAGAGCCCTAGCAGCTGACTTTATGGTCTCCTCTGCTTCTGGAGTGTCATTGAGCTCCACTTCTAGGACTCCTTTGCCCTAACCAAATCTATGAACTCAGTGAAAATAACCAGAATAAATCCTAAATTTTTTTGTTGGACTGGCCAGCCAAGTAGAGAGAAAAATCGGACCTGCTGTAAAAAGCCTGTGTTGTTCAAAGCTAAGTACCAGCCATTTTTGAAGAGCTGTTTTAAAAAGTTATATTACGATTAAAAAGGAAGGGCCACGGCGGTAGAGGGTGATTTTTCTCTCTACTTGGCTGGCCAGTCCAACAAAAAAATTTAGGATTTATTCTGGTTATTTTCACTGAGTTCTGGGGTTATTTGGATGATATTGTACTCAGGGTGAAGGCGTTTTGGTTTTTACTAACCAAATCTATGCCTATCTTAGGGGCTGCTCTTCACTTCCCAGTAGAGGTTATTCAAGGTTGGGGGGGGGAGCAACCCCAGAAGATGCTGTCTTTTTTGATGGCAATAAATACTCGTATACCAGTTTGCTTAAACCTTTTCAGTTCCCTCGATTTGACAATTTCTTGGAGTCCTCTATTGAGGATATGCCTGTGCAAGCTACCCTTCTGGTAATCTTTATTATGGAGCTTAATAAAATTTCTGGGTTTAAAATAGGTGTGGACAAGTTCCTGAAGGAAAACTCCATAAACTATTAAAGTGGACTGGGGAAATCCACTACTTATCCCTGGGATAAGCATCATGGAATCTGTACCTTTTGATAACCTGATAGATGCTTATGACCTGGATTGGCCACTCTTAGGAACAGTATACTAGGTTTGATGGACCTTTGGTCTGACTAGTATGGCACATCTTATGCTCTTATGGCCATTATATATGTAGCATTAATATTCAGCTAAACAATTTAAGTAAGGACTGCATTATGCTGTCAACATTGAGAGGGGGCTGCCTGAACTGCTAAAATATTTATTATACCACCAGAGTTGGGAAAAAGTGGGGCTTGGCCCCTAAACAATTTTTATTATTCTGTGGACGCTGAGAGGAGGAATGTTTAGCTGCTATAGTTTTTTTATGCTGAAGGGATTGAGAGGGAGGGGAACAAGCCCTGTCTTGATTTTGCAGTTATCTTTCAGTAAGCTATTTTTGCAGTCCAAGTAAACTGCAAAGCACTAAATATTGGTGCTATCAAGTTAACTTTTATACCCCACCCCAAAAGGCCTACTTTTCTTCCCACACTCAGCTGGATAAATTTTGGCTGGACATGACTTTCCTAGTTAAAATTTACTTGCTCTATGCAATGTGGGAGGAGGGGGTAAAATTTTAAATTCAGTGATTTGTCTAGGCAACTGCTGAGGGACCCAGATAAATCACTTTGCATTTTGACCCCTTAGGCTCCTATGTTCAGCTGATGAGTACCTATCGTAAATGTCTAAAGAGCTCAGGTTTTTTTATATTGGTTTCTTTGCAAATAATGAACATTTTTTGTAAAGTATTTTGATAGTACTTTTGTAAGCTCTGTGGTGCTTAAAAATGACTGCAATCAGTCACCTCAGTCAACTCCAAAAATAAGAGGAAGCTTCTCTTTTTAATTTCCAGAAAAACAATTCTGGAATTTCTGAATTATGTTATCCTAAATTTAGTTATGCTTTAGTATAATCTATGAATCAAACCTCAGAGATTCCTGCCATGCTGCTTTGAGCTAAATCCAAATATAAATGTCATAACAATCCACCATGACAAAAATGCACAAGTCTGTAAAAACAAGGTCATGAACCCTGCATGTTTGAGTCTTTTAGGGTACCTTCTCTGTTTAGACTGATGGCTGTGATTTCTTGCAGAGGTCTGTATTTAAGTAAATATCCAATGCCATCTTGAAATGTCTCAAGACCTAAACAGTGGAACAGACTATCAATTTGTGGCCATCTCAAACTGCTAATCAGATGAGTGCATTGGGCTCTTTGCAATCTCTGCAATACCACAACATGAAGTATTTAAAAATATATAACGTACAACCAAAGCTACCTTTACTGTACTGCCACCTGTCCATGAAGTGCCATGCAAAGACACCAAAATGTTAATCTTCTGAATTAATGGTGCAATTTCATTTATAATCTTTACATAAGGAGGGCAATTTTATAAGCAGCTTGAGCGTACATGCTCAAGTAGGTGTTTATAAAATGATCAAGTAGGCACTCAGAAAACCAAGCACCTACTTTTATGCAATTTACATGTAGGCATTCTTTGGGACAGGATTATCTTATAAAATGATGCAAATAATGCATCAATTCCTACTGGTACATACACGGCACGCACAAAGCTACTCTAGCTTTCGATGAGGTGTAACGTATGCAAGAGTCTTCAGGCATACTACTTTATAAAGCCACTCAGGTGTATAGGTTTCCATTATATGTATCTATGGGGTATGTTTACTAAACTGTCTTAATGTTACCGGCGTTAGTTGCAGTCTTACTGTGACGAATGCCATATAAGGTAATGGGCATTCCGATCTTAAGGTAGCATTTCGGGTTATCGCGCGATAAAGGGAGCCGTGGCACGTTAACGCGCATTAGCCTTAATTAGGCGTGCTGACCTGCAAACACAGCAACAGAAGTGTAGAACAATGGTTAATACATTGACTGATGAAACAGGGGTCATGAGTTTGATCCCCCAGTGGGCTGAATGAGTAAGGCTGTCTGAGACATTACCCTTTACTTTAAATCGGTGCTGTCTGAGGCATTTTCTTTTTAAATTTAAATTAGTGCTGCCAGCAAACATACCCTCACAGTGGCGTAACTTAAGGTGCCGCATAAGGCGCCCTATAAGGCACCCCAGAGGGCACATTATAAAGTGCACTGTCTGCCAAGGCACCTTATAATGTTCCCTATAGGGCGCCTTATATGGCGCCTCATAGGGCGCTTTACAGGGCACCTTATAGGGCGCTTTATATGGCGCCTTATAGGGAGCTTTATAGGGCGCCTTATGAGGCACCTTAAGGTTACAGCACTGTGAGGGTGTTTTTGCTGGCAGCACTAATTTAAATTAAAAAAGGAAATGCCTCAGACAGCTCTATTATATAACACCACTGTGGGATCAAACCCATGACCTCTGCCTCCACAGTCAGTGAAGTAACCAGTGGGCTACATCTCTATAGCTACTAACAAACCCCTGGCTGGCTACAGAAGGAATGCAGGTAATCACACAAACTGTCTGCTGTGGTTACCCGGATAGAGTTAACCCACCCATACCCATGATGCACTGCACATGCAGATCAGCAGTCTACAGATGATCACAAGATGGGGTATGCACCCCCACAGCACCTCGGCCTGGTAGGGGGAACTGACCATGTGTATTACTGGCACAGAGTAGCTACAGACTGACACATTGTGGGGGTACTGTGCTCACCCTGAGGGTGAGGTGGGGCACCCAGCAGCAGGTCCGCAGCACCTGGCTTAGCTGAGATAGGCTATGCTGCAGGTCGCCATCAGTGCCAGTGTGTGATAGGTAGTCCTTGCAGACACACCTAGGATACACGTGTCCATCCGTATTTCCTAGTCACGTCTAGTCCTTGTGGACTATGATGCACCCAGAATAGTGCATATCCTGTGTGGGTGCCATGGTCACATGATTTACGAGAAGGGGGGTGTTTGGACCCATAGGCGGATTATGTAGCACCGCCCAACCCGCCCTCTGGGGCTCAGGGTGGGGGATAGGATCTCCCACCAACAGATCCACATTCTACATCCCTGCAATGGTGGCAGTAGAGGGGACCATCAACCCCAGTCCTGCTGGGGAACAGGCACCATACAGGGCAGACAATGCAGATCTCTATGCATCCATAAGGCAATGGCAAACAGACAGTAGGCCTGGAAATGCTCAGCTGCCCCCCACCACTATCTGACATTCTCCAGCGGCTGAACCCTGCAAGGTGTTCCAGCCATACACATACTAACTGCAGACAGTCTGCTAGCTAGTCCATAGTGCATGTTCCTGGAGGGGATGTGAGCAGACACACCAAGCAGATAAGTCAGTGATTGGGCCCCAGAAAAGAGAACCCATAAATATCACTTGAGAGAAATACTATATAAGCACTATGGAGGAACCTAGCCATGCCGTGGTCACTGCTCAGTCAGGGTGAGAGTGGCCACCCTGTCCATGCAGGTGGTGGCCGGGCACTACAATGTCCCAGCCATTGCCCTATGCCCTGTGCAGATGCATCCTGCCCAGGCCACCCTGTCCAGGCCAAACACACAGTACCTTGCTCCTCATTGTGCACATTGGCAGGCTAACACTGGAAACAGTGCAAGCAGTGTCGGCTGAGTAAGGTGTAGGCAGCCACAACACATTGGATAGGCAGACACACACTCCCACACCTCTGCCAGCTTTGTGCAACTATAGAGGTTTATGGCAGCCCTGGCCGCCACAGCAGTCCTGGGCATGGTGCGGGCATTGCCATGGTACGCAATACTGTTGAGGTGATTCCCCGGGGTGGTAAACACTGTCAGAAACCAAAACTGAAACACGCTCCACAGATATCAGAAAGGTTGCTATGATGCAGCTCTATCAGCAATTTGTGCTTAACTTAGGAATTGCTATCTGCCATTAATCATAGCAACCTTTTGATACATGTGTAACGTATTCCCAAGTTTAGGGCGGCATTGCTAAGGTATGTAAGTGCTAGTATTGGGAGATGCTGCTGCGCGCAGGGCCCAGCAGCCTGACTCTCCATGAGGCTTTGGATAGTGGAGCCTGTGGGTGTGGGTGTTTATGCCCCTGTTGGCCGCTGCTCTAGGGCAGAGGTTCCCAACTCCGGTCCTGGTGGGCCAAACACTGTTCGGGTTTTCATGCCGTCCCTAATGAATATGCATGAGATACATTTGCATACCATGGGGGCAGTGCATACAAATGCAGCACAGGCATATTTATTAGGGATAGCATGAAACCTGAATGGTGTTTGGCCCTCCAGGACTGCAGTTGGGAAACTCTGCTCTAGGTATTGCACATGTTTATGGTGTCTGTGCTCTGTAGGGTAAAATATAGGCGTTTCAGGCATGTTTATGTTATCTGCAATAAAGGTGCTGTCTTTCTAACCACGGTTTAGTACTGGGTAAAATATGGGGACAGGGTTGGCAGGAGCCACTGCTGGGACTTGAACTTATGACCTTCTGCTCATGAACACACTGGCTGTGTGTACTGCACCACACTGTTGCCATAGAGACAGTTCATTCCCTGGGGATACCATGACTGTTCGTCAGACAGACCCTGTCTGTGGCAGTGCACGGCACCCACCTAAACGGGGCTAGGCCGTGGTCTGCTGTGGGCAGATGCCACTGCCCCCTCCGCCACCAGCACCCCTCTGCCACCATGCTGCCATGCCATTATGCCGGTGGTGCGCAGTCCCAGTCCATCGAGTATGCTGGTAGGCAGCTGCCTATGGTGTGGGTTCTCGGGTAGGGGTGCCTACATGGACATGAGCGCTCCCCCCCCCCCGCACCGCCTGCCAATGTTCTGTGCCCTTGGGGGTACCTGCTGGGGGATCTCCCCTGTGACACTGTGGGACACACACTCGTGCCCATGTGGGACCCTCATCAGTTGATGTCTTGCTACTTTACAGTTTTGGCATTCCTATGTGCCACCTAGGCATCTGCCTAACATGCACTGTGCCCCAGCTGGACCACAGCATGTGCCGCCTGCAGCCCTCTATATCCCATTTACAGCATCAGTACAGTTGCCCTTTCCTACGTGCCTACTCTGCTGTTACTGCACAGGTGCACGCCATAACAAACCTGCCCAATATAGATGTGAAAAAACCCTGATCAGCACTATTTCAATGTGGGATCATTCACTTTGTAGGGGGACAGAGAATAGACCCTTCCAAACATGATATCTTATTTTTTGAGCTTTGTCAGTGGTGTTGCTTTATGTTTATCATTAATATCACTTATGGCCAGCTTGGCTATTGGGATTTCAGATGTGGTTCTGGTCCTTTTATATGTTTATTTGCCTCTTTGTTCCCTGCACATGTATCACAACTATCACTTTTCTGGGTTTCCCTGCCTTTGCTGCACATTGCTGACTGAAATGGTTTCTCTTTCCTGCAAATGTGCCTAACGCGAGGGTTTCACTGGCGTTAGTGTTCAGACCCGGATTTCACAGCGTTAGTGTGCCTGGAGCCTCTCCCCTCCCACTCTCCGCCCATTGACCCCTTCTCTCCGCCCTCTGGGAAGCCTTACTCCACCCTTCAGACCCAGATTTCACAGCGTTAGTGTGCCTTAACGTCGCGGTTACATTATCATGTGATAATGTCACTTATTGTGCGATAATACCACCGCTGCGACGTTAAGACGGTTTAGTAAACATACCCCTATGTGTTTTCCTTCCTTAGGGATATGTTTACTAAATCGTCTTAACGTAGCAGCGGCGATGTTATCGCGCGATAATGTAACATTAGCGGTGGCGTTAAGGCACACTAACGCTGTGAAATTTGGCTCTGAAGGGTGGAGTAAGGCCTCCCAGAGGGCAGAGATAGGGGTCAATGGGCGGAGAGTGGGTGGGGAGAGGCTCCAGCATTTCTCTCAAGTGATATTTATGGGTTCTCTTTTCTGGGTCCCAATCACTGACATACTTGCTTGGTGTGTGTGCTCACATCCCATTTTTGGGTGCACACTGTCTGCAGTTAGCATGTGTATGGCTGGAACACCTTGCAGGGTGCAGCGGGTGGAGGCTGACTGTGCCCTCTGCTGGTGAATGTCAGATAGTGGTGGGGGGGGAGGCAGCTGAGCTTCTCCAGTGTTCTGCCTGTCTGCCATTGCCTTATGTGATGCATAGAGATCTGCATCAACAATTGCCTTATGTGATGCATAGAGATCTGCATCAACTGCCCTGTAGGGTGCCTGTTCCCCAGCAGGACTGGGGTTGATGGTTCTCTCTACTGCCACCATTGCAGAGATGAACAATGTGGATCTGTTGGTGGGAGATCCTGTCCTCCTACCCTGAGCCACAGAGGGCAGTTTGGGTGGTACTACATAATCTGCTTTTGGGTCCAAACACCCCCCTTCACCTATAACATGTGACCATAGCACCCACACAGGATATGCACTATTCTGGGTGCATCATAGTCCACAAAGGCTAGACGTGACTTGGAAATACAGATGGACACAGGTGTATCCTAAGTGTGTCTGCAAGGACTACCTATCACACACTGGCACTGATGGGGACCTGCACCATAGCCTATCTCAGCCAAGCCAGGTGCTGCAGACCTGGTGCTGGGTGCCCCACCTCACCCTCAGGGTGAGCACAGGACCCGCACAATGTCACGGTCTGTAGCTACTCTGTGCCAGTAACACATACGGTCAGTTCCCCCTACCAGGCTGAGGTGCTGTGGGGGTGCATACCCCATTATGTGATCAGCTGTAGACTGCTGATCTGTATGTGCAGTGCATCATGGGTAAAGGGTGGGTTTACCCTATCCTGGTAACCACAGCAGACAGTTGTGGTGACCTGCAGTCTTTCTGTAGCCAGCCAGCAGTGTGGTAGTAGCTACAGAGATGTAGCCTACTGGTTACTTCAGTGACTGTGGAGGCAGAGGTCATGGGTTTGATCCCACAGTGGTGTTATTTAGGAATGCTCTCTGAGGCTTTTCCTTTTCATTTCAATCAGTGCTGCCAGCAGAAACACCCTCACAGTGCTGTAGCATAAGGTAGCTCATAGGCGCCTTATAAGGCGCCCTATAGGGCACATTATAGGGTGCCTTGGCAGACAGGGCACTTTATAATGTGACCTATAGGGCGCCTTATGGGGCACCTTAGGTTACGGCACTGTGAGGGTGTTTTTGCTGGCAGCACTGATTTAAATTAAAAGAAAATGCCTCAGACAGCCTTTTTAGATTACACCATTGCAGGATCAAACCCATGACCTCTGCCTCCACAGTCATTGCAGTAACCAGTGGGCTACATTGTTATAGCTTCTAGCACTGCGCTGGCATGTACTCAGGGTTAACGCACGTTAACGTGCCACGGCGCCCACTATCGCGCGATACAGATTCTTGCTACCTGTCATGGTGGCAGCCCCTAGTGGCCAAGGGCGGTAAGGGCATGCTCCACGATGTATTTATTTTCAAAGAGCGTGGTGTAATGTAAGGCCAAAAAATGGAGTTTGGTCTTATCTATTTTCAGCTCCTTGTGTGCACATAATAATTCAGCCAAGAGTGTAGGGAAACAAGGCTTTTATTCCCCGTCTGTGCAAGGGTTCAATTAAGACAGTGGAAATCAAAGAATGTCCTTTGTTTGAAAAGGTTCCAGTAATAAGCAGGTGGACTGTTAGTAGCTTCACAATTAGTGCCAAGGAAAATGGAGGAATTCAGTTCATTCCAAACAAAACAATTAAACAAGTTTTCTTCTTATTTACACAGTAGCAATAGACTCTAGGCTAGTAGCCATACACAACCCACAATCCATATCTTCTTTCTGAGGCATGGGAATAGCATTTATCTCTTCTACGTCCATAGATTCTGCCTCACTACTTTCCCCCGTGGAGTAAATACTGTCTCTGGCTGTCACAGCTTTACATGGACCGTCTCCACTGACCTGCCTCCAATAAGACTGGGTTTTAAGTTCTCTTGGTAATTCTTGAAACCACTCTGATTTCTTCCTTCTTCTTACAAAGGGAGTATTTGCTTTAGCAGTGCTTCTAGGAGTTAAGCATTCTTTAACAGGAATAAAGCTTTCATACCTTGAGTTTCTGTAGCTGGACTCCCTGGAGCCTTCTCTCCCAAGAACGTCTCTTTTGCAACAGTTTTTCTGCCGGTAGCTTCTGGGCAGTGCTGTGCTTCCTGGCAGCTTAGCAAAACCTGGTATGGATTCAGCTCTATGCTTCAGTGGTAAAGTAGCTTTGCTAGAAATTCCTTTTCCTCGAGTACCTGGTAAAACTTGTCCAGCAGGTTCCAGTGACTGCAGGTCTTCCTCCAAACCTGGTTCTCTGGATACGTCTCTCAGCTTTGGACTCAGGAACGTTGCTTGAGCAGGGAGTGGCACACTCTCCAGCCTGACTGCTTTCCCCAGCAGACTCCCTCTGAACAGCTGCTCTGGTAGCTTGGCCCCTCTGAACTCTACCTCTGTGAATTCCGTTCCTTTCGGCTTGCTCAAGGAGGATTCCTTCCTTCAGGTCTCTCCTTCTTTCCTTAGCCGTGCTCCTTGTTCCTTCTCCAAGTCCTTCTGCTCCTTGTTCTGCTGCTTCCCTTTCTGCAGCCGTGCTCCTTACTGCTTGGCTTTTCCTCTCCCACTCTGCTTTGCTAGAATTAAACTTCTGCTTATAAAGGGATATTCTCTTTGAATCTCCCGGGCTCATTTCCAGGTGCAACTGGTTAGATCTCCTAGCCTCATTAGCTTCTGTATGATCACTCCTGCCCCCTCTAGCTGTGCTTTGAGGTAATTGCACATCTAGATCTCTGTGAGAAATAGGGTTTCTTTTCAACTTTGCATCTTTATTAGTACCAGCCTCATGACATACCTTAGGACTGGAACGTCCACTCCTTATATGGCATTCTTCACATTATTGCTGCAACTAGCACCGGTAACATTAAGACGGTTTAGTAAACATACCCCTTAGTGTTATAAAATGACACCCATCATATAAAATCTGTAGGAACAGTGACTAATTGTTTTTAACAGAGCCTCTTTTTTTTAAATTCTGATCTTAGGAACTTTTATGTACGCAGTGACAGGCTCTATTCTTAACAGCTTGAACGATATATGCATGCCATTCTACTGGAATACAAAACCTAGACAGCCACGGTCTTTTACCAGGATCACAAAAAAAAAAAAAAGACTATTTCACTTTTCTGAATTCAGAAACAATTGAAACAATGCAAGGACAAGCTTATTGTAATTGTTTTTCTACTATCACAAAATTCCACATTATCAGAAAAATCTATTTAATGCTGTAAACTCGATGAGGTCCTTTACCAACATGTGCTAGGCAGTTACCACAACAATTAATGTGCGTCAACTGTTAGCGCATGATTGCCATAACCATGCTGCAATAGTATGAAAGTGTGTGCGAATTCATGCATTAACTGCATACACTGAGATGGGGCTGGAGGTGGGCATGGACTGCATCTTGCAGTTAGCGCAAAACTTAACACAAACTGACACTGTTGCAAACAGGAGGCATGAGGGCATCTGAGCCTTCTGTAAATGCCTTAGCGTGCACTAGAAGTGTTTTCTTTGTGGTAACTATACAGGAAGATGCTGGGCATGCCCCATCAGTTACCACACAGGCTTTGCACTTATGGTACTTACTGTACTTCTTAAAATGGCACCAAAGTTATACAGTACGAGGGTAATTATATAAGTCCATCTACAATAAAATCATGACATTAAGGCACCTAAGACCACTACTAGCCCTGGACGACTTCAGAACTATTTTCCAGACGCTCGTAATTCCACATTTCGATTATGCAAACATCATCCTGCACGGTCTCCCTAAGAGCACCCTCAACCCTCTTCAGATGGCCATGAATGCAGCAGCTCGCATTCTCTGCGGCATCTCCAGAAATGATCACATCACGCCCATACTTATGGAATTACACTGGCTACCGCTGCACAGCAGACTCTCCTATAAGACGCTACTCCTAACCTTTAAAGCAATTAACCGGCTATCTCCTTCACCCCTCTCCGCTCTCCTCACCATCACCCCCAATAACAGGTTGAGAAGGTCAGCAGCCTCCAACACGCTTACTGTACCTCTTGAATCTACAAAATGCAATCATTCAACCAGGAACAGATCCTTTGCATTCTACGCCCCGAGATGCTGGAATGACCTCCCCTCACACATTCGATCAATTAGCGACCTTTCACAATTTAGAAAAGCCCTAAAGCATCATTTATTTCTCCTTCATTTTGCCCATCCTAACCCTACACATCCACCCAGCACACCTCAACTCTCTCACCCAAACTCTGCCTCTCCCACAACCTGATTTTGATCACCATGTCAGGCATACTTCACAGACCTCTTAATCTATTAACCATTGCATTATGAATACTAGCTTGTAATATAAACTGTAAATAGTTTTCAATAACCTTGTTATTGATGTGTATATAGTCTCCCTGTTTTTCAGACCAAGTTTAGCTATCCTGTTACAATGTATTTATTTATTTATTTATTTATTTATTACAATTTCTTATATACCGCACTATTCGGCATCAGCGCGGTTCACATTATAACACAACGACCATAACAACAAGCTGTTTGGTTTTACATCGAACAGGGGTACAAACTTGGATAACAGGGGTAAACTATATACATGAGATATTTACATGGCTAGAATTGAATAACAATATCATACTGAAAGTAAGGGTCGTTTCCAAGTGGGTCATTTCTTCAGAGGGAATGCCTAGATGCCATTGCTGGTTTGGTAGTATTGGAGGAAAAGGTGGTATTTGATAATGTAAGCATTATGATCACTTGTTCTGATGTAGTTTTTTTGTTATCTGTAAACCGCACTGATACTGAAAAGCGCGGTATATAAACGTGAATAAATAAATGAATAAATAAATAAAGTCCTGCACAGGTAACATGCATTGCCACGTGCCTCTATGAGGTCTATTCTGTAAAGTACGAGTGTACTTTTCTTTATAGAATAGGGGCATACTGATGCACCATAGCCTACTCGCGGCAGTCACCTCTGCTCTAGGTAAGCAATGTGCATAAGTTATAATATTCTGTGTTTTATTTGCATAAATTTAGGCCCCACCAATGCTCACCCTAACCAAAAGTACACGAGGAGATTTACATGAGTATTTACAGAATACTGACCACCCAAAGTGCAAATGTAAGTGCACGTTCACACACATAAGTCCTTTAAAATAGGGACTTACATGCTGAAATAGCATGCAACTTTCTGCATGCACTTTTCAAAATCAGCCCCTATGTGTGATGCCCAGAGTATAAGAAGACTTGTAGAGAACCATCATGAAATACTATGGTAATAACCAATAACTCATATTTCAATCCCATCTGCAGAATCAACATGGTTAATGATTGCGGTGGATTTTCCATTTCAGCTACTCTGGAAGTGTCCACCTTCATATGTTGTGTGGTCTGCTCACTGCAAGATGAGAACTGGGAATAGTGCAGATCAGAGGTCAGATGCCTTGACCAGTGGATTAACCTAAAACACAGAACCCCAGAGTGAAAGGATTCAAGGAGACTCAAGGGCAGTCTCTGAAATTACACCCTCATGGAACTGGGTTTACCTAGTTCGTGACTTCATTGGGCTTTGATTTGGGATCTACTTGGCTGGTGTGAACCTTAGCTGCCATTAATCTCATTGTGGTGTGGAGTTCTGCAAGCTGATGTGGAGAGTCTTAGAGTCTGGCAACCCCTAATGGCTAGGCAGTGATAATGGGACAGCAGTGCTTGGCCCAGTTGAGTAGAGGAGAGATTGTGGACCAATCGACAAGCACATTGTTGCGACATCTGGGAGAGAGGCATGCCAAGTCAGGCAGCCACATGAACAGGCATGGTGGGTGGTGAGACTGTTTCGGTGCCTGAGCTGCACGCTTATGTTTCAATGTTGACCTTAGATTTTATCCTGGCATTGCAGACAGTTGAGCAGGCATCAGAAGCAGCACCAAGGCCAGTTTTCATGTGTTGAGGTGGAGAGAGTGGTGTCTGTAGGTGGCAGGGACCCCCTTGAGTCTGGATGAGCCTGGAACAGTCAGAAACATCGAGGAAACTAAGTAGTGACATTTCATTTTAACTAGCACTAGTTGTTCCTGTCCTGGCATCATTTTTGGAATGGTTAGTCACTCTGCCAAACTGCCTGAGTCAGTGTGCTGAGACCTTTATGTGCAGATAGACTGACTGTGAGGGTTGGTGATCCTATTTTTGCTGTGCTTTCTGGCTCTCCATCATTGGTATGGCCAAGAAAGTTAATAAGAAGGCCATCCCAACAATATGGGATGAGAAGACACTTACAGCCAAAAGACCTGGAAATAAAGTGGTGGATAAACCCGGCTTATCAGAGGCGTACACTTCAGAAGATGATGCCAGCCCCAAGATTGCAATCACTACAGATGCAGGATCAAAGACCCAATGCATGATTTGTCTATGAAATAAGGGCCAGTTCAGACTCCAATTTCAGGAAGTTATGGCTAGAATCACTCAGGCTATGGCTACTCTTAAGGATCACCTGGAGCATATTTATTTACATTTATTTATTTATTTACATTCTCTTATATACCGCGCTATTCTGCATCAGTGCGGTTTACATTGAACAAACTGAAATTACATTGAACAGGGCATTATAACTTGGAGATAACTATTTTACAGGGAACATGGGCTATGGAGGGTTAAGTGGCTTGAGGAGCTGGAGATGGTGGACACAGCAAAGTCCAATAAAGTACAAGCATTGGAAAGGAAGCTGAAAATGGTAGAAAACCATTGTGTGAATGCTGAGAAGTGGGATCTCAGAAAAATATCCACGTTCTCAGGGATCGTCCAGCACTGGATACCAGAGATTTTGGATCTGACTCTGAATGATGGTCATCTCAAACTGGATAGAACACACTGGGACATGTTTACTAAAGATTAACACGCATTAAGTGCTACAATGGTTCACAGAAATGTATGGGCAGTGGCAGCACTTAACATGCGTTAACTTTACTTAACGCATGTTAACCTCTAGTAAACGTGCCCCACTGAGTTCTAGCACCTTAGCCAGTGGCAGTTGCCAGGCCCCCAGCTACATAATTTCCAGGACAAGGCCAAAAAATCTTGCCAGCAGCCAGAAATAAAGGATAAATTATAGAAAAATATGTAATTTTTTTCCACAATATTTTGATCAAAGTAAAAGAACTTGCCAGAGTTTTAATGCAGTGAAGCAATCACTCGAGGACAAGAGAATTAAGTTGCGATATTGCACCTTTTGAAACTCTGGGTTGACATCAGAGCCATTCATATTTGTTTACCTCACCTGCAGCTTTAGAGGCTTTTTAAAGAACCTCTCTGAGAAACGCAGATGCCTGCTGATACCATATGTGAGCTGGAGTAGCTTGCAGGTCAAAATTTTGGCCCTGTTTTTTTCAGCTCCCTCTCTACTCATGTCCTGTGGCTCAGGTTATAGCAAGCCTACCCCTTATTTATTATCTTGAGTGGCATAGGACAGGGGTGTCTGTTTTAGTTGTTGCTGTTCAATCTAGCTGTGGACCCTCTTGCACAGGTTTAAGAGTGGTGTTATGCAAAGTATATTTCTACAGCACTGCATATGCCTTGTAGCACTATATAAATGATTAAGAATAGTATATGTGAATAACATTTTTCTGTAGTTGAAACAGAGATGTCTAGTCCTGGGTTGATATTTCTAAGATATATGGGTTGTTACCTGGTATTAAAGTTAATTATGTTAAGCCTTAGGTCCTTCCCATGAGACCACAAACTTGAATTCCTCAGTGCTTTAATCAGTTCCAATTAGCATGGGGAGGTCTTACGCACCCAGGTCTGAGTGTGCCCTTAAACCTCTTTAAGGCTAACTATGCACCAGTAATAGCTAATGTTAGGGCCTCAAAAATAGAGGCTCCTGGCATGGATGCTTACTGCAAGCTTTGGGAATTACAGTCCTTAGCATGGAGACTTCTAACAACAAATCCCAAAATGGATTAAAATGAGCAAACTTTTAAAAATGCCAGGAAGTGCTAGACTGATTTTTTAGTCAGCAACACGTGGCTTGGTTTTTGCATCAGTATGCAGCCCTCTGTGATTGGTTGAAACCTTCTGAAGTTTTTTGAATCAAGGGATTTGGTTGCTGGCCAGCTTCTGGCTAAGAAACATCAAGAGGCTGCTCCTAGCTTTGGGAAAGAAAAACCTTGAAGTTGGGCTTTAACTCTCCTCTAGCGTTATAAACCTTGGACTCAGACTTAAAAAAACAGCAAGGGTTTATTCTGCTCCAACTCTAGGTCAGAGTTCAGAAGGAAAGGATTCTGCATTTCCAGACAACTCTGCAACTTCAAGGTTCCCTTGAGAGAAGGCTGAATCTTGCAACTGCCAGATACCAAATTGAACTGCCATCCAAATGGTGAGATTTAAAGAAAGACAGATATTTTTCCAAGCAAAAAAAGGCTCCAAGGATTTGGATGGGACTGGGCTTGTAGCTGGATCCAAACAGAGTTTATAATACATGTTCAACATTCTAAAGAATCATTGGGTTTCAATTATAAGACTGACTAACTGGGTTAAAAAACAAACTGCCTTGTTTCTGCTGTCAGCCAGAAGTGCAAACTTCGAATTTACATATTCTACCAGTTTACTTTAATTGCTGGTTTATTTTAGAAGATATTGATATTTAATGATTCTATTTATGTCTTCCAGGAATGAGAACTCCTTGAAGGGCAAGCAGGGTTCAGGAAAGGGTGGGGAACAAGATAGATCATCATGGATGTGAGATGGATCATTGAAAAGACAAAAGAATACCAAAAGGATATCCATACGTGTTTTATTGACTACAGCAAGACTTTTGACTGTAAACTATGAGAAACTCTGGGCCACATTAAGAAGCATGGGTATACTAGAACACCTGATAATTCTCCTGTACAACTTTTACATTAATCAAAAAGCAATAGTTCAATCAGAACTAGGAGAAACAGAATGGTCTAAAATCAGCAAAGGTGTACAACAAGGCTGCATACTTTCTGCCTACCTCTTTAATTTATATGCAGAACAAATCATCAGAGAAGTAGGACTGTAGTGAAGATTCATCAACAACCTTTGCTATACTGATGATACCACATTATTAGCTGAAAGTGAAGACGAGCTGAAACATTTGCTTCTCAAGATCAAGGAGCATAGTCTTAAAATGGGCCTGCACCTTAACGTTAGGACGACAAAAATCATGACCACTGACAAAATCAATAAGTTCATCATTGATGGAGAAGAAATTGAAATAGTTGACAACTTTAACCTACTTGGATCAACAATCAATAAAGAAAGGACAAGCAGCCAAGAAATCTGATGACGCATTGTTCTTGGCAGAATGGCTATGAAGGACCTTGAAAAGATTCTCAAGAGCAGAGATGTCTCTTTCCATACAAAAATTCAACTTGTTCAAGCCATGGTATTTCAATAGCGTCATATGGATGCAAAAGTTGGACAGTGAAAGACATAGAAACATAGAAAAAGATAGACAGGAAGAAAACTGATGCCTTTGAATTATGGTGCTGGCTTTGAATACTGTGTATACCATGGACTGCCCAAAGAACAAACCAGTCAGTACTAGCAGAGATCAAGCCTAAGCTTTCCTTAGAAGCCCAGATGACAAGACTTTCATACTTTGGACACATCATGCGAAGTGAGAGATCATTAGAGAAAGACGTAATGCTTGGCAAGGTAGAAGGTCAACACAAAAGAGGAAGGTCAGCAATGAGATGGATCAATACAATAACAGCAGCTATGGGTGCCACTCTATCAACAATGAGCCGCCTGACTGAAGACCGAATATAGTTTAGGTCAACTATCCAGAGGGTCGCCATGAGTCGACACTGACTTGATGGCATTAACAACAACATTTATGTCTTTGGTTTGCCTTTCTAAATATCTCTTCTGTTTTGTTTTGTTAGCTTTTTCTTGTCCATGAGAGTAAAAGAAAAGCTTTGGTTCAAATATTAGAAACAAAGGAACATAGAAATATGATGGCAGAAAAAGACCAGATGGCTTATCCAGTCTGCCCTTCCAAACCAACTACCGTATTCTCTTTTTTTCCTTTAGAGATCTTCTGTGTTGGTCCCATGCATTTTTGAATTTAGATATTGTCCTGGTCTCTACTACCTCCACTGGGATACTGTTTCACGCATCTACCATTCTTTCCATAAAGAAATATTTCCGCACATTACTCATGAGTCTATCCCCTTTCACCTTCACCCTATGTCCCCTTGTAGCATAGCTTTCTTTCAAATGAAAGAGGTTCTCCTCCTGTGCATTTATGCCACGGAGGTATTTAAATGTCTCTATCATATCTCTTCTCTTCTACCTTTCTTCCCAAGTATTCATATTGAGATCTTCAAGTCTGTCCCCATATGCCTTACAATAAAGTCCACTGACCATTTTGGTAGCCACCCTCTGCACTGACTCCATCCTGTTTATATCCTTTTGAAGGTGCAGTCTCCAGAATTGCACACAATACTCCAAATGAGGTCGCACCAAAGACTTATACAGAAGCACTATCACCGCCTTCTGCCTGCTAACCATTCCTCTCCCTATGCACCCAAGCATCCTTCTGGTTTTTGCCATTGCCTTTTCTATCTGTTTAGCCACCTTAAGATCATCAGAAACAATCACACCCAGGTCCCACTGTTTTCATGGACAGAAGTACTTCACCCCCTATACTGTGCCGCTCCCTTGGATTTTTGCAGCTCAAATGCATGATCCTGCATTTTTTAAGTATTAAATCTCAGGTGCCAAATTCTCAACCATTCTTCAAGCTTAGCTAGATCCCTCCTCATGTTATCTACTCCTTCCTGAGTGTCAACTCTATAGAAGATTTTGGTATCATCTGCAAAGAGGCAAATCTTACCCAATAATCTTTCTGCAATATCACTAACCATTTGACCACATAACCACATCACCTCGCTACTGATAAGCTCACATTGGCTTCCCCATCAGTATAAAATCCTCATTCTGACCCACAAAGCCCTACACACTGGCTTTCCTCGCTATCTTTCCTCCCAGGTCCTTCTACACACTCTACATAGAGCTTTCCAATCTATTCATGCTAATCGCCTCTACCTTCCTGCTGCCTCTCAAGCTAGGCTTGAGTCCACCAGACATTCCGCTTTCTACTTTCTTGCTCTGGAACACCCCCCCCCCCCCCCCATCTCCGCTTGGAACCTTCCTATCTCAGGTGTAAATCCTCACTCAAGTCACATTTCTTTCATAAAATGTTTCTCACCTTCTGATGCAGACTGGCATGTACTCTGTTTTTCTCTTTTCTTTCCTTCTCTGCTATATATTTCTGTCTGGTATGTGTGTTTCTTTCCTTTTTGGTTTTGGAGTGCTTCAAGCTACCTTTTTTTTTTATTGTAAACCACCTTGATGGCTCGATATAGCAGTACATCACATTTTAAATAAACTAAACCATACTAACAAATGTTAAAAAGAATTAGACCAAGGACAGATCCCCTTCAGCACACCACTGTTACATCCTTCACCTCAGAGTGAGCTCCATTTACCTGTATCCTTTATCGCCTCCCATCCAACCAATTTCTAACCCAGTCAGTCACTCTAGGGTCTATTCCTAGGATACTCAATTTATTTATAAGTCATCTGTGCGGAATGGGGTCAAAGGCTTTACTGAAATCTAAGTACCCCACATCTAGGTTCTCTTTCTGTCCAACTCTCTGGTCACCCAGTCAAAGAAATTAATTAGATTTGTCTGACAAGACCTGCCCCTTGTAAAACCATGCTGCTTCAGATCCTGAAATCCATCGGATTCCAGAAACCTCACTATCCTCCGTTTTAACAGCATTTCTAATCATTTACTCACTACAGAGGTCAGACTAACCAATCTGTAGTTCTTAACCACATCCTTACATTCTTTTTTTGTCTGCTTTTATTCTGAAAACAGTACATTACATCACAGGGCTCTGTATCCACTATTTCATTTAGCATTAACCAATCTCACTACAGCTGATACAAGTCCTTTGAACCTTGTCAAAATTTCCAGTGGCTGGAGTATATATCTTAGCAAAAATAATCTCCAGCTTCCTGAATGTGTGTTGGGGGCTTGTCCTCCTGTAGAGCAACTGCAGGGCAGAAAAGGCACAATAAAATCAGAACAATGATGACAGACTGGATGGACCACCCTATTTCATTGGTTGGGTGTATTAATTTATTCAAGATACATGTGTTCCCTAGACTCCTTTATCTTTTCCAGCATAATCCATGCAATATTTTGCAGTCAATTTTTAACTATCCAGCTTCATATGGCAGAATAGGGTGCCATGGGTGAAACTAGTGATGCTTTACACCTCTAAATTCCAAGGAGACATGGAGTTGTCCTTCCATAAACTAGATTATTGGTAGCTCAGCTTGCTGGATTCAAAGGGTGGTTTGGGCATGCAGTAGAGCCTACCTGAGCGCAGTTAGAAAGGACTAAGTCCAAGGGTGTTGAGTTCCCCTTATGTTTGTCATTGCCACAATATTCTCACTCAGTAAGGAAAATATTCAGGAAGCAGAATATAATGGTTTGTTTGGTTCAGATTTGGAGGAAATTTAACAGCTTCCTCAGAGTTGTAGACAGGGAACTTACACCCATTTAGGATCTTGCAAAAAATCTGAAACTATCATATTGCACTTTTTTGCTAGAGAAGGGGGAATGGCAGGAGCATGGTTTGCAATATGGGGATAAGTTTATAATTGGGCTCCTAGGTTAATAGAGCAGGAAGGCACCTATTTTTAACCTATTACCCTCAATATATAAGCCTTTGTTGTCTTGTCAACCACTTTGATTGAAGGATAAGGTGGTGTACAAAACTGGTTAAATAAATAAATAAATATTACACATAGGTACAGGGCCGGATTTACCTTGAGTGAGGCCCTACGCCAACAAAAATTGTGGGCCCCCAGAAAAGATAAAAACGAGCACGCCGGATCCGCTGTTGGCCCTGACGTCATAATTAAACTGGGAATCCCAAAAGCCAAACTTGGAATGTACAACACTGTAGAAATAAAACTATACAATAATTTGCTCTTGTACTAAACAAAGTGCAGACGTTAATGATGCACATTTACCAGAGCTGACATATTCCAATTAAATTCAAAATAAAGAGATATTTTTCTACCTTTTGCGCATTTTTTTTCAGCTGCAATTGCTCCAGCCACTTTCTTCTGGTTTCTTCGTGTCAGTCCACCTCCAGTCTTAACCCCCCCAGCCCATTTCCAGTCCCAGCCCCCCCCCCCATCGGCTCAAGTAAAATTAAATTTAAAAAAAAAAAAACGCTGGCTGCTGCCGCGGCAGCATGGACTGTCCCGCGGGGCCCCCTCTGCTGTCGCGGCAGCATGGACTGTCCCGCGGGGCCCCCTCTGCCCGCTGAATCTGTCCTTCCCTCCCTCCGTGTCGGCTTTGAGAGGCGTGAAGGGAGAGTGTCTCCCTCGCGTCTCTGTTAAGCCTGCAGGGGCTGATGGGAAATTTCCCATCAGCCCCTGCGGGCTTAACAGAGACGCGAGGGAGACACTCTCCCTTCGTGCCTCTCAAAGCCGGCATGGAGGGAGGCAGGGAGGGACGGATTCAGCCAGGCAGAGGGGGCCCTGCGGGACAGTCCATGCTGCCGCGGCAGCAGAGGGGGCCCCGCGGGACAGTCCATGCTGCCGCGGCAGCAGCCAGCGGTTTTTTTTTTAATTTAATTTTAAGAACGCTAACAATTTTTTCAGTTTTTGTGGGCCCTTGTCAGCTGTGGGCCCTACGCCACGGCGTAGTTGGCGTATAGGTAAATCCGGCCCTGCATAGGTACCTGTATTTATATATATTAGCACAAATCCTGGATTGAAGGTGTGGACATTATAGCTCCAATCCTGCCCGTATTCCGCCTCTGACTATCCCCGCATGGCCAGAGCTGCAGTACGGAGAGAGCCGGCGGGGGGCAGGCGGGGAAGGCAGAGTGTGGGCAGAGCAGGGTAGGCTGAGGCAGCAGGACGTACAGGGCCAATTCAGGTCATGGTCCTGTATGTACTGTGGGTCAGGGGAAAAGTGCTGCTTATTCCACTTCAGAGGTGGAATAAGCAGCTTGGACCGGTAGGATCGGGGCCGGAACCCCCCCACAAAGGCCAGGGCTGGGGCAGATAGGTCCCCGCCACACGATCCTGGTCAGGCAGCAGGGAAACAGAGGGTTGGCGCTGCAGGAGTGAGAGAGGCAGGCAGAGAGGATGTCCCCGCGGGTATGCAGGGATATGCTGGGCCAGATCCCATACCCGGGGAACTTTTGGCTTCCGCAATGCAGAATTGGGTCCTAACTGCTTAGGGCCATCCAGATGGCTCGGATGAGCCCCTAAGGGAATCGGTCTCCATTCCTATTCAAAAGCAGGCATAAATGTTAGCACACTTTTAAACACCTTTCTGTGTGGTACTCACAGTTGCTACACCAACCACTTGGAAGGCAAGGAAGCACACAATCCTCTGAGCTTTAAATCCAGTCTTTTCTGCAAGTCATAGATTTTTAAATATCAGGGTTCACTTGGTAGGGACTGGCATAAGCCAGAAGGTCCTTGGCACCTGACACTCACACATTCCCTTCTTAATTAAATGAGTTCAGGCCTGAAATGTGTTCTGAACCAAGGGTTTACTTAAACTTTGGGGTCACAAAGAAAACAACATCAACAACTGGCACAAACAATAATCAAGAACTTTGTTACACAAACAGGCTATTCTCCACTCCTTCCCAATCCTCTGCATCTTAATCATGAACACCTGTTTTTCCACCACTTAAACAATTTGACCAGTCCACTTATCTTCTGTGGGAGAACTCCCTATCTCCTCTACCAAAGCCTTTCTCTGGAGTACCTGAGTGTGACAGTGCAATAGGCACAGTTTCCTAAGATGGATGACACCCCTTGCTCTGGTATATGACATTCGTTCGGTTCCTTCTGCTCCTGGATGGGTGGCTACTGAAGATGCAGTTTTCCCACTGCTGTTCCACTTGACCTTTGGCTCCTGGGATCTGAAGTGGTGGATGCAGACACACTACTGGAACCTCTGCTAGGATGTGCTCCTCTCTGCCTCTTGCCAGTGGCTCCAAGCCAGTTCAATCTCTTCTCCGATCATGGAGGTGTGGTGTAGATACTCCTCCTTGCAAGATGAGTGCTCTGGTTGACACCCTTTACAACCTCATGGTACAATGGCTAGGGGACAAAGACAGGATTCTGCCTTTGGGAGAGGTTTTTGTACTAAGGGGTATTTTGCCTCTCAGAGGAATCTCCTCCCAGTCCAAAATGACTGGCAGAAAGAACTTCCCCTGGAAGCTGTTGGACTTTTCTCCCTCTGCTCTGTAATATTACAAAGAGTAGAGGGAGAAGTGCCACTGCTTTTAGTGCAGCACCCAAGTAGTCTCTACACGTACTTTGTGCTTACACATGTACTTTATAAAATATATGCGTAAATCGCAACTCTGCCCATGCGCTGTTGAAACTCCTCCTCAGAGCAGGCCTACTCTACAAGTATGCACCAGCTTACACCATGCACATATCTGGCGTGAGCTAATTTTATAAGAGGCCTTTTACATGCAAAAAAAGTTTAAAAAAAATATTTTCTGTATATGGCAGCTTTGAAAGAGGAAGGAGATTCTTTCTTTCGATCGGTGTGGAATAAATTTGGTATAAGTGCTCAGATGCACTGACTGCATCTCCAAATTCAGCTAGCACTCACAAGACTTATGGTAAGGGGCTGGGCATCACAGAAGCCAAATTGTCTTGAACTATAAGAAAATAAGTCCCAGAGGAAATTAATTGCTAAGATGTATACTTATTTGGCTGCCAATTCAGAAGAGTATGGTCAGCTAGGCAGGGCGGCCCAAGGGTGTCACAGGGTCATGCTCAGAAAAAAAAAAATTGCAGGGCCTCATTTGCATATATATTTGCATATCCACTAGGTCTCATTTCTATAAATCTAATTTATTTTATTTTAAAATGTATTGTAAATACTGCCCATCTAAAATTTTAATCATTTTTCAGACAATCATTAAGAAGCAAACATTAATATGTGTTAAGTGCCACTTTACTCATAGACATAAATGGGTGCTGCTGCACTTAGCACACATTCAAATTTGTGAAAGCACATTAACCTTTAGTAAACACGTCTCTTAATGATTGTCTGAAAACTATTTGCATGTACAGTGAGGATAAAGAAAGGCTAACATATTTCTGCATTACTATTTTCCAGTGCCAACTGCCAGGTGCATTATTACAAAACCCTGCTCATTTAGAACCCATAGCAAACCTGCCATATCAGAACAGCACTACCAGGGCTCGCACAGCACCTAGCCCTATTTACAACAGGTAGCACTACAAATATTAAACCAATACATCTCTTACTGGGAAAAGAGAACAAATGGGACTACTACACAGAAATCAGATGAATAGAATAGCACAATTCTGCCATATATGCAAAACAGACAGACCGTCATCAACTACAGAACAAGGGATCATGATTTAGAAACATGAATACAATAAATTGAACTGGGAGCCATAAAAGACAAATTTTGAATGCATCACAACACTGGAAAAATTAAACTATGAAATTAATTTCCTCTTATACTAAACAAAGTGCAAAGACTCAGCGCACATTTCCCAGAGCTGATATATTCCAGTTAATAAATTCAAAATAAAATACCTTTTTTCTACCTTTTATTGTTTGGGCATTTTATTTTTCAGTCATAATTGCCTCAGTCTCTCTCTTCTGCATTCTCCGTGTCCTGCTTGCTCTTCATTGTCTGCTGTCCATTTGTTCTTTCTTCTCACTTCTCCTATTCTTTTTCCATTATCTGTCTACATTCGCCTCTAACATACTGATCTTTTGCTTTTTGTTCTTTTCTCCATTTCTTTCTTTACTTATTCATCCATTCAATTTCAATCCTCCGTCCTCAATCCCCTTTTGACTTTTCACTCAGCCAAGCTCCCCAATTTCTCATCTCACTCCTTCGCTAGTCTCTTATTCCCCCCTCTGTCTTTCACCCATTTCCCACTACCACATTTCAACCCTCTGTAATCATCCTCCTCCTCTCACTCATCTTCTTGCCAGTGTCCCATGGCCTCTCTCACATAGTTCCATAATGCCCACCAATTCTCCCCTCTCTCACCTCCCCAATTCTGCATCTTCCAATCCCCTCACCCTTCTGCTCTCTCCAAAGTCCAGCATCTCATGCTTTCTCTTCCACCTCCCCAGCCCTCCCCCCCCCACCCCCATAGACTATCATCTTCTATCCTCTTCCCCTTCTCCATCCTCTCCCCCTGCAGTGGTCCGGCATCTCTCCTATCTCCCTTCCCAGCCCAGTATCTTTTCTCTCTCCCCCTCTGTTCTTCTCCATTCCAGGCCAATATATCCCTTCTTTCTCATAACTTAAAATCCACCTCTCTCTCTCTCTCTTGATATATCTATGTGTGTGTATATATATCTATATATGTGTGTATAGATATATACATGTATATACACACGCACATCCCTATCCAGTATATCCCATCTCTCTTTTTCTCCCTCTCTATGCCTCCCTCCTGGGAAAAAATATTGTGCATCATCATCCCTGGCATCCCTGAAATAAACAGGAGCAGAAGCGTTTTCCTTTTCTTCCCGTGGCTGTGCTATGTTGCAGCCACCGGCACCGCTCAGATCCTAAAGGTTAAGCAGAGGCACTTCCTATCTTGTTCAAGAGACAGGAAGTGTACCTGTTTAACCTCTGTGAAGTCAATGACGCTGGTGACAGCAACTTAGCACAGCTGTGGGAGAAAAAGGGAAACGCTTCTGCACCTGTTTACTCCTGCGGCTGTGCAGAGGTGAGTCAGAGAGCCGGGCTTTTAGCCTCACCAGCTCCCTCTTAAGCCAGTCAGGTGTACGCAGAGTCCTTGAGGTGCAGGGCCATGTGTGGACGACATTCCTACACATGCATCGGGCCGGCTCTACAGCTAGAGACATTGATTGATAAATGGAATAAGGAACTTCGGGTATCGTTGGATGAGTCAGACTAGGTAGTGATCAAGCAGGAGGTACACTCCATCCATATATGCTAAACATGGGTGGCCCTTATGGCAGCTTGCTGCACCACACTTATAAATACCTCTTGCATTATATGTGATTCTCTTGGGGGGAGGGGGCACATCCCTGCTATGTTGGTGGGAATGCAGTCAGCCTGGGAGTGATTTGCATATATGGTGGACCTACCCTTCTCTCAGTTTTGGAGGGTTGTTGAGCAAGAAATTCAAGAAGATTTTGGGTGCTGGCTGATTCTAGAACCAGTAGTCTATCACAGTACTAGAGGGATGTGGATGGATCACAGCTTCTGGAATCTACTTGGTAACCATTATCTTCACACTGCCAGACACACTACTGCAGCGATGTGGAAAATGACTCCAAGTGTGAGGTATGAGGATGAAACCGTATAAAATACCTTTGATAGAAAACATAGCATATGCACTTTGAGGCCAGAGAGATAAGTATTCTAAGATCTGGGAGAAAATTTGGGTAAGGCAGGCTAATGCAGTGGGATAGGGGTGGGGGTGGGGCTTATCTATATCTGGCCTGCAACCTTGTGCATTTGATTGTAATCTGTAGTTTATTATGCTGCATTGTATTTATGGCTTTCCTAACCAGGGCTCCACAGATCAAACAAACAGTAAGGATTTGAGGGTTTGTTTGTTTGTTTTATTATATTACATTGCTAGCTCTCTGACTGGGAGCTCTTAAAAGGGTTTTTTGTATATTTTTTAAAGCAAGGTTACTTTCTTTTTGGAGCTTTAGGGGAACTTTCCTTGAGCACAGTAGGTTGCTGAACTCCAGTAACCTCCTCAGGTTTAGAAACTGCTAACACCTAATCAGGAGTTAGTAGTGGGCCTGTTTCCTGAGTGCAGTTGAAGCCTGCATAAAAGGCTCCAGTGCCCTGCCCTGTTGAGGCTTTCCTAACCAGGGCTCCACAGATCAAACAAACAGTAAGGATTTGAGGGTTTGTTTGTTTGTTTGTTTTATTATATTACATTGCTAGCTCTCTGACTGGGAGCTCTTAAAAGGGTTTTTTGTATATTTTTTAAAGCAAGGTTACTTTCTTTTTGGTGCTTTAGGGGAACTTTCCTTGAGCACAGTAGGTTGCTGAACTCCAGTAACCTCCTCAGGTTTAGAAACTGCTGACACCTAATCATGAGTTAGTTCCCTCCCTACCCACCCCGACTCCCACCCACCCCTAGTGAGCAGTCTTGCTTTATAGGGCACCTCCCCCTTTAACAAATCACAGAGAATTGGACCAGCACATTTTGAATATAATTAAAGAGATTTAACTGCTTTTTCTCTGAAAGGACAGCTGCAAAACCGGCTGGTACTTGGTAGATCTCTCTCTTTTGCTTTAACAGATACCTAAGCTCCACGAACAGAACAATGGATGGGAAAAATCGTATTGCTAAAGCTGTTGCCCCCGTTACAGCTTTTGCCTCGGTCCAGACTGAGGTCCTAATGCCATTTGAAGGACCGGTTCCATGTGCAGGGTGCCTGCATGCTGAAGCTCTGAGGAAACAAGTGGAGGAACTCAGAAAGGAGGTGGCGAGGCTGAGGAGCATTCAAGACAGTGAGAAGTACATTGATGAGATGCTTCTTGCAGCAACCAAGCTCTCCAGCACAGGAGAAGATGGGTTCCAACAGAATGCCGATGGTCACCAGGATCTGCAAAATCACCAATCCAACTTCTCCAGCCCTTGAATTGGAGGAGAACCATTATGCAGCCCTGGAAGTGGAGGAGGTGAAAGCATCCCTGGAAAGGGAAGAACCAGAGTTCAAGTACCCCAAAGTTGCAGAATCTGTGACCAGAAGGAAACGAAGGGCAGTGGTGGTTGGAGACTCTCTTCTGAGGGGTACTGAGGTGTCCATCTGCCGACCAGACTTGATGTCCAGAGAGGTATGCTGTCTGCCTGGTGCCAAAATCCAAGATGTTACGGAGAGTTTGCCGAGACTCATCAAGCCCACTGACTATTACCCAATGTTGCTAATCCATGTTGGAACAAATGATACTGCCAGGTATACCTCGGAACGTATCAAAAGTGACTTCATGGCTCTGGGACAGAGGGTGAAGCAGTTAGGTGCACAGGTGGTGTTCTCTTCAATCCTCCCTGTTGAGGGTAAAGGCCAAGGCAGAGAGGCTCGCATCCTGGAGATGAATGCATGGCTGCGTGGATGGTGTCATCGAGAGCGTTTTGGTTTCCTAGACCATGGGATGCTGTTCCAAGGGTTGCAGAGCAGAGATGGCATCCACCTGTCCAAGAAAGGTCAACGCATCTTCGGTAGTAGACTGGCTAATCTACTGAAGAGGGCTTTAAACTAGATTCGTTGGGGATGGGTGAAGAAAGCCCCCAGGTAAGTGAAAGCCCCCAGGTAGGTGATACATTAAATACCTTTATGGAAATGGGTAACAGGGGTAACATATGGAAAGCAGTGTGTATTAATGCCCGTAGCATGGGAAATAAGATCCCTGAAGTTGAAGCTTTGGTGGGAGTGGCTGACTTGGATTTAGTGGCAGTTACACAAACATGGTTCACAGAAAACCATGACTGGGATGTAACTATACCTGGCTATATTTTATTCAGAAAGGACAGGGTAGGAAGAAGGGGAGGAGGAGTGGCACTATATGTAAAAACTACTATTAAAGCTCTGGAATTACAGAGCTTAAAAGGGAGAGAGGAGGCATTGTGGGTTAAACTAGAAAGAGGGAAAGAGAAATCTATTTGCATTGGTGTGATATACAGACCTCCCTCACAAGAGGAAGAGGTGGACAGAGAGTTAATTGAAGACATACGCAGCATTGCTAGGAAAGGGGAAGTGCTACTGATAGGAGATTTCAATATGCCAGATGTTGATTGGCACATTCCTGCTGCAGTATCATCTAGAAGTAAGGAGATCCTGGATTCTCTACAGGGAGAACTATTCAGGCAATTGGTAACAGACCCCACACGTGAAGGGGCCATACTGGACTTGGTGCTTACCAATGGTGAAAGTGTTTCTGATGTTGTAGTGGGAGATCATTTTGCATCCAGTGATCACCAGACGATGTGGTTCAGTATTAGTACTAGGGCTGTTAGAATCCATTCCAAGGTGAGGATCTTAGACTTTAGGAAGACTAACTTTGCGAAGATGGGCCAATACCTCAGGGAGTTGTTAGTCGGATGGGAACAGCTGGGGGATGTAGAAAAACAGTGGGCAAAACTGAAAGGGGGTATTTTAAGGGCAACCAACCTTTTTGTTAAAATGGTAAATAAAGGCAAAAGGAAAAGGAGACCGCTATGGTTTTCAAAGGAAGTAGCTGAAAAAGTGAAGAAAAAGAGGGAGGCCTTCATGAAATACAAGAGATCACAGAGAGAGGAAGACAGGCATCTGTATTTGGAAAAACTTAGAGAAGCTAGCAAAGTAGTCAAGAAGGCAAAGATTCAAAAGGAGGAGGAAATAGCCAATGCAATAAAATGGGGGGATAAGACATTTTTCAGATATATTAGTGAGAAGAGGAAGGGCAAAAGTGGTATTGTCAGACTCAAGGGTGCAGGGGGGGGAATATGTAGAAGCTGATAAGGATAAAGCGGAATTGCTTAACAAATATTTTTGTTCTGTGTTCACAGATGAAGAACCAGGAGCAGGACCTCAGAAAACACCCACAAATAAGAACAGAAGCGAGGGACATCTTGAACAATTTTCAGAAGACTGTGTTCGTGAGAAACTAGCTCAACTAAAAGTAGACAAAGCGATGGGACCGGATGGGATACACCCTAGAATACTGAGGGAACTTGGGGACGTTCTAGCAACTCCACTGACTGACCTTTTCAATGCCTCATTGGAGTCAGGAGTGGTGCCAAAGGATTGGAGAGAGGCTCATGTGGTGCCTTTACACAAAAGCGGAAGTAAGGATGTGGTTGAAAACTACAGGCCGGTTAGTTTAACTTCGGTGGTGAATAAATTATTGGAAATGCTGCTGAAAGAGAAAATAGTGAGGTTTCTGGAGTCCAGCGGATTACAGGATCTGAGGCAGCATGGATTCACCAGAGGCAGGTCTTGTCAGACAAATCTGATTGATTTCTTTGACTGGGTGACCAGGGAGTTGGACCGAGGGAGAGCTCTAGATGTGGTGTATTTAGATTTCAGTAAAGCCTTTGACACTGTTCCTCACAGGTGACTTATAAACAAACTGAGCACCCTAGGGATGGACCCTAAAGTTACTGCTTGGGTTAGAAATTTGGTTGGGTGGGAGGCGACAAAGAGTACAAGTAAATGGAGCTCACTCTGAGGAGAAGGATGTTACCAGTGGTGTGCCCCAGGGATCTGTCCTTGGTCCGATTCTTTTTAACATCTTTGTTAGTGATATAGCGGAAGGGCTGTCGGGTAAGGTTTGCCTCTTTGCAAATGATACCAAAATCTGCAATAGAGTAGACACCCAGGAAGGTGTAGATAACATGAGGAGGGATCTAGCTAAGCTTGAAGAATGGTCTAGAATTTGGCAGCTGGGATTTAATGTTAAAAAATGTAAGGTCATGCATTTGGGCTGCAGCAATCCAAGGGAGCAATACAGTATAGGAGGTGAAGTACTTTTGTCCACTAAAGAAGAGCGGGGCCTAGGCATGGTTGTGTCTGATGATCTTAAAGTAGCTAAACAGGTAGAAAAGGCGATGGCAAAAGCTAGAAGGATGCTTGGGTGCATACGGAGAGGAATGGCTAGCACAAAAAAGGAGGTGATAATGCCTCTGTATAAGTCTTTGGTGCGACCTCATTTGGAGTATGGTGTGCAATTCTGGAGACCGCACCTTCAAAAGGATGTGAACAGGATGGAGTCGGTGCAGAGGGTGGCTACTAAAATGATTAGTGGGCTTCATTATAAAGCATATGAGGACAGACTTAAGGATCTTAATATGTACACCTTAGAGGAAAGGCGGGATAGAGGTGATATGATTGAGATGTTTAAATACCTCCGTGGCATAAATGTTCAGGGAGAGAGCCTCTTTCAATTGAAAGCAAGTTCTGCTACGAGGGGACATGGGATGAGGGTGAAGGGAGATAGATTCAGGAGTGATATGCGGAAATATTTCTTTACAGAAAGAGTAGTGGATCCATGGAATAGTCTTCCAGTGGAGGTGGTAGAGATGAGGACAGTAACTGAATTCAAAAAAGCATGGGACCAACACAGAGGATCTCTAAAGGTAAAAAGTGGACTGTTGTAGTTGTTGTTGTTGTTATGGAAGGACACACTAGATAGGCCATGTGGTCTTTTTCTGTCATCATGTTTCTATGTTTCTATGGCTTGTGTTGTAACTCATAGGCAGAGTGATGTACCATCTGTTGACTGGGATAAAAAGAAAAAGTTATTTAAATAAGACAGCATTTTTCAATAAGTCTATGAAGCTTATTACAGAATTTATTAGAATAAGCACACAAATTGAAGGCCTTTACAGTAATTTCTAGCATGTTTATTTAACAAACGATAAACTCCAATTTCTTAATATTATACCAGCTGGTAGGCATGGCATATAGGAAAAGATAAGATACAGATGGTTAAAACTGGAATATAAAAGCAGTGCCTTTAAAGTTTCTTCTATTATTTTGTTGTAGCAAAAATCATGTTTATAGAAGATTATTTTGAAACCACAAACCATTACTGCCAGGTATCGGCAAACTAATTACATCTGTATAGATAGGGTACCTGATAAACCTCAAATCACTAAAATACTGAAACATTCATTCACTAAAAGATAAACCAGAATTTGGCTCTAATGTGTGTGTGAAATTCTCACGCATTTTATAAGCATATCCATACCATTGCCAGTGACATAGCTGTCTCTATGGAGGCGGCTTCCCTCGGAAAATAAAGCAACTGAGGGGTGTTTGATCAATATCAACAAGTATATCAGAACACTTTATCAAGAGCTGGCATGGAAACGTTTCCCACGAAGAACTATTTCTAAAAGAAGAAAGGAGACTTTTTCAGCTCATACAAAAGAGTGCTCTGGGCTGAGGAGGAGTCAATTATGGATTTTGCTAAGAAAGTTCTATCCACTTATAAAATCATAATGAGTGTTATTTTCAAGCAGTATTCTTGAACATTCCGATTATACTGAAATTCAAAACGACAGCTGTCAATCCAGAGGTCTGTACCAATCACCATTTTGAGGTTGGGAAGAGATGTGTTTAATGCTCAAGAAACACAACTGGCAGAAATTCATAAGAAAAAATTAACTTGAAGAATCGGTGCTTTCCTAAAGCCAAACTCAAGTATTGTTACAGTTTGAGGGTTCATTTTCTCTTCCTTGCCCCGAGATCATGGGTTTGGTGGTGGTATACAACAAAAGACATTGGCAGTAAGGTCTAACAATATTTACTAGGTATGCATAGTTCAGAACAAGTACGCTGAGCCTGCTACTTTATGGTCATGGTTCTCAATGACACCACTGAATTCAGTGCAAGCTGGTATCTTTGTACTGCATCCCCCCACTGCTCCAGGACTCCTGGCTTGCTCCAGCTATTAGTGGCTACTGCAAAGAGTACTAGTCCACTTACAGCAATGACCAAAAATAGGTTGATACCCCTAGTTCCTCTTGAATATAGAAGACAATTTTGATGCTTGTTACTAACTGATCCTCCCAACTTCTTTATTGAGTGACCCTCTCTCCCACAGCAGAGGTTCCCTTCCTAAAAAACAGGAATTCCTCCACACTTGATCCCTATCACCTCTCTACAATGTTTCCAGTTCCATAAGTCCTCACAATTACCATGCACATCGGTTCATCTTACTCTGATTTCCCTGACTGTTCTCATACTTTGTGTTATATCTTCCCCAAGTGCAGACACTTATTTCACTTCCAATGGCTGGATCTCTTTCAGTGCCTGTATACAGGGAGCTAAGGCAGGGGCTGCTTTGAGTCGTGGCTCTGATCTCCATCTGCAGCACTAGGAGGCGGGAACGTGGCTCAGCACTAAGGAAATCTAAGAACATAAGAATTTCCATACTGGGTCAGACTAATGATCTATCAAGCCCAGTATCCTGTTTCCAATAGTGGCCAATCCAGGTTACAAATACAATGCTTTGCAAAAGTATTCATCCCCTCTGTGTTTATTCTGTTTTGTCGCATTACAACCTGGAATTAAAGTGGAGTTTTGGGGGTTAGCACCATATGATATACACAACATTCTACGATTTTGAAGGTACGAAATATCCTTTATTGTGACACAAACAATAATTAACACAAAAAAACCCCTGAAAGCAGGAGTGTGCATATGTATTCATCCCCCCTCCCCCAAACTCAATACCTTGTAGAGCCATCTTTTGCTTAATTACAGCTGCAAGTCTCTTGGGGTATGTCTCTATTAACTTAGCACATCTAGCCACTGGGATTTTCACCCATTCCTTAAGGCAAAACTGCTCTAACTCCTTCAGGTTAGATAGGATGCATTGGTATACTGCAAGTAATGCCACAGATTCTCAATTGGATTGAGGTCTGGGCTTTGACTAGGCCATTCCAAGACATTCAAATGTTTCCCTTTAAACCAGCTTTAGCAGTATGTTTAGGTTCATTGTCCTGCTGGAAGGTGAATCTTCGTCCCAGTCTCAAATCTTTGGCAGACAAACAGGTTTTCCTCAAGAATTGCATAGTAACATAGTATATGACGGCAGATAAAGACCAGCATGGTCTATCTAGTCTGCCCAGCAAGGCGGCAAGAATAGGTACACTTGCCGCTCCATACAGGTCACCTCTCCTGATGCCTTTGTTTAGGGGTGTGCCCAGCGCTCCGTGTAGATCACCCTATATTTAGTGCCATCCATCGTTCTTTCAATCCTGACCAGTTTTCCTGTCCCTGCCATTGAAAAACATCCCCACAACATGATGCTGCCACCAATACGTTTCACTGTGGGAATGGTGTTCTCGGGGTGATGGGAAGTTTTGGGCTTGCGCCACACATGGCGTTTCCCATGATGGCCAAAAAGTTCAATTTTCATCTCATCTGACCAGAGAATCTTCTTCCATGTATTTGGGGGATTCACCATATGCTATTGTGCAAACTTCAAACATGTTTTCTTATTTCTTTCTTTAAGCAATGGCTTTTTTCTGGCCGCTCTTCCATAAAGCCCCACTCTGTGGAGTGTATGGCTTAACACTAGAAGCCCCAAAGTGCGTCAATTGACGCAAATGCATCTTCGAAGCTGTATACCAGCACCACTGCTAGAACCATGTCAGTCATGTTCCATGACTTTGTTAGCAAGGTCAAGATGTTCAAATATGTGCATTGAAAATTAATGACAGATGCACCACCTAGCAGGAAAATGAATTTATACCTAGAAGCCCCAAAGTACGTCAATTGACGTACTTTGGGGCTTCTAGGTATAAATTCATGTTCCCACTAGGTGGCACATCTCAATCACTGTTTACAATTTTACTCCGACATTGCAAACAAAAAACACACAATACTGCACGTATTTAATAAATAAGTAACTTCGGCCCGATGTCCAGCGGGAAGGTCGCATAACGCTGAGGCTCCCGAGAGGCCTACTCAGAATCCTGAATTAACACCGGACATACTTGAATTTCTGCTCTGATCTTGCCGGGGCACATTGGTGAGATGGCGGGGACCAAACCCACGCGCCTGGAATTTGGATCTCCAGCGGCTTCTCACGGCAAACGCTCCAAAACTGAACCCCCGTCCCCGCAGAAGGGGCTGGCTTTGCGCGAGGGCCCCGAAATGCAGCAGGAAATCCTCGCAGAGATTAGAGGGGTTAAGGACCTCGTGCAGTCAAACGGTGAAGCACTCCGAGCGCTGCAGGAAGATCTTGGTGTACTGCAAGGCAGGCTAGAGGGGCTCTCTTCGCGTCAGGACAAAATGGAGAGCATATTAGACTCCCATGCGGTCCGGTTGTCCAAACTCGACAAAGTTGAACGTCAGGTGCGGGCCTTGCAGAAAGAAGTGGAAGATGGCAATAATAGAGCGCGCCGCAACAACCTACGACTCGTGGGCATACCGGAGGGAGCGGAATCGGGAGACATAAAGGAGTTTTTATGTAAAATCCTCCCTTCCCTGCTCCAAATCACCTTTACCAAAGAATTGGAGATCGATCGCGCTCATCGTGTACCCACAAATATAACGCTCAACAGGAAGACCCCGCGGCCTATCATCTTTCGACTTTTGAGATATCAACATGTGGAACAAATTCTCAGTGCCTCTCGGGCAAAGGGCCATATGGAGTTTGAGAGCCACAAGATCTCCTTCTATCCTGACTTGGCTAAACCCACGGTCGACCGCCGAAAGCGCTTTCTGGAATTTCGCCCGAGGCTTCAACAACTACAAGCACGCTATGGCCTGATGTACACGGCTAAGCTCCGAGTCACGCTTCACAATCAGACAAGAACATTTGAGGACCCTGATCTACTAGAGGAGTTTTTGGATTCTAAAGAAGCCGACTTGATGCGCTGACTTCCAGAATATTTCTGCCAGTATTCTCATATCCGCTGTACCTGCCATATTGGATTTGCCGCGGCTCAGCAAAGAGTCTGTCGAGGGCGGTTTGTTGCCTTATTTTTGATGATATCTGTGACCCGATTCCATCTACCCATAGTAGCCTCGATGAGTATCAGAGACAGTGTTAATTATGGACTCTGGTGTTTCTTTTCTTTTATTATGTCTCTATCTTCCTCTCTAGGGCCTCCTCCCGCAGACATATGGTCGCCATATTCATTGGGGTTTTGCTTCTTCTCTAAGTTACTTTGGTACATACTTTTCAATATGGGTGTATTGGCCAGCACACTTGGTGATTATGTCATTGTTACAGATTCTGATTATGCTGTATGTTTTCAAGCGCCCTTACCTAAAATGTCTATTACCGATTGATGGCACCATGTAAGATTTTCTCATTGAACGAAAAAGGAATCAATAACCCGATAAAATGGAAGAAAATCCTAAGCTATCTAAGTCATGAAACTGCGGACCTGATTTTCCTCCAAGAAACGCATTTAAATTCGAAGGAAACTCTCAAACTCAATATTAAACCTTACATGGTGGCCGCCTATTCCCCAACCGTTTCTAGGAAATGTGGGGTTGCCATACTGGTTAGGAAATCTCTGCATGCTACTATTATTGCGACTAGCTCAGATACAGAAGGTAGATGGTCCAGAGTGCACCTCAAGATAGGTAACCTTGAAGTTACATGTATATGCCTTTATGCTCCTAATGTGGATGACCCTGCCTTTTTTTTGCTACCATTGCTCAGGTTGCGCAGACCTCTGCTAATACTTCATTGATAATAGGTTCTCTGCAGCTCGTTGGAACACCTTTTCTGATTTACAAACGGAATTTGCGTTACCAGCGAAACATTACTTTCAATTGATGCAGCTTCAACGCTGCCTCAAAAGTGCTCCAATCATGCCGCCCTCTGTCCCTACTGAGGACGGGCTATTAGAACTAATTCACTCTATTAGTAGTACACATGGGGTAGCCTCTAACTTTTATAAACTATTATGTCAGGGTACAGATACTGCCACTTGTAGAGCCCAACAAGTCTGGGAGCGCGAACTGCAAACCACTTTAACCCCTGTGCAATGGAGCGTTTTCTGGAGCAAAATAGTGCGGGTTTCCCGACCTGCCTCAGTTACCCAAACTCTCTTCTTTTTTGCACATAGATGCTCTTATACTCCAGAAAAAATAGCCAAATGGAACACAACTGCCAGGGACCAGTGTTGGTCTTGCCATACTGATGTGGGAACCCTCGCTCATGTTATTTATGAATGTCCTCAACTACAGGTTTACTGGGGGCGGGTCTGGGGTCGTATTCAATTTATCTTACACCTTCACGAGCCTCTTTCTTGGAAGATTGTGGGACTCCGCTCAGTGGCGGAGGTCCCCTCTCTTCCAAGAAGGGTCGCTTTCTCCTTGATTTCATGCTGGGTATAGCCATATGTTTAATCACGAGGAATTGGAAGGATAGCTCTCGACTTACTGTCAATGAATGGTGGAACCTCGTCTGCTTATATAGTAAATATGAGCAGATATCTCGGAGAGCTATCCCCCATACCCAAACTCATTCTCACTTGTCTAAATGGCAGATGCTCAATGATTATGTACAATCTGCTCATTGTTTCGACATGTCTGTTTAATGTACACTCATCATGTTTCAGATCACCGTTAGGTTTTGTAACGCAATAATGTCAGTACACGCCCGCTTCGGGAATGATTAGTTTTCTAGAGAAGAAGCAGGGGGGAGGGGGGTGGCAGGGGTTTACTTAGGTGTATGTATCACATTCTATGTATGTATCTGTCTTTTAGCTGTATGTCTTCCTTTCCTTTGTTGTTATAAAACGAAAATAAAGAATTAAAAAAAATAAAAAATAAAAAATAAATAAATAAATAAGTAACTTCACATTAATTCACATCTGAATTTCATGCTAAATGCAGATATCGTGATAATGTGTCAATTGACGCGCTTTGGGGTTTCTAGGTAAAATTCCTTTTGGGGCTTCTAGTGTTAAAGTGGTCCTATGGACAGATACCCCCATCTCCGCTGTGAATCTTTGCAGATCATTCAGTGTTATCCTTGATATCTTTGTAGCATCTCTGATTAATGCCCTCCGTGCCCAGTCTGTGAGCTTTGGTGGGAAGCCTTCTCTTGTTGGATTTGTAGTGGTGCCGTAATCTTTCTATTTTGTTATAATGGATTTAATGGTGCTCTGAGGGATATTCAGAATTTGGGATATTTTGTTATGATGCAACCCTGATCTATACTTCTCCACAACTTTGTCTCTGACCTGTTGGGAGTGCTCCTTGGTCTTCATGTTGCTCAGTGGGGATGCAGAGTCAAAGGCCTTCCAGAACAGGTATATTTATGCAAGCATCATGTGACACTGATTGCATAGAAGTGGACCCTAATCAACTAATTATGTGACGTCTGACGTTAATTGGTTGGACCAGATCTTATTTAGGGGTTTCATAGCAAAAGGGATGAGTACATATGCACTCACAACATTTCAGTTTTTACTTGGTTTATTTTATATATACAAGGTATTTTATTGTCATTTCACTTGTGATAAGGAAGCTTATCATAGCTCAGGAAGGAGCTATAGAAAAGGTGAAGTGACTCTGAACAAGCAACCTGTCAGTTCTGGTAGAAATAAGAAAACAGAATTTTCCCATAAAAGACTACCAGTCCCAGAATGCACCAGGTTTCCAACAGCCATTAGAGGAGCTGAAGTGGGGAAACGTGTGTTCAATCAGGAGGGCTATGAGGTAATCCCTAAGCAATCATCTCAAAGGGCAGGGCCTAATTCAGCACAGCTGCGCTGTGTTAGGGAGGAGCACTCATCTAAGCAGAATAAAGGTAGAGTTTATTCTACAGAGAATTATCCTGAGGATCATCATCATCTTCATGATCAGCTTGAGCTTGATCATCTTCATCATCAGGAGGATCATCAGAAGCAGAAGCCAAACCGGACGGACAGAGAGGGAAAGAAACCCTTTGGAAGAAAGAGGAGAAAAGCCTTTGAGAGGTCTAGAAGAGTCCAGAGCAGTACGTATACTGGGAGGCATTCCAAGGGCCAGCATACACCATTGGACTGGGGAAAGCCAGAGGAATGGTGCTGCAGAGCTAGGAATCTCCAGACGGTACCTGTGAGAGAGACAGCTGCACGTGGAAGGGACCCTAAGACCCGTGCCAGAAGGTATGTGAAGAGAGATCCAGTGTCCAGGGATCTGGATTGGAAGGCTGGACATAAGAACTGGACTACATACTGGCCAGGCTATATAGAAAGGAACTCTAACAGCAATGGAAGCTCAGGTATGAACACTGATCTATGCCCTAGCTATAACCTTGAAAGACAGCAGGGAAACAAGTATTCTCCTGAAAGTGCTCCATTGGGAGATTCATCTGTGCCAATCTATGATATTGAACCCATGCTTGTTGAAGAGGGGGTGATAGCAGATGAAGAATCTGTTTACATGGGCTGCTCTCTGTCTAAACTCCTTTGGTGATTTTCTGTTATAAAGTACAGCAACCATCACAAAGAAATACAAACTTGTTCTTTAATCTACTCAGAAAAGCTCCTGAGTAGGACTTTTAGCCACGCAGTAGAAAGCAAGCCAGCTAAGGGGTTTCAGCTGGGTAACTGCTAGCAATTGAGCCTTACCTAATTGCTTGTGAGCTCTGAGAGAATCACTTCTGAATCTATGTGGGAAGATATAAGAAGTTTACCTGAAAGGAACAGTTTTTTTTCTTTCTTTGTGGCTTTTGGTTTGTTGTTTGATACATTGCTAAGAGAATATTAGCTAAAGCCTACAGAAAAGACCAGTTTGTTACCAACCAGGTCTTATTTCTTTTGCTTTGATTGCCTGACAAGTTCAAATGTTGTTTCCTGATTTTGTTTTTACAAGTTTAACACTGAAAGCAAGTAACCTGATTTATGTGCTACCAAGCATATCTGTGTTGGGAGAAATAACCCCATAAATAAATATCTTATTGGCTTTACACTTGAGCACAACTAAATTATTGTGAGCAGCTGTGTCGGGTGTGAATGAACTGCATTGCCCACAATCCCTTGCAAATCATATAGATATATGCACTTGCCAAGACTGTGAAGATTCTCACCCAGGCAGCCGTCTGACACACTTCACCAATTTGGATTATATTCTTAGGCCCATTACCTAACATCCAAATGAACCTCTATTTTCATTCCAGATTGTACATAATGCGACAAAACATGACAAAAACCAAAGGGGAGAAATACTTTTGCAAGGCACTGTACCTGGCATACCCCAAAAGTAAATGTTAGTCTCACCAATCCACACTCCTAGCAAATCCAGTAGTGATATATTTACTGATAGAAAACAATTTTTTGTTGGACTTGTTTTTAATAGCATCCAGCAACTATGCTAGTTCCTTAATCCTACTATTCCCTTTTATTTATTTTTATTTTTAATTATAAATTCTTTAAAATGTAAACTTCACTCAATCTTCATTTTAATATGCACGTCCTAATTTAACTCTTATGTCCATTGTTTTTCATGACATAACATCATGTTCCGAACTCTTTTATTCACAAGTTCTGCATCAGGACATATATAGAAACTGCCCTGACTTGTTGGGTCCTTTGATCGGTTTTGGCAGCTAGGGTTGTCTGCCATGCTTTGAATCTGCTGAGAATGTGTTTAGTAGGCTGAGCAAAGGTACAGTACTTCAGTTTGTTACTATTAGAAGTTTTCTTATTAATAGAGTGCCTTTCTGTAATACTGTATGCCCCTCTCTCTATATACTTTTTTGTATCAGGGTGCTTTTCCATAGCCATGTCTGCCCTCCATATAAAAGATTTTGGGATACTATGTTTATGTTTTGTGGGTTATATCGAACATCTGCCCTCAAGATTAGTAGAATAATCTTAAAATATTTTAGATGATTCCCTGCACCTATGGATAGTCGCTGTCCGACCCTTACTCTCTTTTATTTTTAGTTTTCTGATAAGCTGATGCATGAAGATTTGTCTTTCTTTTGCACACAGAAGAGACAGTTTGGTAGAGTATTTGGGTCCCTTACTACAAACTATTACCTTTGCGAGTCTTGTCCGTCTATTGGATAATTTGATGTCATCATTTTTAAAGAGATTTTTGAGCTTATTGTTTTAGTTTATTTTGTCGGTAATCAGGCTGTGATTGGGTGGTGCTCATATCTATGAGTAAGACATCTCAGATTGAGGTTTGTTTTTCTTTTTTTATTATTATTTCTATTATTTATTTTTCTATTTTTAAGCCTGCATTGTTGACTGTTTGCTTTTATTATTTATTGTAGATTGCACAGCATTCAGAAAGGACTGCCTTGCATTGCATTTTGTGTATGCCCCTGACGCAGGCTTCGCCCGAAACATGTTAGGCTTTTTATAAGATTTGTTTGATTATGCATGTTTTTATGATCTTCGTTTAATGGTATAAAATTGTTTCTGTCTGTTTATCTGTCTGTCATTTTTGGGGAGTGCCACTGTTGTGACTCACAGGGAGAAGTATCAAGGGCGATACAGGTACCGTCAAGGTCATGTGGCTTAGTAATGTTGACACCTTGCGAGCTGACATCAGCTAACTCAATTGAGACTCTCCCACTACCGCTGTCAGTCAGGAGAGTCTGTCATAGGTGAGAAAAGCTCTCACCTGATTTGTGTCAAGCAGAGCTCTGATGAATTCCAATTGCTGGGTGGGATGGAAGTGGGATTTTGGGTAATTTATTACAAACGCTAGGAGTTCCAGCACTTAAATTGTTAGTCATGTTGATTTGTGAACTCCTTCCTGAGTGACATTCTTGATCAACTAATTGTCTAGGGCAGTGATGGCTAACCTTTTTGAGCCCGAGTGCCCAAACTGCTGCACAAAACCAAAGAATTTCCTCAAAGTGCCAGCACGTCATTTGCATAAGTGGTCTTATTTGCATAAATATTTGCATAATGTTACCATACACTAACTTTTAGTAAACATGTCTCTTAATGAGTGTATGGATAAAGAAAGACTAAAAGATTTCTACATTACTATAATCCAGTGCCAACCGCCAGGCACATTAGGAACTACTACAAACGCTGCCCATTTAGAACCCATAGCAAACCCGCCGTATCCTGACAGCATTACCAAGACTCACAAAGCACCATACCCTACCTATCAAAAGGCAACACTGCAAATATTAAACCAATACATTTCAGAGAATACTGGGGAAAGAGAACAAGTGGCAACGTCAAATAGGAATTTCCTCTTGTACCAAACAAAGCGCAGATGTTAATGATGCACATTTCCCAGAGCTGACATATTCCAGTTAATAAATTCAAAATAAAGAGAGATCTTTCTACCTTTTGTGCATTTTTTTTCAGTTGCAATTGGTCCAGCCATTTTCTTCTGGTTTCTTCATGTTTTCTGCTAACTCTCCATCGTCTGCTGTCCATTTGTCCTTTCTTCTCTCTTCTAGTTTTTTTTCCATTCTTTCTCTCTCTACATCTGCTTTAACATACTAATCTTTCTCCTTTTGCTCTTTCCTCATTCCTATTTCATCCACACAAATTTTACCCCTCCATCCTCAATCCCCAATTACTCTCCCAATACCTGGCCAATTGTAGATTTTTCATCCCTCCTACACAAAATATTTTTCCCCTCTCCATTTTACTCTCCCAGCCCCATCCCATTCTAATCCTCCCCCAACATCAGCTCCCTTCTAGTTCCAGTCTCACCCAGCATCCATTCCCTTCTTCAAGCCCCCCACTTCCCCTCAGCCCATTTCCATTCCAAGCCCCGTCCCCATCAGCTATTTACAGTTCAAGCCACCCACTTCCCCTCAGCCCATTTCCATTCCAAGCCCCATCCCCAACAGCTATTTGCAGTTCAAGCCCCCTTCCACTCAGCCCATTTCCAGTCCTAGCAACCCCCCAACCCATTACCAGTCCTAGCCCCCCATAGCCCACTCCCAGTCCTAATCCCCCATCACTCAATTTTTAGTTTAAGCCCCCCCAGCGCCCATCACCACTCCTAACCCCCCCAGCCCAGCGCCCATCACCACTCCTAACCCCCCCAGCCAGCCCAGTGCCCATCACCACTCCTAACCCCCCCAGCCAGCCCAGTGTCCATCACCACTCCTAACCCCCCAGCCCAGTGCCCATCACCACTCCTAAACCCCCCCACCCCAGCCCATCACTACTCCTAATACCCCCCCAGCCCAGCCCAGCCCATCACCACTCCTAACCCCCCCAGCCCAGCCCAGCCCATCACCACTCCTAACCCCCCCAGCCCAGCCCAGCACCACTCCTAACCCCCCCTCCAGCCCATCACCACTCCTAACCCCCCCTCCAGCCCATCACCACTCCTAACCCCCCCAGCCCAGCCCAGCCCAGCCCTTCACCACTCCATACGCCCTCCCCCCCCCCCCAGCCCAGCCCAGCCCAGCCCAGCCCAGCCCATCACCACTCCTAACCCCCCCCAGCCCAGCCCATCACCACTCCTAACCCCACCCCCCCAGCCCAGCCCAGCCCAGGGAAAATTTAAAAAAAAGAAAACCTGTCTGCTGCCGCTGTCGGGGCCGCCGCGGCAGAATCGAGCGTGCCGCGGGGCCCCCCTGTACCCAGCCGGCAGAGCCTGCCCTCCCCGTAGCAGCTCTCTCTTTGGAGCTGCAGTCAGACGCGCCGGCTTGCAGAGCGCGAGGGAAGAGTTTCTCCCTCGCTGCTCTGTTAAGCCCGCGGGGGCTGATGGGAAGTTCCCATCAGCCCCCGTGGGCTTAAAGTCGCGAAAGGGAAACTCTTCCCTTCGCGCTCTGCAAGCCGGCGCGTCAGACTGCAGCTCCAAAGAGACAGCTGCTACGGGGAGAGCAGGCTCTGCCGGGTACAGGGGGGCCCCGCGGCACGCTCGATTCTGCCGCGGCGGCCCCGACAGCGGCAGCAGACAGGTTTTTTTTTTTTTTCAATTGCGGACCTTCAGGCGTGCCAGCTGCAAGGCCTTCGCGTGCCACAGCTGGCACGCGTGCCATAGGTTCGCCATCGCTGGTCTAGGGGATGGGTATGTCTGCATAGGAATAGGAAGGCATTTGGTAACAACTCAAGGTGCTGACACGATGCCAAAAGACAGAACACAACACTGGAAGTGCTGCTGCTCTACTACAATCTGAGCGAATCTGAGAAACAGAAAATTCCTGTGAGTGGGATGTATGTTGGTATATGCATCCTTTGGATCTCGAGAGTACAGCCAATCTCCTTTTTGAAGACAAGGAAGTAGGGTGCCTATAAAAATCATTTTGAACTTTTCCCTGACCAGATATTTGTTCAGATGTCTTTAGTTTGGAATGGGACAGAATCCCCCCATTTACTTGGGCATCAGGAAATATGTGGAATAAAATCCTTACTCTTTTTGGATGAAGATCGAATAGATGCAATTTGTAACTGCTGTGAATAATTTGTAAGACCCAAGTGTCTGATGTTATAAGGTGCTATCTCTGGGCAAAGATAATAAGCCTCCTTCCAACAAGAGAGTCCTCCTTTGAAGTTACAGCAAGAATGGCTACACTCTTCAGAAACTAGTCAAAACCTCATCCCTGGATTTGGCTTAGTAGCTGCATGGGCCTTCTGAGGCTTCTCTCACTTTATTTGAGGTCGGGAAGTCTGCTTTGAGTGGGAATAGTGAGAACCTGGAAATACATAACCTATGAGAGAAGTAGGTCTTTTTCTAGTTGTCACCTTGAAGCCTCCTGTGGTAGAGGCCGACTCTGGTGTAGGCCTTGAGAGGTTTCGAAGGGTGATAAGATGCTTTTCAATGAAGCTAACCTTCTCTTTGACATTTTTCTCCATAGCACGGTACATCAGCAAACTTGTCCTGCACAGATTGTTTAGGGTCTGAAGTTCAGAGCCAGGCAAGTCTCTGTGCCAATACCGATGCAGAAGCTCCTGTCTTTTGCCTTTCTGCTGTGGAAAGTGCAACTCAATTACAAGCATTTGCTCCTAGGTTGGGTCAGACATTTAACTACTTGCTTGTGAGTCCTGTCTATTTTGAGATATATATATTTATTTACTTACTTTACCATTAGTGCGCTTTTCACCTTATCTGGATTTTTTAAAATCTTGTTCAGCTCTCTGCTATTTTCAGATGTCTGTTTCTTCCTTCTCTTCCTTCTTATCCCTCCCACCTACCCCACAGCCACCCACCCCCTGACTAACAGTCTCTTATAGCTCTCCTGTGCTCACTACCGTTATTACTCACAAGTGCACTCCAGTCCCCTGAGATCCTTCTCCTGCCTTTTCTTCATATATTTCTTCTGACTTCTGCTCTCCTCTCCATCTCTTTCTTATGGCTCCACATCACTTTCTCTTCTTATTGTTGACACTCTTTAATCTTCTCACCACATACTAACAACTTCAAGCCTCTCCCCCCCTTATCATCCCATCTTTACAATCCTCACTTTTCCCACCATCTTGTCATCTAACCTATCATCAACCTTTGGGCTTCACCATTTTCTCCCTCTCATTCAGCCATCTCCTCTCTCTCTGAAACAACCTCACCCTTGTTACCACCATGCCATCTCCTCTCTGCCCCGCACTCTTCTTTCATCTAGAGATATCAATCCCAACCCTGGCTCCCCTAGACTTTTATTTATTTATTTAGCAATGCTTATATACCACTTTTCACTGGGTCAAAGCGGTGTACATTCAGGAACAGTATACATTTCTCTTGTCCATTAAAGGCTCACAATCTATGGGTTTTTTGTACCTTTTGTCACACTCCTAGGACAGATCCCTCAAGTAAATGCTCAAATCTTATTCATATCCCCCTCTTTTCCCCCTCCTGTCTCCCTTCCTTTTGCACCTTCTGGAATGCACTCTTCATCTCTAATAAGCTTGCCTTTATTCATCAACTCTTTATCTCTATTGCTCTCCATCTTCTTGCTGTGAGACCTGACTACTCCCAGAAGCCTCAGCTTCATTTGCTGCCCTCTGTCATGGTGGCTACCAATTCTCCCATATGCCTTATCCCACTGGCCAAGGTGGTGGTGTTGGGTTTCTACTCTCTCATTCCTGCCAATTTCAACCCCTCCTTCAGCTCAGTCTCACTCCTTTCCCTCCTTTAAAGTCCACTCCATCTTCCTTTTTACTCCACTACCTCTCCGGATAGCTGTCATTTATCGACTCCCTGACAAATCCACCTCTACCTTTCTCACTGACTGCCTCATGGCTTTCCTTCTTTCGAAATTCATCTTCCCCCTCCCTTATTCTCGGGGATTTTAACATTCATGTTGATAATCCCTCTTACCCTTATGCTTTAAAGCTCCTTTCCCTTACCTCCTCATTCAACTTCTAGCTTTGCTCTACTGCTCCCACTCACCAGCACAGCCACTGCCTCGATCTTGTCTTCTTCTCTAATTGTTTACCCTCAAACCTCTGTACCTCAGTTCTTCCTTTATTTAACCATCACCTGCTAAGCTTCACTCGTCATCACCTCCTGCCTCAACCTTGCCCAGTCACCTACAATCTCTTTAGAAATCTTCATACTATCAACCCATCGGCTCTCTCCCTTACTGTCTCATCGGCTCTTTCCCCCACTATGTCATCAGAGTCTGTTGCTTCCTATAACAATGCACTCTCATCTGCTCTGGATGCTCCTGCTCAACCCATTCCATATACTGTGAGGTGTACTGCACCTTAGCCCTAGCCATCTTCAACTACCCACTATCTATGTGGTGCCTTTACACAAAAGCGGAAGTAAGGATGTGGTTGAAAACTACAGGCCGGTTAGTTTAACTTCGGTGGTGAGTAAATTATTGGAAACGCTGCTGAAAGAGAAAATAGTGAGGTTTCTGGAGTCCAGCGGATTACAGGATCAGAGGCAGCATGGATTCACCAGAGGCAGGTCTTGTCAGACAAATCTGATTGATTTTTTTGACTGGGTGACCAGGGAGTTGGATCGAGGGAGAGCTCTAGATGTGGTGTATTTAGATTTCCGTAAAGCCTTTGACACTGTTCCTCACAGGCGACTTATAAACAAACTGAGCACCCTAGGGATGGACCCTAAAGTTACTGCTTGGGTTAGAAATTGGTTGGGTGGGAGGCGACAAAGAGTACAAGTAATTGGAGCTCACTCTGAGGAGAAGGATGTTACCAGTGGTGTGCCCCAGGGATCTGTCCTTGGTCCGATTCTTTTTAACATCTTTGTTAGTGATATAGCGGAAGGGCTGTCGGGTAAGGTTTGCCTCTTTGCGGATGATACCAAAATCTGCAATAGAGTAGACACCCAGGAAGGGGTAGATAACATGAGGAGGGATCTAGCTAAGCTTGAAGAATGGTCTAGAATTTGGCAGCTGGGATTTAATGTTAAAAAATGTAAGGTCATGCATTTGGGCTGCAGCAATCCAAGGGAGCAATACAGTATAGGAGGTGAAGTACTTTTGTCCACTAAAGAAGAGCGGGACCTAGGCGTGGTTGTGTCTGATGATCTTAAAGTAGCTAAACAGGTGGAAAAGGCGACGGCAAAAGCTAGAAGGATGCTTGGGTGCATACGGAGAGGAATGGCTAGCAGAAAAAAGGAGGTGATAATGCCTCTGTATAAGTCTTTGGTGCGACCTCATTTGGAGTATGGTGTGCAATTCTGGAGACCGCACCTTCAAAAGGATGTGAACAGGATGGAGTCGGTGCAGAGGGTTGCTACCAAAATGATTAATGGGCTTCATTATAAAGCATATGAGGACAGACTTAAGGATCTTAATATGTACACCTTAGAGGAAAGGCGGGATAGAGGTGATATGATTGAGATGTTTAAATACCTCATTGGCATAAATGTTCAGGGAGAGAGCCTCTTTCAATTGAAAGCAAGTTCTGCTACGAGGGGACATGGGATGAGGGTGAAGGGAGATAGATTCAGGAGTGATATGCGGAAATATTTCTTTACGGAAAGAGTAGTGGATCCGTGGAATAGTCTCCCAGTGGAGGTGGTAGAGATGAGGACAGTAACTGAATTCAAGAAAGCATGGGACCAACACAGAGGATCTCTAAAGGCAAAAAGTGGACTGTTGTAGTTGTTATGGAAGGACAGACTAGATAGGCCATGTGGTCTTTTTCTGTCGTCATATTTCTATGTTTCTATGTTCCCGTGTCCACTCAGCTGAGTGTTCTTCCTACACTGCGTACTTCCTACACTTCAAATCCATGCTTGCTTCTTTCCATTCAACCATAGCACTTCCAAAACAAGACTATTATGTCCACCTGACTAACACTCTTGCCTCTGACCCTCGCCGTCTCTTTACAACTCTCAACTCTCTCCTTAATGTGCCTCAGCCTCCGACACCTCCTTCCCTTTATGCCCAACTTTGGCTGACTATTTCCATAACAAAGTCCACAAGATTACACTCCAATTCCCCATGAAGTCAGCTCCATCTCCTCTTCCCATTCTTTATTCCCCCCTCAACCTTTGCCACCCTTTCTTCCTTTTCTAAGATCTCTGAGGAGGAAACTACTCATCTTTCTATGTTTCTATTAAGGATCTTAATATGTACACCTTAGAGCAGAGGTTCCCAACTCCAGTCCTGGAGGGCCAAACGCCATTCAGTTTTTCAGGCTGTCCCTAATAAATATGCATGAGATGCATTTGCATGCACTGCCCCCATTGCATTCAAATGCATCTTATGCATATTCATTAGGGACAGCCTGAAAACCTGAATGGTGTTTGGCCCTCCAGGACTGGAGTTGGGAACCTCTACCTTAGAGGAAAGGCGGGATAGAGGTGATATGATTGAGATGTTTAAATACCTCCATGGCATAAATGTTCAGGGGGAGAGCCTCTTTCAATTGAAAGCAAGTTCTGCTACGAGGGGGCATGGGATGAGGGTGAGGGGGGACAGATTCAGGAGTGATATGCGGAAATATTTCTTTATGGAAATAGTGGTGGATCCATGGAATAGTCTCCCAGTGGAGGTGGTAGAGATGAGGACAGTATCTGAATTCAAAAAAGCATGGGACAAACAAAGAGGATCTCTAAAGTAAAAAAAGGGGACTGTTGTAGTTGTCGATATGGAAGGACAGACCAGATAGGCCATGTGGTCTTTTTCTGTCATCATTTTTCAATGTTTCCTCCTCCAAACTCACTACCTGATCATTTGATCCCACCCATTTCCTAAACTCCATTTCCTCCACTGTCATCACTTCCATCTCTCATTCTCAACTGTTCCTGCAGCCTTCAAATATGCTGTGGTCACATCTCTCCTCAAGAAACCCTCATTAGACCCTATGGGGCCGATATTCTTCTGGGATGGCTATGCGCTGCTATGGCACATAGCCATTGCCACCTACCTTTAAACCCAGATATTCAATGCCGGAGGGTCACATGCGGCCCAGGGTTGAATATCCAGGGTCGCCGCACAGCCCACAAGCCTGGCAAAAGCTAACCGGGCAGCAGCAATATTCAGTCGCTGCCTGGTTATCTTCCATGGATAAAGATAAGCCCGCTTTTGCTGTGCCTGTTTTTTAACCTGTGCTGCCCTGGTAGCAACTGGTACTGCCCCAGAACACCTACGACACACCCAGATGCTAAGCAGTTAGCATCGAGGCATATAGTGGCCCAAACCTCCTCTTTTTGAATTAAAGTTCACGTTCCATGGTGCTTCGCTGTCCTGCTCTTTTATGTGCTCTTGGTGCTGCTGCAGGAGAGGTGCTCTCTCTGGTCTTACCCATATCCTATACAAAATCCTGGAACGTCGTATCCTCAGGAGGTGATCTATGCCTCTCATGAGGAGGAGAAATGTCACAAGGAAGTTCTGGAGACTTGTCCTTCAACATATCGTCAGGCTCCTCATCTCTGACCAAACGTTCTGAATCAGACTCAAAGAGAAAATTAAAATACTTCTGAGTCTTGGACTGGATGACTCTCTTGCCCTTTGGGGATCAGGAGCTCCTTTGGGAGCATCAATGCACCAATGAATTCAGGGGTGCATCAGACCCTGATGCACTAGAAAGTGATATTGACTGGGCAGGCTCCGGCATCAAGGCCCTTCAATGCCCTGATGTCAATGCCTCTCCTGCAGACACTCAATACTTTTTGAGGATAGGGTGGACTGTGGTCAATGCCTATGCAGCAGACATTGAAGCACTGACTTGCTGCATGGTGAACAGCATCATGATGTATTCCTCGATAGCCTTCAGAAGGAGTTTTTCCAGGGCTGCCATCTCCAAGAGCTGTGGAGCCTCAACAGCATCGACCAATGCTCCTGGAATCTGAGAGGGTGTATCAGCTGACTAGTCTGGGCTCTCTTTAGGTTGTCGCTGCCTTCTGATGTCCTGGAGAATGAGTTGTCCTGTCTTCATGCCTGCTTAGAAGGGGCACTCTTGTGATCCCTCTTTGCTTTTGATGTCATGCCATGGAGGGCTTTGACATCAATGAACCAAAGCCTCCACCCGATGCATGATGTGTCCACCCTTCAGTGTTGATGAAGAATCTTTTTTCACCTTCGGGCAGACACCAATCAATGGTCAATGCTCTAGTGTACTATAGGTGCTTAGTTCTACATAAGAACATAAGATATGCCATACTGGGTCAGACCAAAGTCCATCAAGCCCAGTATCCTGTTTCCAATAGTGGCCAATCTAGATCATACGTACCTAGCAGTTTCCCCAAAAGACACAGGTTCTGCAATGCTTGTACTGGGTCAAGCATTGATATCCTGGGTCCCTTCTTAATAATGGTTTATGGACCTTTCCTCCAGGAACTTTTCCAAACCTTTTTTAAACAAAGCTACACTAACAGCCTTTACTACATCCTCCGGTAACAAATTACAGAGTTTGATTACACGTTGAGTGAAAAAATATCTTCTTTTATTAGTCTTAAATAGTTTACCCTGTAGCTTCATTGCATGTTCCCTAGTTTTTCTATATTCTGATAACGTAAACAATCGATCTACATTTACCCATTCCACTCCGTTCATTAATTTATAGACGTCTATCATATCTCCCCTCAGCCGTCTCTTTTCCAGGTTAAAGAGCCCTAACCTTTTTAGCCTTTCTTCATAGGAGTATCCTTCCATCCCCTTTACCATTCTGAGAGGGATCAAGGATTCCTTTGTGCCGATGCATTGTCATCGTCTGATGCAGTCTATGATGCCATAGATAACGGTGATGCCGAAGCCAATGTATAGATTTAGATGCACCAAATATAACTTTACACCATTTTTCATGTCCTTTGAACCCTATTTTTGTCATCTGTAAATTCAATTTACAAGAAGAGGGCTGATGATCAGGTCCCAAGCACAGAAGGCACCAACTATGAATATCCATTATGGAAATGGTCCTTGAACACCTGGAACACTTTTTAAACCTGCTGGCTAGATTCTGTGACATATTACCCAGACAAATACTACAGTGAAATCAAACAGCTCGATTGGTAGAGAAAAGAAAAATTCAGAGGCCAGAGCACTAATGTCTAAAGGGGCTACAGTGCTGCAGGAAACAAATGAAACTAAAACATCTGAAAATACTAAATTAGGGAAAAAACTAAAGGGAAAGGCAACTACTCATGACGGCAGGGCAGGCAACATGAAAAATGAAGGAAAAATCAAAAAACTATCGCAAACTTAAGTTTACTCACACATGACTTACTGACGAGCGACTGAAGTCAAGATGGTGCAGAGGTGGCAGGCATGAAGGCACACACATGCACAGTGGCACTTCTAAAAGAAGCAGGGAATACCCCCACATGGGGCTCTGTCGGATGACATCACCCATACATGGGGACTTTTTTCTGCTTATTCACAGAGAATAATATGATATACACCTTCTATTCCAAAGAACTCCCACCAATACATAAAATATGATGTTAAGAAACTAAAGAAAACATTTGAAAAAGAGAGGAATAGCAAAGGCAAGAAAAAAAAACAACAAATTAGCATTCTGAAAAAGTGAGCAAACATTAAAGGAGAGGGGAATTCAGACATCCAGGTCAGGATGTGCTCAATTCCCCTGTATAGTACAAAAGGCTCTGCTGAATGCGGACCCTTTGTAAAGTTCCTAGAAGGAAATGCAGTAGTATATATCCATTTGCTAGCATATTCAGCAGGAGCAGTGATTAGAAAAAAAAAACAAAGGAAAAAAACAAGGATTTTTCTTGCTTTGGTTTTCTTTCCCCTTTCATGATGGCAAATGTTGGCAGAACAAGTATTAATGCTGATTGAGGAGTGGCTTGCATTACAGAGGCTTGCAACTCAATGTTGTTAAAACATGTATCAACCACAGATAATTTCATCTCATGTTCAGCAAACTTCACCGCAACCTCTTTAGAAAAATCAGAAACTTTTTGTAAAGAAGTCTAAATGGACAGCTCAGTTCGAGTGACATCACCCATATGTCTCTAAGAGAAATGTCCTTGGGGGCTATAGGCTTTTCCACACCAGCCGAGGAAAAGTCTATAGGAGTGGGCAAAGGATACATTGTTCACCATATACACTACCATTCTCCAGGACCAAGCAGGAAGTCAGTCCTCACATATGGGTGACATCGACGTCGATGAAGCCCTTGCGGAGCATTTCCCCAGCTTTCCATGAAAGCCTTTGGGAATGCAGGCACGCATGCATGGTTCCCTTCCCGCCTAAAGGTGCCATCTTACCTCAGTCTCTCTTTTTCCGAGAAGCCCACCGGAAGTGTGTCCTGTCATCCAGGATAAAAGTTTGATTTTTTCGGCGATTCTCGCTATTTTTTCTTCCCGGTTCGATGCCGGATCCCCTCCCGCCGGGTTCGGTACACCGGTATCGAGCCCGATTCTTCTTTTTCAGTTTTTGCCCTTCGTGGCTGGCATTCGCGCCCTTTTTTGCTTTTTCCCTGGAAGGCCAGTCCTTTGACTTTGCAGGGACTCTTTTTTCCCTGATGGCTTCCAGCGGTTTTAAAAAGTGTGATCGGTGTAAGAAGTTGATGTCTTTCACCGACACACACGACTGCTGCCTTCGGTGCCTCGGTTCTGATCACGACCCTAAGACGTGTGGACCATGTGGGAAGATGTCTTCCAAGGCACTGCGAAGTTGCCAGCAGCAGAAAGAAAGGCTTTTCTCAGACTCAGCCTCCGGCCGGGCCCGGACCTCGTCTGAGGCCTCGACATCTCGGGAACTATTGCTCTTCTTCAAAGCTTGGGGTTTGTAATAAACTTCGCAAAGTCTACTTTGCTCCCCTCCCAGAACTTGGAGTTCATAGGGGCGAGACTGGACTCTGTCCTGGCAAAGGCATTCTTGCCAGCAAACAGGGCCCAAAGACTGATGGACTTGGCCAATCAGTTTCTCAGCGGGTCAGTGGTCTCCGCCATACTCTGCCTGAGGCTGCTTGGCCACATGGCTTCGACAGTTCATGTAACCCCCAATGCCAGGCTCCATATGCGGCCTGCACAGTGGTGCCTTCGGAGTCAGTGGTCACAAGCCACAGGCAGCCTCAGAGACAGAATAAGGGTGTCCAGACCATTTCTGGACTCCCTCAGCTGGTGGCTGCACCCACCCAATCTACTAAAAGGGGTGCCCTTTCAGATTCCTGGGTACACAGTGGTACTGACCACAGACAGGGCTGGGGAGCTCATTGTCTAGACAAGTGCACCTAGGGCCTATGGTCTCCCTGGGAGGCTGCACAGCAGATCAATCTCCTGGAACTCAGGGCTATTCGCTTAGCTCTCAAAGCTTTCTCTCCTACCCTGGCTCATCAATCTGTCCTGGTTCAGACAGACAACCAGGTAGCCATGTTTTATGTGAACAAACAGGGCGGGACTGGGTCCCGGCTCCTTTGTCGGGAGGCTCAGGACCTTTGTTCATTTGCCCTCAAGCACAACATGCTCCTCAGGGCTGTGTACCTTCCAGGCCAGGAGAACTACCTGGCCGACAGGTTGAGCAGAATTTTGCAGCCCCACGAGTGGCAGCTGCATCCCTTGGTAGTTCAGAAGATCTTCCTGAAATGGGGTCTCCCTTGGATAGATCTGTTTGCCAGTCCACTGAACAAGCAACTGCCAAAGTTCTGCTCCAGGCAACCGCATTCTCTGCGGATAGCAGCAGATGCTTTTCTGATTCCCTGGTCTCAGGGCCTCCTGTATGCGTTTCCTCCCATGCCCTTGGTGGCCCGAACTCTCTTCAAGATCCTTCAGGACAAGGCCTCGGTCCTGCTGGTGGCTCCCAGATGGCCGAGACAGCCTTGGTTTCCACTTCTACTTCAGCTGGCGGTGGATCCCCCACTGACTCTGGGGTTGCAACCCAACCTTCTCTCTCAGGATCAGGGTTCCCTTCTGCACCCCAATCTCAAAAGCTCTCAATTTGATGGCCTGGAGGCTGCAAGGGTAGTTTTGGCTCCCTGGGGCCTACCTCAGGAAGTTGAGGAGGTTGTCCTAGCCTCTAGGAAACAGTCCACTAGGAAAACCTATGCTCTCAAATGGAAACGGTTTTCTGTGTGGTGTCAGCTATGTACAGAGGATCCTTTCTCCTGTACTATACCAGTAGTGCTTCAGTACTTACTGCACTTATCAAATCAGGGACTTAAGTCCAATTCTGTTCGGGTCCACCTCTCAGCTCTAGCAGCTCACCACTCACTGGTGGAAGGACATTCTTTGTCGGTTCACCCCTTGGTGTCCCACTTTCTCAGGGGCTTGCTTTTGCTCAAGCCTCCAATCCATCCTCCTGCTCCTGAGTGGGAGTTGAATGTGGTCTTGCAGCAGCTGACTCGCCCACCTTTTGAGCCGATGGCTACTTGCCCTCTACGCTTCCTGTCCTGGAAGACACTCTTCCTAGTAGCCCTTACCTCGGCCAGGCGAGTGAGTGAGCTTCAGGCCCTGGTCTGTGATAGGCCTTATGCTCGCTTCTATGGGAACAGGGTAGTCCTTAGGACTCATCCAAAGTTCCTCCCAAAGGTTGTCTCCTCTTTCCACCTCAACCAGGAGGTGGTTCTTCCAACATTCTTCCCTAGGCCTCATGCCAGCCAGGCTGAAGCAGTTCTGCATACCCTGGACTGTAGGAGGGCCTTATCCTTCTACCTTGACCGTACGCAGGGGCAAAGAAGGGCTACTCAGCTCTTCGTATCCTTTGACCCTAATAAGTTGGGGTTGGCTGTGTCCAAGCGTACCTTGTCTATCTGGGTGGCTGACTGTATCACCTGGGCTTACATGGCGGCTGACCTTCCTTTGCAGGGTTGGGTTATGGCCCACCGTGTCAGGGCAATGGCTGCCTCAGTGGCTCATCTCCGCTCTGTGCCCTTGGTAGACATCTGCAAGGCTGCAACTTGGTCTTCAAGCCAGACTTTTGCGGCCCATTACTGTCTGGAGAGGGAGTCCCGTAGGGACAGTGCTTTTGGCCAAGCAGTACTCCGGAATCTCTTTGAGGTTTAGGCAACTCCTGCCCTCTGCTGGGCTACTGGTGGAGGTTGTGTCAGTGAAAAGCCTTTCTTTGCTGCTGGGACTAGAGGGAGTTCTCTTGTTCAGCCTGGGTTCCTCGGTAGCCCAGAGCTGGGGAGTCACCCATATGTGAGGACTGACTTCCTGCTTGGTCCTGGAGAAAGAGTAGTTACTCACCTGTAACAGGTGTTCTCCAGGAGCAGCAGGAATCAGTCCTCACAACCCTCCCTCCTCCCCTTGGAGTTGCAGTTGTACATAGTTTCTTTTACATTTTTGTGTGCTGTTCTTAGCTATGTCATTTGACTGAGGTAAGATGGCAACTTTAGGCGGGAAGGGAACCGCGCATGCGTGCCTGCATTCCCAAAGGCTTTCATGGAAAGCTGGGGAAATTCTCCGCAAGGGCTTCATCGACGTCGATGTCACCCATATGTGAGGACTGATTCCTGCTGCTCCTGGAGAACATCTGTTACAGGTGAGTAACTACTCTCTATCAATAGAGGAAGATTCCATCAAAGAAGTCACACATGAGGAAGCCTCCCCTCCTTTGCAGGGGAGGTATCCACTGCAGCATGTTCAAAACACTGACTGAGTAGGATTTCTACACCCATAAGTAATGAGGGTGGAGTTGGCAAAAAAGTACTTACAGATAATGACATAACTTCGGCACCAAGGGCCCAATCTTCCTCATCTGTACTATCTAAAATTTTCACATGGAAATCCACAGGACCAACAACTTTAGCCACCTTCAAATTTAAAGACTGTAGACCTCCCTTCTTCTGTTTCCCCATACCAGGGAATAATCTCACAACTCCAACTCCTCACATACTCCAAAGGGAATCCAAATGGGCAGTACCTGCCCCTTTGGTCATACCCCTTCAGGCACGCATCCCGCGGTGGAGCCAAGTTTAAACAGCCCCTCGTCTGACATCAGCGCGCCAAAGCACCTTGTGGGTGCAGGGATCACACACAGTCCAACAGCAGGAATAACAGTAGGAAATTGTTGTCCCCCCACTTGCAATCTTAAAACACCATGGACAGTTATCATCAAAATCACCAAAAACACTGCTGCTTCTCATCCTTTCTGGGTAAGACAAGATTCCTTCTTGACATGGCTTGCGCTTGAGAGGTAGAGAAACACAAGGAATAGTCAATTAAACTGACAAAAATATTCCTTATGTATTTATTTAAATTTGATATACTTCCATTCACATGAGCTCTCAGGGCAGTTTACGTTACAAAACAAACAGAATACACATGGTAATCCCATCGTTTCCCATTCTATTCTCTCTCAATCCAAGGTGTCTCTCCCCAGTTATGTAATACAGAAGACTGTTTCCCATGATATCTAGTAAGTCCCAGACTGATCCGAGAAGTCCTGGACTTCATTCAAATGCAATCTTATCGTAAGCATCACAGAAGAGAATGCCAACTCTCATCCAAAGATGACCAAAGAAACAAAAGAACTTCTCCATGCTTTTAGGATTTGCTTATATACTTGTATAGTGCGGAACATAAATAGAAAACATAAGTACATAAAATATGATGATTTTGTTTATATCGGTATGGTGTTTACAGTGGCAGACACACTTCATATATTTCATAGATCCACTTCTGAATTTCTTAGGATGTTTTCTTAAACTGCTCTCAGGCTATAGTATTAGTCAGCATGAAATTGGTCTTGGTAAATGTAATGAAAAAAAGAAAACAAAGATCAAGTGAAAATCAGGTCAAAATACTGAATAGACATAAAATAAAAATTGTCCACAATTGGTACCAGATGTTCCACTAAACGGTTTTATTGGCACTGGCTGCCAGACTCCCTTCAAACCAAATAACCTTAGGTCAGACTCATGACATACACAAAGCACTAGCAGCAATTCAGCACATTATTTTGAAACCTCAGGATGGCTGAAAGGTTAGAATACACACTACAAAAAATGTTCTCTAATAAATTAGGAGCGCAAGTGTAGAACACACACAGTTTCACATCACAGAAGCAAACTGCTTAGCTACGCGGTATAAAGTGCTTACTCTAGTACCTCAGTAAATATCTAAAAACTGCTTAAAGAGAAGTAGTGCCTGCAAATTTTGCTAGAGCTCACATATCTCTTTAGTCATGGCAACCTTCAGGTAACTACAAGGGGCAGGAAACTGCAATGTGGCAAAATGCAGCCTCATTGAACTTTATAGATGTCCCAGGAAAATGGAAATCTTGCTATGGCATCAATAAAAGTCACGGTTACTGTACACTTCTAAACTTCCCTAACTCATTTGCAAATTTGAAGCTTCTAAATATAAAACATGAAAAAAATTGTAAAGAAAAGTAAAATAACTTAGTGACACATGCTATTTGAGATGTAGAATGTGGACTAGCCTATAGGAATACGGCAAATAAATTGATGCTGCTACAAGGCTGCTAAAAAATGTGAAAACTGGTAATCCAGAAGATGGTCAAGAAAAGGTTAGATTAAGCTACACAATTACAATTAGAAATGACCCTTCTATAATAAATAACCAAGCAGTTCTTAACATCAATGGAAAAAAAATTTGTCAGGCTATGTTCTTAGCTAACGATATCAGAATTGTGGCTACCACTCGCTTAAGCCCATTTGCTATTTTTAGTAATTATATTTCTATTTGTTTCTATTTTAACTTAATAATCCAATGTTCCAAACTCCCGAGACTCTGGAACTCTAAACTCAGACATAGTACTATGTTTCAAACAATGAAATCTTTTAACATCTTGCTTCAGGGAGTATTAACGGTCTCTTATCAGTTAGCTGCTCCATCAGCATTCTGAGAGATTCACATCAGCGCTTAGTTTTAGAGCAGCAGGTTCCTGGAGCAGCAACCAAGCATTGATGTGAATCTCCCAGAGTGCTAGCGTGCCTATGGTCTAAGGGCAGCCCACTATTGCCCCTCTCTGGGTTCTGCAGTGGCGGCAATGCCTTTAAACAGCACCGCAGCATTTACCCAAACCTCTGGTGCTATGTGCTGTTCCTACTTCCGTCCCCTCTGATGCAGACTCCCTTTGCATTGGGATGGAAGTAGCTAGACACTCATGCAAAAGACTGGATAGCCCCCATCTGAATGCTGGACGGCTGTCCACATCTCAGTTGTAATTAGTTAATTAAAGTTGCTAAGGGGAATAGGGATACTTGCACTTATGGTATCAAGCTGGGCATGGACCATGTCCCTAGTGAGGAATTCCACACGCAAATCCAACCAGAAGTTTCATTATGAATCCAGTCCTAGATCTCAGGCTGCTTCGTTTGACATCCACTTTCACCTTAACACTAGAAGCCCCAAAAGGAATTTTACCTAGAAACCCCAAAGTGCGTCAATTGATGCATTATCACGACGACTGTGTTTAGCATGAAATGTAGATGTGAATTAATGTGAAGTTACTTATTTGTTAAATACGTGCAGTATGTGACATCATTACATGATGTCATTGTGTGTTTATTGTTTGTAATGTCAAAGTAAAACTGTAAACAGTGATTGAGATGCGCCACCTAGTGGGAACATGAATTTATACCTAGAACTCCCAAAGTACGTCAATTGATGCATCCAAGACAATTGAGTGCGTCAATTGACGTACTTTGGGGCTTCTCAGTATAAATTCATTTTCCCGCTAGGTGGTGCATCTGTCATTAATTTTTGATGCAAATATTTGAACATCTTGACCTTGCTAACAAAGTCATGGAACATGACTGACATGGTTTTAGCAGTGGCGCTGGTATACAACTTTGAAGATGCATGTGCGTCAATTGATGCACTTTGGGGCTTCTAGTGTTAAACAAGACAGACCTCCTTATCTTTCCCTTTCAAACTAACTTCCCTCTTTTTTCTTTTCTGTGGATGGAACTTGCATCCTTCTGGTTCCCTCGGCTGGTAAACTCTGGGTGATCTCTGTGTGTCTCTCTCCTTCGTTACACAAATCCAAAACACTGATAATGTGTACTGTTTCTTCCCCTTCAAGATTACCAAAATCTGTCCTTTCCTTCCTGTGCATACTACCAAAATACTTGTCCATTCTTTCATTACTTCCTGCTTACACCAAAGCAATCTACTCCTCATGTGTCTCCCACAGAACCATCTTTCCCCATTGAAGTCTATTCCAAATGCAGCTGCTCACTAGACTTACTGTATCTTCCTTCAGTGTCGCTATAACTATGCAACCCCTCTCCTGAAGTCATCACCTTGCTTCCCCATCTACTTCCCATACAGTTCAAACCTCTGTTGCTCACCTACAAAAGCACTTACTCTGTGGTGTGTCATTGCTTATTTTATTTAGTTATTTATTTATTACTATGCAGCTCACGCCTTTCCAAAAGCTGTTCTTGACTTTACTTCTCTCTTTACAATCTGTCTCGTGAACTTCATCCATCTGGCAAATTGCTCTTCTTTATGCCCTTCTTCCCCACCAATAGCTTTCCTCTCCACTTTTAACATGCTGCTTGGTTCAGACTTCCTGAGTCAATGCATCAGGCTCATACATCTTGACAACTTCTCTCTAACATATTTCCTAGAATCTCTTGTCTGTCAAGTATGTTTGTCTTGACTAGATTATAAACTCATTATTTAAAGCAGTAGACTGACTTCTGCTCTGAACAGTTGCAAACTTTGTGTACATTTGGTTAATTCTCCAATTCTAATAATTTAGTTACTGAAAACTATAAAAATAATCCATAAAAAAGGAGGATTCTGCAAAGTAAAAAAAGTTATTCTGATATGTATCGTATGGAGATGAGAAAACTTCAGAGGGAAATGATGCTATAGCAACAGACAGACAATGATTCCTTGTACAGATATTATCAAGAGATGAGAACAGTTCATACTCAGAGTATCAGAGCAGTGTGATTTTACTGAATCATTGCTACTTAGCTAAAGCGTTCAGGGCAGGATGAATGGGCTCAGAATGATGCAGTTATGTACTTTATCCCTCTTTTCTCCTTTGAAGACAGCAGGGAGCAGGTACTAGGCTTTTCTCTTTCATCTTTAAAGATATGGCTAACTGAAAACTCCTTTGGAAACAAAAGGGCCATTCCTAGCTAACAAAAACAATTGTATCTCTCATATATGCAGGGTAAATCATTTTGGTGGGGGGGCAGCCAAATGTTTGGCTTCAAAGAACTGAGCACAGTAAGTATACATTTAGCTACTAGAAATCTTGGACTGAAATCCACAAATTTCATTATTTTTCTAATGGGTAATTAAGGTATTGATAATTAAAAGGCTGTTGCTAATGAAACACCAAATCTTATTTGTCTATTAGTCAAGCACTGTCATGCATTTGGAACGCTAACTTGCATGTGACTCCAAGATCCATTTCAATTAGACAGAGCTGGTCTTCAAATGGTATAGTTATCTGGATTTTATTTTAATCTTAACAGCAGCTTTAATGAAAAATGTGGTGTTATTGTACAATTAGGACGACAAAGTAAAAGTAGTCAGAAATCCTGGGATGTAATTTAACTACTCCCAGAGATTCTCAGTGTGACCTTTGGCAAGTCACTCTCTCTACCTGTGTCACAGTTTTCTGAACATCTCGAAAAAACAAATACCCTCCATCCACGTCAATCAGGATTCCGACCCAGTTACAGTACAGAAACGGTTCTTCTCTCTTCTTCTCAATGAAACCCATGCAGCCATTGACAAAGGTAATTTTTCCCTTGCTGTTTCCTTTGATCTTTCCGCTGTTTTTGATCTGGTCAACCGTTCTTTCTTACTTTCTAGGATGCAAAACATTGGTCTTAATGGCATCGTGCTTCAATGATTTCCACTCTTTCATTTTGGAACGCTCCTATTCCATTCATTTTCATTCTACCACTTCTACAAACTTTCCTCTCTATTCTACTACTCTTCTACTCAACCGACAACCCCTTATCGCTCTGCCTTAAATGACTGTCTTTCTCAGATTGTCCTTTGGTTAGATCATAATTATCTGAAGCTCAGTGCTTCAAAAACCTCAGCTACCTAGCTAACTGGCTCCTCTGCAGCCCCATCCCTTGCTCCTTTATTGAATGTTATGCCTCTCTCCCTGTCATCTTGTTACTTATTTGGGAGTCTTGCTTGATAGTGCACTTACCTTCCACAATCACATTAGTCTTGTGGTGAAGCACTCTTTCTACACCCTCCATCAAATCAGATTTGTTTGTTCTTTTCCATTCCCACTCTAATTACACTCCCTCTTTTCACTAGTCTTATCACATATAGACTACTGCAATGTGGTTTATGTGGGTCTCCCCAATTATTGCTTAAATGCTTGCAAACTGTCCAGAACACAGCTGTCAGAATATTATCTCATGCCTCCAAATTTAATTATGTTTCCCCTCTGCTTATTTATTTCCATTGGTTACCTATTCAGCATCGTATCCAGTACAAGATTCTCACCCTAGCTCAGAAGATCCTAGACTTTGGCTTACCTCCCTATCTTTCATCCTGCATCATTCTTCGTGCTCCCTCACATACGTTATGTTCTATCCATGCTAATCGTCTCTAACTTCCCTCCCCTTCCTGCGTACAATATGAGACAACTCAGCACTCTATTTCCTTGGGCCCAGTCTGTGGAATGTTCTCCAACCCCACCTCCACCTAGAACTAAATTCAAATCACTTTTAAAGATACAACTTTTTCAACTATGCTGTCTAGTTCCTAATAAATTAAAAACCCTCTTCTCTGCACTATCATCTCATCCACACATTGAGAGACTCAGGAGCTCTGTCCGACTCTCGGATCCTACGCGTGGAATGGGAAGCACTTCTGAGAATGCTATCCTGGAAGTTCAGGATTTCAACTTTCTACCTAAATTTGGCTTCCAGAAGCACCCTCTCACACGTTCCTATGTCATTGGTACCAACATTTACCAAGATAACAGGCTCCTCTACAGCACTGTCTAAAATCTTATCTAAATGCTGTGTAAGGTCTGCTACCTTCTCACCAGGCAGGCAAGTTACCAGGTGATCCTCACATCCTAATGACTGAACTGTGAACTCTAACAGCCGTCCTCACCCTTCCCGCAAGGGAGCATGCCCCTGGAGACACACCTCAGGCATAAGTATATTATATCAATTGGAGGGCAGGTCCTAGCTATAGGATCACAACCTGCCACACCAAGATGATGCTCTCCTTTCAGGTGACCTCTCTCCTCCAAGGCAACATAGAGACTGCCAGACTGGAGGTGGAACTTCTCTACTATGTCAAAGAAGATCGCCCCTATATACCTCTCTGTCTGCTACTCTAGCCTCCAGAGATCAGAAGAAGGATGCTCTTTCCCCTTGTGCACACAGAAGACCTCTCACCAACTGAGAGTTAATCATACATGTGACATTCAGTGCAAAAAGGCTGGATAGTCCACATCTCGTTGTTGGATTGCTGTCTACATCTTAGTTATAATGATTTGTTTTGTTATTTAAAGTTGTTCAGTTACTTAAAGTTGCTAGGGGAATAGGGATGCTTAAACTTAATGTTTCAAGCTGGGCATGAGCCATGTCCCTAGTGGGAAATTCCACATGCAAGAACAGTCCTAGAAATCCAAATATCTAGTGAGAAACAGTATCTTAGCAACATCTCTGTAACCTCAAGAAAAGATTGTTTGGCTACATATGTGATTAAAGAGGAAACACATTGATGTTTCCCTATTGTGCACCTTGGTTTTGCACAAGTTGTAAGTAGTAGGTTTATTTTTATTCTGCTGGCTGTATTATCTAAAGTTTTATTTTGTTTCTAAGCACTGAGATCAGGGTGCTGACAACTCTGCCGCTACCTCCTCTCTCTATTATCCTAAGCTGTACCTCGCTTAATGATCTGTGTGTACCACTTCGACTGCCATCTGAGAGCTGCAGGGCTCATCGGTAAGTACTAATGGGAAGACTAGGTGAGTCCCACTCATCAAAAACAGTGACACCTACTGGCCTGACTCTGGATCCATGTTAGCCAGGTTCAGACTGTCACTACAATAGCTGGACGAAGGAAAGGGATTTTAAAATAGGGAGTAAGATTTTAAAAATCTATACTAACTGCAACTGAAGGCACATGGTGCTGTGGTCCAATAAAGGACAGTCCCAATTGGGATGGAAACCCAAAAGGGCTAGGGAGATTGCTCGGACCAGAAAAAAAATAACTGGCAAGTTAAGCTGCATAACCAGTAATGCCAGTTTTAAGTTTCTGCCACTCCAGAAAAGACACATAAAACACTTGGTCATCTTTAGCCATTGCTGCAGCTAAATGGTTCCTGAGTCAGCCACTGCTGCTTGCCGACTCTCATCCAAGAAGCTGACACAAGCTGGCCCCTGCTGCCCACCTCATGAAGACTCAAGCTGCCTTTAGCCATAGGGAGCTTCTGTAAGGGAGCCAAAACACACATACTTGTGCATAATCTTCCCAAAGCAACATGACATCACTTTTACCAACATCTCATGCAAAAGGGAAGAAAGAAACCACTATGATGAGTCGCAGGAAGAATAGGGAAATTACTTGAAAAGTGCATCCACTGGCCAAATGTTATCACATCAAACATACTAGAAGAAAAAAAGCAGATTCCAGGTAAACCAACAAGGTATCTACACCTTGAAAAAGAAACAGTAATGGCACATCCCCTTCAAGATTAACATAACTTTTCACATTCACTAAGTTCCCATAAAAAATCATTTTAAGAAGATAATTTTATGAAGGATTTTCACGTATAAAGACTTTTGTGTGTGTAAGAGGGCTCTTACAAAATGACTCCAGGATTACAAGCATAAATATACTCACAAAGACAAGAAAGAGTGCATTACATGTAGGCATGTTCCAGGATGGCGTTTTGGTGGCGTCACTATTTAAATGCATATTTTATCTTCAGAATGTGCTGAAGATAACCGCATGGGCACTGATAGAAGTGAGCAGGCTCCTAGTTGAATAACTGATATATATATGACAATATGAACCCTGATGCAGAAAGATAAGTACCACATCTTTTGGACCACAGTACTATGTCAGAGACTCTGTTTAGAAAGTTAAACATACTTCTACAGTACTGGAGAAAGTGATAAACTGGTGTGAAATTCTAACACTTTATAAGAAATGGACCTATGATGAAAATGTAAGTGCATCTATGAAGACTTCACATTTAATGAATGCCAAGAGAGTTTTGATAGTCCACAAAAAAATTATATATACATTTTTGTGAGTTCTATCTATCTGTTATTGGTATTTTATAAAATACATACAGTATATATGGTACGCACTAATAGTTATGCCGGCTCCTGAGCAAGTGTAAATGTCCACAGCTTCAATCTAGCTACTATTTCTGCTGGTTTACCCCTAGTGTTTTATAGACACACATGGAGCCTGATTCCAAAAGTGGCACATCCGGGCCGTCCGGACATCCCCATGCAGGACGGGCCTGTTAGGACCCGATTCTGGACTACAGGAACAAAATGTTCCTGTGGTACACGGAATTGGGCCCGAGGATGACCCAATGTGCCACTGCCTGCCAGCGGGGATGTCTTCTCCACAGGCTCCCTTGACTGCCGTGGCTCAGCCCCCCTCATCCCCACCACCCGGCCTACGGCTGGCCAGCTGGGGTCTGGATCAGGTCGGTGCTGCTTATTTCATCTTCAAGGTGGAATAAGCAGCATGTCCCCTTTGACCCGGCAGGACGTACAGGGCCATGACCTGAATAGGCCCTGTACATCCTCCCAGGCTGGCCTGCCTCCGCTCCGCCCAGATCCTGTCCCTTCCCACCCCCCCACCGGCTTTCTCCACCCTGCTGCTCAGGACATGCAGAGAAAACCGGAGGGGAAATTGGACCCAGACAGCTTGCAGGACTGCATGTTCCGCCGGGACGTGCAGCCCCGCAACCCACATCTCAGAATAGGGTCCATAGTCTATTTTATAAAGACACATTGGTGCCTAAAGAACAGGTACGTATGTGGTCTTCACACATAGGTGACCTGTTATAAACCTGCCTTCTAAATGACCAGTGATTACCCAAGTACTGTATATTTGTGAAACTATTACATGGTTTACTAAATCAAGCAGTATGAATCCATAGAATTTGACATCCTAGTTACTAAGGTACACTAATTTTAACACGTGTTAAATCACCTTTAACATACATTATTAATATCTAGATCCCATTGAATAACAAGGAACCTATGCAAAACTAATACACATTATGGTGAATTAATACACCTTAATGTTAGTGCACCTTAGTCCCCTAAGTTCCACTACTGCATTTTGAAAAAAAACACAATACACAGTTGTTCTTAATATGAAATACAATCTTCAAACTCCAGCATCAGCCCATCTGGGATTTCTCATTTGTGGGGTTTTCTGTCTTTAAGGTCAAGTTGCTCTTGAAAAACAAGTGTCAGAGTTACATTTGTTTGAAATACAAATTTGCATTGTAATTTTGCAATTTAACAATTGCTTTCATTGCTGAATTTTTTCTATTGGGAACAAAGGGGACATGGAAGAAAAGGGAATGAAGAGTCTTGAGTGATTTGAATCTCAAAGTAACTACTGTCATTATTTTCTGAATAATTTAAAAAGTTCGCTAGAGATGATACCTATATACAGGTGGATTTTGCCCTACTGAACACCTAAAACTAGCACTGTGGTATAATTTTTATTTACAGCTTACCATAAATAGAGTAATCTTCTTCTGCATTCTCCCCGAAGTTTTATGGTGTGATAATTAAGATTCCTCATACTTGTACATTTTTAACATTTAGCAGTCTAAAAAATACAATTCTAAATCTATTAAAGAAGGAATTTATTCTACTGATCTACATAACGTATGTTATGCTTTACAAATGAAAAACAATTATAGAAATATTTAAAAAATAATTAAGAATAAGAAACCAAGAAGTCTTGATTGCATAAGTCTTCAAATCCTTTTTCATAGGATTTGTCCAATGAGCGATTCATTCTGGAGTGCTCAATATCTCTACAATCTGGTTCACCTTCACACCCCTCAATGGTCTCTTCGGTCCATACATGCTAACCGCATGCTCCTTCCCTCCCCTTCCCAGACCCAACTGAAATCCACTTGGTCCTCAGCCTTCTTCTTCCTTGGCCCTGGAACGCGCTCCCGCCAGCTCTCCGCTTAGAACCCTCCTTTACCAGTTTCAAAGCTCGTTTAAAGACTCATCTCTTCTACACTGCCTTCGACTTTACCCCACCACCCTCCCCCTCTTGTGTCCCCCCCCCCCCCCGGTGATGCCCCTGTGTTGTTACACCCCTCCCTATTCAAGGACAGTCCTGTTCTTTTTCGCTCTTCCTGTTCTGTCTCTGTCCTGTCTGACCATTGGCATTTGGTTTCCTTTTCTCGCAGCCTTTTAATTTTGCATTGTAAAAACCACTCTGATACTCATGTGTGGGCATTATATTAAATGACTAATAAAGCTAAAGATAAACTCAAATTAGCTTAGTTTCCAAAATTTGCCTTAAGAAGGTCCATAACAAGTTAAATGAAGCTCAACTGTCTAAGCACAGTAGCTGTTCTGATTTGAATATCCCTGAATGAAGAATCAAGTTATTTCTGTTGAATGAAAAGATTTAAAGCAAAAGTTTAATCATGGAGCTCCTGAAAGAACTTCAGGATAAAAGTTGTCCAAAGGTGCAGAATGTAGGAAGAGTATATGAACATTTAAATGTGTTTTTATATCTCATGGGTTACTGTCAGGTCCATCACTGTAAAGTGGAAACAGCTTGACATCGCCAAAGGGACGCTGCAATAGCACTCAAATGGACTCTTACTGAATTCATTTTCAGACCTGCATGGGATAGATGCAGGAGATACTCTAGTAGAGAATTCAGAGGTATTGCAAGAGGGTTTAGACCTTTCCCTGAACACCAAATGGTAAATCTTTTCCATTTGAAAGCATAGGAACATCTAGTAGAAGGCTTTCTAGAGGCATGAATAACATCTCTGACTTACTGAGAGAGATGAAAATCTTGAAGGTCTAGGCCCTCAGCAACCAAGCCCTGAGATGGAGCGACTGGGGGTTTGGGTGCGACAAAAAGTTCCCTCTTCCTGGGACAGAAAGTCTGGTGCAGAGCCCAAGTCCAGGGAAGGAGCTTGAGAGAGATGCAGAAGTAGAGGGTACCATACTTGGCGTGGCCAATGTGGTGCTATGAGGATCATGGTCCCTTGATCTCTCTGAAGCTTGAATAGTGTCTTGGGAATTAGGGGAATTGGTGGAAAGGCATAAAGGAAGTCTTGACCCCAGTGAAGGAGGAAGGCATCCTTGGCCTGAACTCCCTGACACGGAATTCTGGAACAGAACCGGGGAAGTCTGGCATTCCACGGACTTGCAAAGAGGTCTATGTCCGGGGTTCCCCAAATTCAAAAAATCCTGGCTACCTGGTCCATGTGGAATGACCACTCGTGTGGAAGCAGAACTCGACTGAGTCTGTCCGCCCAAGAGTTTTGAACGCCTGGAAGATATACTGCCAGAAGATGGATGTGATGCTCTCTGGCGAAGGCCCATAGTCGCAAAGCTTCGTTGCAAAGTGACAGAGAGCCAGTCCCGCCCTGCTTGTTTACATAGAACATGGCTACTTGGTTGTCCGTATGGATGAGGACTGTCCTGTAGCTGAGCAGGGAATGGAACACTCTGAGAGCTAAGAATATTGCTCTGAGTTCCAAGAGATTGATATGCAGAGAAGTCTCCTGTGGAGACCAGATGCCCTGGGTGGAGAGATCCTGCAGATAAGCTCCCCAACCCATTGGAGAAGCATCTGTTGTCAGAGTTGCTTGGGGTAGCGACTGCTGAAAATGGGACCCCAGCAACAGATTTGGAGGGGAATTCCACCACTGGAGAGACCAAAATAGGCGACTGGAGTTTGCTATTTTGTCTGACGGGAAACCTGATGCCTGAGTCCATTGGGTGGACAAAGTCCATTGAGCTGCCCTCATGTGAAGGCGAGCATATGGAACCAAATGCACGGTGGATGCCATGAGGCCTAATAGTTGTAACATCTCTCGAGCAGTTAAATGGGACTTTAACTGTATCTGGGAGGCTAACTGAACCAAGCGTAGGCAACAGGCCTGAGGAAGATAGGCCCTTGCAGTTCTGGTATCCAGCAAGGCCCCTATAAACTCCAGAGACAGAGTAGGGGTGAGATGGGATTTGGGGATGTTTATTACCAGTCCCAAATACTGAAGGACACGCATTGTGCAGGTTAGAGAAATCTGGGCCTCTGACTGGGATGGAGCTCGAATGAGCCAGTCGTCCAGATATGGGAAAACGAATATTCCTAGAGTGCGTAGAAATGCAGCTACTACTGCCATGCATTTCATGAACACCCTTGGTGCAGAGGCCAGACCGAAAGGAAGCACCCTGTATTGGTAGTGCTTTCCTTGAAAAAGGAACCGAAGGAACCTTCTGTGTGTTGGATGGATGAGGACATGGGTGTACGCATCCTTGAGATCTAGAGAACAAAGCCAGTCCTGACTCTGAAGGTATAGCAGCAGAGTACCGAGAGAAATCATCTTGAATTTCTCTTTGAATAGAAACTTGTTCAATTCTCTGAGATCTAATATGGGTCTGTAGCCCCCTGTTTCCTTTGGAATAAGTAAATAAGGGGAGTAGAACCCTGAGCCCTGTTGAAGAAGGGGTACTTCTTCTATTGCCCCTTGGGCAAGAAGGGTAGCAATCTCCTGACCCAGAAAGTTGAGGAGAGATGTTGGAGAATTGAACTGTCTCACCATGGTGTGGGGAGGAAGGTTCAAGAAATGAAGCTTGTACCCTTCCCTTACAATGGAGAGGGTCCATTGCTCTGCTGTAATTTGCTCCCATCTGGGAGCAAAGTAAGCCAACCTTCCTGGAATGGTGAGGGGCTCTGGTTCTTCCAGAGCCAGAAAGGCTAAGTTCTGTAGTTGCAAGTCAAAGGCCCTGGGGAGGCTGAGGCTGCTGAGTCGTGGGAGGCCTGGCAGCCTTTGACTTGGTCTGTTTAGGTGGTTGCTGACGCTTTGCAGCAAAACGACCTGCAGATGATGCCTGCTGACCATAAGCAGGATAGTATCTTCCCTTTTTAGAAAAAGTTGTCTTTTTGAACAACCTTTTCTTAGCAGGGGCAGAGGTAGACTTTGAAAGTCGATCCAAAGCAGAGTTCTCAGCATCCATCTGAGTGGCCTTTGCTTTCCAATCCCTGCCAAAAAGGTTTTCACCTGTACAAGGAAGATTTCCCAGTTCATCTTGGACCCAAAGTTCCATATCAGAGGCTTGTAATCAAGCAATTCTGCGTGCCCCTATGGCAATAGCCGAGGCTCTGCTTACACACTCAAAAGAGTCAAAGGCTGCACGGTTGGAAATTTTGGAAACATCTTGGGCATGTTTAAGCCAAGTGAGAAATTCCTGCCTTTTATCTTCTGAAATAAAAGGGGCTAAAGTCTGCAGATGATCTGTGACTTCTTTTAGAAACATTCCCATATAGAGACTATAGGAGTTGATTCTGGCAGCAAGCATATTAGCTTGGAAAACCCTTCGGCCAAAAGCATCAAGGGTCCTGCATTCACGTCCTGGAGGATTAGATGAGTGTCTCTTTGCACTCTTTATTTTCCTCATGGCAGACTCTACCACAATAGAGTGGTGAGGAAGCTGAGACTTATGAAAGCAAGGACAAGGAGGGACACGGTACATGGTGTCTAATCTACGAGAATGAGGAGAGGTGGTAAGAGTCGTCTCCCACATGCTCAACGTGAGATCATAGAGAATCTCATGAATAGGTAAAGTAGCTGCTTCTTTAGGAGCCTTAGGATATTGCAAAATATCTAGTTGCTTGGCTCTAGGCTCTGACTCAGGGGCCACTGTAATGGAGAGGCCCCTAGCCACTTCCCTAATGAAGTCTTGAAAAGACAAGTCTTCTGGAGGAGACATTCTTCGTTTTGGAGAATCAGACTCCTGAGGAAGAAGTACCGGTGCATCGACAGAAACCTCCGACTCAGAGTCTTCGGAGGAATCGAAGTATCGCCCGTCTGGATGCTCCTGTAAAGCCCGATACGCGTACCGAGTGGGATCGACATCGGGAGTAAGCGGTACCGGTTCGGTACCGATGGGCATCATAGGACAGGGTACCGTTGCAGTCGACACCGAACACACAACATCAACTTCCACACCTATGCAGATGACATCATGCTATACAGTCCATTCCACACCAAACAACCATCATTCACACGCATCCAAGAATGTTTCACCGATGTCTCCTGCTGGCTAACAACCAATAATCTCACAATCAACTATAAGAAAACCAAAGCTTTATTTCTGACAAGAGACACCACATTCACCCCCCCCCCCCCAACTACCATAACCTTAAACAGCATACACATAAATGTTCGCACAGAGCTAGGGTATCTTGGCATTATCCTCAACAAATACCTCTCATTCAAGACACAAATATCAACAGCAGCCAGGACAATATACTACAAATCCAAAAACTTACAATGCCTCCGCCCCCTCCTTGAACCATCAGACTTATGCTCAGCACTCCAAGCTCTAATCCTCCCACACATCGACTACTGCAACACAATCAATCAAGGTCTACCACAATCCACCCTCTTTCCAATACAAACAGCCCTCCACACTGCTGCACGCGTGCTCCAAGGAGCATCCAAATTTGACAACATCATCCCCTTCCTCAAACAGCTCCATTGGCTACCGCTTCCCAGTAGAATCAAGCACAAAACCCTACTGCTAATCACAAAGCTCTTCACTGCCACCCAGCTACTCACCTCCAATTCCTCCTCCAAACACTCACAGGCTTTTTCAGTCCTGGACGTAGATCCCCTCTGTACGTCTAGTCTGAACCAGAGGTACAGAGGGGATCGTCATTCTGATCCCACGGGGCACATGTAGCCCCGCGGGCTCAGAATCTCAAACAGTCCTGTATGTGCAGGCCAGGACTGCGATTCAGTCCGGCCTGCATGTATAGGACCTTCCCAGCTAACTCAGTCAAGGCTCTTCAATGGAGCCACCACATCATGGTGTCATGTTGCCATAGCATCACAGCTCCATTGAAGAGCCACGATGCCGGCTTCCAGACTTCAGGGCTTCATTCCCTGCAGCCCAACCCTCGATCCGGCCTCCTAAGGCCAGGGTCGGGCTGTAGGGAATGTCTTCAGGCCCTCCCCTCCCCACCCCATCCGTACCCCGGGCCACTGAAAAAGAGAAATGCAGGGAAGTTATTCCACCTCGAGTCACAAGTTCCCGGCCCTGGACATACAGGGCTAACATTAGAATCGGTCCTGTACGTCCACCACCCAACCAAACTCCGCCCCCGAGCCGCCCCTTCCCCGAACCTGTCTAACTTCCCCATACAACCAGCAGGGAAGTTGGACATGCCCAGAGAAGGCAAAAATAGCAGGGATGTCCATCCCTGCTATTCGTGGCACAGAATCAGGCCCTCAGCCCTAACAGTCCCCAAAGACTATCCACAACCAACAAACTTACTATATCCCACTCCAGAACATAGAATAACCAGCAAACATGCTGAAGGGCCTTCGAGCTATATGCACCATCCCTCTGGAACACACACCCAAACCCAATAAGGAATACCACCGACCTCCACTCCTTTCGTAAACACCTAAAGACCTTCCTATTTTCACAACATCTAAGCCCCACTACCTAACCCCAACCTCTCTTGAGTCCCACTGTATAGCATAGTTACTCACCTGTAACAGGTGATTTCAGGGAACAGCAGGAATTTAGTCTTCACATATGGGTATCGTCGGTACTGACGGAGCCTGCGCGGGAACGCTCCCCAGCGTGCAATAGGAAAGCTTTTGGGAGCATCCCACAGCGCCTGCGTGCTACCTTCCCGCCTTTCCCAACTGTCCCTCTCCAGTTGAGTTTAAAGCTGAGACAAAGAGAGAGGGAAAGAGACAAAGAGAGAGAGATACAACTCCTAGGGGAGGTGAGTGGGTTGTGAAGACTAAATTCCTGCTGTTCCCGGAGATCACCTGTTACAGGTGAGTAACTATGCTATCAACAGGAACAAGCAGGAATGTAGTCTTCACATATGGGGACTCCCTAGCTGCAGATGCCAGGGAGAAAACCCCAGAAGTTGTGTGCCCTTGTGAAAGGGCTCCACTTCCCCCCATGGATCTCTGGCATCCTATCAGATATGGTGGGTAGGAGTTGATTAAATCTGGAACAGGTGTTGAAGAACAACCTGACCAAACAAGGCATCCCGGCGGGAGTCCTTGTCTAAGCAGTAATGGGCTGTGAAGGTATGAACCGAAGCCCAAATAGCTGCTTGGCAGATGTCGTCAATAGACACAGAGTGAAGATGAGCCATAGAGGCTGCCATGGCTCTCACATTGTGAGCTGTGACATGGCCTTCCAGAGGAAGGTTTTTACTCTCATAGGCAAAAGATATACACTGTGCAATCCAGTTGGACAGTGTTATTTTGGAGACTGGAAGTACCAAATGGCTAGGATCAAAAGCAACAAAGAGTTGAGAGGACTTCCCATGTTGCTGTGTAATTTGTAAGTAAAAGGCCAGAACCCTTTTACAGTCCAAAGTATGAAGATTCCTTTCTGCATTTGAGGCATGAGGCCTTGGGAAGAATACAGGAAAGTAAACCGCTTGGTATAAATGAAAGGGTGACACCACCTTTGGCATAAAATGTGGATGAGTCCTAAGGACTACCTTATCATGATGGAACCTTGTATAAAGGAGGATCAGCCACCAATGCTTGCAATTCACTGATGTGGCGTGCTGATGTCATTGCAATAAGAAAGATGACCTTCCAGGAAAAGAATTTCATGGAGGTAGTGGCTAATGGTTCAAAAGGTGGTTTCATAAGCTGCCCGAGAACCAAATTTAGGTCCCATGCCACCGGCGGTGGCTTAATGGGAGGCTTAGTTAAAATAAGGCCTCTCATAAATCTCGCTATGAGAGGATGAGAGGAAATAGGTTGCCCATTTAGAGGCTCGAAAGAAGCTTCAATAGCACAAAATGAACTCTCACTGAATTGGTCTTAAGCCCTTCATTAGATAAATGAAGGAGATACTCCAGTAATGATTCCAGAGGTATCGCAAGAGGGTCAAGACCCTTCTTTGAACACCATATGGCAAACCTTTTCCACTTGAAAGCATAAGAGCGTCTTGTGGAAGGCTTCCTGGAAGCATAAAGGATATCCTTTACCTGCTGAGAAAGGTTAAGACCGTGAAGTTCTAGGCTTTCAGCAACCAGGCCCTGAGATGCAGAGACTGGGGATTGGGATGCCACAGCATCCCTTCCTCCTGAGAAAGGAGATCTGGAGCAGATCCTAACTCCAGAGGCGGAGCTTGAGAGAGATGTAGGAACAGAGGGTACCACATTTGCCGTGGCCAATGTGGAGCTGTGAGAATCATATGACCTCTGTCTCTCTGAAGGTTGAATAGGGTTTTGGGAATTAGGAAAATGGGTAGAAAAGAATGCAGGAAGTCCTGGCCCCAATGGAGGAGGAAAGCATCCCTGGCCTGACAACCCTGAGCCGGAATTCTGGAACAGAACCGGGGAAGTTTGGCATTCAGCGGACTTCCGAAGAGGTCTATGTCCGGAGTTCCCCAAAATTGGAAAATTTTGGCCACCTGGTCTGCATGGAGAGACTATTTGTGTGGAAGCAGAACTCGACTGAGTCTGTCTGCCCAAGAGTTTTGAATGCCTGGAAGATACACCGCAAGGAGATGAATCTGATGCTCTCTGGTGAGGACCCATAGTCGCAAAGCTTCATTGCATAGCGACAGAGAGCCTGTTCTGCCCTGCTTGTTCACATAGAACATGGCTACTTGATTGTCCGTTTGAACTAGGACTGTCTTGTAGCTGACCTGGGTGTGGAATACTCGAAGAGCAGAGAAGATTGCTCTGAGTTCCAGGAGACTGATGTGTAGATAGGCCTCCTGTGGAGTCCAGGTACCCTGGGTAGAGAGGCCTTGCTGGTGGGCTCCCCAACCCACCTGTGAAGCATCTGTTGTTAGAGTGGCCTGGGGTGGGAGTTGCTGAAAAGGAGATCCCACCAAAAGGTTCTGGGGTGACTGCCACCATTGGAGGGACAAAATAAGTCGATCTAAGTTTGCTATTTTGTCTGACAGGCAACCTGATGCTTGAGCCCACTGAGTAGATAAAGTCCACTGGGCTGCCCTCATATGGAGGTGAGCATAAGGAACCACATGCACGGTGGGTGCCATGTGGCCTAGCAACTGTAACATTTCTTGAGCAGTGAGGTGAGGTTTTAACACTGCTTGGGAAGCTAACTGCACAATGCGAAGGCAGCAGGCCTTTGGAAGGTAGGCCCCTGTCTGTCTGGTATCCAGCAGAGCTCCTATAAACTCTAGAGACTGAGTTGGATTTTGGGAAGTTTATGACAAGTCCCAAATACTGAAGGATGCGCATTGTGCGAGAGAGAGCAACCCTGGCCTCTGGCTCTGATATGGCTCGAATGAGCCAGTCGTCTAAGTAAGGGAAGACGAATATTCCTAGGGTGCGAAGAAATGCTGCCACCACAGCCATGCATTTTGTGTACACCCTTGGTGCCGAGTCCAGGCCAAAAGGAAGAACCCTGTATTGGTAGTGCTTCCCTTGACACAGAAAGCGAAGGAACTTTCGATGAGTTGGATGGATGAGAACATGAGTGTACGCATCCTTGAGATCTAGGGAACAAAGCCAATCCTGACTCTGAAGGTATGGCAGCAGAGTTCCTAGAGAAATCATTTTGAACTTCTCTTTGAAGAGGAATTTGTTCAATTCTCTGAGGTCTAAAATGGGTCTGTGTCCTCCTGTTTTCTTTGGAATAAGGAAATAGGGGGAGTAGAACCCTGTACCCTGTTGTAGAATGGGTACCTCTTCTATTGCCCCTTGGGCAAGAAGCACAGTGACCTCTTGACCTAACTGGTTGTTGAGAGAGGTCTGAGAATTGAACTGTCTTACCATTGTAGGAAGGGGCATGCTGAGGAAATGAAGCTTGTACCCCTCTCTTACAATAGACAGAGTCCAATTTTCTGCTGTTATCTCACCCCATCTGGGGGCAAAATGACATAACCTTCCTGGAATGGTGGAGGGTTCTGGACCGTTCAGGGCCAGGAATACAAAGTTCTCTAGATAAGAGTCAAAGGCACTGTGGAGGCTGAGCTGGTTGATTCTTAGCAGCTTTTGTTTTTCTTTGCCTAGGTTGTTGCTGCTGTTCCTTTTGGGCAGATTGACCCAAACGATGCCCCTGCTGGGTATAGGAGGGATAAAACTTCTTCTTCTTACTGAAGAATGGTTTCTTGTAGGATTTTTTCTTTGCAGGATCAGCTGTAGATTTAGACAATCTATCCAAGGTGATATTGTCAGCATGTATCTCATTAGCTTTTTCCTGCCAATTCTTGCCAAAGAGATCCTCTCCTGTGCAAGGAATATTCCCTACTTTATCCTATACCCAAAGTTCCAAGTCAGATGCCTGGAGCCAGGCAATCCTACGTGCACCTATGGCAATAGCAGAAGTTCTGCTTATGCACTCAAAGCAGTCAAAGGCTGCACGATTGACAAACTTGGAAACATCTTGAGCATGTTTGACAAGGGCGAGGTAATCCTGCCTCTTATCATCAGGAAGGAGAGGGCTCATAAGCTCTAAATCTCCTGTGACCTCCTTAAGGAACATTCCCATATATAATATATAGGAACTGATCCTAGCAGAAAGCATGGAAGCCAGGAAGGTTCGACATCCAAAGGCGTCAAGAGTCCTACACTCACGTCCTGGAGGATTAGAAGGATTCCCTTTTGCACTCTTGATCCTTCTCATAGCTGATTCCACCACCATGGAATGGTGTGGTAGCTGAGTCTTCTGAAACCCAGGACAAGGAGGAACTCGATACATGGTGTTGAGTCTTCGAGAGTGAGGAGATGTGGTTAGAGGTGTTTCCCACATCCTTAACATGAGATCATGCAAGATCTCATGAATAGGCAAGGTAGCTGCCTCCTTGGGAGGTTTAGGGTATTGTAGGATTTCTAATTCCTTTGCCCTAGGCTCTTTTTCAGGAGCCACTGTGATGGAAAGACCTTGAGTCACATCTCGGATAAAATCCTGAAAGGACATATCCTCTGGTGGAGACATCCTACGCTGAGGAGAAAAAGAATCCTCAGGAAGAAGTACTCTGGTATCGGCAGAGCTTTCATATTCTTCAGACTCATCCGAGGATTCAAAGTATCTCCGATCCGGGTGATCGTGCAAGGCATGGTACCAGTACCGATCAAAGTCGGCATCGGAGGGGTCCGGTACCGACTTGTCGAAACCGGATGGATAAGCATGACTCGGTCACGGCAGAATACCTGCCGATGTCGATGCAGTCGGTACCGGTACCGGTTGAATTGTCTGAAGCGGTTTCAAGGGCATTGAGACCGTGAGAAGAGCCGCCAGACTGCATTCAATAGCCAAGAATCTCTGGTCTATCAATGCTGCCAATGCTTGGGTATCGTTACCAGATGAAGCAGCCGGTACCCCAGAGCATTGCACCAGTAGTTCTGCCGAGGTTGAGGCCTCGAGAACATTCTGGAGCCACGTTAGTGCTTTGGAAGCCGAAGCCTCCCGCCGGGGCAGTTTTGCCGGTGAAAGTCCCTCAAGGGCAACACCAGAGGCATCTCGATGCTTAGAGGGAGATCTACCCTTTGAGGACCGGCTAGATATATGTTTAGTTACCTGAGATCCATGGGAGGAAGACAAAGCCCTGGAAGACGTCGATGCCACAGATGCTGCATCGGAGGGAAAAAGGGTGCTAAGTTTAGCAGCTCGGTTCTGCCGGCCCCTCTTCAACATCATCCCACAGGCAACACACTCCAAAATAGAGTGGTCAGGACCTAAACATTTGAGGCACCACTCATGGGTGTCGGTGACGGAGATGGTACCACCACACTTGGAACACTTTTTAAAACCCGAAGCGGGTTTTTCCATTTTAAAGGAAAAAGTTGGGCCTAGTGCCCAAAATGGTGTGTGGCACCTGAGGAGAAAATACCTGGAAAAGACTCCAGAAGATAGGGGGGGGGGGGGGTTTGGAAAAAAAGAAAGAAGAACCTTCGGTACCGGTGTAGCGTCGAAGGAAGTCAGACGCGACCACAAAAAGAAGAATAAAAGGGAATTATTTTCTGTGGTGACAGGATGTGCGACCTGTCGGCTCTGCGGAAAACGAAGAACTGGCGAGGGACAGTTGGGAAGGCAGCACGCAGGCGCTGTGGGATGCTCCCAAAAGCTTTCCTATTGGATGCTAAGGAGCGTTCCTGCGCAGGCTCCGTCGGTACCGACAATACCCATATGTGAAGACTACATTCCTGTTTGTTCCTGGAGATATATTGTAACCACACCTAAATTGTTGCTGTATATAATTTGAGTATAGCTAGCCATTACCTCTACATAGTTAATACATATAACTAATTTTCTCTGTTCAATGTAAACCACTTTGACCCCGTGAAAAGTGGTATATAAACCTAGCAAAATAAATAAAAAAGATTCTCTTTTCAACAGGACAAAGATCCTAAGCCCAAAACAAAAGCAAGAATAGAGTGGCTCAGCAAGAAGAAAGTGTATGTTCTCCAATGGCCCAGTCAATGTCCAAACTTGAATCCACTACAAAATGTGTGGAAAGACTTGAAAACTGCAGTCCATGGATAATACCCAGCTAACTTGAAAGAGCATGAGCTATTCTGCCACACTTTAGGGGTCATGCAGAGATGCGAATAATGGGGATGGATATCCAGCTTAGACATCCAACCCCCACTTTTCGCAGGGACCCGATTATGTATCCAAAGCTCCCGCACGTACAAGGCCTCTGTGCAGGGATCTCTGGATAGGGGCGGAAGGGGGAGGGGACAGGGCACATAACCCAGACGTACAGGGCTGATTCAGGTCACAGCTTTGTATGTCCGAGGGCAGAAGGTCAGATGTGGGACTTATTCCACCTCGGAAGTGAAATAAGTCCAATCTCTGGAGGGAATTAGCCTGGGCGGACCCGCAACAACAGAGGAGCAGCTGCAGGAGGACCTGTGCCGCCCGATCCTGGCCATGACTGTGCCCACAGAGGGCTGGGCGGCGGGGAAAAAAGAATGGCACCAGTTGCGGGGTGCCTGTCTTCCTGCTGGGCGTCCCAGTGCCATGGCAATGGGGTGCCTTGGCAACGGGATGCCACATCACGGGGGCTCCGGCAAGAACATAGGCAGGGCTCTACAGGGAGGTAAGTTGATGCTCCATGTTGCGGAATTGAGGCACAGCTAGCCCTTCTATGTGCCCAATTCTGCACCCGCAGGAATGTCCAGCCCCATTTTTCGCCGGGCCAATGGCCCAGAAGTGCCCTGCTTGGTAAGGAACTCTTTGTCTCTGTGACTATTCTATCTATTATACTGCGTTTGCAGACTTCCAGTGGTTTAGAGACCAACCTGCAGCTTAACCCTTGTTATAGCATGATTCTGATCATGTGACCTGTCTGCACTAGAGACTTACAGTGGTTTAGAGGCACTCCCTCTTTCCTGCAGCTTAACCCTGTGATGTGACCTGCCTGCACTAGAGGTGATGTCAAGAACTGGCACTTTAAAATCAAGCCACTGTGGCATTTTGCTCTCTGTTACACTTTGTTTCTGTGACTGTTCTATCTATTGCACTGTGTTTTGCAGACTTACAGTGGTTAAGAAGCGCTCCCACACTCCAGTAGTTAAATCCTTGTTCCACCATTCTGCTGATCACATGGCCTGACTGCACAAGAGCTGATATCAAGAACTGGCACTTTAAAATCAAGATCACTGCGGCATTTTGCATTGGCGTGCACTGGTGTGCTTCTTGGGGCGACTGCTGGGCAACTCACTTTTGCCTTAGTTTTCTACTATATTGTGTGGAGTTAATCATACTTGGTGCAATCATGGTCTTGTCTTCTGTGTTTTCTGTCTCATTGACACTGACAATAACACAGCACATATCTTCAGCAGTTCTAATTCCAGTCATGTGGGGCAGGCATTCTGCCGTTACATCTCAACCTTAATTGTCATCTCAGACCTTACCTTGTGTTCTTTCTCTGGAAATCGTTTATTCTCATATGATGATATTCAACTTGTTATGTCTAACATGGCCTGTCCTGCTTTACAATCTTCTCTGTCACTAAGTATAGCTCTTCTAAAGTGTTGTTCAATTCATTTTAAGACTGCTTTGGTTCATGATTTGATCTCAAAAAATATATTTCCCATCTTCTTCATTAATGAAATTTAGCTCTGAGATAGGGAAGAGGCTTTGCTCTGCGCTGCCTTCTACCATGTTATTTGGTTCTTTCCACTGCTTCATCCTTAAAGAGAGGAGGGTTGTAGCCTTGTTCTATTCAACTGCTGTACCATTAAAGGAGATAGTTCATGACTCTTTGTTCTGTTCGGAAAGTCTGTCAATAAGAATCATTTATTCTCCATATGTATCAGTCACTATCTGATCTATCTGCGGCTTCCCCTCATTTGACTGTTCCTGGGATTTCAATATTCATTTTGAAGCTACTATTAGAAAGCATGATAAATATTTCATTTTATGTTTTCAGGATCTCAATTTTTAATGGTCTGTAACATTTGCTTTTCATTCAGCAGGCCACACTTTAGGCTTGGTGCTCTATGTGCGCAGTACACATCCTTTTTTTTCTCTACTAATTTCCGTTCCCTGATTCTTCCCAGGACAGACCACTTTCTTGTTTCTTGCAATCTCATTCTCCCATCCTCACATAAACTATCTTCTCCTAAAATTTTACTAAGCATGATGTACATCCTGTTCTGCCAGACCCTAGGTCTCTGTCCTCATGCAATACTCTGTTTCCTCCCCTTTTCACTCCATGTCGCTCTCTGAGCAGGCTGATCTTTGAAACATTACCCTAGAGACATATTTTAAAGATGCTATTAGTCATAGAGCACCAAAACTACTCATAGATCCTATCACCCATGGTACCATGCTGGTCTGCATCTTTTGAAGAGACAAACTAGGAAAGCTCTGACAATTTTAAAGTAGTGTCGTCAATTTTACTAGTCACAATTAAACTCAGCTAAGAAGGACTATTTCACAAAAACATTCAGTGAGGTGTCTAACCAACCTAAAGAGTATTTGCTATGGTCTTCAGATTAACTCATACTAAACATATAGACTCCTCTTCATGGACAGGTCCTTCAGCAGACTCGTTTGGAAGTACTCATTTGCAACAATCTTTTTCTGTCCAAAATCCGTCTCTGTACAGTTCTCAGCGCTTGGTAGAACTAGACAGTTCCCATTCAGGATCTGCTTTACAGCATTTGTGGTCAGTATTATCTTTACCATCTCTGCCTGCTTTGGCTGAGACTGTCACTTCTATTTGTAATCCAAAGAAATATATGGTCAACTTGTAGAGTGTAACTATCAATTGTCAAAAGAACTCACTCTATGAAAACAAAAAACTGTTTCTCTATTGAAAATAACACAATGCTTGTCCTTAAACTATCACAAACCAAGGTCTCAGCATTCACGGGCATATGGTAGATATGATCAAGAACTGAATCAAGATCCCTAACAGAAAACATAAGCCCAATAACATCAAGGACCTTTTAGCAAGTTTTAAGCAGCCAACATTATCCAAGAAAAATCACTTAACTTAAAAATGTACTTGGAGTAAATAGCCAGCCGCTTCCCCGACGTCTCAATATAGAGCTCTCATACGTTTCGCAAGCACCCTCGCTTCATCAGGGGAAAATCACCACATATCAATTAGGCGAAAACCTAACAACAAGCCATCCTGCCAGCTTCTCTTCAACAATGCTGTGCAGGTCCCGAGAGGGGCAACAGTGGTAGTAATGAGCACTCCTGAAGGGCCTGTGCTCTAGGCGACAGCTTAATTTGCCTAATGGGAGTGCTGGCCCTCTCTACATTCTTGACAGTCTGGCTTCTGTCCAGGCCACAGTATGGAGACCCTTATGGCCGCTCTTTTAAGTCATAGCCATAGCTTCCTAGACAGAAGCCAGATGGTCCTTAGAGTATCTTTAGATCTCGTTGCCACTTTTGACCTGGTTGATCATTCATTACTTGTTTCTCAGCTTCATGATATAGGTTTACTTGGAAATGTTCTTGCTTGGTTCTCTTCTTTTCTCTCTGCCATACAGTTTCTGTTCTTGCTGGTACTTCCCCATCCACATCTCATAATCTAGTCCTTCAAGGCTCTGACTTGACATCCCTTTTGTTCAATATCTTTATAAGTCCACTCATAACAGTGACCCAAGATCATGGTATAAACATTTACTGCTACTCTGATGACATTTTCTTTGTTGTCTCTACCAGTTACACCATAGCAGACCTGCCCCTGTTAAATTCCTGTCTGTCAGCAATTACACAATGGTTACTGAGCCTTAAATGTAAACTAATCCAGTCAAGACAACAGCCACAGGTAATATAGTAACATAGCAAATGGCAGCACATAAAGCCCAGCATGGTCCATCTAGTGTGCCCTGTAAGGTGGCTAGGGATTGTAGAATTGTGTTTCCTTTTGCCCGAGATGTCACCCACTCTTGCTGGAGTACTGATCACACTTATTGATTCTTTTCAATACTTGGGGATAACTGGATTCTGAATTATCTTTTGAAAAACAGATCTCTCAACTAGCTCAAAGCACCTTTCCAGGTTTTCAACAGCTTCCCTCTTTACGTCCCTTTCTAGATATTCCTTCACCTGATACAGTAATCCGCGCATTTATCACATCTCGTCTTGATTAATGCAATATCACACATGCTGACCTTTCTCAAGATCTCATTAAATGCTTTCAAATTATACAGAACACTGCCACACGCACTCTGACTTTTATCACGTTTCATCCCTCCTTATGCAATATCATTGGGCTTCCTGTCTCTTTCCATATACATTTCGAAGTTGTAGTTCTTGTACATAAAACCTTACATAGTGATGCTCCTCACCCTTATCTTGCATTACTCATGAATCCACATGTCCCTGGCTGTACACCGTTTTGCTTTCATAACAACAAACTACATCTTCCAGCAGCTAAATAGTGCTCGTTTAAAATCTACAAGATGTGTAGTCTAATTTTTCCTGGGCTCTCTCCTGTGGAATAAATTACTGGCGGGTTTACGATCTGAAACTACACATAAGACTTTTCAAACAACCTTGAAGGCTCACTTATTCTCTTTGGTTTTTGGCGGTTAGTAGCTGAAGAGGTCATCCTGTCACCAGAGTGTCTGCATTTCTTTGTTTCTTTGTTTTTATATTATGTGTATTTTAACATGTTTTCTTTCCTTTCCTAACAATGACATTCCTTTTCCTCCTTGTTTTGTGTTTATTTCTGTTATTTTATAGTTTGTTTGTCCTACAGTATTTGTTTTACTTTATCTTTTTTATAATTTTGTAAACAACTTCAAAATTTTAATAGAGGCACAGTATACGAAGTACTAAATAAACAGTAAAACTGGGCAAAAAGTTCAGCAGCCCACTGGGAAACACTGCTAGACCCTTATCCTAAATACCTCATGGCTGTTTAGGGCTGTAGAAGGAGCATCCACCAAGTACTGAGCCAAGGGGTGTGAAGAGTTATACAATTGAGACGTTTTGGTTTCTTATTCTTAATTATTTTTGGAATATTGCTATAACAGTTTTTTCATGTTGAAAATGGAAACTATGTCCTGTACTGTAGATCAGTAAAACAAATATTTACTTTAGTGGGAATTTTATATAGCTTTTTCTATGGATAAATATGCATGGAGCTTTCTTTTATAGAGCATTTTCACCTGTAAAGCCTGTTGGACATGCAGAAAAGGGCTTGTATACAGCTGTGCCACTCGCATATGCAAATATAAAAGTGTGCATGGAAAGTGTGCGCCTACTTCTGTGTGATCTGTGTGCCGATGTTCCCAGAGGCGTAGCTTGGACAGAGCAGGGGCAGAATTGCATTATGCACATGTATTCTATAAAAGACAAGATTATTATTATTATAACAGTAATATTTTTGTGTAAAAATGGACCTCAAATATGCAGAACTTATATAGCTTCCAGAAAGAAGAGCCCATAGAAACCCAAGGCTACCAAGCCAAGATTGCTCTCTTGTCATCACTGATCTATTATAAGCTCCCGGTATTCATAGCTAATCATATAGATATTTTCTTTTTCAAAGTACAAAGAGGTTTCTGGTAATTAAATATTCAGTCAGCTTGTATATATCTCACAAAACTCAGAGCAAGTGTTCATTCAAGTTCACGTACACATAACCATATCTGACACAATATTGTGTTTCAAACTTATCTGCATCAGGGATTCACAGCAAATCTTTCCATATTAGTAAGCTCAATTATAGGTCCGTCTTTGTTCAAAACAACCAAAGCTTGGAAGAACACAACAGACTCAATCAACTCTCTGTGACTCCTTGAAGCCTCCAAAGGCAGATAGATGGCTACCTCAGGTGATCAGAGGAAGCTCTATAATGCATTTTGAACTGAATCTTTTAGATAGCAGAATGTAAAAAATGTACAAGGGGCTGAAAACTTGTAGAGGGCACTGTATCAGTCAGCAAGGGGTAATTTTATGCATGGCCTTTTTTGTGCATAAATGCCTGTATTTGCTCTAAAAGTCCTTTTATAAAATGACTCCCCATACACACATAAACATAAAAGTACACATGACAACAAGAAGGCACATACTTTTACATGACTTGGGAGCAGGTGTGTTTGGGAGTCTTACTGGAGCAGAGCATGGGTGGAGTCACAACTTAGACATGTTAACAAAAAACACACATATGAAGCGTACATGGGCTTCTTTTACCCATGATTTCTGCATAGTGTCTTAGCATTTCATAAATATACATGGACACCTCTGTGTATTATAAAATAGATCCAAAATGAGTACCTACATGGCCTCCTCAACTAGAAAAGCTCTTATAAAATTAAGCGCCACTGTGCCGCATAGTGTGGCATGGTGGCGTGCATCCCCCTTCCTCTATACACAGACTCAGCTGGGAAGATGCCAGCAGTAAGATCTAAAGGGCAATCCTATAAAAGGCCACCTAGTCAAAGCATGTTTTAGCATTTCTAAATGATACCTGCTTTATAAAAACAAGTAGGCGCCTACCTGTCTTTACAAAATACTACAAGTGGCAGAGAACATGCCTCAAATTGAAGCACAATCACTCACACTAGCCTTAGAGCTGGTGTAAATGGTCGTGCCTACTTTCTACAAGTATGTGCATATATGATCAATTTTCTTATCAATGCCCATAACTCCACCCAAATTCCATCCCATGCACACCCACTATGAAAGTATGTGCCGCGCAAGTAACTCACGTACTTTTACGCTGCTAGATATTTTATAATGTGAGGTCATTAACGTATATTTATGGTCATGTACACACATTAATGACTAAAATGCTGGAATTTACACAGATTTTAGCACATAAATATAGATACCCCCTTATAAAATGACTCCATAGCAACCCAATGTCAGAAACCTATACATATAATAGACACCAATTATGCTGTTCACACACCAAAGGGTTTTTTCTTCCTTTTAAAAGACAAAAATAAAATGAGGGATTAAGACTAACAATACCTGGCTGAAAATGCACCTTTAAAAGCTGCACTCAATTCAATGGGGGTGCAAAAATTGAAATACACTTATAATTTGGTCCTAAACCTTTGGTCCTAAACCTACAACATGCCTCCTTCTACTCTCTGCATCCCAGTCATCTGCACATATAAATATTGTTTTTTTAAATGTGTATGTTATTTTAAAATGACCTCCACAGAGTGTGTATCTTGATAGGATGGCAGAAGCTGTGTAGCTGGGTGAGTAGGGAGACTATATTGGATGTTAATAACACAGAGGGAAGGCTTTGGGGGCAGCTAGAAGGAGCGTTAGTGATTGCTGCCATTGTCAGGGATATTTTATTTAAGGCAAGTGAGCCAAAGCTTGGATCCATAGAGTAAAAGGTGCTGGACTAACAGGGAGAGGGAGGAACGAGGGGAGGGGGAAAGAAGAGATCCTGGACCCACAGGGTAAAGAAAGGGGAGAGAGAGAGATGCTGGACTGATGGGGGAAGAAAGAGGGGGAATGCTGGCCCTCAGTGTAGATGGGTTAAGAATGAAGATGGGGCCTTTAAAAATGAATCATGATGAATTGCACAATTACAATTTTTAATCGATGCCTGCCCCTAGTTTTCACATTTCTCCTGAAATTGAGATAATCACGTATAGCACGAGTAGCAGTCAGTAACACATTCAACAGTTTGGACCCTACCATTAAGAGAACTCTAGAACATGTAATCTCAAGCCATGCCTTTGATACCATGGGAACACAAAAAGAGCACAAAGCCCTCACAGCGAAGAAATGCAAACACAAGAGGCGAGCAGCATACGGAGGTCACAGGTGCCTTTATTAATTGAGCCCCAACGCATTTCGGCAAACACCTTCTTCAGGGGGTATGCAGCTTTAAAAATGATAAATAATAAAAATGAATAATGATGATAATAATAAGTACAATAAGAAATTATTAATAAACAATATCAAATACAATAAAATTGAATAATATATTTAAAAAAAGGAATAATATATAAAAAAATAAAAATGAATAAGACAATAAACAAATAAAATAGATTAAATTATACATAAATGAATGATATGTCATAAAAGACAGTACTCATGACAATAAAACCTAATACAAATCAAGACCCAAATAATGTACTTAAAAACTTAAAAACATTAAAAACTATATGTCAGTTAACTTAATGACATAAAAAGACGCAGGGCAGAGGGTAATGTAGACATCAGAGGGTGATGCGGATGTCAGAGGAAAACAAACAAGAGATGAGGTAGTGCGGTAAACATACTCTCTTTTTTTAGAAAATATACTCACATATGCACTCTGTGAGAGTCTTTTGAGAGAATATTAATGTACAATTGTATCTGTGCTAGAGGCAATAAAAGAGTACAAACGTTATTCCCATGAATATATCAATACTGCATCATAAAAGGGGAGCAACAACTAATAGGGCTTGGAAACTGAATTGATGGATAAAGAGAACTATTTAGTATCATATTATACAGATGGAATAATAAATACTAATGGAAAGGAGGGTAAACAAGTAAAATCCATTTATAAGATGTTTGCTATATTGCTCTAATATAAAATGAAATAAGTAAGGTTCTTTTCTAAAACAGACTTTAAAATTGCTCACGGATGAGTCTGAGTGAAAAAACAAAAATAGATGATGTATAAGGGAAGGAGATAAATTCATCTTTTTTACAAGATCAGGATGAATATGATAAAAACAAGTAATTTATGCCAGCCGGTGCCATTAGACACACGTACTTAAGCTCCTAAGATGTACACATAACATAGAACAATATTAGTGGAAAAAAAGGGCTATTAAACCAAAAGAAAAACACCTTTTCACACAAGTAGAGCAGTGCGGAAAATGTCTCAAACTGCTTCTAAACAGCCTCAAGTCAAAATGATTATAAACAAAATAACCAAATGTATCTTTTAAACTCGACCCCGAAAAACATTGCTTGCCAAAGCGATCTAAATCAGATCCAAGAAATAAATGAACGGCAGGGCATTGTGCTGAAAACACCAAAGTTGGAGAGGAGCGTAAACAACATATCTCAAAGAGGATGTCCGTTATGTCAAACATTGAATCTCCATTGGACCTTGATATTCCAATATCTTAAGTCAAGCACATGCAAAGAAGGACATGAAATTTAAATGAAAGTGTTGAATATCAAACCTTGAAATCAGTCCGGTAGTAACTTCTTCCAGAGAAGCGAGCCTCAGACAGTGTCAGGCATTAACTGCGCGCAGGGACTTCACTATACATATAGCTTTCTAAATCGCGCCAAAACAAGGTTAAAGGTGAGGGAAGGAGGGAAATGTGAGTGTCAATCACTAATCGCACCCGCCAGAAAGAATAAAAAGCGGAGTGAACAGCTTGTGCAGCACAGTACTGTCTTCCAAAGCACCGATATTAAAATATCATGTCAATAAGAGAATCAAAATGAAATTAAAAACAGCAAAAAAGAGATATAAACAATTAAAAGATAAAAAGTGAAAACTCTGCACCTTCCAATAAAACGTAATAAGCATAAAATCAGGTATCTGTTCTTCATGATCTTCATGCAATCTTTTAAAACTATTTTAATTAATAATGGGCAATAAATACTTAAAAGATGATAAAACAATAAAAGTTAAATAAAAGAATAAACAATGACTAAAAGATAATAATAAATAATAGGTCATAAAAAGTAATGATGTATAAAAAAAGAAATAAATAAATATTAAATAAAATAATAAGAAGACCAGGGGAAAGGGGAGGGAAGAGGGAGGGCAGGAAAAGGAAGGGAAAGGGGAAGGAGGGAGGGGGAAGGGGGGAACGGAAAAAGGGGAGGGAAGGAGGGGTGGAGTGGGGGGAAGGGGGGAGAGAGGAAAGAGAGACCAAATTAAACAGGCTAAAACAGGCTTAAAACGTCTAAAACAGAACCACTTAGAGCAGCGGTTCTCAACCCGTGAGTCGCGATCCCCATGGGGGTCGCCTCAGGATTTACCAGGGGTCGCTTGACAAATCCCGGGATATGCCGCCTCACTCCGCCTTCAAAAAAAAAAAAATTAAAGCGCACGTTGCTTCCATTGCCGAGTCTGCTTCTTGGCAGCGGCAGATTCACCCTCTTTTCTCTGGCTCTGGCAGCGGCGGCCACTCTGTGAGTGATCTTCAGTTTAAATAAAAGCTAAGCCATTGCAGAGCCTTCCGTCTCTGTGAAGGAGCCTGTGCAGATGCATCCCGCCCCCAAAGGAAGTTACATTAACTTCCTTTAGGGGCAGGACACATCTCCATGAGCTCATCAGAGGCGGAAAGGCTCTGCACCCGCTTGGCTTTTATTTAAACTGAAGATCACTCGCACAGCTGCGGCCACCAGAGAAAAAAGAGTGAGTCGGCAGTGTCATCGTTCAAGCACTGCCCCAGCTTAGTCTGATCATCTTTAAGTTCTGCTGCAAAGTGGAAAACCATTCTTTTATGTCCCCTTGCCGTTTTTGAGCTTGCCCACAGAGTCATCTGCCGGCACTCCACTCTCGCTTCCCCTTCTTGCCGCTCATGGTTACAGCTGCTAGCTTGCCCCCAGTTGCTATTTTCATAGGTGTTTTTTTGGCTACCATTGGTTACTGATCTGCTCCCTAAACCTGCAGCTAACTCCAGCACTGCTCTCTTTGGGATTTAATGCACTTTATTGGAGGGGTTTATTATTCTGCCTGCGGAGCCTCTTTTGAAGAGGAATCCAGTTTTAACAGAAGTAATTCAGAATAATAGAGATTCATCTGATAGCTCCAACTTTTAGTTATTTATTTGTTTCTTACATTATGTATTTCATAATATATGTATATTTTTAACATATTTATATTTATGTTTTTTTATACATCTGTTCGTCATTGTATACTACATTTCGTTTTTAACCATTGTTTCATCAATTTTTTATGTATAATCTCCTATTTATGTATTTATTTGTTCTGTATAAAATTTATGTTATTAACAGATTGTACTGTTATTTTTAGATGCGTTCCCCCCCTACCCCCGATGAAGGCTTTCAGCCAAAACGCATAGGGGATTTTCTTAAATAAAAGTTAGCACCTGTGACCTCATCTGCCTTCGCCTTGTGTGTAATATTATATTACACCAGCGACTCCACTGAAAGTGAATGACAGAGAGAAGAATACCAAGAAAAGAAAATATTGCGATGACTTTTTAAGGCATGGTTTCACCTCCATATTTTCAGCAGGGATTGAGAAACCACAATGCATTATTTGTAACAAAGTTCTATCAGCGGAATCCATGAAGCCAAACAAACTGAAACGGCATTTTGACAGTAAGCATCCCACCTTTGTAGGCAAGGATATTCGGTATTTTAAAAACAAAGCTGATGGAATCAAGAAAAGCAGACTTGATATTGGCAGAAAGTTCCACCAGCAAAACATAGCCGCTGTTGAAGCTTCATATACAGTGGCTCTCAGAATCGCCAAAGACAAGAAAGCTCACACCATTTTCGAGGAATTGCTGTTACCAGCAACAAAAGATATTGTTCGAGTCATGCTTGGAGATGAATTTGTACCGAAATTGAGTCCAATTTCCTTGTCTAACAAAACCGTCGGTAGACGAATAGAAGATACGTCTGCTGATATCCTTGACCAAGTAATCCAGGAAATGAAATCCGCTCCACTTGGACTATTTAGCATCCAGCTTGATGAATCCACAGATGTTTCAAACTATTCTCAGTTACTGGTTTACGTGAGATATATTAATGATGGCGAGTTTAAAGATGAGTTCCTGTTTTGCAAGTCGCTTGAAACGACAACAACTGCTCATCATGTGTTTGAAATATTTTGTTCATTCCTGCAAAAACACAATATCCCCATTGACAAGGTTTGTGGTGTTTGCACAGATGGAGCTCCAGCTATGCTAGGATGTCGGTCGGGATTTCAATGTTTGGTGTTCAATGAGTCGCCGAAAGCCATCGGAACTCACTGTATGATTCATAGACAAGTTTTAGCAATGAAAACGCTGCCACAAGAGCTGCAAGAAGTTATGATAAATGTAGTAAGCGCCATTAATTTTGTAAAAGTGAGTGCTTTAAACAGTCGACTGTTTACGAAACTTTATAATGATTTGGATGCATCCAATAATGTTCTTTTACTACACACTGAGGTGAGATGGTTATCAAAAGGAAAGGTCTTTAATCTTCGCGATGAACTAAAAATGTTTTTTAAGCAAAAAGCAAAACCACAATTTGAAGCACTTTTCAGTGACAAAAAGCAGCTGCTGAAAATTGCTTACTTGGTTGACATATTTGCAATATTGAACAAATTAAATTTATCGTTGCAAGGACCAAACGCAACGTGCCTAGATTTGTCCGAAAAGATCCAAGCGTTTCAAATGAAACTTCGGCTTTGGCAGAAAAAGTTAGCTGAAAATAGAATGTACATGTTGCTCAACTTATCCGCTTTCTTTGAAGAAAATGAGATTGAACTTGACACAATGGAATTATAATTTATGTCAAACAGCACTTAGAAATGCTGGAAGAAGAAATTTCAGCATATTTTCCAAATTTACCTGGCACACCATTTGCACTTGCCAGAAGTCCATTCACAGTTAAAGTTGAGGATGTTCCTGAGACTGCACAAGAAGAGTTCATTGAACTCACTACCAGTGATGCAGCGAAAAATGATTTTTCTTCAATGTCAGTAATTAAATTCTGGATCAAGTATTTTCATTTGTATCCTGGACTGTCTGAGATTGTGTTGCATCTACTTCTTCCGTTTCCAACAACATATCAGTGTGAAACCGGCTTCTCAAGCTTGTTGCTTATCAAGAGTAAATACCGAAATAGACTTGCTGCAGAAGATGATCTTCGTAGTGCTCTCCCAACGACTGAGCCAAGAATTTCACATCTGGCGAGAAGGAAGCAAGCACAACTTTCGCATTGATAGCACAGGCCTACTTTTAAGGTTTGACAACGCTAACATTTTGCCCTTCGTCAGTCTTTTTGAATAAAGCATACTAAAACCGTTGACTACAAAATCATAATAATTTCAAAATCAAATATTGTTACTTGTTATTGTGATTAATTATTGTGGTTTAAATAAGTAAATTTTATAAATAAAAACATATTGCAAAGGCCTATAATATATTAATAATTCAACAAATGATTACAGTGACAATGCGTTAACGGTAAAGGAAGAGAGACACAATTTGATTTTATCATTGGGGGTCATCACAAGTTGACCAATGGTAAAAGGGGTCACGGTACAAAAAAGGTTGAGAACCACTGACTTAGAGGAAAACTGATAAATTTACCTCTTGGTTCAAACCATTGGGCTCCAGACTATTAAATTCATAAATATAGTGTTGTTCCAATTTCAATAAAATTTTGTCCACATCACCACCCCTCCAATGGGGTACCACAGCTTTCAGTGACATTGTGGCCTTTGTCCATCCAATGTGCTATGAGGGGTTTGTCAGGTATCTGTCTCTGTAAACAACTTCTATGTTCTATGATGCGAGTCCGAACTTGTCTTTTAGTTTTCCTTATGTAGATCAGATTGCATGGACACAAAATTAGATAGATGACATTCTCAGTTTTGCAATTGGAATATTGTTGTATGTAAACCTTCTTATGAGATAAGGGATGTTCAAAGCATTCCTTAATTTTTTTATATAGTATTCATTTTTATTGTATTTGATATTGTTTATTAATAATTTCTTAATGTACTTATTATCATTATTCATATTTATTATTTATAATTTTTTAAGCCGCATACCCCCTGAAGAAGGTGTTTGCCGAAACGCGTTGGGGCTCAATTAATAAAGGCACCTGTGACCTCCGTATACCGCTTGATACCGTGGGTACAGTTAAACTCTATAATACAGACCTTAAAGCCCAGTGCAATCCATACAATGTCGAACATAGCTCAGAAGAAACAAACATATACGATGTCTTGAATACAAAACATGAACATTTGTATTGTAAAAAAAAAAAACGATTTGTGGAGCTCTGATAATATAAGTGTAATATGATCAACTCTACACAAGCCCATAATCATCCGAGCGGCAGCATTCTAAGCCAGTTGTAATGGTTTTATCACAGTGTGTTTTATCACACAGTGATAAACCCCAGGACTTGTAATAAACCCCAGGACTTGTACTACAGGACTACTGAGGAACATATGAAAAGTTTCTGCAGATAATCACCACCTCAGTCTTTTGGAAATTTATTATGAAACCATTGTGTGTAAGCTGTTGTGAGATAAGAGGAAAGTCTTGTATAAGTGGCAATAAAGACAAATACATTGTCACTGAGAAATGCTGACATATTAAGACATCATCAGCATACAGGAAAAATCAAAATGAAGGCTACAACGCAACCTAAATAAAGATGACAGATAAATATTAAAATGGGTTGCAGATAGGGGAGTATTTCCTGCAACCTGAGTTCGCCGCAGAGGGGTGAAAGCAGCTGGTGTTGTGACCTGCCGGACTGCGTCAGGCAGCTTCTCCAACATCATCCAAGGACCCCATAAGAAGATCTGCGCATGGTGCTTCCTTCGGGAGTATTTCCTGCAGCTTGAGTTTGCCGCGGAGGGGTGAGAGCAGCTGGCATTGTGACCTGCCAGCCTGCGTCGGGCAGCTTCTCCGACATCATCCAAGGCCCCCATAAGAAGATCTGTGCTCTTTACGGCGCCTTGCCATCAGCGCCGTGTAGTGGCGTCTCCTAAGGGGCGTATCCAAAGGGGGATTGTAGGCCCCTTGTGAGCCCCTTAGGAGCTCACTGGGAGCACTGGTAGACGGGTGAGTCGCGATGCCTGGAGGAAAAAGGAAGAAGAAACCCCTAGCAGCGGTCTCTATGAGTGGCCCAATGGATAAGCACGTGATATCTACGCCAGCTTCAACAACTCTAGGTACTGTTCTTTTTTTTACCCAGCTGTGGAGGGAGCGAGTTTAAGCTCCCTGGAGCGTACTCCTCCACTTCCACCTGGCTTTTTGGAACTGTCTGCTGAATCGGAGTCCTGTGGGGGTCTTTGGAAAGGTGGAGTGCTCCCCAATATAGTAGATTGGAAGGAGCCTGCTGTCTCTTCTAAGGACCCACAAGTCTCCTCAATTTCACTTTTGGATATTTGGCAGGTGGTTAATCGAACTGAGCGAATTCTTATTGAGACTGTTCCTTCTTTGTGTCAATTTACTAGGGATGCAGTTCTCAGGTTTCAAGATTTGGATAGTCAAATTGGGTCTTTGAATTCATTTGCTTTAAGTATGGATACTTATGTTAAATCTTTTGCTTCTTTTCTGTCTATTCACATGAAAGATAGTCTCATTATGCAGTAAAAGCTTGAGAACTTAGAGAACTTGTCCCGGAGTAAGAATTTGAGGGTGCTTAATTTTCCTTGTATTAGTTTATTGTCCCCATTGATCCTGTTTAGGAAATACTTGAAGGATGATGTTCTCCTTCCAAATGCAGATTCGTTAGCACTTGTTAAATGTTATTATCTTTCCACAAAAACTGTGTCTTTTGCTGCAGGAGGAGGAGAAGAGCTAGTATCTGGAGATAGAGATAATTTTGATTTAACCACTTTTTTAGAAGATACTCAGGATGTTATCTCTACTAGGGCCACTTTATTAGTGACGTTGCTTTCTGAAGATGATAAAATCTCTATCCTCAAAGCTTATTTCAGGAAAAAAAGCTAATATGTACTGTGGAGACAAGGTATCTGTTTTTCCGGATGTATCTCGTAATGCACAAATACATAGGAAGTCTTTTCTTGCCCTCAAAACCAGAACTCTGACTGTGGGTGCTACATTCTTTTTACACTATCCCTGTAAATGTTTGATATCTTTTGGGTTGATAAGTTTGTGTTCTTGTCATCTTCAGAACTAGAAAAGTGGATTCTTGAAAAGGAAAAGGCTCAGTGATTTTTCCTTTACCTTGGTAATTTACTTTAAATTGACTGGAGTTTTGGGGATTAGCACCATGTGATATATATAACATGCCTATGACTTTGAAGGTGCAAAATATCCTTTGACACAAACAATAATTAAGACAAAAAAAACCCTGAAATCAGAAGTGTGCATATGTATTCACCCCCCAAAGTCAATACATTGTAGAGCCACCTGTTGCTGCAATTACAGCTGAAAGTCTCTTGAGGTATGCCTCTATTAGCTTAGCACATCTAGGCACTGGGATTTTCACTCATTCCTTAGGGCAAAACTGCTCCAACTCCTTCAAGTTAGATGAAGATTGCTATACACCAACGCAACCCAAGTAATGCCACAGATTCTCAATTGGATTGAGGTCTGGGCTTTGACTAGGCCATTCCAAGACATTTAAATATTTCCCTTTAAACCAGCTTTAGCAGTATGTTTAAGATCATTGTCCTGCTGGAAGGTGAACCTTCATCCCAGTCTCAAATCTCTGGCAGACTGAAACAGGTTTTCCTCAAGAATTGCCCTGTATTTAGAGCCATCCATCATTCCTTCAATCCTGACCAGTTTGAAAAACATGCCCATAGTATGATGCTGCCACTACCATGTTTCACTGTGGGAATGGTGTTCTCAGGGTGATGGGAAGTGTTGGGTTTGTGCCACACATGGCATTTCCCATGATGGCCAAAAAGTTCAATTTTCGTCTCATCTGACCAGAGAACCTTCTCCCATGTATTTGGGGGGTCCACCACATGCTGTTGTGCAATCTCCAAACATGCTTTCTTATTTCTTTCTTTAAGCAATGACTTTTTTCTGGCTGCTCTTCTGTAAAGCCCCACTCTGTGGAGTGTATGGCTTAAAGTGGTCCTATGGACAGATACTCCCATCTCTTTCTGTGGATCTCTGCAGCTCTTTCAGTGTTATCCTTGGTGTCTTTGTAGCATCTCTGCTTAATGCCCTCCTTGCCCAGTCTGTGAATTTTGGTGGGCGGCCTTCTCCTGTCGGATTTGTAGTGGTGCCATATTCTTTCTATTTTGTTATAATGGATTTAATAGTGCTCTGAGGGATATTCAGAATTTGGGATATTTTTTTTTAACACGCAACCCTGATCTCCAAAACTTTGCCTCTGACCTCTTTGGAGTGTTCCTTGGTCTTCATGTTGCTTGCTTAGTGGTGGTGCAGAGTCAGAGGCCTTTCAGAACAAGCATATTTATACAGACATCATGTGTCAGATCATGTGACACTGATTGCACACAGGTGGACCCTAATCAACTAATTATGTGATTTCTGAGGTTAATTGGTTGGACCAGAGTTTATTTAGGGGTTTCATAGCAAAAGGGATGAATACATATGCACTCACAACCTTTCCGTTTTTACTTGTTTTTTTTTATATATACAAGGTATTTTATTGTCATTTCACTTCAGCTATTTGGGCTATATTGTTAGATCCAATACCTAGCATCCATTTGCATTCTAGGTTGTATGTAATGCGACAAAACAGGCCAAAAACAAAGGGGATGAATACTTTTGCAAGGCATTGTATCTCTGTAGCAGTGTTGAAAATCGCACTGTATGGATAAGTTGCAGCTCTTCCCTCGCTCCATCCTGCATGAGTCAGATAGCACCAAGGCAATCACAGAAAATATTCAGCAGCACTATCTGTGTGGTCATTAAATATCGCTTTCATTGACATGTCTTCGTTTAGCAGGTGCTGGTAACCAGAGAAACGCCTTTGAAAATTGAACCCATAAGTATTAATTTGGAGGAGTGGCTTAGTGGAGGAGTGGCCTAGTGGTTGGAGCAAGGTACTTCAGGCCGGAAGGTCGGGGGTTCAAATCCCACTAGAGGACAGCAACCTTGGGCCGGAAGGACTGGGGTTTCTAGTCCCACAGGTGCTCCTTGTGGTCTTGGGCAAGCCACTTAACCCTCCATAGCCCATGTTCCCTGTAAAATAGTTATCTCCAAGTTATAATGCCCTGTTCAATGTAATTTCAGTTTGTTCAATGTAAACTGCACTGATGCAGAATAGTGCGGTATATAAGAGAATGTAAATAAAATAAATAAATAAATTTAAAATACTGTGTCCAAAGGTCCTACAATTCTGCATGCTATCTTTGTCAAAATAAGAAAGCATATTGGGCCCGATTTTCGAAGGTCTTTACAAGGGTGATGGGGCGAGGCAGAGTGGAGGTGGGCCATGGCGCTACCCATGTGGCAGCAATTTTCGATGCTACACGGTTAGCACTCTGTGCCTTAAAGATAGGCATGGAAAATCCTTGCATATCTTTAAGGCACTGGGGCTAAACATGTAGCTTTGAAAATCGGTGCTACACAGGTAGCTCCTGCGGTTTTATGTCTGTGCGGCAACACCCAGATTTTCGATGTTGGGGCCGCATATGACCCCGGCATGGAAAATCTGAGTTAGGCGGGATGTGGGTGGACGGGCTATGCGCTGACGCGGCGCATAGCACCACCCAGCTCAAATTCAGGCCCATTGTTTTTGAGTGCTAATTATGGGCATGATTACTAAAGGTTAGCACGCGTTAAGTAAAGTTAAAGTGTGTTAAGTGTTGCTACTCACTGCCATTTCTATGGGCCACTGCAGTGCTTAACGTGCATTAACTTTCATTAATGTACATTAACCTTTAGTAAAACATGTGTCGTAATGTAAAATACAATAAAGAAAAAACATCAACAAAAAGTGCAAAGTTTCAAAACATTTTGCACAGTAATCCTCTGAGACTAAAAGTCAGCAGCAGTAAGTTAAGAAAACTGCTGAGAGAGAGGTCACTGTGAGTCTAAGATTACTTTAAAAGAACTACAGATATCCTTGAGTGAGACGGCTTTTGGATCCTGAACCCTTCTCCTGTTTACCACCCATGTGTGCTTTAATTATTTCCCCCTTATTTATTTATTTATTTATTTATTTAACAGTTATTTATATACCGCTCTTTCCCATGTTTCAAGTGCGGTTTACATGTAACAGTAGGTTAATTGGTATGAGATATACCAGGACATTTTAGCTCCATCCTTGCACCTTTGTTATATTTGTCTATCTTGAATGGATTGCAAGCTCTTTTGAGCAAGGACCATCTTTTACATGGATGTGTACAGTGTTGTGTATGCCTTTTCAGGGCTGTAGCAAGCCATAACTGCACCTTGTAAGACTTGAAAACTTGGTGCCCACAATGACATCAGACTTTTGTCATTTGCACCTATCCCCCTACCTCCTCATATCCAGCCAACTCCACCCCCCTCCCGAATACACTGCCTGCTCAGCCTGCCACTGCCCTACCACCGCTTTTCCTGTTCCCTTAGCAGCAGCGGATCTCTAATAAGAAAAATAGTGGTTCTTTGCAACTCCACACTTGCATGGCTGATCCCTCCCTCCTCTGATGCATGCGCTTGTCAGAGGAGGGAAGGACCAGACCAACCATGCAAGTGCGGAGTCGCAAAGACTTGAGCTTTTTTTTTTTTAAATCGGAGGTTCGCTGCCACTGCGGCAAAGGAACAAGGAAAGTGGTGGCAGGGCAAGGGCTGGCCCAGCTGGCAGCGTGGGGGGGGGGGGGAGCCGAGACAGGCAGAAAACCAGCCGTAAACACACCCCTATTCTTTTGCACCTTGTGCGGTTGCACCGCTGGCAGAGGCCTAGGTATGCTGCTGCACCTTGTTGCACTATGTAGTTGCTGTTCTAAAGGATGGCCTGATAATTAAAAGCAATTATATTGCATGGAGCAGGTGAATAAACGCCTTCCAACTACTACTGGGAAACGACCCTGTTAAATGGTCCCTTCTGATGTAGTCGGCATTTCTCTTAGCCATCTAAATATTTAGTGTAACAAACTGATGCTGAAAATGTAAGTCGACGATCTTGATAAAAGTGTGTCTTAAGATGCTAGATGCAGGGGACTTGGACATGCTGAGCGATGTCTACATGGATCTGTCGTTCTGCATGGCTGCGAAGCTAGTCTAGAGGCAGCTCCAGCCATAAGAGGCAACGACGCACTGCTGAGTCACTAAGGAGTGCTGGAAACAGCTCTGCAGACGTTTTTGCTGGAAACATGCACACAACTTGCTATTTCCGTCCCTGGCATTCTGGCTCCTAAGATGCACAGACTAAAATCATAGTTTGAAAAGAGCAACAAACTAATTGATATCTTTGCCCGTTTGCTTTCTACCTCATGACTGTCCATGACCACTGCGGCGCAAGTAAGTGTTGTAAAGGATCATCTTTCATAGCTGGAGCCCTGTATTAATCTAGCCAAAGAAACTCAGGAGGAACTACAGGCCCAGAATAGGGATGCTAGCTTTGTGCATGAGTATGCGTGTCATTTATTCTGCCTGCCAATAGGAAATAACTGAAATGCCTTTACAGAGCCTGGCCCTTTGCATACATAGGAGAATGGCATGGGAGAGGTCAATCAAGCAGCATTAATTCCTACAGTGATGTCATCACCAACTCACCCTTCAGATATTTTTAAACACACAGTGAAGACGTAGCCTGAGAACCTGGAACCTAAGCAGGCAGTCTTCAGTTTTGCTTTCCCAATCCAGCTGAAACCTTGCTCAAAGGCAGTTCAAAATAATGGGGATCACACTTTTGACACATCTGATAGGATATTTGCATATTTAAAAGCCATCCTTAAAGAAAATTCCTTAAAGCAGAACTCACTGCCATCACAGGACACTACTGCAGTGCTAAATCCCGTCAGTTTGTTTTTCAGCACTATTTTACATAGACTCAAAACAAACAGCTCAGTATTCAGCCAAGGCCACAAGAGCTTTTTTAAGTTTCTGATGTGGCACTGAAAAAAAACATGTATATTCAGCACTACCATTTGACTATGGTGATTAATTTAGAAGCTCTATACATGATTTGGCTATCTGAAACCGGGCATGCAGTTGTCCCTGGAGCCATTTTGTAAAACAGACATCGGAGACATGTTTGGGGAGTTCCTTCAAATATAGATGTGCAAGCCTGGTTTCAGAAATCGATTCAAGTCTCCACCTATGAAGTCTAGACCTGCTCCAGAGAACAAATATGCATCAGGAAAGTGCGTATTCTGCCAGCCAAACACCCAGAGGGTGCACAGGAAATGGACCTCTCACATCCCCAGTACTGTCCACATTTGTAATGTGAACTGGTAGGCAATGGGGAAACTTATGGTGTACTTTTTATGATACTGGATGCCCCCGCCTGCCAAATGGGGGTAGGGGGCAGTCTCTGAAATCATTGCAGGGAATCTATGTTCATCGAAATACTGATGATATCCATATCAGGGACATCCATGTTTCTGAGATCATGCCCGAACTTGGATCTGATCGGCCTTTTCAGGCATGTTTTCACCAGGACAACCTTTCTAAAAAGTGCCATTATATGTAGACAACGCTTGCCACTTGCAGCTATACAGATAGCGCCGATATTCAGCCGCTATCCATATAGCAAAATGGTTTATATTAGGACAAAATACATAACTGTACAGACAGCAGCTGAATATCACTACACTATGTATATAACTGGGCAAAATGTTCTCACTCTGCTCCAGCACTCTGCAGATAGTGCCAGAGCAGTCAGAATAATTCCTAGATAGGGGATTTACACAGCTAAATCCTCTGGAATATTAACTAGAGTATATTTACCTTTATGAGACAAGTATTTTGTTTTTCATAAACTGAATTTTGGTGGAATACTTTCGCTTGTGTCTTTGTGTTAGTAAATGGCTTATAACATTCTTTTAGGAGAATAAAACAATTCTCTTTTAATTTGCAAAAGCATTATGATAATTTGTCCCTAATGATATGAAGTATACTCTGGAGAAAAAGAGAACATAAACCAAAAATACAGGAAAGCTGGAAAAGGGACAGAATGAAGCGAGAGAAAAGACTCATTTGGAAAGACCAAGAAAGCACAGTTACTTACCTGTAACAGGTGATCTCTGGGAACAGCAGGAATAAGTCTTCACATATGGGTACGTCGGTACCGACGGAATCTGCGCGGGAACGCTTCCCAGCGTCCAATCAAGAGCTTTTGGAAGCATCCCAGCACGCCTGCGTGCTGCCTTCCCGCCTTTCCCAACTGCCTCTCCTCAGTTAAGTTTTAAAGCTGAGACAAAGAGAGAGAGAGAGGAAAGGAAAGATAGATGGAGAGACAACTCCTGGGGAGGTGGGTGGGTTGTGAAGACTTATTCCTGCTGTTCCCAGAGATCACCTGTTACAGGTAAGTAACTGTGCTATCTCCAGGAACAAGCAGGAATGAGTCTTCACATATGGGGACTCCCAAGCTGAGATGCCTGGAGTCCCAGCATGTCATAGGTTGGAACATGCTATCTCCCAGAACACCAGGCATCCTGAGGATGGAGGGTAGGAGTTGAAGAAAGAAAGATGCTGTGGAACAGCTAACCTAGCATAGGACTGCAGAGAAGGAGTCCATGTGTGGATGATGATTGTCATCAATGATATTGCAAAGAATATTGCAATATGGACCTCCCCTGACAGGATTTCACAAAAGTATGGAGGTTCATGGATCTACTGGGAAACCCAGTAGAGGAACCGTGAAGAGGACCTCACTGTAAAGTGGAGGTAATAAACCTGTAGGAAAACAGTGGAGGTCAGAATTCTGAAAGGTAACAGGTAACCCCAGTAGAAAAACTGTGGTAGTACAAAAACGGTGGGCCTTCAGCGGAAGGCTGTATGATAAAAACCTAACACTTTTGGCGGCAGAGTGGCTCACTCTTAGGAGCAAAAAGAGAAAGGCTAACCGATTTGGACAAACAGGCACAGTCCTTGCGGGGAGAAAGGGTATGGGAACCCCTTGTATCCCAAAAGAGAGGACAAATGCCTGAGGCGTTAAAGCCTGTGATTAACTGAAGATCCACAATGTCTCTCCTAACTGGGGTAAGCTAGGAGAGATATTGGGCACGGAGAGCTTCAGAGGTACCTAAACCCTTAGGTTATGGTATAAAAATTCTTGACTACCACAGGAGTGGTTGTGTGCGTAGAACCCCAAATCTGCTGGATAGCATAGGTATGGGTAAAGCCCCACTGTCAGAAACATATAGCTATATGAGCATAGACAGTCAGATAGATAAGTATGTGGAGACACATCTATCTATAATGAAATATCTCGACAGATACATATATATATATCAATATATATATACATATAGATATATAGATAGACATATAAGAATATATCTATAGTGAGATATGGAGGGGCATAAAATACACACAAAAGATAATATGAATATGTAGGCCTAAATATGGGTGTCTGCAACTAAACAGACAGAGATATGCCTACAGCATGGTATTCACATAGGATATGTGGAGAGGAAAGATTCATCTAATAACAAGGAGGTGGAACCTACTTGAGAAGATATATAGAGAATCTATTCCCCATGGTTATGATCTGCAAGGATGCTAGCTAGTGAAATAACCAGGATGGTTACATGAAAAACAGAGGATAATATCAATCTGCAGTCAGCAAGTCCCGAGTCTTCCAGGACTCTAGCATGGTAAGTAGACAGAAGACACATAGAGATGAGATACCATGTTGACCTGCTTAAGGGCAAAAAGGTATCATGCGTTCTTACCATGAGGACGAGCTGCAAGGAGAAAGAGCATATCCCCGATTGGGAATGCAATGGACCAAAGCAGGGAATTGGCAACTCCTTAAGCCTTTACGTAAGAGAAGGCCTATGTCCTTTATATCAAAAGGAGATAGTAAAAGAAGGGAGAACCTTCTAGTCATGGGAGACATGACTGAAAAGCCTTTTCCAACCATCTAGGATAGCTGTTGGAGAAAAAAAAACCCATGCTCTCTAGCAAGGGCCCATAGTGGAAAGCTTCTCTGTAGAATTGCAGAGAGCATGATGCAGGAGAATGAGGAGATAGAACTGGCTGCTAGAGAGCCAGTATCTCTGCCAACTATGCTGCCAAACCCAGGGGAATGGAGATGGCAGAAATAGAAGACCAATCCAGAAAGCTTGTAGTGAGATAATCTCCAAGATAGATGAAAGCACTGACTTGGAGCCACTACTAAGACTAGACAGAATGTTAGTGGAGGACAAATCTGGTTGTTTGTGGACAAGAACCAGTGGACCAAACATTAAGGCTCCTGCATAGGCAGCTGCTAGCAAGACAGCATAAAGAATCTTACTGTTCAAAAACAGAAAGAACAGACAGAACAGGAGTAAAAAACTCTGGACATGTCTGATAAGCTGCCTCAAAGTAAGATTGAAACAGGGGAGGTAACTCAGAGAGGAAAACTCCACACTGGAAAGTGACAAAAACTGCAGAGGCTGAAGAAAAAGACTCCCAGCGAAGTAAATCCGCTCTTACAGAGGAAAAACTTGGTAAGAGGGTGAAGAGAATGGAGCTGAAGAAGACTTACCAAGTAATAAGTCCATAGAAAGGAAAAAAATACATGCTGGCACAGGAACTATCATTTGATAGTGGTGAGACCTCTTTCCCTAGCAGGAAAAAGAGGAGAAACCTGTGACCTATAGGCATGAACATCCTGACAGCTCATAGAAATACAGAAAAAATGGATGTCTTTTGGAAAGAGATCCATGTGTAGGGGTTAGAATGAAGTGGTGGATTGCCTCTATTGAGAAGAAGCAACTGTAGATTCTAACCCCAAGAGTCACAAGCATCTGATGATGATTGATCAGAAACCCTGCAGCTGCTGGGTTTACTGAGCCTGGTGAGAGGTTGGATTCTTCAGACCAGGACGATGCCTCCCCTGTTGGGGAACATCTGTATGATGGGCAAGTGATGAATACAACCTTCTTCTCCTGTGGGAAGAAAGTTTGGTAGGACATTTCCTACCTACTGGGACAGAAGAAGGTGTAGAACAACCCTTAGGAACAGGTAAATCAGTGGACAACTGAGTAACCTGACGTAAAGACTCTTTGTTGAAAAGATTTTCTCCAGTGCAAGGAGTATGTCCCAGCCGTTGTTGTGCCCATTTGTCCAAGTCTGAAGCTTGGAGCCAGGCTCTACGTCGTGCCCCTATAGCTATAGCAGAAGTCCTGCTAACAGACTCAAAAGAGTCTAGGGAAGCACGAGAAAGAAACCAAGAGATATTCTGGATATGCTTAAGCAGTGAGGAATAGTCTGAACTCCTGGAATCTGGAAGGAAAGGAGTGAAAAGATGCAATTGCTTTGTGACCTCCTCAAGAGAAAGACTCATATGGAAAATATATGAGAGAATTCTTGCAGAAAGCATAGATGTCTGGAAGGTTTGACGTCCAAAGGCATCTAGTGTCTTAGACTCACGACCTGGCGGATAAGAAGAGTGCTTTTTCTTACTCTTTACCCGCCTCATTGCTAATTCCACTACTATGGAATGATGAGGAAGTTGAGTCTTTTGAAACCCTGGAGAGGGGGGCACCTGATATAAGAGATCAGTTGCCCTGGAAGGTGGGGGTACCCTTAAAGGTGTTTCCCACATTCCTAGAAGGAGATCCTGCAAGGAATGATGCAAAGGAAGCATTATGTTTTCCTTTGCTTTGGTAGAAAAAGAGCCTTGTGCAGGATCATGTCCTGGGATAGGAATGGCAAGAGATCTTGCTATATCCAGGAGGAAACTCTGAAAAGAGGGATCCACAACAGGAATCTCCCTTGGGCAGGTTAGATCTGAAGAACTAGGCTGAGCACCGACAGAGTTATCCAAATATATAGGAATAGAAGATCCTGCACAGTGCAGTGTGGAATGCGTAAGGGATGGTCGCCGGTACTGGCTGTCAGGAGCAGCGACCATCATTACCACATTGTCCATGCCAGGTATCGTCTCCAAGCTTGGTATAGAAGGGAGCGATCCTGATGAAAAAAGCATGGCAGGAGTTGGCCACGAACTACTGTGGATACCGGTACCGATGCTAATACTGGTACCGATGTCGGAGTCGGGCCCGACAAAGACATCGGAGTAGTCATCGGTGACAGTTCAATCGGTACCGAGGTAACCGAAAACCTCTGGCCGCTATCCTCGGTACCGAGCCACCGGTATCGATCGGTGTCAGTACCAAAACCTATTGGTACCCAGTCTTCCAGACTCGGCATCGAGGACAGAGAGCCTGATAAGCGAAGCATGGAAGGCACCGACCGTAAGGGTAATGAGGACATCGGTACCGACTTCGGTACCGTGTCTGATACCGGTGAATGAAGGTCAACCAGTGGCAACTCAATCGGCCTCGGGGGAACCGAGAGTTGCGGATCCGAGTCATCGGAACCGAGCCTATGGTACCGCCGCGAGACGGTACCAAGGCGAGTCGGTACCCAGTCCTCCAGACTGGAGATCGATTCCAGACTCGGCATCGAAGGAAGCGAGGCTGTCGATGCACATCTGGAGGGTACCGACATCGGTGGTAGTATCGGTGTTGGTACCGATAATGGAAAGTCAATCTGGGGAATCCACCGGTCCCGAAGGCACCGAGGACGCCAGATGACGATCCCTGGTGAGGAGTGTTTCATCCAACACCAGTGCCGATGCCGGGGTATCGGTACCGCTCAAAGAGGATGCCACCACCGTACACGGCTTAGGTATGTTCTGTGGGGGATGAACCCCAGGAACAACCTGAAACCCCTTATACGCTTTGGAGACCGAAGACTCCCACCGGGGTTTTGAAGCCAGTGGGCCGTCGAGGGCAAGGCCGGAGCCGTCTACATGCTGTGCATGAGACCTACCACTCGAGGACTGGCTAGTCTTAACAGACTGTTTGTGGGTTACCTGATCCTGTGTGGAAGAAGAAGGGGACGGTGCCCCAAAGTTGGAGGACAACCGTGTATCGAGGGAACCCCAATGTTGAAGACGTCTTCTCACCAAACTGTTGTCAGGACCCAAGCAGGTTAGACACCGACTTCGAGGGTCTAAAAATAAAGTTGTAACGCCACAGTCTGAACATTTCTTGGAGAAAGTGTCTGGCGGTTCCATGAAGGAAAAAGAAGAGGCCTAAAAGGCCTAAGAGACCGTGGGACACTATGAAGAAAAAATATCCCATGGAAAAGGAAGATTTTACAAGAAAAGAAAAGAAAACACCGGCGGTACCGGTGGCGTCGGGAAGACAGCCGCGACCACAAGAAAACTAAGAAATAAGAACAAGAATTTTCTGCAGTGACAGGAGGACGTCCTGCCGGCTCCGCGGAAAAACGAAAACTGAGGAGAGGCAGTTGGGAAAGGCGGGAAGGCAGCACGCAGGCGTGCTGGGATGCTTCCAAAAGCTCTTGATTGGACGCTGGGAAGCGTTCCCGCGCAGACTCCGTCGGTACCGACGTACCCATATGTGAAGACTCATTCCTGCTTGTTCCTGGAGATAATAATTAATCAGAGGAGAAAGTGGACACTTAAACAGATTAGAAAAGAGTTTATTTTATTTTTAGTTATAGCATGTGGTGAGAAGTGATTTTTCTGAGTTAGTTACATTTTTCAGTTTGTCTTTGGCCCCTGGGGACTGTCTTCTGCTGTCATGAAACATGAATGAAGAAAATGAGAGGTACAAGTGACTCAGTGAGTGAGTGGATGGGACATGTCTGGGCCAGATTGAAGGTGAGGGGGAAAAGTGTTTCTCTCATTATTTGAGTTTGTAGCCTTTGCTACAGAATAGAGAAAATCACATCAGAGAAATACACTGAGACTCATTGATACCAACAATTCAACAGGTAAGACACTTCAGTGCTGCACTGCAGGTAATATTAATACTGTATACCCTGAGGTCAAACATTTAGGGGCATGTTTACTAAACTACGCTAACCACCCGTGTTGGGTTTATTGTGTACTATGCATATCACACTGTTGACGCAGGGCACCGTGGTAGGAATTCCATGATAACCAGATAGTTAACATAAGTTATGTGTAAATACACTGTTATAAAACGCTGTTAAAACTGTACATTTCTATTATATTGTAAGTTAAAAATGTTTCATTTCTGTTATACTGTAAGTTCAGTGTAGATTGTCTTCACAGAACAGTTATTGTTACATGTAAACCGCGCTGATGCTGAATAGTGCGGTATATAAGAAAAATAAAATAAAATAAATAATAAATAAATAAATAGTGCACAATGGGGCGGAACATTGACGGGACATCACAGTTAATGCAGGTCTCGTTGGTGGGTACTAACTGCGAATGTTGTAGTTAGCACGGATGCATTTATTGCTTTCTCAAGAGGTGCTGGTAAGTGCACCTGCATGTCATTTAGTGTGGTGAGTCCAGCTCCAACACATGAACAGCAGGGGAACATGCGGACATGCCCTCAAAGGTTAGTGCAGGTCTCCGTGCTAATGTCTGGAGTGAAACATGCGCTAACTACACACACTTTAGTAAACATTCCTCTTGGGCAGTATCAAAAACATTGAACAGATTACTAGTAGGACAAATAGTTTCCGGCCTAACTGCCCCATCCCCAAAATTTTACATTTACAAGATTTCTTCACCCTGAGATTAGCAAGGTATGGGTCTGCTTGGGCTCCTTTTCCTGTCTTCCCTTCTTTCAACATTTTATTTTGTTTGATTTTTTTTTTTATCATTTCAGTATAGTCTCTCTCCTGTAGGTTTTGCTTAGCCATTATGTACTAGTCTATGTTCCACTATGCACATTTACCTATTAAAAAAAAGTTCACAACAATTTATTATACATGTTGGTTTCTTTTTCTTTTATTAATTCTTCTTCTTTATTATTTATTCCCTTTTTAGTTCTTATTTTGTTTTCCATTTTACTTTTTTTTTTATTTCTAGTAACATTTTATACACCCCCTTCATTTTTTATATTGGTTTACATTTCTTTTTATTTTGGATATTTTTTATTTTTTCATCTGTAATTTTTCACCATTTATTATTTTTTTGTTCACATCACTGTTAATTCATCATTTTCTCATATTTTTTTTTTTTTTGGGGGGGGGGGTGGCTGGGTTGTTTCTTGCTTTCTGAAAGAATTGACTGAGGTTGAGTAATGAAAGTGAGTACAGGATGTGTCGATGGATTGAATAAAGGGTGACCCAAGAGTAATAGAGGGGAGCAGATGAGAAGCAGTGAAAGAGATCAGCTAGGAGAGAGATGGACATAGGATAAGTGAGAGAGAAGTGTGGGAATCAGCTGGGCATAAGAGGGAGGTGAGTGAGGGGCTCAGTGGGAAGCAACTGGTGGTTGAGTAAGAGAAACAGCAGGTTGAGCAAGTGGTGGGTGAAAGATGAGAAGCAGATAAAGGGAGGGGAGGAGGGAAGATAGGATGAGTGAGGGATTGGTGAGAGGAGAGTGAGAGGCTCAGGGGGTCAGAGAATACACATAATGAGGGAGAATGAGTGATGACATTTTTCTTTGGGTGAATAGAGAAAGTTAGTGCAGGGTATGTGGGTAAGAGAAAGATAATAGCCAGTGAATGAGTGGAAGGTACATATGCATATGAATGCAGCTGTATATGAGAGGGAATTGGCATCAGGGATGGAATGGGTGCAGGTGGAGTGACAGAGAGGGATGCAGTTGGGTAAGAAAGGACAGCCACTGGCTGCAGCTCTTACAGCAATACTGGACCCACAGTAACAGGAGATGCTATGTACTTAAGCACGTCCCCTGCTGCAGGTCCAGCTGGTAGAGAACCCAACCCTCCATCCCACTGACCATAATGCAGTGGTTCTCAACCCAGTCCTACAGTACCCCCAGGCCAGTTGGGTTTTCAGATTATCCACAGTGAATATGCCTGAGATAGATTTGCATACAGTGGAGGCAATCCATACAAATATCTCTCATGCATATTTACTGTGGATAACCTGAAAACCCAACTGGCCTAGGGAGCCCTGGAGGACTAGGTTGAGAACCACTGCCATAAAGCATTTACTATCCATTAATAGAAATTTCCTCAGAAATAGCAATTTTTTCCTGTCAATAACTATTCACTCCTGCAACATTGTCCAGAATATGCAAATGCAGAGACTGAATGAGATGGGGGCACAAAAGATAAAGTTGGCTTAGGATGCCGCAACAACTTGAGGTGTCCCTAAGGTGGAGCATAAAGGTTGTAGATGGGTGTGCACTGAAACGGAGATGGGAGAGAGAGAGAATGGTGATGCGCTTGTGTGAGAGAAAAAGTATGGACCAAGGGGGTAGGAATAGGGGTGCATCAGAGGAGGGAGATGGGCACAGGAAATGGGGTTGTGCATATGCAAATGAAATAGGATGGATGCCAAGAAGAGGGCAGGGAAGGATGCATGTGCACATGAGAGGAAGGGCACTAGTGATGTGGTTGTGCATGTGAGAGATGAAATAAGTACAAGGGCCAGAGCCAGCTCAACCATTAAGCAGTACTAGGTGGAAACCTAAGGCGGCAGCCTCTGAGACACAGCAAAGAGTAGTGCCAGTCAAAGCAAAACACTATATCCCGACAGCCACACAAACTCAAAGAGCCACTGACACATTTTTTTTTACCTGCAGTGAGAGCAGATACACACATACTGTACATTCAAAGCAAAGTTTAATATTTCAAATTATGATGTCCAGTTATTCATTTTTATGGGGTTGTCACAGTGGTGGTGTTGGGATGACCATGATGGTTGAGTTTAATTATCAAAAGGGAGAGGGACATAGAGCTGAAGATTCGCCTACGTTGCCCAATACCATTGCACATGCATAGATCAGGGCAGAAGGTGAGAGGGAATGTAGGGATGAAGGAGAGGCACACAGGACTGGATAGGATAAAGTTGTGAGAGAGTGTAGCAGGGAAAGTAAGCTGAAGGAAGGGAGATGCTAGAGGTGGGGAGAAAGAAGGAAAAGGACTTCATCAAGACAGCAGAAACTTCCCTCCTCTATAATTATAGATTTTCTCTCCCAGCCTCATGTTCTTCCCCCTTCTATGATTCCAGAACCTTCAGACCTCTCCCTCTGCCTTCATCGCCCTTCCCCAACTAATGTGTAAATCTTTCCTCTTCTTCTTCCTCTCTCCAAAGGACCTCTTTCCCATCCCTGGCCTTCTCTCCTCTTCTTTTCAAAAATCCCCTCTCCATCTCTTCCCTTCATCCCTTAAGTCCCATTTTTCTCATGTCCCCTCACCCTTTAGATACCCTCCCTATGCCAATCTCCACGCTTTCTTTCCTACAACAACATATAACATCCCTTTTCTCTGTTCATGAAAAATAAAACAACAAGCCTGGCAAAGTACTTTTGTTTTACAATATATACTAAAACACTGATCTAATATGCCAAGAAACTGCAAAACTATATAAATGTTCAAATAAGAACTTTCTAACTCTTGCTGCAGAATCTACTGCTGAGCTACAGCAGGTTACCTGATGGTCATGATCACAGCATGCAACAAATCAATGTAAATGGAGTTATCAGACTTTCGTATATATGATGTCAAGCTAGTTTTCAAACTAAAAGAAAAATACCAACATTTGGGATACACAATGGAACAATGTGGTGTAGTTTTACTAAAGTAATCCAATTAACCGCAGATCTCTCAGTGCTTTACAAAGCAAAATACAAAAATAAATATCTTTCAATGAGCTTGACCTTGAAATGGTATCCATGGTTCACAAGTTTATAATGCAAAGTCAGATTACAGACAACGCCTTTCAGCACAACGGAACCAAATGCAATATAATCTGAAAGCTTGACCTTGCCTTAGTATTTTTCTGATTTATTTGGGAAAAAGGAGCCAAATGATGAAAACTGGAAACATAAGCTCTGGCAAGTTAGATGCAAGGCATTGATAAGGCAGACAAAGAGATAATTTGAAAAAAAGCTTACCATGGAAGAAAAAATGCATAATAAAAACTTCTTCAAGTAAATTCATAGCAAAAAAACTATGAGAGTGTCAGTTGGGAAATTAGATGATAGAGGTGTAAAAGGGGAACTAATGGGGGAAAGGCCATAGCAGAAAGACTGAATGAATTCTTTGCTTCAGTCTTTACTGAAGATGATGTAGGGAAGTTATCCATGACATAAATGATATTTAAAGGTGATGCATCAGAAGAATTGAAAGAAATATCGATAAACCGGGAAGATATATTACAACTATTTGATAAACTAAAGAGTAGCAAATCACCTGGACCGGATGGTATACATCCGAAGGTGTTGAAAGAAATGAAATATGAGATTGCGGACCTACTATTAGTAATCTGTGAACTATCATTAAAATCATCTATAATACCTGAAGACTGGAGAATGGCCAATATAACGCCAATTTTTAAAAAGGGTTCCAGGGGAGATTCAGGAAACTACAGACCAGTGAGCCTAACATTTGTTATAAAGAAATCAATATAAAGAATAAAATGACTGAACATGTAGATAGTCATGGTTTATTGGGAGAAAGTCAACATGGCTTTAGCCCAGGAAGATCTTGTCTTACTAATCTGTTATATTTTTATGAAGGTGTGAATAAACAGGTAGACAAAGGTGAGCTGGTCAATACAGTGTACCTGGATTTTCAGAAAGCCTTTGACACAGAATTATTCAAAGTTGTTAAAACCCAGGAGGATTATAAAAAATTGCAAGACGACCTTGATAAATTGGAAGACTGGATGTTCAAATGGCTGATGAAATTTAGTGTGGACAAGTCCAAAGTTATACACCTAGGAACGAACAACCCAAACTATGGTTACGCAATGTAAGGTTCCACATTAGGAACCACCACCCAGGAAAAATATTTAAGCATCACGTTGAAATCCTCTGCCCAGCGTGTAGCAGTAGCCTAGTAGGCAAATAGAATGCTAGGAATCATAAGGAACAGAATGGTGAATAAAAGAGAGAATATTATAATGCCTCTGTATCGTTCCATGGTGCAAACGCAGCTTGAATAGTGTGCACAATTCTGGTCGTCGTATCTTAAACAGGATATAGCGTTATTAGAAAAAGGACAGAGAAGAACCAACAAAATGGTAAAGGGGATGGAAGGATACCCCCTGTGAGGAGAGGCTTAAAAGGTTAGGGCTCTTCAACCTGGAAAAGAGATGGCTGAGGAGATATATGATAGAGGTCTATAAATTCATGAATAGAGTGGAACTGGTAAACATAGACTGACTGTAACTTCATTACATGTCCTCTAGTCTTTCTACCTTTTTGATGGTGTAAACAATGTAACCTGTTTAAGACTAATAAGAGAAAATATTTTTTCACTCAATGCATAATCCAACTCTGGAATTCGTTACCGAAGGATGTAGTAAAAGCTGTCAGTGTAGCTGGGTTTAAAAAAGGTTTGGACAAGTTTGTGGAGAAAGGTACCGGGAAATCCACTGCTTGTCCCATTAGAAGCATTGTGGAACCTGTTTGTCTTTTTGGGAACCTTCTAGGTATTTGTGACTTGGATTGGCCAATGTTGGAAACAGGATACTGGGCTTGATGGACCTTGGTCTGAGCCAGTATGGCATATCTTATATTCTTATGTAAGTCTTAGATATTGCCTTCATATACTGGTAAATTATCCTATGGTCATAGCCACCAGTATCTTGTGGCAGCTCTGGGGTAGTCTGGGACATAAATAAAAAAATTCTTGTGACAATTTTCAAGAATCTGCTGCAATTATATGGCACATTTGTGACAATTCATATACACAAACCACAATATATTTTTAATGCAAACATGATTTAATATCATCTTCCTTGTCTCTCTTTTTTCCATCTCTTCTTGCACCACCCTTTCACAACCTGTTGTTTCCCCTCTTCTCTGAAATTATCGGGAGCATTGGCAGAAAAAAAGATAAGATATGCTCATTTACTTCCAGGGGAAAGTCTGCTATTAATCCCTCACCCTCAGGTTTGGTGGGTGCCTCTGGTAATGAGCCAGGAGAGAGAGCCAGAGTTCTGTGATATATACTAGATTTTGTTATGGAGTCAGCATTGACTCAAAGGCACACACTGCATTGCATTATGGATAGAGAAATAGAAAAATATACAGTACAGACTAGCAATAGACTAATTAGGCAATAAGTTGTAGAAGCGATAAGATTACATAGTGGCAATAACTCACTGATTAGCAACCAGAGCTCACAGACTTGCTCTGTACTTATGGAACATACAGAAAAGAGCTATCTGACTAATTCCCAACCCCAGGTGAAGACATACGTAAGATCGGTGCCTTAGCTCTGCCAGATGGACGAATGCAGCTGGGGTCCGAGGCAATCTCTGGAACAGCACAAAGACAAAAGTAGGCTTGAGCTGTTCAGGGTGCAAACCACATGAGAGAAGAGAACCTTACAAATGTCTGTGGGTGTCTTATAAAAGTGTCTCACAGACTTAGTAGAACAGCCTTGGAATGACAGAGAGGGTCATTATAAAAGGTTTCAGTCATGGTGTGAATGTGAAAATCACAGACACGTCTCCGTAACCATTCCAGAAATGATGTTAGCAGACGTCTCCAGCATGGGGACATTCAAGTAGGCACAGGGGTGTGGTAGAGGCATGTCTGGGGAAGGACAATGGACTTACACGTCCCCCTTCAATCCCAGAAGCAGCGGTGCCATCTGCAGGCACGTGCGTGTTTATTCCTGCTCCAGGCATGAATAGACATCAGGAAACGATTTGTTTTCACTTTAAAACATCCAGAGAGCATAGAGAAGATGGAGAATTAATCCCACATTAGGATTTGAACCCCGGTCACCCAGCTCTTATGCCACTACTCTAACCATTATGCTATTAGATGCCTTGGTTCTGAAATGCTCTCCTGGGGACAGCTATATAGACATTTGATATATCCATGTCTCTGGAATTGTGTCTGAACTTACACATGCCTGCCTCTCTTTTCAGCTTTGACGTCCTAGATTGCACTTGGACGTCCCATCTGAAATGTGCCTCAGAGTGTATTTGTGCTTATGAAAGCAGCAAGAAAGGCAAAAGGCACAAAAGGCATAAAATGCTCCCAAGTTCTTCTGTACATACTGTATTATTATTTGTGATCAGTCTTTGTCACATTTTGGTGATTGGTTGGCATGAGATCCTGTGAGGTGTCTCGATGAGTCAGGGGGTAATCATCAAGTGGTCATCTTGCAGATAAAGGGTCCAGGTCGAGAAATGAAATGCAGAAAATAATGGTATACAGTCTCATACTTTGCTGCGAATCTATGTACAAAGCCAGTAGAACAGTCTGTCAATGACAGAGGCCTGAGCAGTGGGTTCTCTTGCACACAGTTATGGCTAGGAATAATAGTCTTCTGCATGCACACACATACAAACACTTAGCAGGCAGTTGCTTGGTCAGCAGGTCTGAGGCTTGGGACAAAGCAGAAGTTTCTTGTAGCAGGAATCCATTTTGTTTGGTTCAGACTTTTAGTTTAGAGCCCGCTACAGGACACCAGTCCTACAAAACATTAACATTTATTTTTCTCTTTTCCCATTTCCATCCACATTCCACTCATCCCTCCCTTTCACAGTATCCACTTTCCCTCCTTTTTAGTCTTTCAGTTCCTGCTCTCTCTTCCCCTCTCCACTCCATCAGTTCATCGCCCACATCCCCCCAATTCACTATCCCATTCACTCATGTCATACCTCGTCAGTCATCATCCCATTCATTATCTATCCCTCCCATTCCTCCCATCCATTATTCCATCCATCAGTCTCCCCATTCCATTTCACTACGAGGTATTGTCACCTTTTAACACTCTTTTACTCTCATCCCCTGCCTTCCCCAAACTCTTCACCAATTTCCCCCAAATGCTGCAGTCACTGTAGTATTTTGTTTATCCCTTCCTTTCCCCTTATCTCTAATTTGCTCATGATGCAGCAAATGGCTGCATCATACCACTGCGATATGCACTGTTTTTTTCTGACAGCGTACACTTTTGTACGCTGCAGTAATTTGCATGCCATTAGTTTACTGTGTCAGGAGCAAAAATGTTTTTTTTAGTGCACGCATTAGAACGCTGTTCACTGGACTTTATTGCAGCATTTTAATGCATTGCTTTCTGCATAGAGGCCCAAGATGTGTAGCTCCAGAGGAGCAGAGCTACTAATAGCAAGCGAGAATAATATTGGTGGTCTGGAATTAAGGAGGGGACAGAAGAGACTTTTGTCTTAGCTTGGTGGAGGTAGGGAAGAGAAGGAGAGAGAGTCGTGCATGGGGGAAAGGAGATTCTCTATTTCTGCATCTGTGAAGGGTGGGTTAGGGCTTGAGAGGGAGAAGGGAGTCTGGGATGATAGGTGGAAGGGGCGAGGGAATGAAGCTGTTTAAGAAGTGGGAAGATCAAGAGAGAGATTGAGAATTTCACTATTCCTGTCAGTACATGAGAGGAAACGACTCACACACTGAAAGGAAGGGAGATAAAAAGAAAAAACATAGGCGGGACTCCTGATTCTTTTTTGCTAACCTCTCCCCTTCCCCAAGTCCTCTAATCTCTCAATCCCACTCTCATGCCACAAACAACGCCCCCCTCACACACACACACTGGTGGCCCAAGTGGGCCCTCCAACTCCTGACCCAAAAGCAAAAACATTTCTAGCCCACATGGGCCCCCCAACCCCACAAATGATGCTGGTGGCCCAAGAGGTCCTCCCAGACACCCCATCGCAGACCCACAAATGACCTTATGGGCCTAAGCCGGCCCCCTCTCTTACCACTGACTCCCCTCTCATGCACCTTTAAGAGAAGCAAGAGTGATGCCCACTCACTCCTGCCTCTGTGCAATCTTGAAAAATGGCAACACCAGACTTCACGTGGTGCAAGAAAAATAAGTAAATACACTGCAAAATGCTTGAAGAATATGATGTAAAAAAACTTCCCAAGAATTCAATGCAGTTTTTCACTCTTCCTTTGGAATTTCGATGGGGAATCAGAAGAAAAATAAACTGCAAAGTGTTATTAGACAGTGGTCAAACAGTGGGATAGGATTAAGAAAGAAAAAGATAAAGAATAGCGCTTCAAGGCGCGAGAGACCCAGTCCACCGGCCCGATCGGCGTCAGGAAGGGAGCAGGCAGGTGAGTTCCTCCCTGCTCCCCACCGCCAAGGCCAATCAGGCTGTGATGAAACCGCTGCTCCACCTTTGATTTGAACAGTGCTCCAAGGCACGCCCGCGCCTGAGGGCCTCGCCAGAGGGCCTTTGGGCGTGGCCCTTAGGCGGGGTCCACAGGCGGTCTTTCTGCTCTGGTTCTTTGGCTTTCTGCACCTTGGCCTTCTCCTGCTGCGTTGATGTCTGCTCCCTCTGCTATTGTCTTCCTCTCCTGAGATTCTCCACTGCATCATTAACTGTCTGCTCCCTTTGCCTCCTGATTGTTTATTTATTTATTTTTTATTTATTTATTTAACTGTATTTATATCCCGCTTTTCACCGGGTCAAAGCAGTGGGACATATAACAGGGGGGGGGGGGGATCAATAGTGGGGGGGGGGCCCATCACCGGGGGCTCAACATTGATGATTTTGGGATGAACATAGAGACTGACAGGATAGCAGAGTTACTGGTCTGGAGTTCTTGAAGAGAAATAGGGGGGATTCCTATTCAGAGATGTTCTTGGAAAAGGACGGTTTTTAGCTGCTTTTTGAATGATGGGAGATCACCGTTGTTCCTGATGTGGTTTGGAAGAGAGTTCCAGAGGGATGGGGCATAGAGTTCAAAGGCTCTGTTGCAGGTCCGTTGTGTTGCCTTGGTTCTTTTGTGGGGGACGGCAATGGAGCTGTTGGAGGATTGTCTGGTTGTTCTGCTGTGGGTTGGGCGAGGCAGTAGGGTGCGGAGTGGGGTGCCTTGTGTTTGGTGGATGGTTTTGTGGGTGAGTAGAACTTTGTACTTGATTCTTGCTTTGATGGGGAGAATATGAAGGTCTCTCAGAATTGGGGTGATGTGGTCCCGTTTCTTTGCACTGTGAATTATTCTCGCCATGGTGTTTAGGGCAGTTCGGAGGGAATTGGTTTGTGTGGCAGGTAGGCCATGGTAGATTATGTTACAGAAGTCCAGATGAGGGAGTGTCAGAGCTTGCATTACTGTCCTGAAGTCTTGTGGTTCGAGGAGAGGTCGGAGACGTTGTACCGTTTTCGCCTTGTGGAATACAGTTCTAGTGGTCTTGTTGATTTGCTGCTTAAGGGTTAGGGCTTGGTCAATGATAATGCCGAGATATCTTATGTGTGGTTGTATTTGAATTTGTGTGGTTCCCATGGTGAGGTGAGTGGGTGGTTTGAAGTCTGGGTCTTTTGTCACTATAAGAGCTTTGGTCTTCTTTATGTTAATGGATAAGTTGTTCTCTTGTAGCCAGTTGGATACGTCGGTGAAGCAGGTTGATAGCTGGTCGTTTGTTGGGTCTGTGGTTGTAATTGGGGCGTAGAGCATTATGTCGTCGGCGTATATGTGGAAGTTGACATTGTGAGTGCATATGACTGAACAGAGTGGACGGAGGTAGATGTTGAAAAGCATGGCTGATAATGTGGATCCTTGAGGTACTCCTTGATGTTGCTGGAAGGGGGGTGAGGTTGAGGTTTTGGTGCGGATCAGTTGCTGTCGGTTGGTTAGATAGGACCTGAACCACTGGAGTACAGTATCTTTAATCCCAATTGTTTGGAGTCTGTGGATAAGGGTGTTATGGGAGATGGTGTCGAAGGCTGCTGATATATCCAGGAAAATTAGGATGTATCCTGAGTGTTTCTCTTGGGTTCCTATGATGAGGGTGTTCATCAGCGTGGTCATGAGGGTCTCGACCCCATGTAATGGTCGGAATCCGTGTTGCTGCGGGTCCAGTATGTTGTTGACGTCTAGGTGTTCTTGAAGCTGACGTTGGACTATCTTCTCGATTATTTGTGCGGTGAGTGGGAGGCTCGCTACTGGTCTGTAGGAGGTGGGGTCTAGGGGATCTAGGTTGTGCTTTTTTAGGGTTGGTCGAATGATTGTGGTCTTGAGGGCGTCTGGCATGTGTCCTTGGGTAAAGGATTCGTTTACGATGTCGGTTAGTGGTGCACTGAGGTCTTCTTTGGTTTTCTTTATCCAGTCAGTGGGACAGGGATCCAGCGGGGAGGTGGTGGTGTTCAAGCAGGAGATGGTAGAAGATATTTCCTCTTTTGAGATTGTGTCAAATGTATTCCAGTCTCTGTTCAGGATGGGGTATGAATTTGTCTTGGTTGTTTCAGCATAGTGATGTGAGCTTTGTGGTTGCTGAAGCTGTTTGTATTGTCGGGCTAGAAGGTCAGGGGGGATATCTGGCAGCTGGTCGGAGTTACTGGGTGCCTTTGTTAGTTTTTTGACAATTTGGAAGAGCTCTCAAGGTTTGTTTATGGCTGTTGTGATGATTTTGGTGTGGTAGGTTTTATTGGCGTTGTCAGTTTCTGAATGGTACGCATTGAGTTCGTAGAGGTATTTTGCTTTGTCTCTGTCGCTTTTGGTTTTTCTCCATTTCCTTTCGGTTCTTCTAAGTCTGGTTTTCAGTTTTCGGAGGCTGGGGGTGAACCATCGGGCTTTTGTGGAGATGGGTCTGGTATTGGTGTTGTTTCTAGTTGTGCTGGCTGCTGAGGAGATTGTGGTATTCCAGTTGTGGATCAGGTCATCAACATTGTTGGAGTTTGTGTGTAGGTTAGGCAGGGTTTGCGTTAGGAAGTCATCCTTGTTAAATGCTTTGAATCTCCTTGGGTGGTGTTCGTTTTCTCTGTTATTTTTGAGTTGATAGGTGTGTGATATGTTGATGATGTAGTGGTCTGACCACGGTACTGGTGAGATTGTCGGTCTTCTGTATGAGGAGGCGGTTTGGGAGTTTAGAAATATGAGGTCAAGTGTGTTTCCTTTTTCATGTGTTGGTTCTTGTATGATCTGTGTCAGGATTGTCTGGTATTTCACTGCCTGTTGTACCTATTGTATCCTTTGATTCCTCTTTCGTTTTATTAAACTACTCTCTTCTCCTACCCCCATTGCTTACATTCTCTCCTCCTTTCTTGACCTTACATTGGCTCCACTTTAGGTTTGTTTTCCTCCTTCCCTATTCCTGCTCCCCTGATTTCTGCCTTCCTTTGTGATGTGCAATCTGGCTAATCTCATCCATATCCCTCTAGCTTCTCCTTCTCCCTCTCCTCCACCTCCCTCTCCCTCTTCTGGTGATTTCACCCCTATTCATTCCCCTCCTAGACGTTTGTCTCGTTCTGTACTAAGTTCCTCGCGCAACTTATCTAATCTTATTCATATCCCCCTTCTTTCCCCTTCCTCTCTCCCTTTCTCTTGTGCCCTTTGGAACGCACATTCTGTCTCTAATAAACTCTCTTTTACACATAATCTTTTCATCTCCAACGCTTTTCATCTTCTTGCTTTAACCGAGACCTGGCTCCTCCCTGATGATACCGCCTCTGTTGCTGCCCTCTGCTTTGGTGGCTTCCATTTTTCCCATACTCCTCGTTCTACAGGACGTGGTGGAGGGGTTGGCCTTCTTCTCTCCCCCTCCTGTCATTTCCAACCTCTTCCCCTGCCTCAGTCTCATTCCTTCCTTTCTTTTGAGGTCCACTCTATTCGCCTCGTTGCCCCACTTCCCCTCTGGGTTGCTGTTGTCTATTGTCCTCCTGACAAGGCTATTTCTTTTTTTCCCCCCAACTTTGACTCTTGGCTTTCCCTCTTTCTTATCCCTACCTCCCCTACTCTTATTCTTGGTGATTTTAACATCCATGTTGATAACCCCTCTGATCCTCTTACTCTGAAGCTTCTCTCTCTTACCTCCTCATTTGGACTTCAACTTGGTTCCTTTGCCCCCACTCACCTTCGTGGCCATTGTCTGGATCTGGTTTTCTTTTCTTACTCCTCTCCCTCTAACTTCAGTAATACAGTCAAACCTCGGTTTTCATGATTAATCCGTTCGAAAAAGTCTGACTAAAACCGAAACGTATGAAAACTGAAGCAATATTTCCCATAAGAAATAATGTAAATCCAATTAATCCGTTCCAGACACCCAAAAATATTCACAAAAAATACATTTTATAGAGAATAACTATATTTTTACATACAGAAAACAATGAGAAATAAATATAAATGACTAATGAAATGGATAAATGAACATTTAACATCACTGAAAGCAAGCTAAGTACAGTACTGTACAGTACAGTATGTTAACATCTGGCCTTAGCCACCCCTGACAAGCTGCTGTGCCCAGCTCTCTTCGGAATCACATTGAATTCAGTCCATTAAAATACCTTTACATTATCTGCTCAATGCTTCAGAATGGCAGAAAATCTTAATGATATAGCTTCAGACGTACCCTGCAAGAGAAAGAACTGCCTCCCACATTCATGCAACATCTCCTGCTTACGTTGACAGCTTTTCTTCCCTGCTACCGGGACAAAATCTCAGTCAAAAGACGTTGAAAACCGAAGCAATGCATGAAAACCTGGACAAAATCTCAGTCAGAAAAGACGTTGAAAACCGAAGCGTATGAAAACCGGGGCAAATGAAAACCGAGGTTTGACTGTACTGCTCTTCCTTTATCTGATCATCACCTTCTCTCCTTTAATCTTCACCTCCCACCGCCCCTGCCTCGTCCTGTCTCCTCCACTCTTTTTAGGAACCTTCTTGCCTTGATCCCCTGGTTCTGTCCTCTACCATTTCTCCTTCTCTCTCTTCTGTTTTGTCCTCCAAGTCTGTTGATATGGCAGTGATGTCCTATAATGCTGCGCTCTTCTCAGCTCTGGATGTTCTCGCTCCTCTCATCCCTCTTCCTGTGAGGCGTTCGTTACCTCAGCCTTGGCTCTCTCCCACTATTTGCTATCTTCGATCCTGTGCCCGCTCTGCTGAGTGTGCCTGGCTCAAATCCCACTCCCCTGAAGATTTCCTTCATTTCAAACTCATGTTCTTCTCTTTCAAATCTGCTTTAGCTCTTGCCAAACAAGATTACTTTGTTTGCCTGACTAATTCTTATGCCTCTGATCCTCGCCGTCTCTTCATTTCTCTCAATTCTCTCCTCAAAGTGCCTCCGCCTCTGATCCCTCCTTCCCTTTCTGCCCAGGCTCTGGCTGATTACTTCCATGATAAAATCCATAAGATCACTCTCCAATTTCCCTCTAAATCCCCGATTTCCCCTTCCTGCTCTCAATCTCCCCCCCCCCCTTATCATCCTACCCTCTCTTCCTTTCCCATGATTTCTATTGATGAAACTGCTCTTCTTCTCTCCTCCTCCAAGCTCACCACTTGCTCCTCTGATCCTATCTCCTCTCCTCTATTTCCTCTACCATTGTCCCCTCCATTTCTCATATTTTCAACCTCTCGCTCTCCACTGCTACTGTCCTGGCTGACTTTAAACATGCTGTGGTCACGCCTCTCCTTAAGAAACCCTCACTTGATCCCTCTTGTCCTTCTAATTATCGCCCCATTTCTCTCCTTCCTTTCATTTCTAAACTGCTCGAACGTGCGGTTTACCATCGTTGCCTTGACTTCCTCTCTTCCCATGCTCTTCTCAATCCCTTACAATCCGGTTTTCGTCCCTTGCACTCTACTGAAACTGCTCGTCAAGGTCTCCAGTGACTTGTTCCTGGCTAAATCTAAAGGCCTTTACTCTGTCCTTATCCTCCTTGACCTTTCTGCTGCTTTTGACACTGTTGACCACGATCTTCTCCTTGACACTGTCCTTGCTTGACTTTAGGGACTCTGTTCTTTCCTGGTTCTCGTCATATCTCTCCCATCGCTCCTTTAGTGTATGTTCTGGTAGCTCCTCCTCCTCTGTTACCCCGCTCTCGGTTGGTGTCCCCCAAGGTTCTGTCTTGGGTCCCCTTCTTTTTTCTCTCTATACCCAATCCCTTGGTGTGCTTATTTCCTCTCATGGTTTTCAGTACCATCTCTATGCTGATGACTCCCAGATCTATCTCTCTACTCCTGATCTTTCTTCTGCTTTCCAGTCCCGGATCTCTTGCTGTCTCTCTGCCATTGCTGCTTGGATGTTCCATCGTCGCCTGAAATTGAACATGGCCAAGACTGAACTTCTCGTTTTTTTCCTAAAATTTCCCTTTTTCCTTCTTCTTTTGCAGTATCTGTTGATGGCTCTGTTCTCCAACCTGTTTCATCTGCTCGCAATCTGGGTGTTATTTTTGACTCTTCGCTCTCTTTCTCCTCTCATATCCAACTCATCGCTAAGACCTGCCGCTTCTTTCTCTTCAACATTGGCAAAATCCGCCCCTTTCTCTCTGAGCTCACTACTAAAACCCTCATCCATTCCCTAATCACCTCCCGTCTTGATTACCGTAACCTGCTTCTTGCTGGTCTCCCTCAGTCTCATCTCTTCCCCCTTCGGTCTATTCAGCACTCCGCTGCCCGTTTGATTATCCGTCAGCCTCGTTTTGCCCACATTACTCCTCTCCTCAGATCTCCTCACTGGCTCCCTATCCGTTTCCGTATTCACTTTAAGCTTCTCCTTCTGACCTATAAGTGCATTCACTCTGTGGCTCCTCATTACCTTTCTTCTCTCATTTCTCCCTACTTCCCCCCTCGTGAACTCTGTTCTTCTACCCAGTTGCTTCTTGCTATGCCCTTCTCATCTATTGCCAACTCTAGATTCCACTCTTTTTACCTTGCTGCACCTTACACTTGGAATAAACTTCCTTTGTCTATACGTCAGGCATCTTCTTTGTCCCTCTTCAAACTTAAGTTAAAAGCTCATCTTTCCGCCTCTGCCTTTGGCTCTTGATTTTGTTGTTCTCCTTCCTTCCCCTCTTTTATTTCACCTTTCTTTCTTCCTTCCTCTTACACTTGTTCTTACCTCTTGCCTTTGTCCTGTCTCTCCTACTCTCGTCTCTTTGCCCTTGTTCTTATCTTATTCTTCTGCTTTTCTTGCTTTGACCTTTTAGATTGTAAGCTCTTTTGAGCAGGGACTGTCTCTTTTGTGTTTTTCATTGTACAGTGCTGCGTGCGCCTGGTAGCGCTTTATAAATGCTTACTAGTAGTAATAAAGAAATGAGATTTAGTAAAGAGAAGATCAAAGTTGTGACCAGTACTGTAAACTGAGGGGGGAGGTGAAAAGGAAAAAGTCAAAGGAGGAGCAAATAGAAGATAGAAAGAGAGAGTCAGAATTATTCAGGGAGGATGTTTGGCCCCATATTTGAAAGGCATTTACATGGTTTACAGCCCAGTAAACCGTGTAAATGCCTTAAACGGGAATATTCAATGCCGAATAGTGCTGTCAAATATCCCCATCTATGTCCCCTACATGCCCTGTTGCCATCCGATTAGCGTTGGGGCATGTTGGGATCATTCCAGGGCAGAGATTGCCGGCAACCGGGTAGTGGCAATATTGGACCACTACCTGTTAGTGACCCATGCCTAAAACTAGGCGAGCTTTAGGTTTGCCTAGTTCTAGCCACGAATGCTAACCGGGTAGCGGTCCAATATCGCCGCTACCCAGTTAGGCTCTGCGGGTGACTCCACTTGATGCCAAACACAGATATTCAATGTGTTGCCGTGGCATTGAAAGTCCGGGTTTAGAGATCGGGCCCTTTTATGTTTATGTTTATCTATTAGGATTTGATTACCCACTTTCGACATACAGCAAAGCAAGACATCAAACTAGCCAAGGAGAAGGGCTAGCCAAGTGACACTCTTGTGCACTTTTATGCACAAGGGCCCAGTCTGATTCCCAGTTCAGGTACTTTATACCCTTGTTCAGCCATGGCTGGGAAACTGAGAAGGCAACATTTGCAGAATCATGAGGAGGAGACTCTTCCAGCAATTATGTCTCTATTGCTGCAATGTCTAGACTAGAAGCACTGGGAGGAGTTGGGTTCTACTAAATTAGGGAGAAAATACATGGTTACATAAATGAAGGGTCACTGCACAAAGCCATGGTACTGACAGAGAATCAAAAGAAGAAAGGAAGACCTATCAGTCATGAACACACAGAAAAGTTTACCATTATGGAAAAATTAATTTAGAAGATCTGGAGGTCTCGAGGACAGCAATGGTAAAATTAAATGGGAGAGAGAAATGGTAAAGATGATGTTCAAAAGGATAAAGAGGAAAAGCTCTAGAAAGTGGCTGTATAAATAATATGAAAAAGGGAATGGAGAGAGATAGAAACTGTTATGAGGAGAACTAGGTTTCAGAGATGGTCATAAACGACAGGTTGCTGGAAATGAAAAGGTCTAGAAATGGGGTGGGTTATAGACCTTATTAAAGAGCAAGAGTTTCAAAAGACACTACTAAAGGGCAAAGATGAGTAAGATAAAGATGATTATAAAAACATAAGATATGCCATACTGGGTCAGACCAAGGTCCATCAAGCCCAGTATCCTGTTTCCAACAGTGGCCAATCTAGGGCACAAGTACTTAGCAGTTTTCCCAAAAGACACACAGGTTCCACAATGCTTGTACTGGGACAGGCAAGGGATTTCCCAGGTTCCCTTTAATAATGGTTTATAGACCTTTCGTCCAAGAACTTATCCAAACCTTTTTTAAACCCAGCTTTTACTACAACTTCTGGTAACGAATTCCAGATTTTGATTACACGTTGAGTGAAAAAATATTTTCTCTTATTAGTCTTAAAACGGGTTACACTGTAGCTTCATTGCATGTCCCCTAGTCTTTCTATATTTTGATGGTGTAAACAATCAATCTACGGTTACCCGTTCTACTCCATTCATTAATTTATAGACCTTTATCATATGTCCACTCAGCCATCTCTTTTCCATGTTGAAGAGCCCTAACCTTTTTAGCCTCTGCTCATAGGGAGTTTCCTCCCATCCCCTTTACTATTTTGATAGCTCTTCTCTATACCTTTTCGAATTCCGCTATATCCTTTTTAAGATAAGGTGACCAGAATTGCACACAATATTCGAGGTGCGGTCGCACCATGGAACGATACAGAGGCATTATAATATCCTTTGTTTTATTCTCCATTCCTTTCCTTATGATTCCTAGCATTCTATTTGCTTTCTTGGCCGCTGCTGCACACTGGGCGGAGGGTTTCAACTTATTATCCACGATGACACCTACTATCTTTTTCCTGGATGGTGGTTTCTAATGTGGAACCTTGCATCGTGTAACCATAGTTTGGGTTGTTCTTTCCTAGGTGCACAACTTTGCATTCATCCACATCAAATTTTATCTGCCATTTACTGTACACTCCCAGTCTTCCAATTTATCAAGGTCCTCTTGCAATTTTTCACAATCCTGTTGGGTTTTAACAACTTTAAATAATTTTGTGTCATCTGCAAATTTGATTACCTCACTCTTTATTACTATTTCTAGGTCATTTACAAATACATTAAAAAGCAGCGGACCCAGTACAGATCCCTAGGGTGCTCCACTATTCACCTTTCTCCATTGGGAAAATTGACCATTTAACCCTACCCTCTGCTTTCTATCTTTTAACCAGTTCCTGATCCTCAATAGTAAACTGCCTCCTATGACTTTTTAATTTTTGCCAAGAGTCTCTCATGAAGGACCTTGTCAAAGGCTTTCTGAAAATCTAGATACATCATATCAACTGACTCACCTTTGTCTACCTGTTTATTCACACCTTCAAAAAACATAACAGATTAGTAAGACAAGACATTTCATGGCTAAAGCCATGTTGGCTGTCTACCATTAACCCTGACTATCGACATGTTCAGTAATTTTGTTCATTATAATAGTTTCTACCATTTTTCCCGGTACTGACGTCAGGCTCATCGGTCTGTAGTTTCCCAGATCACCCCTGGAATTCTTTTTAAAAATTGGCGTTATATTGGCCATCTTCCAATCTTCAGGTATTACAGATGATTTTAATGATAGTTCACAGACTACTAATAGTAGGTCTGCAATCTCATATTTCAGTTCTTTCAATAACCCTTGGATGTATACCATCAAGTCCAGGTGATTTACTACTCTTCAGTTTATCAAATAGTTGTAATACATCTTCCCTGTGTATCGCTATTTCTTTCAATTCTTCAACAGTATCACCTTTAAATACCACTTCAGTCATGGGTAACATCCCTACATCTTCCTCAGTAAAGACCGAAGCAAAGAATTCATTCAGTCTCTCTGCTATGGCCTTGTCCCCTCTTAGTGCCCCTTTTACCCCACTATCATCTAATGGTCCAACTGACTCTCTCACAGGTTTTTTGCTATGTATGTACTTGAAAAAGTTTTTATTATATGTTTTTGCTTCTCCAGCAAGCTTTTTTTCAAATTCTTTCTTTGCCTGCCTTATTAATGCCTTGCATCTAACTTGCCAGTGCTTATGTTGTTTCCAGTTTTCTTTATTTGGCTTTCCATTTCCTGAAAGATGCTTTTTTGGCAACAACTGCCTCTCTGACCTCACCTTTAAACCATGCTGGCAGCTTTTTGGACATCCTTCTGCTTTTCTTAACACGTGGAATACAGCTGGTCTGGGCTTCCAAGATAGTATTTTTAAATAACACCCATGCTTGATGTAAATCTTTAACCTTTGCAACTGCTCCTTTTAGTTTTTTCTTAACTGTTTTCCTCTTTTTATCATAGTCTCCCTTTTGAAAGTTAAAAGGTAGTACTGTGGATTTCCCTGCTGTCCTTCCTCCATTTATTAAATCAAATGTGATCATGCTATGATCACTATTGCCAAATAGCCCCAGCACTCTTATCTCTTGCACCACATCTTGTATTCCTCTAATGACTAGGTCCAAAATTGCTTCCCCTCTAGTTGGTTCATGAACCAGCTGCTCCAAAAAGCAGTCATTTATTTCATCTAGAAGCTTTATCTCCCTAGCTTGTCCTACCATGACACAGGCCCGATCAATACCAAGGTAATTGAAATCACCCATTATTATTACTGTGCTGTAACTTTTGTTAGCTTCCCTAATTTTTTTGAGCATTTCATCATCCATTTGTTCATTCTGGCCAGGCGGTCGATAGTACACCCCCACTGCCATCACCTTCCCCTTTTTACATGGAATTTCAATCCATAGAGATTCTACAGTATATTTTGTTTCCTGCAAAACTTTAATCCTATGTGACTCAATGCCCTCTCTAACTTACAGTGCAAACTCTCCACCAATTTGATCTAATCTATCATTGTGATATACGAGGGTCATTTTTAAAGTAAGAACCGATTGCGCATAGTGTCCGCGCAATCTGTCAAGTGACGTCCGTTCAAGGTCAGCCACTCTTGGCCAGTCTCTCACTACGCTGCCATTACGTTTCACGTCTCTGCCAGTGTTGGTTGTATGGTTATACTGCTTCGTTTGTCGCCATGTCAATCAGTAATCCCTCCGATTGTGAAGTGCGCTCGGTTATCCGTTTTTTAAATGCAAAACAAGTTCGTCCAGCTGAAATTCACCGGCAGCTTGTTGAAGTGTATGGGGAAGGTGTAATGAATGATGTTTAAGGAAGGAAGGACAAATGTTCATGATGAAGAACGATCTGGACGGCCTACTGTCATGAATGAAGACCTGACACAAGAAGTTGATGAGGAAATTCGCCAAAACAGGCGCTTCACTATAGACGAGCTGCATCAGACATTTCCACAAGTTTCAAGATCAGTAGTTTATCACATTGTTACTGACAAACTGCACTACAAAAAAATGTGTGTGAGATGGGTGCCGAAAATGCTGGACGAACTTGTTTTGCATTAAAACCGGATAACCGAGCGCACTTCACAATCGGAGGGATTACTGACTGACATGGTGACAAACGAAGTAGTATAACCATACAACCAACACTGGCAGAGACGTGAAACGTAATGGCGGCGTAGTGAGAGACTGGCCAAGAGTGGCTGACCTTGAACGGACGTCACTTGACAGATCGCGCGGACACGATGCGCAATCGGTTCTTACTTTAAAAATGACCCTCATAGTTTGTACCCAAGTATCAGTGTCTCACTGGTTGTCCTCCTTCCACCATGTCTCTGAGATACCAATCATATCTAGCCTCTCATTTAATGCTAGATATTCTAACTCTCCCATCTTATTTGCTTGTATACTTTTGCATACAAGCATTTTAGAGACTGTATTTTATTCATATTAATCTGGCTATTGGTAGGCAGGGATAATTTGGAATCTTTAAGCTCTGTCTGCTCTGTACTTAAGGGCATTACTTTTGTCTCTGTCGATAAGCCCTAACTTCAGTCTTTTGCTAGTATCCTTCAAGAATACATCCTTCTGAACCATGCACACTTGGGCAACTGTCTGCCCTATTATCAAGTTTAAAAGCTGTTCTATCTCCTTTTAGAATGAGGCTGCTAAGTGTGATCATTCTGGCATGATAAAATGTGGAAGGTATGTAGAACAAATAATATTGAGAATTGATCAAGGAGAAAATAAGGAAGACATGAATGGGAAAGCACAGTTACTTACCTGTAACAGGTGATCTCTGGGAACAGCAGGAATTAGTCCTCACAAATGGGTACGTCGGTACCGACGGAGCCTGCGCGGGAAAGCTCCCCAGCTTCCCAGAAGGAAAGCTTTGGGGGCCTCCCACAGCGCATGCGCGCTGCCTTCCCGCCTTCCTGACCAACTCTCCTCAGTTCGAGTTTAAAGCTGAGACAATAGAGAGAGGAAAGGAAAGAGAGAGAGAGAAACAACTCCTAGGGGAGGTGGGCGGGTTGTGAGACTAATTCCTGCTGTTCCCAGAGATCACCTGTTACAGGTAAGTAACTGTGCTATCTCCAGGAACAAGCAGGAATGAGTCCTCACATATGGGGACTCCCTAGCTAAGATGCCCGGGAGATCCCCTCAAGGGTATGAGACCCTGAAGGGTTCCTCATCTTCCTATGGATCTCAGGCATCCATTCAGGGAAGGTGGGCTGGAGTTGTTCAAGAATGGAACAGGTGTCTGAGGACAGCCTGACCAAACAAGGCATCCCGGCGGGAGTCCTTGTCCAAACAGTAATGGGCTGTAAAGGTATGAACCGAGGCCCAAGTGGCTGCTCGACAGATCTGGTCGATGGACACAGAATTTAGATGAGCCATAGAGGTGGCCATGGCCCTCACATTGTGAGCGGTGACATGGCCCTCCAGAGAAAGGTTCTTACTCTGGTAAGCAAAAGAGATACACTGAGCAATCCAATTGGACAGTGTTCTTTTAGAGACTGGAAGTCCTATATGAGAAGGATCAAAAGCAACAAAAAGCTGAGAAGACTTTCGATGTTGCTGTGTCCTGTGGAGGTAAAAGGCAAGAGCTCTTTTACAATCTAGCGTATGAAGGTTCCTCTCTGCACTGGATGCATGAGGAGCTGGAAAAAAGATAGGTAAATATACCTCTTGATTAAGATGAAAAGGGGAGACCACTTTAGGCATAAAGTGGGGATTGGTCCTAAGGACCACCTTATCATGATGCAACCTTGTATAAGGTGGGTTAGCCACTAGAGCTTGCAGTTCACTGATACGGCGAGCTGAGGTGACTGCAATAAGGAAAATAACCTTCCAGGAAAGAAATTTCAAGGAGGTAGTGGCTAAGGGTTCAAAGGGTGGCTTCATAAGCTGACCAAGAACCAAATTTAAATCCCATGCCACCGGAGGAGGTCGAATGGGAGGTTTAGTTAAAGTTAGGCCTCTCATGAATCTTGCGATAAGAGGATGAGAGGAGATAGGTTGTCCATTGAGAGGTTTAAGAGATGCTGAGATAGCACTTAAATGGACCCGTACTGAATTTGTTTTGAGTCCTGCATTGGAGAGATGCAGGAGATTTTCCAATAGAGAATTCAAGGGGAGTGCTAGAGGGTCAAGACCCTTTTGAGCACACCAAATGGAAAATCTTTTCCATTTAAAAGCGTAAGAATGCCTAGTGGAAGGTTTCCTAGAAGCATGGAGGATATCCTTCACTTGCTGCGAAAGATTGAAGTCTTGAAGGTCTAGGCCTTCAGTAACCAAGCTCTGAGGTGAAGGGACTTGGGGTTTGGGTGCCACAAAGTCCCCTCCTCCTGAGACAGAAGGTCTGGAGCCGCTCCCAAGTCCAGGGAGGGGGCCTGGGAGAGATGCAGAAGTAGAGGGTACCACACTTGGCGTGGCCAGCGTGGAGCTATGAGGATCATGGACCCTTGATCCCGTTGAAGTTTGAACAGAGTCTTGGGAATCAAAGGAATGGGTGGGAAGGCATACAGGAAGCCGTGACCCCAATGTAGGAGGAAGGCATCCTTGGCCTGAACTCCCTGACACGGAATTCTGGAACAGAACCGGGGAAGTTTGGCATTCCACGGACTTGCAAAGAGGTCTATGTCCGGGGTTCCCCATTTCTGGAAGATTCTGAGTACCTGATCCATGTGCAGGGACCATTCGTGTGGAAGCAGAACTCGACTGAGTCTGTCTGCCCAAGAGTTTTGGATTCCTGGAAGATACACTGCCAGGAGATGGATTTGATGCTCTCTGGCGAAGGCCCATAATCTTAGAGCTTCGTTGCAAAGCGACAGAGAGCCAGTCCCTCCTTGTTTGTTTATGTAAAACATGGCTACTTGATTGTCCGTATGAATAAGGACAGTCATGTTGCTGAGGAGGGTATGAAAAACTCTGAGAGCTAGAAAGATTGCTCGAAGTTCCAAGTGGTTGATATGAAGGGAGGTCTCCTGTGGGGACCAAGAGCCTTGGGTGGATAGGTCCTGTAGATGAGCTCCCCAACTTGTTTGGGAGGCATCTGTTGTGAGTGTTGCTTGGGGTAACGATGGTTGGAAGGGGGCCCCCAACAACAGATTTTGAGTGGACATCCACCATTGGAGAGACCAAAAGAGACACTTGGAGGTTGCTATTTGGTCTGAGAGAGCTCCTGATGCTTGAGTCCACTGGGTGGACAAAGTCCATTGAGCTGCTCTCATATGTAGGCGAGCATAAGGCACCACATGTACCGTGGAGGCCATGTGGCCTAATAGTTGTAGCATCTTCCTGGCAGTCAAGTGGCTTCTGGACTGAGCCTGGGAGGCCAGTTGCACCAGACGTTGGCAACGGGCCTGAGGAAGGTAGGCCCTTGCAGTGGTGGTATCTAACCAGGCCCCTATGAATTCCAGGGACTGAGTAGGGGTGAGTTGAGACTTTGGCAGATTGATCACAAGTCCCAGATACTGCATAATGCGTCTGGTGCAGTCCAGGGAAGTCTGAGCCTCGGACTGAGATGGAGCTCGGATGAGCCAGTCCGTCCAGGTATGGGAAGACAAAAATTCCCAGGGCGCGTAGAAATGCAGCCACTATTGCCATGCATTTGGTAAACACTCTTGGAGCAGAGGCTAGACCGAAGGGAAGTACTCTGTATTGGAAATGTTTCCCCTGGAACAGAAACCGTAGGAATTTTCTGTGGGATGGTTGGATGAGTATATGTGTGTACGCATCCTTGAGATCTAGAGAACAAAGCCAATCCTGACTCTGCAGGTATGGAATGAGAGTACCTAGAGAAAGCATCTTGAATTTCTCCTTGCATATGAATTTGTTCAATTCTCTCAGATCTAGAATGGGTCTGTACCCCCCTGTTTTCTTGGGAATGAGAAAATAAGGGGAGTAAAACCCTGACCCCTGTTGAAGAAGAGGAACCTCTTCTATTGCCCTTTGGGCGAGAAGGGTGGTCACCTCCTGACCTAACAGGTCTAGGAGAGATGGAGGAGAATTGAAACGTCTCACCATGGTATGGGGAGGAAGACTGGAGAAATGTAGTTTGTAGCCCTCTCTGATGATAGAGAGGGTCCACTGTTCTGATGTGATCTGCTCCCATCTGGGAGCAAAATGAGTTAACCTTCCTGGAATGGTGAGAGGCTCTGGTTGTTGTAGAGCCAGAAAGGTTAAGTTCTCTAGTATTAAGTCAAAAACCCTGAGAGGGTTGGGACTGCTGGGCTGGAGCAGTCCCTGCAGGTTTTGCCCTGGCCTGTTTAGGTTGCTGACGCTTAGGAGCAAAGTGAACTGCAGAAGATTGTTGGCCAGTATTTGTAGAAAATCTGGCCTTCTTGTAGAAAGGCTTCTTAAAAGACTTTTTCTTGACAGGGGTAGAGGTAGACTTAGAAAGTCTATCTAAAGCAGCATTTTCTGCATCCATTTGAGTGGCTTTGATTTGCCACTCCTTACCAAACAGATTTTCACCTGTACAGGGCAGATTCCCCAACCCATCTTGGACCCAGGGTTCTAGGTCAGAGGCCTGGAGCCAAGCAATTCTGCGAGCAGCTATGGCAATACCTGAGGCTCTGCTAGCACCCTCAAAGGAGTCAAAGGCTGCTCTGTTGGAGAACTTTGAAATATCTTGGGTATGCTTTAGCAAAAGCAGGAACTCCTCCTTTCTATCCTCTGGGATAAAGGGGAGAAAATGGCGCATCTTTAATGCAATCTCCTTCAGAAACATGCCCATATAGAGGCTGTATGAATTAATTCTGGCAATAAGCATACTGGCTTGGAAGATTTTTCTACCAAAAGCATCCAAAGTCCTACATTCTCTTCCTGGAGGAGTAGAAGAGTGTCTTTTGGTACTCTTTATTCTTTTCATAGCTGACTGCACCACAATAGAGTGGTGAGGGAGCTGAGATTTTTGAAACCCAGGAGAAGAAGGGACACGATACATGGTATCCAAACGACGAGAATGTGGAGATAGGGTGAGAGGAGTCTCCCATAAGTCCATCATGTGTTCTAGAAGAATTTCATGAATGGGCAAGGTGACTGCCTCTTTGGGAACCTTAGAGTATCCCAAAATATCTAATTTTTTTGCTCTAGGTTCTTTTTCAGAGGTTACTGAAATAGAGAGACCTTTGGCTACTTCAATGATGAAGTCTTGAAAGGACAAATCCTCTGGAGGAGACATTCTCCTCTTTGGAGAAGAGGGCTCTTCAGGAAGAGTAAGAGATACTTCAGCAGAGTCATCTGATGAATCAGAATCATCAGAAGACTCGAAGTATCGTCTGTTGACTTCCAGGGATCGATAAGCGTATCGACCGGTATCCACATCGGGGGTACCTGGAACCGGATCGGTATCGGGAAAAACCCCGGAACCGGGAACCGGAACCGGTATCCTGGTTGATGTGGATGCCCTGGGTACCGGTATCGGTTGTGGTACCGGAACCGGAGTCGGTACCGCTGGCTGCGGTACCGAGGGCGTCGCAGCTCTAATGAAAGCCATTATGGCCTGCTGCATGGATTGAACTGTGTGATCCATGGACGCCACGACCGTCTGGATGTCAGTACCGGAAGATTGAGCCTGTACCCCAGAGCAGTCTAACAGGTGATCGGTCGAGGCCGTGCCATCGATGTCAACCTGTAACCCCATAGGAGGAGCTTTGGAAGCCGGAGCTTCCCGCCAGGGTTGTTTGGCTGGGGCAGGGTCCTCAGGGTCAAGCCCAGGGGCATCTCGATACTTAGAGGGAGATTTGCCCTTTGAGGACCTGCCGGAAGGATGTTTGGTTACCTGAGATCCATCAGGAGAGGAAGACCTGGATGATGTCGATGCTGGAGTATCAGAAAACAGCATATGAAACTTGGCTGCCGGGTTTTGTAAGCCACGTTTAGACATCAAAGAACAGGACGGGCAATCCGGAATGGAGTGGTCAGGCCCCAAACATTTAAGACACCATTCATGGGTGTCTGTAACTGATATAGTACCGCTACACTTGGTGCATTTTTTAAAACCAGAAGCTGGTTTCTCCATGAGGGAGAATTTTGTGAAGGCCTAGAGGCCTAACAGGAAAAACACACCAAGTGGGGAAAAATAAGATTTTTTTTTTTTTTTAAAGAAATAAAGAAAAAAGACCGGCGGTACCGGTCCGGAATCAGGGAAGGCAGACACGCGCTCAAAGAAAGAAATTAAAATAACAACTTCTTCAGCGGTGACAGGAACACGACCTGCTGGCTCCGCGGAAAAAGAAGAACTGAGGAGAGTTGGTCAGGAAGGCGGGAAGGCAGCGCGCATGCGCTGTGGGAGGCCCCAAAAGCTTTCCTTCTGGGAAGCTGGGGAGCTTTCCCGCGCAGGCTCCGTCGGTACCGACGTACCCATTTGTGAGGACTCATTCCTGCTTGTTCCTGGAGATAAAAGTAAACACTAAATGAAGAAGAAAGAAAGAAAGATTTGTACAAAAATAACATACCAAGAAGAAAGAGCCGTAAGACAAACTAGTAACCTCCAGCCACAATGAAAGGTTAGTATTTAAGAAGAGAGAAAGTGAGATTGGCGACTGCAAATCCAGAGTCTAGGCTTATAAAGAGCAAAATGCTAGAATAGTAGAAAATACTATAGCGATTGTCACAAAATAGCAAGATGCCTGGATGTTCAAAATGATCAAGGCAGCCAAAAGACTCCAAGCCACAGGATCTTTTGGCCATTGCCACGAGCAGTAGGGAGCTTGAGGAAAAAGGCCTCGGAACACTCGCCGATTTGCTTTCAGGTAGGTAAAAAAGGTTTATGAGCTTTGTAGTCTCATGATGGGGATTATGGAACAATCCAAATGAGGAAGGAGAGTCAAAGGTAAGAGAAGGAAGAGCTGAGCCCAGAATGGTAGAAGCTGGAGATACAGGGTGGAGGCTTACTCATGGGCATGTTTGCTGCAGTAGTTATTGTAAACCACCTTGATGTTTGGCAAAAGGTGGTTTAGAAAGTTTAAAACAAACATAAACACTGCCTACTGCAATTAGTTTGCTAAGCAGATATCAGCCTCTACCATGTGGTATAGTAAGACCATAAGACTTTGCTAATTCTGCTGAAAATGTCTAAAAGTATATCTGTCCCGCACACAAGAACCAAATGTAAAGATTGCAAAGAAAAATTACTAAATTTTTATTTTATCAGAGCCAGTAGCACTCTGTTATAAAGAAGTATGTTTGAAAAGAAACAGCATTCTCTGTATGCTGCCCAAGGTTTGAAATGTACTTCCAAATCCAAATATGCACCTTGCAAATATTTAAAATATTATCCTTTTAGAGGTTCTGTAATTCTTGAGGCAAAACTTTCATAATTTACTTAAACCTCTCTGAGTGGTACATTTAAACCTATACATACTGGATCTAATGGCTTCATACAGGACACACCACCACGTTTTGGCAAAATACCCAAAAGTCTGCTGCTTTGTCAGACTGATGATGAGGCTGGACAGCGTCCTAGCAAAATCATGCCTCTGGAGGTAGAGGTGTCCCACCAATAAAATTCTACTTCCCAGAGAGGAAATGAATCCACATAATGGGGTATAGGGAGACAACTAAAGAGGATTTGAGTACAAGGGGAGAACTAGGTCCGAGAACAGTCAGGGCTTTCTCCTCTCAAATAGCTGTGTGTGTTCAAAGATACAATCTTGGTTTGCTGACCTGCGCTTACTTTCTATTGCTTAAGCCACCACTGGTGCTTGAGGTCCATCACCAAAGTCCAGGGTTTGAGGGGATCAGAGGTTCTTGAGTGTTCACAGTCTGCTGGCAAAAATGCTCTCACGTGCCAGGAGGAGTTGGCAGGGTGAGAGGGGATAAGGGAAGTGGAATTGCAGTGGGCTAAACTAAAGGAGGCAATAAAAGGGGTAACAGTTACATATGTAAGGAAAGTAAAAATAAGAGGAAAAGGAAACCTATTTGGTTTTCTAAAGGAGTGACAGCACAAATAAAGGCAAAAAGCACAGCTTTCACAAAATTCAGAAGTTCGTAAACACATGAATACTGAAAAGAATACAGGATAAGGCTAACAAAGACAAAAAGAGAAATAAGGATAGCAAAATCAAAGGCAGAAGAAAAGATGGCTAAAGATCTAAAGCATGGTGATAAAACTTTTTTCAGGTATATTCGGGAGAAGAGGAAGATCAGAGGTGAAACTGCAAGACTCAAAAGTGCTGATAACTGTTTCGTGGAAAGTGACATTGAAAAAGCAAAAATGCTAAACAAATACTACTGTTCTGTTTTTACTAAAGAAAATCCTGGAGAAGGATCACCTGTGATTGACAAATATAAAAATGGAAATGGAGTAGATGCTATACCAGTCACAGAAAATGATGTGTTTGAACAGTTTGCAATACTGAAAGTGGACAAAACCATGGGACCGGATAGAATACATCCCAGGATACTGAAAGAGCTCAAAGAGGTTCTTGCAGGGTCTTTAAAGGAAGTTTTTAATAGATCCTTGGTGACAGGAGAAGTTCCACAGGACTGGAAAAGAGCCAATGTGGTATCTCTTCACAAAAGTGGTAATAGGGAAGTGGCGGCAAACTACAGGCCAGTAAGTCTTACTTCAGTGGCGGGAAAAGTAATGGAAGCACTCATGAAAGAGAGAATAGTGGACTTTCTCGAAACCAATAGTTTGTATGATCTGAGGCAACATGGTTTTACCAAAGGACGATCATGCCAAACAAATCTGATTGAGTTCTTTGACTCGGTGACCAGAGAACCTGCGATGGATGTGAACTACCTAGATTTCAGCAAAGCCTTTGATACTGTTCCTCATAGGAGGCATATCAATAAACTGACCAGCCTAGGGATGGGTCCCAAGGTGGTGAACTGGATCAGAAATTGGTTGACTGACAGATGACAGAAGGTGATGGTAAACGGAACTCACTTGGATGAAAGGAAGGTGATTAGTAGCAGACCCTAGGTATCGGTCCTGTTCAATGTATTTGTGAGTGATATTGCTGAAGGACTGAATGGAAAAGTCTGTCTTTTTGCAGATGACATGAAAATCTGCAACAGAGTGGACTCCTCTGAGGGAGTGTATAACATGAGAAAATATCTGCAAAAGCTGGAAGAATGGCCTAATGCTTGGCAGTTATGATCTAATGTGAAAAAGTGCAGTGTCATGCACTTGGGATGCAGAAATCCAAGGGAATTATATGAGATAGGGGGCAATAGGTTGGTGTGCACAGACCAGGAAAAGGACCTCAGAGTGTTTCTGAAGATTTCAAAGTGGTGAAACAGTGTGACAAGGCAGTGGCAAAAGCCAGAAGGATCCTGGGTTGCATAAAGAGTGGAATTACCAGCAGAAAGGAAGAGGTACTAATGCCACGGTATAAGTCACTAGTGAGGTCTCGCTTGGAATATTATGTTCAGTTTTGGAGACCATATCTCACAAAGGATATAAAAACACTGGAAACAGTTCAGAGGAAGGCAACCAAAATGATTTGGAGCTTGCGCCAGAAGATGTATGAAATACTCCAAGATCTAAATATGTATATGCTAGAGGAGAGGAGGGACAGGGGAGATGATGCAGACCTTTAAATATTTCAAGAGCATTAATGAACAAACCAACCTTTTTCAAAGATGGGGAAGCTGTAATACTAGAGGGCATAACATGAAGCTGCAAGGTGGTAAACTGAAAGGCAACGTCAGGAAATAGTTTTTCACTGAAAGGGTGGTGGATACTTGGAATGCCCTCTCATAGAAGAGGTAGGGACAAATACAGTGACAAAATTCAAAATGGCATGCGACAGCCACAATGGATCCCTTTATAGAAAGAGGATAAAATTAAAATAAACTTAACTGACTCTGATATCTCAACAAGTAGAGGTGACCTTCATGGAGCGGTGGTTACACCCCTAAAAAAAGGCATGGGGAGGGGTGATCTACACGGAGCGGTGGGCACATCTACTCTTGCCACCTTGCTGGGCAGACTAGATGGATCATGCTAGTCTTTATCTACCGTCATATACTATGTTACTATGTATGTAGACAATATCATACACTGCATGAACCAATTAGAATTAATCAGAGGAAGTCTGGGACTATCTTCTGAATAGGACTACTCTTGAGTTCAAGGGACTAACAGGAGAGCAAAGGTGACCACTTCAAAATTATGGTAATTGATAAAAACTGAGATTTATAGTTGGTTGGAGCAACAGTCAAAAGCATTTATGGGGATGATGGTGGCACTGATCACATAAGTACTATTTTAAAAAATGTTCACAGTAGCTGTATATATAATTTGGCAGTTTTATTCACAAAACAGCCAAAGATAGACATTCAAAAAGGGGCATGGCTTGGGGCAGTTCAAGGGCAGGTGAAAAATTATGAGGGGCATTTTGAAAGCATTTTAGCCAGTTAGCAGAACTGTGGACAGCAGCTGTCACTATTTCTGATCCATCCACAGATCGCCTGGGCATTTTTTCAGCGGTCCATGGGCATGTTCAGCAGTACTAACTGGTTAGTGGCAATATTCAGCTGCTAACCGGATAGCTAAACCAGCAAAGTTAGGTCAACTGAATAGCCATCCAAACCTTTTGCTATCTGGTTAAAGGCTGAATATCGCCACTATCCGGCGAGCCTGGATATTCAGAGGTGGAAAATGGATATTTTCCGTTGCTTAATATCCAGCTTTAAGTAAAGCGGCAGCAGCAGCCTAGCCACTGCTGTTGAATGCGCTCCCCCTATGTGCTTAGCAGTGAAATTCAGCCACAAACAGCATGTCTACTGTAAATTTAAGAGGGTTCTTATAAAATGAAATCATTCCCAAAAAGTATGTGCAGTGCAAACCAGTGCAAATCTGTACAGTAGGCCTGATCAGGGGAGGACTTATGCTGGAGTTTGGGAGAGTCACGATTTATGTGTATGAAGTACGTACTAACATTTATGCCTGCTTCAGAAGAGGCATGACGTCTTTAACTTCAATCCAGGCATTATTACTGTAGAATCTGTGCTAGTATTTTATAAAGATACATAGACACCTATGTATCTTTATAAAATACTAGCACAGATTCTACAGGCACCTTTCTACCCTATTAACCTAGGCACACTGTTATAAAATTAACACCTAAGGGGTAAATGTGCCTATAAGAAAAAGTAGGTATCTACTATAAAATATTAGCATCTAGTAGTTGAAAACAAGTATTAAGTACAGGTGTGGACTTTTGACAAAAATGGCCATTTATGCGCATAAACCACTAACATTTCTTAATTTATACATGTAACTGCACATGGAAATGAAGCTGTGCCTTATAAAATTGCCCCCTAAGAGGGTAATGCCTAGTCTTCGGCATCCAGAACACCCTTATCCTGAGCCTATTTTATAAAGAAAAAAAGCCGCCTACCTCCTTTTATAAAACAGGGGTGTAAGTGTTCAAAAAAGTGCATTAAATCTAGGCCCTGGTGTAAATGCTCATAGCTGGATTTCTAAAGAACATAGATAAGTTATAGTGTTTTATAACATACATATATGCATAAATTTGCGCTCTCCCTATTGTGCACACCCACAGTGTAAGTACACATATACTTACAGAACAGAGAGCAGCTAAAGTACACGCATAAGTCCTTGAAAAAAGGTTGTTTATGCGCATAAATGACATGCATTTTTACACAGCTCCTTATAAAATTACCCCTAAATGTTTCAAATTGTACATGAATTTTCAGTGCCATCACTTATATGAATAGTGCTGCTGAAAATACAAATACTGTAACTTTAAAGATATAAGCTATATGCCAAAGTTAAATGGTGGCCGCCCCACTGAATACCTTATTAGGTATTTTTCAAACTGAAAATTTTCCTAAGTGTACAGCTTTCTTAAAATGTATGTGTTTTCTTCCCCACAAACAAAGGGGGATCTATAGCCTATAGGTAACCAGAGCTGCCCAGCATGGACTGAGAGGAAAAGCGGAGATCTGTGCAACCTTTTCAGAAAGAAATCTATATAACTGCGCCTTCTGTTAATAAAGAGGGACATACATTCTTAGTGGAGTGTGTGTGTGAGATTTCTAGTTCGAGGTGTCTATCTGAAGCTCGCATAAGCTCTGGAACAGGAGTACTTGGCACTATATGAAAAGAGGAGAGGATTTCAAGAAACTTCAGTGTTTACCTCATTCACGGGACAAATAGTCATTGTTTATGGAGAACAAGGAAGGGGGAAAAAGTGAGCTGAACACAAGAGGGATTGTTTTCTAATAGGCTTTTGGCACTGCTACCTGGGAATTCCTGATGCTGAGCCCCGCTGTGGTTCATGGACAGAGTAAGGACTGCCCTAGAAATAAGTGCAGCTAATATATTCCAGTCAACTGCACGGAGCAGAAGGCCGCAGGCAGCATAAGTCCTGGCATTTACAATGCCTCAAAAAATGTTTAAAAACCCTTGATCAATTTAACTACTCTAATCCAGCAAAATGTTACTTGTTCAGCATTAGAAAACAGTTTCAATCAGCTACATCTGTTCAAAGGGTTTTCTAACCTCTTCGGGGACTTTCATGGTTGAAAAGGATGCCATTAACAGCAAAGAGATTGTAGGCTTCCCTGAAGTTCACCACAATCCAGAAGGCATAAAGCTTGGCTGCTCCTGCAGAAATGATAAAAGAATCAGTGATGTCTCTCCCAAGACAGCATTTTATAGTTGAATAGTTGCACAGTGTATAGTCACCTACATAATTTAACTAAACATCTCAATAATCAAAACCTAGTATGTGCATTCAGGGCCCTGTATGACATGTTAAGATGCCCCTCAGTTTCTGGAGCAAAGAAAAACTCCACTCTTTTTTTTTTCCTTTGTGCTTCTACAGAGCAAGTAACACATCGGGACCATGGAAAATGTTGACCTTTTAAGGGAAAACAAAATTCTTGGTGTAATACAAAATAAAATCTCAGCCCTTCAATGTGTCACCTGAATTGCAGCTACCACTGGGGCCTTTCATTCATGCACATTGTTTTAATAAGCGTTTAAAACTTAATAGAAAGCTATGAAATTGGCAAACTCTGAGAGCTTTCTATTTAGGCAACAAAAAATATGAAAACCAGTCCTCACAGTGTTCTTATAAGCCTTCGGTATCAAGGCTGTAGGCCTGCATGTTTAGTTCAAGTCCCCACTACAGGTAGAAGGTCTAGAGGTGTGCTTGGACCTTCAAGTAGAACTGATTAATGTTAAATCAGTTTGTATTAAGTTGTCAATTTTCCAAAATAGAATTGCAGACATGCAACATTTTGTTTTAATGTTGAAATAAAATTTTGTTTTAATGTTGAATTGAATTCATAGAAATTTGGCTTGGGAAGGGAAACTCTATAACCTTACAATTGCCCAGAAGCTGTTCATATTTAAAGAAGTCTAGGGGATCTAGGAAAGAGAGAGGGTTAGCAGTGTTTTATTCTAATTTTCTATATTTCAATCTATTGGGTATATACAGTATAGTTTAGTTTATTCAATTGACAGCTTTTTGTGTAACATGCCAAAGCAGTATGCAATTCATAAATAACCGTAGAAGAAAAACAAACAGGAAGAAGGAAAGAAAGGGTTTAAGGGAGGGTTCCCTATTTACAAAAATATGGAGAAGAATTTAGAGACTTCTGAATGTTCCGACTTGGACGTCCCTTTTCTGATCTAGGGAACCAATGCAAAATTGAGAAAAACTACTAGGAGGAGAAATTACGGTAACAGCTGCATCAGATTGCTATAATACTTCTATGGGAATGCTATCAATGCCTGGTGCTTTGTTCTTTGATAAGGCTTTCAATGCTGCTTCAACTTCTTCTTTCATGACCAATGGTTCCAGATCATAAGGTACAGCATAGTTACTCACCTGTAACAGGTGATCTCCGGGAACAGCAGGAATTTAGTCTTCACATATGGGTATCGTCGGTACCGACGGAACCTGCGCAGGAACGCTCCCCAGCGTCAAATAGGAAAGCTTTTGGGAGCATCCCACAGCACCTGTGTGCTGCCTTCCCACCTTTCCCAACTGTCCCTCTCCAGTTGAGTTTAAAGCTGAGACAAAAGAGAGAGGGAAAGAGAGAAAGAGAGAGATACAACTCCTAGGGGAGGTGGGTGGGTTGTGAAGACTAAATTCCTGCTGTACCCGGAGATCACCTGTTACAGGTGAGTAACTATTCTATCTCCAGGAACAAACAGGAATGTAGTCTTCACATATGGGGACTCCCTAGCTGCAGATGCCAGGGAGAAGGCCCCAGCCCAGACCTTGTGAAAGGGCTCCACTTCCCCCCATGGATCTCTGGCATCCTTTCAGGGATGGTGGGTAGGAGTTGATTAAGTCTGGAACAGGTGTTGAAGAACAGCCTGACCAAACAAGGCATCCCGGCGGGAGTCCTTGTCTAAGCAGTAATGGGCTGTGAAGGTATGAACTGAAGCCCAAGTAGCAGCTCGGCAGAAGTCGTCAATAGACACAGAGTGAAGATGAGCCATAGAGGCTGCCATGGCTCTCACATTGTGAGCTGTGACATGGCCTTCAAAAGGAAGGTTTTTACTTTCATAGGCAAAAGATATACACTGTGCAATCCAGCTGGACAGTGTTCTTTTGGAGACTGGAAGTCCCAAATGACTAGGATCAAAAGCAACAAAAAGTTGAGAGGACTTCCTATGTTGCTGTGTCCTTTGTAAGTAAAAGGCCAGAGCCCTTTTACAATCCAAAGTATGAAGATTCCTTTCTGCATTTGAGGCATGAGGCCTTGAGAAGAATACAGGAAGGTAAACCGCTTGGTTTAAATGAAAAGGTGACACCACCTTTGGCATAAAGTGTGGATGAGTCCTAAGGACTACCTTATCATGATGGAACCTTGTATAAGGAGGATCAGCCACCAATGCTTGCAATTCACTGAAGCGACGTGCTGACGTGATTGCAATAACAAAGATGGCCTTCCAGCAAAGGAATTTCAAGGAGGTAGTGGCTAATGGTTCAAAAGGCGGTTTCATAAGCTGCCCAAGAACCAAATTTAAGTGGTGGCTTAATGGGAGGCTTAGTTAAAAGAAGGCCTCTCATAAATCTCGCTATGAGAGGAAATAGGTTGCCCATTTAGAGGCTTGAAAAAAGCTGCAATAGCACTCAAATGAACTCTCACTGGTCTTAAGCCCTGCATTAGATAAATGAAGGAGATACTCCAGTAATGATTCAAGAGGTATCGCAAGAGGGTTAAGACCCTTCTGCCAGCACCATATGGTAAACCTTTTCCACTTGAAAGCATAAGAGCGTCTTGTGGAAGGCTTCCTGGAAGCATAAAGGATATCCTTTACCTGCTGAGAAAGGTTAAGACCGGGACGTTCTAGGCTTTCAGCAACCAGGCCCTGAGATGCAGAGACTGGGGATTGGGATGCCACAGCATCCCGTCCTCCTGAGAAAGGAGATCTGGAGCAGATCCTAACTCCAGAAGCGGAGCTTGAGAGAGATGTAGGAGCAGAGGGTACCACATTTGCCGTGGCCAATGTGGAGCTATGAGAATCATATGACCTCTGCCTCTCTGAAGCTTGAACAGGGTTTTGGGAATTAGGGGAAAGGGTGAAAAGGCATACAGGAAGTCCTGGCCCCAATGGAGTTGGAAAGCATCCCTGACATGACAACCCTGAGCCGGAATTCTGGAACAGAACCAGGGAAGACTGGCATTCAGCAGACTTGTGAAAAGGTCTATGTCCGGGGTTCCCCCAATTTGGAAAATTTTGGCCACTTGGTCTGCATGGAGAGACCATTCGTGTGAAAGCAGAACTCAACTGAGTCTGTCTGCCCAAGAGTTTTGAATGCCTGGAAGATACAACGCAAGGAGATGAATCTAATGCTCTCTGGTGAGGGCCCACAGTCACAAAGCTTCATTGCATAGCAACAGAGAGCCTGTTCCGCCCTGCTTGTTCACATAGAACATGGCTACTTGATTGTCCGTTTGAACTAGGCCTGTCTTGTAGCTGAGCTGGGTGTGGAATACTCGAAAAGCAAGGAAGATTGCTCTGAGTTCCAGGAGAATGATATGTAGATAGGTCTCCTGTGGAGTCCAGGTACCCTGGGTAGAGCGGCCTTGCAGGTGGGCTCCCCAACCTACCTGTGAGGCATCTGTTGTTAGAGTGGCTTGGGGTGGAGGTTGCTGAAAAGGGGACCCCACCAAAAGGTTTTGAGGTGATTGCCACCATTGGAGGGACAAAATAAGGCGATCTAAGTTTGCTATTTTGTCTGACAGGTAACCTGACACCTGAGTCCATTGAGTGGATAAAGTCCACTGGGCTGCCCTCAAATAGAGTCAAGCATAAGGAACCACATGCACGGTGGATGCCATGTGGCCTAGCAATTGTAACATTTCCCGAGCAGTGAAGTGAGGTTTTAGCACTGCTTAGGAAGTTAACTGCACAATGCGAAGGCAGCGGGGGCTGTGGAAGGTAGGCCCTTGTCTGTCTGGTATCCAGCAGACCTCCTATAAACTCTAGGGACTGAGTGGGAGCAAGGTTGGATTTTGGGAAGTTTATGACAAGTCCCAAATACTGAAGGATTCGCAATGTGCGAGAGAGAGCAACCCTGGCTTCTGGCTCTGAAGGGGCTCGAATGAGCCAGTCGTCTAAGTAAGGGAAGACAAATATTCCTAGGGTGCAAAGAAATGCTGCCACCACAGCCATGCATTTTGTGAACACCGTTGGTGCCGAGGCCAGGCCAAAAGGAAGAACCCTGTATTGGTAGTGCTTCCTTTGAAATAGAAAGCGAAGGAACTTTCGTTGAGTTGGATGGATGAGAACATGAGTGTACGCATCCTTCAGATCTAGAGAACAAAGCCAATCCTGACTCTGAAGGTATGGCAGCAGAGTTCCTAGAGAAATCATTCTGAACTTCTCTTTGAACAGGAATTTGTTCAATTCTCTGAGGTCTAAAATGGGTCTGTGTCCTCCTGTTTTCTTTGGAATAAGGAAATAGGGGGAGTAGAACCCTGTACCCTGTTGTAGAATGGGTTACCTCTTCTATTGCCACTTGAGCAAGAAGCATAGTGACCTCTTGACCTAACTGGTCATTGAGAGAGGTCTGAGAATTGAACTGTCTTACCATTGTAGGAGGGGGCATGCTGAGGAAATGAAGCTTGTACCCCTCTCTTACAATAGACAGAGTTCAATTTTCTGCTGTTATCTGACCCCATCTGGGGGCAAAAAGACATAACCTTCCTGAAATGGTGGAAGGCTCTGGGCCGTTCAGGGCCAGGAAGGCAAAGTTCTCTAGATAGGAGTCAAATCCTCCGGGGAGGCCGAGTCTGCTGAGCCGGTTGAGGCTTAGCAGCTTTTGTTTTTCTTTGCCTAGGTTGTTGCTGCTGTCCCTTTTGGGCAGACTGACCTAAACGATGCCCCTGCTGGGTATAGGAGGGATAAAACAACTTCTTACTGAAGAATGGTTTCTTGTAGGATTTTTTCCTTGCAGGATCAGTTGTAGATTTAGACAATCTATCCAAAGTGATATTGTCAGCATCTATCTCATTAGCTTTTTCCTGCCAATTCTTGCCAAAGAGATTCTCTCCTGTGCAAGGAATATTCCCTAGTTTATCCTGTACCCAAAGTTCCAAGTCAGATGCCTGGAGCCAGGCAATCCTACGTGCACCTATGGCAATAGCAGAGGTTCTGCTTATGCACTCAAAGCAGTCAAAGGCTGCATGATTCACAAACTTGGAAACATCCTGAGCATGTCTGACAAGGGCGAGGTAATCCTGCCTCTTATCATCATGGAAGGAGAGAGCTCATAAGCTCTAAATCTCCCGTGACCTCCTTAAGGAACATTCCCATATATAATATATAGGAACTGATCCTAGCAGAAAGCATGGAGGCCTGGAAGGTTCGACGCCCAAAGGCGTCAAGAGTCCTACACTCACATCCTGGAGGATTAGATGCATGTCTTTTTGCACTCTTGATCCTTCTCATAGCTGATTCCACCCATGGAACGGTGTGGTAGCTGAGTCTTCTGAAACCCAGGACAAGGAGGAACTCGATATATGGTGTCGAGTCTTCGAGAGTGAGGAGATGTGGTTAGAGGTGTTTCCCACATCCTTAACATGAGATCATGCAAGATCTCATGAATAGGTAAGCTAGCTGCCTCCTTGGGAGCTTTAGGCTATTATAGGATTTCTAATTCCTTTGCCCTAGGCTCTTTTTCAGGAGCCACTGTGATGGAAAGACCTCAAGCCACATCTCGGATAAAATCCTGAAAGGACATATCCTCTGGTGGAGACATCCTACGCTGAGGAGAAGAAGAAGAATCCTCAGGAAGAAGTACTCTGGTATCGGCAGAGCTTTCAGAGTCTTCAGACTCATCCGAGGATTCAAAGTATCTCCGATCCGGGTGATCGTGCAAGGTACGGTACTGGTACCGATCGAAGTCGGCATCAGAGGGGTCTGGTACAGACTTGTCGATACCGGATGGATAAGCATAACTCGGTCCCGGTAGAATGCCTGCCGATGTCGATGCAGTCGGTACCAGTACCGGAGTCGGTGCCAATACTGGTTGAATTGTCTGAAGCGGTTTCAGGGGCATCAAGGCCGTGAGAAGAGCCGCCAGACTGCGTTCAATAGCCAAGAATCTCTGGTCTATCAACACTGCCGATGCCTGTGTATCGGTACCAGATGAGGCAGCCGGTACTCCAGAGCATGGCACCAGTAGTTCTGCCGAGGTTGAGGCCTCGAGAACATCCTGGAGCCCCGTTAGTGCTTTGGAAGCCGAAGCCTCCCGCCGGGGCAATTTTGCCGGTGAAAGTCCCTCAAGGGCAACGCCAGAGGCATCTCGATGCTTAGAGGGAAATCTACCCTTTGAGGACCGGCTAGATTTATGTTTAGTTACCTCAGATCCATGGGAAGAAGACGAAGCCCTGGAAGACGTTGATGCCACAGAGGCTGCATCGGAGAGAAAAAGGGTGCTAAGTTTAGCAGCTCGGTTCTGCCGGCCCCTTTTCGACATCCATTTGAGGCACCACTCATGGGTGTTGGTGACGGAGATGGTACCGCCATACTTGGAACACTTTTTAAAACCAGAAGCGGGTTTTTCCATTTTAAAGGAAAAAGTTGGGCCTAGTGCCCAAAATGGCACGTGGCACCTGAGGAGAAAATAAATGGAAAACTGGAAAAGACTCCAGAAGAAAGGAGGGATTTTTTTTGGGGGGGGGGGGAAGAGGAACTGGCGGTACCGGTGTAGTGTCGAAGGAGGGCAGACGCGACCACAAAAAAGAATATGCTTAGACTTTTCTTTAGTAAAAGGAATGCATCATTTAAGGGATGTTGAGTTCGGGTTTTTCTGGACTTAGCTTGGGAAACCCGTCGGCGCAGGAGTGAGTTTTTAGTCCTGCGACTGCGGGTTATCCAGCTTGGGGGGTTATTTTTTTTTTAAATACCCTTGTAAATGCCTGGTTAAGCTTCAAAAAAGAATAAATCCCAATGTGAGAGATTAATAAATACCCCACCAAAAAATCTCCCCCAGACTCCTTAATGAAATCAATATGTCTTTTTGTCGGGCCGCAGAGAGGGAGGTTCAAACAGATTTTAAAACCACACCAAAACTGCTGTGGACCATTTTAATCATCAAACAGTTCTTTAGTAAAACATGTGAAAAAAGTGAAAACTTATCTCAATAACCAAGAGAAGAAATTCAAAAACTTGAATGCTGAAGTCCACATTTGAGATGGCACGACGTGCACGTTTCGAGGTCAAAAAACCCCTGTACCAAGCGCTCTTTATGGACGTCACTAAGAAATGATTCTTCCCCCTGTGGTTAAGCTTCAAGGCAATTCCTATGTTTTTTCATTTCCTTCGCAATTGATTTCCATTTTGAATTTGCAGGGATCAGTGGGGGGTGAATGAGCGAGTACTCTTTGTTATATTTATAGTTTCTGCTTTTGCTACTCATTTTTTCCTTGTATATTTGGTATTTAGTTTTCTCCCATCTATCTTGGACCCAATTCTTTTGAGGACTAGAGGTGGGGTTTACTTTGTGATTTATACCTTTTATAATTATCTGATTATTGTTTCTGAAGTGTCCCTCTTTTCCATTGCAAGTATGTTTGACTTGTAAGTTTGTTGAAAATCAATAAAAATATTAAATTAAAAAAAAAAGAATAAAAGAGAATTATTTTCTGCGGTGACAGGAAAACGAAGAACTGGAGAGGGACAGTTAGGAAAGGTGGGGAGGCAGCACGCAGGTGCTTTGGGATGCTCCCAAAAGCTTTTCTATTGGACGCTGGGGAGCGTTCCTGCGCAGGCTCCGTCGGTACCAACGATACCCATATGTGAAGACCACATTCCTGCTTGTTCCTGGAGATAGGTTGAAACGGCTGTTGGTCCACTTGATATTTATCATATAAAAACTCTGTATATTCCTTCCACGTTTTCTTGATCTTCACAACATCATTCAACATAGAACCTTGAGCATCTTGTAACATTCTCTGTTCTGTATTATTTCTCACTATTTAGACTGTATATTCTATTTATATTATGATGTTCCTTGTAAATATGTTATGTTATAATATAACGTTCACTGTAAAACAAACTTGATTTGTTAATTATTTGTTCATTGTAAACCGCAACTGAACTTTGGAAGATGCGGTATATAAATGTGTATAAAAATAAAAATACATAAATAAATAAATTCCAATTCGAGGCTGGAACTTTTTCTTCAACTCTCGTAGCTTTAGGAAAGCCGATCTTGTTCTTCCTCTAATAGTTTCTGCTTCTATCTCCTTGCATGCGTCATTGTAGTACTTTTCCTTGTCCTGTCTTGCTGCACATTGGAAATCTCTGTTGAGTTCTGTGATTGTCTTTCTTTCTCCTCTGGCTTTAGCTTCTCTGTGTTTCTGGGCAATTTTCAGAGTTTCTTCCGTCATCCATTTTGGCCGTTCTTGCTTTTTCACCTTTTGTAGAGACTTCTCACTTCCTTCCAACACAATCTTCTTGATGTCATTCCATAACTCTTCTGGAGATCTGTCATTTGTATCTAAAGCAACAAATCGATTTTGCAGGCAGTATTTAAATTCCAGTGGTATATTCTCAAGCTCATATTTTGCTGCATTCATGAGTGGTTTGCACTTTTAAACCAATGCCGATAGCTAGTCATAAATACTTTAGGCCAAAACATCAGGAAATAGAGGTAGACACAAAGCGCAAAGGAGACAAAAGCATCATATTTATTGCAATAAACACAGTATGGTGCTTTTGACTCCTTTGTGCCTTATGTCTCCCTCCATTTCCTGTTCTTTTGGTCTACCACATCCATTTTGAAGGTTCCTTCTCTCTTTTTTGGAATTTTGGAATACATATTTAAGGGACAATTCAGAAATTGCTCAGCTAAGTCTATCAGAAAGGAATTATTAAAAGGGTCCCTTCTAGCTTAGCTCTCTGAGTCAGGAACTTAGCCCTAAGATCTTTAACAAGAATGAGCAGAAGACTGGTGGAGCAACTTTCGGATAATCACAGAGACCCAGGTCAATGTAAATTAGGAAGCCGCAGAGTCCTGTAACTCTTAATTTAAAAACAAAAAAATAAACCAGATATAGAAGCAGCTGAGGCATATTTTTAGTTATAGACTTTTAAAGATGTTCAAAAATGAAAAGCAAAGTGAACAAATTTTGCCTAACCAAATTAATTATGTGTTCAGTTAAAAAAAAACAACTATTGAACAAATCATTTTTTCCAAATGCGGGTCCCTTTTCTGTGTGAGGCCTGAGCCAAATGGCCTTGCTGCCCCCTCTGCCCCAATAGGCCTTACACTGGTGTGCTATTAACATGTTCGATTGCCAAACATTAAAGGCCCGATTCTGACACCCACGTACATCTCCTTTGTACGTCCGGGCTGACCCAGACATACAAAGGAGATCACGATTCTGATCCCGCGGAGCACGGCTAACTCAGCCAGGGCTTTTAAATGGAGCCACAGCACCATGGCATCCTGTTGCCATGGCACCACGGTTCCATTTAAAAGCCGCGATGCCTGCCACTGCTAAAGAAATTGATTCCCTGCAGCCTGACCTCTGATCCGGTCTCCTAAAGCCAGGATCAGGCTGCGAGGAATTAACTCTGTCCCTCCCCCGGTCCCTTCCGCACCCCGGGCCGCTTAAGAAAACATGACCAGGGGAGCTATTCCACCTCAGAGGTGGAATAACTTCCCCGGCCATTTCGCCAGCCCTGGACATACAGGACCGACATTAGAATCGGCCCTGTACGTCCAGGTCTGGTGACCGCCCGTAGCCCGCCCACTCCCCGCCCCTAGGCCGCCTCTTCCCCGCCCCGACTAACTTCCCTGCACAACCAGCGGGTAAGTTAGTCGGGGCATGCAGCCAGCATGAATAGCAGGGATGGACGTCGTGTCTCACAACAGCCCCCTAAGCGCATACTTTAGACCAGGGGTTTTCAACGCAGTCTTGGGAACACAACTAGCCAGTCAGGTTTTCAGGATAACCCACAACAAATAAGCATGAAAGAGATTTGCATACAATGTTGGCATTGCATACAAATCTCTCTTATGCATATTTAATATGGTTATTCTGAAAACCTGACTGGCTAGGTGTATCACTAGGACTGGGTTCAGAACCCCTGCTTTAGACAGAAAGCTTTTCCACAGATGTCTTAACAGTTTTCCAAACTTAACCTACAGCCTTTTATTCAGCTGCCTGCACAACTTAACTCCAAGGGGTATGTTTACTAAATGACGGTAGGGGCTTCCGTGCGATATCAGAGCCGCAGTCCCATTGAAAGCAATGTGGCACGGCTCCGACATCGCACAGAAGCCGCTACCGCCATTTAGTAAACATACCCCCAAGTGTTTTTCTCAGATCATAACACTGACTGGACCTTCTGTGGTCCAAATGCCATCCCATTATACTTAAAAATGTATTTTACAAAAAAATTCACTCGTCTCTTTTGTAAAATATGCAAAAGGTCACAGAAAAAACGTGCATTCGGAAGTACATACAATAAAAAATGACCAACGTCACTTGAGGCTTTACATGTGTAAGTGGCAACATGTAAACTGTTGATTTTGCTACCATATCATAAGTGGTAAATTTTGCAAAATTACAAAAATTGCATCCAAGTGGAACCAATTAAGGAGCTAAGCTTCAAAGCTCAATTTTTTTTACTTTTCTGGGTGGTTTTTTAAATTTATATCCCCGGTATACTTTCCAAGAGGGCAGGTATTTCTCTTGGACCTAAATCTAAGGCTCTGATTTCGCATGATTGTTGCTATCGCTATTTAGTAAACAGACCCCTAGGTCTAATCTTGGTTCGCCAACTGACCATGGTTTGTCGCCCGTATTTGAGCTTTCCTTCCCTATTAATAATGCATCTAATATCTACTAGGCATTAAGGGCCTGATTCCGTCCCAGACGTCGATCCCCTCTGTACGTCCGGTCTGAATTGGACGTACAGAGGGGATCACGATTCTGATCTCATGGGGCACATCTAGCCCCACGGGATCAGAATCACGAACAGTCCTGCACGTGCAGGCTGGGACTGCTATTCAGTTCGGCCTGCACGTGCAGGACTGTCCCCAGCTAACTCAGTCAAGGCTCTTCAATGGAGCCATGGCGCCGCGGCTCTATTGAAGAACTGCGATGCCGGCCGCTGGACTGCAGGACCTCATTCCCCGCAGCCCGACCCCCGATCCGGCCTCCAAAGGCTAGGGTCGGGCTGCGGGGACTGCCTTCAGGACCATCCCTGCCCACTGCAAGCCCTGGGCCCACCACAAAATGACATATGGGGATGTTATTCCACCTTGTAGGTTGAATGACTTTCCTGTATAAATCGTCAGCCCTGGACGTACTGGGCTGGCAATCGCCCAAACTCCGCCCCTTCCCCGCCCTAACTTCCCCGTACAACCGGCGAGGAAGTTAGTCGCGGCTAGGAGAAGGCACGAATAGCGAGGATGGACGTCCCATCGGGCCATCCATCCCTGCTATTTGTGGCACAGAATAACCCCCTAAGTGTTTAGATAGTTTGGCCCTTGTGGAATTCAGGTCCACTGGAGGAAAGGGAAGATGCTAACTTCCTAAAATTTAGAAAGAAAGCTAAAACCTAATTTTAGTTCCTTTGACTTTTGAATGCCCAGACTAAGTACCACAGTTTATGTAGCAAAATTATCAGTTTAAAAGTCTGCTAGTTACAGAGAATGACTTTATAATATTATTATAAGAACTGTTTACTTTTATTTGCAATATACTCTTATTTTTATTTGTAGGCCACTTAGACATTCTTTGAAGCAAACATGATATCAAATATAATAAAATGATATGAAACTGTGATTTAATTTTGTTACGTTTCTTTTTGGTCTACGTGTTTTCCACTCCAGAGATAAATGAACAAGATTTGTGATGAAAGATGGTAATTCCCATCCGTTAGGCAATAGCAGAATATGCTTTTATTTTGCAATTCATAAAACGTTGCCTCTCTACAAATTCAGTCACTTTTAATATACCTTAATTTCATTCTCACATCCAAATGACTTCAAGTCTACAGAGACTATAAGCTCACCTGAGTAGGGAATGAATGTGTAACGTGTACTGAGCTCAGATCTGAAATAGGCAAATAATCTCAAAAGGAAAAAGGGCCACTCACCATAGGGTGACCTGGGATAGAAGGGGGTAGTCTCCTTCTGTGGGATTTCTTGAACTTTCCCATACAATTCGCTAGTTGAGGCTTGGTAAAACTTTACAGAGTTGATTAGGCCACAGGTTTTAACAGCATCCAAGAGCCGCAATGTGCCGACCCCATCAACATCAGCAGTATACTCAGCCAGGTCAAAGGAAATCTTAGGGAAGGAGAAAGAGAAAAGAAAAACAATGATAGGTACCTCAAACACACATGTTAAGTTTTCCCAATAATCATAAAATTCTAAATTCATTGATTAGCCATCATTATCTAGGAATTTCAATGAAGAGAAGCAGATTTTCTCCATTGTGCTAAACTATTTTTGCAAAGTTCAGTTTCCCAGTAAAAATTCTCTCTGCTGGAATTGCAGACAATGGGGATAATTTTATAAAACATGTTTCATATGCAATGCTTATTCTAACATTGCCCGGCAGTGTACAGTATGCATATAAAAAGTAGACGCACAGAAACACAGCATCTACTTCCATACGATACATGCGTAGGCATTCCAGGAATGGAGATGCAATGAATGCAATCACTTATCAGATACGCATATGCACACACATATTTTCATCTGCCTTGGAGCAGCTCTGAACTCGCGCACCACTAGGGATACTTCTAGCAATCGGGTTATATAAGCATACACTGTCAAAATATTACTCCCATGCCCCACCATATATAGGGATGAGCTACAGGTCCACTGGTAATATTTCATTTATGTATGTCAATTTTATATGTACAGTATGGTTTTTATTTTTATATTTATTCTTGTCTGTTTATTTTCTACATGTATTTTATGACTCCCTGATGCAGGCGTGTTCACTGAAACTCGACCGAGTCAGGGTTTTCAATAAACTGCAATTGAAGAACATCTGGTGTGTGAAGCTGTGATCTATTACATTTCGTTTTTGTTTCATATTGGTTTATTATGGAGATTTCCTTCCCAATGTCTGGTTAATTCACAATATGCCTGGTACTGAGAAAGTTTATATTGCCGTTACTGAGATTTTTTTCTCTATGGTAAGTTTTATGGGGACCTTTCTCTTATAAAATCCACACTCCAAACACAAAAAATCTTTTTCAATAATCACTATAAATCACCATACAAAGCATATTGCATAATATACTCAAAAACATAAAGCTATCACGTATTATTACCATATATTGAAACACACCATCTATAATCATACAAAAACAATGCAATATGTATGTACATTATACACCATAAACAGCCCAACCCAGAATATTTGGAAGGCTTCTGTCCTGTTATATTATTTATTTATTTATTTAACACTTCTTTTATACCGCGCTATTACAATCAGTGCGGTGTACATTGAACAAGAACATACTACAATGTATACAAGTAACATTGCGTTTTACATTGAACAGGGAACTTCAACAATAGGACAACCGGGGAAACTATGTACAGAATAACTTAATGATATATACAGTAATATAAAACTCATTTGGATGTTGCAAAGTTATTACTGAGGGAGCACCGGTTCACAAGGCTGCTGGATGTTCAGCTTTCCATGTAGTAGGACGCTGTCAAGCTGTGAACTTTTGCTTTTAACAAAAACTGTTTAATATCCAACTTTATATGAAGCAAATCACCTTTAGGATGCTCACAAACTGTGAACGTTTGCTTTGATCAAAGGTATACCGGTAAGTCCTTATTGTTGGCAGAGCTGCTGTGATTTGTGAAGCAAGGCCTTGCTGTGAGTCCCTGCATTATGAGCCCCTTTTGCAGGCAGAGTCACTGCTGAAACATTGTGGTGCCAGAAGCACGAGGTGTCGGGCATGTTCCAGTATTAGCGGGTGTGTTTCAACATCAGCTGCGGGAATGTCTATGTGTATGGATTCTACCTAACTATCTTCAAACAACTGAGAGAACACTATGTGAGTCCAGCAGAAAGACAGTTTGGAGCTAAGTGCTTTTGCATTTTTTAGACTGCTGGGACTTTTGCCATGAAAGTGTTTATTTTGTGGGTTGGGCTGTTAATTGTGTATATTGCACATTCATATTGCATTGTTTTTGTATGATATAGATGGTGTGTTTTATTGTATGGTAATAATATGTGATAAAGTTTTATATTTTTGAGCATATTATGTGATGTGTTTTGTATGGAGATTTATAGTGATTGCTGAAAAAGATTGTACTTGGAGTGTGGATTTTGTGAGAGAAAGGTTTATCGGCTGTCCCTCCACAGTGTGGTATTTTGTTTTGGTTTAAGCCAGTGTCCTTTTTTTGGTGTTAAGTTTTATAGGGAAGCATTCTAGATCTGCTCTGCACAGTTTGTTGGGGAAAGGACTGGGGATTTTTTGGTGGAGGCAGAATATATGTTTGCAGTTAATACCATGCGAGAGGACATATGTGTGCTGGAGGGGGTCTATGGCTGAACAGGTGCTGAAGAATGCAACCTCTTGCTCTCTCCCTAATATATGGCTTGCAGACACTAAAGTCTACATGGCTGCCCTCTCTGCAGTTATCTTTGGGGGTGGGGCTGGGGGCAGGACAGGGGTGGAACACGGGTAGCTACACATGGCAGATTTTTTACTAATAAAAAAGTTAAAAAAAAACACTGACTGCCACAGTTTCAGAATTACACCCCCCTCTCCCCCCAGCTTTTATTGGATGATTAAATCAGAATAAAAACACTGTTATTTTCACAGATAGAACAAAAAAGGACCAAAACAGACACTTGGAGGGGCAGGGTGTACCAAGGGTGAGGCGATGGGTGCGGCCCACCCCACTTGCACCCTTGTTGGGCCCACAGAGGCAGCGCAGCAAATATACGATTAAGCTCGTTTCCCATGATGCCTTGCACTCCAGGGGCCAGCCGCCCTTCTCTCCTGGCAGAAGTCTCATGTACCACGGCAAGCCAGCTGAACTGTAAGTTTGCCGCACTGCCTCCATGTGGCTGGCTGGGCGTGGAAGGGTACATTGAGTTGCACAACATCGCGCCGTTCCTGGGGGCACCAGACATGTGGGAGGGGGGAAGCCCACCCCAGGTGATGGGAAAGCCACTGCTTGGGAGTATGTTTACTAAACCGGGCTAACGGTTAACCCAGGTTATTATTTAATGGGACCTAGTTGCAGATAACCTGGGTTAACCGTTAGCCCGGTTTAGTAAACATACCCTTAGATATGCTCTTTTTTTTTATCCCTCTAGTTTAGGGTTCCTCTTTTCTACTTCATAGTTTAAACATATTCTTCCTCTTTTCCACTTTCACGCCCAGATCCTCCGGCTTCTATGTTGGGAATTTGCCTCTTCTTTATGTCACACTCTCAGAGACATGGAAAGCTCCTCTTTTGACATGCAAATCACTATAACCTCTTACGTCCGGGAGTTTCCCCTTTGGTCTGTAAAATACCACAATGCCTTTCCTTCGCCCAATTGATTCTCTGGGTTCCACTAGGAACTTCCTCCTTCTGTTCATCATCACCATAGATGGAATTCCCTTCCCCTTTTCCTTTACCCCAAACCAGTTTGGGACTTCAGGAAAGAGCTGTAAACTCTGGACAGTGATTAAGACATCTTTGGAGAGCAAGGAGAGTCCTCATGATGTTCCACTAGAATTTATAACAAATTTAGCTTCCATTGTTTTTAAAAATATTTCTTTTCTGTTTAATAATTAAATTTATCAACAAACAGCAAACCCTCTGATGGATGCCATAATTGTGTCATCTTTGTCAACATTGTAAATAGTAGACTTTAAGCAATCCCATTTTCAAGCCTATATAATAGTTTAGTATGGCTTTATTGATGACATTGTTATGCTTTGGAGATGTCAATAATAACTTTGCTTACGCCATGAAAAAGTAGACTAATAAGAGAAAATATTTTTCCACTCAACGCCTATTCAAACTCTGGAATTTGTTACTGAAGGATGTAGTAAAGGCTGTTAGTGTAGCTGGATTTACAAAAGGTTTGTGCAAGTTCATGGAGGAAAAATCCATAAACCATTATTAAAGAGAACCCAAGAAATCTATTGCTTACCCCAGGACGAGCATTATGGAACCTATATACCTTTTTGGAAACCTGCCAGGTACTTGCGACCTGTATTGGCCATTTTTGGAAAAAGGATACTGGGCTTGATGGACCTTGGTCTGACCCAGTATGGCATTTCTTATGTTCTTATGATTTTTATAAATGGTCTGTAGTAATAAGTGTATTCAGTTTAGCATTCATGCCTACAAGGAACAGATCGTTTATGGAAGCCTTCATTAAGAAGGATGACCAATGTTTAAGAAGTGAAGTTAAAACATTCTGATGCTGTGTCATGATCATAACAATCTTATGTGCCAACTCTGAATCTTGTGATATATGCAGAATACATTGTTCCTCATTCATTGAAATGTTCTGAGATTTAAATATCAAATATTTAATACTTTATAGAGTTCTCTTGAATTCGCTATTGATGATGCTATTAGGCTATCCTATTTCATGTAAACCTTTGAACAACACTTGTGACTGCAATTTATACTCTTCTGTATAAGAACATAGGGGTTGATTTTCAGGGGTGGCAGACAGCGTTATCAAAGCAGCAGGCCATCGCTGCTTTAAGTTAGAACAGGATAATCGGCACTCGTGAATATCTGGCAAATGGCGACAAATATCTGCTTTGGAACAAAACCCCAGGTAGGTGATACATTAAATACCTTTATGGAAATGGGTAACAGGGGTAACATATGGAAAGCAGTGTGTATTAATGCCCGTAGCATGGGAAATAAGATCCCTGAAGTTGAAGCTTTGGTGGGAGTGGCTGACTTGGATTTAGTGGCAGTTACAGAAACATGGTTCACAGAAAACCATGACTGGGATGTAACTATACCTGGCTATACTTTATTCAGAAATGACAGGGTAGGAAGAAGGGGAGGAGGAGTGGCACTATATGTAAAAACTACTATTAAAGCTTTGGAATTACAGAGCTTAAAAGGGAGAGAGGAGGCATTGTGGGTTAAACTAGAAAGAGGGAAAGAGAAATCTATTTGCATTGGTGTGATATACAGACCTCCCTCACAAGAGGAAGAGGTGGACAGAGAGTTAATTGAAGACATACGCAGCATTGCTAGGAAAGGGGAAGTGCTACTGCTAGGAGATTTCAATATGCCAGATGTTCATTGGCACATTCCTGCTGCAGTATCATTTAGAAGTAAGGAGATCCTGGATTCTCTACAGGGAGAACTATTCAGGCAATTGGTAACAGACCCCACACATGAAGGGGCCATACTGGACTTGGTGCTTACCAATGGTGAAAGTGTTTCTGATGTTGTAGTGGGAGATCATTTTGCATCCAGTGATCACCAGATGGTGTGGTTCAGTATTAGGACTAGGGCTGTTAGAATCCATTCCAAGGTGAAGATCTTAGACTTTAGGAAGACTAACTTTGCGAAGATGGGCCAATACCTCAGGGAGTCGTTAGTGGGATGGGAACAGCTGGGGGATGTAGAAAAACAGTGGGCAAAACTGAAAGGGGGTATTTTAAAGGCAACCAACCTTTTTGTTAAAATGGTAAATAAAGGCAAAAGGAACAGGAGACCGCTATGGTTTTCGAAGGAAGTAGCTGAAAAAGTGAAGAAAAAGAGGGAGGCCTTCATGAAATACAAGAGATCACAGAGAGAGGAAGACAGGCATCTGTATTTGGAAAAACTTAGAGAAGCTAGCAAAGTAGTCAAGAAGGCAAAGATTCAAAAGGAGGAGGAAATAGCCAATGCAATAAAATGGGGGGATAAGACATTTTTCAGATATATTAGTGAGAAGAGGAAGGGCAAAAGTGGTATTGTCAGACTCAAGGGTGCAGGGGGGGAATATGTAGAAGCTGATAAGGATAAAGCGGAATTGCTTAACAAATATTTTTGTTCTGTGTTCACAGATGAAGAACCAGGAGCAGGACCTCAGAAAACACCCACAAATAAGAACAGAAGCGAGGGACATCTTGAACTATTTTCAGAAGACTGTGTTCGTGAGAAACTAGCTCAACTTAAAGTAGACAAAGCGATGGGACCGGATGGGATACACCCTAAAATACTGAGGGAACTTGGGGACGTTCTAGCAACTCCACTGACTGACCTTTTCAATGCCTCATTGGAGTCGGGAGTGGTGCCAAAGGAATGGAGAGAAGCTCATGTGGTGCCTTTACACAAAAGCGGAAGTAAGGATGTGGTTGAAAACTACAGGCCGGTTAGTTTAACTTCGGTGGTGAGTAAATTATTGGAAACGCTGCTGAAAGAGAAAATAGTGAGGTTTCTGGAGTCCGGCGGATTACAGGATCCGAGGCAGCATGGATTCACCGGAGGCAGGTCTTGTCAGACAAATCTGATTGATTTCTTGGACTGGGTGACCAGGGAGTTGGACCGAGGGAGAGCTCTAGATGTGGTGTATTTAGATTTCAGTAAAGCCTTTGACACTGTTCCTCACAGGCGACTTATAAACAAACTGAGCACCCTAGGGATGGACCCTAAAGTTACTGCTTGGGTTAGAAATTGGTTGGGTGGGAGGCGACAAAGAGTACAAGTAAATGGAGCTCACTCTGAGGAGAAAGATGTTACCAGTGGTGTGCCCCAGGGATCTGTCCTGGTTTCTATATTTAAAGTAGACTTCACATTGAAATGTTTTTGTAAAGGAGGTTCTTCTGACCTGTGATGGACAATTTAGCCAGTATATAGCTTACTGCTGAAGAGTCTAAGGCTTTGTCTGAGTTCTTTTCCTCCAGTGTTCACAAATTGCTCTGGGTTTATACACTGTGGAAATCTTGTGTTTTGTTGTGCTCCCCCCTCCCCCTCCCCCGGATTCCTGGAGCTATGCTTCCATTGTATGCAGATCTGTTCCATGCATATTCATTGTGGATATCCTGAAACCTGACTGGCCTGGGGGTCCCAGAGGACTTGGTTGAGAACCACTGCTTTAGACTGCGGCATACTGCTCTCCACTTGCTTCTAGGGTGGCAAAAAGCAGCAAAAGAAATGTTCTTCCTAAACCCGGGCTCTCATATGCCTCCTCTCTGACATCACTCAGTCTCCTCCTGTGGCCATTCCCTGTGGTAAAATCCATCTGTATATTTACTCTAGCATTGGCATGTTACAAGGGTTGCTATTTATATTTCTGGCCTTAGCAACAGTAAGTGTTGCCAGGCGCCATCCAATGGTTCCATTGGAACACTGACATTGTTGAACATAACCTTATTCATAACATTTTATCATTTGAGCGCGATTTGTTGTTTACAGTAACTTGAAAAATTCATCTCGGGCGAAAAATGGAATTAACTCGTGAACATTTTCGTGCGATTATTTTTCATAACTTTCGACGTGGATTATCAAGACAAGAGTGCATCGATGAACTTAATTTTTTATACGGCGATAAAGCACCATCCTACAGCACTGTAAAAAACTGTTATAACGAATTCAATCGTGGCCGATGTTCGCTCCAGGACAAATTCCGTCAGGGTCGTCCAAAATCGGTTGTTGTGCCAGAAAATATCAATGCTGTGTGTGAACTGATAAAGCAAGATCGTCATGTGACATACCGTGAGTTTGAGGCATCTTTGGGCATTAGTATGACAAGCATCAATAAGATATTGCATGATCATTTGGCCGTAAAAAAGATTTGTTCGCGTTGGATCCCGCATAATCTGACAAACGCTCAAAAGAAGGCTCGTGTCGATTGCTGTAAGGAAATGTTGAAAAAATACGTTCAAGGTACATCAAAGACTGTGTATAACCCAATGACTTCTTTTTATTCCCGCACATCAAAAACAAATTAAGTGGTCAACGATTTTCAACACCTGAAGATGCGGTTGATGCATTCAAAACGCATGTTTTGGAGTTACCTCAATCGGAGTGGAAAAAGTGCTTCGAAAATTGGTTCAAACGCATGCAAAAGTGTATTGATCTTCATGGAGAATATTTTGAAAAACAATAAAACCAATTTTGATCATAAATATTTGTTTTTTCATTATTAGGCCAGAAATATAAATAGCAACCCTTGTATGCAGCTACCTGGGGCAGTGGTAACCCTGTAGCACCAGTGAGTGTCTGATCAAATGCACAGTCAAGGCTGGTGCAAGGATATGAGCTGAGCCCTCAATCCTGCCATCCCCCCTCCCCTCCACTTCTAACCCCATGCTATCCCTCCCTGAGACCTGTAGTGGCAACAATGCCATTAAAATAGCAATATGTCGTTTACCCGAAGCCTCTGACACTGCATTGCTGTTCACGTTCACTCTGACCAGCCACTTCCATCCCCTCCAAAGCATTTCCGCCCCCATGCAAATAGGAAGCCTGCGTTGGAGAGGATGGAAGCAGCTGGTCAAAGTGAGCATGAACAGCAATGCAGTGTTGGAGGCTTCTGGTAAGTGCTGCGCAGCTGTTTTATTGGCATTGTTGCCGCTACAAGTCTCGGAGAGGGGCGGCGGCACTTTGCCAACCTGAAAATGTTGATGCTCTAGACAACTGTGTAGTTCACCTAAGGTAGTGCCAGTCCTGTGCGGTGTTGATCACAAATAAAAGTTCTCTTTCATTTTTTGTTTCCCTTATAAAAACAATTATCTATTCTGATTTTAAAAAAAAGTTTGCTATCTTGAAGAATCTGGCATTCGGTCCAAAAACAGAGGCACCTTCTCACAAACACAAACTTTCAGACTCCCAGGTCTCTTAGGACCTGCTCTCAGTTTTGTAACTTGCAAAATGTGACTCCATGTTAATGCCTAAACAGTCTGAATCCACAGCCCACCTGCACATGGAATCCTTTTCCTTTAATGCCATAAATGCTGGTGATCTGACCAGGGTTCAATAAAATGCTCTGCCGGGACTCCTTCAGCTGCAGCAAGGTATTTTTCTCCACCATGTCTAAAACTGGCTGCCACTGTTACGATCTTGCCCAAGCCAAGACCTTCAGCACACTGGATGGTAACAGCCACTACATGAAAAAGTGATGGAAGTGTAATAGGAAGTGCTCTGGATGCAACATCCAGTCTGAAGTTGATTTCAATAACACTCCCTGAACAACAGTGCCCACAGCAGCTTCTACCCCAAAACAGGAACACATTCTGTCACACTTCTCACAAGAACAAAACCAGAAGCCTACTTTTTCATAGATTTTTGTACCGTAACATTAGGATAAGATTGCTAAAGACAGGAAATGGCCTATGTCTGTAGATAGGCAAGTGAAAGTTCTAGTTAACATTTTTTCCAAGTAATTTGTGAAGCATGGCATGATAGTGTGGCGCGGTGGTGGGATGGGATGGGATATGTGGGTGTGTGGTGCTGAGGTGAGGTGCCTGCATGTGTGTGATGGGAAAGGGGTGCACCTTTTGCACATACACATTGTGCCCTTTGCTTCCCATTCATTCATCTCTTCACCCTCCAATCGCTTGCACTCTTCCCTTCCTCCCCCACTCCAACCCCTCTCCTGCTGTCCTTTCCCCACCCCCCAACTGTTTCCCTTCCCAGACTCTCTCCTCTTCTCATTCCCCCTAGCACTCACCTCTGCCCTCCATTCCTCTCCCCACCATGCTTTATTAAATCAAACCGGTCGTCCCTTTAAATTTCTTCAGCACCTTGTTTTATTTTAGCAGGCTCTGGAGCTTGCAGCACTTCTGCCCGTAAGAAGCTCATCTCCTGTGGGCAGACTCCGCCAGTCTTGGCTACAATCGTGGCCTTTTGCAGCCCTTCTGCTCACATGTGCTCCGAGCCCCAGGTGCGAAGTCTGATTTTTCAGTTGACAGGCGACCTGGCACCTAGGGTTTGTTGAGCCCTAAATTAAGAAGATATTTGCAGTCTTATTTTCTCAACAAGATGTCTAGCACCTTGTGAGCTATAGTTTTGTTTTTTGCCAGAATCCCATATCTAAATTTTACGTGTGATTTTTCATTTGCATCCATAAAAACACGTAACAGGTTAGCACATGTTGACACCATTAGCGTGGGTTATTTTAACGCAGTTAATATTTTATGAAATGGCGCCTACAGTAGTTACTGAAAATGTGAATTGATAGTATTAGCACATGGTGGCACGGTAGCTAACAGTGCATTAACAGTCTGCTAAACCACTCCTGTGAATTAGTAAATCCACTTCTCTAAATGAATGACAGAGATTGGTCCAAATCTACTCTTCATAGAGGGCTGCAGCTCTTAGTGGATATAAGATACCATTGGTTATTTATGTTTCAAATTACTTGCAAGAGAAAATAGTTTAAGTAAATATTTATATTCACAAGGTGCACCTGCGCATTTACAGAGAAAGCAGAGGTTAGTCTGAAAAATGAAAATATTGTGAAAATTCCTAGACAAACATCCAGCACTGCTATGCAGTGATGATTTTGGCACAGGGCCAAATTTGGATCTAAGTATTAATCTCTTTACAGTCATTTTGAGCTACCTGGACTACTTGTTTTAATTTATATTGTTAGCAAGACATTACAGCGATGTCTGCGCAAAGCTTGAGTTAGGTAACTGATTCTAGACTGCTCTGAGAGAGATCATGGGGCAGGAGGAGCATTGCCCCACTGGAAGCGCATCTTGTGCTTGAAATTCTCTGTATATATTCCACAGCGTAACCCTGAAAAGTATTGCAGAGTGTTTTACTATACAGAACAATCAGGATGTCTTCTGGTTTCAGCATTAGGTTGGATTGTAGGGAGCCTAGAATTGGGCTTTGCAAGGGCACGTCTGCGGTGCAAGAGAGGTGGAATGGAAAACATCTGCAAATCTATACCAATTTTATAAGAGAGAGGGTGCACATGAGAGGCCGTTATAAAATCACCACATTTGGTAACTCGTAGGAGGAAGTGCGGGATTGCAGGGGAATAGATATCCATGTGCAGCAGGAGGCACCATTTCACAAATGTACACATGGTGAAAATCAACAAAGGAAATCCAGCAACTTAAACATTTAAGTACCATCATTTCACTTGGCACTTACATGTGCAACTGTGGCATAACCAAGATGTACAGATACTCTCTCCATTAATTACAGAGAACTGGATCTTTACCTCATTTCAGTTTGGAGAGGGAAATAAATATGAATCCCTCTTGTAAAAGGATGGCCAAAAGGAACACCTTTCAAATACCTATTTTTGCCAGGTAACAAGTGTAAATCCAGATGCGGACAATTTTGGGCTTATGAAATAGGGAATACATGTGTAGATTTTTGTCCATCCCAAGCCATGCCCCTGTGCACGTTCACCATCCACATGTAAATTGGACCCTTTTTAAAATGGCCATTTTTACACTTAGCTGCAATTTACACATGTATATATATAGCTGATTATGCATACTAAAATCATGAAGAGGCCCTCTAAAATAATCTCCTTAGTGTTTAATTTGTTACATGTTTTTGTTTTGTTTTTTTGGAATGCTTTGTAATTTGCATTCTAGATAGGTTTATATTATATATGATGCAAAGGAGGTATTTAAACCTAAATAATAGAAATATAAAGTATCACGGTGCCAAGGACATGATGATTTAATAACAGATATGGATATGTTATGAACACTATTCAGGTACTTGTTCAAAGAAAGATGAAAATGGATTTCATCCTAGTGTAGGAAGACTGCAGCTATGCAGGGTCAGGCAGTGGAATACAGAAAGCTCATATCACAATTAGAAGAAAAAGAAAGCAGAAAATTACACTTTTTGGGCTGATATGACATGCCACATTGGTCTTACTACTCAGTTTTAATGCGGATTGTGTGCTAAAATTACTTCCAATGTAGTATTTGTTTAAGGGCACAAAAATGCATGTCAAACAAGAAATAAAGGAGTGAACTAATGTTAATGCAGTTTGAAGGCTACTGCATGCTCATAACTTGCATTATTCAGAAAGGACAGGGTAGGAAGAAGGGGAGTAGGAGGGGCGCTATATGTAAAAAATACTATTAAAGCTTTGGAACTACAGAGCTTAAAAAGGAGAGAGGAGGTACTGTGGGTTAAACTAGAAAGAGGGAAAGAGAAATCTATTTGCATTGGTGTGATATACAGACCTCCCCCTCACAGGAGGAAGAGGTCGACGAGTGAATTGAAGACATACGCTGCATTGCTAGGAAAGGGGAAGTGCTCCTGATAGGGGATTTCAATATGCCAGATGTTGACTGGCACATTCCACCTGCAGTATCATCTAGAAGTAAGGAGATCCTGGATTCTCTACAGGGAGAACTATTCAGGCAATTGGTAACAGAACCCACACATGAAGGGGTCATACTGGACTTGGTGCTTACCAATGGTGAAAGTGTTTCTGATGTTATAATGGGAGATCATTTTGCATCCAGTGATCACCAGATGGTGTGGTTCAGTATTAGGATTAGGGCTGTTAGAATCCATTCAAAGCAAGGGTCTTAGACTTTAGGAAAATTAACTTTGCCAAGATAGGCCAATATCTCAGGGAGTCATTAGCGGATGGGAAGAGTTGGGGAATGTAGAAAAACAGTGAGCAAAACTGAACGGGCATATTTTAAGGGCAACCAACCTTTTTGTTAAAATGGTAAATAAAGGTAAAAGGAGAAGGAGACCACTATGGTTTTCGAAAAAAGTAGCTGAAAAGGTGAAGAAAAAGAGGGAGGTTTTCATGAAATACAAGAGATCACAGAGAGAGGAAGACAGGCATCTATATTTGGAAAAACTTAGAGAAGTTACCAAAGTAGTCAGGAAAGCAAAGATTCAAAAAGAGGAAGAAATCACCAATGCAATAAAATGGGGGGGATAAGACATTTTTCCGATATCTTAGTGAGAAGAGGAAGGGCAAAAGTGGTATTGTCAGATTCAAGGGTGAAGGGGAGGAATATGTAGAAGCTGATGAGGATAAAGCGGAATTCTTAACAAATAATTCTGTTCCATGTTCACAGATGAAGAACCAGGAGCAAGACCTCAGAAAACACCCACAAACAGGAACAGAAGCAAGTGGCATCTTCAACAATTTTCAGAAGACTGTGTTCGTGAGAAACTAGCTAAACTTAAAGTAAACAAAGCAATGGGACCGGATAGGATACACCCTAGAATACTGAGAGAACTTGGGGACGTTCTAGCAGCTCCACTGACTGACCTTTTCAATGCCTTGTTGGAGTTGGGAGTGGTGCCAAAGCACTGGAGAGAGCTTCTTGTGGTCCATTTACACAAAAGTGGAAGTAAGGATGTGGTTGAAAACTACAGGCCGATTAGTTTAACTTCGGTGGTGAGTAAATTTTTGGAAATGCTGCTGAAAGAGAAAATAGTGAGGTTTCTGGAGTCCAGCAGATTACAAGATCTGAGGCAACATGGATTCACCTGAGGCAGGTCTTGTCAGACAAATCTGATTGATATTTTTGACTGCGTAACTAGGGAGTTGGACCGAGGGAGAGACCTAGATGTGGAGTATTTAGATTTCAGTAAAGTCTTTGACACTGTTCCTCACAAGTGACTTATAAACAAATTGAGCTCCCTAGGGAAGGACCCTAAAGTTACTGCTTGGGTTGGAAATTGGTTGAGTGGGAGGTGACAAAGGGTACAGGTAAATGGAGCCCACTCTCAGGAGGAGGTTACCAGTGGTGTGCCCCAGGGCTCTGTCCTTGGTCCGATTCAGTGGAAGGGCTGTTGGGTAAGGTTTGCCTCTTTGCGGATGATACCAAAATATGCAATAGAGTAGACACTCAGGAAGGTGTAGTTAACATGAGCAGGGATCTAGCTAAGCTTGAAGAATGGTATAGAATTTGTCAGCTGAGATTTAATGTTTAAAAATGCAAGGTCATGCATTTGGGCTGCAGCAATCCAAGGGAGCGATATAGTATAGGGGGTGAAGCACTTTTGTCCACTAAAGAACAGGACCTAGGCATGATTGTGTCTGATGATCTTAAAGTAGCTAAACTGGTAGAAAAGGCGACAGCAAAAGCTAGAAGGATGCTTGGGTGCATAGGGAGAGGAATGGCCAGCAGAAGAAAGGAGGTGATAGTGCCTCTGTATAAGTCTTTGGTGCGACCTCATTTGGAATATTGTGTGCAATTCTGGAGACCGCACCTTTAAAAGGATATAAACAGGCTGGAGTCAGTATAGAGAGTGGCTTTCTAAAATGGTTAGTGGTCTTCATTATAAAGCATATGAGGACAGACTTAAGGATTTTAATATGTACACTTTAGAGGAAAGGCGGGATAGAGGTGATATGATTGAGATATTTAAATACCTCCGTGGCATAAATGTTCAGGGGGAGAGCCTCTTTCAATTGAAAGCAAGCTCTGCTACGAGGGGACATGGGATGAGGGTGAAGGGGGGTAGATTCAGCAGTGATATGTGGAAATATTTCTTTACAGAAAGAGTGGTGGATACATGGAATAGTCTCCCAGTGGAGGTGGTAGAGATGAGGACAGTATCTGAATTCAAAGAAGCATGGGACAAACACAGAGGATCTCTAAAGGAAAAAGGGGGACTGTTGTAGTGGTTGATATGGAATGACAGACTAGACAGGCCATGTGGTCTTTTTCTGTCATCATGTTTCTATGTTTCTATTATGAAATAACTTCCAATCCAGGAAAATTTGTTCAAAATTATTAGGGGTGGGGGGGTTCACTTCCAGTTCAGCCCCCAGGGTGAAGTTTTAACTTCCATCTGACGTCATTGGGAAATCTAGTCTAAAAAAAAAAAATCAACCACCAAAGACTTGAAATCCCCACAATGCAGACCCTAGTAGACAGGGCTTGCAATCTGTGGACACTAAAGGACTCATGCACCTGTGTGGCCCACATACAGGACTCCTGCACTCTTCACTGATCTTCTCAGCTGCCTTAATCATCCATCCACCTATCTTTACCAAGTCAGCTAACTCCTTATCTACCTAACCCTCCATTCCCTTATTTATCCACTCTCCAACCCATCTATTTGCCCTCCTAGTACCCACCCTAAACCCACCCAATCATGCAGCAACCCCACCACTCATGTACCTATTAACTCCATCTACCTACTCCACAAATTGACCTATCCTAGATGGAATGGTGGCTGGATGGGATAGTGAGTGGATGATAATTAACTGGGTTGTTGTACAGGAGATAAATGGATGTGCAGTACTTTAGAATGGGGGTGTGGAACAGCATTCCCAAACCTCTCTTGCAGACCCTACAGTCAGTGAGGTTTTCAAGATATCCTCAATGAATATCCACAAGATCAATCTGCATGCATCAGAGATTCAGTAAAATGCAAACTGACTACGCATATTCATTGTTGATATCCTGAAAACCTGAATGGCAGTGGGGTCCACAGGACAAGTTTGGGAAGCCCTGAATTAAAGAGTGTACCCTAATCTCTGTGTAATTTTTTAGATATTTTAAATAAAAGCTTTAAACATGGATAGTCCATTTAATTTTAATAAACCTGAAATCTCAGCTTCTGTATTGGATGTGCTAGATGAATACTATCTGGTTATTAAATTCACTTCACAAAGTCTGTAATTTTCCCAGTAGGCCTGAAGGCTAATATCTCTTCTTGTCTTTAAAATTTTAAATAAGATTATTAACAGTTTTGTTTCTTTGGATATTACCATTGTGACTAAATTTTCTGATCTTTTCCAGATGAACATTTTCCCAGTTATTCAAAGAATTCAAAGTTTGGCATTGGTCTAGCTTACAAATCTCTTGGTCTGACAGAATACATCTTTTATATATAATTACGCTTCTAAGACTAATAGATGTGTTCCAACATAGACCAAGTAATATTCATATTAAGATTTAATCTGACCTGAATAGCTGTATTTCTAGTTCTACAGTAATTAATTTATGCATTTATTTTGTATTTGGCTCATGCCTTTCCAGTTGAAGTTCAAGGTGAGTTATATTTAGGTACCGTAAATATTTCCCTGTCCCCAAATGGCATACAATCTAAGTATGTATCTGAAGCAATGGAAGGTTAAGTGACTTGAACCTTGGCTTCTCATATTCCCAGCCTGCTGCTCTAACCATTAGGCTACTCCACACTAATCATAGTCTTGAGGGACTAGAAAAGGGGACTGCTACTTCTGGAAAGAGATCTGCAATTGTGACCATATACTTCTGGGAATTTTTCTGAAGGGAATTCTTTGGATTAAAGCTGATTAATCTTTGAACCCAGTGTATTGTTAAATCAGTCAGGGACTAGTAGCAGCAGCTTAAGTTTAAATTTAAAACACAGAAGAGAGCTTTCTGGTTACATTTAGAACCCAGCAGAGAGCTTGTAGCTTAAATTTAATACTCACTCAGGGCCTAGTAGCAGCAAAGTGCTTTTAGTTTAAATTTAAAACACAGAAGAGAGTTTTCTGGTTAAATTTAGAACCCAGCAGAGAGCTTCTAGTTTAAATTTCATACTAAGTCAGAGCCTATCAGCAGCAAAGAACTTTAACTTAAATCAAATCAGAATATAACTTAGCACAAAAGGCAAAACAAGGTCAGTATTCTTTGAGCAACAAATAGTCTTCTAGAGACCTTTACAAAGAGGCCTTCTACCTAGGGGACAAGAGACCTGTGAAACTTTTCAAATTGGTGTTAAAGCCAGGTGGCAGGTCAAAAGGCCATTTTGAAAGACTCCTTCTATCCAAGCCAAGGACTGTTAATCACCCAGGAAGTTGGTAATAGCTTACCTTAGAAGCACAGGGCACTGTGTAGCAACCCTCTTTTAATAAGTCTTATTTCCCTTCCAGGGTTGCGTTCTCCGAAATTCTTCCCGTTCCACACGCAGGACCCAAAAGGCAGGCAGAGCTCCAGAGTCTCAATGCGTGGATGAGACGATGGTGCAAGGATGAGGATTTTGGATTTGTTAGGGACTGGGAAACATTCTGGGGAAAGGAGGGGCTCTTTCTAAGGGATGGGCTTCATCTTAACCGAGATGGAACCAGGCTGCTGGCATTAACCTTTAAAAAGGAGATAGAGCAGCTTTTAAAATAGATAATAGGGGAAAGCTGACAGTCGCACAAGAGCGCATGGTTCGGAAGAATGTATCCTTGAAGGATACTACCAAAATCAGAGAGGTTCCAAAAACGAGTAAAGTAGACCAAATGCCCCTGAGTATAGAGCAGACAGAGCTTAAAGATTCCAAATTACCCATGCCTACCAATAGCCAAATTAACATGAATAAAATACAGTCTCTAAAATGCTTGTCTGCAAATGCTAGAAGTCTAAAATATAAGATGGGAGAGTTAGAATACACAGCACTAAATGAGAGGTTAGATATGATTGGAATCTCAGAGACATGGTGGAAGGAGGACAACCAGTGAGACACTGTGATACCTGGGTACAAACTATATCGTAATGACAGAGCTGATCAAATTGGTGGAGGGGTTGCGCTCTATGTTAGAGAGGGCATTGACTCAGAAAGGATTAAAGGTTTGCAGGAAACAAAATTTGCTGTAGAATCTCTATGGACTGAAATACTATCTAAAAAGGGGAAGGCGATGGTAGTGGGGGTGTACGATCGACCGCCTGGCCAGAATGAACAAATGGATGATGAAATGCTCAAAGAAATCAAGGAAGCTAACAAAAGTTACAGCACAGTAATAATAATGGGTGATTTCAATTACCCCAGTATCGACTGGGTCAGTGTCATGGCAGGACATGCTAAGGAGATAAAGTTCCTAGATGAAATAAATGACTGCTTCTTGGAGCAGCTGGTTCATGAACCGACCAGAGGGGAAGCCATATTGGACCTAGTCCTCAGTGGAACACCAGATCTGGTGCAAGAGATAAGGGTGTTGGGGCCGCTTTGTAATAGTGATCATAGCATGATCGCGTTTGATTTAATTAGTGGAGGAGGGATGGTAAGGAAATCCACAGTACTACCTTTTAACTTTCAAAAGGGAAACTATGATAAAATGAGGAAAATAGTTAAGAAAAAACTAAAAGGAGCAGTTGCAAAGGTTAAAGACTTACATCAAGCTTGGGTGTTGTTGAAAAAATCTTGGAAGCCCAGACCAGCTGTATTCCACGCTTTAAGAAAAGTGGAAGGAAGTCCAAAAAACTGCCAGCATGGTTTAAAGGTGAGGTCAGAGAGGCTGTTGTTGCCAAAAAAGCATCTTTCAGGAAATGGAAAAAAGAGCCAAACAACAAAACCTGGAAACAGCACAAGCACTGGCAAGTTAAATGCAAGGCATTGATAAGGCAGGCAAAAACAGAATTGGAGAAGAAGCTTGCTGTGGAAGCAAAAATGCGTAATAAAGACTTTTTCAAGTACATTCGTAGCAAAAAAACTGTGAGAGAGTCAGTTGGTCCATTAGATGATAGAGGGGTTAAAGGAGCACTAAGAAGCGACAAGGCGATAGCGGATAGACTGAATGAATTCTTCTGTCTGAGGAAGATGAAGAGATCTTATCCATGACTGAAGTGGTATTTAAAGGTGCAGAAGAATGGAAGGAAATATCAATACATTGGGAAGATGTATTACAACTATTTGATAAAAGCTGAAGAATAGCAAATCACCTGGACCAGATGATATACATCCAAAGGTGTTGAAAGAACTGAAATAAGAGATTGCAGTCCTGCTATTAGTAATCTGTGAACTATCACTAAAATCATCTGTAATAACTGAAGACTGGAGGATAGCGAACATAACGCCAATTTTTAAAAAGGGTTCCAGGGGTGATCGGGGAAACTACAGACCGGTGAGCCTGATGTCAGTACTGGGATAAATGGTAGAAAAGCCATGATAAAGGACAAAATTGCTGAACATGTAGATAGTCATGGCTTAATGGGAGACAGCCAACATGGCTTTAGACAAGGAAGATGTTGTCTTACTAATCTGTTATGTTTTTTTGAAGGTGTGAATAAACAGGTAGAACAAGGGTGAATTGGTTGATATAGTGCATTTGGACTTTCAGAAAGCCTTTGACAGGTCCCTCATCAGAGACTTTTGGCAAAACTAAAGAGTCATGGGATAGGAGGCAGTGTACTATTATGGATCAGGAACTGGTTAAAAGATAGAAAGCAGAGGGTAGGGCTAAATGGAGGAGTGGAAGAGTGGCCTAGTGGTTGGGGCAAGGTACTTCAGGCCGGAAGGTCAGGGGTTCAAATCCCACTAGAGGACAGCAACCGTGGGCCAGAAGGAATGGGGTTTCTAGTCCCACAGGTGCTCCTTGTGGTCTTGGGAAAGCCACTTAGCCCTCCATAGCCCATATTCCCTGTAAAATAGTTATCTCCAAGTTATAATGCCCTGTTCAATGTAATTTCAGTTTGTTCAATGTAAACCGCACTGATGCAGAATAGCATGGTATATAAGAGAATATAAATAAATGGCCAATTTTCCCAGTGGAGAAAGGTGAATAGTGGTGTACCCCAGGGATCTGTGCTGGGTCCGCTGATTTTTGATATATTCATAAATGACCTGGAAAAGGGAATAACGAGTGAGGTTATCAAATTTGCAGATGACACAAAACTATTTAAAGTTGTTAAAACCCAAGAGGATTGTGGAAGATTGCAAGAGGATCTTGATAAATTGGAAGACTGGGCATCAAAATGGCAGATGAAATTTAACGTGGACAAGTGCAAAGTTATGCACCTAGGGAAGAACAACGCAAACTATGGTTACACGATGCAAGGTTCCACATTAGGAACCACCACCCAGGAAAAATATTTAGGCGTCATTGTGGATAACATGTTAAAACCCTCCGCTCAGTGTGCAGCGGCGACAAAGAGAGCAAATAGAATGTTAGGTATCATAAGGAATGGAAAATAAAACAAAAGGATATTATAATGCCTCTGTATCATTCCATGGTGCAACCGCACCTTGAATATTGTGTGTAATTCTGGTCGCCGTGTCTTAAAAAGGATATAGCGTCATTAGAAAAGGTTCAGAGAAGAGCCACCAAAATGGTAAAGGGGATGGAAAGATACCCCTATGAAGAAAGGCTAAAAAGGTTAGGGCTCTTTAACCTGGAAAAGAGACGGCTGAGGGGAGATATGATAGAAGTCTATAAACTGATGAACGGAGTGGAACGGGTAAATGTAGATCGATTGTTTACGTTATCAGAATACAGAAAGACTAGGGGACATGCAATGAAGCTACAGGGTAAACTATTTAAGACAAATAAGAGAAAATATTTTTTCACTCAACGTGTAATCAAACTTTGGAATTTGTTACCGGAGGATGTAGTAAAGGCTGTTAGTGTAGCTGGGTTTAAAAAAGGTTTGGACAAGTTCCTGGAGGAAAGGTCCATAAACCTTTATTAAAAAGGGACCCAGGATGTCAATGCTTGACCCAATAAAAGCATTGTGGAACCTGTGTCTTTTGGGGAAACTGTTAGGTACATATGACCTAGATTGGCCAATGTTGAAAACAGGATACTGGGCTTGATGGACCTTGGTCTGACCCAGTATGGCATATCTTATGATCCTATGATCTTACAAACCCCCTATCTGTGTGGTTCAGACAGTTGCTTTAAAACTGCTCGGAAAAGAAGGGAGCACACTAATCGAAAGAGCTTTTACCCAGAGTTTTTTTGAGCTCTTGGTTTTAAGGATATCAAGAGTTCGGACTTGTTTGAAGACTGGATACAAGGTGGCGATAGTCAACAGGAATTTGGCATTCGATACTCTCACATTCACCCTTCTCAATAAGCTGTGCCTAGACCAGAAAAATGTGTTCGAATCCCAAGGGTTTACTCAAAATTTAGGATCACTAACAAACAATTAGCAATTCACGCAAAAATATAACTATAATACAAAAAAGGTTAAATTCTTCTTATAGTATTTGAAGTAAACTTTACCTCATTCCTTCCCGTTCTATCCACTAAACTCTATCTTTATGTTCCATCCAACCCCTGTAATTCTTTAAAAAGGACAGGTCATCCACCTACTTTATCCTTTTCTTTAGTCCTCTTCACCCCAAGGTACTGGTTCAAGGTTCTTATCCCCGCAGTTCCCCAGCCCTGGGAAGACTTACATGCCCCTCACTTGGGTGCCTTGGTGGTGTCTTCTTTCCTGCATGCTTTATGTGGTGCGTTACAGATGCTCCTCGGGAACTCCTGACTCTTGGCTGGGCAATAAAGCACAGTTACTTACCTGTAACAGGTGATCTCTGGGAACAGCAGGAATTAGTCCTCACATATGGGTACGTCGGTACCGACGGAGCCCGTGCGGGAAAGCTCCCCAGCTTCTTAGAATAGAAGCTTTTGGGACCTCCCACTGCACATGCGCACTGCCTTCCCGCCTTCCTGAACAGCTCTCCTCAGTTTCGAGTTTATAGCTGAGTCAACAGAGAGAGGACAGGAAGATAGATAGATAAAAGATACAACTCCTAGGGGAGGTGGGTGGGTTGTGAGGACTAATTCCTGCTGTTCCCAGAGATCACCTGTTACAGGTAAGTAACTGTGCTATCTCCAGGAACAAGCAGGAATAAGTCCTCACATATGGGGACTCCCTAGCTTAGATGCATGGGATCCCCTGTAAAGGTTCGCCATCTTCGTATGGATCTCAGGCATCCATTCTGGGAAGGTGGGCAGGAGTTGTTTAGGAATGGAACAGGTGCTTGAGGACAGCCTGGCCAAACAAGGCATCCCGGCGGGAGTCCTTGTCCAAACAGTAATGGGCTGTGAAGGTATGAACCGAGGCCCAGGTAGCGGCTCGACAGATCTGATCTATGGAAACAGAGTGCAGATGAGCCATAGAAGTTGCCATGGCCCTCACATTGTGAGCAGTGACATGGCCTTCCAGAGAAATGTTTTTGCTCTGGTAAGCAAAAGAAATACACTGAGCAATCCAATTGGAAAGTGTACGCTTGGAGACTGGAAGTCCCAAATGGGAAGGATCAAAGGCCACAAAAAGTTGAGAAGACTTTCGATGTGGCTGAGTCCTATTAAGGTAAAAAGCGAGAGCTCTTTTACAATCCAGAGTATGAAGGTTCCTCTCTGCATTGGATGCATGAGGAGCTGGAAAAAAGACAGGTAGATATACCTCTTGATTAAGATGAAAAGGCGAGACCACTTTAGGCATAAAGTGGGGATTCGTCCTAAGGACCACCTTATCATGATGAAATCTTGTGTAAGGTGGATTAGCCACTAAAGCCTGCAGCTCACTGATGCGGCGAGCCGAAGTGACTGCAATGAGGAAGATGACCTTCCAGGAAAGAAATTTCAAGGAGGTGGAAAACATTGGCTCAAAAGGTGGCTTCATAAGTTGACCGAGCACTAGATTCAAATCCCATGCGACCGGGGGTGGTCTGATGGGAGGTTTAGTGAGAGTCAGGCCTCTCATGAATCTTGCAACAAGAGGATGAGAGGAGATAGGTTGTCCATTTATATGTTGCAAGGATGCTGCAATAGCACTTAAATGGACTCTTACCGAATTCGTCTTGAGGCCTGCATTGGATAGATGCAGGAGATAATCAAGAAGAGAATTCAAAGGAAGTGCCAGAGGGTCAAGACCCTGCTGAGCACACCAAATGGAAAAACGTTTCCATTTGAAAGCATAGGAACGCCTGGTAGAGGGTTTCCTAGAGGCAGAAAGGATATCTTTCACTGGTTGGGAAAGATGAAAGTCTTGAAGGCTTAAGCCTTCAGTAACCAAGCACTGAGGTGAAGGGATTTGGGGTTTGGGTGCCACAAAGTCCCCTCCTCCTGAGACAGGAGGTCTGGCGCAGCTCCCAGATCCAAGTAGGATCCCTGGGAGAGCTGTAGAAGTAGAGGGAACCACACTTGGCGTGGCCAGCGTGGAGCTATGAGGATCATAGTTCCATGATCCCTCTGGAGTTTGAACAGAGTCTTGGGAATCAAAGGAATGGGTGGAAAGGCATATAGGAATGCCTGACTCCAATTCAGGAGAAAGGCGTCCGTAGCCTGAGCTCCCTGACACGGAGTTCTGGAACAGAACCGGGGAAGTTTGGCATTCCACGGACTTGCAAAGAGGTCTATGTCCGGGGTCCCCCATTCCTGAAAGATTCGGTTTATTTGGTCCAAATGTAGGGACCATTCGTGTGGCAGCAGAACTCGACTGAGCCTGTCTGCCCGAGAGTTTTGAACTCCTGGGAGATACACTGCTAGCAGGTGAATCTGATGCTCTCTGGCGAAGGCCCATAGTCTTAGAGCTTCGTTGCAAAGCGACAGAGAGCCCGTCCCTCCTTGTTTGTTTATGTAAAACATGGCCACCTGATTGTCCGTCTGAACTAGGACAGTGAGGTTGGCTAGGAGGGAGTGGAAGACCTTGAGGGCAAGGTAAATTGCTCGCAGTTCCAGAAGATTGATATGAAGGGTGGTCTCCTGTAGAGACCAAGTGCCCTGAGTGGAGAGAGTTTGCAGATGGGCTCCCCACCCTGTTTGGGAGGCATCTGTTGTGAGGGTTGCTTGGGGTAGCAATGGTTGAAATGGAGCCCCCAACAACAGATTCTTGGTGGAAGTCCACCAGTGGAGGGACCAAAACAGACGATCGGAGGTTTGTATTTGGTCTGAGAGCGCTCCTGACGCCTGAGTCCACTGAGTGGCCAGGGTCCATTGAGCTGCTCTCATATGAAGACGAGCATAGGGCACCACATGCACTGTGGAGGCCATATGACCCAGTAGGCGTAGCATTTCCCTGGCTGTCAAGTGAGTGCTGGACTGAGCTTGGGAGGCCAAACTCAGGAGGCGCTGGCCTCGAACATGTGGAAGGTAGGCCCTTGCAGTGATGGTGTCCAACTGGGCCCCTATGAATTCTAGAGATTGAGTAGGGATGAGTTGGGACTTGGGAAGGTTTACTACCAGTCCCAGATACTGCAAAAGGCTCCTTGTGTGGTCCAGGGAAATCTGGGCCTGTGACTGAGTTGGAGCTCGGATGAGCCAGTCGTCCAGATATGGGAAGACAAAGATTCCCATGCCTCTTAGAAATGCGGCTACGACTGCCATGCATTTTGTGAATACTCTTGGAGCAGAGGCTAGACCGAAGGGGAGTACTCTGTATTGGAAATGTTTTCCCTGAAACAGAAAGCGAAGATACTTTCTGTGGGATGGATGGATGAGTATATGTGTATACGCATCCTGTAGGTCTAGAGAACAAAGCCAGTCCTGACCCTGGAGGTAAGGAAGGAGAATGCCGAGAGACAGCATTTTGAATTTCTCCTTGAAGAGAAATTTGTTCAATTCTCTCAGATCTAGGATTGGTCTGAATCCCCCTGTCTTCTTTGGAATGAGAAAATAAGGGGAGTAGAAACCGGACCCTTGTTGAGGAAGAGGAACCTCTTCTATGGCCCCTTGGGCAAGAAGAGAGGAAACCTCTTGACCCAACAGGGTTAGGAGAGATGGGGGAGAATTGAATGGTCTCACCATATGATGGGGAGGAAGGCTGGAGAAATGAAGTTTGTAACCCTCTCGAATGATAGAGAGGGTCCATTGTTCTGTTGTGATTTGTTCCCATCTGGGAGCAAAGTGAACCAACCTTCCGGGTATGGTGAGAGGTTCTGGTTGTGTTAGAACCAGAAGTGGCAAGTTCCCTAGGAGCAAGTCAAAACCCCTGAGGGGTTGGAGCCTGCTGAGCTACAGTAGCTGCTGCAGGCTTAGCTCGTGCTTGTTTGGATTGCTGACGCTTAGCAGTATAGCGAGGTTGAGAAGACTGCTGGCCAGTATTTGAAGCAACTCTGGCCTTCTTATAGTAAGGCCTTTTAAAAGACTTTTTCTTAGTAGGAATTGAAGTGGACTTTGAAAGTCTTTCCAAGGTGGCATTTTCAGCATCCATCTGGGTGGCTTTGATTTGCCACTCTTCCCCAAATAAGTTCTCACCTGTACAGGGCAGATTCCGTAAGCCATCTAGAACCCAAGGTTCCAGATCAGAGGCCTGGAGCCAAGCAAGACGTCGGGCTGCAATAGCAATGCCCGAAGCCCTACTGGCTCCCTCAAAGGAATCATATGCTGCCCTATTAGAGAACTTAGAAACCTCTAAGAGTTGTTTCACTAGGGAAAGGAATCCCTGCTTTTTATCCTCAGGGATAAAGGGGGCAAAATGCCGCACCTTTTTGGCAAGTTCCTCCAGGAACATGCCCATATAGAGACTGTAGGAATTAATCCTGGCTATAAGCATACTAGCCTGGAAAATTTTCCTACCAAAAGAGTCCAAAGTCTTACATTCCCGTCCTGGAGGGGTGGAAGAGTGCCTTTTGGTACTCCTAATCTTCTTCATTGCAGACTTCACCACAATAGAGTGGTGGGGCAATTGAGTCTTTTGGAAACCAGGAGAAGGAGGGACCCTATACATGGTGTCCAACCTACGGGAATAAGGAGACAAAGTCAAAGGATTTTCCCAGAAATCCATCAGTTGTTCTTGAAGGATTTCATGGATAGGCAGGGTAACTGCCTCCTTAGGGGCCTTTGAGTATCCCAAAATATCCAGTTTTTTGGATCTGGGTTCCTTTTCAGAGGATGTGGTAATAGAAAGGGCTGTAGCCATATCTAAAACAAAGTCCTGGAAGGACAAATCCTCTGGAGGGGACATTCTCCTTTTAGGAGAAGAGGGCTCCTCAGGTAAGTTGAGTGAAAACTCAGCAGAATCATCAGAGGAGTGAAAATCCTCAGAGGAATCGGTGCTTTCCTCTAACGCACGATACGCGTACCGATCGGTATCGATATCGGGCGTATCGGGTATGGAACCGGTATGGAGCGAAAGCCCATACGGTACCGACTTGCGTTTAGAGGTGGACGGCCTCGATACCGGCATGGCGGACGATACCGGTATCGGGCCCGGAACCGCTGAAAGCGGAACCGATGGCGTTGCAGCTTTAATGAAAGCCATGACGGCCTGCTGCATGGACTGTACAGTATCGCCCATGGACGCCATAGCTGCCTGGATGTCGGTACCGGAGTGACCCGGTACCCCAGAGCAGGCTAACAGGTGATCTGTCGAGGCCGTAGCATCGATATCAACCTGAGACCCCTGAATTGGCGTTTTTGGAAGTTGGACTTCCCGCCGGGGTTGTTTGGCTGGGGCAGGGTCCTCAAGTTCTAAGCTAAGAGCCTCTCGATGCTTTGAAGGAGATTTGCTCTTTGAGGACTTGCCCACAGAAGGTTTGGTTACCTGAGATCCATCCGGAGAAGAAGACCTGGATGACTGTGATGCTGTATTCTCTGAAGCAAACAGCACATGGAATTTGTTGGCCCGGTTCTGCAGCCCACGTTTAGACATGTGGGAGCAAGATGGGCAGTCCGGTATGGAATGGTCAGGCCCCAAACATTTCAGACACCATTCATGGGTGTCTGTGACTGAAATAACAGCATTACATTTGGTACACTTCTTAAATCCAGGGGCTGGCTTCTCCATGAGGAGAAATTGAGTAGGCCGAGAGGCCTCTCTGAAGTGACCAAAAAGCTAAAAAATAAGAAAAAAGAATTATAATTTTTTAAAGAAAGAAAGAAAAGACCGGCGATACCGGTATCGGTATGGGGAAGGCAGGTACGCGGTCTAAAGAAACAAATAAAATAACAATTTCTTCAGCGGTGACAGGAACACGACCTGCTGGCTCCGCGGAAAAAGAGAAACTGAGGAGAGCTGTTCAGGAAGGCGGGAAGGCAGTGCGCATGTGCAGTGGGAGGTCCCAAAAGCTTCTATTCTAAGAAGCTGGGGAGCTTTCCCGCACGGGCTCCGTCGGTACCGACGTACCCATATGTGAGGACTTATTCCTGCTTGTTCCTGGAGATCCTACAATACTCCTTTTGCTAGTTGGAGTGGCTGGTGCAATCTCCCTTTCTAGTTCATGTTTTACTCTGGTTGGGTACCAAAGGCACCTCCTCCCTCCTGGGACAATCGCCCACCTAGACTACTGTGGTGCAGTGGCCACAACCAAAGACAAGTAATTAGGTTTTAATACCTAGTGGGTTTTCCCTTCTAAAGAAGTCTCCCATCATAAAATGAATGTAGGAGGGACCTCCCATGATCTGGAAAATACTAGTCCACTTCTGTCTAAGTTTAGCAATAATTAGTAGGGATACTAGAAGGTGCCTTTGATCCCAGTGCAAAACCCAGAGTTTCTACATAAGCTTCTAGTAATTACATATAAAGTTCAAGTTTGAAGTTTTTCAAGGGGTGGCTCTAATGAATTTACAACTTCACTCTTGGGTAGCTAAGCTCCTTGATATAGTACAATTGGTTGGAACATAAGATATGCTGGTTTACACTAAAGAGAAGATTCAATCTGAGGGGCTAATATGAGGGTTCTGCAAGCAGCTGCTTTCTGTACTCCCAGGCTATAAACAAGGGTTTTTTTTTAATATTCTAGCTCATACTGTTAAGGTATGGTGTGCTATATGTAAATAATTAAAAATCTCAGCAGAAAGTAACATATTAATCTAGTAAATGATGGCAGATGAAGACCAGCATAGTCCATCTAGCCTGCCCAGCAAGGTTGCAAGAGTAGGTGTATCCACCACTCCATTCAGGTCACCCTTATTTGTTGAGATAGCTGAAACAGTTAAGTTTATTTTTGTTTTATCCTGTTGCTATAAAGGGATCCACTGTGTCTGTCCCATGACATTTTGAATTCTGTCACTTTATTTGCTCCCATCACTTCCATCGGGAAGGCATTCCAAGCATCCACCACCCTTTCATTGAAAAAGTATTTCTTGACATTGTCTTTCACTTTACCCCCCTGCAGCTTCATGTTATGCCCTCTAATATTACATCTTACCCATATTTGAAAAATATTTGTTTGTTCATTAATACCCTTTAAGTATTTAAAGGTTTGTATCATATCTCCCCTGTCCCTCCTCTCCTCTATCGTATACATATTTAGGTCTTCAAGTCTCTTCTTATACATCTTATGGTGCAGGCTCCAAATCATTTTGGTCACCTTCCTCTGAACCATTTCCAATCTTTTTATATCCTTTGCGAGATATGGTCGCCAAAACTGAACACACTATTCCAAGTGAAGCTTCACTAGCGACTTGTACAGTAGCATTAATGCCTCCTCCTTTCTGCTGGTAATTCCTTTCTGTATGCAACCCAATACTATTCTGGCTTTGGCCACCGCCTTGTCACACTATTTTGCCACCTTGAGATCCTCAGAAACAGCCACTCCAAGGTCCTTCTCCTGGTCCGTGCACACCAACTTCACAACCCCTACTGCATACAATTCCCTTGGATTTCTGAATCCCAAGTGCATGACACTGCACTTCTTTGCATTAAATCTTAACTGCCAAGCATTAGACCATTCTTCCAGCTTTTGCAGATCTTTCCTCATGTTATCCACTCCCTCAGGGGAGTAGACTCTGTTGCAAATCTTTGTGTCATCTGCAAAAAAGACAGACTTTCTCTATTCAATCCTTCAGCAATTTCACTCACCAATACATTGAACAGTACCGGTCCCAGGACCGATCCCTGGGGCACACCGCTAATCACCTTCCTTTCATCTGAGTGAGCTCCGTTTACCATCACCTTCTGTCATCTGTCAGCCAACCAATTTCTGATCCAGTTCACCACCTTGGGACCCATCTCCAGGCTGTTCATTTTATTGATAAGCCTCCTGTGAGGAACAGTATCAAAGGCTTTGCTGAAATCTAAGGAGATCATATCCATTGCATGCCCTTGATCTAGTTCTCTAATCACCGAGTCAAAGAAATCAATCAGAGAGGTTTGGCATGATCGTCCTTTGGTAAAACCATGTTGCCAGAAAGTATATCTCCTTTTTGAGCCTTACAAGAATATCCCTACATTTCAGCTTGCACTTATGCCTCCGATATGGCACATTTTTCACTATTAGTTTTGGAAAGATGAAAATTGTAATTTACTTAATTAATTTGATTTACCTTCTCATTTCAAACATCATTTTCTTCAATTAAGATCTAAATATGTCATAGTAAATATTGATAGTCCTCTCAGAGCTTATATGTATCAAAAGAATACTAGGCTTCAAGCGCTTTGCTTAATTATGGTCATATTTGTCTCTAGAATATATCATTGCAGTAATCTAGTCTTGTGTTGTCAAGGTTGGAATACTGCCATGCAAAATATATTAGTCTTTCACAAAAGCACAGTCTGCTGTCTAAAGTAGGAGTTTTGTTTCCCTGATCTACACAACATATGCTACACTTTCAAGCACAATTATAGACATATTCACAAAGTAATTACGTTTACACACACCTTGATTCTTGAGGGAGAGGAAGGAAGGTGTTGTAGAACTTTATGGTTGTGGATCAGAAGACTAGGTAGGCCAAATTGTCTTCATCTACCCTCATTTTTCTATGTTTCTATTTGATGGAAGCCCCTTTTGTAGCAATAAAAGCCATAAGTCTCTACCAGTTTTGCACAGTAGGACAGTGAAGTTTATGCCCATTCTCCTTGGCAGAAAAGTTCAAGCTCTTTCAAGTTGGCTTCAAGTCTTGCCACAAATTTGTATTGGATTCAAGTTTGGAGTTTAACTGGGCCACTCAACATTCACTTCCTTCTTACTGTGCCACACCATTGTTGCTTTTGCATTGTGCTAAAATCATTATCCTGCTAAAATGTGAATCTTCTCCTCCATCCCAGGTCTATGACAAACTGTAACAGGGTTGCCTCCAGGATTTGCCTGTACTTTGTATCATCAATCTTTCCCTTCATCTTCCTAAGCCTCCTGTCACGCTGCTGCAAAGCATTCCCTCAACGTCATGCTGTAAAAACCATATTGCACTATCAAGCCAATGCAGAAAGCCAATGCTGAAGTCACTTGCTATTAGCTATGTATGCATTTAGGTAGTGTGCTGATAGTGTGCAACTTCAGCACCAGCATTCAGAGAGGGACATGTATGCAAATTAGCTGTGTGCAAAACATTGTTTTAAAGTTGAAAGAAGGAGAGCCAACACATGCACAAACAAGAGACATGCTGCAAGTGGGCATATACGTATGGTGGACCTGTCAAACAGTCACATTATACGCAGAGGAGTTGGAAACAGCGAGTGCTAGACCCCCCTCCTCTTTGCAGGAGCTGGAATTTTTTACAAGCATTTTTCAGCCTCAGAAGTACTGTTTAGCCTTGAAGATTCTGCTATTCTCCAGGGCAAAACTCCTGACTGACACTCATGAAAACACTGCTTTGAGCAAGCTTATGCTTTTGGAAGCCCCAATGGACACTGTCAGAGGGCATTGCTGGGAAGAAGCTGATGCTGCTCGACACATCCATCCGAAGTTCATTCTGGAGCTGTGTCAGGACAGCAACTGGAACAATCTGGGCCCTGTTTTCCCTCTGGGTTCTGCTGGGGCCATTTTTTTTTTTTAGAAGGTAGCGCCTCAGGGCAAGGAAGGAGAGTTTAAGACAGGAGGCTCTCTCTTCTTGCTATCTTGATCTCTAGATTCCCCACGTCTACTAAAATAAAATGTTAACACTAAAGGCCTTGAAACACTCTTTCCCTACACGCGCAAGACATTTAAGCACCTCAGACCAGGCATAGAGATATTGGCGCTCCTGCTGATTGGCGCATTTCTCTGCATCGGGCACATACCTTATTAGCACTCTATTTTAATATGCACAGCTCATTTGCACATTATTTAAATATGCTTGGCGTTACTGTGTGTGCATACTTTGCTGTTTACGCATGCATCCATCTTTTTTCTGCATTTGGCATGTCGGAACTTGTGCGTATAACCTGCATTATTTGTGCCCAAAGAGCATATTAGTCTTTCTGCATTGGCCCATATATGAGTGGTGTTAGCAAAGTGATATGCTGTGTTTTGTGCCACACATATCTCTTAGCACTGAGAGAAACAATTTCCCCTTTGGTCTTTCAGAGCATAAAGCCTTCTCCCAAACACGTGCAGTGTCCCCTAACAGTTTCTTTGCAAACACTAGACAGCATATTATATGGCTTTCCTTTAGTAGTGGCTTCCTTCTTGCTACCCTCTCAGGTAGGTCATGTTTCTGGAGAAAACTTGAACTTGTTGGACAGTCAACATTTTCTCCAGTGTCACTCAAGGGTCTCTATAGTTTTTTTAAAGTCATCTTAGACCTCGCAGTGATCTCTCTCAGCAGTTTTTTTAACGTACCGCCACTGACTTTGGAGATAGCCAGATCAAGACAGTGTCTTGGTAGCACCAAACTGTTTTCACTTTACAGTGCTGGACCAGACACTGCCCCAAGGAATAATCAAATATACTAAAATTTTCTCATAGCCTTCCTCACTCTGTACCTTTGAATAACTGTAACCTGGAGTTCTTTTGATAGCTCAGTGTTTGATGTGTTTAGACCTCTTTTTCAAATTCACATTATACACCAGAAACAACTTAATTCTTCATCCAGGAGTATTAGAATTTGCTAAACTACCTGTGACTGAACACGGATGAATTCTATTTAACTTAACATGGACTTTGTTATGATTTTTTTTTTGGAAAGGGGCTAATTTTGGTTTGCTATGACAGAGTTTGGAGACTAATGCATGTATACCTCTAAGAACTTTTAAAAACACTCACCTGAGTGAGCAGAGCACTGTTCAACATGATAGAGTTGTTATAAAATCACTTCCTAAATCCCACAGAATATTTATGGGCCCTGAAATGGCAAAGGTGTTGCACACCGCATCTAGATGATTTCATGGGAGATCAGAACGGTGGCGGAAGAGGGAAAGGAAACATACAAAGACTGTCTTCCTATTAGTTGTACTGCTCATTTACAAAGTAGCCAACTTAGGCAGTTGAAAGGAATGAGGTTAAAAAAACCCCCAAAATATAAATTTATGCCTGGCCTGCAACAGTTACATTTCTAAGGCAATACCTACAGGTATACAATTTCTATTTAAATTTCTTTTCTGATTCATCTACCTTTCTCATACTGCAGGCTAAAAATAAGTCACCAGATCGGGTGCTGAGCTATAATAAAACTGGCGAGCTCCGTTGCCAGAATAGTGAAGCAGCAATGAGGCATTTCAGACCGCGGCGGGAATCTGGTTTCCACAGACATGAGCACCACAGACTAATAGCTCTAACCAGAGCTCAGATAGCATACTTTGCCCTCATCTATCAACTCCCCATCCCCCAAAAAAACATGCTGTCCACCCTGCCTCTGACAGACTAACAACTCTCTCATGCACCATCATTTTTCTCACTCGCTACAACCTCCACTGCCTTTCAGATTTATTTGAGAGAAAGGCAGGAAAGGTCCTGCTTCACATAAGTAATCCTTTCGCTGTCTTTCCTTATGTTAATTAAGAGCGCTAGAGCACCGACCTACTCTGGGATTCCTTCGTTGAAGCAGAACTGATTTTTGTTTGCTCAGCATGGATCAAGTTTTTCTTTTCTTTCTGATGGCTTCTTTTTTGCTTGTTTTTGTCACCCACGAAATCAGAGTTTCAATTACAAAAAAAAAGTCCTACTAAATGCTCGAAGGATATCATTTCCCCAAGAGGCCTCAACTATAACAACAGGTCTAGATGCTAGAGGCTTAGCTCTTCAGGGCAATTCCCACTTTTTCTATCTATGCAGCCCTTTTTCCCCTCCTCCCACCCACCCACCCACCCACACATCCAGGCAGCAGACGTCCCTGACTAAAGGAATGCTCAGATCTCAAGATAAGGATGCTGAGAAGGAGAAGTGGGAGGGAACAGAAGAACATGAGACTCGATGCAGCCATAAACCTTTGTCGCAAATATGTAACCTTCCCTATTATTTTTGCTTATCTCCCCATCCATTCGTTATTGCTCTGACAGAACTGGGGAGCTGTCCGGAGTTATATGGTGTGAATAATCTATCTTGCAGACTCATCTCCAGCAGCCCGCCTACTGTTCAAATATCCTTCGGGAAGGGTGGGGAGGTACATCCCAATCAAGTTTCCTCTTTAAAATAAATAGTGCTTTTTAGAAATGGAAATTAGTTGTGCAATAATAATTCTTAAATGAGCTAGTTCATCTGTTAAACTGTCAGGAGAAAGCAAAAGAGCCCACTGGACTGCAGAGAGGCTGCCGATCCCAACCATCACAGATCTCCAATACTGGTGTCTTGTCACTTCTTCCTGTTCCATCTGGTCATGATACAACATTGCCAGAGGGGAACATTAAAAAATTGTGGGGATGCTGGAATTATTTATTTTATTTATTTATTTAGCTTTCACAAGCCTCTGGTCCCAATAATAACTTAATAAGTGTATGAATGTCTGTTCATTATTTATATATGCAGTGGAGTTAGAGGAAGGCTACCAGATTTCAACACAACTACCCTCCAGTGCCAACTGCCAGGTACATTAGGACATGCAGTATTACAAACCTCCTGAAAAAGTCCACTAAAAGCCCAGAGTGTACTTACCGTAACATAAAGGAGTGGAGGAGTAGCCTAGTGGTTAGAACACTGGCTTGGTAACCAAGCAACCAGGGTTTGATTCCTGCTAGCACTCCTTGTGGTCTTGGGCAAGTCACTTTACTCTCCATTGCCTCGGAAGAAAGGCCTGGCAATCTACTTCTGGTGACACTGCCAAGAAAACCCAGGAGCTTCTGGGTCGCCAGGAGTCAGCTTTTAGCTTTATTTATTATCTGCCTTTTGCCGGGTCAAGGCAGTTTACATAGAACGTACTGTATGTGTTAATACAATAAACAGCATCATGATAACTATTTACAACCATGCAACAGTAACAGGAGGTTGCAACCATATACAATTAAGAAGTATATACAATGGTAGGAAATTAGTCAATTCAGTTTCACTCCCATGGGGGGGGGGGCAAATTAGATGATAGGGTTGAAATGTTCTGAAAATAGGTGCATTTGGGGATTTTCCTGAAGGTCTTGAGGTCCATATTTCTGAGCTGGACTGGTAGATTGTTCCATGTGGATGGAGCATACAGTTGAAAAGTACTTTTGCATTCTTGCTGGTTGGATTTTGTTTTGATATGGGGAATTGTGAGAGTGTTCATCATGGAATTAGGGACCAGCTATAGCCATGACAGTCAACCAAGCCCAAGAAAGCTTGCTTAAGAATGATTTAAGAACTATTCTGAAGTATCGGTTTGCTTGAAAACAGTTTTTAAAAAGGCAAAAGCTACCTCGCCTTCCATTACATTTTCTGAAGATATAAACTGTTGAGAGGTGGCAAGTTTCCTTGCATGGATTGCAAACTAACTTGGCCACACATCAGTTAGGGAAAAGAAGCAATATCCTGCAGGCAGTCAAGCTTAAATAAGAACATAAGAAATGACATATTGGGTCAGACCAAGGTCCATCAAGCCCAGTATCCTGTTTCCAACAGTGGCCAAGCTGGGTCCGTGGCCAAGCTGGGTCTAACGCATGCCGCAGCACCCTTGCGATGTTCTCTTTAATCTGTGCCGGGTCCTCTGCCGGCATTCCTGCCGGTGGAGGGAGGGGCAGAGCGTCAATCACTCTGCACCTCCCCCTGCCGGCAGGAATGTTGGCGGCGGACCCAGCGCAGCCCAGAACAAAGCAGTGCATCAGCACCACTGGCAGCAATGCAAGCACCCAGCGAAATGAAATGAAACTAATGGGCTTGGGTGGCCACCCAAAAACCGTGCACTCCCACAAAAACCGGCCGTCATAGTGACCCCTGTAAGACAACAGCAGCACATGAAATAGCATGCCAAAAAGGATCAAAACCAGGTATATCACAATCAAGGTCTGACAGCTGTGAGACGCCCTTGGTAGGCTTGGAGAGGAGGTGAGGAGATAAGGGTGAGAAACAGTTATGGCAGCCAAGGTTGCAGGGATGGGAGCTGAAAAATACTCTTACTTAGAGCAGTGTTTCCAATGTTTTCAAGTCCAAGACCAAGACGCACCTAAATTAATAAAAATGTTTTGTGGCAAAACAACCTTCATAGAGTAGGCAATGAGGGCATGGTGAGGCTTCATAGGACTAAAAGAAAAGTTGGGGAAGTAATGAAAGCCCCACCATTACCTCTTCAAAATTAATACAGGGCAGCTATACATTCTGACAGGAACAATTTTGGTCATGCACATGCATTCCCTATATGATATGGGGAATCATGTATAGAATTTTGACCTTCCCAGGTCACACTCTAACCAGGCCCTGACACACACCCTTGTAATTTCTATACATTATGGACATCCAGGTGTAAATTTAGTGCTTTCTAAAAACACCATTTGCATGTGGATGACAATTCCACATGTAAATGCCAGATGTTTCATATGGAAATTGTAATTAAAGCTTTAAAAACAAGCCCCTTTATCTACTAATATGTACTATTTTACTGTAGAATTTCCCCATAATGTTGTTGTTGGTAAGTGCCGTCAGGTCGGTCTCGACTCCTGGTGACCCTCTGTATAATTGACCTAAACTTTATTCGGTCTCCAGCCAAGTGGCTCGTTGTTGATAGAGTGGTATGCACAGCTGATGTTATTGTAGCGATCCATCTCATTGCCGGCCTTCCTCTTTTATAGTGACCTTCCCAAGCATTATGTCTTTCTCCAATAATCTTTCTCTTTGCATGATATGTTCAAAGTATGAAAGCCAAAGTCTTGTCATCTGAGCTTCTTAAGTTTGATCTTCGAGCAGTCCACGGTATACACAGTATTCGTCGCCAGCACATAATTCAAATGCATCAATTTTCTTCCTATCCATCTTTTTCATTGTCCAACTTTTGCATCCATATGAAAATACCATGGCCTGGACAAGTCAAATCTTTGTATGGAGAGAGACATCTCTGCTCTTGAGGATCTTATCTAGGTCCTTCATAGCCATTCTACCAAGAGCAATATGTCGCTGGATTTCTTGACTGCTAGTCCTTTCTTTATTGATTGTTGATCCAAGTAAGTTAAAGCTGTCAACTATTTCAATTTCTTCTCCATCAATGATGAACTTACTGATTCTGCCAGCGGTCAAGATTTTTGTCTTCTTAACATTAAAGTGCAGATCCATTTTAAGACTATATTCCTTGATCTTGAGAAGCAAATGTTTCAAATCTTCTTTCAGCCAGTAATGTGGTATCATCAGCATAGCGAAGGTTGTTGATGAGTCTTCCACCAATCTTCACACCTCGTTTGTCTTCATACAGTCCTGCATCTCTGATGCTTTGTTCTGCATATAAATTAAAGAGGTAGGGGGAACGTATGCAGCCTTGTCGTACACCTTTGCTGATTTTAAACCATTCTGTTTTTCCGAGTTCCGTTCGAACTGTTACTTCTTGATCAATGTAAAGGTTGTGCAAGAGAACAATCAAGTGTTCTGGTATACCCATGCTTCTTAATGTGGCCCAGAGTTTCTTATGATTTACACAGTAAAAAGCCTTGCTGTAGTCAATAAAACACATATGGATATCCTTTTGGTATTCTTTTGTCTTTTCAAGGATCCATGTCACATCTGCTATAATGTCTCGTTCCTAGCCCTTTCCTGAACACTGCTTGCACTTCAGGCAGTTCTTGTTCCAAGTATGGTTGCAGTCTTTGCTGAACGATCTTGAGTAGAATCTTGCTGGCATGTAGGATCAGAGCGATTGTGCGATAATTTCCACAATCGGGTCACCTTTCTTCAGAATTGGTATAAATACAGATCTTTTCCAGTAAGTTGGCAATGGATTTGTCTTCCAAATTTCCTGGCAGAGCCTTGTAAGTATGGTAACAGCTTCATCTGATTGCTGTAATACTTCAATGGGAATGCCATCAATGCCCGGTGCTTTGTTCTTTGATAAGGCTTTCAATGCTGCTTTGACTTCATTTTCATCACCAATGGTTCCTGATCATAAGGTACAGGTTGATATGGCTGTTGGTCCACTTGATCTTTATGGTATGGACTCTGTATATTCTTTCCACCTTTTCTTGATCTTCTCAGCATCATTCAACATGGATCCTTGAGCATCTTGTAGCATTCCAGTTCGAGGCTGGAATTTTTTCTTTAACTCTCATAGCTTTAGAAAAGCCAATCTTGTTCTTCCTCTAATGGCTTCTGATTCTGTTTCCTTGCATGTGTTACTGTAGTACTTCTTGTCTTGTCTTGCTGCACATTGGAAATCTCTGTTGAGTTCTGTGATTGCCTCTTTCTCCTCTTTAGCTTCTCTGCATTTCTGGACAATTTTCAGAGTTTCTTCAGTCATCCATTTTGGCCATTTTTGCTTTTTCACCTTATGTATTGACTTCTCTCTTTCTTCCAACACAACCTTGATGTTATCCCATAACTCTTCTGGGACTCTGTCATTTGTATCTAAAGCAGCAAATCGATTTTTCAGGCAGTCTATAAATTCCAGTGGTATATTCTCAAGGTCATATTTTGCTACATTCATGAGTGGCTTGCTCTTTTTTAACTTTAGCTTGAGTTTGCATACTAGTAGTTGGTGATCTGTACCACTGTTAGCTCCAGGTTTTGTCTTTATTGATGCTATCGAGGTTTTCCATCGTTGTCTTCCACAGATGTAGTCAATTTGATTTCTGTACAATTCATTGGGTGAAGTCCAAGTGCACAGTCGGCGCTGGTGTTGCTGGAAGAAGGTGTTTCAGATGAATAGATCATTGGTCTTGCAGAATTCTATCAGTCTTTTTCCAGCTTTGTTTCTGTTGCCAAGTCCATATTTTCCAACCACTATGCCGCCTTCTTTGTTGCCAACCTTTGCGTTCCAGTTACCCACGACTATCAGGATATCCTGTTTGCATGTTCTTTCAATTTCAGCTTGTACTTGTTCGTAGAACACGTCAACGGCTTCCTCTTCTGCAGCTGCTGCAAGTTTCTTCTTAATTATAAATGCAACACCATTTCTTCTCTGTCTTTCATTTCCAGCATAGTAGACCATATGATCATCAGATGCAAAGTGCCCAAAGCCAGTCCATTTCAGTTCACTGACACCCAACAGATCGCGTTGTACGTGTTCCATTTCATCCTTGACCACCTCCAGCTTTCCTTGGTTCATGCTTTGTATGTTCCATGTCTCAATATGTAAGACATCTTTGCGACTTCTGACTCTCTTTTCATGTGCAGCTACATCAGCAGATCCAACCACATAAATGCTGGCTTTACTCTGAGAAGTCGTCAGCTCATCCCCAGTAGCCATTTGAGTGCCTTCCAACATAGGGATCTTATCTTCCAGCACTATAGTGCAATTTGTTTTGTGACTATCCATTGGGTTTTCGCAGCAAGATACAGAAGTAGATTTGCCAACCTTTCTTCTGCATAGTTATTTCCAGTGTTGTTGCATTTGTCACAGAAATATGATCCTCCGCTTACAACACCGTCCCATTCTGCTGCTGCCCATATGAGTGGTTTGTCTTAGTCGGCACCTCAGCTGAGACCTGTCTATCTTGAGAGACCCTGCCAGTAGCTAAACTACTGATAGCTTAGCTCTCAGCATCACTGATGCACACAAGCCCTCACAGCATGACAAGCTGCAAACCAAATGAGGGGTCCCCATAATAGCAGATGCAAAATCTTATGAAGCCACAAGGTAATAAATGATCTCTATGCAATATTTAAGCAAATGAACATTCCTGACTTTCATAGAACAATGTATTCAGAGTATCTGTGTATCACAAAAACATTGTGGAGAGATTTTAACATATCTGATAATCTCCTTTCCTTGAATCCTACTAGACCAGTCCAGACAAGTGGATTATGTCCCCCTGCTAGCAAGTAGAGGCAGACATGAGCAGCTTTCAGTGATGTCATCACCTGGTATATCCTCTGGTACAGTACTGAAGGATGCCAGTATAACACTTCCAAGCAGTAAGCAAAACTGAAAAACTCGGAAAAATCTCAGATAACGTTACTAAATACACACATCCTTGTCACTATCAAGTAACTTGGCCCTCTTACTTTGAAAAAATGGAAAGGGCCCACAAGGCTGCCTAGACATTCCATGGCAACCAGAACCTCCCAAACCTGCAGAAAGAATCTCCTGGCAGTAACATCGCTAACAGGACCAAAAAGCAGCAGGATTTCTAACCTGGAAAAGGAGCTTTCCAGGGCGGGTCCTGGACTGGTCTGGCAAGATTCAAGGAAAGGTGATTAACAGGAATGTTAAAATCTCTCCTTCCATGTCATCCTGCTAGATCAGTCCAGACAAGTGGGATGTAACCAAGCAATCAGGACTCAGGATGCAAGGAAGACATCCAGCAAAAAAGACTATTATGCCAGAGAAGTCACTTGAATAATTTCCCCAAGTGCCCTGGGGGCCTCACAAATGCATTAACGGTAAAGGAAGAGAGACACATTTGATTTTATCATTGGGGGTCACCACAAGTTGACCAATGGTAAAAGGGGTCACGGTACAAAAAAGGTTGAGAACCACTGTTCTATATTCAACCAGTTTGTGACATCATATGATCTTATAATATCTTCTACCACCTATATGCAGATAAAGCACAGTTACTTACCTGTAACAGGTGATCTCTGGGAACAGCAAGAATAAGTCTTCACATATGGGTATCGTCGGTACCGACGGAGCCTGCGCGGGAACGCTCCCCAGCGTCCAAAAGGAAAGCTTTTGGGAGCATCCCACAGCGCCTGCGCGCTGCCTTCCCGCCTTTCCTAACCGCCTCTCTCCAGTTCGAGTTTTAAAGCTGAGACAAAGAGAGAGTGAGGAAAGGAAAGAAAGATAGATACAACTCCTAGGGGAGGTGGGTGGGTTGTGAAGACTTATTCCTGCTGTTCCCAGAGATCACCTGTTACAGGTAAGTAACTGTGCTATCTCCAGGAACAAGCAGGAATGAGTCTTCACATATGGGGACTCCCCAGCTAGAGATGCCTGGGAGATCAACCAGGTTGTGAGTCCCAGGGAAGGGCTCTACCTCCACCCATGAATCTCAGGCATCCAGCCAGGGATGGAGGGTAGGAGTTGATTAGGTATGGAACAGGTGCTTGAGAACAGCCTGACCAAACAAGGCATCCCGGCAGAAGTCCTTGTCCAAGCAGTAATGGGCTGTGAAGGTATGAACCGAGGCCCAGGTGGCTGCTCGACAGATCTGGTCGATGGACACAGAATTCAGATGAGCCATAGAGGCTGCCATGGCCCTCACATTGTGAGCTGTGACATGGCCCTCCAGAGAAAGGTTTTTACTCTGGTAGGCGAAAGAAATACACTGAGCAATCCAATTGGACAGAGTTCTCTTAGAGACTGGAAGTCCTAAATGAGAGGGATCAAAAGCAACAAAGAGTTGAGAGGACTGTCTATGTTGCTGTGTCCTTTGTAGGTAAAAAGCAAGAGCTCTTTTACAATCCAGGGTATGAAGATTCCTCTCTGCACTTGAAGCATGAGGTCCTGGAAAAAAGACAGGTAAATAAACCTCCTGGTTCAGATGAAAAGGTGAGACCACTTTAGGCATAAAGTGTGGATTAGTCCTGAGGACTACCTTGTCATGATGGAACCTTGTATAAGGAGGATTAGCCACCAAGGCTTGCAGCTCACTGATTCGGTGAGCTGAAGTGACTGCAATCAGAAAAATGACCTTCCAGGAAAGGAATTTCAAGGAGGTAGTGACTAAGGGTTCAAAGGGTGGCTGTATAAGCTGGCCAAGAACCAGATTCAAGTCCCATGCCACTGGAGGTGGTCTGATGGGAGGTTTAGTCAAAAGAAGGCCTCTCATGAATCTTGCTATAAGAGGATGAGAGGAAATAGGCTGTCCATTGAGAGGTTTAAGGGATGCTGCAATAGCACTCAAATGGACTCTTACTGAATTCGTTTTAAGGCCTGCATGGGATAAATGCAGCAAATACTCTAATGAAGAATTCAGAGGTATTGCAAGAGGGTTAAGACCCTTCTCTGCACACCAAATGGTAAACCTTTTCCATTTAAAAGCATAGGAACGTCTAGTGGAAGGCTTTCTGGAAGCATGAAGGATATCCTTCACTTGCTGAGAGAGATGCAAATCTTGAAGGTCTAGGCCTTCAGCAACCAGGCTCTGAGGTGAAGAGACTGGGGATTTGGGTTCCACAACGTTCCCTCCTCCTGGGACAGGAGGTCTGAAGCAGATCCCAAGAACAGGGAGGGAGCTTGAGAGAGATGCAGAAGTAGAGGGTACCACACTTGGCGTGGCCAATGTGGTGCTATGAGGATCATAGACCCCTTGTCTCTCTGAAGTTTGAACAGAGTCTTGGGAATTAGGGGAATGGGTGGAAAGGCATAAAGGAAGTCTTGCCTCCAATGGAGGAGGAAGGCATCCCTGGCCTGAACTCCCTGACACGGAATTCTGGAAAAGAACCGGGGAAGTTTGGCATTCCATGAACTTGCAAACAAGTCTATGTCTGGGGTTCCCCAAATTCGAAAGATCCTGGCTATCTGGTCCCCATGGAGGGACCATTCGTGTGGAAGCAGAACTCAACTGAATCTGTCTGCCCAAGAGTTTTGAACCCCTGGAAGATACACTGCCATGAGATGGATTTGATGCTCTCTGGCGAAGGCCCACAATCTCAGAGCTTTGTTGCAAAGCGACAGAGAGCCAGTCCCCCCCCCCCCCTGCTTGTTCACGTAGAACATGGCTACTTGGTTGTCCGTGTGGATGAGGACTGTCTTGTAGCTGAGCAGGGTGTGGAAGACTCTGAGAGCCGGAAAGATTGCTCTGAGCTCTAAGAGGTTGATATGTAGAGATGTCTCCTGTGGAGACCAGATGCCTTGGGTGGGGAGATCTTGTAGATGAGCTCCCCAACCCTTTGGAGAGGCATCTGTTGTAAGGGCTGCTTGGGGTAACACCTGTTGAAAAGGGGACCCCAGCAACAGATTTTGAGTGGACTTCCACCACTGGAGAGAGCAAAAGAGGCGACTGGAGGTTGCTAATTTGTCTGACAGGCACCCTGATGCCTGGGTCCATTGGGTGAACAGAGTCCATTGAGCTGCTCTCATGTGAAGGTGAGTATAAGGAACCACATGCACAGTGGATGCCATGTGGCCTAACAGTTGTAACATCTCTTGAGCAGTTAAATGGGATTTTAACTGTACCAAGCGTAGGTAACAGGCCTGGGGAAGATAGGCCCTTGCAGTTGTGGTGTCTAGCAAGGCCCCTATGAACTCTAGAGATTGAGTAGGGGTGAGATGGGATTTTGGAATGTTTATTACAAGTCCCAGATACTGAAGGATACGCATTGTGCAGGCCAGGGAAGTCTGGGCCTCTGACTGGGATGGAGCTCGGATGAGCCAGTCGTCCAGATATGGGAATACAAATATCCCTATAGTGCATAGAAATGCAGCAACTACTGCCATGCATTTTGTGAACACCCTTGGTGCAGAGGCCAGACCGAAGGGAAGCACTCTGTATTGATAGTGCTTTCCTTGGAAAAGGAACCAAAGGAACCTTCTGTGTGTTGGATGGATGAGGACTTGGGTGTATGCATCCTTGAGATCTAGAGAACAAAGCCAGTCCTGACTCTGGAGGTATGGAAGGAGAGTACCGAGAGAAGTCATCTTGAATTTCTCCTTGCATAGAAACGTGTTCAATTCTCTAAGATCTAATATGGGTCTGTAGCCCCCTGTTTTCTTTGGGATAAGAAAGTAAGGGGAGTAGAACCCTGAGCCCTGTTGAAGAAGGGGTACTTCTTCTATTGCCCCTTGGGCAAGAAGGGTAGCAATTTCCTGACCCAGAAGGTCGAGGAGAGATGTTGGAGAATTAAACTGTCTCACCATGGTGTGAGAGGGAAGGTTTAGGAAATGAAGCTTGTACCCCTCCTTTATGATGGAGAGGGTCCATTGCTCTGCTGTGATATGTTCCCATCTGGGAGCAAAGTGAGCTAATCTTCCTGGAATGGTGAGAGGCTCTGGATGTTCTAGAGCCTGAAAGGCTAAGTTCTCTAGTTGTAAGTCAAAGGCCCTGAGGAGGCTGAGGCTGTTGGGCTGTAGCAGTCCTAGCAGCCTTAGGCTTGGCCTGTTTCGGTTGTTGCTGTCTCTTTGTAGCAAAACAACCTGCAGAAGAGGCCTGCTGACCATAAGCAGAATAGTATCTGCCTTTTTGGGAAAAAATCCCTTTTTGAACAACCTTTTTTTAAAAGGGGCAGAAGTAGACTTTGAAAGTCTATCTAAAGCAGTATTTTCAGCATCCATCTGGGTGGCCTTTGCTTGCCAATCTTTGCCAAAAAGGTTTTCACCTGTACAAGGAAGGTTAGCTAGGCCATCTTGAACCCAGGGTTCCAAATCAGAAGCCTGTAACCAAGCAACTCTACGTGCTATGTGATAAGGAAGCTTATCATAGCTCAGGAAGGAGCTATAGAAAAGGTGAAGTGACTCTGAACAAGCAACCTGTCAGTTCTGGTAGAAATAAGAAAACAGAATTTTCTTATAAAAGACTACCAGTCCCAGAATGCACCAGGTTTCCAACAGCCATTAGAGGAGCTGAAGTGGGGGAACATGTGTTCAATCAGGAGGGCTATGAGGTAATCCCTAAGCACTCATCTCAAAGGGCAGGGCCTGATTCAGCACAGCTGCGCTGTATTAGGGAGGAGCACTCATCTAAGCAGAATAAAGGTAGAGTTTATTCTACAGATGACCATCTTCATGATCACCTTGGATATCCTGAGAATCAGCTTGAGCTGGATCCTGAGGATCATCATCATCAGAAGCAGAAGCCAAACCGGACGGACAGAGAGGGAAAGAAACCCTTTGGAAGAAGGAAGAGAAAAGCCTTTGAGAGGTCTAGAAGAGTCCAGAGCAGTACGTATACTGGGAGGCATTCCAAGGGCCAGCATACACCATTGGACTGGGGGAAGCCAGAGTAATGGTGCTGCAGAGCTAGGAATCACCAGACGGTATCTGTGAGAGAGACGGCTGCACGTGGAAGGGACCCTAAGACCCGTGCCAGAAGGTATGTGAAGAGAGATCCAGTGTCCAGGGATCTGGATTGGAAGGCTGGACATAAGAACTGGACTACATACTGGCCAGGCTATATAGAGAGGAACTCTAACAGCAATGGAAGCTCAGGTATGAACACTGATCTATGCTCTAGCTATAACCTTGAAAGACAGCAGGGAAACAAGTATTCTCCTGAAAGTGCTACATTGGGAGATTCATCTGTGCCAATCCATGATATTGAACCCATGCTTGTTGAAGAAGAGGGAATGATAGCAGATGAAGAATCTGTTTACATGGACTGCTCTCTGTCTAAACTCCTTTGATGATTTTCTGTTATAAAGTACAGCAACCATCACAAAGAAATACAAACTTGTTCTTTAATCTACTCAGAAAAGCTCCTGTATAGGTTTTCTAGCCACGCAGTAGAAAGCAAGCCAGCTAAGGGGTTTCAGCTGGATAACTGCTAGCAATTGAGCCTTACCTAATTGCTTGTGAGCTAGGAGAGAATCACTTCTGAATCTATGTGGGAAGATATAAGAAGTTAACCTGAGAAGAACAGTTTTTTCCTTTCTTTGTAGCTTTTGGTTTGTTGTTTGATACATGCTAAGAGAATATTAGCTAAGCCTACAGAAAAGACCAGTTTGTTGCCAACCAGGTCTTATTTCTTTTGCTTTAATTGCCTGACAAGTTTAAAGGTTGTTTCCTGATTTTGTTTTTTTTCAAGTTTAACACTGAACGCAAGTAACCTGATTTATGTGCTACCAAGCATATCTGTGTTGGGAGAAATAACCCCATAAATAAATATCTTATTGGCTTTACCCAGAAGCACAACTAATTATTGTGAGCAGCTGTGTCTGGTGTGAATGAACTGCATTGCCCACAATCCCTTGCAAATCATATAGATATATGCACTTGCCAAGACTGTGAAGATTCTCACCCAGGCAGCCGTCTGACAGCACCTATGGCAATAGCCGAGGCTCTGCTGGCACCTTCAAAAGAGTCAAAGGCTGCACGGTTGGAAAACTTGGAAACATCCTGGGCATGTTTGAGCCAGGTGAGGAACTCTTCGCTTTTATCTTCTGAAATAAAAGGAGATAAAGTTTGCAGGTGATCTGTAACTTCTTTAAGAAACATCCCCATATAGAGACTATAGGAGTTGATTCTGGCAACAAGCATACTGGCCTGGAAAATTCTCCTGCCAAAGGCACCTAAGGTTCTGCATTCTCTTCCCGGAGGAGCAGAAGAGTGCTTTTTTGTACTCTTTATCTTTTTCATGGCAGACTCCACCACAATGGAGTGGTGAGGAAGCTGAATCTTATGGAAGCCAGGACAAGGAGGAACACGATACATGGTGTCCAACCTGCGAGAATGAGGGGAAGTGGTGAGAGGAGTCTCCCATATGCCCAACATGTGATCATAAAGAATCTCATGTATTGGTAAAGTGGTTGCCTCTTTAGGAGCCTTAGGATATTGTAAAATATCTAATTTTTTGGCTCTAGGCTCTGTCTCAGGGGCCACTGAGATGGAAAGGCCCCTGGCCACTTCCCTAATGAAGTCCTGAAAAGACAAATCTTCTGGAGGAGACATTCTCCTTTTTGGAGAAGAGGGCTCCTGAGGATGGATCACCGATGCTTCGTCAGAGACCTCTGATTCATCAGAGTCTTCAGAGGAATCGAAGTATCGCCTGTCTGGATGCTCCTGCAGAGCCCGATACGCGTACCGAGTGGTATCGACATCGGCAGTGATCGCTACCGATTCGGTACCGATGGGCATCACAGAACGGTGTAACGCTGCAGTCGACACCGAAGCGGATATCGATGCAATCGGTACCGGCACCGGAACCAATATCGGTACCGGTGCCAGAGTCGGTACCAGCAACGGAGGTTGTTGCGGTACCGAAGGCGTCGCAGCTTGTATGAATGCCGTGATGGCACGCTGCATGGTCAGAATATTCTGATCCATCGACGCAACCAATGTCTGGATGTCGGTACCAGTGGGAACCACTGGTACCCCAGAACATGGCAACAGGTGATCGGTCGAGGCCGAGCCATCGATGTCAACCTGTGACCCCATAGATAAAGCTTTGGAAGCCGGAGCCTCCCGCCGGGGTAATTTTGCCGGTGCGGATTCCTCGAGAGCAAGCCCAGAGGCATCTCGATACTTGGAGGGAGATTTACCCTTCGAGGACCGGCTGGACTTAAGTTTGGTTACCTGAGATCCATGTGAGGAAGAAGAAGCCCTGGAAGACGTCGATGCAACCGAAGCTGCATCCGAGGGAAACAGGGTACTGAGCTTGGCTGCTCGATTCTGTAGACCTCTTTTAGACATCATGGAACAGGACTCACAATCCGTAATGGAGTGGTCAGGACCTAAACATTTTAGACACCATTCATGGGTGTCGGTGACAGAAATAGTGCCGCTGCACTTCGTGCATTTTTTAAACCCAGAGGCGGGATTTTCCATAAGGAAAAATTTCCTAGGCCTAAGGCCAAAGAAGAAAATGCACTGAAGTGAGAAAACAGTAGAAGGCAGACGCGCGACCAAAGAAATAAAATAAAATAAAGAAATTTTTCAGCGGTGACAGGAACACGACCTGCTGGCTCAGCGGAAAAGAAGAATTGGAGAGAGGCGGTTAGGAAAGGCGGGAAGGCAGCGCGCAGGCGCTGTGGGATGCTCCCAAAAGCTTTCCTTTTGGACGCTGGGGAGCATTCCCGCGCAGGCTCCGTCGGTACCGACGATACCCATATGTGAAGACTCATTCCTGCTTGTTCCTGGAGATCATTTTGATCTGCACACCTTTTTCTACCACCAGCACAAACTACGCAACAATCACAAACTGCTTCAATGGTCATCCTAACATCGACTCACTATTAATTACAAGAAAACAAAGGTGCTTTTCCTCACCAAAGACCAATGTTTCTCCCCCCCCCCCCCCCGCAACATCTCTGAACTTTGACAATGCTGACCTAGAAGTAAAATCAGTAGTGCAATACCTTGGCATTACAATTGGCCAATGTCTCACACTATATCCTTATATCAACAAAGTAACTCTATGTATCTACAACAAGATAAGTACTCTCCAACATCTATGGCCTCTAATTAAGACACATGACTTCAGAATGGTCTTTCAAGCCATGATACTTCCACATTTTGACAATTGCAAGCTATCCTCCAAGACTCCTTATGCCCCCTACAACTTGCACAACATGTGGCTGCATGAATCCTTCTAGTTGCACCCAGAATCTATCATATCACATCCATCCTAAAATAACTTCACTGGCTACCCCTTCACAGTTGAATTAGATATAAAACCCTGACAACAATATTTAAAATCTACCATCAGTCGACCTTGTACTACTTGTACTCCATCCTAAAGACCTCTGACAACCATCATAAAAAAGCAATGCAACAAACCTCCTCGCCCTTGATCTCCTGGGGAAGATGAAGATCCTGGTAGACAGGAAACACTGAAGACCAGACTAGGTGGTGTATCTCAATCAAGTGCCTGTGCATCCTAATGCAAGAATTTAGCCATAAATCAATGCTACATGCCTAAGGGCCAGAGATAATCAGATCCTTTGAGCTGTCTGAGGATCAGATGCTCTGAGTCAGCAGCATCTTAAACAAACCTTCAGTTGACAGTAAACTCCACACTGGAAAGTAACAACAAACCTTCAGGACCTCACCTCCTGGGACTTAATCAGGTTGTTCTTAGGATAGCTGTCTCTCAACTCCAGACTTTCCAGCCTGAGCTCCACAGGCTTGTGCCGCTTGCACCCTTCATTAAGGCTGGATCAGTTTGATATCCAGGCATGAACAACCAGGCCCTCTGCTTGCTGAAAAGCACTGCTAGCACTATTATCATCTTGAGAAAGGTAAAGGGAGATGCAAAGCAAGAAATACCCTGATGAGGTCCAGGGGGTGGGAGCACCCTCCACTGAACCAATGCAACAACAGATGCAAAGGGCCCCATATGAAAATGAGAGACTTGGATGGGTGAAGTTGGTAAGGAATATCCACAACTATCCCTGTCCCAAGGAAAAATCCTCAAGGAGACTGTCCTGGAAAGATTTTTCAACCACTATTGCTGTTCAAATAGTGTATTTCAGAAGTCCCAATATCGTCTGGGCTGGCAACTTGCAGGACCGAACATTGGTGGCTTGGCAATTGCACTGATAAACCCCGATCTTGCCTAAGGACACCAAAAATCACTAGCCAGTGTGGAGCCTTGGATTGAGTTCTGAAAGGTCACAGCAGACTATTCCACACATCTACCACTCTTTCCGTAAAGAAATATTTCTGCATATTACTCCTGAGTCTGTCCCCTTTCACCCTTGCCCTACTGTATGTCCCCTCATAGCAGAGCCACCCTGTGTCCATGCTGTTCTTTTGGGTTCCTGGCACTGATGGGTCAAAAGAGGAGCAGGAGGACCATATGGGGCTGCTGAGAAGGGTAGTCAGCCCCCCTTCCCGCTTGCTGATCTCATCTTCACCTTTTTTGCAGGGTTTTTTTTCAAATTTTTTTCTAAGTCCCTTTTCTTTCTCCTTGATTTCAATGGTGATTTTTCCCCATTGATTTCAATGGGAGCTCAATTGGCTCTCAGCTGCTTTTGAATAAAGCAGCTTCACTTTAAAAAAAAAGAAAAGAAAATAACTTCTTCAACTGGGCCTCCCTGGGCCTGTGTGGGTGTCTGGGGCCTCCTAATAAGATTTCCCTGGCTGGCCCGACAGGCCTCGGGACAGATGGAACACCCATTTCGGGACTCCCATTTGCTATGGCTCTACTGGACTTCAGTGATATTTTTCATGTTTTTTTTCTTTTGTTGCTGTGAATTTTTCTCGGCCCAGTGCAGTTGCAGCCCCTAGTGATTTTTTACCATGGTGACAGTTTTTTTGCCTCCCATTACAGTCCGATGTCCAATGTCCAGTATCCCAATTCTATGCCTGTGGCGCCTGCTGTTCCTTTCTCTTTTTCTTTGCCACTGGTGAGCTCAGCAGCCACTTTGGTGGATTGCATGGGCCCAGTATACCAGGATAGCACTATCTAAGTGCCCAGGGTTTCTGGGGTACCTTTTCGGACTTCAAGATCCCACATGCGGGACAGCTTGTGCCTCTGCTCTTGAAACAGCCTTTGCTCTGTATTCAGTTGGCTAGCTGCTTTTCAGACCCCTGTGGGGGCATTTGGGGCACAGGTGTACCCTCTGGGCACCCCAGAGACCCTAAGCACTCTTCTTATGGGCAGTTAAAGAAACATAGAAACATGATGGCAGCAAAGGAGAAATTAGACCCTACCTGCTAATTGTCTTTCCTTGAGTTCTCTCCGGGCCGGTCCAGAAACCGTAGGGTAGTCAACCTCCTTCAGCAGCTGAGGACTGAAAAACTCAAAAGTCTTGCTGACAGCCTATCCAGCTCCCTCAGATGTCAGAGACTCAGTCTCCTATTGTCAAAGCAGTCTATAAATAAAAACGCTACTGTAACCCACTTATGCAACCTTTGAAAAAACAACAAACTTAATAGCCTTCCTTGGACTTCCATACCGCATTCAGTGTTGAAATTCAGTGATACCTCATGTCACTTAAATAGTGTTTTTTTTTCTTTTGGTTTTTTTTCCAACAACCCCGAGTGACCCTTGGTCGTCCCCTCCCACCCTGTAGAGGGGGCACCAAACTGCAGCCACTCCGAACGTAACTATTTGCCAAACTAGCCTTCATTCCTAGTCAGGAGACCCTCAAGTGACTCCGACCCGTCTACAGAAACTTTAAAAAGCTACTGCCTGTTTACCAAGACACTCACAGATGAACTGGGTGGGCCCTGGACTGGCCCGGACAGAACTCAAGGAAAGACAATTAGCAGGTAAGGTCTAATTTCTCCTTCCTCTTCGTCTCTCCGGGCCAGTTCAGGAACCATAGGGAAGTACCAAAGCAGTCCCTAAAACGGGAGGGTCCTGCGAGTCCCGTTATTACAGCCGAAGCCCCAACATTTGCGTCTTCTCTTGCCTGAACATCCAACCGATAGTGTCTAGCAAAAGAATGCAGCGACGACCAGGTCGCCGCGTGACAGATATCTACTGGAGGCACCAACGCAAACTCCGCCCAAGAAGTTGCTTGTCCTCTAGTGGAATGAGCTTTGAGCCCTGGAGGAGGCAATCTGCCCTTCACCTCATAAGCAGCCCCGATCGCCTGCTTCACCCATCGGGCAATGGAAGCTTTAGAAGCTGCCTTTCCCTTACGAGGTCCTGCAAAGACCAAGAACAACCTGTCTGACCTCCAAAAGGACTCCGTCCACCAGAGATATCTATGGAGTACTCTTCCCAAATCTAACTTCCGAAGAGCATGCCCTCCGTTACTCCCCTCTACATGCCGAAAAGTGGGAAGGGAAACTGTCTGATTCAGATGAAAACTGGATACCACCTTGGGCAGAAATGACGGCACTGGTCGCAATACTACCTTTTCTTTCGTAAACTGAATATATGGAGCCCTACATGAGAGCGCATGAAGATCCGAGACTTTTCTAGCTGAACACAAAGTGACCAGGAACACTGTCTTCCAAGAAAACTCTCTAAGTCTCACTGCGGACTCCGGCTCAAAGGGAGACTGTGTTAAAGCATCCAAACCCAAATTCAAATCCCAAGCTGGTACCACCGATCTCACGGGAGGTTGTATGATCCTTGCTGCCATAAGAAAGCGTTGCACATCCAGGTGCGCTGACAAGACGCTACCCAACACTTTCCCTCTATAACAAGCTAGAGCAGCCAGATGAACCTTGAGAGTACTTAGAGAAAGACCGTTTTCCAGACCCCCTTGAAGAAAACACAAAATGATCAGCAGAGACGCAGTGAACGGCCTAACGTCCCATTCCCCACACCAGCCCTCAAAAATGCGCCAAACGCGGACATACGCCAGCGAAGTCGACCTTTTCTTGGATTTCAGTAAGGTAGCAATCACTGACGGCGAGTACCCTTGACTCCGGAGCCGTTCCCTCTCAATAGCCAAGCCGTAAGCAAGAACCGATCCACTTGCGGCATTAGAACTGGTCCCTGACTCAACAGATTGATCCGACTGGGAATTCTCCAAGGACAATCTACGAGCAGACGTATCAGATCTGCATACCAAGGCCTCCTGGGCCAATCCAGAGCAATAAGAATCACTTCCCCAACCCCCCCGTGGCCCGCGATTCTCTGTATCACTCGGCCTATCAACGGCCACAGGGGAAACACATACAGCAGCTGTCCCAACGGCCATGGCTGAACCAGCCCGTTGAGTCCCTCCAACATGTGTACCTTGAATCTGCTGTAAAACCGTGAAGTTTTGGCATTCCGGAAGGTAGCCATGAGGTCCATGACTGGCTGTCCCCAGCGAACCGTTATGTCATGAAACACAGCTGCATTTAGCTTCCACTCCCCGGGGTCCAAGATATTCCGGCTGAGATAGTCGGCCTGTACGTTTTCTCTTCCGGCTACATGTACCGCCGATATGGCCATCAGATGGTCTTCCGCCCACTGCAGCAATTTCTGACTCTCCTCTAACAATGTTTCACAGCCCGTGCCCCCTTGTCTGTTGATATAGGAGACTGTCACCGCATTGTCGGAGAAAACACAAACCGCTCTCCCCTTGACCAGAGCGACGAAGTGTTGAAGAGCAAGGCTTACTGCCCTCATCTCCAAGCGATTGATCGACTAACCAGCCTCCTCCGGGGACCAGACTCCTTGCGCCAACTGCGCCAAACAATGCTCTCCCCAGCCCGCTAGGCTGGCGTCCGTGGTAAGCAACACCCACTCTGGTTGTATCAGCAGCACTCCTGCGCGAACACGCCGAGGGTCCAACCACCACTTTAGACTGATGCGCACCGCCTTTGGGCAAACAAGCTTTTGAGTCAGAGCCTGATGCTGTGGAGACCACCGGAATAGCAGAGCCTGTTGAAGTGGCGCATATGAGCTCTGGCCCACGGAACTAAGTCCAACACCGCTGCCATGGACCCCAGCAGTTGAAGATATCTCCACGCGGTCGTCGCTTGTACTCGCAAAAAAGCCGACACCTGCTTCCACAACTTCTGTATCCTTTCCTTGGGCAGAAACACCGCCCCTTTCTCAGTATCGAACAAGGCCTCGAGATACATCAGTCGCCTCACCAGAAGCAACCGACTCTTGGACTGGTTTATCACCCAACCAAGCTGCTCCAGGAACTGAACCACCTGGCCAGTCGCCGTGACTGACTCCTCCTGGGACCCTGCCTGAATTAACCAATCGTCTAGATAAGGATGTACCTGAATCCCTTCTTTCCACAACGCCGCTGCTACCACCACCATCACCTTTATGAAAGTGCGTGGAGCCGTAGCCAGGCCAAACGGCAGAGCCCGGAATTGAAAATGACCCATAGGTACGGCAAACCGCAAGAATCTTTGATGATCTGGTCTGACTGGAATGTGCAGATAGGCCTCCGTTAGATCTATGGAGGTCAAAAACTCTCCTAGCTTTACCGCTTGAATTACAGACCGTAGTGTCTCCATGTGGAAATGCGGCACCCTCAAACAATGATTTACGTGCTTGAGATCCAGAATGGGGCGAAAAGAACCCTCCTTTTTGGGGACTACGAAATAAATCGAGTATCGACCTGAGCCGTTTTGCTTTTAAGGAACTGGCACCACCGCTTGAAGCTGTATTAAACGTTGAAGCCTGTCGCACACTGCTTTCTTCTTTGCCTGAGAGCCACAAGGAGAGACCAGAAATACGTCTGATAGCTGTTGAGCAAACTCCAGCGCATAGCCCTTGCGGATGATTTCCAGGACCCATTGATCCGTGGTTATGTCGGCCCAGGCAGAGTGAAACTGCTGTAATCGTCCCCCCACCGGAGGATCCGCCTGAGCCGGCCGCCCTTCATTGCTGCTTTTTAGAGGCATTCTGCTGGAACCTGAAATATCCCCTATCGAATCCCCGCGCCCCTCGAAAGGACTGCCCCGTGCCACAAACCGGCCTCTCTGATAAGGAGCAAACCGTGGACCTCGGAACCTGCGAATGTCCCTACCTTGCCCCCTCGCTTGCAACACAGGTCTAGCACCCTTCGGGCGATCTTCCGGGAGCCGGCCTCCCTTAGAATCCCCCCAAATCTTTCACAATCATTTCAAGGGCCTCCCCAAAGAGTAGCTTACCCTTATAGGGGAGTTTACTGAGATGAGTCTTAGAGGACATGTTCGCAGCCCAATTCCGCAGCCAAAGAAACCTCCTAGCAGCAATCACCAAAGCCATGGACTTCGCCGAAATCCTGACCAGATCATAAATGGCGTCCGCCAGATATGCCGCTGCGGATTCTAACCGTGCTGCATCTGAGGTAGAACTCCCTTCTTTATCGACACCCGAGTCCCCCTGGAGCCAGCGAATGGAAGCTCTAGAGACATATGCCGCACAAATGTAAGCCTGTAGGGACAGCGCACTTGAATCAAATGCCTGCTTAAGCAGTGCCTCTAGCTTACGACCCTGAACATCCTTCAGAGCTGCACCACCTTCTACCGGGATCGTAGTCTTGTCACTGCTGCCACCAGTGCATCCACCTTTGGCATACGCAGCAACTCCTTGTCCTCCTGAGGAACAGGATAAAGCCCCCCAATTGCTCGGCAACGCTGCAGGGAAGCTTCGGGACACTCCCATTCCAAATCAATCATTTGTCTAATAACCCTATGAACTGGGAAACAATGCTGCTCCGGTTTAAACCCTTGAAGTACAGGATCTTCCAGCGGTTCCTCCTACACTGACAGGAGTGAAATGTTCAGAGCCCCTAGGGACTGAGAAATAAGAGCACCCAGTTCTTCCTTGTGAAAAACCCTGAAAATATTAGGATCCTTGCAGGCACAATCTCACCTTCTTCCAACTCCCCAAGTGCCCATGAATCCAAAACCCCTTCCGAGAGAATCTCTCCCTCTTCTGTCCCTTGAGGCGCACAGAGCTGCAGCCTGAAGCCATCGAAGCCCGCTTCTGTACCCAGAGCCTTAATGGATCTGCCATGGAAATCTCCCCCTTAGGCATGCTACTCACGCAGGATGAAGGAGGCTTGCTCAGGTGCTGTTCTAGTTTCAAACAGTATGCCTTATGTAATGATAAAATGAAATCCGCTGAGAATACTGACTCTAAACCTTCCTTTAACTCAGGCAACAGCCCTTGCCCTTGAGATACCTCCGTTTTCGTTTACCTTGTTTTCGTTTTCCTTTTTCCCACTTTGCTCTGAAGAGCGGGAGAAACTGCTGCCACATAAAAAATGGCCACCGTTCCCGCCTTCTCCTCCGTGCCGAGAATCTGCTCCGTGCCATCAGCCTCCATGACACCCCCGAAGAGCCTCATTACACAACTCCCCGTGCGAAAGCAAATTCGGCAAATACCTGGCCCTGAGAGACCCCGTCGACTCCCGCACAGCGTGCACGCTGCCGCTCCGGGCAGCATGCGCATGAATAACAAACAGACAATTCCTCTCACAGCCCTTCGCCGGTCCACCACCGCGGCATTGACCAAAAGTCTCCCCGGTGTCCTACCTGCACCGCTGCTAGCTACACGCCGAATCTCGCTCACATCCGCTGCCCGCGGGTGAGACAGAAACTGACACTGAGGACAGAGGGCTGCAATCTGGGGCTCCCAGATCCTCTCTGTTCCTCCGGGGATACCTGAAGGAGCTAATTGAAGCAGGCTCTGCCTTTAGCGCTGTGCACTTCATCCTCCTTTGGCTTTTTTTTTTTTTTTTAAGGCAAGTCCCCCGCTGATCTGGATTTAATAGCCCTGCTAGGACCAACCAGTGAAAAACAAAACTTTCCTGCGCCTACACTCCACCAACACTGTATTCCTTGTCGTTTCTTAGGGAGCCTGTCAGCCATGTCCTATCCAGCTGCTGAGGACTGAAAGACTGAGTCTCTGACACCAGAGGGAGCTGGATAGGCTGTCAGCAAGACTTTGAGTTTTTCAGTCCTCAGCTGCTGAAGGAGGTAGACTATCCTACGGTTACTGGACTGGCCCAGAGAGACGAAGAGGAAAGCTCACATGGCCTATCTAGTCTGCCCTTCCATATCAACTACTACAATCCTCCCCTTTCTTCCTTTAGACATCCTCTGTGTTTGTCCCATGCTTCTCTGAATTCAGATACTGTCCTCATCTCTACTACCTCCACTGGCAGATTATCCCACATATCTACCACTCTTTCCATAAAGAAATATTTCTGCATATTACTCCTGAGTCTATCCTCTTTTACCCTCATCCTATGTCCCCTCGTAGCAGAGCTTGCTTTCAATCGAAAGAGGCTCTCCTCCGGTGCATTTATGCCATGGAGGTGTTTAAACGTCTCAATCATATTATCTCTATCCCGCCTTTCCGTTAAGGTGTACATATTAAGATCCTTAAGTCCTCATATGTTTTATAGTGAAGACCACTAACCATTTTAGTAGCCACCCTCTGTACTGACTCCAGCCTGTTTATATCCTTTTGAAGGTGCGGTCTCCAGAATTGCACACAATAATCTAAATGAGGTCGCACCAAACACTTATACAGAGGCACTATCACCTCCTTTCTTCTACTGGCCATTCCTCTCTCTATGCACCCAAGCATCCTTCCAGCTTTTGCTGTTGCCTTTCCTACCTGTTTACCTACTTTAAGATCATCAGACACAATCACGCCTAGGTCCCACTCTTCTTTAGTGGACAAAAATACTTCACTCCCTATACCATAATCGCTCCCTTGGATTGCTGCAACCCAAATGCATGACCTTGCATTTTTTAACATTAAATCTCAGTTGCCAAATTCTAGACCATTCTTCAAGCTTAGCTAGATCCCTCCTCATGTTATCTACACCTTCCTGGATGTCTGCTCTATTGCAGATTTTGGTTTCATCTGCAAAGAGACAAACCTTACCAGACAGCCCTTCGGACCAAGGACAGATCCCTGGGGCACACCACTGGTAACATACTTCTCCTCAGAGTGAGCTCCATTTACCTGTACCCTTTGTCGCCTCCCACTCAACTAATGTCCAACCCAAGCAGTACTTTAGGGTCCTTACCTAGGGTGCTCAGTTTGTTTATAAGTCGCCTCTGAGGAATGGTGTCAAAGGCTTTACTGAAATCTAAATATACCACATCTAGGGCTCTCCCTTGGTCCAACTCCCTGGTAACCCAGTCAAAGAAATCAATCAGATTTGTCTGACAAGACCTGCCTTTGGTGAATCCATGCTGCCTCAGATCCTGTAATGCGCTAGTCTCCAGAAACCTCACTATTTTCTCTTTCAGCAACATTTCCAATAATTTACTCACCACCGAAGTTAAACTAACCAGTCTGTAGTTTACAACCACATCTTTACTTCCGCTTTTGTGTAAAGGGACCAAATGAGCCTCTCTCCAGTCCTTTGGCACCACTCCCGATTCCAATGAGGCACTGAAAATGTCAGTCAGTGGAGCTGCTAGTATGTCCCCAAGTTCCCTCAGTGTTCTAAGGTGTATCCCATCCGGTCCCATCACTTTGTTTACTTTAAGTTTAGCTAGTTTCTCACAAACACAATCTTCTGAAATTTTTTCAAGATGCTCTTCGCTTCTGTTCCTGTTTGTGGTTGTTTTCTGAAGTTCTGTTCCTGGTTCTTCATCTGGGAATACAGAACAGAAATATTTGTTAAGCAATTCCGCTTTATCCTCATCAGCTTCTACATATTCCACCCCCTTCACCCTTAAGTCTGACAATACCACTTTTGCCCTTCCTCTCACTAACATATCTGAAAAATGTCTCATCTCCCCATTTTAATGCATTGGCTATTTCTTCTTTTTTTTTTATCTTTGCTTTCTTGACTACTTTGCCAGCCTCTCTAGGTTTTTCCAAATATAGATGCTTGTCTTCCTCTCTCTGTGATCTCTTGTATTTCACGAAGGTCTCCCTCTTTTTCTTCACCTTTTCAGCTACTTCTTTTGAGAACCATAGCAGCCTTCTTTTCCTTTTATTTACCATTCTAACAAAAAGGTTGGTTGCCCTTAAAATATCCCCTTTCAGTTTTGCCACTGTTTTTCTACATCCCCCAGCTATTCCCATCTCGCTAATGACTCCCTGAATTATTGGCCATCATGGCAAAGTTACTTTTCCTAAAGTCTAAGACCCTTGCTTTTGAATGGATTCTAACAGCCCTAGTCCTAATACTGAACCACACCATCTGGTGATCACTGGATGCAAAATGATCTCCCACTATAACATCAGAAACACTTTCACTTGGTAAGCACCAAGTCCAGTATAGCCCCTTCACGTGTGGGTTCTGTTACCAATTGCCTGAATAGTTCTCCCTGTACAGAATCCAGTATCTCCTTACTTCTAGATGATACTGCAGCCGGAATGTGCCAATCAACATCTTGCATATTGAAATCCCCTATCAGTATCACTTTCCCTTTCCTAGCAATGCTGCGTATGTCTTCAATTAACTCTCCATCCACCTCTTCCTTCTGTTCCCTAGATATAAATGGCTGAAGAAGTTATAGCTGACATTCAAATGTCGTATTCCTCATGCATTAATAACGATGAGTAGGGTTAGTAGCACAATAAGACAACCAAAACTGGTGTGGCTTGGAAAAAGGTTTTTATATAGAAATAGGCTCATTACATAGGTACAGAACAATAGGTAGAAGGTTGTTATAAAGCTGCTTCAGTGTACTTCAATGAATCTGTGTGTCTGTCTGTGTGTGGGTGAGAGAGAATAGGAAGAGAGAGAGAGAGAGAAGGGGGGGTAAGGAGTGTGTGTTCAATGAATAGGAAGAGAGAGTGAGAAGGGTGAGGGTAAGAAGTGGGTATTCAATGAGTACGAAGAGAGAGAGAAGGGTGGGGTGTAAGGAGTGTGTGTTCAATGAATAGGAAGAGAGGGAGAGAAGGGGGGGGGGGGGTGTAAGGAGTGTCCGATGAAATAGGAAGAGAGAGATATTTTTGTCCTTCTCTGTATTTTATAGTGAAATTCTCCAGCACCTCCCTTTTGTCATAATTTGGTCTGTTTGATCTGATCTCTCCTGATTAGCAAGGAGGGGCTGTTGTCTTACAGACTAATCAGGCAAACTAGGCCCATCATGTTCTCTCCTGATTAGCAAGGAGGGGATGTTGTCTTGCAAACTAATCTCATCAGGTAAACTACACTCATTAAGTCTGGAGACTGACATCACCAGGGGGTCAGAGCTGCTTGCAATCCAAGGTCTGGGAAAAGCCATGACACCTATGCTAGGCATAATGTCATGCTGATGTATGCTGACATATACCTTTATAGAAATAAAATATCTGCATACATATATTCAAGTTGTGTTATCTATATAAGTGCTGCTGTTGAATACACATCTTCAACTTTATTCAGATATCTTAGTCATATAAAGTTATTCCTGCTATCTGTGAAGTGGCACCTATATGAATAAATTATATAGACAGTGGTTAAACACCACCACTGTTCATATAAGTTTTCACTCAACCGCTAGCTGCCCAAAATCCTAGCCAATTTAAATCTATAAATTTTGGTCATCTGGAGGGCACAAGCAGACACGTACATAGGTAACATAGATAGACAGATAAACAACTTGCATGTGTGTCTATGTTTTCAAAAGCTGATGAGACCAATGGTTTAAAATACATGAGATTAAAACTGAAATGATCAAAGTCTAAATTGGTCGGTTATTGGTAGTTTGCTGTAAGACTCAAATCTAATTATAAATCAGCAGCTAAAGTTGTAAGGACAAAGAAACCTTCCATATTACCTTTAGGATTTTTATTAAATATGTGCTTTTATGTACTATGTTTACTGAACTCAAATATTTATGTGTGCACATATAGATAATTATTTATAATTATCAATCTACATATATCATATGTTCACACATAAACCCATACACAATTACATACATGTGTGTACATATACTAGATGAGGAAAATGAGAGTCAAAAAGCTACAGAAATGCAAATAAACAAAAGTTAGATTATAAAGTTAGGTGCCGGTAGGCATCAATGATCTTTAGAGACATGAAAAGAGGTATCAGCAACAGGAAGAATGGTGTGCTACTGCCAGTCTCTAAGGTTTCCTCTAGTTTATGAAGTACAGTCTTGCTGGCTTCAAACCCTGAAAGGCACCAATGGCATTACCAGAATTCTCAAAGAGCTGTAGCCCCTTCAAAGGGAATGGGACACCTACAGTACCATATCCAGACAGACAACAAGGACTTGGGGATGTTCACAATGGGGAAACCGAGGTTAAAAAGTTATATCAGGGTAATTACTGTATCTAAAGTCCCACATTCTGTATAATCTGTCTACCTTTTGGGATCCTGCCAGGTATTTGTGACCTAGATTGGCACTGTTGGAAACATGATACTGGGCTTGATGAACCATGGCAAATCTTATGTTCTTAAGTTCCTATTACACCTTTTTGGTTGGAGAGGCCAAACAAATCAGTTCCTGGTGCTGCCCCAGAGCTCTCTAGTTGCTGATGTGTTGGGCAAAATATTGGTGGAGCCATAGCCCCTGTTGCCCATCCCTTTCTGCTGTCTATGGGTTTCAATACAATGCAATATGTGCAACTGAGTCAATGCTGACCCCTGGCGACTCGGCAGTCCCTGTGTTTTCTTGGCAATTTGTGACCCTCCATTGCCAGGCCTTTCTTCTGAGGCAAAGGAGGGTAAAGTGACTTGCCCAAGGACACAAGAAGTGCCAATGGAAATTGAACCCTGGTCTCTTGCTTACCAGTATGCTGTTCTAACCAGTAGATTATTCCTCCACTCAAGGAGGAAAAAATGTAGAATTTTAAAATTACTCAGTTTTAATACATATCTGGTACATTAGAGGGTTCTAAACGTCCAGAAAACAAAAAGTAGTTTAACACTATGTTGCTGTAAACCTAATTTGCAACCACCTAACTTAGAACTGCTCTTGGCAAAACAAAAAAAGCTTGAATAGCCTATTTACTGCATAGTGAAACTGAAGCATCCTAACAATTTGACCCTGTTATGAAGTATGCTCTATACCCAGAATGACAAATGCAAATAAGATGTAAAAATGTGGGCTTACTCTATATAAGCATCACCCTCCAAGCACCACATGGTATAACATGAATTGAGGTGTCTAAGAGCTTCTGAGCTGTAATTATCTCACAATAACCTCATCATGAAGATTTCTCTTCCTTTCCACTTTCCTGTTTGGGAAGTAAAAGGTATATGAATAGCACTATAAAGATAAATCTGCATTTCTATAGATATATGCATATACACACACACACGTATATACATATGCATGCACATATATGTTAACATACTGTGATAAGGAAGCTTATCAGGACCCAGGAGACAGGGATAAAGAGAAGGAATTCACCCTTATCAAAGGACCTATTTTACAAGGTCAGAGACACAAAACTCCATTTACACCTAGAAAGCAGGTAATTCCTAGCTGCAATAGGTTGCAGAATGCCCCTAGTAGAGAAAAGGAGAGGGAATGAAGGCCCAGGGTAAGGAACCCTTATGTCACTGAATTCCCCAATTGCTCAGCTGCCACGAGGCAGTTTGATCTCCAACACCTGAGAGGAGAAGGGGTGGGGCTGGAGCCTGAGAGGTTTAAGTCTAGGTCAGTTTATCCAGAGAGAGAGAGGAGTAGGAATGCTTACTGGAAGAGGAATGGAGCTGGAACACTAAGAACAGCAGGAACCAGAAACACAAGTTGGAGGACAGGACGAGGAAGCTCAGGTGAATGGTGGCCAGAGCATGACCGAGGAGAAGCTGATACAAGCCTTGACCCAGGTAGGAGCATTAGAAGCTTGTCTAATTTGGAGCACTACAGAGTTGCAAGAGACAGCTTTTGCCCTAACGGAAGGCAGTCAGCTAAGTCCTCTGAGCCAGAAACGAAGGTAGAGCCAATGCAACTGGGTAAACAGGACCTAACTGTAGAAGAAGACGACTCATACATGGATTGCTCTTTATGCCAATCTTCAAAAACAGAAGGTTTGGAAGGGAGTCAACCGTAAGATTACTTCAGAGTCAAGGAACCCTGAGAGCCTGTTGATAACTTCTGAAAGTCCTATATTAAAGGAGAAATACCTTTTTTAGCTGAGCAAGCAGAAGCTTTCTAATTAAAACCTGTGAAACAGCTGCTAGCCAGTGCAGTGCACAGCCTGAAGCCGTGCTGACGGTGAAAATAAGAAAAGCTTTGATTTTGTTTTCACTATTCCTGAAAGCCTTGCATAGAGAATTGTTTGCCTATGAAGAGTTTAACTTCTTGTTGAAAGGTTTTACTGTGCTTATGGAGACAAACAGCCGGGAAGTGTTCTGGACTGTGAGAAAAGAAACCTGCTTTAGGAAAAGCTGTTTCTGTTTGTTTAAAACAGCACTGCTAGCCATATCTGATAGCATTGGCTGTTGAAAGGACTTTTCTTTATGCTGAAGAACATTATAAGCTGTTTTGTTTGAGTTCAGTTATATCCTAATGTATTTCTGAAAGAATCCTGGAGAAGCAATACAAAGGTGTTATTTTGTGAACTTTGCGTTATCCCATAAATAAATATCTGTCAAAGCCTTACCACTCAAGCCTACAAATGTGGGTTTTTTTTACCTGAAGCCAAGTACCTCCTGACTGAACTACCTTTCCCATGAGGCATTACAAGGCAGCCAGTCAGGTAAAGGCTAAATGGTGAATCTCTCCTATGACAAGCATGCCTCTCCATACTGTCTGTAAGGGGCTAAGGGCGTGACAATATACTTGTGTATGCTTTCTACTGGTTTCAGAAAACATGACATATTGCAGCCTAATTACGGTTATCTCTAGTCTTTCTGCTAATAATAGCCAATTAAAATGAGCTCTTCCATTCGTAATATATACTATATATTAGAGATGTGCAGTGAACATAAGAACATAAGATATGCCATATTGGGTCAGACCAAGGTCCACCAAGCCCAGTATCCTGTTTCCAACAGTGGCCAATCTAGGTCATACGTACCTAGCAGTTTCCCCAAAAGACACAGGTTCCACAATGCTTGTACTGGGTCAAGCATTGATATCCTGGGTCCCTCCTGAATAATGGTTTATGGACCTTTCCTCCAGGAACTTGTCCAAACCTTTTTTAAACCCAGCTACACTAACAGCCTTTACTACATCCTCCGGTAACAAATTCCAGAGTTTGATTACATGTTGAGTGGAAAAATATTTTCTTTTATTAGTCTTAAATAGTTTACCCTGTAGCTTCATTGCATGTCCCCTAGTCTTTCTATATTCTGATAACGTAAACAATCAATCTATGTTTACCCGTTCCACTCCGTTCATTAATTTATAGACTTCTATCATATCTCCCCTCATCCGTCTCTTTTCCAGGTTAAAGAGCCCTATGATTTTTAGCCTTTCTTCATAGGAGTATCCTTCCATCCCCTTTACCATTTTGGTGGCTCTTCTCTGAACCTTTTCTAATATCGTTATATCCTTTTTAAGATACGGCGAGCAGAATTGCACACAATATTCAAGGTGCGGTCTCACCATGGAACGATATAGAGGCATTATAATATCTTTTGTTTTATTTTCCATTCCTTTCCTTATCATATCTAGCATTCTATTTGCTCTCTTGGCCGCTGCTGCACACTGGGCCGAGGGTTTTAACATGTTATCCACAATGATGCCTAAATCTTTTTCCTCGGTGGTGGTTCCTAATGTGGAACCTTGCATCGTGTAACCATAGTTTGGGTTGTTCTTCCCTAGGTGCATAACTTTGCACTTGTCCACATTAAATTTCATCTGCCATTTTGATGCCCAGTCTTCCAATTTATCAAGATCCTCTTGCAATTTTCCACAATCCTCTTGGGTTTTAACAATTTTAAATAGTTTTGTGTCATCTGCAAATTTGATAACCTCACCCGTTATTCTACTTTCCAGGTCATTTATGAATATGTCAAAAAGCAGCAGACCCAGCACAGATCCCTGGGGTACACCACTATTCACCTTTCTCCATTGGAAAAATTGGCCATTTAGCCCTACCCTCTGCTTTCTATCTTTTAGCCAGTTCCTGATCCACAGTAGTACACTGCCTCCTATCCCATGACTCTTTAGTTTTGCCAAAAGTCTCTGATGAGGGACCTTGTCAAAGGCTTTCTGAAAGTCCAGATACACTATATCAACTGACTCACCTTTGTCCACCTGTTTATTCACACCTTCAAAAAAACATAACAGATTAGTAAGACAAGATCTTCCTTGTCTAAAACCATGTTGGCTGTCTCCCATTAGGCCATGATTATCTACATGCTGAGTAATTTTATTCTTTATGATGGTTTCTACCATTTTTCCCGGTACTGATGTCAGGCTCACCTGTCTGTAGTTTCCCGGATCACCCGGATATACTTTTATTTTTGATTTGGTTTTTTTTACATTTATTCAATGACTTTTGAATTTGATTCACACATATTTATTAATAAAAATTGAATGTGCATTAGAATCTTTTTCAATGCACAGAAATCAACTGCAGATGTTAACGCTCATTAAAGGATTTTTGCATACACTTTTTTTTTTTAAGGTACCCAAATGAACCCTAACAAATCTACACATCCACGGCGCGTGTGGATAAGTGTATGTATGCAGATATTTTTTATACATATGCAGTTTTCAGTTCCAGCAGGCAATTTAATTTGGATATAATCCAAGAAACATCTAAGAGCTTCAAGTTATAATTCGATGATCTTAAAAAAAAAAAAAAGGAGAGAACCTGACATGCGCACACAAAATATATAAATCAAACCTTCAAAAATGAAACAAATCAAAGCTTTCAATCATGGTTACTGAACAGGGCAAGAGGATTAAGAAAGAAAATGAAATATGAAACTATTAACTACAAGTAAATGCCCTCATTTAACAGTGTTTCATCTGGAATCTACTTTGCCCTCAGCCACTTTCACGGAGCTACACTGATCCCTTTCACCTGCATAGCTGTCAGGTTATTTGAACATCTGCCCAGCCCCCCAGATTTCCTCTCAGTACAAACTGCTGATGGCGCCCACCAGTGAAAACCTAGAGTAGTTTTAAGGACTTAACAAATGCTTCTTTCTTTAACAAGAACTGCACATTCTGCGCACTTATCAATGTGTCATTGAACACAGAGAGTGCTGCTTGCCTATTATTTCCAACTTTTCCTTTGAAGTTATCATGTTTTATTCTTTCCACCCAAAGGAGGTTTCTAAAGAATTATATAAGAGGGGTTGAGAAATGCCTGTCTGATTGTCTCGGGGCCAGGGTTGGCCCAAGCACTAGGCAAACTAGGTGGTCGCCTAGCAGCTTCGGGGGGGGGGGGGGAAGAAAAGAAAAGCAAAGACCAGCAACAATCAAAGCAAAACAATGGGTTCTGGCAGCCACAAGAAATCAGAGACATCAGTGCACACTTTTACCTGCAGGAAGAATGGGCAATATGCAAATAGTCTATTTACTCCTGCAAGTGGCTTTTTGAAATCTCCTTCCTTATGCATATATTTACAAAACAAAGTTTAATATTTAAAAGTGTGACGTACATATATGAATTTTTATGATTGTTCCAGGATGCATGGTAGTAAGATTACGAGTTTAATAAACAAGATTGGGGGGGGGGGAGAGGGCGTCTAGGGGTCTACAAGCTAAATGTGAAGAAGGAATGTAAAGCTAAACTTTCGGCTAGGGTGCCCAATCTTTTTGTATTGGCCCTGCTGGGGACAAAATAATTCTCTGAAATTAAATGGAATGGGATGAAACTTGGTATGGGGGAAAAAAGGTAAAAAGACACACTCAGATCGAAAATAAACCATATTGGACCAGAGGTTCAAGAACAATAGCCTCACAAAAAGCGCCCAATGCATTTCTATGAGAGGAGTTACAGCTTCTGCAGCACTGAAACTTACTTATAGTGAGATGCATCAGTGAAGGATTTGCTTTCAAAATGTCTCTCTCCTGTTTTCAATTTTCCCCAAACTCCAACATGCCCCAACCCCCAAAAATAGCCCCTGCAATTGCCCTAATCCCAAAATGTGCCACCCCAAACAAATACCTTCCACAAATCCATCATGATCTCGCAAACTGATCCTACTCCCAAAACCTTATCCCTGCAACTATCTCATCCCTCAATCTGCTCCTACCTGCAAAAACTAGATCCCCGCAACTACCACACCACAAAACAAAATCACCCTTCAACTGACCCTCTACACTGCAAACAACTCCACCCCAAAACAATACCCCCTGAAGTCAACACTGAGCACACCGCCTCCACCTACAAAAACTGAATCCTGCAACTGCCTCCACCACCAAAAAATAGCCCAGAACTGCCCCACCACCCAGAACTCTCCCCTCCACTGCCTCACCACCTATAAATTGTCTCATTCCCCAAAAGGTACTCCCTGCAACTACCCCACCCCCAAAAATAATCCTCACAACTGCCTCTCCAGCTCAAAACTGCACTCACACCCAAAACCTATCCCAGTAACTGCCCCACCATCTTATAAACCACCCCTTTTCCAATAAATACACCCACTTCTGCCGCAGCATACTGTGTCCACCAAGAAAAATACCCTCAACTGTACTACCACACCAAAAACTGCCTTACCCCTAAAATCAAATTCCCACAACTGCCTCACCATACCCAAACTGCCCTACCACCAAAAGATAGCCTTCCATCACCCTACAAACTGACCAAAAATTCCCTTCCCAGAATGTCCCCAATACCATGTCCCTCCACCCCCAAAAATCTATACCCAACTACTCGCCCACTCCAAATTGCCTCACCCCCAAAAAATACCCAGCAACTCCCCACCATCCCACAAACGTCCTCACCCCCATAAACTACCCCCTACAACCACCCCCACAGCCAAGTAATATCTTCTGCAACTGCCTCTACCCCTACAGGGTACCTCTAAATTTGTCCCACATCTCTTAAACTTATCCTCCTGAAAAAAAAGCTCTCTCAAACTGTCAAATCCCCAAAAACTATCCCTCATGAGTACCCCCATCCCAAAACTAGTCCTGCAAATGGATTTTAGAGTAATTGTGAGAGGGTATTTCTTGGAAATGGGGGCAGCTTGCAGGTTGGTGGGGCAGTTACGTGGATAGTTGTTGGGTGTGGGGCAATTGTAGGGTGTAGTTTTTGGGGATAGAGGCCGATTGCAGGATGCCATGGCAGTTCTGGAGGGGTAGTTTTTGGAGGGTGCAGTAGTTTTTGGGGGTGGTAGGGATTTTTGGTGTCGGCAGTTTGGGGGTAGTGAGGCAATTGTGAGATAGGTTTTTGGGTTTGGGCAGTTTGTGGGCTAATGGGGCAGTTGAAGGGGATTAGTTTTGAGAGTAGGGTCATGGTGGCATTGTGGGGAATATTTTTGGGGGGTTAGGGGAGCAATTTCAGGGGTATTCTTTGGGGTGGAGCAATTTGGGTTTGGGGAGAACTAAGAACAGGAAAGAGGCAGTGTGAAAGAAGCAGTTCCATAATGTCTATATTTCACTGTAAGTAAGTTTCTATTCTGCAAAAGCTATAAATCCTTCTCCAATAGAAATGCGTTAGGGCAGTTTTGGGAAGAGCTTATTTCTCTGGAACACCTAGTCAGATCTGGCCCATTTTCAGACTCAGTATGTCTTTTTATCATTCCCCCTCTACAATGCCAAGTTTCATGCCATACCGTTTAATTCTTGGAGAGTTCTTTTAACCGCAGACATACGGATAGACAGATATTTCTCAATTACTTTTTTATAATTCATTCTAACTTCAGCTGAGTTGGAAAGAATAACACAATAATAATACCAGATGGAAACTAATGGCCAGCACATGCATTACAGAATGAACAGATCTAAAATCAGCCTTAGGAATCTAGTTACTCTGGTACACTACGACTGCCACTACTACCTGGGTAGCACAAATCCAAGGGAAATGTATGCGATAGGGGGCGAGAGGTTGGTGTGCACGGAGCAGGAGAAAGACCTCGGTGTGATTATTTCTGGAGATCTCAAGGTGGCAAAACAGTGCGACAAGGTGGTGGCAAAAGCCAGGAGGATGTTGGGCTGCATTCAAAGAGGAATTACCAGCAGAAAGGAAGGGGTACTAGTGCCACTGTATAAGTCTCTGGTGAGGCCTCACTTGGAATACTGTGTTCAGTTTTGGAGACCGTATCTTGCAAAGGATGTTAAAAGAATGGAGGCTGTTCAGAGGAAAGCGACCAAAATGATTTGGAGCCTGAGTCAGAAGTCTTATGAGGAGAGACTTGAAGACCTAAATATGTACACTTTGGAGGAGAGGAGGGACAGGGGAGATATGATTCAGACCTTTAAATACTTAAAGAGAAATAATGAACAAACAAACCTCTTCCAGAGACGGGGAAGCTGTAAAACTGGAGGGCATGACATGAAGCTGCAAGGTGGTAAATTTAAAGGGAATGTCAGGAAATACTTTTTTACTGAAAGGGTGGTGGGATGCTTGGAATGCCCTCCCGATGGAGGTGGTGGGGCAAACACAGTGATGGAATTCAAAGTGGCCTGGGACAGACACAGTGGATCACTTTACAGCAACAAGATTAAATCAAAATAAACTGAACCATCTAATTTCTCAACAAATAGGGGTGTCCTACATGGAGCGATGGGGGGAGGAGCGGTGGGTTCACCCCTAAACAAACAAAGAAACAAAGATATGGGGAGGGGTGCACCTTCTCCTGGTGGGTGCACCACTAAGCAAAGGCATGGGTAAGGGTGCACCTATTCCCTAAAAGACATGGGAAGGGGTGCACCTACTCCTGCCATATAGCTGGGCAGACTAGATGGACCATACTGGTCTTTATCTGCCATCATTTACTATGTTACTACTACTGATCATTTATATAGCATTACAAGACGTACACAGTGCTGTACAGACACATGTAAAAGACAGTCCCTGCTCATCAGAGCTTACAATCTAGTGCACTAATATTAACATACATTAATTCACTGTTAACGTGAGTTATTAATAACTAGATCCCAGGACAAAGATACCTGAGAACTAGATAAAATTCACTAGGCATCACGGCAAAATAATTTTCCTTTCTTTTCATATGGGGGGGGGGTCTTTTTAACCCTAGGCCACAGCAGTGACAGCTTCAACAGGGCTTGTGCCTGCCAAGGCCACTAGGCACCTGTGAATTTACCACCCTTGTTTTTACCATTCCTTGTAAGATGTAACCTATCTCTACTCAGCAGATCTTCTTCCAATACACATCATAGCCCAAGAATTCAAATCTGGTTGGTATCATCCATGCAGCTATGTGCTCATCTCTAGGACACAGCTGTACCCTGATGTGCTTTAAACTTTTCTCAAAGGATAGACAAAAAGACCATCTCTCTCTGTGTCTCTTTTAACCATATCCCCAGTGTCAAATAATCATTTTTTTTAATTATTCAGAGTACCTCATGAGAGACTCTTGTGGAAATTAAAAAGTCATGGGATAGGACACAATGTACTACTGTGAATTAGGAACTGGTCAAAAGATGGAAAAGAAAGAATCAGGGCTAAAAGGGCCAATATTCTTAGTAGAAAAAAGGTGAATAGTGGAGTACCCCAGGAATCTGTTCTGCTGTTTTTTAACATATTTGTAAATGACCTGGAAATGGGAACATCAGGTGAGGTGATCAAATTTGAGGATGACACAAAATTATTCAAAGTTGTTAAAACACAAGAAGATTGCAAAAAACTACAAGAGGACCTTGAAAACCTGGGAGGCTGGGTGTCCAAATGGCAGTTGAAATTTAATGTGGACAAGTGCAAAGTTATTTATTTATTTATTTATTTAACAGAATTTATATACCGTCTTTCTACAAATCAAGACGGTTTACATAAAACAAGAAAGGCAGTATGTTTCAACTGTTTACATGGAACAAAGTAACGGATAAATAATGGTAACAAGGAGAACCTTTTTACAAGAACAATGAACAACTATTTACAGCGGCACAAACCGGGATACAAATGGCTGTATGAGTAGATTTAGAGAATTAGAGAGGCCGGAGCAGGAAAGTGGGAGTAGGAAGTTAGGTATTAAGGTGGCAAGGAGAAATGTTCAAGGAAAAGAAGAGTTTTTAACTTCTTTCGGAACTCAGAGTGGGTTGGGCAGTTACACAGCTCATGAGGGAGAGAGTTCCATAATGATGGGGCATAGAGGGAGAAGGCCCTGTTACAGATAGATTGTTTGCAATATCTTTTGGTTGTAGGGATAGTCAGGAGGTTTTTGGTAATAGAACGGCGGGTTCTAGAGTTAGTGGGGGAGGGAAGGAGAGGGGAGAGGCAAGGAGCCGACTCATTGGATATGATTTTATGTATAAGGGTAAGGACTTTGAATTTAATCCTGTATTGGATGGGGAGCCAGTGGAGATCATATAGGACTGGGGTAATGTGTGATCGTCTGGAGTTATTGGTTATAAGTCGCGCCATCGTGTTCTGGGCTAGTTGGAGCGGTTGTATGGTGTTCTTGGAAAGGCCATGATAAATAAGATTGCAGTAATCAATAGATGGGATAGTGAGGGCCTGACAGACAGAGCGAAAAGAGTTATTGCACTTAGGGAAGAATAACTCAAAACTATGATTACACAATGCAAGGTTCTACATTAGGAATCACCACCCAGGAAGATGATCTGGGCATCATCGTGGATGATAAATTGAGACCCTTTCCCCAGTGCGTAGCTGCGACCAAGAAAGCAAATAGAATGCTAGGAATAATAAGGAAAGGAATGGAGACTAAACCAAAGGATATTATAATGCCTCTGTATCGCTCCATGGTGCAAGTACACCTTGAATATTGTGTGCAATTCTGATCGCCACATCTAAAAAAGGATATAGCAGAATTAGAAAAGATACAGAGAAAAAAACCACAAAATGGTAAAGGGGAAGGAAGGATGCCCTTAAAAGGAAAGGCTTAAAAGGTTAAGGCTCTTCAACCTGTAAAAGAGATTGTAGAGGGGAGATATGATAGAGGTCTATAAAATAATGAGTGGAGTGGAACTGGTAAACATAGATCGGTTGTTTGCACCTTCAAAAAATAGAAAGACTAGGGGACATGCAATGAAGCTACAATGTAGCACATTTAAGACTAATCCGAGAAAATATTTTTTCACTCAACGTGTAATCAAACTCTGGTATTCGTTACCAGAGGATGTAGCAAAACCAGTCAGTGTAGCTAGATTTAAAAGAGGTTTGGATGAATTCCTGGAGGAAAAGTCTATTAACCATTAAGAGGACAGGAGAAATCCACTGCTTACCCATGGAACAAGCAGCTTGCAATCTATATACCTATTGGGAATCTTAGAGGTACTTGTGACCTGGATTGGCCACTGTTGGCTTAATGGACCCTTGGTCTGACCCAGTATGGCATATCTTATTTTCTTATATGCATTGCCATATGCATTGCCCATATGAAGGAGTCTGAGGACCTGATGAATTTCGCCAACATTTGTGCTCTCAGATTCAGGTTTCTGGCAGACAACACGCCTCCCCAGACAGCAGGTCTGATTTTCAGGTAGGTCCCCATATCCCATGCAGGACTAGTGTGACCCACTATGCAAGTGGTGGCTCTGAGGAGATGGTGCAGACTTATAGTGCTGCACCATTCTCAGCCATGGCAACTGAAAATTGCAGCACAGCAGCACTAGTCTCTGCCATGGTGGCTGAAGATCATAGCACAGCAGCACCAGCTTCGACCCCAGCAGCTGAAGATCATGCAGCAGGACAAGTCTCAGCCCTAGTTGCAAGATTGTGAAGCACCATCCTCAGCTTAATCTCTCTTCCTCCCGGTCAGCTGCAGCAGCTGGCGCAGTTTATTGAACTGTGCATCTGAAGTGAACGATATAAGCAGCACAGGATGCTGTGGTGGACTGGAAGGAGGGGGGAATAATGAGAGAAGATGGAAAGTTGATAGGTGAAAAGTCACATGGATATTTAGGACTAGGGGGTGAATCAAATTTAAGGAGCTAGAGAGGAACTAAAGAAATAAATGGAGGAAAGAGAAAAAATGGAAAGATCAGTATGTCACAGACCTGTAGGGAGAGAAAGGAAAACGACAAGAGAAGAAAGAAGAAAGGACAAACGAACAGCAGACACTGGAAACAGCGTTAGCAGAAGACAGATGAGAAAAGCAGAAAAAAAGACTGGGGTCATTCTGATTAAAAAATAAAATGTCCAAACAACAAAAGTAAAAAAAAAGTATTTTATTCTGAATTTATTATTTGGAATATGTCAGCTGATGTCTGTGTTTTGTTCAGTACAAGAGGAAATGCATTTCTAGTTTCATTTCTCCAGTGTTGCAACACATTCCAAGTTTGGCTTCTTGGGGTTCCCAGTTCAATTTTTATCTTCATATTTCTATTTCTAACTTATGCTACCTTGTTTTGTATTTGGTGATGGCCTGTTTATGTTTTGCATGTGTGACTGAGTGTACTATTCTATTAGTGTATAATTTCTGTGTAGAAGTTCCACGTGCTCTGTTTTTTTCAGGAGGAGATGATTGGTGTTTTATGGGATGTACTGGTTTAATATAATTGTAATGCTTCCTTTTGATAGGATTGGTGCCGTGTGAATCCTTTATGTTACGGTAAGTACACTCTGGGCTTTTAGTGAACTTTTTCAGGAGGTTTGTAATACTGCCTGTCCTAATGTACCTGGCAGTTGGCACTGGAGGGTAGTTGTGTTGAAATCTGGTAGCCTTCTTCTAACTCCACTGCATATATAAATAATGAACAGACATTCATACACTTATTAAGTTATTATTGGGACCAAACAGAGGCTTGTGAAAGGCTCCATTGGATTTGATGAAGGGGGGGGGGGGCAGTTTGGAGCACAGTAATCACTCACACAGGGCAGCAAAAAAGGTAGCTCTAGCCCTGACCCCATGTGGAAAAAGGTCACCAACCAAAACCCTCCTTCCCTTCACTGTAGCCTCTAAAGTGCTCTTATGAGTATGGAAGTTGTTCCTTCTTCGGTGATGCAAGGACTGTGCATTGGTTCTGGAAATGAATTGATAGGGAATCAATGGTGGTGTGCTGTCTGCTGCTAAAAGTGGCATCTTCCAATTCCTATGCGCCTGGAAAGGAAAGCCTGTTTTCCTTCTATTTTCCTTCCTCTGTTGTCCCCTTTAGCTGGTACTTAACATTGCAGTTTCTATGTATAAGCTCTCAATAACACCGCCACTCTCCTGAATGCTCCTCAGCCTTTCCACCTCCTCCTGCAGCTGTTGCCCAACATCTGATGCCTCTTAACAATATATGCCATAGAATAGGCTCTCAATGGCTGTAATGCATGAGCTGACAGTCCAGCTGCTTTTCAGAGTGTCTTTTTTTTTATTTTAATACTGGAACATTACAACCATTCCACACCTTATATTAACAACAAATGTCCTAATTAACCACCCTTACCATCCCTCTCCTAGTGCCCCCTATTCTTTGCTTATTCATTCTCCCCTCCTTTCCCCATCCCCCCCTCCCTGTAGGGCCCAAAGCAGTCCTGCCCACACCTGTTCATACTTCTCCAAACGCTGCCACCTATAGGCGGTCAATTGCTCCATAACCAACACCTGTCGTAATTGGGTTTCACATTGTACCAGCTGTGGGGCTTCACATCGTTTCCAGTGTGCAGCTACTTCACATCTCACCACACACAGACAAGCCATTATAGCTTTTCCCTTCCCCCCTCTTTCTGTCCTTGTCCCTGCCAAGACAACAGATACATCCACGGATCCATCATCAGATCCACTCCTGCACAGCCTTCCAATATTCCAGTATCACTGGGCACCCCCACCATATATACCAAAAGGGCCCCTTCTCCCCACAACCCCGCCAACACTGCAGAGAGGCCCCTGGGAACATTTTGTGCAATCTCTCCGGTGTATAATACCAGCGCATCATAATTGTATAACAATCCTCCATAATAGACACTGCCATTGGGGCCCTCTTGTCTGGTCCACTATTTGTTTCCAGTCCTTTTGAGAAAGGTCACAGCCTAAATCCCTTTCCCATTCTTGCATGTATGGGAGTTGACGAAAGGCTGTACCCTGCACCGCTCTATATAATGCTGAGGTGAGGCCCCTAGACCTTCTCTTCCCATACCACACCACCTTCAAATTCATAAAATCACGCTTAAGCCCCTCTCTCCTTGGGGTCCTCAAAAGAAAATGACACACTTGACCATAATAAAAGTGTTCACTCCCCTGCAGCTCATATGTCTCTTGGAATTCCTCAAAAGGGACAACTTCCCAGTCCTCCACAAATTGATATACTGACCGCAGTTTCTTCTCCTCCCAGCAGGCATACACCCCACTTCCCACCCCAAGAAGAATTAGGGAATGCCCCTCAATGGGGTCAAGATCAAAAAACGCCCCCTCCCACTCCCCCCGTCTCACACTTCTGAACATTATCCTAGATCTTAAGAGCTTGCAGCATACTGGGATTTTGGAGTCCCTAACCCTCCCTTGTTTTTGTCCACCCCCAAGGAATAGCTTCTAATTTCCCCCCTTGGACCGACTGCTCCTCTAGCTGCACATATCGCTTCAGATCCCCTCCCGGTCTCCAGTCCATCATGTGCCTAATTTGTCCCACCCAGTAGTATGTCCACATGTCAGACACTCCAATCCTCCCATTTCCCGAGGTCGGTAGAGTGTCACTCGAGCAATGTGAGGGAGCCTACACTTCCAAATATATTGCATAATTTTCCATTACATCATCCGCAATGACCCCTCCGAGACTGGAAATTGCAACGCTTGGAAGAGATACAACACCCAGGGCAGAATATTAATTTTGACTGCCGCTACACATCCCAGCCCTGACATTTCCATATTCAACCACCCCTCCAGATACCTGCCAATTTCTCTAAACAGTCCTGAGTAAATGGCCTGATACAGACCCTCACTCTTGCTGGTATCTTCACCCCTAGATATTTCAAGGGGCCCTTCACCCAGCAAATTGGGAATTGCACCTTCAAAGCCTCTTCCATTACAAGGGATGTTCAGAGCCTCCATCTTATCTATATTCATCTGGAACCCTGACACTGTTCCATAATGCTGTAGAGCCTGCACTCCCACCAGCAACACCTGGCTAAATTCGATGATGCACAACAGCAAATCATCTGCAAATAAGGAGATGGTGTGTTGTTGACCCCCCTCACCACCCCTTGAATCTCAGGGTGTTGCCAAATTGCCTGTACCAATGGCTCCACTGCCAAGGCATCCACTGCCAATGGCTCCACTGCCAAGGCATACAGAGGAGAAAGGGGGCAGCCCTGTCTCATCCCCCAGCCCAGCGGGAAGCTCTCTGAATATCTCCCATTAGTTTTAACCCTGGCTCTAGGTGCTCTATACAAACCCCTTACCCACCCATCAAATCGAGGGCCCATTCCCATCTCACCCATCATCAAACAGGAAGGACCAGTGTAGCCTATCAAATGCCTTCTCGGCATCTATAGACAAAAACAATACTTCCTCCCTCCCTTGCTGGGCCTCCCACAGTAAGTCCACCACCCTTTTAATATTATCTGCTGCTTGTGTCCCAGGAATAAACCCGGTCTGATCCTGCTGTACTAGCTTTCTCATCCAGCGCACCAATCTCTCAGCCAAGACCTTTACCATAATCTTAGTGTCAACATTAATAAGTGAGATTGGCCGGTATGACCAGCATCTCAGTAAATATTTACCTTCTTTAGGTATCACAGATATTCCTACTGTTAACATTTCTGATGTTAATTCACCCCCTTCTCCCAACATCCTGTTAAAAATTCTTTGTAGCACCCCACTGAACTCTTCCCTGAATGTTTTATAGAATGACCAAGGGAGCCCATCTAATCCAGGCACCTTTCCAGGTGGAAGTTTTGTAATCCCCTCCTCGATCTCCTCTCTAGCTTTCTCATAGTCCAATACTTCAGCCTCCTCCTTCGCCAGCCAGGGAAGCATGAGCCCCTCTAAATACTCCTGTATCTGCTCATCCTCTATCCCCTCCTGGCTGGTATATAGGTCCCTATAGAATGTAACAAACAGTTCCTTTGTGGTGTCCTCCTTCCTTCTCACCTCCCCATTAATCCCCTGAAGTTTGGTTATCAAAGCTCGGGCCACTTGCTTCTTTAGTTGCCTCGCCAACAGCTTCCCTGCTCTATTGCCCCACTCATAAAAAAACTTTTTTAGTATGCTTTATCTTTCTTTATATTTATTGAGTTTCTTGATTTACTGCACCTTTGGAGCCATCAGGGCAGTTTACAGTGAAGCAAATTATAGCAGTGGCCAAAAGGTCAGAAATGGAAAAGAACTACATTTTCTTGACAGGAAAGCAGCAGTCACACTAGAAATAGAGAGAGAAAAAAAAGACAGGTCAGGGCGAGAAAAGAGGGAGTTAGGAGGGATCGGGAGGGGGAAGGTCATAGGCAACACAGAAAAGATGAGTCTTAAGAAGAGACTTGAATTTGGGGTATGATTGTTCCTGACGGATGAGGGGAGGATGGGAGTTCCAGAGGTCCTAGAAAGAAGAATGTTGAGCAACGGGTCTATACTAGGTTGGCAGGGGCTGGGGAATGGAGATCCAGGTGGTGACATGTATGGAACGGAGGCTGCGGGGCACAGGACAGAACTGTAAGGAGTCAGCCAGGTACTGTGGAGTATGGGTGTAAAGGGCCTTATGAGTTAGGATCAGGAGTTTGAAAGTAATACGATGGGAGACTGGTAACCAATGCAGTTGAATTAGGTGAAGCGTAATGTGACTATAGCGGGTGGTATGGAAGATAATCTGGCAGCGGTGTTTTGGATCATCTGTAAGGGGTGAAGTTGGTATTGAGGAAAGCCAGCAAAGACGATATTGTAGTAACAGACTCGTTAAATCACCAAGCAGAGAAGGAGAGTGGTGAGAAAGGAAGGGACAAAACAGCATTGACAGCTCGAATTTGCGGAGGAATAAGAAAGAACAACGTGTGAGAGCAGAAATGTGGGCATGGAAGGATAGATCTGGGTCCAGTATCACTCCCAGGTAGTGAAATGAGAATATACAATTTGTTCAGCTTGCAGTTCCTGCAACTCTGACCGCAACAGGCCCACCTTTCTCCAGGCCTTTGTAGCCCCCATGAGCTGATAGGTTAAGATGAGGTCTCAAATTTTCCCCACCAGTTGATCTTCCCTCTGCCTTCTTTTCTGTTTCTGGCGCACTGCCCACATATTAAACTTTCCCCTAACTAACCTCTCTCATTGTCATTGATTCACCACTGAAAACAAAACCATAGCACTACGAAATACAGAATATCTCACCACACAGAACACACAAATATAACACACATATTAGGGGTGTGCATTCATGAGTACACATTCATTTTGTTTGGGCACTTAAAAATTTGAAGTGTGAAAATTGCTTGTATGTGCATATAACTAAGAATAAATGTACACCCAATCTGTACACTCAAAAGTCCTAGCGCGCATACAAGATGTGCATTTTAAACAAATGTGTGAAAAAATAAAAAAACAAAATTGGGAAACAAAATCATATTAAATGAACATGAACCACTTTTTTTGGCCATGCATACCCCTAACACACACACACACACACACAACTGAGTTACAAGAAAATTATTTCTTTTCCAGAAGATCATGCACAGCTTTAAAGCAGCAGTACTCACATGATTACTCAAAACCTTAGCTTGTCTGTTTGTCAGCTTTATTACTACTTCTGTTATGTTTTCCATTTTTTTAAATTGCTCTAACATTTTATTTGTTAAATAGTTATTTTCACTCGTCAATGGTTCATGCCGTCTTCATATTTTACAGGCATTCAAACTATATTTGCATGGGGGAGAGAGGGGTCTTAACAGCTCCCTTCTTTACTCAGGTTTATAATACTAAAGGGGGGCCGTTTTCAGAAATTCTCTGTTCAGGGAAAAAAATAACCTTGTGACTGAGAACAAAAGTTCCACCCAGAACTAAGCCAGCCTACTTTGTTGAATGCATGCAGGTCACAATCCTCACATTGCCCTTGACATATCCTTAACATTTTTGTCAATGGGATGACAAATATAAAAGCAAATGCAGGGCATGAGGGGGGAAGCAGAACAGAAACTCAATTTCATAAATCTATCCTTTCAGAAAGTAGACTAAGAATAAGGGCATATTTCAGTAATTTTGTGATTTAACCTGCCAACTCAATTATTTCAAGCATTTCCCCCCTAGTACTGCTGCCTTAAAAAGTCTTTTCACTAGAACACTGACCCATCTATTCTTAAGCTCACGAAACCTTAAAACCCATCCAACAGGCTTGTTTCTTTACAGCCTGTCACTAAATTCTCCTGAAAGCAACAAACACGATAAAGATTTGCTAAGCATTTGACCTCCTCCCCAAGCAAAAAAGAAAAAAATATTTGCAGTATATCTGTAGGATTAAAGGATTTATAAAAATGTCAAAGAAAACCATCAACAGCAGCACAAAAAAAACCCTCTTAAAAATAATCAAACCTCTGGGCCCAGCAATAAAAGCAAGTTGTATAAAACAAATTACAGCTTAAATGCTATATCATTACATATCCATTATTAGGGAAAAAAAAGGGTTTGCATCCGAGGCCTGACACCATTAAGTCCTCTGAGAAAGATTCTTTGCTTAACTAGATTGGACACAGAGTCAGCACAATAAACTGCCAAAAAACGCATTATTACCTAAAATGCTGGACATCTTCATTCAATGGCAGAGAACAAAAGTCAGGTAAGTTTGCAAAGTGCATTATTAAAACAGAAGATAACTATCAATAGCAGAGTTTTGTTGCGTTTAGTTGAACATATTGGAAGCTCACACACTCTGCGACAGACGAGCTTTGAATAGTGGTAGTACTGAACGTCACGATTCCCACAGCTGCCCCTGTGATTTCTCTTCTGTACTCTAGTTATTTCTTTTTCCTATGCCTTCGCTGTCCTGAATGAGCCTGATTTTTGTTGATGTCAGAAGCTAAGCAGAGTCGGGCCTGGCTAATTCTTAGATGGGAGACCACCTTGGAATAGCAGGTGCTGTAGACTTACTGTGCATAGGAAAGGTGTGGCAATCTACTTCCGGTTGCGCTCTGCCAAGAAGAACCAAGAGCTGGGTCGCCAGGGTTCAGTACTGACTCACAGCACACACTTTTTCACTAACTGAGTTATTGATTGGATTGATGCAAATTCTGCTGGTATTTTTTAATCTGCAGACTTTATCCTAGTTTTCAAAGAGTAAGTACACACATATTTTCATTTTGAAAATTATCTCAAGACAATTACTCACACATACCTATGTCTGTTAATTTGTGTGGGTAGTTTTTCAGAGAAAAAAAAAATGTGCGCACATATATGAGCCCATCCCCACTCCCACACTTCTTCACACTGAAAGTAAAATCACACATGTAGTGGCACTACAAACTTAAGGAGGGTCATTTTCAGAAAGTTAATTTCAATGGGTATAACAATGTTTTAGCTGAAAAAAAAACGCCTGTAAAATTGCCCTCCCTATGTACTACTTTGGTAACACATGTACAAACTCTCATTCGTATGGAATTCCCTGAATCTGAGTTTACACAATAGCATAGTAAATGATGGCAAATAAAGACAAAAATGCCCCATCCTGTCTGTCTCATTGCAATTCAGCCTCTTTTCGTAGACATGCATATATGGTTTATTAGTCTGATTTGCCGCCTTTTGTAAAGAACAGCAAGGCAGTTTACAAAACTAGGAATTACAAACGTACAAAAAAATTACAAAACAAAAATAACAAGACAGTAACAACATTCATTTAGAGAAGTGTGGGGAAATAAGTTCTTACACTAAAAAAAAACAGACACACATATAAGTTTAACATAGCAGAATATCATCTAATAACAATATACTCTGATTATAGTTACATATTTCAAAATGGACCAACACCAACTCTTCCTTGGCCAACGTCTTCAACCCATCTTTTCAATCCTTCTTTCATACCAGCCCCATCTGTGCCCAAAATCCACCACAATGATGGCCTCCCAGATTTCTTGGAGCCTGGATGCAATTGTACCACTGTTAGTTAAAGATGTAATTGCCAGTCTGTCCAGGTTACTCCATGCCCTTCCTGAAAGCACAGTGCAGGCATATTGTCGCTGTTTTGGGATGACTTGCCATTCCCTTCAGATTACCCCATTATCTTTGTTTCCATCCTTTTGCTACTAGCGATTATCTGTGTTTATTGCCATTTTTGCGGAAGTTTGAAGAAGCTAGACTCAATAGGGCTTAACTTGTAAAAACAAAAAAATAGGTAGTAGAATTGTAGGGTAGGGGAAGGGAAAGGGAGGCAGTGATCTGTGAAAAGGGGAGGGGTAGAATTAGTAGGATCTTTCACGCTCCAAAAAAAACAACAACCCTCAACCCCCCCCCCCCCACACACACACACACATTCTCTCTGACACACACATATACAAAAGTATTATTCCTCATCTTCATGAAGCACAGGTGGATGAATGATGACTGGAGGTTGAGCACTGGTGGAGGCGGGGAACAGAGGATTACTGGGTAAAGAGGCAGAGGAGGGTAGAGAGAATAAGGCTCTTTCTCACTATCCTCCTCTCTGCCCTCTTGATCCAGGTCCTCCATTCTAAGCCTCTCCCCCATGGATTTCTCCAGTGGTTCTACAGCCTCCAGTCCGAACCTCTAAACCATTAAGATCCATGAACTCCTAATAATTGTCACTAATTCTCCCTACCTGAGAAATTGTCCTCTCCAGTAACTCTTCTCTTCAGCCAGTAAAGCACTGGCCTCCTCATGAAAATGGAATAAGCTGGCCCTCCTTTGTCTTGAGGGATGGGGACAGACCAGCTGTACTACCTGCTCTCCTTAGATGTGTGTATGTGTTGGGGGGGGGGGGTAATCCTGGAATTCAAAAGAATGGCCTGCTTTCAGGCTTCTTGTATGGAAGGAAATGGAGAAGACCATAAGCTCTCATTTCACCCTCCTCCATCACCCCATTGCACCCACTCCTGTCCCCTCTGTCTCACTTACAGCATGTCCCATCCACTCTAATCCTCTCACTCATAGCTCACAGTTCTTCCAATCCTTTCAATTAAGACCTCGCTGCCACTTCAATCCCCTCAGTCACTCTCTCCTCCACACAACCCACAGCACCTTCAATCCAGTTATTCTCTTTCTCCTCCTAAATATCTGCTCACTTTCTTGGCCCTCCATAACCCCCATTCTTCATTCTTCTTGCCCTCTTTTCAATTCTTTCACTCATCCCACCCCTTCACTGTGACCATCAGGGGCAAAGTCGGCAGGGCTAAGAAGCCAGAATGAGAAGCGGCAGTGAAGTCATAAGCTAACACATCAAGCAGTGGGCCTTGCAGGCATTCACTCCTTGTCTCTTTGATTTTGTACATTCTCTCTCATAGCCACCTCAGCTGTGCAGGGGAATCATAAAAAAAAAATCAAGGTCATGTGGCTGCTTTTGTCTCAGGGTTAGGAAGTCCAACACTTCCGGTTCTGCTCTGCTTTCTCTGGCGGCTCTGATCCATTTCCAAGACAGAGATGCAACTAATTCACGCTCTGGCTCTGTTCTGTTTCCTTGGGGGTGCCAGACCCAATTTACGCCACTGGCTCTGCTCGACTTCTTCTGGGGCCTGGAATAAAAAGGTGATGGAATACCATTTTTGGTTGTTCTGCCAGAAATTGAGCTCTGGTTAAAAGATATAAAAAGGGGTTGAACTGACCTGAATTTGAAACTTATGAGCAGAAACATCAATCATCAAGACCAGGGCTGAAGCGTTGAAGACAAACTCATGAGCTGCAGTACCTAACGCTTGCTAATTTACTTCCTTGTCCTGTCTCTCCTTTCCTTTGCTATGTTTCCTTCAAGATCATCCCCTCTCTTTCAGGTTCCCGCAGAAAAGGAGGAAGGCAGAGCCACAGGAGAAGAGGGGCTGGATAAGAAAGCAAAGCGGTTGTTTTCTGCTCTGCTTCAGGTTCACCATCTTTTCTCAACGTCTCTATAGGTTGCCTAGAAGGGATGAGTTGGAGCAAAAAGGCCCCGCAGCTCCAACTCTGAAGTCTGGACAGAACTGGTGGAACAGTCCAACGCAGAAGCACAACAAGCACTTGAAAAAACACAACAGGCAAACAGGAGCAAGTCGTCAACTGAATGTTTCAAAGTTCTGGTGGAACTACATTTCATGGCATCCCCCCTAGGAATAAAATCCTGGACACAGGAGTGACATCTAATTAATTAATTAATTTATATTTAGCTTGTGCCTTGTCATTGGTAGCCCAAATCATGTTACACTCAGGTATAACTGGTATCTCCCTGTCCCCAGAAAGCTTATAATCAAAGGGCTAAATCTACTAACATGAAATAACATGTGAACACGTGTTAATGCAATTTAGCATATGTCATTTAATGCAAGCCCTCTTGCTGTCATGAGGGCTGTCTACTAACTACGGGGGGGGGGGGAGGGGGCATTTTAGAAGCGTTATTCATGATTTGGACCTCAGAAAACTGGCAAAACACAGAGATGTCCCCGAATACATTTTAAAAAACAAGGCATATGGATGTCCCTAGCACAAGTACGTACATGTAGCATGGGGGCATGATGGAGGTGCAATTCCAGAATGGTACAAGCACATCTGGCCCTGGCTGTTGATGCGTCCATGTCTATACCTGCTCCTGACTTATGAATAAGGTCCAAAAAAGTGCTTGTTTCCTGGTAGCAACACTTGCAGAGGAAGAAGCAAAATGCACTCTCATCATCATAGTTAATTCTTCCAGGACAAAAAAAACATGCATGCTAATTTATAGTTCAAATATATTACTGGTCTGCTGCCATACATCTGCTTATCTGAAATGGCTGATCTTATAACAGAAATACTCTGGCCAGCACGTCCAAATACCCATTTCTGCAGCCATGCAATTCAGGGATTTCCACATTTCTTAAATGGTCTACAACCATGCACGTATCTAGGGTTGCCAACTGGCCGGTTTTCAGCCAGCCTGGCCGGTTTTTCCATGGCCAGGCCGGCTGCCGGCGCAGATGCAAAACCGGCCCTTGAAAAGCCGGTTTTTTGCTCTGGCCGTAAGATCGGGAGCGGCCAGAGCAAAAGACCGGCTTTTCTTCCGACCCAAAGTAAAAAAAAAACTACCCAGGGCCGGCCCACACACCGGAGGGCTTCAGAGGGAGCCGGGGAAGCCTGCGCGAGGCCACGGCTCGCTCTGTACAGCCGCCAGCGTGAAGATCCTTTTCCTTCACGCTGGCGGCTGTTTCTGTGAAGCCGCGATTGCTGGGAAAGGTTAAAGGCAATACCCTTTAACCTTTCCCAGCATTCGCGGCTTCACAGAAACAACTGCCAGCGTGAAGGAAAAGGCTCTTCACGCTGGCGGTTGTACAGAGGGAGCCGGGGCCTCGCGCGGGCTTCCCCGGCTCCCTCTAAAGCCCCTCAGACAGCCGCGGTGCTGGTCGGGGGGGGGGGGGGAAAGGCCAAGGACTGCATGGGCTGTGATGGGGGGGCTAGGACTACAAATGGGCTGTGATGGGGGGGACCTGGACTGGAAATGGGCTATGGGGGGGGGACTTGGACTGGAAATGGGTTGTGATGGGGGGGGGGACATGGACCGGAAAAGGGCTATGGGGGGGACTTGGACTGGAAATAGGCTGTGATGGGGGGGGGGACCTGGACTGTAAAAGGGTTATGGGGGGGAAGATGGACTGGAAATGGGTTGTGATGGGGGTGGAGGGGACCTGGACTGGAAAAGGGCTATGGGGGGGGGGGGGAACTTGGACTGGAAATGGGCTATGGTGGAGGGAGGGGAAACTTGGACTGGAAATAGGCTGTGATTAGGGGGGCTAGGACTGCAAATGGGCTGTGATGGTGGGGGGGCCTAGGACTGGAAATAGGCTGTGATGGGGGACTTGGACTGGAAATGGGCTGTGATTGGGGGGGGGCTAGGACTGGAAATGTCCTGTGATGTGAGGGCTAGCACTGGAAATGGGCTGATGAAGAGCTGGAATAGGACTGGAAATGGGCTGATGTGGGGCATGGGAGAATGGGACTAGAAGGGAGTGGATGCTGGGTGGGTCTGGAACTATAAGGGAACTGATTTTGGGGGAGGACTAGAATGGATGGGGAATGAGAATGGAGAGGGGAAAAAATATTTTGTGTGGAAGAAAAGTCTATGATGGGCCGGGTATTGGGAGAGTAAGAGGGGCTTGAGAATGGAAGGGTGACATTTAAAAGGATGATAAAGGAATAAGGAAAGAATTGGGGGAAAGAGCAAAAGGGAAACAATCAGTATGTTAAAGCAGAAATAGAGAAAGAATGGAAAAACATCTAAAAGAGAAGAAAGGACAAATGGATAGCTCGCAGAAGACACAAAGAAACCAGAAGAAAGTGACTGGAGCAATTGCAACTGGAAAATAAAACGCCCAAACAGAAGGTAGAAAAATACTTTTTATTTTGAATTTATTAACTGGAATATGTCTGGTCTGGGAAGTGTGTATTGCTAACATCTTTGCGTTTTTGTTTAGTGCAAGAGGAAATTTTATAGTTTTATTTCTCCAGTGTTGTACATTTCATGTTTGGATTTTGGGGTTCCCAGTTTAATTATTATCTGACCAAGGAAGTTAGCCTACATGTATCCTCGGTAATTTTTGTGGGTGGGGCTGGGGCGGGGCAGTGGTGGGACTAGGGGCAGAGAATGGGTGGAGCATGGCGAGCCACAGGTGTCGGGTTTTTCTTGGTGAAAAAGTTGGCAACCCTACACGTATCTGACCCGTCGCTAGAAGCAGTTACTGGGACTTTCATCTTTCAAGGCGGAGAGAGAGCAATTTCAAAAGGCACTCCCCCAGATTTTTGCACGTGGTGCTCTGAATGCCCAGTTTCCTCTAAATGGCTCTTCTAAAATCCCAAATCAAGTGTATAACTAACACTACCACACATCAACATATGCTTATAAATTAAATCAGGCCCAAAGCTTGTGCCTGAGAGACTGGAAGGTGAAGTGACTTTATCCAAGGTAACGAGAAACACCAGCAGGACTTGAACCCTGACCTCCGCAGTTCTCAGTCCACTGCTCTAACATAAGATAATATTTCTTCACAGAGAGGTAGTGGATGCATTGAACAGCTGCCCAATGGTGGTTGAAAACAAAAAAAGAAGAAAATATGGTATAACCAAAGAGAACATGTTTATCAAGAGGAAATGTATGTAATTCCAGCAAACAGGCAGGCACTCTGACATTGCAACAGAAAATGATAATGGGTAGGTTAGATTTCACTAGCGCTGTTTATGTTCCATCATATTCTCTGTTTATGTAAAATTACCATATTTGCATGACATTTTGGCAGGAAGGGGAGATGAAGAGTTTAAAGGAAGATGCTTGGACCAGTAAACTTGTTTTGACATTTATACCCATGCATGGAATATAACAGGCAACTTAACCAAATGCTGTGCTCTCTTTCACAAGTGATACTATTATGAATATTACCATCATTACAACTGTGAAAAAAAAGAGTTGAAAAATGCATTCCAGAGGTACTGCCAGGGGTAGCCTAAGGGGGGTGCAGGGCCATGTGCGGAGATTCACTGCAGGGCCTCATTTGCATAAGGGACCTCATTTGCATAATGTTAACATGCGCTTTTAGTAAACATGACTCTTAATGAGTGTATGGATAAAGAAAAACTGCCAGATTTCTAAATTACTATATTCCAGTGCCAACCGCCAGGCCCATTAGGAAGTACTATAAACACTGACCATTTAGAACCCATAGCAAACCCACCGTATCATAACAGCACTATCAGGACTCACAAAGCACCAAACCCTACCTATCAAAAAGCAACACTGCAGATATTAAACCAATACATCTCAGAGAATACCAATACATCTCCTACTGGGGAAAGAGAACAATTGGCACTGTCACATAGAAACTATATGAACAAAATACTGCAGTTCGATTACACATAGAAAAAAAAAACATAACCACACAAAGAACAAGGGATCACAATTTAGAAATAGGACGATAATAATTAAATTTGGAATCCCAAAAACCAAACATGAAATGGACAACACTGGAGAAATAAAACTATAAATTAATTTTCTCTTACGCTAAACAAAAACGCAAAGATGTTAGTGATACACATTTCCCAGACCTGACATATTCCAGTTAATAAATTCAAAATAAAACATATTTTTCTACCTTTTGTTTGGGCATTTTATTTTTCTGTTGCAATTGCTCCAGTCACTTTCTTCTGGTTTCTTCGTGTCTTCTACGAGCTGTCCATTTGTCCTTTCTTCTCTCGTCTAGATTTTTTCCATTCTCTCTCTATATCTGCTTTAACATACCGATCTTTCCCCTTTTGCTTTTTCCCCCATTTCTTTCTTTATTCCTTTAACATCCACTCAAATTTCACCCTTCCATTCTCAATCCCTACTTACTCTCCCAAAACCCGGCCAATCGTAGATTTTTCTTCTCTCTCACACAAAATATCTTTTCCCCTCTCCATTCCCATCCCCTTCTAATCCTCCCCCAAAATGAGCTCCCTTCTAGTTCTAGATTCACCTAGCATCCACTCCCTTTTAGTCCTAATCTCCCATGCCCCCACATCAGCCCATTTCCAGTCCTAGCCCCCCCATATGCTCCTTTCCAGTTCCATTCCAGCCCCCCATTAGCCCATTTCCAGTCCTATTCCAGCCCTCATCAGCCCATTTCCAGTCCAAGCTCCTCCCATCAGCCAATTTCTAGTCCTATTCCAGCTCCCTATCAGCCCATTTCCAATCCTAGCCCCCCCCCCCCCAATCGGTCATTTCCAGTCCACGCTTCTCTCCTATCAGCCCATTTCCAGTCCAAGCTTCCCCTCCATCGCAGACAATTTCCAGTCCTAGCCCCCCCCCATGCCCGCCAAAGAGCCCCGCGGCCATCTAAGGGGCTTCAGAGGGAGCCGGGGAAGCCCGCGTGAGGCCCCAGCTGCCTATGCACAGCTGCTGGCGTGAAGAGGGTTTTCCCTCACGCTGACGGCTGTTTCAGTGAAGCGCGCTGAATGTCGGGAAAGGTTAAAGGTCATTTACCGGCACTCGTGCGCTTCACAGAAACAGCTGCCAGCATGAGGGAAAACACTCTTCACACTGGCGGCTGTGCAGAGGGAGCTGGGGCCTCACGTGGGCTTCCCTGGCTCCCTCTGAAGTCGTCCATTTGTGCGAGTATGAAGTTTGTGCGGGGCATTGTGCGAACACCATTCTCTCACAATGGACTGGATGGCCCTGGGCACTGCACTGAATCATATTTCACCTCACCTATCAGACAGATCCCACACATTGCTGTGGTTAGCTCCACCCCCATGCTCAGCTCCAAATTCACCAGTGGATACTGAGCTCTGCACCACTCTACCACTTTATCTTCATCAGCAGAGGCCAGGGCAGATTTGCAGCTGCTGCCAACACCTGCTCATAGCAGGAAACAAGGGCAAATCCATGACACTAGTCTGCTGGACATGCCATCACCAGCCAAGCCCCGACCCAGGTCAGCACGATTTCTCACAGAGGTCCCAGGAAGCTACTATTGCAAGTCTTCCTCATTTCAGTAGATTCAGCCACTAGGCGGTTCCTCCTTTGACTGAGCTGCAAAGTGCATGGCCACCTTTCTAAGGGTTCCAGGAATAGAAAGATAAAAACAAAAGGGACACTCCCACAAAACGCAAAAACAAGAACAAAACAAGGAGCAGGGGAATCAAGGTAAAAATAACAGATTTTATTAAGCCTGACATGGCCATGTTTCACAGTGCCTGTATCAGGGGAAAATCTGTAAAAACTCTCAAGGGGTTAAAAACGCAAGACAGGCAATGTATGTAACAGCGACCTCAGCACTTACTGCCGAAACACGGCCGTATTGGGCTTAATAAAATCTGTTATTTTCACCTTGATTCCTCCACACCTTGTTTTATTCTTGCTTCTCTAAGGGGCCAAAGTTGCACATTCACACTCAGATGCTTAGAGATTCATCATTAAAAACAGTCACTCTTGGAGTTTTTATGTGAAACCCACCTAAAATTTCCTGTGGACAAAACTGCTGGAGAAAAGCCTCAAAGAATCTTCTTTCACATGAATGTACTAAATTGAACAGGTAATGCAAGGGTTTTATGATACGCAAACAGAACTTCTAGCTTGAGTCAATGATGTTCGAACAGATATGTGAAAATTAAAACAAAATTTTTCATGTTCCTTCCATTCATATTTAAAAAGTGCCAATGAATTTGTCTTAACCTAAGGTGATTAGCTTCTTTTTCTAGCAACAAAGCTAGATGTAATACAAGTCACAATATGCTTGTCATACAGATTTCGCCAGGTCAAACATCTGTTCGATGCTTTAAAATAGATGCGTTAATGCTAAAAATACACAACAGTTCCCAGTTCCATAATAGCACCAGGCAACTTCCATGAAGTCAGAGAACAGCAGACCATCCCCTGACAGCTTACAAAACCATTTTTGGAGAACAAGAGACAGGAAAACCCATTAAGTCATGAGTGGGAGTTTAATAGCCAGGTTGTTCTTGGTCTATTTAAATGAGATTGTTACACTGCCAGATAGGAGGCATAAAATAATTTATAAATGGTTCAATCCAACATACAGAAAGTCAGCACATTATGAATTAATAAGCATTCTAGCCAAAAAAAACTGAAGGGAAAATATATAATTTTAGCTTCAACAACAGACACAAGGGCTGTTTTTTGTTTAGTTTTTTTTATTGGCAGGTGTTAAAACCAGTAACAGTGGGATGGGACTAATTAGTCAAGGAAGCATTACAGTTAATCAATATGGGCTGGTTTGCAAATTATTATATAACTACAATGTATCAAAAGATTTTTTTCACCCATTCACTGTGCTTATAAACTGTCACTAAGAATCTGCAAGCGCTAACAGCAATAACCAAACCGACTCAGCATTCATTTTCCTTTCTCATACATATATTTTTGTTTTATATGTAACATAGTAACATAGAAAATGAAAACCGCTTCATTGGACCTTAACAAGCCCTACAGGTTGTAGATCAAAAAAATAATTAAACTAAACAATAGTACAAATGCTATTAAAAACAGTTGGCATCTAAAAATATAGCATAATATTTACTGCAAAGTTGGTCTTATCACAGATTTAAGTGCAGGCTTGTCAATCAAGCCTACACATTCAATAACAAACCATCCTATTAGTCAATGCATCAAGAAATCCAGTATTCCACTATAAAACATTCAGCAGCCAAAAGCTGATTGCACCCAAGAGACCAGCAAATTTGCTTTGCTACACTACTGTGCACATTGGAGATAATTTTATGAGAATGTAAAGTTGCGTACCTTCAACATGTGTAAAGTCATGTATTTTCAATGACTTACACACGTAGATAGGCCTTTCCGTGTGCATTTTAGCTGGTTGCTATTTTGAAAGGATGTGCGTCGGGCCAATGGCATATAATTTTGTACAGAGCTCAGGCAGAGCGCAAATCGATGTGCACATGTTATAAAAAACTATAACATGCACAATTTTCAGAAATCTTGTAATGGGCATTTACATCACCCTAGAGCTGGTGTAAGCGCTCCTACCTATATTTAATGAGTGTTTTAGGATACTTTTGGCACCTACTTTTCTTTATAAAATAGGGGCAGATTACGTTACAAAACAGGCTTTAGATAGGCACGTTCTGGATTCCTAAAACTAGGCACCCGGTTATAAAAGTACCAGGGCTGATATCCAGTGGCAGCGGCTAGGCTAGTTTCTGGAACACAATATCCGGTTTCGCCGATCAGTTATCCGTGATATTCAATCACTAACCAAACAGCGAAAACCAGTTAAAGTTAGGACAACTACTCACATGACCTAACTTTAACTGGTTAAGCTAGCCGTTTAAGCAGATAGAAAATCTCTGCTAACCAGATTATCACTGGCACCACCCCCAATCTGACCACAGACCTCCTTGGTTTTAACTGGGCATGTTTTATGCATTGTGGGATATTCAGTGGCCCTAATCGGTTAGTAATACCATTGATCGAGCTTACGGCATTTTACCCAGCTAGCAGGTCTGCTATCCAGCTAAAACGTTTTGAATAACAGCTCCGCCTCTCTATTCCAAAAATTACACTGTTACAGCAGATCTTGAAGGTAGGGTATGTAAAGGAGGGGAGTAGTCTCAGAAGAGTTGAGTGCACTAGGACCCCATACTGTATATACCAACCATGTATAGTGAATATCTTCACCAGAGATCACTTTGGAACACTCTGTACATATAGAAGAGAACGTAGCTGGAAAATTAAGATAACGTAGCACAAATAAACAAAAAATTCCTCAATGAGAGCAAAATGACAAGTACTTTAGAGAGTCCTTGCAGAAGAAGCAGGGGAAAAGGCAAGTAAAGTTGGCATCTTTCAAAAATGAAAAATACCATTTACAATCCCATTTGTCCTTTTATGATTTTTAGGCATTAACATTTATTTATATTAAGGTTTTGTTATTTAGATGTCTCATTCACAATTTTCCCATGGAACATCGCAGCTTTTACATATGAAAATCACATCCGCATGTAAATGGCCAGTTTAGAAAGAGTCCAATTTACATATGAATGTTTCTGAGTGTGTTGAAGTCAGGTGGGGACATGTCAGGGCATGGTCTGGATGTGAACTCAGTGGGGAAAAAAATCCAGATATGTATTCCCCATTTCATATAGGGAAAGCATGGTGAGGCCCAAAATTGTTCACATCTGGCTTTACCCCTGCTGCATAACACAAACACAAAAGTGCTTCTTTTGGTCATCCCTTTACAGGGAGGATTAAGGGAACTATTCCCACTGATCCCCCGATATTTATTTCCCCCTCTGAATAGGAATATGGTCAAGAGAGTCCTCTGTAATTAAGAGCATCTGCACATCTAAGTTTGCAAAATGGCCCAGATACAAGTGTAAGTGCCAACTTTTACAGGTGTTCGTTGTGAAGCGCCAGCACGTATGCATGTAAGACGGGTCCCCCTGTCAATTTTTCACACATATCTATTTTGAAATGGCTCCTCCTGCTGCACACGGAGGTGTATTGTAGAACTGGTTCCACGTTTAGCATCAGGATAGATCTTCAAGCCCTATCTAAAAACGTTACTATAATAAGGTTCCAATTCCAATGTCATTGGGTAACTATAACGCTCAAAAGATTTGTCAGAGACTCATTCAAGAGGGGGACAAAGGAAATAGCTCACCACCTCGCTGTAGAAACTCCTTTTACTTAATTTATTCAAACTTAGTATAAGATAGCTTATCTCATGAAAACACCAAATGCTATGAAGTCCCATTTTACGCCAACAACAGTCTATCTAAAACAGTGGTTCTCAACATGTGGGTCGCGACCACCATGGGGGTCGCCACAGGATTTAGCGGGGGTCGCTTAGTCTCCACCAAGTTTAAAAAAAAAATTAAGACGCGCACAAGTTGCTGCCGCTGCTGAGTCCACTTCTCGGCAGCGGCAAACTCATCGCCTCTCGGCAGCAGCAAACTCACCGCCTCCTTCAGCAGCCGTGGCTCCCTGCATCTTAGGGAACCGCGGCTGTGCCTGTAAAATTGTTGCAGAGCCCTTCCTGTCTCGATGGGCTCCGTGCAGCATTGTCCCGCCTCCAAAGGAAGTTGCATTAGAAGGGAGGCAGACATGGGGAGAGGGGATGAGGGGGCAGGGAACCTGCAACACGGCTGACATTGACAGGGGGGGCTCTCATGGATTGGGGGGCTGACATGGAGGGATGGAGGGGGGGCTGACATGGACAGATGGAAGGATGGGGGCTGACATGGAGGGAGGGAGGGATGGAGGGGGCTAACATGGACAGATGGAAGGATGGGGGCTGACATGGAGGGAGGGAGGGGGCTGACATGGAGGGAGGGAGCTGATATGGATGGATGGATGGAGGGATGGGGGGTGCTGACATGGAGGGAGGGGTGCTGACATGGATGGATGGATGGAGGGGGGGCTGACATGGACAGATGGAAGGGTGGGGGCTGACATGGAGGGAGGGAGGGGGCTGACATGGAGGGAGGGAGCTGATATGGATGGATGGAGGGAGGGAGGGGGACTAACATGGGGGGAGGGAGGGGGGCTGACATGGATGGATGGATGGAGGGGGGCTGACATGGACAGATGGAAAGATGGGGGCTGACATGTAGGGAGGGAGGGAGGGAGGGGGCTGGCATGGACAAAGGGGAGAGACAGGGGCACATACTGGACAGACGGGATAAATGTTGGACAGAGGCGAGAGACAGTGCGGGTTAGGATTATAATGGGCTGATGGGGGAGCTGGCACTGGTAATGGGCAGATGGGTGGGCTAGGACTGCTAATGGGTTGATTTGGGAAGGCTAGGACTGGGAATGGACTTATCAAGGGGGGTAGGACTGGTAATGGACTGATGGGGGTCTAGCATTGGAAATGAGCTGATCGGTGAGGTTAGGACTGGAAATGAGCTGATTAGGAAGGCTAGGATTGGTAATGGGCTGATGGGGTGGGGTAGGACTGGTAATGGACTGATGGGAGGCTAGCATTGGAAATGAGCTGATTGGGGGGGCTATGACTGGAAATTAGCTGATTAGGGGAGGCTAGCACTGGTAATGGGGTTGAAGGGGTATTAGCACTAGAAGTGAGCTGATTGGGGGGGCTTTGACTGGGAATGGGCTGATTGTGGGGAGGGGAGGATAGAGCTCCTGGCCCTGGAAGAAAACCTGGGGCTAAGGCTACAAGTGGGCTGATACAAGGGGATGGGAGAATGGAACTGGAAGGGAGTGGATCTGAGAGGGGCTGCCAGGGTATTTGTACTGGAAGGGACTGGTCAGTGGGGAAGGAGGGGGACTGGAAGGGAATGGACACCAGTGGCAGTCATAGGAATGCAAGTTGACATTGGAAGGTACTGGGAGTGAGGACTGGAAAGGGGCTGAAACTGGGGAGGGTTACTGGGACTGGAAATAGGCTGATGGAAAGAAGTGAAGAAAACGAAAGAGATACGAAATGGCAGATGGACCATAGACCACAGAAAGAGAGCTAAGAGAAGACAGGAAAGCAGAAGCCTCAGATCGGGACCAGCATGATCAGAGAATAAATTGGTCAGACAACAAAGGTAGAAAAATAATTTTATTTCACATTAGTGATTTGACTAAAAAATCATCATAATTTTGAAATCAAATATTGTTACTTGTTGTGATTAATTATTGTGGTTTAAATAAGTATTTTATAAATAAAAACATATTGCAAAGGCCTATAATATATTAATAATTCAACAAATGATTACAGCGACAATGCGTTAACGGTAAAGGAAGAGAGACGCATTTGATTTTATCATTGGGGGTCACCACAAGTTGACCAACGGTAAAAGGGGTCACGGTACAAAAAAGGTTGAGAACCACTGATCTAAAAAGTGCCTTCATACATACAAGTGAAATTGAGATACAGAACAATTTTACCTGTCTACTGCAAACCTGCCAAACATGCTGAAAACCATCAAGGACACCCTAACATGTTCCAGTTTCAGATTCTAGTTCTAGGCATTCTGGGACTTGTCTTGCTTCTACGGCAGTTCCAGCAGCGGAGAGGCTACATTTGTTTAAATTTTTTTTAATATCCACCAGGTTCATCTGGTTTCATTTTGATTTCAGATTATGGCTTGACTGGACTCCACTGGGCAATGGTGGTTTGAGCCTTCATTTGCAAATACTATGACTTTTTCCCTTTTTAAAAAGAAATATCTCCTTCTAAGGGTCCAGGCCCAGGTATTGAAGCCTTGTCTTCTGAATTTTATTTTTCTTATCTAAAAAGATTTTAAACCAACCAGTTCAGCTTTTTGCTAGCTACCTACTGCAGGCCTTGACAAATTTTCTTGGAATCTAGGAGCCAGTCTAAAGATCTACGAGTTGGCCACCAAAACCAAGGCCACAGTGCATGCTGACCCCTCCCCAAATAAAGCTATATTGTAGTTAGTTTTTTAGGTTTTAAGGCCTGATTTACTAAGACTGTTTTCTCATGTTCTATTGGAAAGAGATTAATAAATCAGGTTTTTAATGGACCACTGCACAGTGCCAACAGAAGGCAGTGGCCCCACTCCTCCGCCTTCCCTTATTCCCTCTCTCACCACCGCCTCTCAACCTTTAAGCTACACCTTTATGTTTGTGTGAGGGGATACAGAAGTGGAGTGCCTGTGAAGGGAGGGGGGAACTGCATAGGTGGGGTGCCTGTGTGGGTGGGTGGGGGAGGTGCAGAGGTTTGATGTCTGTGTGTGGGGGGATGCTTGGGCGGGGTGCCTGCATATGACTGTGTATGTGGTGCTGGGGCAGGCCTCTATATATGTGTGATGGGAGAGGGGTGACGGTGCAGAGACAGGGTGCCTGTGTGTGGTGCTGGGGCAGTGTGGAGTGCCTGCATGCGAGTGTGTGTGGTGCTGGGGAAGGGCATCTGAATGTGTGTGGTGGGAGAGGGGTGCACCTTTTGCATATACACATTTCCATACATTCCCATGAAAACCGCCCTGGACCAATAAAGCGCAGTATATCAAGTATTCTAATAACCGTAAACATTCATCTCTTCACCCTTCAACAGCTTACACTGTTGCCTCCCCTCCACTTCAACCCTCTCCTACGTTCCTCTTCCCCACCTTCCATAGCTGTTTCCTTTCCCAGACTCTCTCCCCTTCTCACTCCTTATTGCACTTATCTCCATTTCCTGTCCTCCAAACCCCCCCTTATTTAAAAAATAAAACTTCTGCCCCTTTAAACTTCTTCACCTGTCTGTGCAGCAATATCCCCGCCTCTAACCTTTATTTTCTGCAGGCACCGGCAGCACTTCTGCCGCGAACACAGCTTTTTCAGTTTTTCTGCTCATGAGAATCCCATTTCTGATGGGCAGAGGGGCTGCAAAAGGCCATGATTGCAGCCAAGACTGGGCTGTCTGCCTGTGGGGAACCCATCTCCCACGGGCAGACTCCGACAGTCTCGGCCACAATTGTGGCCTTTTACAACCCTTCTGTCTGCAGGAGATGGGATCCCCATAGGCGGGCTCTGCTGATCTCGGCTGCGATCATGGCCTTTTACAGCCCTTCTGCCACAGGAGATGAGATCGCTGTGGGCAGACAGTGCCGGCCCACTTGTGCTCTGAGCTCCAGGCGCCAGATCCGAGTTTTCGGTCACTATGGCGACTTGGCACCTGCGATTTGACAAGTCCTGATCTATTGCAATTTGTTCTGCTAAGTATCGCCTTGCATCGTCTTATCTCCCCAGTGCATTCATGATGACAACCAACATATGTTTAAAATTATCTAGGTTTGAGATCACGTGATGTGCCGAGCGGGCTCAGAAGTTAATTGGGTCAGCTCCGTGGCTCTCGCCACCCTACAAGCCCTGAAAATACTCCTAATAAGACAGAAAGCAAGAGAAACGGTGTCGGAAACACACGGGAACAAGACAGCAAGCCGAATGCTGAAAATCTGCTGAGTAGAATGAAAGCAGCTCTCCGAGACCAGGAGAAAAATTCCACAGCCCCAACAAAGATGGCCGACGGACCCCCTTCGCCAGGTCAGCCAGTGGTGTCCACAGAAGAGGTGACTAACGTAGTGGTAAATGCACTGAGTGGAAGGCTGGCTGGTATCACGGGGCAATTGGACACTATAAGTAAGCAGTTGGAGGCTGTGGGTACGCGGATACAAGCAGCAGAGGGGCGCATATCAGTATTGGAGGACGATCTATTAAATGCAGGCAGAGAGATTAATACATTACAAGCAACAGTCACCAAACAGGGAGAAAAACTAGACGATTTGGAGAATCGTGGCCGAAGGAAAAATCTCCGGATACTTGGCATACCTGAGGCTGTAAAGGATGCAGAATTACGCAGTTATTTTCTAGATGTGATACGTAAACTAAATCTGTAGGAAGATAACAACCCAATTATTATTGAGTGGATACACAGACTGGGAAGGCCTCGCCCAGAGGACACGCGGCCAAGAAATGGACTTCGTACAGGGGCGGTACCCCACTAAAAATGTAAGGAGAATAATAGGAGCCCTGGAATGGGTTAGAAGGCAAGATATCTCCTTGCTGCTGGTGAGTTTTAACGCTGAAAAAGCTTTTGACAGGGTAGGGTGGACATATTTATTTGAGACGTTGGAAGCCTATGGTCTGGGATTTGGGTTCATACAAGGGATTCGGGGATTGTATCAGAAGCCGGCGGCAGTAGTGGGAGTGAATGGAGTGATTACATCTAGTTTTGAGATTCAGCGTGGGACAAGGCAAGGTTGCCCATTATCCCCATTATTATTCGTACTCTCCCTAGACCCATTGTTAAGAGTGATTCATGCCAGAGAGAATAACCGGGGGGGGGGGGGGGACAATGGTGTCATGCATATTCAAGGTCTCAGCTTTCGCTGATGACTTACTGGTAATGTTGATAGATCCTAGGGATTCTTTACCTAGGCTCTTAGAGGTGATAGTAGATTATGGGACGATGGCAGGGCTAAAATTGAATATGGCCAAGTCAGATGCTCTAGATGTTACAGGCGGGTTACAAAAAGAATGGGGTGGACCGTTTCCTCTACGTTGGGCAGTGAATACATTTAAATACCTAGGAATGCGGATGCCCCATGATACAAAAAGATTGTATCAGCATAATATCCTTCCTTTATTGCAAGAAATGCAAAACAAATTAAGAGACTAGTCACCATTACCTCTCTCCCTTATCGGAAGGGTGGCCGTGTATAAGATGATCCTCTTCCCAAAGATTTTATATGTCCTTCAACTCCTTCCATTACAGTTGAAAAGACAGGACATTCAAAAACTTGAAAGATCCCTACAAAGTTTTTTTGGAAAGGGAAAAAACCTAGACTTAAAATTGATCGGTTATATGGTCATTGGCAACAAGGAGGAATAGGGCTACCAAGAATAGAACAATATAATTTGGGATGTTTACTGCGACATGTCCGAGATTGGTTGGGGGGGAGTTCGGTGTACACCCCATAAGATCTAGAATTGGCTCTGGTTGGCCCATATTTACTCCAATCTGTGCTGCATGCTCCACAAATACAATTGCTGGAACATCTACGAGATCACATTTTATTAAAGGGGGTGTGAGGGAGCTGGCGGACTTTATGTGGTAAGCTAGAGATTCCATTTGAGATATCAAGATATCTACTATTGTAAGGGAATTTGTCTTTCCAGCCAAGTATAGAGTCAGGTTTCTTTCGAAAATGGGCATTGAGGGGCCTTAAACAGTTAGGGCAAGTACTTAATGATGAAGGAGAACTAAAACCATTTATGGAATTGAAGGAGGTATATGATTTGCCTAGTGGTCACTTTTATGCATATCTACAGTTAAAGCATTATGTGGCATCGCCGAAAGAAGGAAAGAGAGATCTGAATAAGGAAAATTTTGAGAAGTTGGTAGAGTGGTTTGAATTGGAAGACAAGGAACGGATTACAGTTGCTGAATATTGCAGGGCTCTAAACAGATGTCCCGGATAAATGTTACGCTCAATCACTCACACAATGGGGGCGGGAATTGGGAATAAGACTTAGCTCCTTCTCCTGGAAGGCGGCAATGGGGAGAATCCCTAAAATAATAGCAGGAGCTAGATTTCAAGACATGCCATTCAGAATATTAGAACGAGCCTACATTTAAGTGTTAACTGATTAGTTAAAGATAAAAGAAGGGGTACACATTTAAACATATATTTTATGTATGGTTTAAATAAGGTGAAGATTATAGTGTGCCTATGATTACTATAGACTCATGCGTTACGGGAGTTTGTGTGTCATGACGTTAATAAAAAATTATAAACATAAAATCTCTGGCGGGTGTAAGTGCACCTACCTGCCGGAGAAGTTCTAGTGATACTGTTAATAACAAAAGATAAGGAGATCAATTACTGCTGAGAGGGGAGGGGGGGAGAAGGAAGGTGTGGGACGGGTAAGGATAAAAATGCAAAAATGTAAGAATGTACCAGAAAGTGCGGTTGTATTGTTTACATTTATTTTTAATGATATATCAGAGTGCCAATATATTGGAAATGTTGAAGTGTGTGTTAATAAAGAAGATTTAAACATAAAATTATCTAGGTTTCTTATAAAGAAGGCTAACACTGCATATAGAGCCTCACTAGCAAAAAGAGTTCATCGCTCAGTTTTCTTAACAGTAATATGTAGGAAAATCTAATACAAAATGCCCATATTTATAAGTTAATATAATTTCAAATCATATCCTCTTGGTTTGTCCCCCACATCGCTAGCAGTAAATACATAAATTATCCAGATGTTGGCATTTTAATTATTTCTAGACAATCATATCATCTCTTAATCCCTTCTCCAAAGTTAATACTCTGAGACAACAGCCTACCCTAATACTTCAATGTCTAATTCCCTTAGATAAAGGAGCATTTTGCTAACCTGAAAAGTTGTTACGTAAGATTCAAATGCTCCCAAGACAATAAAGTATTCAAAACACAGCGCAATACACTGACAGCTGAAGCTGAAAAGCATTTTCTTTACAGTTACAGGAACAAAACTGTAAGTACTGAAAGCATGCAGCATCTAATCCTTTTTATGAAACTTAATGAGTAATTTGGAACAGGACTGCATAAGCCTGCTGAAGACCTTTACTTTTCCCTAGTATTTACTAAACCCCAGATCACAGAGAAAAATTTTTGAAGCTATTTTCTCTCTTCCACTGAATGTTTAAACTGCCAAAGTTGAAAGACCCTTTACCTTAGTTACTGTGCTTCACTGTACTTTCTAGGACTAGTATAATCAGACAAGAAACGTACACATTCTGGTGAACTTCTACAGAATAGGCCTTCCCAAACCCATCTTGGTGACACCACAGTCAGTCGAGTTTTCAGGATACTTACCAGGACAAATAACAGAAGCCCTGCCCTAGAGGGCCCAACCATTGGTGGACAGCAATGGGGAGAGGGTAGGACGGGAGACCTTTAAGAATGAGGGGAAATACTCAATGTAAAGCAAGATACTGCAAGTTGCTTTTTACTCAACTACTTGTACAGTTTAGAGAAGAGTGCCTCAATACAAGCAAGGGCTACTTTCAGCACCTCCCTTCCGTTTCAGGTTCACGTACTCATAAACGGACTCAATCAAAGGGACAATATGGTGCCACCCCATCTCAGTTTGGTGCCTAAGGCAGTCATCCTTCTTGACCTCCCCCTGTAACTGCCTAGACTGAGTCACTGGTTACCTCATTCGAAAATCTGATGAAACCTGTATTTTTTTAGTAGCCCCTATTTCAGGAATGGAGGAGTAACCTAGTAGTTAGAGCAACTGCTAGTACCCAAAAGATCAAGGGTTTGATTCCCACTGGTGCTCCTTGTGTCCTTGGGCAAGTCACTTAATCCTCCATTGCTTTGAAAGACAAGGCCTGGCAATCTACTATACACTGCCAAGAAAACCCAGAGGCTGCTGGGTCGCCAGGAGTCAGCACTGACTTAATGGCACTAAAAAAAAAAAAAAATCAGGGAAATATTCAAATGACTTATGATTAGTCTAAAGCAGAGCACTCAAGATTTGGAAGTCAACTGGTAAAGCATGCACAAACATTAACACTGCTAGTGATCAGAGAAGCCATTTTGATATGAGGTGTTTGATAGAGCAGGAATGACTGGGAATTGCTCCTGGTTCCCACTAGGGCATAAAAGAGACCCCCAGTAAGAGCCGGAGGGGTATTAGAGGTCAGTTGCTATAATGTCTGAAGGTTGTTGGGGGTGGAGGAGTCTGAGGATGTTATCGGGGGGTGCTGCAATGTCAGGGAGGGATATGGCTTTTATCAAAGGAGTCAAGGTGCTAGGGTGGGGGGAATCAATTGACCTTTGCACCTTTCCATTGCTTGAGATACTTCATAATTCCATCAGAGTCTGACCTGCCCCTCTAGTGCCTATGCCCATCATTGAAACCCCGTTTGAAAGAGTGGTCATGGATCTGGTAGGACCCTTGGAAGGAACCACCCAAGGGAACAAGTATACTTTAGTCAAACTGGACTATTCTACCTGTTACCAGGAGGCCATTACTCTAAGGCATATGAAGACTACTACGATTGTGCATGCCCTCTGGGAAGTATTCTCAAAGGTGGGTATACCCAATGAGATCCTCACCGATCAAGGAAAACCCTTTGTATACAAGGTGATGAAGCAAATGTGTGCCTTGGTGAAGGTTGAGATGCTGCAAACATCATTTTATCACCCACAGAAAAACAACTTCATTGAGCGATTCAATAAAACTCTGAAACAGATGTTAGAAAGGTTTGCGCAGGAGGATGGGAAGAAGTGGGACATTCTACTGCCCTATTTGATGTTTGCCAACCGTGAGGTACCTCAGATTTCTACGGGGTTTTCGCCTTTTGAGTTACTCTTCAGAAGACGGCCAAGAGACTTATTAGATATGGTAAGGGAAACCTGAGAAGAACCCTCTGTTGGGCGTAATTTGGTTGAGTACATTATACAAATGCAAGACCGGCCGAGGAGAGCCAGAGAGGTGGCCAAACTCAGTCTGGAAAAATCTCAAGCCAAGGAGGCCAGGGGCTACAATCAGGTAACCGTGCACCACACCTTTCAACCAGGAGACAGAGTTTTAGTCTTGCTGCCCTCATCTGAAAGTTACTCTGTAAATGGCAGGAGCCCTATGAGGTAGAAGAGAAAGTGGGGCCTGTTAACAAGACTGCTCAGTCAGATAAACAGAAGAAAGTCAAAATTTACAATATTAACTTATTAAAAAAAATGGACTCCAGTGACAGCTATGGTGGTACAGGGAGATTGGGATGTAAATTTCAGCCCTGTTGGATCCAGCTCAAGTCCCGATTGGAGACCAGCTCTCTGCTGCCCAGAGAAGAGATTTAGAAAGTTTGATCCACTGGAAACTAAAGGAGTTCTCCTCCCATCCAGGACAAACCCACCTCATTTGTCATGGTATCGTTACTGACTCTGGGTGGTTATCTGGCAACGACCCTACTGGATTTTTGAGTCACGGCGACAGACCATCACCAAGGAGCTGGAGGAGATGCTTAACCTGGGAGTTATAGAAGAGTCTATTAGTGACTGGTCATCACCAATCGTCTTGATTCCTAAACCCAACAGAAGCATCAGATTCTGCATTGACTACTAGAGGGTCAATGCAACTTCTAAACTGGAAGCGCATCGCATGTCCAGAGTAGATGAGCTAACAGAGCAACTTGGTGGAGCAGGCTTTATATCAACCTTAAATTTGACCAAGGGATACTGGCAGGTGCCCTTGACTCCTATAGAGGAGTCATTAGATGAATCCATTTTAAGAAGCGTGTTGCTCCCCATCCCACAATTGCTGATTAATGTGCATTTTAGTATGCAAAGACAGACACTATCACATGTTAGTGTCCCCAAGTGCCTGCGGCCATGCGTTAAAATTAAAATTCCTGTTAACAGACTTTAGTAAAAGAGGCCCTAAGAGTATTCTGTCAAAGGAAAATCTCAGGGGCTTTGAATAGATCCATTAAGCTATTTCAAGTAGTGAAGTCACTGGCCACTGTTGGATTATGGCAAGGGAAAATATCTAGATAGGTTTTTCTTGGATTATCTGAAATCAAAGATGGATCGTATTACTAGGATGGTGATAACAGAGCCAAAAGGGAAGTTTGCTCAGCGGACAATGAATGGTCATCTTTTTTTATAAGTGAATCCAGATTGCTTAAGACCCGAGATAGCCAACCTAAGTGTACGAGTCCAAATGATCCTTGCGCAATTTGAGTAGTGAAGGCCAAGAGTAAGGAAATTCATGAGCCTCTTGTTTCTCTCGCTGATCAGTCTCTGCAAGAAGGTTCTATGTTTTGTTGAAGCTGGGGCTGAATTTTAGAATGTATATGGGTACATGCCTTAGAGATCTCAACTATTGTAATATCTTGGTTTTGGGTTTGCTTATCTGTGTGACATGAGTTTTGCAGTTAGTAAAGAATTCAGCATGAATTCTGGAGTGGAGGAGTAGCTTAGTGGTTAGAGCAGCAGCTTGGTATTGGAAAGACCAGGGTTCAAACCCCACTGATTCTCCTTATGGCCTTGAGCAAGCCACTTAATCTTCCATTGCTTCAGGTGCAAACTTAGATTGTAACTCACCTTGGACTCCTACTGAAAAGGTATGAGCTAAATAATAAAATAAATACATTCTACATACAGTAGACAGCATATCACTCTAGTGTTTACCTCCCTCCTTTGACTGCCTGTGATTGTACATGCAAAATTTAAGATCAAAGTGTTATTCAAGGCAGTATAACTTGCTACATCATTCTTCTTGATTTTGCCTTTGTAGGATCATCAATCCTCTTGTGTCTTATGTAACCAATACCAGAACCTGTTGTTGTTTCCTTCCCTGCATTATGCAATGAAAGAAGTCACCAGAAAACAAGCTTGTTCAATTTTGGGTCCACAGGTACGCAACTCACTGTCAGATGAACTTTGGAAAGAGAAGGATTTGCAGGATTTTTGGAAGAGGCTGAAAACTTTCTTCTTTATAAAATTTTGTGGATGGTAATTTTACAACAGGGCACTTTGTAAAAATGCATTTTAACATGCTCTTCAAAACAACAAATATTTATCTTTACAAAATACTAGAGTAAGTGTAGGTGCAATCACTTACACCAGCCCTATGCATACCACCCATGCTCCGTCCAAACTCCGCCCATATACAAGCTCAGAGTGAAAGTACACGTCATCCCACTGACGTGTACTGTCATAAGCGATCATTTGGAACACATGTGGTCATATACACTTGTAAATGACTACAATACCAGTATCTACATGCATTCTTAGTGCCTAAAAATAAGTCTCCTTATAAAATTATGCTTGTGTGGTAAACATGGCGTGTGATGGGAAGTGGGTTTCTTCAAAGCACAGAACAGACAGAAGTTCAGGGAAAACAAAATCAGCTTTTATTCTGTCCTAGCTTGTTAAACCTCCACAAGCTTGGTTCCCCTGGCCCTTCCTCTAGCCCCAGTTAAAATTCCTACCTCAGAACTCCTTTGCACGGCTTGCCTTGGAAGAACATCTGGCTCCACAGGCCCCACTCCCTCCTGCAGCCTACTGAGTTCTTAAGCTCTCCCTGTGAGCAACCTCCCTACCTCCCAGCCCTGAACTCTGGGTTGCAGACTCTCTTAAAGGGGACTGTTGATCCCTTTGGAGAGAGACATGGAGCATTCTATATATCCAATCACACACCCTCCCCTTCAGCTCAACCATGTCCCATTGAGCGTTTGCCTCTCCCGGGACTCCTATCCGGGAAAGGAAGTCCATGTTCAGGTGAGTCCAACCAGTTCTATGGTGGACCTGAAACTAGTAGGGTTGGAGATTCAAAAAGCAACCACATAATATGGCTGCTGGACTCCTTCTGCCAAGCCAACCACTTGAGGAGTGGTTCATTACCAGCATAAATGGATGGCTGAGCAGGTAGTATTTGAAGGGACTCCTTCTCGATCACTGCATAATGCTTCTCCCAAGGAAACAGTTTCCTGCTGATGAATGCTATGGGAGATCTCTTCTAGAGGAGATTGGTTAACTGCTCTACCACCTCTGCAAAATTAGGGATGAACAGGCGGTAATAGCCAATCAATCCAAGGAAGGCACAAATCTCTTTCTTCAATTTCAGGGTAGGGACCTCAGCAATGGCATCTGCCTTCTGTAGTTGAGGTCGTATCTGCCCATTCCCAATTAAATATCCCTGGTATTGAACATCCCAATCTCCCAGAAAACATTTTGTGGGATAGTCCATCAGGCCGGCCTTCCGCAGGCTACTCAACATGGCTTCTACTTGGATTAGATGGGTGGGTCAGTCTCTGCTATAGATAATGATGTTGTCAAGGTATGCAACCGCATACTCCTTGTGCGGTCTCAGTAGGCAGTCGACTAGAAGTTGAAACATGGCCAGAACCCTGTGCAAACCAAAGAGCAGTACTCTAAACTGTAATAGACCTTGCAGTGATGAAAAAGAAGTTTTCTCATTAGCAGTCAGAGTTAAGGGTACCTGCCAGTATGTCTTGGTCAAATCCAAGGATGATATAAAGCGTGCTTCACCAAGTTGCTCGATTAGCTCATCTACTCTGGGCATGTAATACACTTCCAATTTGAAGCGGCATTGACCCTCCAGAAGTCAATGCAGAATCTGATGCTTCCATCAGGTTTAGGAACTAAGGTGATCGGGGACAACCAGTAATTCATAGACTCTTGTATAACTCTCAGGTTAAGCATCTCTTCCAGCTCTTTTTCAACAGCCTGTCACCAGGCCTCCGGAGTCTGATACAGCCGTTGCTGGATAACCACCTCTGTGTCAATAACGATATCATGGTAAATGAGGTGGGTTTGTCATGGGCAGGTGGAGAACACCTCTATGTTCCAGTGGATCGAACCTTCTAGATCTCTTCTCTGGGCAGCACAGAGCTGGTCTCCAATTGGAATTTGAGCTAGATCCGAACAGGCTAAATTTTCCGGCCCAAAATCATCTTCCTGTACCACCACTGCCATCACAGGGATTCTCTTTTTCAATAGGTTAACATGGTAAATTTTGGCTTTCTTCCATTTATCTGGATAGGCACTCATAGTTAACAGGCCCCACTTTCTCTTCCACCTCATAGGGCCCTGGCTATTTACGGAGTAACTTGCTCTCGGATGAGGGCAGCAAGACTAAAACTGTCTCCTAGTTGAAAGGTGCTGTGCACGGCTGCCCGATTATAGTCCCTGGTCTGCTCGGCTTTGGATTTTTTTTCAGACTTAGTCTGACCACCTCTCTACCTTTCCTCAGCTGGTCTTGCATTTGTATTATGCACCTCCACCAAATTACGCCCAGCATGGGGTACTTCTTCTGAGGTTTCCTCTACCACATCTAATATGTCTCTTGGCCATCCTCCGAAGAGAAACTCAAAAGGCAAAAAACTCATGGAACTCCGAGGTACCTTGCGGATTGTAAATATTAGTAGGGTAGGAGAATATCTCAATTCTTCCTGTCCTCCTCCACGAACCTTTTTAATATCTGTTTCAGAATTTTATTGAACTGCTTGATGAGACCATCCATCTGTAAATGATATACTGAGGTTCACAGCATTTTGACCTTCACTAAGGCACACATTTGCCTCATCACCTTGGATACAAAGGGCATTCTTTGATCTATGATGATATCCTTGGGTATTCCCGCCCATGAAAATACTTCCTAGAGGGAATTCGCAGTTGTAGTAGTCTTCATAGTCCTTCGAGCAATGGTCTCTGGATATCAGGTAGTGTAGTCCAGTATGACTAAAATATACTTGTTGCATCGGGTGGTTCGCTTCAAGGATCTTACCAGATCCATGGCTACTTTTTCAAATGGATTTTCAATGATAGGCATAGCACTAGAAGGGCAGGTCAGATTCTGGCGGGGTTATGAAGTTGGCAGGTCGGGCATGATTGGCAATACAAACTGCCCCTGTGTATGGACTCTGGGCCAGAAAAATTGAGTCAAAACACGCTCTAGTATTTTCTACACCCCCAGATGTCCTCCTAATAAATGACTATGGATCAATGATAACACCTGCTGATGACAGGGCCATCGAAATATCAGTTACACATCCCCATTCTATTTCAGGAACATCGAGGACATCTGCAGACATCAGGAACGTGCTTGTTTGGCCTTAAAACATCCAGAAAGTGTAGAGAAGATGGAGAATTAAGTGACTAGCCTAAGATCTCCAAGGTCCACACTGGGATTTGAACCTTGGCTCCCCTTCTTCTAACCCACTACTCTAACCCTTATGCTACTAGATGTCCCTGTGTTGAAGTACTATTCTGGCAATGTCTATGACGCTATCTCCATGGTCATCCATCAAGGGCATGTCCACATTTGTAGTCATTGCACGTGCCTGCTTTTGTTTTCATATGTTCTAGCTTTGATGTCCCAGATTGCACTTGGACCTCCTTTGTAAAATCTGCCTTCACAGCTCCATGTTTTCTGTTCTTTTTTTGACCCAATATTTTCCTCCTGCTCCTTTATACATCTAGCTTAATCAAAACTACAGCTGGGATCTGGTACAATGAGCCTTCATCCATAACTCAGCAGGGATTTTTTCCCCTGTCTTATATTCTCCTCCCTAAAACGCTTAGTCTGGCCATTACAATGGCAGTGCTCAGCTGGAAGCCAAGCACCAAGGCTGCTGCTGGAATCCTGCTATCATAGGCCTTGAATCCACCCACTAGGTGTCATCTTACAGAAATGAATATAACTACCCCATCCACCATCACCCAGGAGGTTATGAATCCACAGTCAATATTAGGAGTGGAAGGGCCGATGTGGGGATTCGACCAGAGACCTTCATGGACCTACACGGCATTTGCCCCCTGAGCCACCAGTCCAGTCCCTTCATACTGAGCAGCTTCTCATTTTCAGCCAAAAGAACAAAACAAGATTGTCCTCATCTTTGACCTAGCCAAAAGGGCATAATATATTGTATTTTACATTGATTCTCCTTGTTTTCTTGACCTTTGAAAAACTGAAATATTTTCAATAATCCTTAAGGCTGGAGTTCTGTAAAAGTCACTCTGGTAACAACTATTCATACACACTTAAGTAGGCCATAAAGGTCAAGACAACCGATGTATTGGGAATCATAGCTGATACTTTGCTATCTATGGAAGAGCAAAAAAAAAAGTAGTAAGAAAGGGGATGTTTAAATTACATATAGTGTGCCACTTTAAGTCTTCTCTATCTAATGAGAATTCATGCATTAATGACCCCTCATCTGTATTACTGTTATGCACTTTATTTGGGTTTATGTAGGCATTCAATCCATACTCTGCAAGTTGTGTAAAACTCAGCAGTTTGTGTGATTTGACCATATTTTACTAATATGGTTTTCACTGAATTGGCTCCCTCTTTTTTAGGTAAACCAGCTTAAGGTTATGATGTTGATTCATAAAGCACTGATGTACCAGGTGGTATTGCTGCCTTTTTAAAATGATATTGCTCACTACGTGATTTAAGATCCGATGGTTGCGTACTACTAGACATACCAACTTCTCATCAGGTATGTTTAGATGAGATTAGAACATTAGCTTTTACAGTAGTTGATCCAATGCATTGTCTTTTAGGAAGAAGTTTAAATCTCATCTATTTAGGCAAGCTGTCTCCAGAAAGTGTTCATAAGTAGGCGCTTCACTTATCCCTTGTGAGAGTCCATATGGCTTTCTAGTGTTTGACAATATGAATGGCAACTCCATAGGTAACTTGACTCCCAATGAATGGGAAGGCCGATTTTAAGTTGATTGTGTGTGGTGTTAGGTTTTAAGTGATTTTTTTTTATTAATGATGTTTTAGCATATTTTTTATTGTTTAATGTCCTCTGTTCATCATGTATGCATTTATTTATGTATAAGGCTATTATGTATATATTTTATACACTCCTTAGACTTTTCAATAAAGTAATAAAACTGGCTAAATAAATGTTGTTGTGTTGTTAAGTGCCGTCGAGTCGGAGTCGACTCATGGCGACCCTCTGGATAGCTATCCTAAATTGTGTTCGGTCTTCAGTCAGGCAGCTCATTGTTGACAAACTGGTACCCGTAGCTGCTGTTATTGTATCGATCCATCTCATTGCTGGCCTTCCTCTTTTGCGTTGACCTTCTATCTTGCCAAGCATAATGTCTTTCTCTAATGATTTCTCTCTTCGCATGATGTGTCCAAAGTATGAAAGTCGAAGTCTTGTCATCTGAGCTTCTAAAGAAAGCTTAGGTTTGATCTCCTCTAGTACCGACTGGTTTGTTCTTCGGGCAGTCCATGATATACACAGTATTCGCCGCCAACACCATAATTCAAAGGCATCAATTTTCTTCCTATCTGTCTTTTTCACTGTCCAGCTTTCACATCCATATGATATTATTGAAAATGGCTAAATAAATAAACAAAATAAATACCATGGAAGGGGTGTGCTCCAAAAGAGGGTGCGGATGAGTATAAGATGTGCACAGGAGGAGTGATACAAAAATCACTACAGAACAACAGATGTAAAAATCCACATCTGTCTTCCTCTTACCACTGTCTAGGTCAGACAGGCAAAAGGTGGGTGGGCAGGATTCTAATCACTGCAGGTGCTGAATTTTCATAGCTAGGGTAATTAGCAGTTTGGTAGCATGAGGTTTACTGCGATGTCAGATCAGTACTACAGTAGTGAAACAAAATTTGTGCAGGCCTGGAGTAATAGAGGCTTGTCGTCTTCCGGCCTTCAAAGCACTGTGGATGGTTTCTAAAAAGACCAAATACCAGAGGGAATAAGTGCTTATCTGCCAAAAGTCAAAAAAATAGCACAAGAAAGGTGGATTTTTTTTCATTTAAATAATAAGTCTTTTATTTTGCTGTCCCACCTCCAGCTGAGAGGAGCTTGGCATTTCCTCCAGTTCCCAGCTGTTTTGAGTGCATTTGGCTTTAATCAGGTACAGGGCAGGAACTCCACATCCTGCTGCCTTGCTCTGATTAGGAGGAGTCATATTCTACAAATTGGCAAATTTCTTCTTTCAGGGTCTCCTCCCCTTCTCCCTTCCCCCATTTGATGAATTGCTCGGTTTAAATTACATGAACTGAATCATTAGCTAAGCTGCAGCAGCAACCAGGCATATTGCTTTCACTTCAACTTACAATGAATATAGTGAGTACAAACTACATCCTACAGCCTTAATAACAATTACTGAACCTTTTAAACCACCACAATGGAAAACAATAGCATCAATATAGGACCGACAGCTCAAAGGGTTCATGTGCCAGGTACCAGCGATACTGAACAGCACAAAAAAGTGCATTGGGTCCGCCAAAGATTATTTAAAGGGGGATTTTGAGAATGATTGGGTTAAATTGGGTTAATTTTTGAATTTCACTATTATAATTGCACTTACGAATGATTCTTGTTAAAGAGCTAAAAATCTTAATTGGAGGTTTTCTAAGACCTATGATAGAGTGAAAAGTGCAGGCATTTTTAGGCGTGTTTCACAAACAATAGTGGCTATTGGGGACGCTTCTTTTGTTCATATTTTTTGTTTTTTATTCCGTTAGTCTGTATACATCTGTTTGTGCTTTTCCATGTCCATCCCCTGATGCACACTTCCTGTTTCCATGGCGGTGGGACACAGAAAAGTTCAAGACTGCAAGGGCTGAGAGGCTTCATGGCTGTTTCTCTCACTGTTGCATTAGCCATAGGAAAAATAAACACTTGAAGGAAGAAGCTAGCCAAGGGGGGAATAGGGGGGAGAGAAAGAGGAAGCAATGCTGGACCAAAGAGGAGGGGACTGGGAGTCTGCAAGTGAAGTAAAGAGGAAAGGCACCATTATGTAATGCTGTAAGGGGCAGGTTTACTAAAGTGCACTACTGGAGAGCGCAGAGTTCAGCACATGCCAACTCTGCCACATGCTAAAAAATGTGGCCATGTTAAAAATCCCATGCTACTCAAGTAGCCTGGGTTGGGGCACAGACTGGGTGATTCTGGAATAGAGCCATCAACACTGCGAGTAGAACTCACCGCCACCTCAATGGTAACCAAAGGTACCCCTCCAAAGATAACCAGCACAGGGGTGAAGCTCAAACCACACTAGCAACATGAGCACATACCGAACATGCCTCCATTTTTTAGCATGGGTCAAGCGTCATTCCTACCCTCATTTTTAGGACTCATCACGCGCAAACAGCGCAATTCTTAGTAAACATTCTGCCAAGTGTGCACTATTCAATTTGTTGTGCCTGTCCAGACAGCTAAGTGCTCTGAGGTCTTCTTCCTGCAAATTAATTTATTTAAATATATTATTGAAGAAGTCTTTTTTTTTCAATTTAACATTTATTGAATTTTTTAAGTACATTCAAATAAATGAATGAAAGGAAAAATGGTAACCAGAAAATAATTCCAAAGTAATATACCAAAAAGTACATCATCTTCCAATACATTACCAAAATCAGACCACAATAGTAAGGAGAGGCATCAGGAAAAAAAAATTCTTTTCTTTTATAGAAATTTTCAGAAAAACAACAAAAATAAGCAGTGGAAGACTTATACGTCAGCCATATGGAGGGTCACATTCACAATTTTATCCTCCCTAGCTACCAGGAACTCCAGCAGCTGGCAGGGCTCAAAAAACATATACAGCTTTTCATTATACGAAACACAACACCTAGCAGGAAATTTTAACAAAAATGTCCTGCCTAGAGAAAGTACCCTAGGCTTATAACCCAGAAATTCCTTCCTCCTCAGCTGGGTACGTCTAACTAAATCAGGAAAAATACAAACACTTGCTCCCATAAACTGCTCGCTGAAATTCCTAAAATACAATCACAGAATTAGTGCTTTATCGGTCTCAAGGGCCAGTGTATAAGGAGGGTAGTGCGGGCAGTAACCAACTCCAGGGAACTCTCTAGAAATCCCGTAAGATCCCCAGGGACCTCAGGGGGAGCACTAACACTTCCCTGAATACCCGTACCCACAGTTAAATATTGAGCTCTGGTCAATGGTAGGAGAGCCTCCACGGGGATCTTCAGGACCTCCCGGAAGTATCTACGAACCATTTCCAGAGAAGAACACGTAGGAGACCTAGGGAAGTTGACCAGTCTTAAATTGTTCTTCCAGACTTGGTTCTCCAGATATTCCAGCTTCCTAATAGTCACATTCTGATCCTTCATATGGGCATGATGCAATTCTTGGAAGTGCTCCAGCTCACCAGCCAGTTGTACCAGCTTCCCCTCCTGTTCCTTCTGTACCTGTGTGACCTGCTGAATATGGCCTTTTAAAGTCCTAGTCTCAGTACTCACAGAAACAACAAATTTCTCTAAGGGAGCATTCATTGTTGAAATGGCCTCCCATAGCACATCCATTGTAATTTTCACGGGTCTCACCAAAACTCCAGCACCTGCATACACCTTCGGGGCCTCACTCTCCTGAAGAAGGCTGACCAATTCCCCCGAGTCAGCCCCAGATCGAACAACAACTCCAGGAGCCCCACACGGAGCATTTACTTCGGCAGAGGAACCCTCCAAAACCTCCTGCCTCGGCGTGCTCGTCACCACGCTAGTAGGAGACACTCCTCCGACGGAAAAAATGCTTCCGGGGCATGGAGGGGGGCCCGCTGCTCCAGGGACAAGAAAACCCCGGATATTGTGCTCAGGTCCGGGGAACCCTCCGGACCTGCTGAAGACGCCGCTCGCTCCCCCGGGCCAGAGAAACTGCACATCTGGAGCGTCTTTTGTCCCGCGGCACTAGAGACAGCCTCACCCGAGGGAAGGTAGGCTTGCTTCCTTTTTCTTCGGCCCATACCGGCTTCAGAAAGGCGCCGCGCCGACACCAGGACGCTTCAGGAACCAGACCTCTGACCGAGAGGATCATACTGCCACCATCTTGCCCCTCCAATCCTGTAGGATTGAAGAATTCTTTTGATGGCTCAGATGGTAGCATCTCTACTTAAAGGTTATTTTTATAAGCTGAATAGTGTGGGCTTTTTTGGATCATTTTTTTCTGCCTTCTCTGAAATCTGTGGAAATGCCATTGAAAACTGCCCTCACAAAATTTGAAAGGAGAGTCACACAAAGGTATACAAAGACTAGATACAACCGAAACCCATTTCTCTAAAGTCACTTTTTCTAAATCTGACATGAAGGACAAAGTTTAGTCTCTCTCATGCCCTACAATTACAACCGTTGATGCTCTTCCAAATGAAGATTAGCCCTAGAATTTAATTTAGGAATCTTCTTTTGAAAATTAAATCCTTGGTCAAACAATGATTTGATCTCCTATTGCAAAAACTCAGCCATGCTGCGTGTTCTATTAATTTGCCACCAGAGCTCACACATCCTAGACCAGAGGAATGTTTGTAGTCAAAGCTCACAGACGGTCCTGCACGCTTCTCACTGCTCAGTAGGTAAACAAGGTGCATTATACATCACTTTGACAGAGAAACTGGTCAGGTTGTTGCTCGAAAGAGAAGCCTAAGCAAATGCCATTCACAATTAAACCATGCTGTCAGCCCCAGGAGTAAACGGCAGAGCGCGCATGCAAAATGAAAACACAATCTTTCTTTAATAGTACTCATGGCAGCCTGGGGTGGCGTATTATTGCAAGACCTCTGTGACCCACTGATCCCCATCTCGCTCCATCTCGCTTCTTGGGTGGGCGGGAGGAAGGTTAACCATGCATATTCACAGAAACAATTTGGCACAGCCACCTTAGCCCTTCACCTCCCACAAATGGTCTGCAGACGAATTCAGAATAACTGCCACAAATACACCAGAACACCCAAAAACTGGACAAAAAAAAAAAAAAGACATCAAAACAGCAACTAAAAAGGCCTGAAGCAAGTTAGACTGACTAAAAGGTTATTTACTTAAAAATTCTGTAGTGGGAGAAGGTCTCTTCAAGGTAATAGAGCTACCGAAACATTTGCTTCTAAGGAAAACCAAATTGATGTATTTTGGCTTGTTTGGGGGGAGGAGGTGTTTATGGGGTTTTTTTCTCCTTGCATAGTCATTCTCACCATCAACAAGCCAAAAGTGCTTGGGATGCCGCTCTAGTAGAATTTTAACAGCAACTTGGTGCAGCCAAATTTTAAATGCAGCACAGACAGCCAAGGCATCTGCTAAATAGAGAACGTACTGTATGTAACACACACATGGTGTTGGTCTGACTTTTAAGCCCAATCGGATGTAGACTCCACTGGGCAACAGTGTCAAAAGCCTTAACATAAGAACATAAGATATGCCATACTGGGTCAGACCAAGGTCCATCAAGCCCAATATCCTGTTTCCAACAGTGGCCAATCCAGGTCACAAGTATCTAGCAGTTTCCCAAAAAGACACACAGGTTCCACAGTGCTTGTATTGGGTCAAGCAGTGATATCCTGGGTCCCTTTTTAATAACCTTTTTTAAAAACAGCTACACTAACAGCTTTTACTACATCCTCCAGTAACAAATTCCAGAGTTTCATTATGCGATGAGTGAAAAAATATTTTCTCTTATTAGGCTTAAAAGGGTTACACTAATGCTTCATTGCATGTCCCCTAGTCTTTCTACCTTTTAATGATGTAAACAATCGATCTACATTTACCCGTTCCACTCCATTCATTAATTTATAGACCCCTATCATATCTCCCCTCAACCTTCTCTTTTTCAGGTTGAAGAGCCCTAACCTTTTAAGACTCTCCTCATAGGCATATCCTTCCATCCCCTTTACCATTTTTGTGGATCTTCTCTGTACATTTTCTTTTCTTCATTCACAAATACACACTGGGCTGGATTTTTACTCTGGATACCCATAGGCAACTGGGGAAGGAGGGTGGAGAAGAGAGGCAGTCATCTGCTCCTCCCTCCCACTCCGATTGCCTCGGTCCACATCCTTCCCTGTACCTCTGTCTTCCTTTTACTTACCATTGTGTAGTTCAAGGATCAAGTTGCGGTAGTAATGCTGTTAAACTTCAGCATGGAGCCTGCCCACCCACTCTGTCTTTGCTGGACTTCCATGGTAGCAGGAAGCCCTGTGAGAGAAGAAGGTAAGGTGCTGCCAAAGCTGAATTTTGTAATCAGCATTGGTGCTAAGTTCACAACTAGATCGCTGACTGCACAGCGACACCAGGCCCAGATTAAGGCATGCAGTGGAGGCAACACTCTAGCGCCTATCAAAATCTTGCGCCGAAGATAGTTGCTTATGTTGCCTATTCCAAATTATGGCCTGATTACCCAAGGTCTTTGTCCTTATTTTATAACCCAATCCCAACACACTTAGCACAGCCATCACAGCAGCAGTCCTCAGCTGGAGGCCATGCACCAGGGCTCCCACTGGAACTCTGAAATTCTGAGTCTACTCCTCCCAGGGGACAGTGAATCTTGCCTCTGCAGCATATCCTGCCCCAGCTAGCACAGAGAGTCTATGCCTGCCTGGCATAATAACTGAATCAAGGCCCGCTGCATGGCAATAATGAGCACGTGTCATATTAGTCACTGAGCCAGTTAGCTGCATACCTCTCAGTGCCCAAATATGCCTACAGATAAGATAAAAAAACAAGGGGGTCCTTTTGCTAAAGTACAGTAGTTTGCATTTACCCCAAATCCTGTGAGGTAACTACAACTAATAATAATAATCATTTGTATAGTGCTACAAGGCATACGCAGCACTGTACAAATTTATTTATTTTAAAATGTTAGTATCCTGCCATATGCCCTAAGACATTCAAGGCAGTGCACAATTAAAAACCCCAAAGCAGATCTAACATAACACTAAAAACCCCTTATTCCCCCCCCCCCCCAACATGCTACCTGTCTGCCATGTATCAGCCCTTATGTCTGCTTTATCCAAACTGAGTAAACAGAAAAGTTTTCAAGGCCTTCCTAAAAGCCAACAAATCTTCCTCCTGCTGTAAAGACACCAGTAACTTCTTCCACCAGAATGGAGCAGCCACTGCAAAGCACCTTTCTCGCCATTTTTTCAACCATACACACTGCGGACCGGGAACCACTAAGCAATGGTCTTGACTGAATCGTAGCATCCGAGCCGGTTGGTACCATTTCAATACCTCTGCCAAATAGCCCAGTCCCTAACCTCTAAGAACCTTAAAGGTCACCAACACCCAATAACGCCACCACAGCCAATGGGTTGAGGTGTATTGAATAGGTAGCCTCCATGACAGAGGGCAGCGACTGAAGCAGAGTCTTTAGGGAGAAGCCATATAGATGTAAGACACAGTCCCAGCTCATCAGAGCTTACAATCTAATCAAGACAAAACACATAGCAAAACTGGGGACTAGAGTATGGTAAGAAACACATAAACAGGGGACAAAAGAATGAGGAGCATCAAGATCAAAAAGCTGCGTCAAAGAGGTCGGTTTTTAGCCTGGATTTGAAAAGGGCTAGAGAAGGAACCCAACACACAGACTCAGGTAGTTTGATGCAGCAAGATCGAATGAACAAAGTCTGGAGTTGGCAGTGGCATAGATGGGTACAGATAAAAGGGATCTGCCAGAAGAGTGGAGTTCCCAAAGAGGGGTGTAGAGTGAGATAGGAGAGGAAAGATTCTGAGGAGCCGCAGAATTAATGCACTTGTAGGTCAGCAGGAGAAGTTTGAACTGGATACAGAAACTGATAGGGAGCCAGTGAAGTGATTTGAAAAGAGGGGTTACATGAGCATAGCAACACTGGCAGAAGATAAGTCATGCAGCTGAGTTTTGAACAGATTGTACGGGAGAGAGATGATTCAGAAGGAGACCAATGAGGAACAATGGTCAAGGTGGGAGGTGACTAGTGAGTGGATAAGGGTCTTAGTAGTGTGAGTAGAAAGGAAGAGAAAGGATATTGCTGATGTCATAGAGAAAGAAGCAGCAAGATTTAGCTATCTGTTGGATGTGCACAGAGAAAGAGAGAGTAGTGTCAAAGATGGCCCCAAGGTTGTGAACTGAGGAAACAGGGAGGAATGTATTGTCATCCACAGAAATAGAGAAGGGAGGAAAGGGGGAGGTGGTTTTGGGGAAAAGATAACGAGCTCAGTTTTGACCATGTTCAATTTCAGAAGGCAGTGAGACATCCAGGCAGCAATGTCGGATAAGCAGGCAGAGATCCGGGACTGAATTCCTGGAGAGATTTCAGGCGCAGTGAGGTAGATCTGAGAGTTGTCAGCATAAAGATGGTACTGAAAACCAAAGGAGGAAATAAGTGCACCAAGGGACTGAGTGCAGAGAGAGAAAAGCAGAGATCCCAAGACAGAGCCCTGAGATACAGCAACTGAAAATGTGATAGCAGTAGAACAGGATCCACCAGCTAAGTGAAAGCCCCCAGGTAAGTGAAACATTAAATACCTTTATGGAAATGGGTATAAGGAGCAACATATGGAAAGCGATATGTATAAATGCCTGTAGTATGGGAAATAAGATCCCAGATGTTGAAACTTTAATGGGAGAGGCTGACTTGGAATTAGTGGCAGTTACAAAAACACAGTTCACAGAAAACCATGACTGGGATGTAACTATACCAGGATACACTTTATTCAGAAAGGACAGGGTAGGAAGAAGGGAAGGAGGAGTGGCACTATATGTAAAAAATAATATTAAAGCTTTGGAACTACAGAGCTTAAAAGGGAGAGAGGAGGCACTGTGGAATAAACTAAAAAGAGGGAAAGAGAAATCTATTTGCATTGGTGTGATATACAGACCTCCCTCACAGGAGGAAGAGATTGACAGAGAGTTAATTGAAGACATGCACAGCACTGCCAGGAAAGGGGAAGTGCTACTGACAGGGGATTTCAAAAAATCAGATGTTGTTTGGCACATTCCTGCTGCAGTATCACGTGTGAAGGGGCCATACTTGACTTGGCACTTACCAATGGTGAAAGTGTTTCTGATGTTATAGTGGGAGATCATTTTGCATCCAGTGATCACCAGATGGTGTGGTTCAGTATTAGGACTAGGGCTGTTAAAATCCATTCAAAAGCGAGGGTCTTAGACTTTAGGAAAACTAGCTTTGCCAAGAAGGGCCAATACCTCAGGGAGTCGTTAGTGGGATGGGAACAGCTGGGGGATGTAGAAAAACAGTGGGCAAAACTGAAAGGGGATATTTTAAGAGCAACAAACCTTTTTGTTAAAATGGCAAATAAAGGTAAAAGGAAAAGGAGACTGCTATGGTTTTCGAAGAAATAGCTCAAAAGGTGAAGAAAAAGATGGCAGCCTTCATGAAATACAAGAGATCACAGAGAAAGGAAGGCAGGCATCTATATTTGGAAAAACTTAGAGAAGCTAGCAAAGTAGTCAGGAAAGCAAAGATTCAAAAAGAAGAGGAAATAACCAATGCAATAAAATGGGGGGATAACACATTTTTCAGACATGTTAGTGAGAAGAGGAAGGGCAGACTCAAGGGCGAAGGAGAGGAATATGTAGAAGCTGATGAGGATAAAGCGGAATTGCTTAACAAATATTTCTGTTCTGTGTTTACGTATGAAGAACCAGGAGCAGGACCTCAGAAAACACCCACAAACAGGAACAGAAGCGAGGGCATCTTGAACAATTTTCAGAAGACTGTTTGTGAGAAATTAGCTAAACTTTTGATTATTTTTTTATTTTTATAATTTTACAATAAAAGAAGAAAACAAATATACAAATGCTATAGTACTATACATTCGTACATAATAAACAGTCCTCATCAACTGTGAGCCCCAAAACAAAGTACTTAACCCCTTTTATCATATCCTGAGCAACAAAAATAATAAGATCCAAAAGAAAGAATCAAATTATAGTAATTCAACCCTTACCCTGCAAGAAAATCTCCAATTGAGAAGGCTCAAAAATGACATACCTCACTCCTTGATAAACCAAATTACATTTACAGGGAAACTGTAAATAAAAATGGCCCCCAGAGCAAGGACCCGAGACAAAGCAATGGGACCGGATGGGATACACCCTAGAATACTGAGGGAACTTGGGGACATTCTGGCAGCAACCCTGACTGATCTTTTCAATGCCTCGTTGGAGTCAGGAGTGGTGCCAAAGGACCGGAGAGAGGCACATGTGGTCCCTTTACACAAAAGTGGAAGTAAGTATGTGGTTGAAAACTACAGGCTGGTTAGTTTAACTTCAGTGGTGAGTAAATTATTGGAAGCACTGCTGTAAGAGAAAATAGTGAGGTTTCTGGACTCCAAACTAGGACAGAACAGAGCCCCTAAATCCAAGCAAGGACAGGGTATCAAGGAGAAGGTGGTGATCAAAAGTGTCAAAGGCAGCAGAAAGGTCAGGAAGGATGAAGACCCTTGGATTTGACGAGGAACAAATGCTGGAGACTTTGGTAAGAGCCGTTTCTGTGGAATGTAGAGGATGAAAGCTGGACTCCAGTGGATCCAGAAGGGCTTGAGAGGAAAGAAAATCAAGACAGCGGGGGCGAACTGCTCATTCAAGTAGTTTTGAAGCAAAGGGGAGGAGAGAGATAGGCCAATAGCTGGAAGGACAGGTAAGTTCTAGTGAGGGCTTTTTGAGGAGAGGTGTGACCAGAACATGTTTGAATGCCACAGGAACAGTTGCAGTGGAAAGCAATAGTTTAAGGATATGACAGATGGAAGTGATGATGGCAGAAGAGATTGATCCCATCCTTAGCCTGAGAACTAAGCTCTGAGGAGCAGGTAGTCCATTTGGAGGAGGAGAGGAAATTTGCAGTTTCCTCTTCAGTGATTTCAGAAAAAGAAGAATGGGTGACAGAAGGTAAGGGAAGGATTTGGGATGGGGAGGGGGAATTGAAATGGGAGGGGGAGGTGAAGGTGAACCTGTGAAGAATTCAAGGCTAATCCTTTGGACTTTGTGATGGAAATAGTCAGCCAAGCTCTGGGCAGAAAGTGAAGGAGGGGTTGGGGGAGAAGGGACCTTGAGGAGAGAGTTGAGCATAGCAAAGAGATGGCGAGGGTCAGAAGTAAGAGAGTTAGTCAGATGGACATAGTACTCTTGCTTGGCGAGTGCCATGGCTGACTGGAAAGAGGTTAGCATGAATCTGAAATGTACAGGGTGGCCCAAAAAAAGTGAGAACATCTCGTAGCATATAAGTTATTTAAAAATTCAAAAAGACAGAGGTAAATGATTGACAAATTTAAAAAAAAAGATGGCGACCAGAAATTGTCGAAATAAAGACGTTATATAGCTAAAAAAGGTAAATAAGTAAACTATTTAAGCTTTTAATTTACGAGATGTTCTCACTTTTTTTGGGCCACCCTGTAGGTAGTCAGCAAGAGTATGTGAGTTAAGTCAAAGGCACTCAGTTGAGCAGGCACAGGAATGTAGGTAGTGGGTTGTTGAGGACAGCCAGGGTTGAGGTACAGTATTGTCTCACAGTGCGTGGAATTGGAGGAGCCAGTGCATCCAGAGCAGGAGAGTATAGTGTTATAGGAAGATATTGCCTCATCAACAGACTCAGATGATATAGTGGGGGAAAGAGGTGATAAGACAGCAGTGGAGAGAGCTGATGGGTCAATACTGTGAAGATTCCTAAGCATGTTGGTAGAGACTGGGCGAGACCTGGATGGGGGCTGGTTAAGGGTGAAGGTTAACAGGTGATGGTCAGATAAGGGAAGAACTGAGGTGAAGAGGTTTGAGGGTGAGCAGTTGGAGAAGACAAGGTCAAGGCAGTGGCTATGCTTGTGAGAAGAAGCAGTAGAGAACAACTGGAGGTTGAATGAGGAGGTTAGAGAAAGGAGCTTTAAGGCATAAGGGTCATCAACGTAGATGTTAAAAGCCTTCATGACAGAGGGCAGTGTCTGAAGCACAGGCTTTAGGGAGGAGCCAAGTTTCAGTAAGAGCCAGGAGATGCAGAGTATTAGAGATAAAGAGGTCATGAATGAAGGCAAGTTTATTGGAGACAGAATGTGCATTCCACAAGGCGCATGAAAAAAAGAGAGAGGAGGAGGAGAAAGGAGAGGAATATGAACCAAATTTGAGAGGTTACGCATTGATATGCCTTGGGAGTGTGAAAAGAAGTCTAGGGTGTGGGGGGGGGGGCAAGGATTGGGACTGATATCTCCAGATGAGAGAAGAAGGAGAAGGATCAGGAGAGAACGGGGGAGAGAGGAGGCGGCACGTTGGAAGTGAGGGTGAGATTCTCTCAGTGAGAGTGGAGATGGCTGAATGAGAGGAAGAAAATGGTGATGCTCAAGGGCAGATGATAACGTAGAAGACAAAATTGCAGGGGAGATAGGGACAGTAAGGAGTGGGTAATGGGAAGTAGGACCGTGGAATTGTCGAAACGAGGGGAAAAGATTAGGTAGAGTTAACATCAAGAACACAAAGTAATGTGGAGGGAGAAGAGAAGAGAATGCAAATCAGAGGAAATACAAGTAGAAAGAGGTCCTGGTGGGTTCAGGTGCACCTGAGTAATTGTGTCAATGAGCAGAGGAAGACTATGAAAGAATGTTTAGCCAGGAGTGGGTAGGTAGAGAGATGGAGGGCTGGGTAATCAAGTGCTAAGAAGGGAGACACAGCACTGCAGAGAGCAGGAGCTGGGTAAAGGACAGACAGAAGATAAGACACACACTGAAAATATAGACAGAAAGAACAATATATAAATAACAAGCTAAATTCTAAATAGGCTCAAGAAAATGTCCGAATAGAGCATAAACATTAGCAGAGGCTTGCAAAGAGGGTGCTCTCACCAAGCAGGAAACTTGGATGGAAGGTCAGCAGCTCATGTGCTAAGAGAGGTAAGCTTCTGAACAAAGTCCAGCAGAGAGGGCAGGGCTGGCCAAGTGCTGAAGGCAGGTAAATGGAGCAGGAAGATTCCGCAGGAAGTGCCCTAGTAAAACTCAGGCGAGGTGAAAACTTAAACTTTAAATATTTACAAAGGAATAGTGAGAAGAAGAATTACCATCTCTACAACAGGTGCAGCCACGCTTTCTACATCAGTGACAGTGAATGGTAATTTATCACTTGCTAACTGCAAGGCACAGTCCACACCTATTGTCCACCCCATTCCTGGATATGCAGTTAGTGCATGAATTAGCGTGTACTGGCATGCCAGTGCAGTATCCGTTACCATGGCTATGTTAACAATTACCACACGCTAATTCACACAGTAAATGCTTATCACAATTTAGTGTATCCATACTTACTTAGGGGCTGTTTTACAAAAGAAACTTGGTATTGTGCAGCTTAAAAAGATTTTTCTTCCTCGAGATGGTGTGGTAATGGAACTATGCAAACAGGGCAAACTAGTTTAACAAAGCAAAAATATTTGCAGCACTGGCAGCATCCTGAGTTATCAGTCACTAAATTGCATGCTGCCAAGTAATGCCTCAGGAGCCCCCTGGGTCTTTGCTTGGCAGGTTTTAGGCTGTTTTGGCTGCAGTAACGTGACACCTACTTCATGTACTGAACTGTTGCTCTGATCGCTTGCTCTGGGCTGAGCCTTCCCATCACAATACATGCTGCAGAGTATTAGATGGCTGTGGAACAAAGAAAACCAAATCTTTCAAACAAACATAGCCCTCTATTAACCTTTGGGAGCTTTTTTTCCCCTTAGAACATATCTCCATCCACTAATGGGAGTCCAATAAAAGTCCTAGGTGAGACAGGCCCGAATAAGATTTAGTGCCAACTTTATTAATAGTACAGCAGTCAAAACAAGAAAAAAAAAGGAGGGGGGATTGAAGAGGGGTTAGCAATGAAAATTCTAAGCAATATCTTAAGTGACTTTATTGCCTGGAATGCCCTTATTTTTACCTTCAAAAGGGCACTACAGTGAATCTAGATCCTTGGGAATGTGCATTTTATAATGGAGAAATGTGACACATTTCTAAACTTAATTAGCAGAATTTAAAAAATGAATTTTATCCACGGAAGATCCCATGAAACCACTCTAAACAATGCAACCAAGTAGCAGGGGACAAAAGGTCAACTGGAAGGGATGTGTCTTCAAGGGCTTCCAAAGGCTTGGTCCCTACTCCGGCATGAAAGAGGAAGCATATCTCGGCAAAGGAAGGATACCCACTTTAAATAAGGAAATGACTCTGCAGGATGTACACATGCTGCTTTCTCTTAATGATAAGCAATGTCTACCAACAAAAAAAGGTGAAAATCTTCTGCCTTTGGACCTATTTTTACCAGCTGACCTGCAAAATCACTTGAAATAAAAATGAAAATATTGCACATCCCCTTACCAGTTTCTGTGAACTGTCCTGCGTATTTTTCACAGAGTGAATCCTAGGAGACAAAGCTGAGTGCACACCGAGCGTACCTAAAGATCTTTATTGTACTGTGAGGAAATAAGAGCGGCAGGTTAGGTACGCCCAGATAGTTAGATAACTACGTTGATCAGGAGTTGAAACCTATGTGATTTACTTTTGGACTCATCCTTTCGCTGTGTACAACTAATACATATTTGGTAGCTTGCAAGGCTGGTTGGAGCATGATTTTCTCTTTGAATTTTTAATTTTTATTATAGTCTTCATAGTTTTATTATAGTCGTATTATAGTCTTAATTTTTATTATAGTCTTCATAAGATTCTTTAGAAAAACTGAGTTTATACTCATGGACTGAAGCGGTCAGCAGGATACAATTCATCACTTCTGTAACAAATATCCTCTTTTATCACTGTTATTTATCAGTCTTACAATATTGGACTTTATAGTCATGCCACATTATTAAACGTTTGTCATCTCATTATTTAGTTAAAGAGAAATATAGCCAGAAGATCTCTATTTGGGTAACATACACAAATAACTGTAAATCATGTTGCCAAATGTATTAATGCCTCATTCAGTTTTCTGGTAACTTTCTCCAGTAGATCTAATGAAAATGGTAGCATAGCTCTTCCTTTCCATTTACTCAGCTTTCAGAAGTTGTCATGCTATCAGTATCTCATTCTATGCTTTTTCAAGAAATCCCCCAGGGGAAGGCAATGGGGTAGATGACAGCCATTTCAACTCTTAAGTGGAAATATCTAGTCAGAAAGGTATGGCTGTTGTTAACTATGAGAAGAATTTTTTTTCTTCTGCTACAAGGCGCATTTTCATAATAAGCTGTCATGGCAATAACCAATGACCCACTGCCGGCAGCATGGCAATTAGAATACAGAGCTCTAGTTGTACTCAGTGCTGCATATCTGACTTATGGACTAGATCTCTTGAAAATCTCCAAATGTCAGCAGGATCTTATACATTAATAATATGTCTGATGACATTTACAAAATGTATTTCAATACGAAAGCAAAGTTACCTCCGTTTTACAATAACGCCCTCAATATATCATTTTACTAGCTACAGGTTTCAATTTGACCGTTTAGGGGTTAATTTTATAAGAGATCGCATAAAGATGCATGCCATTTACACATGTAAATTGCATAGTTTCAGGGACTTACATGAATGGGCACTCACATCCGTAAATTAGCTGGTCATTATTCTGTAGTTATGTATGTAAGACCAATCGCACGGACTTTCATTTTGGCATGTATATGGTGAAGACTGGACAGAGCGTGAGCAGAGCACAAATAAGCTATAAAATACTATGACTTACATGCATTCTTTAGAAATCCACACATGGGCATTTACACCAACCCTCGTGCGCCCACACCTAGATTTAATGTGCTTTTTCAGGCAGTTATTTTCCTATTTTATAACAAAAGGTTGGTATCTTGGCCGTGGAACTGCATTGATAGATGAGGAAGACATTCAAACAAGAAGTACGCTACCTCGGGGTGACTACTGATTAACATCTTACACTGCAGTCCCACTATCAACAGCGCGACAAAGAACATCTACAGTAAAATAAGGACACTCCAACAGCTCTATCCAGTCCTTGAACTCCCTGATTACAATACTGTATTCCAAGCGATGATACTTCCTCACATGGATTTGCCAAAATTACAACTACTCCCATTACAGTTTGCTCAGCACACTGCAACTAGGGTCCTCACTGGGACATCAAAGGGCACCCACATCACCCCCATCATGAAAGAGCTCCACTGGCTACCTCTACTAGAAAAGTTAAATATAAAAACATCGTGACAATATTTAAAATCCTTCACGAGCAATCCTCTGATTACCTGCAAATTATAATAAGAAAACTCCCTAGCAATCATCAGAGAAGAAGCACTGCAGAACACTTCCTCGCTTCTCACCCAGACTTCGTTAAATTCAACCAATCAGCATGCGGATGAGCATTCTCCTTATATGCTCCAGCAATATGGAATTCCCTACCTGTAAAAATTAGAAGTACCACAGACATGAAAGACATCAGGAATCTATTAAAAATGCACCTGTTCTGAATGCACTTTGAGGGTGTCACATAAATGCAGACTAATTAGAGTACTCTCAACTCCTGTTATAGCATATAACCACAATTTCAGAAGGTTCCCTGCTAGGTTCTACTAATTCATTATAAATCACTAGTGCTTTGAAATATTTACTGTTTTTTGTAATGTAGTGCTTACTGTTCCTTGTAACATAAATACAGACTAATTTAGTCTTCACATATGGGTATCATCGGTACCGATGGAGCCTGCGCGGGAACGCTCCCCAGCGTCCAATAGGAAAGCTTTTGGGAGCATCCCACAGCGCCTGTGTGCTGCCTTCCCGCCTTTCCCAAATGTCCCTCTCCAGTTGAGTTTAAATCTGAGACAAAAGAGAGAGGGAAAGAGATAGAAAGCTACAACTCCTAGGGGAGGTGGGTGGGTTGTGAAGACTAAATTCCTGCTGTTCCCGGAGATCACCTGTTACAGGTGAGTAACTATGCTATCTCCAGGAACAAGCAGGAATGTAGTCTTCACATATTTAGTTATTTAATGGTATTTATATACCGCCTTATCATTCAATCAAAGCGGTTTCCATGGCAAACAATCAAGGGGGCAAATGTTTTCATGCAGTGAACAGAGTGGTGTGTATGTGTTGGCGGGGATGTGATTAGATTTGGTTTATCTACATAGTGCGCTATTATACAGTCTTATATACAGTCGGGGTGGTGGGGGGGGTTGATGATCTGACTTGTATGCTGGTTCAGGGGGTATGTCCATAGTAATCGATGAACAGGGTTGTCTTCAGCTGTTTTCGGAAGTCCTTGATTTCTGTGGTTAGTCTCAGATCATCTGGGAGGGAGTTCCATATGGATGGAGCAGCCAGGGAGATTGCTCGTTGTGCGGTGTCTTTGCGGGTCTTGGTGAAGTCTTTTGGGGTGTTAACCCGATTGGAGGTGCCTCTTCTTCTTGGCCGTGTGCTTGTGTCGGGTTGTATGAGTGTGTGTAGGCTTATGGCGGAGGAGTGTTGTTTGATCTTGAATATGTTTATGATAGTCTTGTATTTGATGTGTGAGATGATTGGGAGCCAGTGCAGTTCTTTCAGTATGGGTGTGATGTGATTGTGTCTTGTAGTACCGGCTATTATGCGGGCAGCTGTATTTTGGGCCAGTTGTAGTGGTCTGAGGGGTCTGCTTTGGTAGCCCGGTGAATATTGGATTGCAGAAGTCTAGTAGAGGGGTTATCAGCGCCTGCAAACAGTGCGAAAGTGCTCTGGGTCGAGGAGGGGCTTGAGTCTTCTTATGAGTCGCATTCTTAAGTATGCACTTTTGGTTGCTCTGCCTATGTGTGCTTGGAGGTTAAGTTCTTTGTCCAGGATGACTCTGAGGTACTTAACTTCTGATTTTATGGGTATGAGTGCATCTCTTATCTTGATGTTTGGTGGGGGGATAAAGGTCGGGTTTCGCGTGATGATCAGTGCCTCCGTCTTGCTGTAGTTGATTGATAGGTTGTTTTCCTGAAGCCAGTTTGCCATTTGGGTGAGGCAGTTTGTTATGTTGGTGTAGTCCGGTTTGTCGACTGAGATGGGTGTGTAGATCATGATGTCATCTGCATAGATTGTATAATGTATGTGGTGCTCTTTCATGATGGCACATATTGGCTGGATGTGTAGGTTGAATAGGAGAGCTGAAAGGGCTGATCCCTGTGGCACTCCTTGTTTGACTTTTATGGGTCGAGATGTTTTGTGTCCTACTTCGACCTGTATTTGTCTGTCGGTTAGGTATGAATGGAACCAATTCAAGGTGGCACCGTGTAGACCGATGTTCTGTAGTCTATCCAATAGAGTCTTGTGGTTAACTGTGTCAAATGCAGATGAGATGTCAATGAATATCATGAGTATGCCTTTCTTGGTGTTGTCTATGATGCGGAGGACGCTGTAGAAGAGGTATATCAGAAGAGTTTCTACCACGTGGTTGGGGCGGAACCCGTGTTGATTGTTGTCCAGGGGAGCGTGGTTGTCTATGTGTTCTTGTAGTTGGTGCTGTACAGTTTTTTCGATTATTTTTGCTAAAAGTGGTATGCTGGAGATGGGTCTGTATGCTGCTGGATTGTTCTTGTCAAGTGTGGATTTCTTCGGGATAGGTCTTATTGTTGCGAGCTTCAATTGATTTGGCATGCGCCCTTGGGTTAGGGAGGAGTGTACTATCTTGTGGATGGTTTGGATGAAGTTTGATTTGGTGGCCTTGATCCAGGGCACTGGGCAGGGATCCGTGGGGGCGGTGCTAGTCTTGATTGCTGAGATGATGTGGGAGAGTTGCTACGTGGATGGGGTGTTGAATGTTCCCCAGGTGTTCAAGGGTGCGATAGTCTTTGGGGTTGGGCTGGGTCTTGTTTGTTCTGCTGAGTGGAACTTTTCTTGGATGTGGTCTGCACATTTTTGTGGGTCCAGTTGCACTTTGTCTTCGGTATCCTGGTCTTTGGTGAGGGCTTTTACAATTTCAAATAGTTCTCTGGGTTTGTTGTTGGAGTTGCGTATGAGGTTTGTATGGTATTCCCTTTTTGTTTGGTTGATCCATTCGTTGTATTGTTTTTGCTTTGTTAGGTATAGTTCCTGGTTCTGGGGTGACTTGTTCTGTCTCCATCTCTGTTCTATTTTTCTGAGGCTCCTCTTTTCGTTTCTTATAGTTTTAGAGTACCATGGTTTGTGTTGTAGTTTGTTGCAGCGAGGTGTCCTGTGTCTATATTCTGTTGCTTTGGCAGCGTTGTATATGGTGTTGTTACAGTTGGTGATTAGTGCATCTAGGTCATCTGTTTCATGGTTTGGGTTTTGTATTGTGTCCTGTAGGAACTGGTCTCTGTCGAAGCATTTAAATCTTCTTTGTGTGGGGGTGTTGTCCGGATATTTGTTTAGTATCTCCTCATTAGGTGTAATTTTTACTTCAATTAAGTGATGGTCAGACCATGGTACTGGTGTGGTGATGGGTGTTGATATTAGGCCTCTTGAGGTTAGGTAGTTGGGTGCAAAAATAAGGTCTGGTGAGGATCCATGTCTGTGTGTCGGGGTGGTGATTATTTGCGTGAATTGGAGTGAACTCATTGCTTGGAGAAAAGCTTCTGCATCTTTTTTGTTGGTGGACTTAAGGTTGAAGTCTCCTAGGAGTATTCTGGGTTTGTGGCTGGAGTTCACTGCGCAGACTGTCTCTAGAGTTGATGCTAGTTCTTCAAGTGGCGCATGGGGTGCTCTGTAGGTGAGACATATGGCCATATGTTTGTTCTCTATCGAGATGGTGTTAGAGTGTTGGGTGTCCATGTTACTTTTTGATTTGAATTTTAGGCTGCTCTTTGCTATTATGAGTACCCCTCCTCCTCGCCTATGAGTGCGCGGGCAGTTGTATGCTGTGTATGCATCGGGCACTAAATGATTGAGTAGGACATTGTCAGTGGGACTGAGCCACGATTCTGTGATGCAGAGTATGTCGGGCTGATGGTCATCTATGTGGTCAACTAGGGTATAGATCTTGTTGCTTATTGACCTGGCGTTTATGAGCTCAATTGTTATTGGTCTTGGGGTGTTGTGTGTCTTGTGTGGTTCCTTTGTTGTGGTGTGTATGTTGGACTTGTGTTTTGCTTGTCTCTTTGTTGTAGGAGAACGTTGTGAGTCCTGTGGGTATGCTGTTGGTCTATATATGTCCATATAGTTGTTGGAGGCCATGGTGTGTATGTGTGTGGGTGGTGGTAGTGTGTGTGAGGTGGAATGAATAGTGTGAGTATGAGGCCGGGGGATAAGATCAGATTTGTGTGCATGTTTTTGTTTAGTTCTGTGGTTTGCACTTACGGTTGCTGCTCTTCTCTCCTGGCTGCTTGCTGGGTCTTTTTGCTTCTTTCGTGTGCTTTTTGGTGAGGCTGTCTCTTTTTTGCTCTTTACGCCTTTGTACCACGCCTAAGGGCCACGCCAAAGGACCTTCTGGCAAGGCCCTCAGGCGCAGGCCTGACAGGTGCTGGCGCGCTGGCTGGCGCCGGCCTTTTCAAGCCGGCTCAGCTCCGCCTCCCACTGCCCCGATTGGGCAGGAGCCTCTGAGCAGGAGACAAAGGCTTCCCTCCTGTTCGGGCGCTCTACCCCGATCGGGGGAGCTGCTGGACCGCTGGCTGCTCTGCTCCGTTGGAGCCGGCCTTTTCAAGCCTGCTCGGCTCCGCCTCCCACTGCCCCGATTGGGCAGGAGCCTCCGAGCAGGAGACAAAGGCTTCCCTCCTGTTCGGGCACTCTACCCCCGATCGGGGGAGCTGCTGGACCATATGGGGACTGACATATGGGGACTCCCTAGCTACAGATGCCAGGGAGATGGCCCCAGAAAGTTGTGTGCCCTTGTGAAAGGGCTCCACTTCCCCCCATGGATCTCTGACATCCTACCAGGGATGGTGGGTAGGAGTTGATTAAGTATGGAACAGGTGTTGAAGAACAGCCTGACCAATCAAGGCATCCCGGCGGGAGTCCTTGTCTAAGCAGTAATGGGCTGTGAAGGTATGTACTGAAGCCCAAGTAGCTGTTCGACAGATGTCGTCGATAGACACAGAGTGAAGATGAGCCATTGAGGCTGCCATGGCTCTCACATTGTGAGCTGTGACATGCCTTCAAGAGGAAGGTTCCTACTCTCATAGGCAAAATATATACACTGTGCAATCCAGCTGGACAGTGTCCTTTTGGAGACTGGAAGTCCCAAATGACTAGGATCAAAAGCAACAAAGAGTTGAGAGGATTTCCTATGTTGCTGTATCCTTTGCAAGTAAAAGGTCAAAGCTCTTTTACAGTCCAAAGTATGAAGGTTCCTTTCTGCATTTGAGGCGTGAGGCCTTGGAAAGAATACAGGAAGTTAAACTGCTTGGTTTAAATGAAAGGGCGAAACCACCTTTGGCATAAAGTGTGGATGAGTCCTAAGGACTACCTTATCATGATGGAACCTTGTATAAGGAGGATCAGCCACCAACGCTTGCAATTCACTGATGCGACATGCTGATGTGATTGCAATGAGAAAGATAACCTTCCAGGAAAGGAATTTCAAATTCCGATATTGCCCACTCACATAGAACCAACAAAAAAGGAGGTGGTGTACTAATTATGACAAATAAAACTCTAAAAGCTAAAAAAAACTCTAGCCTACTCAAACAACAATAGTGACACTCTCATAATAAAAATAGACCACCTCAGATTCTGTTTAATATATAGACCCCCCAACCAAAATGCAGACAGCCTTCACTCACTAATTGAACTCCTCAACTCATCCTCTGAACAAAACCCACTAATTGTTCTAGGAGATTTTAACCTTCCCTCACTACCGATAACTGAATCCAACCTTTTTCTTGAAACCATATCTGACTTAGACTACCATCAAATAATAAACATACCTACACACACCAAAGGTGGTACTCTTGATCTTGTCCTACTACCCAACCTGATCTTTAAACTGTTTAAACAAGACTCCTTAGAGTGCTCGCAAATACCTTGGTCTGATCATCACCTCATCAAACTTAACATCAACTACAATACCAACTGTACCATAAAACTCACAAGAAATGACCAGACTATAAAATTTAAGAAATTTAATGAAACCGAGTTCTTGGATTCTACAATCCCTCACCTTACACTAGCTCCAACAAACTTGGACGAAGCAGTCAAAACTGGCATACCACCATAAACAATGCAGCCATAATAAATCAAACTAATAAAAAACTAACCCACTCAAAACCTAACTGTACACCATGGTTTAATAGCACATTAAAACAAATGAAAAGGGAACTGAGAAATCTAGAACGTAAATGGCGTAAAACCAAATCCACCATTGATAAAGAACTATATTACAACATCTCACAAACTATAAAGATGCCATAGATAACTCAAAGAAAAATTACTACGCTACAATCCTATCAAAGTCATATAATAGACCAAGAGAACTATTTTCCATTGTTAGTAATCTAACTAACAATTCTCAAGCCTCTAGCAAGGAAATCACTGATATATCAGCACAAACTTTAGCCAACTATTATCAAAACAAAACAAAACATTCACCAATGACCCTAGACCCTATTTACACACCTCTTCATATGCTAAGCGAATGGCCAGAATTTCACCCTATATCCAAAACATCTTTAAAAAACATCATTCTCAATCTCAACACCACAACTTCTTATCTCAACCCCTGCCCAGTAACCTGGATAAAAAACACAATCCCAATTCTTCTACCCTTCATACTCCCTATGGTCAACCTATCACTACTCCAAGGTCACCTCCCACCCACACTTAAACATGTACAAATCAGACCAATCCTAAAAAATAACACACTTGACAAAACCTCTCCAAAATCTTACCGACCTATCTCAAGTATACCATTCTTAGCAAAAATCATCGAAAAAACTGTACAAATACAAACACAAGAATTCCTTGATTCATCCTATCCGCTTGACGACCAACAATATGGATTTCGTCCAAAGCATGGAGTAGAAACACTTCTGACCGTACTAACAGACACACTACTAAAAGGAATCGACAACTACAAAAAAGCCTTCATCCTCTTATTTATGGACATATCAGCAGCATTTGATAGTGTTCACCATTCAATAATGCTTAACAACTTAAGACATATAGGAATATATTCTACAGTTCATAAATGGTTCACTTCCTACCTGAGCAATAGAACTCAAAATGTTAGAATAGGCAATCAAACGTCTGAATCATATAAATTTGAAACAGGTTTACCACAAGGATCAGCGCTTTCAGCTCTCCTATTTAACATATACATAAAACCAGTTTGCAATATTTTTAAAAAATACGGTGTACTCTATCATCTGTATGCAGATGATATTATGATGTACATCCCATTCACAATCCCTAACATACCGTTGCAACTCCTATCGGATTTCTTCAATGAAATAACTTCATGGCTAAACACACACAATCTCCAAATAAATCACGCAAAAACAGAAGTGCTAATTGTTACTAAAAATCAAGACTATACCCCACCCACTCATATAACACTTCAAAACCAGGAAATTAAAATAAAAAATGAAGTCAGATACTTAGGAGTTATTATAGATAAACATCTTACATTAGATACCCATATCAGAAACACTACAAAGAAAATTTATTTCAAGCTTAAAATACTTAAACAACTTAGACCTCTTGTATACACACATGATTTCATCAGCATAATTCAAGCCACCATAACCCCCCACTTTGACTTCGCTAACATTATATTATTAGGTACAACAAAACAAAACATTAAAAGACTTCAAATTGCACAAAATTCCGCAGCTAGGATAATAACGAAAACACATTCTCATCAACATATAACACCAATACTAGCGTCCCTTCACTGGCTGCCAATTCAAAGCAGGATAATATACAAAACATTAATAACTACATTTAAAATACTATTCGATTTAGCACCATGCACATTAAGTAAATTAATTACTAAAGAACAATCAAAACCTACTCAAAGAAAAGGTCAATTAAATAAACTAAAAACACCCAAAGACTTCATAAAAACAAATAAATCAACAAACAACAGAGCGTTCTCTCATGCAGCCCCAATAACCTGGAATTCCCTCCCAGAGGAACTAAGAATGCTAACAGAGGTTAACGAATTCCGTAAAAAATTGAAAACCCATCTATTTACAATACACTACAATAATAAAGACCAGCACTCAAAAGAATTAGATAAAGGCTAACCAATTCTGTCTGACATCTCACTACAACATAAAAGAAAACCCTCCCTATCTGAATCTGTACCTCTCTCTACGATTATATTCCACATAATGTGTATATGTATATAATGTATATAGTGTTGCACTGTTCTGTGCTATTCAGTTTAACAATTTATGTTTACTTTACATTGTTTATAGTTATATGATGTTACATGTAAAACAAACTATGCTTTGTTGACGGTTGTTATTTGTGAACCGCAGCTGATCTCTGGAAGCTGCGGTATATAAGTTCTTGTTAAATAAATAAATAAATAAATAAAGAGGAAGTGGCTAATGGTTCAAAGGGCGGTTTCATGAGCTGCCCAAGAACCAGATTCAAGTTCCATGCCACCGGTGGTGGTTTAATGGGAGGCTTCGTTAAAAGAAGGCCTCTCATAAATCTCGCTATGAGAGGATGAGAGGAAATAGGTTGTCCATTTAGAGGCTTGAAAGAAGCTGCAATAGCACTCAAAGGGACTCTTACTGAATTGGTCTTAAGCCCTGCATTAGATAAATGAAGGAGGTACTCCAGTAATGATTCCAGAGGTATCGCAAGAGGGCTAAGACCCTTCTGTGAGCACCATATGGTAAACCTTTAACACTTGAATGCATAAGAGCGTCTTGTGGAAGGTTTCCTGGAAGCATGAAGGATATCCTTTACCTGCTGGGAAAGGTTAAGACCATGAAGTTCTAGGCTTTCAGCAACCAGGCCCTGAGATGCAGAGACTGGGGATCAGGATGCCACCGCATCCCGTCCTCTTCAGAAAGAAGATCTGGAGCAGATCCTAACTCCAGAGGCGGAGCTTGAGAGAGATGTAGGAGCAGAGGGTACCACATTTGCCGTGGCCAATGTGGAGCTATGAGGATCATATGACTTATGTCTCTCTGAAGCTTGAACAGGGTTTGGGGAATTAGGGGAATGGGTAGAAAGGCATACAGGAAGTCCTGACCTCAATAAAGGAGGAAAGCATCCCTGGCCTGACAACCTCGAGCCGGAATTCTGGAACAGAACTGGAGTAGTTTGGCATTCAGCGGACTTGCAAAGAGGTCTATGTCCGGGGTTCCCCAAATTTGAAAAATTTGAGCCACCTGGTCTGCATGGAGAGACCATTCGTGTGGAAGCCGAACTCGACTGAGTCTGTCTGCCCAAGAGTTTTGAATGCCTGGAAGATACACCACAAGGAGATGAATCTGATGCACTCTGGTGAGGGCCCATAGTCGCAAAGCTTCGTTGCACAGCGACAGAGAGCCTGTTATGCCCTGCTTGTTCAAATAGAACATGGCTACCTGATTGTCCGTTTGAACTAGGACTGTCTTGTAGCTGAGCTGGGTGTGAAATACTCGAAGAACAAGGAAGATTGCTCTGAGCTCCAGGAGGTTGATATGGAGATAGGCCTCCTGTGGAGTCTAGGTACCCTGGGTAGAGAGGCCATGCAGGTGGGCTCCCCAACCCACCTGTGAAGCATCTGTTGTTAGAATGGCTTGCGGTGGGGGTTGCTGAAAAGGAGACCCCACCAGAAGGTTTTTTGGTGACTGCCACCATTGCAGGGACAAAATAAGGTGATCTGAGTTTACTATTTTGTCTAACAGGCAACCTGAGGCCTGAGTCTACTGAGTGGATAAGGTCCACTGGGCTGCCCTCATATGGAGGCGAGCATAAGGAACCACATGCACGGTGGATGCCATGTGGCCTAGCAACTGTAACATTTCCCAAGCAGTGAGGTGAGGTTTTAGCACTGCTTGGGAAGCTAACTGTAGAATGCGAAGGCAGCGGGGCTGTGGAAGGAAGGCCCCTGTCTGTCTGGTATCCAGAAGAGCTCTTATAAACTCTAGGGATTGAGTGGGAGCAAGGTTGGACTTTGGGAAGTTTATGACAAGTCCCAAATACTGAAGGATGCGTATTGTGCGAGACAGAGCCATCCTGGCCTCTGGCTCTGAAGGGGCTCGAATGAGCCAGTCGTCTAAGTAAGAAAAGACGAATATTCCCAAGGTGCGGAGAAATGCTGCTACCACAGACATGCATTTTGTGAACACCCTTGGTGCAGAAGCCAGGCCAAAAGGAAGAACCCTGTATTGGTAGTGCTTCCCTTGAAACAGGAATCGAAGGAACTTTTGGTGAGTTGGATGGATGAGAACATGAGTGTACGCATCCTTGAGATCTAGAGAACAAAGCCAATCCTGACTCTAAGGTATGGCAGCAGAGTTCCTAGAGAAATCATTTTGAACTTCTCTCTGAACAGGAATTTGTTCAATTCTCTGAGGTCTAGAATGGGTCTGTGTCTCCTGTTTTCTTTGGAATACGGAAATAGGGGGAGTAAAACCCTGAACCCCGTTGGGGATTGGGCACCTCTTCTATTGCCTCTTGAGCAAGGAGCATAGTGACTTCTTGACCTAACCAGTCGTTGAGAGAGGTCTGAGAATTGAACTGTCTTACTATTATAGGAGGGAGCATGCTGAGGAAATGAAGCTTGTACCCCTCTCTTACAATAGACAGAGTCCAATTTTTTGCTGTTATCTCACCCCATCTGGGGGCAAAATGACATAACCTTCCTGGGATGGTGGAGGGTTCCGGGCCGTTTAGGGCCAGGAAGGCAAAGTTCTCTAGACAGGAGTCAGAGCCCCTGTGGAGGCTGAGTCTGCTGAGCCGGTTGAGGCTTAGCTGCTTTTGGCTTCCTTTGTTGCCTAGGTGGTTGTTGCTGTCCCTTTTGGGCAGACTGACCTGAACGATGTCCCTGCTGGGTATAGACGGGATAAAACATTTTCTTCTTGCTGAAGAATGGTTTCTTAGAGGATCTTTTCCTCGCAGGATCAGCTGTAGATTTGGACAATCTATCCAAAGTGATATTATCAGCATCAATCTCATTAGCTTTTTCCTGCCAATTCTTGCCAAAGAGATTCTCTCCTGTGCAAGGTATATTCCCCAGTTTATCCTGTACCCAGATTTCCAAGTCAGCTGCCTGGAGCCAGGCAATTCTACGTGTGCCTATGACAATAGCAGAGGTTCTGCTTATGCATTCAAAGAAGTCAAAGGCTGCACGATTCACAAAATGGGAAACATCCTGAGCATGTTTAACAAGAGCAAGATAATCTTGCCTTTTATCATCAGGAAGTAGAGGGCTCATAAGCTCTAAGTCTCCTGTGACTTCCTTAAGGAACATTCCCATATACAAGATATAGGAACTGATCCTAGCAGAGAGCATGGAAGCCTGGAAGAATCGATGTCCAAAGGCGTCAAGAGTCCTACACTCACGTCCTGGAGGATTAGATGCATGCCTTTTTGCACTCTTTATCCGTCTCATGGCTGATTCCACCACCATGGAATGGTGTGGTAATTGAGTCTTCTGAAACCCAGGACAAGGAGGAACTTGATACATGGTGTCGAGTCTTCGAGAATGAGGAGATGTAGTCAGAGGTGTTTCCCACATCCTTAACATAAAATCATGCAAGATCTCATGAATAGGTAAGGTAGCTGCCTCCTTGGGAGCTTTAGGGTATAGTAGGATTTCTAATTCCGTTGCTTTAGGCTCTTTTTCAGGAGCCGCTGTGATGGAAAGACCTCGGGCCATATCTCGGATAAAATCCTGAAAGGACATATCCTCTGGTGGAGATATCCTATGCTGAGGAGAAGAGGAATCCTCGGGAAGAAGTACTCTGGTATTGGCAGAGCTTTCAGAGTCTTCTGACTCATCCAAGGATTCGAAGTATCTCCGATCCGGGTGATCGTACAAGGCACGGTACCGGTACCGATCAAAGTCGGCATCGGAGTGGTCCGGTACCGACTTGTCGATGCCGGATAGAGACGCATGACTCGGTCCCGGTAGAACACCTGCTGATGTTGATGCAGTCAGTGCCGGTACCGGAGTCGGTGCCGGTACCGGTTGAATTGTCTGAAGCGGTTTCAGGGGCATCGGGGCCATGAGAAGAGCAGCCAGACTGCGTTCAATAGCCAAGAATCTCTGGTCTATCGACACTGCCGATGCTTGGGTATCGGTGCCGGATAAAGCGGCCGGAACCCCAGAGCATGGCACTAGTAGTTCTGCCGAGGTTGAAGCCTCGAGAACATCATGGAGCCCTGTTAGTGCTTTGGAAGCCGAAGCCTCCCGCCGGGGCAATTTTGCCGGTGAAAGTCCCTCAAGGGCAATGCCAGAGGCATCTCGATGTTTAGAAGGAGATCTACCCTTTGAGGACCGGCTAGATTTCTGTTTAGTTACCCGAGATCCATGGGAGGAAGATGAAGCTCTAGAGGACGTCGATACCACGGAGGCTGCATCGGAGGGAAAAAGGGTGCTAAGCTTAGCAGCTCTGTTTTGCCAGCCCCTTTTTGACATCATCCCACAGGCAGCACACTCTGAAATTGAGTGGTCAGGACCTAAACATTTGAGGCACCACTCATGGGTGTCGGTGACGGAGATGGTACTGCCACATTTAAAACACCTTTTAAAACCCGAAGCAGGTTTTTCCATGTTGAGGAAAAAAACTGGGCGTAGTGCCCAAATGGCACGTGGCACCCGAGAAGAAAATTACTGGAGAAAGACTCCAGAAAGAAAGTTTTTTTGTTTTTTATTAGAAAAAAGAAAAGAACCACCAGCGGTACCGGTATAGCGTCGAGGGAAGGCAGATGCGACCACAAAAAAGAAGTATAAGAAGGGAATTTTCTGCGGTGACAGGATGTGCGACCTGTCGGCTCCGCGGAAAAGAAAGAACTGGAGAGGGACAGTTGGGAAAGGGGGGAAGGCAGCACGCAGGCACTGTGGGATGCTCCCAAAAGCTTGCTTATTGGACGCTGGGGAGCGTTCCCGTGCAGGCTCTGTCAGTACCGACGATACCCATATGTGAAGACTGCATTCCTGCTTGTTCCTGGAGATCTCTATAATCTGCTTCATATTCAGGATGATTGGAATAAGGATTGCTTGCAGTGACCTTTGAACCTCGCAGTGGCCTTCAATACTTCAGATTATCAGATTTTATTATGCTGTTTACAGGAAATTGGGGCAGAGAGGCAAGTCCTCCAATGATTTGGTTTGCTTCCAAGTAATCAAACATTGAAGGTTAGGATAGCTGATTCTTTATATCAAGATAAACGGGCCTCTTCAGGTGTCCCTCAAGGGATGGTTTCATCTCTGATATTATTTAATATATATGTGGCCCCTTTGGCTTACAGGATTGGGCAGTGGGGTTTCCATTTCTTTGCAGATGTTATCCAAATTGTACGAGGGTTATTTTTAAATTAAGGTCCGATTGGCTGTGGCCCCAATGCGATGACTGACAGCAAAGTGCATAAATGGGTGAGATTGTTCAAGGACGGGCGGGACAATGTCCATGATGAACCGCGATAGGGTCGACCTTCAGTAATCACAGAAGATTTGGTGCGCACAGTTGACGCAAAAATTCATGAAGAAAGGCGATTTGCGATTTCCACTTTGTCACTGAAATTTCCACAAGTTTCAAGGTCAATGCTATAAAAATTGTTTCTGAAAAATTGCAGTTCAGAAAACTGTGTTCGTGATGGGTTCCCAGGCTGCTTTCCGAGGAACACAGTTGCCATAATCTTGCGTGTTGAGATTGTCTGTTTGGCTTTCACTTTGACTGGAGATGACGTGTGTCTCCATTCCATCGACTGCCGCTTTGATTCTGGAGTCATGTGAGAAACCCATGTCTCATCCCCTGTGACAATGTGGTCCAAAAGTTCATCTCCTTCCTCATTGTATTGGGTCAAAAATGTCAAAGCACTAGCCATTCTCTTTTTTTGGTGTTCCTCGGAAAGCAGCCTGGGAACCCATCGTGAGCACAGTTTGTCCCGCCCATCCTTGAATAATCTCACCCATTTACACACTTTGCTGTCACTCATCGCATTGGGGCCGTACACCTCACATATCTGGTGATGAATGTCCGCTGATGACACAGTCCTTGCTGTCAAAAACCGAATCACAGACTGTATTTCACAGTCGGAGGGCCGCTCAATTGTCTTAAACATTTCAACGTCTCAGTATAAACCATACAAAGTGACGTTACGACTGCAAATGACATCTGCTTTTGCACAAGGCATGCCGGGAGCCGGCACGCATGCTTGTTTCTACAGGGGGAAAAAATTTACAAAGCTACAGGCAATCAGACCTTACTTTAAAAATAACCCTCATAGGTCCGTAGGAGGATGAGCATCAGGGGGTTATTGCATAGTTAAAAGCTGTTTGGAAAAGATGCTGCTTTGGTTACAAAGTCAAAAAATGAAACTGAACCTATGTGTGAGGAAGAAGAGAGAATTACTTTGCCCTATGTGAGTCGTGAGTGTTACAGTTGGTAAAAAAAAGATTCTGTAAGTAATTTGAGTTTTTTTCTTTGATCCAGAATTAACTTGTGAAGGGTGATTTTATAAAGGGGCACCTAGTTAAAGCACATTACAAGGCACATATGGCAAGCCTATTTTATTAAGACAAGTAGGAACCTATAAAATACTAGCAGACGTGGTATAATGTGCACCTATGCTGCAGGTGAGGACATTTACACCAGCCCTACAGCTGGTGACAATGTCTACCCCTATATTTGCCAGAGTACATGTGTAAATTACAGCATTTTGTAATCTACACGTGTATGTGGGCACTCCTCCCACGCTCTGCCCAAACTCCACCCATGTGCATGCCCATCAGCACATGCCCTGATGCCAAAATGTGTACTTTTACACGTCAGTATTTTATAAAAGGTCATTTACATGCATATATGGCCACAAACACAGAGGAATGACTTTATAAAATTATCTCTTTCATGTGCACGTTTCAGAAGTGGTGGAAACCACTTTTTGTGAGTTACTGCTGCATCAATGACTGTGACCCTACCTGACTTTGTAGGTTTTACATTCAATGGCTTATGGTTTTGTGTAAGTTGGATTAATGCATTTTACTATAGTTTGACCAAACATCAGTTAAGCTGGTTACAAATAACACAAAATATGGCAGAGCAAATATTGACTAAAACTAGCAGACGAGATCATGTCTCTCCTTTGTTGGTGGCCTTGCATTGGCTCCCACTGGAAAAATATACAGTTGAAGTTACTTGGTCCGATATTCAGCGGTAACTAGCCATCACTGCAGAACTGAAGACCTGGATATGCAATGCAGGGGCCATATCTGGCCACCAGCACTGAATATCTGGGTCGGCCAGATAGCGGCAAAGCAAAATGGGCAGTGGTGATATTCAGCCGCTTCCCAGTTAGGTTTGGTGGGAAAGGTTAGGCCACCCCTTAAAGGTGCCTAACGTTTGTCACCTGGGGTTAACCAGGCAATAGCTCAATATTGCTGCTGCCAGGTTATCACAGGTGCCACCATTGGAATCCCCCAATGCTAGCTGATTAGTGGCACAGCATTAGTGCTGTTGTATATCCCGGTCACCGTTATTAATGTGGTTAGCAGATCTGCTAACCATGTTAATTGCTTTCAATATTGGACCCACTATGTTTCATTTTTAAATCCATCCATGGTGTGGGTGCAAGTTATCTTAAATGTGTGTCTTTGAGTCAGTCCTGACTCCTGGTGACCCAGAAGCTCCTGGGTTTTCTTGGCAATGTGACTGTGACCGGAAGTAGATTGCCAGGCCTTTCTTCCGAGGCAATGGATGGTTAAGTGACTTGCCCAAGGCCACAAGGAGTGCTAGTGGGAATCGAACCCTGGTTGCTTGGTTACCAAGCCAGTGTTCTAACTACTAGGCTCAAGTTATCTTAATAGGTTGCTAACTGATTATCGTCCATCAAGACCGCTGCATCTTAACTATGCCTGCTTTAACTACCATAAAACTGCAAAATACAAAGATAATCTGTTATTTCTCTATCAAAGTTCAAAGTTATAGAATGAACAAACAGCTCCTCTTCTCACTAAGCCATCCTATAAGGTGAGGATACTGTTGACGGTTTTGGATCTATAATAGGGAATTGATTTTTGGGAGCAATTGTTGATATATTTGGCTTTATTAGTGAAATTTTATTATTTAAAATGTATTGTACTTATTGATTTTTCTTAATATCAGAAACAAATTATCAAATTGCATAGTAAACTAAACTAAAATTGGAAATTAAAACTAATTTCAGAAAATACTTTTTCAGTCAATATGTAAAAGGTGGCAAAGTCTACCGCTCTAAATTACTTCAAGGAAAGATTCATTGAAAAACCCAAATACAGGACTTTTTTTTTTAACTGGAAAATATTGCTGACAGCTGAAGAAGCCTTCCTTTAACTTTAGCACAGATGAAACAGAAGGCACGCTGTAAACATGAGAAACCTATCTCGTGTTATCTGGGAATATGTAACATAGTAACATAGTAAATGACAGCAGATAAAGACCAGTTTGGTCCATCTAGTCTGCCCAGTAAGATAGCTAGAGTAGGGGCACCTGCCGCTCCGTGCAGGCCACCCCTCCCCATGTCTTTGTTTTAGGGGTGAACCCACCGCTCCATGTAAGACACCCCTGTATGTTGAGAAATTAGATAGTTAAGTTTATTTTGATTTTATCCTGTTGCTATAAAGGGATCCACTGTGTCTGTCCCATGCCATTTTGAATTCTGTCACTGTATTTGCCCCCACCACTTCCATCGGGAGGGCATTCCAAGCATCCACCACCCAAATTATATCTGAATTCCTATTTCAGGCAAATTCGAGACACACGATATTGCAATCCACTGTAGAGAATGTGCTTCACACCTCTAGATGTTAACTCAGCTCTGACTCATCTAAGGGTCAATTTATTGTGCCCTCCAACTCCTGCCCTCCCCCCACCATTCACAGCAAGAAAGTAGTGCCAAATTACAACTTGCTTTTCATAACATGATTTTAATAGAAAAACCACGGTGCTTGAGGAAAACCAAACAAACTCTTGCCTCCCACCTACAGCCAATGAAGGAAATCAGTGAGAATTCATTAAAAGATGAAATAAACTTGTTGAACTGAAGGATTTATGGCCCTTCTGGGAAAAGTAATTAAGATAAAAAGGTGTAAGCAAAATTCAAAGTTGGTAGTTTCTGGATAAAGATCTGTCAATATATTTCTCAAATGCAGCTCCAATGAATGCCATCCTACATTACCATGATGGTAGCTGCAAAAAGAATTACACTTCTTCAGACCTCTATAGGGGCATCATGAGAAGCAGGTTTCTGTTCTTTCCATTCTTGTACAAAGATTGTGAATTAGTCAAAATTCCTAACCAGCTACTCATTTTTCATTCAGATCTTTTCATTTCTCTGTGTAAATCAGGACTGCAAACTGTAATAAATTTATTTGACATAAAAGTAGTCCAAAATAAGTGTCAGCCACTACAACATGCATAAAAAGTATCAACCCTTATAATCAATACTACTTATTTTAAACAAGACAGTAATGGTCCACCCTATTATTCTGGGTATTAAAATTATGGATTTTTTGTTGGATCTGTATTCAGTCAGATGTACCAATCTCTTACATCCATATTTTATAGGACTCTTTTAATGACATAAATAAAATCTATATATAATCATAACTTGCATAGATTTTAATAGCTCCTTCATTCAACCAACACTACTTTCTTCTGTGCCTAATTTTCTTCATTCAAACCACAACATATGTTCTTCCCACCAGTATGAGAAATCAATAACTCCTTTCAATAACTATGCTTGCTCAGAGGAGCAGTTTTCTTGTATTTTGGATTAATTGGATTAATCTAATGTTTCTACTCAATTAATGTTATGGTCTGGGCTGGTTCAGACTCATAAGAAGTTAATTAAATAAATTAGAGCACAATTGCACTGAGCTACTCTTATTCAATCTATCAAAGAAAAAATATTCCTAGGGGTTTGAGAATCCATACAGAACCCAAATGTATGTACAGGGTAAGTCTTTCTTAACTAATTGGAATGGCATTTTAAATAATAAATGTGCCTTAGATTTGATGGTATTGTTGATCAACTCCATTACACAAGTAGAGGTTCCATTAGACATTAAAGACATGATAGTCAAATCAGCTTTTCCTCCATCAAATAACTGGTTTAAGGAGCCAGGACATTTTAGGTGCGACTCTCATAACTTTTGTAAACAAGCATTCACAGGACTCATTTGTGTTCATTCTACCATACAGGTGCAATATAGAGTTGGGCATCACATGGATTGCAATTCAACATATGTTGTTTATTTTATAATTTTCCCTGATGAGTTTATTTATAATGGGGCATACTAAAAGACCAGGAATTTTTGAATAATGGAACATCGCTCCACACTCACCACTCAGACAAGGCCGGCACCTATGGTGCAACATAATTAGAGTGGGGCCACACTTTTGATCAACTTCAGTGGCGTGTTATCATATTCCAGTACATTGGAGGGGAGGTGATCACCTCACATCTGGATGGTCTGAACCCAGCTATCGAATGATTGATGTTATTATGAAACAGTATCTGAATAGTTTCACTAAAACATGTGCTATATAGGAGGACATGATGCACTTCCATAGTGGGATGCTGCATTAGATTTGCTCCCGAGGAAAGCACTTTCTAATAGTGATATGGAGAGCAGATGCCTAGGAGTATATTTATCAGCATAGTGCTGGAAGGACCTATAGCGCAATGGTTCACCAGATAAGTGCATTATGTTTTTGATTCCGACGCAGAACGTAAGTGAGCAGAGTCATGGTTTGAAACACCACACTGTCTCAAAATGATCAGTAAAAGCAGCATGGTAAGAACGAAAGAAATGAGGCACAGAATAAAGTAGTGTTGGTTGAAAGATGGCGTCAATTGAATGTATTAAAATTTATATAATGGGTCGTATGTCAATCCCAATTCTCCCCTCTGTGTGGGAGATGCACAGTGGAGTGGCCCAGAGCAGTCAATACCACTGGTATGCGGTACCTAATGTGGATCTGGGGCATATGTGGTGGAAGTGTGGACAGAAACAACGGTACTGGTGTCAGATTCAGAGATATTTGGTGTCCCTGGTGTGATGTTTGGTAAAATGGACAGGAGATCTGGTGATGTTTGATCTGTTGGCTCTCTCCCAGCCAAAAGGACATTTGGAGAGACTTTTGGTCTGTAAGGCCTGTGTAGTGGGTAAACGGACATTACTCCACCACTGGCAGGATGTTTCTGCCCCCTCCTGATGACGATGGAGCATCTAGCATCTAGGGGTGGGAGGTGGAGATGAGAGCACTTCCTGGCCCATAGGGGAACCTATATTGATATTATGACTCTATTGACCCATAATAAGCTGTGGACACTCTATTTGGAAGGGGTGTATGGAGCTAACTGTGAAACCCTGGTATAACGAATTGCAGTAGTCTAATATTGGAGTGACTACTGCTTGAAAGACAGTGTGAAAATGATTCTGGCTAAGTAAAGGTTTTATATTCTTAAGGAGTTTCATCTTGTGATATGCATTTGCGGTGGTTTTATTTATGTGGGACTGAAAGTTGAGGTTAAGATCTAGGGTGACACCAAGGTATTTGATTTCTTTTTGCACCTTAATGGTTCTGTGTAATAGGTCAATTTCTTGTGGGGAATTGAATGAAGTGTTTTGTGTGATGAATAAGGCCTCTGTTTTATTGTAGTTTACTGTTAAGTTGTAGTTGCCAAGCCAGTTAACCAGTTCTTTCAGTTCTTTGGTTATGGGTAGATCATCAGGATTGCGGATATCAATTGGAGTGAAAACCATAATGTCATCCGCATATACAGTAATTGGTATTGTTTGTTATGATGTTTGATTATGTTACAAATAGGCTGTATGTGGATGTTAAATACATAAACAAGATGGATGATCCTTGAGGAATGCCTGTTTGAGGGTGAAGGGGGTCGATTTGTGCATGCTGCATTTTACTTGCTGTTGCCTGTTTCTGAAGTATGATGGAAACCATTTTATTATTTATTTATTTAGTATTTCTTTTATACCGCGCTATTGACATCAGTGCGGTTTACATCAAAACATAACATATGCATTTCAGGGTCACTGAGAAGCATTTACATTCGAACAGGGATTGGAAACTTGGATAACAGGATAACCATTTTAGTGTGGTTCCATAGAGACCGATTTCCTGGAGGCATTGTAGCATAATGGTGTGGGATACTGTGTTGAAGGCAGCAGATATGTCCATGAATATGAGAATGAATCCTGATTTGATGTTATCAATTCCCTTGATGATGATGTTGAAGAAAGAAGTCAAGAGTGTTTTGAGATTATGGTTTGGTATGAATACACATTGGTGGGGGTCCAGAGGAGTATGCAGGTCTACGTAGTCCTGTAGCTACCATTGGACCACTTTTTCAATGATCTTTGCCATGAATGGTAAACTGGAAATTGGTCTGTATGATGCTTGATCATTTCTGTTGTGAGATGTATTCTTGAGGATTGGCCTTATGATGCGTGCTTGAGTGAAGTTGGCAAATATCTTTGGGTGAGAGTTGTTGTTAGTATGTTGTGTATAAAGTGTATAAGTTGTTTCTTCGTTGACTTTATCCAGGTAACAAGGCAACGGTCAGATGGAGAGGTTGTGGTGTTGAGGGGGGAAATAATATGCTCAATTTGTTGGCAGTTTGGCTTATGAAACTCACCCCATATAGCAATGAAAAAAAGCTCCTGGTAGATAGTTGTGGGCGAGGAGATGTTCAGATTTAGCTGCCCATCAGGTGGTTTGCTAAATTGTGTGGGTATATTTTAGGGCTGATAATTGTGTGGGACTTTGGTAAGTGACCGAGTTATTTCAAATAGTTTCATTGGTTTGTTAGCTGATTTCATAATGAAGTTGGTGTGGAATTTTTGCTTGAATGCATTTGTAAGGTTATTGTATTCTTGTTGAGTATGTCTATATTGTTGAAGGATAATAGATTTTGTCAGTCTCTATTGTCTCTCCATTCTCCGTAGTGTCCATTTAGCTAGCATGATCTCAGAGTACCATAGTGTTCTTTTATATTTTCTTGTATTTGTGTGGATCCTCTTTGGAGCTGCTGCTGCTGTTGCAAAGATTGTTTGGTTCCAGTTTTCCATGACAATGTCCAGATCACTTATCTCATGGTCCAGGTAGGGGATATTTCTTGCAAGAGGTTTTCCCTATGGAAGCTCCTGAATCATTTCTCAGTATGTTGCTGGGGTGTGAAGACAGAGGTGTTCTCAATACACATCTTGAAGGCTATAATGTGATGGTCTGACCATGGTGTTAGCATGATGAGGGGTTTGTGTGGTATGTTATAAGAGCAAGCCAAGTCGAGTATGGTAGAGAGCTCATCAGTGTTGGCATTGGGAGCTCTGTAAGTGAGACATATGCTGATATATTTGTTGACAATGCTGATTGTGTTTGTGTGCTGCGAACTATGTGAGTTTGTGAGCTTGAATTTGAAGCAATTCTTTGTAAGGATTAGGACTCCGCCTCCTCTCTTGTGAGTTCTGTGGGAAATGTATGCAGAGTATGATGGTGGGATGATTTGGTTGAGGATTAGTTGGTCTGTGACATTGAGCCAGGTTTCTGTGAAGCAAAGGATGTCTCTCTGGTGGGATTGGAGGTAGTCAGTAATGGTGTTAATTTTATTTCTGACTTATCTGGCATTGATGAGTGTACAAGTGATGTATGTATCTAGTATGGAGTTGGTATGTGTGGATGAGGCTTTGGGTTTCGGAGTGGTTTGTATTAATCTGTTTGGTTTTCAAGTTAAATGTCTATTAGGGTAATGCCAAGTGAGAATTTGTTGTGAATGGGTGGCTATAGGGAGAACTGGTATGTTTGGGTTACTGTGAGCTGCCCCTATGTAGTGAAGAAGTAAGTGTATGAATAATTAGAAGTAAAGGAGAATATAGGTATCAAGCCTCATGGTTTATTTGAGAGGATAACTACTTTAGTTAAGGAAATGCAATGATTATGTAACCTGGTATGGCTATTCTTGAGAAAGGAATAAGGAAGCAGGAAGGACTAGGGAGGTGAGGGGCAGTGTTGCTTCAGTGTTGAACAATAGAATTGGACTGGTTGGGGGAATTAAGTATCTGCGATTATGATCCTATGTCCATGTGTCTTCCTTACAAAGACTCTGTGGGGAGCGTCTGGAGAAAATAAGGATGAGGAAAGAAAGATGGCTCCGATGGGTGAACCTGGATCGTTATTCTTGGCTTACAAGTTCCTTTCTTAAGTCCTCACCTAAGGGCCTCGCCCTTAGGTGCAGGTCCACAAGGCACAGGTGCATCTTGAAACTGGTGTTTAAATGTTCATAGGGTTGGGCCCTGATTGGCCTTTGCTGCAGGGATTGGGAGGGGCTTACCTGCCCAGTCTCTGTGGCCAACGCCGTTCGGGTGCCTGAAGCTGAAGAGGTTTTCGCACTGGAACACGTAATCAAACTCTGGAATTCGTTACCGGAGGATGCAGTAAAAGCTATTAGTGTAGCTGGGTTTAAAAAAGGTATGGACAAGTTCTTGAGGAAAGGTCCATAAACCATTTAAAGAGGACCGAGGAAATCCACTGCTTCCCCCAGAACAAGTGTTGTGGAACCCGTGTACCTTTTTAGGAACCTGACAGGTACTTGTCACCTGGATTGGCTACTGTTGGAAACAGGATACTGGGCTTGATGGACTTTGCTCTGACCCAGTATGGCATTTCTTATGTTCTTAGGCTCAAACAGAGCCTCTGTAAGTGCAGACAGAATCAAATCCCAAGCTTGCATCACTACTCGAGCTGGAGGACACATATGTTTATCCCCCCTCAAGAAATGAACTATATCCCGATGAGACCCCAAGGACTCTGAATTCTTCCCACGAAACAGGCCAGTTCTGCCACCTCCACCCACAGAATATTCAGTGCCAAGCCCTTTTCAAGCCCTACTTGCAAGAAGGCCAAGATGTACGGCAGTGATGAACTCGACGGACACAGGCGTTTTTCTTCACACCAAGTCTCAAAAATACACCATTACTCAACATAAGCCAAAGATGTAGAATGCTTCCGCATCCACAACAATATCACTCTAACCGGCATAGGATATCTTTAATCCTCAGCCTAACCCTCTTAAAAGCCAAGCCACAAGTGATAACTGACAGACTTCTGCCATGCAAATCCGACCCTAAACAGCAGATCCACCATGACCAGTAAATAAAATGGCTCCTCTATCGTCAGCCATACCAAATCTACATACTGCAGACTCTGTGGCTAATTTGGAGCCACCAAGACCAGCAGACCTGGATGGGCGTCCTCCTTCTGGGTCATCGTACCTTTTAGAGGAAACACATACAAGACGACCTCTTGAGGCTTTTGCACTAATGCATCTAGACCCTCCAACATTCTCTCTCGTTGATGACAGAAAAAACAGGATACCTTGGCATTCCCTGCAGATGCAATCAGATCCATTATGGGAAACCCCCAGCAATTCACAATCTGTTGAAATACAGACTCAGACCTGTGAGAGACTGCTCCTCTGGATCTAAGACATTTTAACTAGAATAAGTGATCTGGATATTTTCTTTTCCTGCAACATGAGCCACTGAGGAGCTACCTCACTTGCCAGGACTAGGCTCCTGGGGCCCCCCTGACGACTGATGTAGGCTACTGCTGTTCAATTGTCCAACAGAATATACACTGCTCTGCAGTGGACAAGGAGATGAAAGACCTTGAGAGCCAAGAAGACCACTCGCATCTCCAACCAATTGATAGACCAAGTGAGAACCAACAACAAAAAGCACCTCATAATCCCTAACAGCAAGACAAGAAGTAAACAGAGAACTTGTAACAGGGAATTCTCTATATCAGCACCAACAATAAGGAACTCTTTACCAGAAGATCTCAAGGTGACTAAAGATATGAGAGACTTCCGCAAGAAACTAAAAACATATTCATTCTCTAAACATTATGGAAGTATTACATAGCCCAGAATGAACCTCAGGAACCATTAACATTGTTACCCCCTGATCTTGTTCATACTCCAAATTGTTGCCCTTACTATAATGTAATCTTTGAGTTGAGTTATAATGTAAACCACTTTGACTTAATGATAAAGCAGTATAAAACCCGTTAAATAAATAAAACTACCCCTATGTCACCACAACTGGCAATGCATGCCCCAAGTGATCAGATTGGCATCTGTAGTAATCATTATCCATTCCAGTGTTTCCAGTGGCCTTCTCCCTTGGTGGGGTTCCACCACCAGTGCAGACTTGCCCTGGCCTCCCCCAGCAACAGCAGGCTTTGCCAGAGAGACTGCATTTTCACCAACCATTTGGTCAATAAGGCCTGTTTCAGATGGACATATGTGCTCTGGCTCAAGGCACTAACTCCACTGTCACAATGTCACCACCATGTATCCCAAGACCTGTAGATAATGTCAAGCTTGGGGGGAGGGGGATGTCATTCCATCAGCATTTGCACTTGGCTCTGTAATTTCTACATCCTTTCTGATGTCAGTGACATATGGGATTTTCCTGGTGTCTAAGTGCGCTCCCAGGGACTCAAAGGATTGATTTGACTCCAACCTACACTTCGCAAAGTTGATGACCCAGCCCAACTCCTTAAGCAGGCACACCACCCAGTGTGTGGCCTCTCAACTTTCCTAAGTGGACTTCGCCCTGATTGGCTAATTGTTGAGATAGGGGAGCACCAACGCCTCCTCCTTGTGCAACGCTGCTGCTACAACCGCCTGAAGCTAGCGCAAAGGACAAGGCCCGAAACTGAACGTGACTCACGGCTACCACAAAATGCAGATACTTTTGATACTCTGTATGAATGGGAATGTGCAGGTATGCCTCTGCCATATCCGAGGAGGTCAATAACGCTCCCTGCTTTACTGTCACTATGACTGACCGCAAGGTCTCCATGCAAAAGTGGGGAACCATGCAAAAGTGGGGAACAGCTCAAAGACCTGTTGACCTACTTCAAATCCAAAATCAGTTGAAAGGTTCCCTCCTTCTTGGGCACCATAAAGTAAACAGAATAATGCCCAAGGCCCCATTCCTTCTGAGGAACTCTCACCATGGCCTCTAGCTGGAGGAGCCTCCCTAGTGTCTCTGCCACTGCCCGGTGCATTTCTGGGTACCTGGGATAGGGGACTCCACAAAAGCATCTGCAAAAGGCCGTGCTAGTTCGAGGACATAGTCCTCTTAAATCACCTCCAGCACCCACTGATTTAACAAGTTCTGAATCCAAGCAGAGTAAAACTGCATACAGTGCCAACTGGAACCATTCCCACCTAGACCTTCAAATCTTCAGTGAGAAGTCTTAGAGCCTCCTGCAGTTCCCGCGGTGTTGTCTCTACCACCTCTATGATCTCCCCAAAAGGAATGGCCCTGGAGTAGGAACCTTGATCTCTGAGCAGATCCAAACCATGCAGGATGGGACTTCTGCACCTCTCGATAGCACCCATTGAGTGCTAATGAGAGGTGCAGATGAGGCAGGCTTAGCTCCTTGCAAGCCTATTTTATGGCAACCTAGGCACTTTGGACTCACTTAAATCCTTTACCAGCTTCTCTAGTGCCTCCCCCAAGAGCATCTTGCCTTTACACAAAAGCTTACTGTGGCGGGTCTTAAATGCTACATCCAGTGACAAATTACGTAGCCACAGGAGTCAACAAGCTGTTGCCACCAAGGCCATGTTCTTTGCAGAGTCCCTGGTCAAATCTACAAAAAGGCAGACCCTAACTCCAATGTAGCTGCCTCTGACAAGGATCCCTGGGGCTCCTGAACATCCTCTGGGACCAGCGCAAACAAGCCAATGCAGAGACTTCAAAAGACTGTTTCAATAATACCTTCAGCATCCAATTGTGTCATGTCTTTCAATGCTGCTCCACATACGATGGGATTAGTCATCTTCTTGGTGACTGCCATCACTAGCGCATCCATCTTCGGGAGCCATAAAAGTTCCCTTTCCATCTGCAAGAATCAGATGTAAACGAGCCAGGGACCTGCTAACCCACAGGCCTGCATCTGGGTACTCCCATTTGCATATAATAATTTCCTTTAACACCCTATGAAATGGAAAAGATCCGAGTGGCTTACAAATACCCTCTAACAAGCGATCCTCTACCACCTCTGTTGCTGCAGGGGAGACCTCCGCAATGTTCAGGACTGGTAGGATTTAAGAGATATGAACCGATAACTCCTCTCTGTGAAAGCCCTTTACCACTGTGGGATCCTCCTCTGGTGAACCTCACTCTCCTCTAGCTTCTCCCCCAGGGGACCATCCTAATGCCCTGAAAGAACCTCTAAGGCAGTGCTTCTCAACAAGTGTACTGAAGCACACTGGTATTCCTTGGGAAAGTCCCTAGTATGCCTTGGTGGTAACAGCTAAAGTAGTGGTTAGGCATGGGCTTATGAAGTGCTTGCCACATCTCTACTGGACAGTACCTCTGAGAATAGCCATCTTCTTCCTGCTCCAGCCCTAGCTCCTCCAAAGCAGGATGCAGAGACCAGGAGGGGAGGGGAGGGATGAGCCTGGACCAGATAGAGCAAATAAGAGCCACTCTGCTTCTTAATTCACCTCTCCCCTCCTGCCATTAAGGGGGAGGAGTATGACTGGGGCAGACAATGCAGATCACAGAACAGCCCCTACTCTATCTGCTCCACCCCCTCTCTCCTCTATCCCAGCTTAGGAAAGCACATTTTATTTTCAAGTTAGCAACTGAAATATGTGATCTAGTATCTACGATTCCTGGAGTAACCTAGATGCTCTTGAACCCAGTGCAAAATCTCGGACATACATATTTCCCACATAGAATTTACATGTCAGTAATAGTTTGAGTATGCTGTCTAATTTTTCACTGAAAGATAATTCTCTTGTATGCATGGTGTATCTGGCAGCCCAATAGCTTTTGTGTTTGTAGTACCAAACTTTAACAAAATTTCATAAGTATTCACTTGCTCGGGTAACACGAGTGCTCAACAATAAAGTGGAGTTACTCACCTGTACCAGGTATTCTCCAAGGACAGCAGGAATCAGTCCTCATATATGGGTGACATCAGTGCCGACGGAGCCCACGTGGAGCATTTCCCCAGCTTTCAAAGAAAGTGTTTGGGACATGCTACTGCGTATGGTGGTCCCTTTCCTGCCCAAGGGTGTCATCTTCCTCAGTCAGATGACATAGCTAAGATGGCAGTAAAAACTAAAACAAGGTAGGCAGGCAACTCCCAGGTGAGGAGGGAGGGTTGTGAGGACTGATTCCTGCTGTCCTTGGAGAACACCCATTACAGGTGAGTAACTACGCTTTCTCCAGGAACAAGCAGGACGTCAGTCCTCACATATGGAACTCCCTAGCTCCAGGCTGCTGAGGACCGAACCATGATAGCACCAACGGTGACCAATCGGGTAGCCGTGAGTTGCAGAACGTGAGTCCCCGCTGAGAGACTCTGCAAGACCCTAACATCCAGCGACACTATCACTCTGGTAGCCTGAACACAGAAGGGTCGGAAGACAGGAGTTGCCTACACCCTGAGAATATTACGGAGTACTGCCTGACCAAAGGCACTGTCCCTACAGGACATGTTCTCCAGGCAGTAGTGAGCTGCGAATGTATGAATTGAAGACCATGTGGCGGTCTTGCAGATCTCAGTCACTGGCACTGAGCGGAGGTTGGCCACTGATGTGGCCATCGCCATCGCACAGCTGTGATCCAGTGCTCAAGGGATAGGCCAGCTTACTCATAAGCGAGGGCAATACAGTCCGCCACCCAAGTGGACAGAGTTTGCTTAATCATGGGAAGCCACAGTCTTCTGGGGTCAAAAGACACAAAAACCTGACGAGCTTTGCAATGGGCCCGAGTCCATGTAAGTGGAAAGACAGGGCCCATTTGCAATCCAGTATATGAAGTACTAGCTCCTCCCTGCCAGCGTGAGGCCATGGAAAGAACGTGGAAAGCACCACCTCTTGGCTGAGGTGGAAAGGAGATACCACCTTCAGGAGGAATATGGGATGTGTTCAGAACACTACCCTGTTCTTGTAGAACCCTGTATATGGTGGATCTGCTACCAGGAGCTGGAGTTCACTCACTTTTCAAGCAGATGTAAGGGCCACCAGAAAGGCAACTTTCCAAGACAGGTACCGCAGGTGGCAAGTGGCCAAAGGCTCTAACAGCGGTTTGGTGAGCTGGGAGAGCACCACACTGAGGTCCTACTCTGCCACTGGAAGGCGGGGAGAAGACTTGGATAACAGGAGACCCTGGAGGAACCTAGAGACCAGGGGCTGGCTTGAGAGGGGGCGCTCAGATACACCCTTACAGAGTTAGATTTTAGCCCGGTGTGTGACAGGTGCAGTAGATACTTAAGTACTAGTTACACATGGCAGGAGAAGAGATTTTCCTCCCTTTCCACACACCATTCAGTGGAGGGTTTTAGGGAGGCCAGTAAGATCTCCTTGACTTCTCCTGGAAGATTGAAAGGGGCCAACACTATCCTTTCAGCAGCCATGCTGTTAGCATTAACACCCCAAATTGAGGTGCAGGGGGGAACCCTTCTCCTGGGACAAGAGGTCTGAGGCTCGGTCCAGAGGGACTGGGAGTGCCACCAACAGGGAAGCAGGGAACCAAGGTTGCCTGGGCAACCAGGAGGCAATCAGTATGACTGATGCCCCCTTTGCTATGGATCTTGAAGAGGGTCCTGGCGGCCAGGAAGGAGTCAGTGGGAATGCATGGAGTAGGCCCTCGGACCACAAAATCAGGAAGGCATCTGCTGCCACTCTCTCTGGGTGCGGCTGATGGGAGCAGAAGCAGGGTAGCTGCATGTTGTCTGGAGAGGCTAATAGGTCCATCACAGGCCTGCCCCAGAGGTGGAAGAGCTGCTTCATTATTCTGGGGTTTAAGTGCCATTCACGTGGGTGAAGGACTCTGCTCAGCCATCTGCTAGTTAGTTGACCTGGCCAGGGAGGTACACTGCTCACAGAAGCATGCTGTTGCATGCTGCAAAGGAGAGGAGGGCCACTGCCTCCTGGCAGAGGGAGTATAAGTCTGTGCCCCCTGCTTGTTGATATAAAACATGGTGACCTGGTTGTCCGTCTGGATCAGCATGGGTCAGTGTCACAGGCAGTGGCAGAATGCTTGTAGGGCCAAGAAGATTGCCCTGAGCTCCAAGAGCTTGATCTGTAGGAGTGACGCCTCCTGAGACCAGCTGCCCTGTGTGTGTGGCGGTCTTCACAATGTGCCCCCCAGGAGGGGGAGCATCTGTGGTCAGGATCCTCTGTGATGTGGGTGCCTGGAAGGGCATTCCTGCCTGGAGGTGGCATAAGATTCGCCACCAGTTGAGAGACTCCACCAGCTGCCAGACAACCCTGACCCTGTCCCATAGCCTGTCCATGGCCTAAGTCCACTACGAGCATAGGTACCACTGGGCTATCCGCATGTGTAAGCGGGCTTAGGGCATAATGTGGACCGTCGAGGCCATATGACCCAATAGACAGTGGAGGAGCTGAGCCAGCACTGACCGGTGGCGCTGTACCTCTCCTGCCAGTTGCCTGAGGTGTTCTGCCCTTTCTCTTGGGAGGATGGCCTTTGCCTGTAACATGTCCAACTGAGCGCCTATGAACTCCAGGCTTAGGGCTGGAGAGAGATGGAATTTGGGGTAGTTGATGGTGAACTCTAGGTGCTGCAGGTATGGCCTAACTGACTGACCTCTGAGAACGTACTGCCCCTGAAGAGCCAGTCGTCCAGGTAGGGGAAGATGAAAGCCCCTTATAGGTGCAGGTAGGCGGCTACCACTGCCAGGCATTTGGTAAAAGACTCGGCGAGGAGCCCAGGCTGAAAGGTAGCACCCTGTACTGGTAGTGCCCTCCTCCCAACACAAACAGTAGGTACTGCCCGTGGGAGGGGTGGATCAGGATGTGAGTATACGCATCCTTTAGGTCCAAGGAGCACAGCCAATCTCCCTGGTGGAGGTAAGGCAGCAGTGTTCCAAGGGAGAGCATCTTGAACTTTTCCCTCACCGGAAACTTTTTTAAGTTTCTCAGGTCTAGAATGGGGCCCCCAGTTCTCTTTGGGACAAGGAAGTATCTGGGGTAGAAGCCTTTTCCCCATAGATGTTTGGGTACAGGCTCTACTGTGCTGTCCCTGAGCAGACCTGCGAGTTCTGAGAGCAGAAGGGTCTGGTGAAAGAGAGGTTGCACTGGCTCTTCTGGAAAGAACCTGGGTACCTGCTGTAGGTGAAGGAAGTATCCTTCTCTTACTACATGCAGAACCCACTGATCCAACGTGACACTGGCCCTCTTGTGTGCAAAGAGTGCCAGGTGGCCCCTTGCAGGCTGGTGAAGGTCTCCCGGGGGAGGGGAGGACCTGCCCCAGGAGTCAAAAGCTCCCTCTCGGCTGAGCAGGAGCTGGGGACTGGGGTTCTGTGCCTTTCGGCATCTAAGCCCCATAGCTTTGTCTTTTAGGGTGAGAACCCTGTTGTTGGCCCAAGAAGAGCTGGTAGTGGTGACTCTGCTGAAAGGGCCCCTTTTTCCTCAGGAATAGGGGTCTTTTCCCCAATGGTTTCTTATAAGGAAAGGATGAGGTCTTCTTGGAGAGCTTCTGTTGAGTTAGCTTGTCAGCCTCGATCTCAGCCGCCTTGTCGGCCATAGGTTTGCTGAACAGGTTCTCCCCAGTGAGGGACATCGAGCAGCTTGTCTTGGACCCATTGCTCGAGGCCCGAAGACTTCAGCCAGGCTTTGCGTCGGGTGCCGATGCCGGATGCTGCTACCCGAGCCGCTAACTCAAAGCCTTCATAGGCCACCCGGGAGAGGAACAGAACAGTTTTTGATCCCGGAGGTCAGGGATTGGAATGGCTGGAGGAGCTCCCCGGTAAGCTCCGCTGAAAACTCAGACAACTCCTGGGTTAGGGCCTTTAGGTATATGCCTATGTACAATTCATAGGCTTGAATCCTGCAACCCAGCATGCAGCCCTGATAACACTTGCGCCCAAGGGCATCGAGGGCTCTAGCGAACCTCCCAGGAGGGACCGAAGAATGGGTCTTCTGGCTCTTACATTTCTGCATGGTTGACTCGACGACCATGGAGTTATGTGGGAGTTGGGGCTTGTGGAACCCAGGGCCCTTCCGGACGCAGTAGATGGCGTCAAGGTGCCAGTTCACCACCGGCACCGAGGCTGGCATCTCACACATTCTGAGTAGTAGCCTCTCGAGGATCGGCTGCACAGGCTCTGCGAGTCTCCTTGGGTGCAAACTCATACTGGTGTGTGGATATTCCTCCACCTAAGTCTGCACCGAGAGGACTCTGGCCATATCCTTGACAAAGTCATGGAAGACCACATCTTCTGGAGGAGAATGGCGCCGGGGCACCTGGGGAGATGGGTCCGAAGGAATATCTTGGTGTCACTTGGTTTCCGGGAATGCCTTGTTATCAGAGTCGAGTGCTGATGACGAGTCCAAGGCTCTGCGACTCATAATGTTGAGGCCGGAGCCGTGTGGCCAGCGGTCTCTGGAGGACCTGGGGTCCGAGTCGCAGAAACTGGCTGGGGAGGACCAGAAGCCCGAGAAACAGGACAGGGACCTCAACAGGCACCGAGGGCTTACCAGAGGCTGATGGTGCTCGGAGCTCGGCTCCCAGTGACTCCTCTGCAGTCAGTGGCCCAGTCGTTGGGGCAGATGATGCGGACAAACCAGCCATCATTGCCTGCTGCAGGGCCAGGATAGCAGGGATGTTCTGCTCCAAGGCCACTATTCTGGTTTCCAAGCCAGAAGGCTCTGCAGCTTTCAGCGTGGGCACCAAGGACCTTGGGCCCAGGGCCGGCCGAGGAATCCTTCTCGAGGACCTTGGTAGGGCACTACTCGTAACTGCCCGGGTTCCTCCAGGAGGCTTTACCAGGTTTCTCTGGTGCAACCTTAGTGGACTTAGAGGATTTTTTTTTTCTCTTGGGGCCCGAGGTTTTCTCGGAGGAGCCACTGCCATGGGACTCTGAGGATACTCGGGCCTCAGAGGCTGGTGCCGAGACGGACCTGGGGAACAGTTTTTTTGCAACTCTGACCTCATTTTATTCGTTTTAGGCATCATGGCCTGGCACAGGTCGCAGGAGGTGCTGTCATGGTCTAAGCCCAGGCAGTATAGGCAGCTGTCGTGGGTGTTGGTCACTGACATTGCTTGACTGCAGCGGTCACAATTTTTAAACCCACTGGGGGACATGGTAGGGAACACCCGGACAGGGTCGACATCCCCCGGTTGAAAAAAGGCGCAAATGCTGGTCGAGGCGAGCCTTGATCAAAAAAGATAAAAGGAGCCAAGAACAGCGCCGGAGATAGTGCTGGCTCGAGGCAGGAAGAGGAACCGGTATGGGAAACTATTTTGAGGATAATTAGCAAGGATTTTTCCAGGAAACAGGACAGACGTCTGTTGGGCTCCACTTAAAAAAGGAGACTGAGCAAGATGGCACCTTTGGGCGGGAAGGGGGACCACGCATGCATGGTAGTATGTCCCAAAGGCTTTCTTTGAAACTGGAGAAATGCTCGGCGCAGGCTCCATTGGCGTCAATGTCACCCATATGTGAGAACTGACTTCCTGCTTGTTCCTGGAGAAAAACAATTTATAGGTAATAGAAACAGTGGAAAATACAAAAAAAAGCACCCTAACATTAGACCACAATGAAATGGAGGACAGAGAGGCATAGAAATGGGGATCGTACAGCAAAGAAATCTAAAATAAAGATAACAAAGAAATAAGCACTAAACCCTAGGCACAAACATCCCTAGCAACTACCACCCTGAACCACCCTTCTGAAGAACTGAACTCAAGATACCGAAATCTTCTTTAGATCTAGGAAAGCGCAGAGCTGCTCTGGAGAAAGCGTAGTTACTCACCTGTAACTGGTATTCTCTGGGACAGCAGGAATCAGTCCTCACATATGGGTGACATCAGCACCGACAGAGCCCACTCGGAAGCATCACCCCAGATTTCAAAGAAAGCCTTTGGGAGATGCACCACGCATGGATGGCCCACTTACTACCCAAGGGTGCCATCTTGCCTCAGTCCAATGACATAGCTAAGATGGCAAAAAAATAAAAGATGGTAAAGAAGCAACTCCAAGAGGAGGAGGGAGGTTTGTGAGGACTGATTCCTGCTATCCCTGGAGAACACCTGTTACGGGTGAGTAACTGCGCTTTCTCTGGGAACAAGCAAGAAGTCAGTTCTCACATATGGAACTCCCCAGCTACAGGCTACTGAGAACTTCTAAAAATGCCATGGCAACCTGCAAAGGTGAGCCGTGATCAGCAGCATTTGAATCTCTAAGAGAGACTCTCGCAAGACCCAGGTGTCCAGCAGAGAACCAGCACTCCGGTAGACTGAACACAGAAGGGTTCAAGGGCAGGAGCTGCCTACACCCCGAAAAGATTACGTAGTATGGCCTGGTTGAAGGCGCTGTCCTGTCAGGACTCCATCTCCAGGCAGTAGTGAGCTACGAAGGTATGGACTGAAGACCAGGTGGTGGCCTGGCAGATTTCCGTTATGGGAACGGAACGCAGAATGGCCACAGAAGTAGCCATTGCCCTTATGTGATGTGCCGTGACCCTCTGGTACAGTGAGATTCCTGCTTGCTCGTAGGCAAGGGTAATGCAGTCCGCCATCCAAGTGGACAAAGTTTGCTTAGTCACTGGGAGCCCCAGATGGCTGGGGTCATAGAATACAAAAAGCTGTTCAGCTTTGTGGTGGCCCTGAGTCTGTTGCAGGTAGAAGGACAGGGTTCTCTTGCAATCCAGAATATGGAGGATGGACTCTGCCCTACTGGCGTGAGGCCTGGGAAAGAAGGTGGAGAGCACCACCTCCTGATTAAGGTGGAATGGGGACACTACCTTCGGCAGAAACTTGGGGTGTGTGCAGAGCACCACCCTGTTCTTGTAGAACCCTGTGTAAGGAGGTTGTTCCATCAGAGCGTGGAGCTCGCTGACTCTGCGAGCTGATGTGAGTGCTACCAGGAAGGCGATCTGGTGGCCAGAGGCTCAAACGGAAGCTTAGTGAGTTGTGAGAGCACCACATTAAGGTCCCATTCTGCCACTGGAGGGCGGACGGGGGGTTTTGGATAACATGAGGCCCCATAGGAATCGAGACACAAGGGGCTGAGCCAAGAGGTATTTTCTCTCTATGGAATGGTGATGCATTGCGATGGCGCTCAGGTGTACTCTGAGTTGGATTTCAGGCCCACCTGTGAAAGGTGGAGCAGGTATTGGAGTAAAACATGCACTGAGCAGGAGAACGGGTTCATCTGATTTTCTGTGCAACACACTGAGAAACAGCGCCACTTGAAGGCGTACGCCCTTCTCGTGGAGGCCTTAAAAGAGGACAGGAGAATCTCTTCCATGTCTCGTGGGAGACTGAGGGGGACTAACGCTACCCGTTCAGCAGCCCAGCTGTGAGTGAGAGGGACTCTAGGTTGGGGTGTAGAAGAGAGCCCTGCTCCTGCGAAAGTTGCCCTGGGGCTCAGCCCAGGGGAATCAGTGATACTGCCGATAGAGAAAGGAGCAGTGGGAACCAGGGCTGTCTGGGCCACCAAGGGGCTATCAGCACTAGGGACACTGTCGGGCTGAGCCTTGAACAAGGTCTTGGCTATCAGCAGCGTTGGAGGGAAGGCGTACAGGTGGCCTTCCATCCATGGGATGAGGCATGCATCTGCTGCTATCCGAGACGGGTGTGGTCAGTGGGAGCAGATACAGGGCAGTTGTGTGTTGTCCGGGCTGGTGAACAGGTCTATTAAAGGGGCAACTCAGAGCCGAAACAGCTGCAAGGCTACCGCTGGTTCCAGGTGCCACTTGTGCGGCTGGAGGATTCTGCTCAGTTTGTCCACCAAGGCATTATCCTGGTCTGGGAGGTAGACCGCCCTTAGGAGCATCCCTCTGTGTGTAGCATAAGAGCAGAGGGCTACCGCCTCCTGGAAGAGGGGTTATGATCCTGTCCCCCTATTTGTTCATGAGAACATCATGACCTGATTGTCGGTCTGGATCAGCACTGTGTGGTGCTGTAGGTGGTGGTGGAAGGCTCAGAGGGCTATCGCCCTGAGTTCCAGCAGGTTGATATGCATCTTGGATTCCCTATGGCACCAGCAGCCTTGTGTCTGGAGGCTTTTGCAATGTGGTCCCCAGCCCATTAGAGAAGCATTTGTGGTGAGGACCTGCTGGGGGGTGAGTGCCTGGAAGGGCATCCCGGCCTGAAGGTGATATGGGTTCTGCTACCATCCGAGGGAGCTTGCCAACTGGAGGGTCACCTGCACTCTGTCCTTGAGCCTGCCTGTGGCTTGGGTCCACTAAGAGCAGATGCACCACTGGGCTGGGCATATGTGCAGGTGGGCATTTGGGGACATGTGGACCATGGAGGCCATGTGTCCCAGCAGGAGGAGGAGAAGCCAGGCAGGTAGTGTCCTGCGCAGTTGCACCTCTGCGGCTAAATCCCTGAGGCACTCTGACCTCTCCTGAGGGAGGAAGGCTTTTGCCTGGAGAGTATCCAGCTGTGCCCCTATGAACTCTAGGCACTGAGCCGGAGTGAGATGGGACTTGGGGTAGTTTATGACAAACCCCAGGTGCTGCAGGGTGTCTGGTGGCACATTGTGCTTCTGTAGCTGCATCCCCCTTTATGAGCCAGTTGTCCAAATAAGGGAAGACAAAGGCTAGACTAAAGGGCAGCACCCTGTATTGGTAGTGCTATTTCCCACCACGAACCAAAGGTATTTTCTGTGGCTGGGATGAATTAGGATGTGAGTGTAGGCATCCTTTAGATCTAAGGATTAAAAGCCAGTCTCCCTGCTGGAGGAATGGCAGTAGTGTTCCAAAGGAAAACATCTTGAACTTCTCCCTGACCAGAAACCTGTTGAGCTCTCGCAGGTCCAAAATGGGCCTGAGGCCCTCAGTCCTCTTGGGGATGAGGAAATACCCAGAGTAGAAGCTGGTAACCCAGAAATGTTTGGCACTGGCTCCACTGCTTTGTCCCAGAGTAGTCTTGCTAGCTTGGCGAGGAGCAGGGTTTGGTGGAGGAGAGGCCTGGTGGGTTCTCCTGGGAAGCACAAGTATGGTAGCCAACGCAGGTGGACAAGGTAACCCTCCTTGACCACTTGTAACACCCATGTATCAGTGGTGATAGCTGTCCACCTGTGGGCAAACAAGTCTAGGTGTCCCCCTGTTTGCCCACAGGTGTACAGCAGAGGACATCCTGTGGGAGTGGAGGTCACACCCAGGCAGTCAAAAGCTTCCCTCAGGCTGGGCCTGAGTCAGTACCTGGGGCTCTGGGGCTTTTTGGTTTTATGGGACCATGTCCCTGGCCCTTCTGTTGTTGGCCCTGCTGAGGGGCCGAGAAGGCCTGGAAGTGCAGAGTACTACCAAAGCTCCCTTTCTTCCTCAGGAAGAAGGTTTTTTTCCCCAGGGTTTTCTTCCTGGGTTGCACAGAGGTCTTCTTCGAGAGTCTGGTTCTCATGACATACTCAGTCTATATCTCCGTTGCTTTACCTGCCATGGGCTTCCCGAATAGGTTTTCACCTATGCAGGGGACATCAATTAGTTTGTCCTGTACCCATTGCTTCAGGTCAGATGACTGGAACCATGCTTGATATCGTGCCCCAATACCGGCAGCGGCCACCCTGGCTGATAACTTGAAGTCATCATATGCTGCTTGGGACAGAAACTTTGAGTGTTCTTTTACTGCCGAGGTTAAAATTTTGAATCTCTGCAGGGGTTCACCCTCAAGGCCTGCCGAGAATCCTCTGAGCTCCTTCGACAATTCCTTCAGGTACATGCCAATGTAGAGCTGGTAGGACTGGATTCAGCATGTTAATATCGAGCCCTGGAAGGCTTTCCGGCCAAGGGCGCCAAGGGTTCAGGCCTCCCTGACAGAAGGCACCAACAAATGGGTCTATTGACTCTGGAGCCTAAGCATGGCATGGAGGGAAGCTGTGTCTTTTGGAAACCCGGGCTTCAGCGTACTCTGTACATGGCATTGAGGCACCTGCAAACAATTGGCACCAAGCCGGTGTTTTCCACATGCGTAAGAGAAGATGGTTGAGGATCGAGGACACCGGGATTGTAAGGGTTTCCTTCAGGGGTGCCTCTTATTGGAGGATCTCCAATTCCTCGGTTTGTGGGTCTTCCTTGGCTTCGGTCTTGATAGCAAGAGACTTGGCCATAACCCTCAAAAAATCGAGCAATGCCAAGTCCTCAGGCAGGGAACAGCATCGGGTCGCCAGGGGAAACAGATCCGAGGGCAATTCATGGTGGTGCCTCGTGTCCAGAGACTCTTCGTCCTTGGTCTCCTATTCAGACTCGACATCCAAGTATGACTCCGATGCTGCATGATCGCCTTTTTGCAATGCATGTCTTCCAGAGAATCGTCAGTCTGAGCTGCAGGCACTCGCTGGGGAGAACCACTGTCCTGAGGAACGGGACTGGTACCAGGACCTCGACCAGGACATGGGGCTCTCTTGAGGCCGATGGCACTCGAGGACCGGTTTGACATCTGGGGAAGCCCTCAATATTGAAGATCCCATCATCAGAGCAGATGATCCGGACGAGCCGGACATGAACGCCAGCTGCATGGCCACTAGGGCAGATATACTGCTCTCTAGGGCTGCCATTCTGGTCTCCATGCCAGTTGGCTCCACAGCCTTCGACATGGGCACCAAGGATCTTGGGCCAAGCATCGGTACTGTCGAAGGGGAGTCCTCGATGAGGATGGACTCAGAGACCCTAGGCCGGTCGGCGGGAGCCAACGACTCCTTGCAGGGCAGCTTGGTGGGCCGCTCCTGTCCCAGTCCATTAACTCATGCCTGGGACTGCGGGACCTGGGGTGGGATTTCACCTTCTTCCCGGATCTGTCCTCTGAGGTGGTATTCAAGGACTTTTTCTTCTTGTGCTCTACCTCCAGGACTTACGCTCAGAGGAACTGCGGCTGCGGGACTCCAAAGAGGCTCTGGCTTCACAGGGCATTGAGGTATCGGTGGGGGTCCCAGAGCGTGGTGGCACTGGAGATTCAGGGGTGGAGTCGGATTTATGGAAGAACTTCTCCTGCTGCTGATGGCGGCTCTTTAAGGCCTTTGGGGTCATGGTTCTGCAGAGTTTGCAGTTGGAGTCGTTGTGCTCTGGAGCAAGGCACTGAAGGCAGACGTCGAGTGGGTCAGTGAGTGACATCATTTTGCCACACCGGTCACACTTTTTGAAGCCACTAGAGGCTATCAGAAAAAGTAGGTCCGAGGCCTTCAGCTGAAAAAGGGTGCAAATGCCATCGAGGGAACCTCAATGGAAACCTAAGCGGGCTCAAGAACAGGAAGGAACCGGTAAGCAAACTGGACAAAACTTGAGAATAAAATGAGACTTTTTCCACAGCAATTGGACAGCATCCGAAGAGCTCTGTGGAAAAAAAGAGGCTGAGGCAAGATGGCACCCTTGGGCAGGAAGTGGACCACGCATGCGTAGTGCATCTCCAAAAAGCTTTCTTTGAAAGCTGGGTAGATGTTTCCATGCAGCCTCTACATGTAAATAGTTCATTCCCCCACTTATCTCCAAGTTGTACTCCCATGTTTAATGCAAAGCAATTCCTCTGTAATTGTTATGTTGTTTGATGTAAACCGCTCTGAATAAAGGCGGTATAGAAAAACTGTTAAAATTAAATAAAAAGGCTCCATCGGTGCCGACATATGTGAAGGTTGACTTCCTGCTTGTTCATAGAGAAAAGAAGATACATTTAACATTCATATAGGTAATAAAACATTTACAAGGATATCTCAAGCAAATGCTTACTCTCAATGATAATGTCTCTTGCCTCATTGACCAAAAACAAATGTCTCCCTCTCTTGAATGGAACGAGATCCAGCCGGTAAATCCTAAAAGTTTGACCCAGAAATGGTGCATCTATTTTCTTAAAAAGAGAGTGATAGAATTCTAGATAAATCTGATTCAAAAACAAAGTTTATCAATAGAGTCACCTTCTCCTTGACTTCACTTAATGAAGTTCCAAAAAATTAATCAAGTCCTGAACACCACCCAATTCCCCAGACAATTCCTGAGAGGTCTTCCCCGGAGTAAAAAAAATAAATCTTATAAATCACTCTCAGGCACCTGGAGTACTTCCCGCAGATACTTTTTGAATATTTCCAAATGTTCGAACATTAGGAAAGTTTAAAACAATGCAGCTTGTTTTCAAATTTCTCTAATTTTCGGTAGATCAAGAGTTTATTTTTAACCAACTGGTCAATTATTTCCTTAGAGTCTTTAACTTTCTTCACATCATACAGAATTTCTATTGAGTCTCTTTAGCCAGGGTTTCTTTTTGAGAAGAAATTTGTCCAACTGTTTGAACTAGAGTTGAAATGTCCAGAGAACACTTGTCAACAGTTCCAACTAATTTAACCAACATAATCCAACAATACCTCTGATGGAACCTGACTCACCACAGAAGCAGGAAGAACTTCCAATTGACTTCTGTTCTCCTAAATCGGGCCCATAGGCTTGGGTCCTACAGCAGCAACTGCCTTCACGAGATCCAACTCAACCATGGCAGTTCGCTCGGACCAGAGGCAAATGTCATCAAACTCGAGACTTATGTCCATTCCATCACCGAAGGAACCAGATAGCAGGCTGTTAATAACAGGACTCAGGCACAAATGCTCCAAGCCTAATGGTGAACCACAGATGCAGTCGCGGTTCACCAGCTGACATCTGCTCAAGTGCGGGCATCTCCCCATCGGCATCCTGCACAGCCGAGCAATCCCTTGCAGCTTTCTCCATTATCAGAGCCTTCACGAGGAGTGCCTCCATCTTTTGCTGCCCCGCTATAGAGAAAGCAGCCATGGCCAACTTAGCCTGGCCTTTTCCTTTACATTTAGAACCATAGGTAAGGGGAAAAAAAGGTAATGTGTGGAACAGCTCAAGCGAGAGTCTCCTGAGGTGCCGCCATCCTAACTCCACCTTCAGCAAAACTTAAAGAATGTGCTTTTAGGTATCGTTTGAGAATGTATTACTACAATTTTTCATAGAAAAGGGTCAACTGAATTCCCCTCATTCTCCTCACCAAACTTAACTGATCATTTACTACTAGCATAACAGGAAACGCCACCAGAAATCTGATAGACTTAGTCCTCCACATTCCATTCCATTGGTAGGACAGAAGGACTTTTTACTTATGTCCCTATTAAGCTAACTTCAGTCTGGTGTTTGAATACATGAAACTCTGCCATCTCCCATGGCTTACTTGCCTTATTGTTGAGAGGAACTTGAAATGGGGTACCAGAGACCTTTGAAAGAGTTAATATGGAGAATGGCTTAGAATTCACTAGCAGCCTGGAGAGATATGTGTACCCAAAACCAAGGCCATGTTTAGCAGAATGGGACAGAATGTTTTTGCTTCTTCTAATTCAGCTAAGCAATACGTCTCTGTTTACTTTGTCACATAACAAGACTTCTCAAAGTGGTGCTGACAACGCAGTTTTTCTATCAATAAATGAGGTGCTCTAGTCTAGCCAGGTGGAAGGGGATTTACAGGAACTGCTCAAGTTTCCAGGACTGTGGACTCCCTTCCCTTAAGACCTTAAGAGTACGATGCTTTTAAAATAATTCTGAGTGTGAATTGTTTTATTACGTATTACTACTCTCTCTCTCCCATTGCTTTGAGTGAAGGAATGAAGCCGAAGAGCCCAGGTTTTGCTGCCGGTGAGGAGTGAAGCAGGGTACATTCACTTGTATGTTCAGATACGAGATAGAATCCGGCAGACTAAGGCACCCACAGGTAAAAAAAAATAATAATGATCTGCTCTCATGTCAGTGGAAGGGACTGTGTAGTGAGGATCATGAAAAATGTTGTACATGTGCCACAATTTATTTATTTATTTGGCATAGATTTGTATACCGCTACTTCCAGCGATCAGCAGCGGTCTACTGGTGAACAAACAAGGGAGTATGTACAGAGCGATTTAAGAATACAGTCTGATTAAAGGGAGGAGTGAACATCAACCATATAATTTACAGTTATACATTTGATCAGTGGGGGGGGTGTATATTAAATTTACATATGAGCAGGGGGGAAGCATACATATACACATTATCAATCGCCATATATGCATGAGTAATAACGATGGATATATACATACATATATACATATATATATACTGAACAAACTCAAAGGTGTGCTACAAAATGAAGACTGAGAAGCACTGCTCTAAGGGGTCATTTGAAACCTTAGAGAGCACCAAAGCTCAGTCCTCCCAATCATCATCTAGGTCCAGGAAGAGGACCCTCATCTACAGCAGGGAGGAAACTGTCCCCTGAGGTTGGAGGGGTGCCTGCCTGAGGCCCTGTTTCAGGTGAAAAACCTGATGGAAGAGCAAATAAAAATTAAGGGGAGAAGGACTCCCACTCGATGGCAGAACCCTGACACTGCCACTGCTGATCCCAAAATTCATCTATATCATACTGCAGCTCTGGGGCCTCCATGCCTCTCTACTCCTAGACATGGGCCTATCCCCCATGGTGGTATTTCCCACCAAAATCTCAGACTGTGTTGCTGAGAGGATGCCAGACCAACCATGATCATAGCTGCCATGGCGCTCTAGAAACTCCCCAGAACAACAGAGCATTGTTACTGACTCCAGCAGCTGCCACACTCTTTGCACAGGACCCTCTGTAAGGCAATCAATGCCATGGAGATCCGCTCCCACAAGAACTGCCGATGATGCACAAGTCAGGCATCACTCACTGCCTCTTCCAGGTGGCCTGACTGCCTTATTATGCTGCAGCGCATACCGGCAGCTTGTGCCCTGCCAGTGCTGCACTGTCTCCACCATGCAATTGTTAAACACTGCTTGTGTCTAATTATTATTTTTTGTTAAAGTGCTTACTTCAGCCTTAAAGTGCCAGCATCCCTGCCACTAAGACTCAACCCTGAGCCCTCTCCCAAGAGTTGGGAAGGTGGAAGGGGGCATCCTCTCTGCCGAGGGTGCCTCTGCTTGGGCCTGCAACTGGAGAGATATGGAGCAAGGGGGAGGACCCAGCAACACTGGATTCTGCACCATGGGCCCAGGTGAGCTTCGGATCCTCCACTGAGCTGAATATGGAGCCAAAGAACTCATAAAACTAATTCTCAGATTCCTTTTTTTTTTAAGCCATCCAGAGGAGTCCAGATGCACAGGAGACTATGCCTCCTCCATTGCTGCAGACTGAGAAATACTGGTGAGAGACTGGCTGCACAGGACTCTTATAGAGTGACATCAACAAATCAGTGGTTCTCAGTCTCCATCTGCTGGTAAGGGGGACATAAACCCAAGTGTCTAGACTAGACTGGAGTGATGATGAGGAAGCACTATTAACTGTAAGGACCAATATTTTTTGTGGATAAATTTGTTTCAAGCATTTCCATCCTACGACCTCGGAATTTGCCGCATGGTTAAAGACTTCTATTTCCAACAATGGTGCAGCACAGATTTTCCAAACATGAAACCAGTTTCAGAAGCTTTCTGAACACAATTCAATGAAGACTGAAAATTTCTAGAGGGGCAGCCATGTTAGTCTACAGTAGCAAATATGACAGAGGAAGATGGTACCTTATTCACTAACCAATTTATTGAGGCATGAGCATGACACTAAAAGCTTTACTACCTCCTCTGGTATCAAATTCCAGAGTTTGATTATCCGTTGAGTGAAAAAAAAATTTCTCTTATTAGTCTTAAAAAGGTTACCCTATAGCTTCATTGCATGACGACTAGTCTTTTTATAGTTTGATGATGGAAACAATCGATCTACGTTTACCTGTTCCACTCCATTCATTATTTTATAGACCTCTATCATATCTCCCCCTCAGCCATCTCTTTTCCAGGTTGAAAAGCACTAACCTTTTTAGCCTCTCTTCATAGTGGTATCCTTCTGTCCCCTTTACCATTTTGGTGGCTCTTCTCTGTACCTTTTCTAGTAATGCTATATCCTTTTTAAGATACGGCAACCAGAATTGCATACAATATTCAAGGTGCGGTTGCACCATGGAACGATAGAGAGGCATTATAATATCCTTTGTTTTATTCTCCATTCCTTTCCTTATGATACCTAGCATTCTATTTGCTCACTTGGCTGCCGCTGCACACTGCGCGGAGGGTTTCAACATGTTATCCACAATGACGCCTAAATCTTTTTCCTGGATGATGGTTCCTAATGTGGAACTTTGCTTCGTGTAGCCATAGGTTTTTTTTTTTCCTAGCTGCATAACTCTTCAATTGTCCACATTAAATTTCATCCGCCATTTGGATGCCCAGTCTTCCAATTTATCAAGGTCCTCTTGCAATTTTCCACAATCCTCATGGGTTTTAACAACTTTGAATAATTTTGTGTCATCTGCAAATTTACCTCACTCGTCATTCCCATTTCCAGGTCATTTACGAATATGTTAAAAAGCAGCGGACCCAGCACAGATCCCTAGGGTACACCACTATTCACCTTTCTCCATTGGGAAAATTGGCCATTTAGCCCTATCCTCTGCTTTCTATCTTTTAACTAGTTCCTGATACTCCAATCCCATGACTTTTTAATTTCACCAAAAGTCTCTCATGAGCAACCTTGTCAAAGGCTTTCTGAAAATCCAGATACACTATATCAACTGACTCACCTTTGTCTACCTGTCTATTCACACCTTCAAAAAAACATAACAGATTAGTAAGACAAGACCTTCCTTGACTAAAGCAATGTTGGCTGTCTCCCATTAAGTCATGACTATCTACACGTTCAGTAATTTTGTTCTTTATAATGGTTTCTAACATTTTTCCCCGGTACTGACATTAAGCTCACCAGTCTGTAGCTTCCTGCTTGCTCGTAGTTCACAGATTACTAATAGTAGTTTTGCAATCTCATATTTCAGTTCTTTCAACACCCTTGGATGTATACTATCCGGTCCAGGTGATTTGCTATTCTTCAGTTTATCAAACAGTTGTAATACATCTTCCCGATATTTCTTTCAATTCTTCAGCGGCATCACCTTTAATTACCATTTAAGTGATGGATAACATCCCTACATCTTCCTCAGTAAAGACGGAAGCAAAGAATTCATTGAGTCTCTCCACTATGGCCTTGTCCCCTCTTAGTGCCCCTTTTACCCCTCTATCATCTAATGGTTCAACTGACTCACAGGTTTTTTTTTGCTACGAATGTACTTGAAAAAGTCTTTATTACACATTTTTGCTTCAACAGCAAGCTTCTTCTCAAAGTCTCTCTTTGCCTGCCTTATCAATACCTTGCCTCTAACTTGCCAGTGATTGTGTTGTTTCCAGTTTTCGTTATTTGGCTCCTTTTTCCAAACTATGTTTACCTGACCCAAGGTTCCACATTAGGAATCGCCACCCAGGAAAAAGATTTAGGCGTCATCATGGCTAACACGTTGAAGTCCTCGGCCCAATAGAATGCTAAGAACAATAAGGAAAGGAATGGAGAATACAACAAAGGATATTATAAAGCCTCTATATCATTCCATCATGTGATCGCACCTTGAATATTATGGGCAATTCTGGTTGCCGTATCTTTAAAAGGATATAGGGGAATAAGAAAAAGCAGAGCTCGCAGTCAGAGTCATTGTGCTCTGGACCAAGGCATCAAAGGCAGCAGTCGAGTGGGCCGCTGAGTGACATTTTGCCACACCGGTCACACTTTTTGAAGCAACTGGAGGCCATTGAAAAAGGGGGTCCCGCCTCCTGGCGGGGATCCGAGGCCTTCAGCTGAAAAAGGGCACAAATGCGATAGAGGGAACCGTGATGGAAAACTAAGGAAAAAATAAACAAATGGATCTGAGGAGTGACGTTAATGCGAGTGGACTCGGGAATGGGAAGGAACAGTATGCAAACCGGACAAAACTTGAGAATAAAATGAGAATTTTTCCAGGGAAATTGGACAGGTTATGATGAGCTCTGTGGAAAAAAGGAGACTGAGGCAAGATGGCACCCTTCGGCAGGAAGTGGACCACGCGTGCATAGTGCATCTCCCAAAGGCTTTCTTTGAAAGCTGGGGAGATGCTTCCACACAGGCTCCATCGGTGCTGTTACCCATATGTCAGGACTGGCTTCCTGCTTGTTCATGGAGAAAAGAAGATATATTTAACATTCATATAGGTACTAAAACATTTACAAGGATATCTCAAGCAAATGCTCACTCACAATTATAATGTCTCTTGCCTTATCAACAAAAACAAATGTCTCCCTCTCTTGAGTGGAACGAGATACATCCGGTAAATCCTAAACGTTTGACCCAGAAATGGTGCATCCATTTTCTTAAAAAAAAGAGAGACAGAACTCTAGACAAATCTGATTACAAAACAAAGTTTATCAATAGAATCACCCTCTCCTTAACTTCACTTAATGAAGTTCCAAGAAATTACTCAAGTCTTGAGCACCACCCAATTCTCCAGACAATTCTTGAGAGGTCTTCCCCGGGGTAAAAAATAAATCTTATTTACCGGCAGTAAATCACTCTCAGGCACCTGGGGTACTTCCTGCAATTACTTTTTAAACATTTCCAAATGTTCAAACATTAGGAAAGTTTAAAACACGCAGATTTAAACAATGCAGCTTGTTTTCAAATTTCTCTCATTTTTCGTAGATCAAGAGTTTATTTTTAACCAACTTGGTCAATTATTTCCTTAGAGTCTTTAACTTCTTTCCCATCATAGAGAGCTTCTATTGAGTCTCTTTAGCCAGGGTCTCTTCCTGAGAAGAAATTTGTCCAACTGTTTGAACTAGAGTTGAAATGTCCAAAGAACACTTGTAACAGTTCCATCTAATTTAACTAACTTAGCCCAAACAGATTTTAACGATACCTCTGATGGAACTTGACTCACCGCAAAAGCAGGGAGAACTTCCGATTACCTCTCTTCTCCTGAATCGGGGCCATAGGCTTGGGGCCTACAGCAGCAACCACCATCACGAGATCCAGCTCAACTGCAGCAGTTCGCTCGGAGCCAGAGGCAAATGGCATCAAAGATGAGGTGGGGTTCCAGGCACTCTCTTCCATTCTGTCACCGATGGAACCAGACAGCAGGTTGTTGATATCAAGGTTTGGAGCATTCGGGCCCAAGCCCACCGGGAAACCACAGATGCAGTCACAGTTCACCAGCTGACATCTGATCAAGTGCGGACGTCTCCCCATTGGCATCCTGCACTGCCGAGCAATCGCTTAAAACCTTTTCCATCGCCAGAGCCTTCAAGAGGAGTGCCTCCATCTTTTGCTGTCCCTCTATAGAGAAAGCAGCCACGGCAAACTTGACCTGGCCTTTTCCCTTATGTTCAGGAACCATAGATAAGGAAGAAAAAAAGGTAATGTGCCGCGATCCTAACTCCACCTTCAGCAAAACTTAAATAATGTGCTTTTAGGTATCATTTGGGAGTGGATTACTGCAATTTTTCATGGAGAGGGGTCAACTGAACTCTCCTCATTCTCCTCACCAAAGTGAACTGTTAGAAACATAGAAACATGATGACAGAAAAAGACCACAAGGCCCATCTAGTCTGTCCTTCCATAACAACAACTACAACAGTCCACTTTTTACCTTTAGAGATCCTCTGTGTTGGTCCCATGCTTTTTTGAATTCAGTTACTGTCCTCATCTCTACCACCTCCACTGGGAGACTATTCCACGGATCCACTACTCTTTCCGTAAAGAAATATTTCCGCATATCACTCCTGAATCTATCTCCCTTCACCCTCATCCCATGTCCCCTCGTCGCAGAACTTGCTTTCAATTGAAAGAGGCTCTCTCCCTGAACATTTATGCCACGGAGGTATTTAAACATCTCAATCATATCACCTCTATCCCGCCTTTCCTCTAAGGTGTACATATTAAGATCCTTAAGTCTGTCCTCATATGCTTTATAATGAAGACTACTAATCATCTTAGTAGCAACCCTCTGCACCGACTCCATCCTGTTCACATCCTTTTGAAGGTGCGGTCTCCAGAATTGCACACCATACTCCAAATGAGGTCGCACCAAAGACTTATACAGAGGCATTATCACCTCCTTTTTTCTGCTAGCCATTCCTCTCCGTATGCACCCAAGCATCCTTCTAGCTTTTGCCGTCACCTTTTCTACCTGTTTAGCTACTTTAAGATCATCGGACACAACTATGCCTAGGTCCCGCACAACAGGGAACACCACCAGAAATCTGATAGACTTAGACCCCCTCATTCCCTTCCATTGGTAGGACAGAAGGACTTTTTACATATGTGTCTGTTAAGCTAACTTCAGTCTGGTGTTTGAATGCATGGAACTCTGTCATCTCCCATGACTTACTGGCCTTGTATGTTCAGATGCAAGTTAGAAACCAGCAGAATAAGGCACCCACGGGGGGGAGGGGGGGGGGGAGAATGGCTGCTCTCCTCACAGTGGAAGGGACTGTGTAGTGAGGATCATGAAAACTTTTGTACATATGCCACAATAACTGAACAAACTCAAAAGGTTGCCACAAAATAAAAACTGAAAAGCACTGCTCTAAGGGGTCATTTGAAACCTTAGAGAGAATCAAAACTCAGTCCTCCCAGTCATCACCTAGGTCGGCCCTCGGCCGCTGGACTCAGGAAGAGGACCCTCGTCTACAGCAGGGAGGAAATGTCCCCTGAGGTTGGAAGGGTGCCTGCCTGAGGCCCCATTTCAGCGGAAAAACCTGATGGAAGAGCAAAACAAATTCAGGGAAGAAGGGGGCCCTTACCCAATGGCAGAACCCAGACACTGTCTCTGTTGACCCCAAAATTCATCTAAATCACACTGCAGCTCTGGGGCCTCCATATGCCTCCGTGCTCCTAGACATGGGCCTACATGGTGGAATTTCCCACCTAAATCTCACACTATGTATGTGAGAGGACACCAGACCAACCATGATCAGGGCTACTGCAGCGCTCTAGAAACTCCCCAGAATAACAGAGCATTGTTAGCTGCTGCTCACAAGCACCAGAAAGCTGACTACAGCAGCTGCCACATGCTGTGCACTGGAACCTCTGTAAGGCAATCAGATGCCATGGAGATCCGCTCCCACAAGAACTGCCGACGCTGCACCAGTTGGGCTTTATTTACTGCCTCTTCCAGGTGGCCCAACTGCCTTACTATGCTGCAGCGCATACCGGCAGCTTGTGCCCTGCCAGTGCTGCACAGTCTCCACCATGGAATTGTTAAACTCTACTTGTTTTTAATTCTTTTTATTTGGTAAAGTGCTTACTGTTGCTTTAAAGTGCCAGCATCCCTGCCACCAAGACTCAACCCTGAGCCCTCTCCCAAGAGTTGGGAAGGAGGAAGGGGGCATCCTCTCTGCCGAGGGTGCCTCTGCTTGGGCCTACACCTGCAGAGAGAGGGAGCAAGGGGGAGGACCCAGCAACACTGGATTCTGCACCATGGGCCCAGGTGAGCTTCGGATCCTCCACTGAGCTGAGCATGGAGCCAAAGAACTCATGAAACCAATCCTCAGATTCCTTTTTCTTTCTAAAGCGGTCCAGAGAAGTCCAGATGCACAGGAGACTATGCCTCCTCCATTGCTGCAGACTGAGAAATACTGGTGAGAGACTGGCTGCACAGGACTCTTATAGAGTGACATCAACAAATCAGTGGTTCTCAGTCTCCATCTTCTGGTAAGGGGGACATAAACCTACGTGTCTGGACTAGATTGGAGTGATGATGAAGAAGCACTATTAACTGTAAGGACCAATACTGTTTGTTGATAAATTTATTTGAAGCATTTCCATCCTACAACCTTCTTGCTGTTTTAGTGATCAAAAAAGTAATGACAAAACATGGCAGTTCTTTTCCTAATGGGAGACAATTATAGGCCACCACAGTTGCCAGTTTCCCACAGTGAGAATCACTTCACTATGGGAAACTGCTAACTACTTTAACATCTGTAATACTATAAACAAGTAGTCCAAAAAATACAGGGGCACTTATAGCACGGTTTTACTTCTTATCTCAATTTATGACCATTCCTTCTAAAATATATCATTTTGAGTGTTTAAATGACATGCAATTCCCACCCTGGCCAACTGACCTGTGGGCCTATTCACATTAGAGTGCTACCACAGTAACAAGCAACAACACAAAGTAGCATGCGTTATTACTTAATAGGTTTCATTCAAACAAATGGAAACCATGGTAAATAACACACATTAACTCAGGTAGCATACGTTCATGAAAGATCCTCTATGTTTACATTTGGCAAATATCCTTTAAATTTTCTTCAATCAGGTCTCTAGTTCCTGTACTGAAATATCTGATCTGCAATGCGTTTTTTTCCCATAATACATTTGAAAACGTTGTACATGATAAAAATATACTCCAAAGTGACTGAAGAAAGTTTAATCTGCCTTTCTAGCCAGCTATGGAATTTGCCGCATGGTTAAAGATTTCTATTTCCAACAATGGTGCAGCACAGATTTTCCAAACATGAAACCAGTTTCAGAAGCTTTGTGAACACAAATCAATGAAGAGTGAGAATTTCCAGAAGGGTAGCCATGTTAGTCTACAGTAGCAAAAATGACAGAGGTAGATGGCACCTTATTGACTAACCATGAGCTTTCGAGGACAAGAGTCCAGTTTGTCAAATTCATTGAACGCTCAAACCTCAATAAATTGGTTAGTCTATAAGGTGCCACCTACCTCTATAATTTTTTCCAGTGAAGACTGTTCTCCATCTGACACAATGCCAAAGTCCTGTGAGCTGTGCCTACTGAGGCAGGGCTGGGACTTACGGCCCCCCCCCCCCCCCCGGAGACATAAAATGTTGTGCCGGTAATTCAATAGGAAGTCTACCGATAACCAGATTAATATGAATAAAATAAAACTTCCTGGATCAGGAACAGGTTAAAAGAAAGCAGAGGGTAGGCCTAAATGGCCAATTTTCCCAATAGAGAACGGTGAACAGTGGAGTACCCCAAGGATCTGTGCTGAGTCCACTGCTTTTTAACATATTCGTAAATGACCCGGAAATGAGAACAAATAATGTACTCAAATTTGCAAATGCCACAAAATTATTTAAAGTTGTTAAAACAACTTATGAAAAATTGCAAGAGGACCTTAATAAATTGGAAGACTGGGAGTTCAAATTGCAGAAGAAATGTAATGTGGACAAGGGCAAAGTTATGCACCTAGGACAGAACAACCAAACTATGATTACAAGAAGCAAGGTTCCACATTAGGAACCATCACCCAGGAAAAAGATTTAAGCATCATCATGGATAACACATGGAAACCCTCCGTGCAGCAGCAGCTAAGAAGGCCAATAGGATGCTAGGAATCATAAGGAAAGGAATAGAGAATAAACAAAGGATATTATAGTGCCTCCATGTGATTCCTTGAATATTATGTGCCGCCATATCTTTAATAGGATATAGCAGAATTAGAAAAGGTACAGAGAAGAGCCACCAAAATGGTAAAGGGAATGGAAGGATACCCCTAGAGGAGATGCTTAAAAGGTTAGGGCTCTTCAACCTAGAAAAGAGATGGCTGAATGGAGATATAATAGAGGTCTATAAAGTAATGAATGGAGTGGAACGGGTAAACATAGATCGATTGTTTACCCCATCAAAAAGTAGAAAGACTAGGGGACATGCAATGAAGCTACATGGTAGCACATTTAAGACTAATAAGAGAAAATATTTTTCATTCAATGCATTATCAAACTCCGGAATTTATTACTGGAGGATGTAGTAAAAACTGTTAAGAGTAGCTGGGTTTAAAAAAGGTTTAGACAAGTTCCTGAAGGAAAGGTCTATAAACCATTATTAAAGAGGACCTGGGAAATCCACTACTTGCCCCAATACAGGCACTGTAGAACCTGTGTGTCTTTTGGGGAAACTGCTAGGTACTTGTGACCTGGATTGGCAACTGCTGAAAACAGGATACTGTGATTGATGGACCTTAGTCTGACCCACTAAGGCATATCTTATGTTCTTATGTAAATGCATTCCTCCGCCATTACCATCACTTCCCCAAATACATGGAGGCCAATTCAGTTGTGTGCATCTCCCACCTGTCCAGCCGGTCAGAACTGGGATGTGCTCTGGTGCACCCAATTCTGATCCCGCAGGGGACTAGACATGCCCATGGGATCAGAATTGGGTTTACTGGCATGGACTTGCAGGCGTGCCCCAATTCTGGCCACCCAAGCAACTCCCTGGCTAGCCCAGCCTGGCTCCTTCATGAAGTTGTGGTGGCATGGTGTCCTGTTGCCATGCAGGAGCTGCTATCCCTGGCAGTGATGGAAAGGTTCTTTTCCCTGCAGTCTGACCCCAGATCGGGCTGTTGTGGCCAGGGTCGGGCTGTGGGGAACCCCCACACCCCCTCATCTCTTCAGTGGGCCCTGGATCCGGCATCCTTCTCCATCTAGGGGGACTTATACCACCTCCGAGATGAAATAAGTCCCTCGTATAAATGGCCGACCTCAGGATCAGCCCTGTACATCCGGGGTCATGGTGCCGCCTACGGCCCGCTCTCACTCCACCTGTGGCCCGACGCCTCCTGCCCACAGAGTTCCCTGCACAGCTCAGATAAACATGCGGGGAGCTCTGTTTCCCGGATGCAAGCCAGGCGTTTAGCGGATATGGACGTCCAGACCCACTATTTGCGGTTCAAAATAGACCCCCATAGTGAACTAGTACCTTCAAAATGGTGCTAGGAGGCATTAGACTACTGCAGATACCATATTTCAAATGAAATATTTGTCCATTTATTTTATTTTGTGGGCATTAAAGATCCCATGGCACTTTTCCCAAGAGTAAAGGAGGCCAATTCCAGAGTCATGGCTAAATTCCAACATAAGTTGTAAATAATTTATCTGCTGAGCTATGGCCACTAGAAGCAACCTAAAAGAGCTCCAAAGTTTTAAATGTAAATGTTCAAGCAGTAATTAGCCAGAAATGCATACAGCTGGACAAGATATTGCCAAACCCCCTCATGCTCTTCAGTTTGTATGTCTGTGATGCAAGGACAAAATTAACTATGTTTTTGTTATCTCAGATTGCAAAAACATTTTAACTGTTACTTACATAAAGTGACTATGGCTATTAATTATCACCAGAAACATTTAACTAGTTGCAGTTACCCAAACAGTAAAGTAACTAGTTGCACAGATATAAATCTGTGGGGATTATTGTAAGTAGCAAATAATTGCTACTTCCTCTTTTCCCAAGATTCTATAGGTCTATCTGTCAAATTAACCACATGAGATAAAGGGAACCAACCCCATGTTCATATATAAATTAGACTTTATTGATGATAGAAAAATAATGCAGATACGGAATAAATTAGATTTATGAGGTAGCAAGTTATGTAGCCCTAGGGTCCGCTACTTTTTGACATATTCATAAATGACCTGGAAAAGGGAATAACTAGTCAGGTTATCAAATTTGCAGATGACACAAAACTGTTTAAAGTTGTTAAAACCCAAGAGGATTGTGGAAAACTGCAGGAGGATCTGGATAAATTGGAAGACTGGGCATCCAAATGGCAGATGAAATTTAATGTGGACAAATGCAAAGTTATGCACCTAGGAAAGAACAACCCACACTATAGTTACACGATGCAAGGCTCCACATTAGAAACCACCACCCAGGAAAAGGACTTAGGAGTCATCGTGGATAACATGTTAAAACCCTCCGCCCAGTGTGCAGCGGCGGCCAAGAAAGCAAATAGAATGCTAGGTATCATAAAGAAAGGGATGGAGAATAAAACAAAGGATATTATAATGCCTCTGTATCGCTCCATGGTACGACCGCACCTTGAATATTGTGTGCAATTCTGGTCGCCGTATCTTAAAAAGGACATAGCGTTATTAGAAAAAGTACAGAGAAGAGCCACCAAATTGGTGAAGGGGATGGAAGGCTACTCCTATGAAGAGAGGCTAAAAAGGTTAGGGCTCTTTAACCTGGAAAAGAGATGGCTGAGGGGAGATATGATAGAGGTCTATAAATTAATGAATGGAGTGGAACGGATAAATGTGGATCAATTGTTTACGCTATCAGAATATAGAAAGACTAGGGGACATGTAATGAAGCTACAGGGTAAACTATTTAAGACAAATAAGAGAAAATATTTTTTCACTCAACGTGTAATCAAACTCTGGAATCTGTTACCGGAGGATGTAGTAAGGGCTGTTAGTATAGCTGGGTTTAAAAAAGGTTTGGACAAGTTCCTGGAGGAAAGGTCCTTTGATTGAAGGATAAGGCGGTATACAAAACTGTCTAAATAAAATAAAATAAAATAAATAAATAAACCACTATTAAAAAGGGACCCAGGATATCAATGCTTGACCCAGTACAAGCATTGTGGAACCTGTGTCTTTTGGGGATATTGCTAGGTACGTAGGACCTAGATTGGCCACTGTTGGAAACAGGATACTGGGCTTGATGGACCTCGGTCTGACCCAGTATGGCATGTCTTATGTTCTTATGTTCTTATGATTACAATTACCAGTTCATAAATCACTGTTTTAGCAACCAAAGCCACTGATTCACTCTGCACTCAGAAGTACAGAAAATTGGCTGTCTGTCTGGCTAGGCCCATCCCCGGGAAAATGAAGACCAGTATCTTAGCTTTGCGAGAAGGACAATTGTGGCTAGTCCGAGAAGTCATCTCCGGAATGGCACAAAGTTCAAAGGATGGTAGTGGTCCAACGCAGACTGCAGGTGTTTGGCTATAGCATGATAACACAGAGCTTCAGTCTGTGGGGGACACTCACTCCATCCCCAGGTTAGTCCTTGTCCTTGCACTGTATGACTTTTCAGCTGGAGACAGGAAAGTAGTAGGGCTGAAGACTGCAGAATTGCAGAGTGTGGCAGAAAGTAGAAGGGGAGGCCAAAGGTAGTGCACAAAGTCTCTAAAAGTCCCCAAAAAGTGTCTGCATCCATCTGTGCCCAGCATATAATTCTTTGACCTAAATTCCTCATCACAGCACGAGGATTGGCTGGTCTCACATACTGTGTGTCATCTTCAGTGAATCAGGTAACAGCTGTCAGGTGGTCCTTTTCCAAACAGAGGTCCATGGTGAGGAAACAGAGGTCCATGGTGAGGAAAAGATGCTGGTATGCTGGTTCATACATTGCTGCAAATGTTGGGAATAGTAATAGTCTCTGGCCTCAGCAGTGAGTTCTCTTGCACGTAGCCATGGCCTGAAAACAATGGCTCTGCTGTATGGCTCATAACTTGGAGCTGATACCATAAATAGTAGCCTCAGCATAGGATATGCAGCTTTATCACCAATATTACACCGCTGAATTAGCAACTACATATACCCCAATTTGTCATTCATAGGCTACCCAAGCCGTGTTTAAATTTTTCAAATGCATTTAAAATAAGAGAAACACTTGGCTCTATCATATATTGGCATGAACCTCTATGGAAAGAATACGCTGTTAGCAAACTACATATACCCCAATGTTATTTTCATTGTGATATGCCCTTTGTATGAGGAATGAAATACAGTATTGTAGTCCTCTCTTTTCTTTGGTCGTTGCTTTGATGTGAGAGGGTATTGGAATTTTGCTGCAGTTGGTAAATAACTTTGGCAGAATTTCTTGATCTGCAGGTTTGAAGTCTGAACAGCAGAAAAGAGTTCTATCTTGTAACAGGAAGCCATATTGCATGGTTCAGGTTTTGGTTCAGAACAGGCCACAGGTACCAGCCCTACATATCACCGCCTCATGCTTTTATTCTGGTTGCAGAAAATTAGATACCTTTTCCAGTCATTGTGATCCCAACAACAGGTATCTTACCGCAACCTGGATAATCAGCTATTTACTTGAAGAAAAGATTCCCATCCTTGAGTATTATCTTGTATTTTTAATTTTCATACATCACCAGTTGGGACACAGTCAGTTGGGGTAGGGGATCACATGAGTTCACACAGAAAGGATCAGTTTGCACATTAGGTCTGTGTTTCCCGTTCCATAAGCCAGGGCACACTGGTGTGCAGTGGAAATGTTACCACAGCCTGATGCTTAGATTTGGATCCGCACCTGGGATCTGCTCTCAGTACCCTGCAGCAATAACATACATACCAGCGGCAGCAAGTCTTAAATGTGTAGGAGCTCCTTTCTGAAAACATGTGTAGGGTACAGGGCCGGCCCGTCCATTGAGCAAGAATGTTTTTTGCACAGGGCCCCGCGTTTCAGGGGGCCCCGCGCAAAGAACATTCTGCTTTTTTTTTAAATGAAATTAAAAAAAAAAAAAGCTTGCCGCCGCGGCAGCATGGAGTGTCCCGCGGGGCCCCCTCTGCCCGTCTGAACTCTCCCGGCGCGGCTGAAGCCCTCTGCTCCGGCTTGCAGATACGCGAAGGGAGAGTGTCTCCCTCGCGTCTCTGTTAAGCCTGCAGGGGCTGATGGGAAGCAGGGGCTGATGGGAAATTTCCCATCTGAATTTATTAACTGGATTTATTTATTTTGAATTTATTAACTGGAATATGAAAGCTCTGGGAAATGTGCATCATTAACGTCTGTGCTTTGTTTGGTACAAGAGGAAATTAATTTATAGTTTTATTTCTACAGTGTTGTTGTACATTCCAAGTTTGGCTTTTGGGGTTCCCAGTTTAATTATTGCCTTCCTGTTTCTAAATTGTGATTCCTTGTTTGGTGATGGTCTATGTTCTGCATGTGTAACTGAGCTGAGGTATTCTGTTTATGCAATTCCTATTTGACATTGCCACTTGTTCTCTTTCCCCAGTATTCTCTGAAATGTATTGGTTTAATATTTGCAGTGTTGCCTTTTGATAGGTAGGGTATGGTGCTTTGTGAGTCCTGGTAATGCTGTCAGGATACGGCGGGTTTGCTATGGGTTCTAAATGGGCAGCGTTTGTGGTAGTTCCTAATGTGCCTGGCGGTTGGCCCTGGATTATAGTAATGTAGAAATCTTTTAGTCTTTCTTTATCCATACATTCATTAAGAGACATGTTTACTAAAAGTTAGTGTATGGTAACATTATGCAAATATTTATGCAAATAAGGCCACTTATGCAAATGAGGCCCCGCACCGAGTCTCCGCACATGGCCCCGCACCCCCCTTGGGCTGCCCCTGGTAATGTAACATGTAAGAGCAGCAGGGTGTAGGAATTAAGGGACAGCACCCAGGGCATAGATAGCCAGGCTGCCTCCTTTAAGACCTTTCAGTCTCTGTCTTTATCTGCAGGCTGAATGAGGCAGGAAGAGCATGCACTGAGCACCAGATGTGATTCACTGTGAATGTTTGGAGCGGAAGCAGTGGAAAAGCTCTGGCAGCCACAGAGGGCAAGCAAGGTAAGTAGTAATAGTAGTAGTAGCAGTAGTAGTAACTGTGCCAGCTGTCCATGCCACACCAAATTCTTTTTCTTACACTGTTCAGACAAGGGAGAGTTTTTACTTGGTGTTCATGTATTTCCCTGTACCATCTCTCCTTTTGTTTTGCAATTTGGAAGAAAATCTGGAGTTCCCTTAGCTCTTCTTTATGGCCTTCTCCTTGGAGGGTAGTCTGCCATACAGCATTAAGGGCACAGCTTTCCTACTGATCCAGGATGAAGCACATGGAAAAAGTAATGCTATGTGCTATGTAATACTTTGTGCATGGGAAGAGGTTTTGCAGTAAGGATTGTCATATTAGAGAGCAACACTTTTCTGAGGGGATTAGTATGATGAACCATGCTCATTAAGAAAGCTAGTAAAAGTAGCAACAGACACAGACACACACACACACACACACACACACAGGGGCAGCCTGATAGCAGGACATGCATCCTGCCTACCCCCACCCCCCACTCAGGTGCTGTATTTGGTCAAAAACAGACAGAGCACTGACTGTTTCCCAACAGGCCTGCAGCATGATGCATTTTCAAATAGGAGGCCCTCAATCCTCATGCATCCTGGGCCTCACATTAGCACAAAGCTACCTCTTTATACACATATATGTGCCCTTCACTGTATCATGTCAGAAGGGCAATTTAAAATATAATACAAATCCTCAAATTATGATTATGCTCTATCCTCCAAAGGTCAATTTGCGTAAAGAAAAAAAACACCTTCCACCAACTATACAGTACAATAAATTTTTTGTCAGATGGTCTAAAGCTGTTCTCCAGTACATGGTGTTTCTATTGAAAAACAGCTGCTTGCTGACAGATTGTTAACTGGGAAGTCACAGCTGAGTGAAGTGGTTAGCCCACATCCCTTCCCTCTTGATAAAGTGCTTTGATAAGCAGGCTGCACTGGTGAAAGCTGGCAGGACGGTCAGGAATGAGGCTCCCATGAATGAATGCATGGCTTGTTTGGTGAAGGCAGGCTGAACCCTTCTGCAGAGCATTCTCCCCAAATTGTGTGTGCATTCTCATTTTCTTTCATAAAGAAGTCTTTAATGATCTGAAGGAACTGCCTAGGATGCATGTAGGAAATAAAAAAAAATTGCACACTTAGCTTCTGTGTTTCAGGAAAGCATTCACTTTAACTAAACCTTCTATGAGTGGATACACTGCAAATAAATAAAAAATAAAAATAAAATTAAAAAACACCCCTTTTCTGTTCATATATGCTTTGCTTTTCTGGCTCAACTTCAAGTCAGCAACACCCAGGCATAAATTCTCTCTGTTTCTTAATAAAATTTAACTCTCAAGTAGAGCAAGAATTTTGTGTGATTCATTTCTGAGCTTTGGCTTTTAAAATAAACTCGATTAAGCACAGCTGTGTTGTCCATGCTTCCAAAAGTCCCCCACAATTGAGTAAATATGAATGCTTTAGGTACGCAAGCACAGGAACAATGATATTTGTCTGAAATGTTAGAAAAGCTTAAAAGTAAAACCCAAATGATATACACAAGGAATACAAGCTGCTTTGCCAACATTCACTGCACTGTTTCATTCTGATAAGAAAGTGCAGCCAGTTAACTGCTGGCATCCGACCTATATGACAATATGAGAGGGGAAAACATCACGGCAGTTATCTAAACATCTGATAAAATGAGGGGAAATGTCCTAAGTTAAGCAGATGTTGCTCTGTGTCTTTACCTAAACAGTGTTACTACTATGGTGATGAAGCTTGCAGTATACATCTGGTCTAGCCAGTTGGACCCTTGCGTGCATCTCCACTATAGACCTTGCTCAGTCTCTGGTCTTCCTGCAGTATTAAGCTATTTCCATGGCAGAGAAAATTCTCTATTAACGTGCTAATATCCCCCTAACTATCTCGTGATGTGTGCTACAAAGACAGCTTACTGAAACTTCATCAAAGGCAGTGCATTTCTCCTAGCAAAAAAGGTGCCGGTACTCATATGCTGAGTTTTTTCTTTAATACACGAAAACTATGGGTGAATTTAGCAGGCAATGAAAAAGGAACCAGAACTTCATATCTTCACATACTCCTTCAAAAAAGATCTGATCAAAGTCAATCGCCACTGGAAAAGTTCTCAACAAGCAGTGCACAGGAAAGAAGCTTTTCCCGCTGTAGCTTCTGGTAAATCAGATACAGTATGCCAGTGAGACCAGAGGATGCTTCCATAGTCTTGCAGGACTACCAAAAAGGACTGTTAGTGCTGGAAAAAAGATCTGCACATGTATTTATCTTCTGGGAAATACTCTAAATCTTGGGGAAAAGGGAATTCTTTTGATTAAAGCTGATAAATCTGTGTATTTTAGAATTCAGTGTTGTGTCAGTCAGATCTTAGTACCTCCAGAGAGCTTTTCATTTAAATCAAATCAGAGTATAGCATGGCATAGAAAGTAAGTAAAATCGAGTAAATAGCCTGAGTAACATCTTTGTTAGTGATATAGCGGAAGGGCTGTCGGGTAAGGTTTGCCTCTTTGCGGATGATACCAAAATCTGCAATAGAGTAGACACCCAGGAAGGGGTAGATAACATGAGGAGGGATCTAGCTAAGCTTGAAGAATGGTCTAGAATTTGGCAGCTGGGATTTAATGTTAAAAAATGTAAGGTCATGCATTTGGGCTGCAGCAATCCAAGGGAGCAATACAGTATAGGAGGTGAAGTACTTTTGTCCACTAAAGAAGAGCGGGACCTAGGCGTGGTTGTGTCTGATGATCTTAAAGTAGCTAAACAGGTGGAAAAGGCGACAGCAAAAGCTAGAAGGATGCTTGGGTGCATACGGAGAGGAATGGCTAGCAGAAAAAAGGAGGTGATAATGCCTCTGTATAAGTCTTTGGTGCGACCTCATTTGGAGTATGGTGTGCAATTCTGGAGACCGCACCTTCAAAAGGATGTGAACAGGATGGAGTCGGTGCAGAGGGTTGCTACCAAAATGATTAATGGGCTTCATTATAAAGCATATGAGGACAGACTTAAGGATCTTAATATGTACACCTTAGAGGAAAGGCGGGATAGAGGTGATATGATTGAGATGTTTAAATACCTCCGTGGCATAAATGTTCAGGGAGAGAGCCTCTTTCAATTGAAAGCAAGTTCTGCTACGAGGGGACATGGGATGAGGGTGAAGGAAGATAGATTCAGGAGTGATATGCGGAAATATTTCTTTACGGAAAGAGTAGTGGATCCGTGGAATAGTCTCCCAGTGGAGGTGGTAGAGATGAGGACAGTAACTGAATTCAAGAAAGCATGGGACCAACACAGAGGATCTCTAAAGGCAAAAAGTGGACTGTTGCAGTTGTTATGGAAGGACAGACTAGATAGGCCATGTGGTCTTTTTCTGTCGTCATATTTCTATGTTTCTATGTTTCTAGAAAGAAAGAAATTTGTTTCTAGAAACCTTTACAAAGAAGCCTTCCAGTTAGGAGGTAAAAGATCTGTGAAGCTGTTTTAAAAAGATGTCAAAGCCAAGTATCAGATCAAAGGGGCAATTTGAAAGGTCCCATCTATCAAACCAAAGGCTGTGTTAATCACCCTAGAAATTGTCTAGACATTATCTTAGAAGTATAAGTATAAGAAGTATAAATAGGTCAGCCAGAAATCTGTGATTCTCAGTCTTGAAGGACTACCAAAAAGGACTGCTACAGCTGGAAAAGATCTGAACTTGTGAGTATTTATCTTCTGGGAAATACTCTAAATTTATTTTATTTATTTATTTATTTATTTAACCGTTTTTTTTATACCGCTATATCATTTCAATCAAAGCGGTTTACATTGTAACTTAAACTTGGCAATGTACATTAAAAGAAATAAATTTGTTTCTAGAGACCTTTACAAAGAGGCCTTCCAGTTAGGAACAAAAGATCTGTGAAGTTATCTTAAATAGGTGTTAAAGCCAAGTGACAGATCAAAGGGGCAATTTGAAAGACCCTCTCTATCAAACAAGGGCTGTGTGTATCACACAGGAAATTAAGACATTCCCTTAGAAGCACAGGTCAAGGCACTGTGTAGCAAACCAGCATTTATTAAGTCTTCTTTCCCTCCTAGACGCCCCAACTCGCTTCCACCCCAGGCATAATCTTAGCTTTATAGGCTCTTAAACCTTTTAAAGGGAAGGAGGAGGTCAAATTCCATTTCAGGTTCAGCTGGTTATCCTCATCAGGAATTAATTTCAGGTCCTTAATTAATCTTGAGGTGAACAAAGCTATTGAATGTATTAGGCATTGCTGTATTAGTACCGGTATCCCCAGCAAACTTAAGTAAACAACTTAAATAGCTAAACAAAACTTTAAACCTAAGATGCAGATAGCAGTCCAGTAGTGAGATAGGAGCTATCCAGTCTTTTGCATTGAGTGTCACATGTAAGATTTTCTCCAAGTCGGTGTCTTATGTGTGCATTAGGTGCAAGGAGCTCTTTGCTCTCAAGGAACAAGTCCAATCTCTGGAGGCTAGAGTAGCAGAACTGGAGGACATAAGGAAGACAGAGAGGTATATAGATGAGACCTACAGAGACATAATACTGAAGTCCTACCTCCAGTCTGACAGCCTCCCTGTTGCCATGGTAGAGAGAGGTTACATGACAGGAGAGCATTATCCTGGTGTAGCAGGAAGTGATTCTGTAGCTCGGACCTGTCCTCCAAGTGATGTAAAACCCTCTCACACTGACGAAGTTTCTCCAGGGCCATATGCCAATGAGGGAAGGGTTAGGACAGCCATTATAGTTGCTGATTCAATCAGTAGGGATATAGATAGCTGGGTAGATGGTGGATGTGAGGATCGCCTGGTAACATGCATGCCTGGTGCGAAGGTAGTGGACCTCACATGCCACCTAGACAAGGTTTTAGATAGTGCCGGGGAGGAGTCTGCTGACTTGCTATATGTTGATACCAATGACACAGGAAAGTGTGGGAGGGAGCTTCTGGAGACCAAATTTAGGCTTTTAGGTAGAAAGTTGAAATCAAGAACTTTCAGGGTAGCATTCTCTAAAATGCTTCCCGTTCCACGCACAGGACCCAAAAGGCAGGCAGAGTAGAGTCTCAATGCTTGGATGAGCTGATGGTACAAGGAAAAGGGTTTTGGATTTGTTAGGAACTGGTCAACACTCTGGAGAAAGGAGGGACTTTTCCAAAGAGATGGGCTCCACCTTAACCAGAATGGAAGCCGGCTTCTGGCATTAACCTTTAAGAAAGAGATAGAGCAGCTTTTCAACTAGAAAACAGAGGAAAACAGACAGTCACCCAAGAGCGCATGGTTCGGAAGAATGTATCCTTGAAGGCACTAGCAAAAGAGGGAAGTTAGGGCATCCCGACAGAGTTTCCAATAAAATTAAAAGTAACACAGATGCCCTTAAGTACACAGAAAAGCTGAAAGATTCCAAATTACCCCATCTAATGATAACCAGATTAATATGAATAAAATGCAACCTCTAAAATGTTTGTATACAAATGCTGAAAGTCTTAAAAATAAGATGGGAGAATTAAAATATACAGCACTAAATGAGAGGTTAGATATGATTGGTATCTCAGAGATCTGGTAGAAGGAGGACAATCAGTGGGACACTGTGATACCTGGGTAGGTTTAGGTTTAGGTTTAGGTTTATTAAAAACTTGTTATACCGCTCAATACCATAGGCGTCTGAGCGGTTTACAATATATAAAAAACAAGCAAGTTGATTAAAACAAGCATTGGCTGTGGAAAAAGAAAAGGAACGCCATCAAATTAAGGAAAAGTAGGGGAAAAGGAAAGAGGAGATAAGAACAGAAATGAACTAAAAATAATAAATACAAGTGCACAGACAGGGAAGGAGGGGGAGGAAAGACATACAAATTCTGTGAAAAGGTGAGGTGGTGGGAAGGGGGAGGGAGTGGGCTAGGGGGGAGGGTCGAACGCAAGGCGGAAGAGATGGGTTTTGAGGTGGGCTTTGAAAATTTGATATGAGCTTTCTGCACGGAGGGGAGGGGGGAGTGAATTCCAGAGGCTGGGGACCAGGAAATAGAAGGCAGAGGAGCGGGTTTGTTCTAGATGAGCATGTGAAGGGGAGGGAAGGACCATGCGATTCATATGCATGGAACGGAGGAGACGGTGGGGGATATGAAATTGTATCTGGTTTGCTAGATAGAGGGGAGTGCCAGTGTAAATTGTTCGATGTGCAAGAATTAGAACAAACTGTATCACAATGATAGAATCGATCAAATTGCTGGAGGGGTTGAACTCTATGTTACAGAGTGTGATAAGGAAGCTTATCATAGCTCAGGAAGGAGCTATAGAAAAGGTGAAGTGACTCTGAACAAGCAACCTGTCAGTTCTGGTAGAAATAAGAAAACAGAATTTTCCCATAAAAGACTACCAGTCCCAGAATGCACCAGGTTTCCAACAGCCATTAGAGGAGCTGAAGTGGGGAAACGTGTGTTCAATCAGGAGGGCTATGAGGTAATCCCTAAGCACTCATCTCAAAGGGCAGGGCCTGATTCAGCACAGCTGCGCTGTATTAGGGAGGAGCACTCATCTAAGCAGAATAAATTCTACAGATGACCATCTTCATGATCACCTTGGATATCCAGAGAATTATCCTCAGTTTCATCTGAAGGATTATCAGAAGCAGAAGCCAAACCGGACGGACAGAGAGGGAAAGAGACCCTCTGGAAGAAAGAGGAGAAAAGCCTTTGAGAGGTCTAGAAGAGTCCAAAGCAGTACGTATACTGGGAGGTATTCCAAGGGCCAGCATACACCATTGGACTGGGGAAAGCCAGAGGAATGGCGCTGCAGAGCTAGGAATCACCAGAGGCTACCTGTGAGGGAGACGGCTGCACGTGGAAGGGACCCTAAGACCTGTGCCAGAAGGTATGTGAAGAGAGATCCAGTGTCCAGGGATCTGGATTGGAAGGCTGGACATAAGAACTGGACTACATACTGGCCAGGCTATATAGAGAGGAACTCTAGCAGCAATGGAAGCTCAGGTATGAACACTGATCTATGCCCTAGCTATAACCTTGAAAGACAGCAGGGAAACAAGTATTCTCCTGAAAATGCTCCATTGAGATATTCATCTGTGCCAATCCATGATATTGAACCCATGCTTGTTGAACAAGGGGGAATAATAGCAGATGAGGATCATGTTTATATGGACTGTTCTCTATCTAAACTCCGTTGGTAACTTTCTGTTATAAAGTACAGCAACCATCACAAAGAAATACAAATTTGTTCTTTAATCTACTCAGAAAAGCTCCTGAAGCAGGATTTGACCCACACAGTAGAAAGCAAGCCAGCTAAGGGGTTTCAGCTGGATAACTGCTAGCAATTAAGCCTTACCTAATTGCTTGTGAGCTAGGAGAGAATCACTTCTGTATCTATGTGGGAAGTAATCAGAAGTTAACCTGAAAAGAACAGTTTGTTTCTTGCTTTGTGGCTTTTCATTTGTTGTTTTCCTGATTTTGACTTTGTTTTTCCAAGTTAACACTGAAAGCAAGTAACCTAATTTATGTGCTACCAAGCATATCTGTGTTGGGAGAAATAACCCCATAAATAAATATCTTATTGGCTTTACCCAAGAGCACAACTAAATTATTGTCAGCAGCTGTGTCTGGTGTGAATGAACTACATTGCCCACAATACCATGCAAATCATATAGAAATATGCACTTGCCAAGAGTGTGAAGATTCTCACCCAGGCAGCCGTCTGACAAGAGTCACACAGGATTACATTTTTGTAGGAAACAAAATACACTGCAGAATCTCTATAGATAGAAATTCCATGTAAAAAGGGGAAGGCGATGGCAGTGGGTGTGTACTACAGACCACCTAGCCAGCATGAACAAATAGATGATGAAATGCTGAAAGAAATCAGGGAAGCTAACAAAAGCTACAACACAGTGTCACTGCGGGACATGCTAGGGAGATAACGTTTCCAGATGAAATAAATGAGTGCTTCTTGGAGCAGCTGGTTCATGAACTGACAAGAACGAAAGCCATCTTGGACCTAGTCCTTAGTGGAACACAAGATCTAGTGCAAGAGATAAGGGTATTGGGGGCACTTGGCAATAGCAATCACAGCACGATCATATTTTAGTAAACGGAGGAAAGATAGCAAAGAAATCCACAGTCCTAGCTTTTAACTTTCAAAAGGGAGACTATGATAACACGAGGAAAATAGCTAACAAAAAACTAAAAAGAGCAGCTGCAAAGATTAAAGATTTACATCAAGCATGGGTGTTTAAACATATTACCTTGGAAGCCCAGACCAGATGTATTCCATGCTTTAAGAAAAGTGGAAAGGCGGCAAAAAAAACCTGCCAGCATGATTTAAAGGTGAGGTCAGAGAGGCTGTTGTAGCCAAAAAAGCATTGTTTAGGAAATGGAAAAAGGAGCCAAATGATGAAAAAACATAAGCACTGGCAATTTAGATGCAAGGCATCAATAAGGCAGGCAAAGAGAAAATTTGAAATAAAGCTTGCCGTGGAAGAAAAAGAACGCATAATAAAAACTTTTTCATATACATTTGGAGCAAAAAACCTGTGAGAGAGTCAGTTGGACCATTAGATGATAGAGGAATAAAAGGGGAAAAGGCCACAGTGGAGAGACTGAATAAATTCTTTGCTTCAGTCTTTACTGAAGAAAATGTAGGGAAGTTACCCATGACTGAAATGGTATTTAAAGAAGATGCATCAGAAGAATTGAAAAGAATATTGATAAACTGGGAAGGTGTATTACAGCTATTTGATAAAATGAAGAGTAGCAAATCACCTGGATGGATGGAATACATCCGAGGATGCGGAAAGAACTGAAATATAAGATAGCAAACCTACTATTAGTAATCTGTGAACTATCATTAAAATCATCTGTACTACCTGAAGATTGGTGAATGGCCACTGTAACGGCAATTTTTAAAAAGGTTTCAAGGGGTGATCTGGAAAATTACAGACCAATAAGTCTGATGTCAGTACTGGGCAAAATGGTAGAAACCATTATAAAGAACAAAATTACTAAACATGTAGATAGTCATGGTTTAATGGGAGAAAGCAAACATGGATTTAGCCAAGGAAGGGTCTTGTCTTACTAATCTGCTATATTTTTTGAAGGTGTGAATAAATAGGTAGACAAAGATGAGCCGGTTCATATAGCATATCTGAATTTTTAGAAAGCCTTTGACAAGGTACATTATGAGAGACTCTTGGCAAAATTAAAAAGTCATGGGATAGGAGGCAGTGTACTACTGTGGATCAGGAACTGGTTAAAAAATAGAAGGCAGAAATTTTCTCAATGGAGAAAGGTGAATTGTGGAGTACCCCAGGGATCTGTGCTGTGCCCGCTGCTTTTTAACATATTCATAAATGACCTGAAATGGGAATAACAAGTGAGGTGATAAAATTTGCAGATGAGACAAAATCAAAGTTGTTAAAACACAAGAGGATTGTGAAAAATTGCAACAGACCTTGATAAATTGGAAGACTGGATGTTCAAATGGAAAACGAAATTTGATGTGGATATGTGCAAAGTTTTTCCCCTTAGGAAATGATGACACAAACTATGGTTACACGATGCAAGGTTCCACATTAGGAACCACCACCCAGGAAAAAGATTTAGGATAACATGTTGCAGTGTCCGCCCAATGTGCAGCTGCGGCCAAGAAAGCTGCACACTGGGCGGACACTGCTTGGAATCATAAAGAAAGGAATGGAGAATAAAACACAAGATAATATAATACCTCTGCATTGTTCCATGGTGCGAACACACCTTAATATTGTATACAATTCTGGTCACCGTATCTTAAAAAGGATATAGCAGAATTAGAAAAGGTACCGAAAAGAGCCACTGAAATGGTAAAGGGGATGGAAGGATACCCCTATCAGGAAAGGCTTAAAAGGTTAGGGGTCTTCAATTTGGAAAATAAATGGCTGAGAGGAGATATGATAGAGGTCTATAAATTAATGAATGGAGTAGAATGGGTAAAGTAGATTGATTTACACCATCAAAATGTAGAAAGACTAGGGGACACGCAATGAAACTATAATGTAACTCGTGTAAGACTAATAAAAGAAAATATATTTTTTACTCAACGCATAATCAAACTCTGGAATTTGTGACTGGAGGATGTAGTAAAAGCTGTTAGTGTTGCTGGGTTCAAAAAAAGATTTGGACAAGTTCCTGGAGGAAAGGTCCATAAAACATTAAAAAGGACCCAGGAATTCCACTGCTCGATCCAGTACAAGCAGTGTGGAACCTGTGTGCCTTTTTGGGAACCTGACAGGTACTTGTGACCTGGATTGGCTACTGTTGGAAACAGTAGCCAATCCAGGGCTTGATGGACCTTGGTCTGACCCAGTATGGCATATCTTATGTTCTTATATGCATGTCAGTCAAGAAATGAAAGTGATAAAGCAGTCTCATTTTGCAAAACAGCAAGGTGCATCAATTGATCAAATATCTGGAGATATCTGTGCATTACATTTTTGTGGTCAAAAAGAAAAGCAAATCTTTAGGTCAGGACAGGGACTATATGATTACGTTCCACAGCTATGTATTCCTTTTAATTTTTTTTCCCTCTCTTTTTGGCTATTTAAACTGTTGGATCCTGCTGTCTGTGTCAGATTGCCATTGAGCATGCGCTGGCGTTTTTTCAGCAATCCACATATGGACTTTTTCTGATGCGGTAGCTTGAGCGTTGAAGCAGGGCGAAGAAAATTTTGACCGCCCGAAACGCAGTGCTGTGTCCGCGCTATTATTGTTGCATTGGATTACTAGTCCTTTCTGAAGAAAAGAAGGTTCATACAGCAAGATTTTGAAATTTTATTGTGCTAACAATTTTCAACAACGGATTATTCAGATAAGTGATCTCCGTGTGACATTAGATTGTTAAGCAACGATATCTTACTGTAATTCCTTTTCACAAAGACACGAAATATTTTTATATAATATTTATTTATTTCCATTTTAAGGGTTACACTTTAACGGTGGTGTTTTACCTTGTTTTTTAGCTCCTTTGGGGGCTCAATATTTGAGCAAAATGGAATTGATAGCTTCAAGAGGTGCATAGTATCTCAAGGCTACGCTTCCGACATTTTATTGTACATTACTACACTTACAAATGTTAGCGTCTAGTTTTGTTTTCTTTCTACTTATTGTTTTGTGATTTATAGGGTAGAAATTGGTGTTAGGTTGTTTGTATGTATTCCTGTGCAGCATTGAAAACCACTGCTTCAAATTTAGAGGTCTGGAAGAGTAGTATATTTGTATGGGGTTCATGTCATCATAGCTTTTTTGACCAAGAGCTGGGATTTGGATCCATGAGGTTTCATTCACAACCAGCCAGTAAATTTTATATCTCCTCCCACCCCCAGCATACCTAATCTGGTCATTACATTGTTGGCCCTAGGCCAGAGGTCTTCTGACATCCTGCAGTCATGAGCACTGAACCAAGCCACCAGGTGTCACCCTTGAGAAATTACCATAACTCCCTTGCTCCTAGGGTGGTGAATGCAGCCTCCTTAGCATCCCCAGCCCAACAGACCTAAGAAGTTGAAGATCCAAAACAGGGATCAGGCTGAGGACCTTCAGCGTGACAGTGTACACCTGAAGCTCACAAGTTGTAATAATGGTCTGGGAGTAGAAATTCTTTCTGGGCAGGGGTGATCATTTGCCCTGGATTAGCAGGGAGAAGAAAGGTCTATGCCCTGTTAAGATAAGCTTTAATCTCCCCCCAACTCCCCAGAAATCTGCAGGATCCAACTTTATGAGTGATGGACTGGATACTTGCAGATTTTCCACAATAGGCTGTGCCCCTCTTCCTAGGACCCAATGCTGCATCTCCCGCTACATTCTCTGAAATGAAGGGGGCACATAAGGAAGATGTCTGCCTGCCACTCATGTTGTCATCTCCTCCATAAAAGTGTTGAGATCCATCAATATAACCATTAAATATATTTAATACTGTCTTTTGTCTAATTTGATATATAGCACAGTTACTTACCTGTAACAGGTGATCTCTGGGAACAGCAGGAATTAGTCCTCACATATGGGTACGTCGGTACCGACGGAGCCTGCGCGGGAAAGCTCCCCAGCTTCCTAGAATGGAAGCTTTTGGGACCTCCCACTGCACATGCGCACTGCCTTCCCGCCTTCCTGAACAGCTCTCCTCAGTTTCGAGTTTATAGCTGAGTCAATAGAGAGAGGACAGGAAGATAGATAGATAAAAGATACAACTCCTAGGGGAGGTGGGTGGGTTGTGAGGACTAATTCCTGCTGTTCCCAGAGATCACCTGTTACAGGTAAGTAACTGTGCTATCTCCAGGAACAAGCAGGAATAAGTCCTCACATATGGGGACTCCCTAGCTTAGATGCATGGGATCCCCTGTCAAGGTTCGCCATCTTCGTATGGATCTCAGGCATCCATCCTGGGAAGGTGGGCAGGAGTTGTCTAAGAATGGAACAGGTGTTTGAGGACAGCCTGGCCAAACAAGGCATCCCGGCGGGAGTCCTTGTCCAAACAGTAATGGGCTGTGAAGGTATGAACCGAGGCCCAGGTAGCGGCTCGACAGATCTGATCAATGGAAACAGAGTGCAGATGAGCCATAGAAGTTGCCATGGCTCTCACATTGTGAGCTGTGACATGGCCTTCCAGAGGAATGTTTTTACTCTGGTAAGCAAAGGAAATACACTGAGCAATCCAATTGGAAAGTGTACGCTTGGAGACTGGAAGTCCCAAATGTGAAGGATCAAAAGCCACGAAAAGTTGAGAAGACTTTCGATGTGGCTGAGTCCTATTAAGGTAAAAGGCTAGAGCTCTTTTACAATCCAGAGTATGAAGGTTCCTCTCTGCATTGGAGGCATGAGGAGCCGGAAAAAATACAGGTAGATATACCTCTTGATTAAGATGAAAAGGCGAGACCACTTTAGGCATAAAGTGGGGATTCGTCCTAAGGACCACCTTGTCATGATGAAATCTGGTATAAGGTGGATTAGCCACTAGAGCTTGCAGTTCGCTGATGCGACGAGCGGAAGTGACTGCAATTAGGAATAGTACCTTCCAGGAAAGAAATTTCAAGGAGGTAGAAAATAATGGCTCAAAAGGTGGCTTCATAAGCTGACCAAGCACTAGATTCAAATCCCATGCGACCGGGGGGGGTCTGATGGGAGGTTTAGTGAGGGTCAGGCCTCTCATGAATCTTGCAACAAGAGGGTGAGAGGAGATAGGTTGTCCATTTATAGGTTTCAGGGATGCTGAAATAGCACTTAAATGGACTCTTACAGAATTCGTCTTAAGGCCTGCATTGGAAAGATGCAGGAGATAGTCTAAGAGGGAATTCAAAGGAAGTGCCAGAGGGTCAAGGCCCTGCTGAGCACACCAAATGGAAAAACGTCTCCATTTGAAAGCATAAGACCGCCTCGTGGAAGGTTTCCTAGAGGCATGAAGGATATCTTTCACAGGTTGAGAAAGATTAAAGTCTTGAAGACTTAAGCCTTCAGTAACCAAGCTCGGAGATGTAGGGATTTGGGGTTTGGGTGCCACAAAGTCCCGTCGTCCTGAGACAGAAGGTCTGGTGCAGCTCCTAAGTCCAGGGAGGATCCCTGGGAGAGCTGTAGAAGCAGAGGGAACCACACTTGGCGTGGCCAGCGTGGAGCTATGAGGATCATAGAGCCGTGATCTCTCTGGAGTTTGAACAGAGTCTTGGGAATCAGCGGAATGGGTGGAAAGGCATATAGGAACGCCTGACCCCAATGGAGGAGAAAGGCGTCCGTGGCCTGAGCTTCCTGACACGGAGTCCTGGAACAGAACCGGGGAAGTTTGGCATTCCACGGACTTGCAAAGAGGTCTATGTCCGGGGTCCCCCATTCCTGAAAGATTCTGGTTATCTGGTCCACGTGTAGGGACCACTCGTGTGGCAGCAGAACTCGACTGAGCCTGTCTGCTCGAGTGTTTTGGAGTCCTGGAAGGTACACTGCTAGCAGATGAATTTGGTGCTCTCTGGCGAAGGCCCATAATCTGAGAGCTTCGTTGCAAAGCGACAGAGAGCCCGTCCCTCCTTGTTTGTTTATGTAAAACATGGCCACCTGATTGTCTGTCTGAACCAGGACAGTCAGGTTGGCAAGGAGGGTATGGAAGACCTTGAGGGCAAGGTAAATTGCTCGCAGTTCCAGGAGGTTGATATGAAGGGTGGCCTCCTGTGGAGACCAAGTGCCCTGAGTGGAGAGAGTTAGCAGATGGGCTCCCCACCCCAATTGGGAGGCATCTGTTGTGAGGGTTGCTTGGGGTAGCAAGGGCTGAAAGGGAGCCCCCAACAACAGATTCTTGGTGGATATCCACCAATGGAGGGACCAAGACAGACGGTTTGAGGTTTGTATTTGGTCTGAGAGTGCTCCCGACGCCTGAGTCCACTGGGTGGCCAGGGTCCATTGAGCTGCTCTCATATGAAGACGAGCGTAGGGCACCACATGTACTGTGGAGGCCATATGGCCCAGGAGGCGTAGCATTTCCCTGGCTGTCAAGTGAGTACTGGACTGGGCTTGGGAGGCCAAGCTCAGCAGACGCTGACCCCGAACCAGTGGAAGGTAGGCTCTTGCAGTGGTGGTGTCCAACTGGGCCCCTATGAATTCTAGAGACTGAGTAGGGCTGAGTTGAGACTTGGGAAGGTTTACCACCAGTCCCAGATACTGCAGAAGGCTCCTTGTGCGGTCTAGGGAAATCTGGGCCTGCGACTGAGTTGGAGCTCGAATGAGCCAGTCGTCCAGATATGGGAATACGAAAATTCCCATGCTTCTGAGAAATGCGGCTACGACTGCCATGCATTTGGTAAAGACTCTTGGGGCAGAGGCGAGACCGAAGGGAAGTACTCTGTATTGGTAATGACTTCCCTTGAACAGAAAGCGAAGATATTTTCTGTGGGATGGATGGATGAGTAGATGTGTATACGCATCCTGCAGGTCTAGAGAACAAAGCCAGTCCTGACTCTGAAGGTATGGAAGGAGAATGCCCAGAGAGAGCATTTTGAATTTCTCCTTGTACAGAAATTTGTTCAATTCTCTCAGATCTAGGATTGGTCTGAATCCCCCTGTCTTCTTTGGAATGAGAAAATAGGGGGAGTAGAAACCTGACCCTTGTTGATGAAGAGGAACCTCTTCTATGGCCCCTTGGGCAAGCAGAGAAGAGATCTCCTGATCCAACAGGGCTAGGAGAGGAGATGGAGAATTGAAGGGTCTCACCATGTGATGAGGAGGAAGGTTGGAGAAATGAAGTTTGTAACCCTCTCGGATGATAGAGAGGGTCCATTGCTCTGTTGTGATTTGTTCCCATCTGGGAGCAAAGTGAGCTAACCTTCCAGGTATGGTGAGAGGTTCTGGTTGGTCCAGAACCAGGAATGGCAAGTTCTCTAGGGGCAAGTCAAAACCCCTGAGGGGGTGGAGCCTGTTGAGCTGCAGTAGCTGCTGCAGGCTTTGCTCTTGCTTGTTTCGTTTGCTGACGTTTAGCCGCAAAACGAGGTTGAGAAGATTGCTGGCCAGTATTGGAAGCATATCTGGCCTTCTTATAATAAGGCCTCTTGAAAGACTTCTTCTTAGTGGGAGTAGAAGTGGACTTAGAAAGTCTCTCTAAGGTGGCATTTTCAGCGTCCATTTGAGTGGCTTTAACTTGCCACTCTGCACCGAATAAGTTCTCACCTGTACAGGGCAGATTCCGTAAGCCATCTAGAACCCAGGGTTCCAGATCAGAAGCCTGGAGCCAAGCCAGGCGTCTGGCTGCAATAGCAATGCCAGAAGCTCTGCTGGCTCCTTCGAAGGAATCAAAGGCAGCTCTGTTGGAGAACTTAGAAACATCTAAAAGTTGTTTCACAACAGAAAGGAAGTCCTCCTGTTTATCCTCAGGGATACAGGAGGCAAAATGCCGTACTTTCTTGGCAAGTTCCCCTAGGAACATGCCCATATAGAGGCTGTAGGAATTAATCCTGGCTATAAGCATACTAGCCTGGAAGATTTTCCTACCAAAAGAGTCTAGTGTCTTACATTCCCTTCCTGGAGGTGTAGAAGAGTGCCTTTTAGTACTCTTGATCTTTTTCATTGCAGACTTTACCACAATGGAGTGGTGAGGCAATTGAGTTTTCTGAAAACCAGGAGAAGGAGGGACCCGATACATGGTGTCCAACCTACGGGAATAAGGAGACAGAGTTAAAGGGTTCTCCCAGAAATCCATCAATTGTTCTTGAAGGATTTCATGGATAGGCAGAGTAACTGCTTCTTTAGGAGACTTAGAGTATCCTAAAATATCCAATCTTTTTGACCTTGGTTCCGTTTCAGAGGAAGTAGTGATAGAAAGGCCTTTAGCCATTTCTAAAATAAAGTCCTGAAAGGACAAATCCTCTGGAGGAGACATTCTCCTTTTTGGAGAAGAAGGTTCCTCAGGAAGGTCAAGGGAGAGCTCTGCAGACTCATCAGAGGAGACAAAATCCTCAGAGGAATCGGTGTATTGTCTAGTTTCCTCTAACGCACGATACGCATACCGATCGGTATCGACATCGGGCGTACCGGGTATGGAAGCGGTATGGAGCGAAAGCCCATACGGTACCGATTTGCGTTTAGAAGAGGAAGGCCTGGGTTCCGGCATGGCGGACGATACCGGAACCGGGCCCGGAACCGCTGGAAGCGGTACCGATGGCGTTGCAGCTTTAATGAAAGCCATGACGGCTTGCTGCATGGATTGGACAGTATTGCCCATAGACGCCACGGCTGCCTGGATGTCGGTACCGGTATGGGCCGGTACCCCAGAGCAGTCCAACAGGTGATCTGTCGAGGCCGTGCCATCGATGTCAACCTGTAGCCCCTGTATTGGCGTTTTGGAAGGTAGGACCTCCCGCCAGGGCTGTTTGGCTGGGGCAGGGTCCTCAAAACTAAGAGCCTCTCGATGCTTTGAAGGAGATTTGCTCTTTGAGGACTTGCCCACAGAAGGTTTGGTTACCTGAGATCCATCCGGGGATGATGACCGGGATGACTGTGATGTTGGATTCTCTGAAGCAAACAGCACATGGAATTTGTTGGCCCGGTTCTGCAGCCCACGCTTAGACATTTGGGAGCAGGAAGGGCAGTCCGGAATGGAGTGGTCAGGCCCCAAACATTTAAGACACCATTCATGGGTGTCTGTGACTGATATTACAGCAGTACACTTGGTACACTTCTTAAAGCCAGGGGCTGGCTTCTCCATGTGGAGAATTAAAGTAGGCCTGAAGGCCTAACTGAAGTGACCAAGTGCTGAAAAAATAAAAGAAAAGAAAATAATTTTTTTTTTTTTTTTTTAGAAAGAAAAAGGAAGACCGGCGATACCGGTATCGGTATGGGAAGGCAGGTTCGCGGTCTAAAGAAACAAAACAAAAAACTACAATTTCTTCAGCGGTGACAGGATACACGACCTGCTGGCTCCGCGGAAAAAGAGAAACTGAGGAGAGCTGTTCAGGAAGGCGGGAAGGCAGTGCGCATGTGCAGTGGGAGGTCCCAAAAGCTTCCATTCTAGGAAGCTGGGGAGCTTTCCCGCGCAGGCTCCGTCGGTACCGACGTACCCATATGTGAGGACTTATTCCTGCTTGTTCCTGGAGATTACATGGTGACCTCACTGTATACATAGAGGTAGCCAGATTCTCAAGGCAAAAAGTGAAAATTCAATTTTACAGCATTCAATCATTCTGCATATCTAAACACAACGGAACTTCTTTTCCAATAAACTAATCTTCAGCTTGAAAGAGGTATATTCCACATCTGCCTCATATATGGGAGAATCCTTTAGTAGGCTGTTTTATTAAGCCATATGAAAAGAGTTCCAGGGGGGTCAAACTGAACAAACATTGAGAGTAATTGAAAACTGATACAAACATATATGTTCAAATACACCACAAACAACCATGCACAACCAAAATTGCACTGAACTGGGTATGCTTAAATATACTGTAGAAGTTACAAAGTTCCTTCTATAAGGACATACTTAATAATCAACAATACAGTAAATAACACAATGTTCAGTAAACAAAGCCATTAGAAAATGATGAACACGCTCAGGCCTGGTTTCCACTCCCTAAGCCAGCCAGGGATGTTTTGAAGGGTGAGAGAGAATGCCTCAGTCATCGCTCAGTGGTGACACCTAGTGTCCAGACTTAGGCTTCACATTAACAGGGTTCTGGAGGAAACAGTACAGTCAAACCTCGGTTTTCATGATTAATCCGTTCGAAAAAGTCTGACTAAAACCGAAACGTATGAAAACTGAAGCAATATTTCCCATAAGAAATAATGTAAATCCAATTAATCCGTTCCAGACACCCAAAAATATTCACAAAAAATACATTTTATAGAGAATAACTATATTTTTACATACAGAAAACAATGAGAAATAAATATAAATGACTAATGAAATGGATAAATGAACATTTAACATCACTGAAAGCAAGCTAAGTACAGTACTGTACAGTACAGTATGTTAACATCTGGCCTTAGCCACCCCTGACAAGCTGCTGTGCCCAGCTCTCTTCGGAATCACATTGAATTCAGTCCATTAAAATACCTTTACATTATCTGCTCAATGCTTCAGAATGGCAGAAAATCTTAATGATATAGCTTCAGACGTACCCTGCAAGAGAAAGAACTGCCTCCCACATTCATGCAACATCTCCTGCTTACGTTGACAGCTTTTCTTCCCTGCTACCGGGACAAAATCTCAGTCAAAAGACGTTGAAAACCGAAGCAATGCATGAAAACCGGGACAAAATCTCAGTCAGAAAAGACGTTGAAAACCGAAGCGTATGAAAACCGGGGCAAATGAAAACCGAGGTTTGACTGTATGTGCAATGGGCGAGTTGAATTGGGAAAGGGATATACATGAAGACAGGATGAAACCTCGGTAGCTGTGATTGAGGATTCATGATACTGTAGCCTAGTAAATGCTGATTCTGACTCAGCAGAAATGTCAAAAGGACTAGGGGAAACCTCATGGGGGGAAAAAAATCAGTGAGCAAAGATGAAAAATAATCCAAAAGGAAACTTCCAATAGCCCAACTCAATGAGTTTCGATATAAGAAACTATCATCATCAAGGGCAAAGATGAACATATATCCTTTTTCTTTTCCTTTTACTAAAGGCCACATGGATTAAGATCTCAAAAGAATGGCTGTCCTTTCCAGATGTCGATCCACATGGATTCCTGGACAAGTAAAAGCAAATGAAGATAATTCATTCTCACAGTGCCATATTTGCTGTATCACGAGCTAATCAGCACTCGTCAATATACAGTAGGTTCACTATGTAATTTTATGGGGCTGTGAATGTTCAGAGGTCTTGCAGATTAACAGAAACTTCCTGATAGATAAGCATACAATGGACTGCCTTTCCTAAGTACTAAATGCTAAACTTTTTAAAACTTTTGAAAGCTTCAACTGGTTTCTTTTGCTATATCACAATGTGCACTGTAACCTTTATGGAACTACTATAATAACGTCACGTAATTTAATGCCATTCTTCTGCTCTGCTTCCACTTTCCCTAAGTGCATATCTGAAATGTAACTGCCACATGTATCCAAATGTGGAACTACTTAAACTGATTTTCTCAGGACCCATTAACACCTCACATAGTTTTTCCTAAATCTTATAGTTCTTCTCATCCCACATAATTACAAATAATAAATTAGGCAATTATTTCTATCATACAATAGTTTCTTCCCCTACTATAATTAACACAGGCACATAAACTGAATTAGGACACATGGCAGCACACAAATAGGCTGGATTACCAAGAGTGAAAGCTGCTGACATTAGTGCCAAACCTCAAGGTTTCAGCACTACCCTACTGTCCATTCATATATCTTTCAAAAGCAGTCATAATTCAAGCACCTTTTATTCATACACTTGTGCTTGGATCCTTCAGAAGAGTGAGACATACTGACTCTGAGTACCTTAAAGGATCTCACTTGGAAATTTTAATATCAATGAGGACAGGACGTTTACAGAGGAATGGGGGTATCCTGGGTGTGGAGGGAGCACATTTGAACAAAAAATGTAGCAAGGAAGCTGACTAGAAATGTAGCTTGCCCCACACCCAATATAATCTCATTTCCCCTACAAACATCCTTTCCTCATCACTATTTAAAGCAGGGGTCTCAAACTCAAATTGCTTTGAGGGCCAAATGAGGACTTGTAAAGTAACCCGGGGGCCGCATAAGACGTGGGGCCTCATTTGCATAAGGGGCCTCATTTGCATAAATATTTGCATAATGTTACCATACACTAACTTTTAGTAAACATGCCTCTTAATGAGTATGGATAAAGAAAGACTAAAAGATTCAGAAATAGGAAGACAATAATTAAACTGGGAACCCCAAAAGCCAAACTTGGAATGTACAACAACACTGTAGAAATAAAACTATAAATTAATTTCCTCTTGTACTAAACAAAGCGCAAACATTAATGATGCACATTTCCCAGAGCTGACATATTCCAGTTAATAAATTCAAAATAAAGAGATATTTTTCTACCTTTTGTGCATTTTTTTTCAGTTGCAATTGCTCCAGCCACTTCTGGTTTCTTCGTGTCTTCTGCTATCTCCATCGTCTGCTGTCCATTTGTCCTTTCTTCTCTCTTCTAGTTTTTTTCCATTCTCTCTCCCTACATCTGCTTTAACATACTAATCTTTCTCCTTTTGCTCTTTCCTCATTCCTATTTCATCCACTCAAATTTTACCCCTCCATCCTCAATCCCCACTTACTCTCCCAATACCTGGCCAATTGTAGATTTGTCTTCTCTTCCAGACAAAATATTTTCCCCTCTCCATTTCACTTTCCCAGCTCCATCCCATTCTAATCCTCCCCCAACATCAGCTCCCTTCTAGTTCCAGCCCCACCCAGCATCTGCTCCTTTCTAGTCCCTGCATCAGTCCATTTCAAGTCCTATCCTAGCCTCACCATCAGCCCATTTCCAATCCTAGCCCCCCATCAGCCCATTTCCAATCCTAGCTCCCTCCCCTCACAGCCCATTTCCATTCCAAGCCCCCCTCCCCATCAGCCATTTGCAGTTCAAGCCCCCCTTCCACTCAGCCCATTTCCAGTCCTAGCAACCCCCCCCCCCAGCCCATTACCAGTCCTAGACCCCCCATAGCCCATTACCAGTCCTAACCTCCCCATAGCGCACTTCCAGTCTTACCCCCCCCATCACCCCATTTTCAGTCTTACCCCCCCCCCATAGCCCATTACCAGTCCTAGTCCCCCCCATAGCCCACTTGCAGTCGTATCCCCCATCACCCCATTTTCAGTCTTACCTCCCCTCATAGGCCATTACCAGTCCTAACCCCCCAATCAGCCCACCTCCAGTCCTAACCCCCATCACCCCATTTTCAGTCCTAGCCCCCACCATAGCCCATTACCAGTTATAACCCCCCCAGCCCATTACCAGTCATAACCCCCCCTGCCAATAGCCCACTTCCAGTCCTAACCCCCATCTGCCCATTTCCAGTCCTAGCCCCCACCATAGCCCATTACCAGTCATAACCCCCCCCCTGCCAATAGCCCACTTCCAGTCCTAACCCCCATCTGCCCATTTCCAGTCCTAGCCCCCACCATAGCCCATTACCAGTCAGAATCAATTGTCAAATAAAAAAAAAAAAAGACTTCTGCTGCTCAAGCAGCAATATCACCTGTCCTGCGGCCCCTTCCCCTGTGCCCGGAGATCCGAATCTGCTCTATCAGCGGCGTGCTTTTCAAGCCGCGAAGAGTATTCCCCTCTCGCGCGGTTTCAAGCCGCGCGAGAGGGGAATACTCTTCGCGACTTGAAAAGCACGCCGCTGATAGAGCAGATTCGGATCTCCGGGCACAGGGGAAGGGGCCGCAGGACAGGTGATATTGCTGCTTGAGCAGCAGAAGTCTTTTTTTTTTTTAAATTTGACAATTGATTCTGCCGCTGCCACGGCGGCAACGGCAGAAGCCAGGGTTTTGGGGTTTTTTTGTTTTTCTCTGTCGCGGGCCGCACAAAGTTGTCTCGCGGGCCGCATGCGGCCCGCGGGCCGCGTGTTTGAGACCCCTGATTTAAAGTTTGTTTTATATATGGCACATTTAAAGTGTCTGTTCACCTGAGCTCCACTTGAACCTGAACCAATAGAAAAACAAGGTTTAGCAACCATGTGCCAAGTCCATTAAGCTATTCAGTCACCAAAGCAAACTCTTCTATAGCAAATCAAATATTTGACCCTAAAGTAATTCTTGGCCATTTTGTGTGTCATTGGTCATACACTTCTTGTTCTTCTTCCTCAACATACAGTATCAGTTAGCATATTTGTTACATAAATAAGTATATATTTACTCAACTCATTGAACTGGGATAAGGGGCTGCCGGACACTTTCATGCTTACCTAAAATACTACTCCAATAGGAAATACTCTCACTTGGTTTACAGCTTGTCGTCCTGTGAGGGCTTGCGTGCATCAGTGATGCTGAGAGCTAAACTATCGGTAGTTTAACTACTGGCAGGGTCTCCCAAGATGGACAGGCCTCAGCTGAGGTGCCAGACCAAGACAAACCACCCATCTGGGCAGCAGCAGAATGGGACAGTGTTGACGGCGGAGGATCACATTTTTGTGACAACGGCAACAACACCAAACTTAAACTGCGCGGAAGAAAGGCCCGGCAATCTACTTCTGTATCTTGCCATGAAAACCCAATGGATAGTTACAACAAAACAAATTGTGCTATGGTGATGGAAGATGAGACCCCCAGGTCAGAAGGCACTCAACTAGCTACTGGGGAAGAGCTGAAGACTTTTCAGAGTAAAGCCAGCATTTATGATGTGGTTGGATCAAAGCCCTCAGGAAGTCTGACTGCTGACGTAGCTGCGCATGAAATGAGTCAGAAGCTGTAAAGATGTCTTACACATTGGAACATGGAACGTATGAAGCATGAACCAAGGGAAGTTGGAGGTGGTCAAGAATGAAATGGAACGTGTACAACTTGATCTGTTGGGTGTCAGCGAACTGAAATGGACTGGCATGGGGCACTTTGCATCAGATGATCACATGGTCTACTACGCTGGAAATGAAAGACAAAGAAGAAATGGTGTTGCATTTATAATAAAGAAGAAACTTGCAAGAACTGTAATGAAATACAATGCAGTCAGCGAACGCTTAATCTCTATTCGTCTACGAGGATTGCCTATCAACACAACTATAATTCAAGTATATGCCCCAACAACAGCTGCTGAAGAGAATGAAATTGAAGAGTTTTATGAACAAGTACAAGCTGAAATTGACAGAACATGCAAACAGGATATCCTGATAGTCATGGGTGACTGGATCGCAAAGGTTGGCAACGAAGAAGAAGGCAAAGTAGTTGGAAAATATGGACTTGGCAACAGAAATGAAGCTGGAGAAAGACTGATAGAATTCTGCAAGACCAATGATCTATTCATCTCAAACACCTTCTTCCAGCAACACAAGCGGCGACTGTACACATGGACTTCACCGAATGGATTATATAAAAATCAAATTGACTACATATGTGGAAGTCAACGATGGAAAAGCTCTGTAACATCAACAAAGACAAAACCTGGAGCTGACTGTGGTACAGATCATCAACTACTAGTATGCAAACTCAAGCTAAAGTTGAAAAAGAGCAAACCACTCATGAATGCAGCAAAATATGACCTTGAGAATATACCACTGGAATTTAAAGACTGCCTGCAAAATCGATTTGCTGCTTTAGATACAAATGACAGAGCTCCGGAAGAGTTATGGAATGACATCAAGAAGGTTGTGTTGGAAGAAAGCGAGAAGTCTCTACAAAAGGTGAAAAAGCAAAAACGGCCAAAATGGATGATGGAAGAAAACTCTGAAAATTTCCCAGAAACGCAGAGAAGCTAAAGCCAGAGGAGAAAGAAAGACAATCGCAGAACTCAACAGAGATTTCCAACGTGCAGCAAGACAGGACAAGGAAAAGTACTACAATGACACTTGCAAGGAAATAGAAGCAGAAACTATTAGAGGAAGAACAAGATCGGCTTTCCTAAAGCTACGAGAGTTAAAGAAAAAGTTCCAGCCTCGAATTGGAATGTTACAAGATGCTCAAGGTTCTATGTTGAATGATGCTGAGAAGATCAAGAAAAGGTGGAAGGAATATACAGAGTTTTTATATGATAAAGATCAAGTGGACCAACAGCCATTTCAACCTGTACCTTATGATCGGGAACCATTGGTGATGAAAGAAGAAGTTGAAGCAGCATTGAAAGCCTTATCAAAGAACAAAGCACCAGGCATTGATAGCATTCCCATAGAAGTATTGCAGCAATCTGATGCAGCTGTTACCGTACTCACAAGGCTCTGCCAAGAAATATGGAAGACAACATCATGGCCAACTGACTGGAAAAGATCTGTGTTTATACCAATACTAAAGAAAGGTGATCCAACTGACTGTGGAAATTATCGCACAATCACTCTGATCCCACATGCCAGCAAGATTCTACTGAAGATTATTCAAAAGAGACTACAACCATACCTGGAACAAGAACTACCTGAAGTGCAAGCAGGGTTCAGGAAAGGGCGAGGAACGAGAGACATCATTGCGGATGTGAGATGGATCCTTGAAAAGACTAAAGAATACCAAAAGGATATCTATTTGTGCTTTATCGACTATAGCAAGGCTTTTGACTGTGTAAACCATGAGAAACTCTGGGCCACATTAAGAAGCATGGGTATACCAGAACACCTGATCGTTCTCTTGTGCAATCTGTACTTTGATCAAGAAGCAACAGTTCGAACGGAACAAGGAGAAACAGAATGGTTTAAAATAAGCAAAGGTGTAAGACAAGGCTGCATACTTTCCCCCTACCTGTTTAATTTATATGCAGAACAAATCATCAGAGAAGCAGGATTGTATGAAGACAACAGAGGTGTGAAGATTGGTGGAAGACTCATCAACAACCTTCGCTATGCTGATGATACCACATTACTGGCTGAAAGTGAAGATGATCTGAAACATTTGCTTCTCACAATCAAAGAACATAGTCTCAAAATGGGCCTACACCTTAATGTAAAGAAGACAAAGATCATGACAACTGGCATAATCAACAGGTTCATCGTTGAAGGAGAAGAAATTGAAATTGTGAACAACTTTAACCTACTTGGATCAACTATCAATAAAGAAGCAACAAGCAGTCAAGAAATCAGACGACGCATTGCTCTTGGCAGAATGGCTGTGAAAGACCTAGATAAGATTCTCAAGAGCAGAGATGTCTCTCTCCATACAAAGATTCGACTTGTTCAAGCCATGGTATTTTCAATAACATCATATGGATGTGAAAGCTGGACAGTGAAAAAGATAGACAGGAAGAAAATTGATGCCTTTGAATTATGGTGCTGGCGGCGAATACGGTGTATACCATGGACTGCCCGAAGAACAAACCAGTCGGTACTAGAGGAGATCAAACCTAAGCTTTCTTTAGAAGCTCAGATGACAAGACTTCAACTTTCATACTTTGGACACATCATGCGAAGAGAGAGATCATTAGAGAAAGACATTATGCTTGGCATGATAGAAGGTCAACGCAAAAGAGGAAGGCCAGCAATGAGATGGATCGATACAATAACAGCAGCTACGGGTACCAGTCTGTCAACAATGAGCCGCCTGACTGAAGACCGAACACAGTTTAGGATAGCTATCCAGAGGGTCGCCATGAGTCGACTCCGACTCGACGGCACTTAACAACAACAGGAAATACTAACCATTATTCATATCAAGTGCAAAAGCCTTGAGAGGTGCACTTGAAATAAATTGTTACTACTATCACTACTACTACTATTAACCACTTGTATAGAGCTACAAGGCATACGCAGCACTGTACAGATACATATAAAGAGGATCCCTGCTCATTAGAGCTTACAATCTAATCAAGGCAGACAGTACAAAAGATGAGAGTAAGGGTACAATAGAGAAGGGTTAGAAAACAGGAGAACAAAAGATTAAGATCCAAAAGCGGCCTGAAAGAGGTGAGCCTTTAGCATGGCTTTCAAAAGGGGGAGAGTTGAAACCTGACTTAAAGATAAGAACAAAGTCTGCAGAAGGCAGCAGAAGAGAAGGGCATAGGCAGAAGCAAGCCAGAGGAAGAGCAGAGTTCATGAGGAGGAGTATAGGGAGAGAGGAAAGGTAGTGAGGAGCAGCAGAATGAATGCATTTATAGGTCAGAAGGAGAAGTTTGTATTGGATACAGAAACAAAAGGGAAGCCAGTGGGGTTACCTGAGTATATTGGGACTGGCAGAAGATTAGCCGTGCAGCAGTGTTTTGAACAGACTGAAGGGGGGAAAATGACTCAGAGGGAGACCATCAAGGAGGAGGTTGCAATAGTCAAGGCGAAATGTGATTAAAGAGTAGATAAGTGTTTTAGTAGTGCGTTCAGAAAGGAAGGGTTGAATTTTGTTAATATTATAGAGAAAGAAACAACAGACTTTTGCTATTTCTTGGATATGTGTGGAGAAGGAGAGGGAGGAGTCGAAGATGACCCCAAGGTTGCAGGTTGAGGAAACAAAAAGAAGAGTATTATCAACAGAGATCGAGAAAGGAGGAAGGGCGAAAAGGGGTTAGGGGGGAAAATAAGAAGTTCAGTTTTGGCCATATTCAAATTCAAATGGCGATTAGACATCCAGGCAGCGAAGTCAGATAGGCAGGCAGATATATGGACTTGGGAGTGTAGGAGAAATATCAGGTGTAAATAGATACATTTGATTGTCATCAGCATAAAAATGATACTGAAACCATGGGAGGAAATGAGAGAACCAAGGGACTGGGTATAGGGATAGAAAAGGAGAGGGCCAAGGACAGACCCCTGGGATACACTAACTGAACAAGGGATAGCAGTAGAAGTGGAACCACCAGAATAAACACTGAAAGAGCACTGGGACAGATAAGAGGAGAGCCAGAAGAGAACAGAATCCCTAAATCCAAGTGTGGACAATGTATCGAGGAGAAGGTGGTGGTCAACAATGTCAAAAACTGCAGAAAAGTCAAGAAGAATGAGGACTTTGGATTTAGCCAGAAACAAGTCACTGGAGACTTTGGCAAGGCCTGTTTCAGTAGAATTTAAGGGATGAAAGCTAGATTGAAAAGGATCAAGGAGGGCTTGAAGGGAGAGAAATTTAAGACAATGGCAGAGAACTGCACATTCAAGAATTTTGGAAAAGAAGGGAAGAAGGGAGATGGGTCAATAATTAGAAGGACAAGTAGGGTTGAGTGAAGGTTTCTTCAGGAGAGGTGTGACCAGAGCATGCTTGAAGACTGCAGGAAAGGATAAAGTGGAGAATGATAGGTTGAGAATGCGTGTGATGGAAGAAATGACAGAGGAGGAGATGGAGTTAAGGAGATAGGTGGGGACAGGATCAGAGGAACATAGCATACTCGCAATGATCGATAGTGCTGGCAGGGAGAAGTGGGTGTGAGTGGCTCAGGAGAGCGAGTGAGTGCACCAGAGGAGGAGTCAGGCAGCAGGAGGCAGCTGCTAACTTCTCCTGCACGACAAGGTAACACAAAGGCACCTTCTTTTGCCTCCAGGTATTCTCCGCCTGTTTCAGCCACTCGTTTCCCATAACAGGGTTTCTGGGAACAGATCAAAGGTCTTTTTTTAAATTTATATAGGCCAACCTTAATCAGAAAAGAAAATGCAAAAAGACAGACCTAGAGAGGCTTCTCTGCTCACTTAGGGATCAATCACTAAAGCTTGTTAACGTTTTGCACTTAGGAATGACATCCATCAATGCATGTAAGTCATGTATTGTCAATGACTTTTGCATGTGGATGAATCTCTGTACACGTATTTTAGGTGGGTGCTATTCTGTAAGGACAAGCATCAGGCCGATAGAGCATACTTTCGAGGTAGAACTTGGATGGACTGCAAATTTATGCACATAAGTTATAAAATACTATAACTTAAACGCATTCTCTACAAATCTAGGTGCAAGCATTTATACCAGGCATGAAATATATGCATTAACCCAGGTGCACCTTATAAAATTACCCTCCACATGGCCTTAACAGCCAAAGTTAACGTACATTAAGTGCAAAACCTTCAAGGGAAATATAGGGGGCATGCCTGGAACTTGAAAGATGGAGTTGTGCCACCAACACGGGACAAAGGTTGCTGCCACTCATTGAGAGCATAACTACTAATGCAGAGTGCAGTTAACTACGTATTTAGAAGTGCAGTAAAGTGGCACATATCTGCTGGGTTATTGACAGCTACCATGTAACCTCAGTTTCCAACAGGAGTTAATACTTATAATGTGTCTCTTTCTAAATACAAAACATGCCTTCACTAAACTACATTTGAATGCTCAGATGTGGTTAAGGAGCCTTAGCTGAAGGGGGAATGGTGTGACTTATGCACTGTGTCTTTCAACTGTGCTATTGTGTGCACACATCTTCTAACCCCTCCTATATCATTCACTGGCCGCAGCCTATGTTTTTACAATTTTTAATTGCAATTAAAAGAACTGAAAAACACTTCGCTTTCAGCGTAAAACACCACTTTGAGCAGTCAAAGGAACAAAAATGGGAGGCATAAATGTTGACTCGAGTTTCACCTGCTAAAATTCTCAGGCAGCTTCAGGACTTCACAGATCTACTCCTATCGCTGAAATCTCTAACTCCTCTTAAACGTAGGACAACCTCACTAATAATTATTAAATGGAGGCAGCCATGACAAATCAAGCAGTATGGTCCAATCAAATCACACCACTGACATCCAATCAGCTGATTCATTCAAACCCATGGGTTGTATGGTGTTTAAAGTGAAAATCCATTTTAATTCTAAGCATGCAAGCTGATAAATGAGATCTCCTCCTGGCGACCCGGTCCATAACAAACCATCATAAATCATTCCAAGTATGAATGTGTGCTAAACAATTATTGACCACAGGTGGTGTGGTCATGCATGTGGTCAAACGGGATGTGTGATCGGATGAGATGTACTTTACGGCAAGTCCTGCCTATATAAATTTTTTGACATGGGCATAAAATTACATAAAAAGCCCAAGTTGTTACACAGTTGGTTGAGGTTTCAAGGATATAGGTTTTATTAGTTAAAGGGCTAGTCCATTCTGACACGTCTAAGCTCGTTTGACACGAGGCAATTCCCACAAGCGCCATGATGGCAGGTTGATTTATGACCTGAGAGCTGGCAATATCTGAATGTACTAATATGCCCCTTAAGTTACGTGCTCTGGTGAATGCTATACATGGTTTTTGCCCAAATACAGTGTGTAAAGCACAGTTACTTACCTGTAACAGGTGATCTCTGGGAACAGCAGGAATAAGTCTTCACATAATGGTACGTCGGTACCGACGGAGTCTGCGCGGGAATGCTTCCCAGCGTCCAATCAAACAGCTTTTGGAAGCATCGCACCACGCCTGCATGCTGCCTTCCCGCCTTTCCCAACTGCCTCTCCTCAGTTAAGTTTTAAAGCTGAGACAAAGAGAGAGAGAGAAAAGGAAAGATAGATAGAGATACAACTCCTGGGGAGGTGGGTGGGTTGTGAAGACTTATTCCTGCTGTTCCCAGAGATCACCTGTTACACTGTGCTATCTCCAGGAACAAGCAGGAATGAGTCTTCACATATGGGGACTTCCAAGCTAAGATGCCTGGAGTCCCAGCATGTCATAGGTTGGAACATGCTATCCCCCACAACACCAGGCATCCTGAGGATGGAGGGTAGGAGTTGAAGAAAGAAAGATGCTGTGGAACAGCTAACCTAGCATAGGACTACAGACAAGGAGTCCATGTGTGGATGATAATTGTCATCAATGATATTGCAAGAATATTGCAATATGGACCTCCCCTAACAGGATTTCACAGAAGTATGGAGGTTCATGGGATCTACAGGGAAACCCAGTAGAGGAACCTCGAAGAGGACCTCACTGTAAAGTGGAGGTAATAAACCTGTAGGAAAAACAGTGGAGGTCAGAATCCTGAAAGGTAACATGTAACCCAGTAGGAAAAACTGGGGTAGTACAAAAACGGTGGGCCTTCAGCGGAAGGCTTTATGACTTAAGCTGAACTCTTTTGGCGGCAGAGTGGCTCACTCTTAGGAACAAAAGAGAAAGGCTAACCAATTTGGACAAACAGGCACAGTCCTTGTGGGGAGAAAGGGTATGGGAACCCCTTGTATCCCAAAAGAAAGGACAAACGCTGGAGGCGTTAGAGCCTGTGATTAGCTGAAGATCTGCAATGTCTCTCCTAACTAGAGTCAGCTAGGAGAGATACTGGAACATGGAGAGCTTCAGAGGTATTTAAACCTTAAGGTTATGGTGGAAGTTGTTAACTACCACCGAAGTGGTTGTGAGTGTAGAACCCCAAAACATGCTGGATAGCATAAGTATGGGTAAAGCCCATCTGTCAGAATCATATAGCTATATGAGCCTCGACAGTCAGGTAGATAAATGCAGAATACATATCTACCGATAGTAAAAAATCTCGAGAGATACATACATTATATATATATATATCATATAGATATATAAGAATATATCTATAGTGAGATATGAAGGGCATAAAATACACACAAATGATAGACATAGACATCTGTAAGATGTATGCTATAGGTATGAATATATATAGGCCTCTATATGGAGTCTGCAATGAAGCAGACAGAGATATGCCTACAAAAATGGTATTCACATAGGAAAATGTGGAGAGGAAAGATTCATCTAATAACAAGAAGGTGGAACCTACTTGAGAAGATATTGTGACGCTCGCGCCCCTACCAGGCGGCCGCCTAGTAGGGACGTGTGATCACCTCTTCTATTTCCTAGGGTTGTAGTTGTGTAAGGAATGACGAGGCCGAGTGGTTTATAAAGCGCACAGGAATTTTTTCAGCTTCCTTTCAGGTAAGTGGATACAATTTCTCCCAAACACATGTACTCTCCAGACAAAAGAAAATAATGGATACTTCTCCTGTAACAAATGTCCAAAACAAAACAACAGTGAATTCCAATATCAAGAGTTTCTGGCTCACACTAATTTACCTTAGTGCAGGCATCACATTCCATCTCTGAGACATTTGAATTTACCTCAGTCTCCTTGGCTTCAATGTCCATACTCTCCACTGAGCTGTAGCAGGGTTCTGCTAGGTACCGCTCAGGAACTTTCTGCTTTAGACTTTTTAACAGGTTAAACAACCTCTCCCACTTTCTTGCCTTCCCTGCTCTAGGCAGGTCTCCTATGGGTTGCTCTTGCTTAACCTTCCTGGTACAACATCTCTTTTTGTGCTGTGTTATCTGAGGTATAACAGTTTCATCAGAGTCAGAAGAATAAACATATTTAGAAGGCCTTGCTGCCTCCCTTCTCCTACCTTGGGCTTCTTGTGCAATATTCTCCTGGTTAGAGTTTTGGCCAGTCAGGACTCCCTCTGCCTCAGCGTAGGGCAGAGACCTGTGGTAACACTTTCCCACTCTCTTGCTAGGGTAGGTGGTTCTCCCCCTGGAACCTTCCCTATATCCTCGGTGGCTACTGCGCTGAGTATGGTGGCTTCCTTTGTACCTTCTCTGGCTGTCTTTATAGCGGTTCCTTTTTCTGCTGCTCCTTTTGGCTACAGGGCTGTTCCCTCTGTACCTTCTGGAACCAGGACTGGAACCTGAGCTGCAACTCCCACTTAGGCCTGGACTGCAACTCCGACAACAACTGCCACTGCAACTGGAACTGTATCTCCAATCATGCTTCTCACCATGCTTCCAACCAGCACTTGAACCAACTCCTGAATCAGCTCTCCAACCATGCTTCCAACCACACTCTGAACCACCTCTTGAACCAGCCCTCCAACCAACTCTCCAACCGACTCTATCTCTAGTGTTTGTTCGCTCCCTTTCAAACACTGAGCAGGGCAACTCCCTTCCTGGCTCGGCCCTTCTGTACCTCCCACTCCTGTCTGTGGCTGACCTGGAGTGTGGGCGTGACTTCCAGCTAGGTCTGCCCTCTAGGTTTCTCTCCAGGTTCCTGCTGTGGACTATGTGATCCTGTGTGCCCATCCCCCGCAAAGAGGAAAAATTCTTCCTTTTTTCACTTTTCCCTGGCTGGGCTGCACTCTCCTTATCACAATATATAGAGAATCAATTCCCACTGGTTATGAGCTACAGGGATGCTAGGTAGTGGAATAACCAGGATGGTTATGTGAAAAGCAGAGGATGATATCAGTCTGCAGCCAGCAAGTCTCGAGTATTCTAGAACTCTAGCATGGTAAGTGAACAGAAGACGCATAAAAATGAGATACCATGCTGACCTGCTTAAGGGCAAAAAGGTATCATGTGTTCTTACCATGAGGACGAGCTGGAAGGAGAAAAGCATATTCCCGATTGGAAATACTATGGACCAAGCAGGGAATTGGCAACGCCTTAAGCTTTCACATAAGAAAAGGCCTATGTCCTTTATATTAAAAAGGAGAACCTTTCTAGTCATGGGAGACATGATTGAAAAAGCCTTTTTCAACCATCTAGGATAGCTGTTGGAGAAAAAGCCCCCATGCTCTCTAGCAAGGGCCCATAGTGGAGAGCTTCTCTGTAGAATTGCAGAGAGCATGATGCAGGAGAATGAGGAGATGGAACTGGCTGCTGAAGAGCCAGTACCTATGTCAACTATGCTGCCAAACCCAGGGGAATGGAGATAGCAGAAAGAGGAGACAATCCAACAAGCTTGTAGTGAAAAAATTTCCAAGACAGATGACAGCACTGACTTGGAGCCACTACTAAGACCAGACAGAATGTTAGTGGAGGACAAATCTGGTTGCTGGTGGACAAGAACCAGCGGTCCAAACATTAAGGCTCCCGCATTGGCAGCTGCTTGCCAGACAGCAGAAAGAATGTTACTGTTTAAAAACAGAAAGAACAGACAGAACAAGAGTAGAAAACTCTAGACATGTCTGATGAACTGCTTCAAGGCAAGATTGAAAAAGAGGAGTCAACTCAGAGAAGAGAACTCCGCACTGGAAAAGTAACAAAACTAGAGAGGCTGAAGAAAAAGCCCTCCAGTGAAGCAATACCGCTCTTACAGAGGAAAACCCTGGTAAGAGGGTAAAGAGAATGGAGCTGAAGAAGACTTACAAAGTAGTAAGTCTATAGAAAGGAAAAAAGACATGCTGGCACAGGAAACTATCGTTTGATAGTAGTTAGACCTCTTTCCCTAGCAGGAAGAAGAGGAGAACCCTGTGACCTAGAAGCATGAACCTCCTGACAGCTCATAGAACATAGAAAGAATGGATGTCTTTGGGAAGAGAACCATGTTTAGGATTTAGAATAACAGCAGTGGATTGCCTCTATTGAGAAGAAGCAACTGCAGATTCTAACTTCAAGAGTCACAAGCATCTGATGAAGATTGATCAGAAACCCTGCAGTTGCTGGGTTTGCTGAGCCTGGTGAGAGGTTGAATTCTGCAGACCAGGATGATGCTTCCCCTGTTGGAGAACATCTGTATGATGGGCAGATGATGCAAAAAACCTTCTTCTCCTACGGGAAGAAAGTTTGGCAGGACATTTCCTACCTACTGGGACAGAAGAAGGGGCAGAACAGCCCCTAGGAACAGGTAAGTCAATGGACAACTGAGTAACCTGACGTAAAGACTCCTTGTTGAAAAGATTGTCTCCAGTGCAAGGAGTATGTCCCAGTCTTTGCTGTGCCCATTTGTCCAAGTCTGAAGCTTGGAGCCAGGCTCTACGTCATGCCCCTATAGTTATAGCAGGAGTCCTGCTAACAGACTCAAAAGAGTCTAGGGAAGCACGAGTAAGAAACCAAGAGATATTCTGAAGATGCTTGAGCAGTGAAGAATAGCCTGCACTCTTGGACTCTGGAAGGGAAGGAGTCAAAAGATGTAATTGCTTTGTGACCTCCTCAAGAGATAGACTCATATAAAAAATATATGAGAGAATTCTTGCAGAAAGCATAGATGTCTGGAAGCTTTGACGTCCAAAGGCATCTAGTGTCTTAGCCTCACATCCTGGCGGATAAGAAGAGTGCTTTTTGTTACTCTTTACCCGCCGCATTGCTGATTCCACTACTATGGAATGATGAGGAAGTTGAGTCTTTTGAAACCCAGGAGAGGGGGGCACCTGATATAGGAGATCAGTTGCCCTGGAAGGTGGGGGTACCCTTAAAGGTGTTTCCCACATTCCTAGAAGGAGATCCTGCAAGGAATAATGCAAAGGAAGCATTATGTTCTCCTTTGCTTTGGTAGAAAAAGAGCCTTGTGCAGGATCATGTCCTGGGATAGGAATGGCAAGAGATCTTGCTATATCCAGGAGGAAACTCTGAAAAGAGGGATCCCCAACAGGAATCTCTCTTGGACAGGTTAGATCTGAAGAACTAGCCTGAGCACCCACAGAGCTATCCAAATATATAGGAATAGAAGATCCTGCAGAGTGCAGTGTGGAATGCTTAAGGGATGGTCGCTGGTACTGGCTGTCAGGAGCAGCGACCGTCCTTACCACATTGTCCATGCCAGGTATCGACTCCAAGCTTGGTATAGAATGGAGCGATCCTGTTGAAAAAAGCATGGCAGGAGTTGGCCACGATGCTACTGTGGATACCGGTACCGATGCCAATACCGGTACCGATGTCGGAGTCGGATCCGACAGAGACATCGGAGCAGTCATCAGTGACCGTTCAAATGGTACCGAGGTAACCGAAAACCTCCGGCCGCTATCCTCGGTACCGAGCCACCGGTATTGATCGGTGTCGGTACCAAAGCTTATTGGTACCCAGTCTTCCAGACTAGAGATCGATTCCAAACTTGCCATCGAGGGCAGCTCAATCGGCCTTGAGGGAACCGAGAGTTGCAGATCCGCATCATTGGAACCGAGCCTTCGGTACCGCTGAGAGCCAGTACCAAGGCGAGTCGGTACCCAGTCCTCCAGAGTGGAGATCGATTCCAGACTCGGCATCGAAAGAAGCGAGGCTATCGATGCACGTCTGGAGGGTACCGACGTCGGTGGTCGTATCGGTGTCGGCACCGATACCGGAAAGTCAGCCTGGGGATTAGCCACCGGACCCGAAGGTACCGAGGACGCCAGATGACGATCCCTGGTGAGGAGTGTTACATCCAACACCAGTGCTGGAGCCGGGGTATCGGTACCGCTCAAAGAGGATGCCACCACCGGACACGGCTCAGGTATGTTCTGTGGGGGGTGAACCCCAGGAACAACCTGAAACCCCTTATACGCTTTGGAGACCGAAGACTCCCGCTGGGGTTTTGAAGCCAGTGGGCCCTCGAGGGCAAGGCCGGAGCCGTCTACATGCTGTGCATGAGACCTACCACTCGAGGGCTGGCTAGTCTTAACAGACTGTTTGTGGGTTACCTGATCCTGTGTAGAAGAAGAAGGGGACGGTGCCCCGAAGTTGGAGGGCAACCGTGTATCGAGAGAACCTCGATGTTGAAGACCTCTTCTCACCAAACTGTTGTCAGGACCCAAGCAGGTTAGACACCGACTTCGAGGGTCTAAAAATAAAGTTGTACCGCCACAGTCTGAACATTTCTTGGAGAAAGTGGCTGGCGGTTCCATGAAGGAAAAAGAAGAGGCCTAAAAGGCCTAAGAAACCATGGGACACTATGAAGAAAAAATATCCCGTGGAAAAGGAAGATTTTACAAAAAAAGAAAAGAAAACACCGGCGGTACCGGTGGCGTCGGGAAGACAGCCGCGACCACAAGAAAACTAAAGAAATAAAACAAGAATTTTCTGCGGTGACAGGAGGACGTCCTGCCGGCTCCGCGGAAAATGAAAACTGAGGAGAGGCAGTTGGGAAAGGCGGGAAGGCAGCACGCAGGCGTGGTGGGATGCTTCCAAAAGCTCTTCGATTGGACGCTGGGAAGCGTTCCCGCGCAGACTCCGTCGGTACCGACGTACCCATATGTGAAGACTCATTCCTGCTTGTTCCTGGAGATTGCTAATATAGACCAATGCTGATAAATACTTTGAGCTATATCTTCAGCCCAGTCAGAGTACTTTAACACAACAACTTGTCTTTCCATCTGATCCTTGCGTTGCTTTTGCAATAATAAGGTCCGATTCGCAAACTTTGCTCTCAAAAAGGCCTTATGTATGATATTTTCAGGATAGTCTTGTTGTTGCAGTCTATCTCTCAGGACTTTAGTTTGTATCTGAAAATCCAATTCATTGGAACAAATATGTCAAATACCGTAAAAACTGCCCTACAGGTAAAGCTTGTTTAAGTTTAAAAAGATGATGGCTATCAAAATGCAAAAGTGTGTTGCGATCTACTGTTTTCCTAAATATGGAAGTAAAAATAAACCCATCTTCTAATGTAATATCTACATCCAGGAATGATATCTATGCAGTTGTCAACTGCATCATTCCCCCTTCAGCTGAAGCTCCTTAACCACATCTCAGCATTCAAATATAGCTTAGTGACGGTGTGTTTTGTATTTAGAGAGAGACACATTATAAGTATTATCTCCCGTTGAAACTGAGGTTACATGGTAACTCTTGTTTGTGTAGTATTTGATGTGTGTAAGAGTTACAAAGGGGTTCTTAGAGTACTAAGAGGGTTAATGACAGCTGCATTAATTGCTCCTTGCCGGCCACCAAACATGAAATTCCACATTAGGGAGGTAATATTATTTTGTTTTAAACAGATAAAAGAGCTCTTATAAAATTAGGCCATGCTTTAAAGTTCATGGGGTACAGGTAGGAGCATAATTGTGGAGAAGGCATGCTTGGGAAGGAATTTAGACAAAGCAAGCAAGGCCCTACTTATTTTGGAATCAAGACATAAAGAACACCATAATCCCCATAGACAACACCAATCTAATTTTTGTCGGGCATAAAACGCAGGAGGAAGAGAGAAATTTCACTTACTCCCACGCAGTACATGCCCCTTTTATTCGTTTTTATTCAAAATGGGTTTTTTTGTTCCTTATTCACAAAATATATAAAATCCACACTTATCTTGATCAATCATGCACGACGTGCACGTTTCGAAGCAAAAGCTTCTGTATCAAGTGCCCATGATATGAAGAAGTGCGTCCATATTATTTTGGAGGCATGCTCATAGACAGGTCTCTTGGATAATGTGCTTGAACCAAAGAATGAAGCTTTATGACAGTGGCTTAATTTACTAGCAGTAATCCAAAAAGTGGAGAAAGCACGTGGCGTGTGGCTCATGGATTCTGCATGTGTTTGTGTGTCTGTATCTGAGTTCTCTAGGGCATGAATGGAACAGTAAACAAACATTTAATTTGTTTGAAATGAATAACACAGGTACACTACCAAAAAACTGCCTCAAGTTTTGCAACTGATTCCTATAGATTTTGGGGTGCTGAATCCAGGAAAAATAGCCAAAATGTTCCATCACGTCACGTTTTCTTGCAAAATTAGATTTTTTACCCATATAAGGAATGTTCACATAATTTCTTTTTAGCCGACTGCAGTTTATTTTCTTGGCCCAAAATAGAGGTTGTAATGGTTAACTAACTAGAAACACTCCCTCATGATATTTTAGAGTGTTTCGTATTCATTTTATACATTAACAGGACAATTGGGAGGCGGGGGGCTAAATCCAGTACTCGCGCTGGCGCATGTTCTTTCCTGTTCGCCTCGCCTCGTTCGCTCGCTCGCTCAAACACGGTGGTTGCGACATGAACGTTCCTGTCAAATTTCAGTTTCTTGCAAGTTCATTATTACTTTGTGTTTGCTCAGTCGTAATCCAGCTTTATTCCGAAGTGGTTCACTACAGTTGTAGTTTGCAGTGCTGTGTATTTGTGATGGCTTACAGAGCCAGAGGTTGCGTCAACTCTCCGGACAGTTTTTGTTTTATTTGTGGGGAATATACCGTGAAAAAGCGGCAGAGGAACATTTCTGCATTTATTAAAAAAGTATATTTCGCCTATTTCGGTTTGAAGTTAGGCGATCAAGACAAACCGTGGGCTCCTCACAAAGTGTGCAAGACATGTGAGGAAGATCTATGCTTATGGATGAAAGGTAAAAAACAAGCATTTCGTTTCGGAATACCTATGATGTGGCGTGAACAAAGAGACCACAGCAGTGACTGCTATTTTTGCTCTTGCATTGTGAAGGGATACAACTTAAAAAATAAGAACGTAATAAGTTACCCCAACCTTCCCTCAGCAATTAGGCCTATGCCTCATAGCAACGAAGTACCTGTGCCTGAACCACCAAAATCTTTGGATCATATTTGTGTGGACGGTTCTGATCATGATGAGACTCATCAGATGGCTTTTCCCGATAAGTCCAGTACTTCCAAGTTTGAAACTGAACCAGATCCGAAACCTGAACTTTTCTCTCAAGCTGAATTGAATGATTTAGTCCGGGATTTAGGACTCCCAAAAGATGCTGCCCAACTGCTAGGTTCTTGGCTTAAACAGAAAAATCTATTGTCACCAGGAACAACTTTTTATTGGTACCGCAAACGCGAGACACAATTTTTGAAGTATTTCAGCAAAGAGGAAGATTTGGTATTTTGCAACGATATATACGGAGTGATGGAAAAGTTTAAACTCAAGTATGATCCTGCTGAATGGCGGCTGTTCATTGATTCGTCAAAAGACAGCATAAAAGGTGTTCTTCTTCATAATGGCAACACATTCGCTTCAGTTCCTATTGCTCACTCTGTTATTCTCCAAGAAAAATACGAGAATTTGGCCCTGATTCTTCAGAAGATTCGTTATGATAAGCATAAGTGGATGATTTGTGGAGACTTTAAAATTCTATCCATGCTATTAGGGCAGCAATCCGGTTTCACCAAATATCCCTGCTTCCTTTGCTTGTGGGATAGCCGGGCCCGCGACCTACACTGGGGGAAAAAAGACTGGCCAATTCAGGAGTATTTGAGACCCGGTGAGAAAAATATTCTTCATGAGAGCTTGGTACCTCTTCATAAAATTCTATTACCACCTCTCCACATTAAGTTGGGTCTCATTAAGCAATTCATCAAGTCCCTTCCAAAAGATGGTGAGTGCTTTCGGTACCTTTGCTCAAAGTTCCCCCGACTTTCTGAAGCAAAGCTAAAGGAAGGAGTGTTTGTTGGCCCTGATATAAGGAAACTCATTTCAGATGGAGCATTCGCTGAAACGATGTCTGAGAAGGAAAAAGAAGCCTGGGATTCCTTCAAGGATGTTGTTCTCAAATTCTTGGGGAACAGGCGGGATGAGAACTATAAGGATATTGTTGCCAGGATGCTCAATGCCTTCAAAGAACAAGGCTGTAACATGAGCCTGAAAGTCCATTTCTTGCACTCCCATGTGAACTACTTTCCCGAAAACTTGGGGGCGTACAGTGAAGAACAAGGTGAAAGGTTTCACCAGGACATCAAGGACGCAGAGAGAAGGTACCAAGGAAGATGGAACACCACTATGATGGCTGATTTCTGCTGGTTGCTGCTGCGGGAAACCCCAGATGAAAAATACGCCAAGCAGCGCACCAAGAGAAGCATTCGGGGGAAGAAGAAACGGGCCCACCAGGAGATTGATTGACCCAAGAATGACTTTAAAATCTAAACTGTGTTGACAAATATCGTGTTTTTACTAAACTTTGAAATAAAAATTTGCTAGTTATTACCACAGTGTCGGATCTCATTTATTAGAATTTTATTTTCACACCATCGGGTGTTTGTTTTCATGTATTGCAATGGTGCAGTTTGCGTTTTCTATTCTTACATACATACCTGTACAACATTTTTTGCACATTTCTTTGCTTTGCTTTGTGTCTAACCTCGCTCTTATATGCTCAATGTTTGTGCACATGTATGTGGCTGTTTTAAGTGCAGACAATTTTGCTACCATCACAGTGTGTTTTGTTGACATTACTCTATTCTTATGTGCTGCCTTGTTACAATTTTCTTTATTCTTATTTGAATAACTACTAAACAATTAGTATAAAGAATTCATCCAAGAAACTTTTATCTCGATCGCACTCAATCTGAAACATTCACCTCAAACTGCTAACCCAATGTAGCAAAAAATCTGTACGTGATGGAGCAAATTGGTTACCAGATTTGGATTCAGCGCACCAAAAAACGTAAAAATCAATCGAAACATTAGAGGCAGTTTAAAAAAAATTTTTTTTAGTGTACCTGTGTAATAAAATGAAAACAAATGTAAGAATATATCAAGCCATTAGATGCCACTGTTAATAGATTTCAGTTTTTCAAAGAACGGATTTTACAGTATAACCACAGGATGCTACTGTCCCATGACACCACTGGGCATAAACCTAGTAAATCAGTAGCAAACTACATGTTTCAGCAAGGTAGAAGGATCAAAGTCGGGAGTTGATAGTGGAAGAGAAGGGCACAGATAGAAGCAATTTTCCAGAGGGCAGAGTTCCCGAGGAGGGGTGTAGGTAAGAGAGGAAAGGTAGTGAAGAGCAGCAGAATGAGTGCACTTATAGGTCAGTAGGTGACATCTGAAATGGGTATGGAAACGGATAGGGAGCCAATTTATTTATTTATCTATCATTTCAGTCAAAGCCGTTTACATTGTAACTTAAACTTGGTAACATACATTAAACAGGGACATTGAGAATTTGGATTTTTCTAAGGCAATGGAAGGTTGTGTCTTGCTCAGGATCACAAGGAATGCTACTGGGAATTGAACCTTAGTCTATTGGTTCCCAACCAGTGCTCTGACCATTAGGCTACTCTGCACACATGGTCTGCCACTGAACTGAACTGAGCCATGGCGTGCCCCCCCTAGGACCCATCACTGGAATTGGTGGTAGCATGGATCAGCACGGTGGGGCGCAGGGGGCAGCATGGTTGGGGGGGTGGGGCATGGCTGGGGCTTTTGCCTAGGGTGGCAGAAACCTTTGGGCCAGCCCTGGGTTTCAATAGTCTAGATGGGAAGTGACTAAGCAATGGATAAGGGTCTTAATGTTGTGTTTGCCTCTTCTTTCTGAAAACACTACTAAAACCTTTATCCACTGCTTAGTCACCTCCCATTTAGACGATTGCAATCTCCTCTTTTCTGGTTTTCCTCTGAATCATCTCTCCCCTACAATTTGTTCAAAACTCAGTTGCACGGCTAATCTTCCACCAGTCCCGCTATACTCATGTAACCCCTCTTCTCAATTTGCTTCATTGTCTCCCTACCTGTTTCCATATCAGTTCAAACTTCTACTGACCTACGTGCAGTCAAACTGCTGTTCCTCACCACCTTTCCTCTCTTATCTCATCCTATACCCCTCCTTGGAAACTCCGCTCCTCTGGCAGATCCCTTCTGTCTATAGCCTTCTCTTCTACTCCAATTCCAGACTTCGATCCTTCCACCTTGCTGCTCCTTATGCCTGGAACAAACTACCTGAGTCGGTGCGCCAGGCTTCAACTCTGCCCCTTTTCAAATCCAAGCTAAAAACTCACCTCTCTGAGGTTGCTTTTGGATCCTGATCCGCGTAGTCTGCTCTCCAACTATGTTTCCTTACCATTCCCCTAGACATAGCCTAGTCCCCAGCTGTTGTCTATCTTGACTAGATTGTAAGCTCTGATGAGCAGGGACCATCCCTGTCTCTGTACAGCACTGTGTATGCCTTGGAATGCTAAACAAATGATCAACAGTAGTAGTAGTAGCAGTATTAGTAGGTGTCACTGTACATAGCAACCATTAAGAAAACAATATTTCAGTCACTAGATTTCACAGTACAATTAAAAAAAAAAATATATATATATATATATACAGGGTGGCCCAAAAAAAGTGAGAACATCTCATAAATTAAAAGCTTAAATAGTTTACTTATTTACCTTTTTTAGCTATATAACGTCTTTATTTCGACAATTTCCAGTCGCCATCTTTTTTTTTTAATTTGTCAATCGTTTACATCTGTCTTTTTGAAATTTTAAATAACTTATATGCTACAAGATGTTCTCACTTTTTTTGGGCCACCCTGTATATATCTGAAACACTAAGAGACTGCATAGCATGAATAAGGGTGTCGTGACACTGGGGGAGGGATCATGTGGTAGGGAAAGAAAGCAGAACATGCCTCGTGGAATTATTTCAAATCCATCCATCTATGTGTGTCTGTTTACATGCGCACACATGTATCTGTATTTTGTTTGTGTCTGTATGCATATCTGAATTTTGATTGTGTGCTTGTGCATGTGTTGGCTCTGTTTGTCTGTGCCCAGGAGAGTAGGGAAGAGGGGAGGGGTTGTTTGAAAGGAGCAGTTCCCTAACTGCTATGTTCCAGTTTATCAGGATTTCTGTACTGCAGACTCTGAAACCACTTCTCCACTTGAAGCAGTGGATTATTCCTGGGTAGAACTTATTCTTCTAGACCCTTAGTCTGATCTGGCCTTTTCACCATTTTCCCCAACCCAAATTTAGTCCCATTTATTTAAATTTTTCTACAGTTTATTTATTTATTTGCTTTTATATACTGCGCTCGTTGAAATCAGTGCAGTTTACATAGAACAAGAACATAACAGTTTACATGGAGCCATTTGTGTCAAACAGTTTACATTGAACAAAATTATCAATTAACAATAAGTAACACGAGATCTAAATTAGATGTGGAACACGGAAAGAATTAGATGTGGAACAGGGAAAGAACTTGGAACATGCTGGTGGGGGGACTAGAGACGAACTGTACATAGTCTTTTGTTCAGGGTGGTTGGCCTTAGGCTAGTTGAAATAAATATGTCTTTAGTGCCTTCCTGAAGGCAATAAGGTCTGTGATGGCACGGATTGCTGGAGGTAGGGCATTCCAGTGGGTTGGGGCATAGAGAGAAAAAGTGTGATATTTTTTGACTGGAAGTATGTCCTTATCGCTGAGGGGGTGATGAGTGAGTTCACCATGTATAATCTTCTGGTTCTGTTTTCAGGAGCACGCTGTAAGAGATTTGTGAGGGAGGTTGCTTTGCTCTCAGGTTGGAAAGAGTAAAAATATAAGAATGCACATCCTGCTGTGATCTGTCCTCCAGGGAAATACATCAGTCTTCACAGTATCTAACATTCTTGATGTTGTTTATTTTTCTTTTTTGGCTGATAGCATTAACTGGAAAAGGTTAGTCTACATATACTACTGGACTAGACAATAGGTATGAAAGTTTCCTTAAATGAAATGTGTCAGTCTGGGCCTTGTGCAGAGAGACATGGGTTTAAGTCTAGGCTAAGACCTTCTGCTTCCTGGGCCATCCAGGGAAGGGAATACCACCTAGAGGAAGGAAGTCATAATCATTGGCTGATGGTGATACTTAATTGGGCCCATAACTGCGGAGTCCCTGAATGAGCCCTGCTACACGATTCCTAGTACAGCACTATTGCCACAGTGACTCAGCAAGGTGAGTTGGGACGGGATATAAAAAAAGTGAAATAGCCCTGAAGGGCTGCAAATGGAGGCTAAAGGAGCCTGATCCCAGCCCCTGTTTCTGGCAGACCTACAGGCCCAACGGTGAGGGAAGGAACTGCTGAACCAATAAGCACAGTTACTTACCTGTAACAGGTGATCTCTGGGAACAGCAGGAATAAGTCTTCACATATGGGTATCGTCAGTACCGACGGAGCCTGCGCGGGAACGCTCCCCAGCGTCCAGTAAGAAAGCTTTTGGGAGCATCCCACAGCGCCTGCGCGCTGCCTTCCCGCCTTTCCCAACCGCCTCTCTCCAGTTTGAGTTTTAAAGCTGAGACAAAGAGAGAGAGAGGAAAGGAAAGATAGATAGAGAGATACAACGCCTAGGGGAGGTGGGTGGGTTGTGAAGACTTATTCCTGCTGTTCCCAGAGATCACCTGTTACCGGTAAGTAACTGTAATTGGTTGGGTGGGAGGTGACAAAGAGTACAAGTAAATGGAGCTCACTCTGAGGAGAAGGATGTTACCAGTGGTGTGCCCCAGGGATCTGTCCTTTGTCCGATTCTTTTTAACATCTTTGTTAGTGATATAGCGGAAGGGTTGTCGGGTAAGGTTTGCCTCTTTGCGGATGATACCAAAATCTGCAATAGAGTAGACACCCAGGAAGGTGTAGATAACATGAGGAGGGATCTAGCTAAGCTTGAAGAATGGTCTAGAATTTGGCAGCTGGGATTTAATGTTAAAAAATGTAAGGTCATGCATTTGGGCTGCAGCAATCCAAGGGAGCAATACAGTATAGGAGGTGAAGTACTTTTGTCCACTAAAGAAGAGCGGGACCTAGGCGTGGTTGTGTCTGATGATCTTAAAGTGGCTAAACAGGTAGAAAAGGCGACGGCAAAAGCTAGAAGGATGCTTGGGTGCATACGGAGAGGAATGGCTAGCAGAAAAAAGGAGGTGATAATGCCTCTGTATAAGTCTTTGGTGCGACCTCATTTGGAGTATGGTGTGCAATTCTGGAGACCGCACCTTCAAAAGGATGTGAACAGGATGGAGTCGGTGCAGAGGGTTGCTACTAAAATGATTAAGGGGCTTCATTATAAAGCATATGAGGACAGACTTAAGGATCTTAATATGTACACCTTAGAGGAAAGGCGGGATAGAGGTGATATGATTGAGATGTTTAAATACCTCCGTGGCATAAATGTTCAGGGAGAGAGCCTCTTTCAATTCAAAGCAAGTTCTGCTACGAGGGGACATGGGATAAGGGTGAAGGGAGATAGATTCAGGAGTGATATGCGGAAATATTTCTTTACGGAAAGAGTAGTGGATCCGTGGAATAGTCTCCCAGTGGAGGTGATAGAGATGAGGACAGTAACTGAATTCAAAAAAGCATGGGACCAACACAGAGGTTCTCTAAAGGTAAAAAGTGGACTAGATAGGCCTTGTGGTCTTTTTCTGTCATCATGTTTCTATGTGCTATCTCCAGGAACAAGCAGGAATGAGTCTTCACATATGGGGACTCCCTTGCTACAGATGCCAGGGAGAGACCCCATGGTTGTGTGCCCTTGCAGAGGGCTCCACTTCCCCCCATGGATCTCTGGCATCCGACCAGGGTAGGTGGGTAGGAGTTGATTAGGAATGGAACAGGTGTTTGAGGACAGCCTGACCAAACGAGGCATTCCAGCGGGAGTCCTTGTCCAAACAGTAATGGGCTGTGAAGGTATGAACCGAGGCCCAGGTGGCCGCTCGACAGATTTGGTCGATGAACACAGAGTTTAGATGAGCCATTGAGGCTGCCATGGCTCTCACATTGTGAGCTGTGACATGGCCCTCCAGAGAAATGTTTCTACTCTGGTAGGCGAAAGAAATACACTGAGCAACCCAATTGGACAGTGTTCTCTTAGAGACTGGAAGTCCTAAATGAGAAGGATCAAAAGAAACAAAGAGTTGAGAAGACTTTCTATGTTGCTGTGTTCTTTGTAAGTAGAAAGTGAGAGCTCTCTTACAATCCAAGGTATGAAGATTCCTCTCTGCATTTGATGCATGAGGTCCTGGAAAAAAGACAGGTAAATATACCTCCTGGTTCAGATGAAAAGGCGAGACCACTTTAGGCATAAAGTGTGGATTGGTCCTGAGGACTACCTTATCATGATGGAACCTTGTATAAGGTGGATTAGCCACCAAAGCTTGCAACTCACTGATGTGGCGTGCTGAAGTGACTGCAATGAGAAAAACAACTTTCCAAGAAAGAAATTTCAAGGAGGTGGTGGCTAAAGGTTCAAAGGGTGGCTTCATAAGCTGGCCAAGAACCAGGTTTAAGTCCCATGCCACTGGAGGTGGTCTAATGGGAGGTATAGTTAAAAGAAGGCCTCTCATGAATCTTGCTATAAGAGGGTGAGAGGAAATAGGTTGTCCATTAAGAGGCCTGAGTGACGCTGCAATAGCACTCAAATGGACTCTTACTGAATTTGTTTTCAGGCCTGCATGGGATCGATGCAGGAGATACTCCAGTAGAGAATTCAGAGGTATTGCAAGAGGGTTTAGACCCTTCTCTGAACACCAAATGGTAAATCTTTTCCATTTGAAAGGACAGGAACGCCTAGTAGAAGGCTTTCTAGAGGCCTGAACAACATCTCTGACTTGCTGAGAGAGATGAAAATCTTGACGGTCTAGGCCCTCAGCAACCAAGCCCTGAGATGGAGCGACTGGTGGTTTGGGTGCCACAATGTTCCCCCTTCCTGGGACAGGAGGTCTGGTGCAGAGCCCAAGTCCAGGGAAGGAGCTTGAGAAAGATGCAGAAGTAGAGGGTACCACACCTGGCGTGGCCAATGTGGAGCTATGAGGATCATGGTCCCTCGATCTCTCTGAAGCTTGAATAGTGTTTTGGGAATTAGGGGAATTGGTGGAAAGGCATAAAGGAAGTCTTGACCCCAGTGAAGGAGGAAGGCATCCTTGGCCTGAACTCCCTGACACGGAATTCTGGAACAGAACCGGGGAAGTTTGGTATTCCACGGACTTGCAAAGAGGTCTATGTCCGGGGTTCCCCAAATTCGAAAAATCCTGGCTACCTGGTTCATGTGGAGGGACCACTCGTGTGGGAGCAGAACTCGACTTGAGTCTGTCCGCCCAAGAGTTTTGAATGCCTGGAAGATATACTGCCAGAAGATGGATGTGACGCTCTCTGGCGAAGGCCCACAGTCGCAAAGCTTTGTTGCAAAGCGACAGAGAGCCAGTCCCTCCCTGCTTCTTTACATAAAACATGGCTACCTGGTTGTCCGTATGGATGAGGACTGTCCTGTAGCTGAACAGGGAATGGAACACTCTGAGAGCTAAGAATATTGCTCTGAGTTCCAAGAGATTGATATGCAGAGAAGTCTCCTGTGGAGACCAGATGCCATGGGTGGAGAGATCCTGCAAATGAGCTCCCCTAACCCATTGGAGAAGCATCTGTTGTCAGAGTTGCTTGGGGTAGCAACTGCTGAAAAGGGGACCCCAGCAACAGATTTGGAGGGGACTTCCACCACTGGAGAGACCAAAATAGGCGACTGGAGTTTGCTATTTTGTCTGACAGGCAACCTGATGCCTGAGTCCATTGGGTGGACAAAATCCATTGAGCTGCCCTCATGTGAAGGCGAGCATATGGGACCACATGCACGGTGGATGCCATGTGGCCTAACAGTTTTAACATCTCTCGAGCAGTTAAATGGGACTTTAACTGTATCTGGGAGGCTAATTGCACCAGACGTAGGCAACGGGCCTGAGGAAGATAGGCCCTTGCAGTTGTGGTATCCAACAAGGCCCCTATAAACTCAAGGGACTGAGTAGGGGTGAGATGGGATTTTGGGATGTTTATTACCAGTCCCAAATACTGAAGGATACGCACTGTGCAGGTTAGACAAATCTGGGCCTCTGACTGGGATGGAGCTCGAATGAGCCAGTCGTCCAGATATGGGAAAACTAATATTCCTAGAGTGTGCAGAAATGCAGCTACTACTGCCATGCATTTTGTGAACACCCTTGGTGCAGAGGCCAGACCGAAAGGAAGCACCCTGTATTGATAGTGATTTCCTTGAAAAAGGAACCGAAGGAACCTTCTGTGTGTTGGATGGATGAGGACATGGGTGTACGCATCCTTGAGATCTAGAGAACAAAGCCAATCCTGACTCTGAAGGTATGGCAGCAGAGTACCGAGAGAAATCATCTTGAATTTCTCTTTGAATAGAAACTTGTTCAATTCTCTGAGTTCTAGAATGGGTCTGTAGCCCCCTGTTTTCTTTGGAATAAGAAAATAAGGGGAGTAGAACCCTGAGCCCTGTTGAAGAAGGGGTACTTCTTCTATTGCCCCTTGGGCAAGAAGGGTAGCAATCTCCTGACCCAGAAGATTGAGGAGAGATGTTGGAGAATTGGACTGTTTCACCATGGTGGGGAGGAAGGTTTAAGAAATGAAGCTTGTACCCTTCCTTTATAATGGAGAGGGTCCATTGCTCTGCTGTGATTTGCTCCCATCTGGGAGCAAAGTAAGCTAACCTTCCTGGAATGGTGAGGGGCTCTGGTTCTTCCAGAGCCAGAAAGGCTACGTTCTCTAGTTGCAAGTCAAAGGCCCTGAGGAGGCTGAGGCTGCTGGGCCGTGGGAGGCCTGGCAGCCTTTGACTTGGCCTGTTTAGGTGGTTGCTGACGCTTTGCAGCAAAACGACCTGCAGAAGAGGCCTGCTGACCATAAGCAGGCTAGTATCTTCCCTTTTTAGAAAAAGGTGTCTTTTTGAACAACCTTTTCTTAGCAGGAGCAGAAGTAGACTTTGAAAGTCGATCCAAAGCAGAGTTCTCAGCATCCATCTGAGTGGCCTTTGCTTTCCAATCCCTGCCAGAAAGGTTTTCACCTGTACAGGGAAGATTTCCCAGTTCATCTTGGACCCAGAGTTCCAAATCAGATGCTTGTAACCAAGCAATTCTGCGTGCACCTATGGCAATAGCCGAGCCTCTGCTTACACACTCAAAAGAGTCAAAGGCTGCACGGTTGGAAAATTTGGAAACATCTTGGGCATGCTTAAGCCAACTGAGAAATTCCTGCCTTTTATCTTCTGAAATAAAAGGGGCTAAAGTCTGCAGGTGATCTGTGACTTCCTTTAGAAACATCCCCATATAGAGACTATAGGAGTTGATTCTGGCAGCAAGCATATTAGCTTGGAAAACCCTTCTGCCAAAAGCATCAAGGGTTCTGCATTCAAGTCCTGGAGGATTGGAGGAGTGTCTCTTTGCACTCCTTATTTTCCTCATGGCAGACTCTACCACAATAGAGTGGTGAGGAAGCTGAGACTTATGAAAGCCAGGACATGGAGGGACACGGTACATGGTGTCTAACCTACGAGAATGAGGAGAGATAGTAAGAGGAGTCTCCCACATACTCAACATGAGATCATAAAGAATCTCATGAATAGGTAAGGTGGCTGCTTCCTTAGGAGCCTTAGGATATTGCAAAATATCTAATTGCTTGGCTCTAGGCTCTGACTCAGGGGCCACTTCTGGAGGAGACATTCTTCTTTTTGGAGAATCAGACTCCTGAGGAAGAAGTACCGGTGCCTCGACAGAAGCCTCCGACTCATCAGAGTCTTCGGAGGAATCGAAGTATCGTCTGTCTGGATGCTCCTGTAAAGCCCGATACGCGTACCGAGTGGGATCGACATCGGGAGTAAACGGTACCGGTTCGGTACCGATGGGCTTCATAGGATAGGGTACCGTTGCAGTCGACACCGAAGCCGATGTCGATGCAATCGGTACCGGCACAGGAAACGATGCCGGTGCCGGAGTCGGTACCGCCAACGAAGATTGTTGCGGTACCGAAGACGTCGAAGCCTGTATAAAAGCCGTTAGGGTGCGCTGCATGGACAGAATCTTCTGATCCATCGACGCCACCATAGTCTGGATGTCGGTACCGGTGGCCACTGGTACCCCAGAACACGGCAACAGGTGATCGGTCGAGGCCGAGCCATCGATGTCAATCTGTGACCCCATAGATAATGCTTTGGAAGCCGGAACTTCCCGCCGGGGTAATTTTGCCGGTGTGGATTCCTGAAGGACAAGCCCGGAGGCATCTCGATGCTTAGAGGGAGATTTGCCCTTCGAGGACCGGCTAGATTTATGTTTGGTTACCTGAGATCCATGGGAGGAAGAAGAAGCCCTGGAAGCCACCGAGGAAAACAGGGTACTGAGCTTGGCTGCTCGGTTCTGCCGACCTCTTTTAGACATCATGGTACAGGACACACAATCCGTGATGGAATGGTCAGGACCCAAACATTTTAGACACCAGTCATGGGTGTCGGTGACAGAAATAGTACCGCCACACTTCGTGCACTTTTTAAACCCGGAAGCGGGCTTCTCCATGAGGAGAAAATGTTTAGGCCTAAGGCCGAAACCGCAAATGCACAGTTAAAGAAGAAAAGTTTGTTTTTTTGTTTTGTTTTTTAAGAAAGAAAAGAAAAGACCGGCAGTACCGGTCTGACGTCGAAGAAGGCAGACGTGACACAGAAAAATAAAGAAAAAAAATAAAGAATTCTTCTGCGGTGACAGGGACACGACCTGCTGGCTCCGCGGAAAAGAAGAACTGGAGAGAGGCGGTTGGGAAATGTGGGAAGGCAGCACGCAGGCGCTGTGGGATGCTCCCAAAAGCTTTCTTATTGGACGCTGGGGAGCGTTCCCGCGCAGGCTCCGTCGGTACCGACGATACCCATATGTGAACACTCATTCCTGCTTGTTCCTGGGGATAGGCCCCTTGACAAAAAAACCTAATTTGTCTATCTTAGCCTCTGCTGCTCTGTGATTTTTCACTTATAAATGAAACTCAATATAGTTACATTTTCACACTGGAAGACAAATAGCCCTAAATGAAATGTCAACCGAGACCAAGGCTGCATGATAAACCAGAACCTGTGAACACAGTAAAAATCTAACCATACGGTGCTGAATTTAGTATTTAGATGAAACTAACCAACTGCAAAGCTTATGTTAAATCATAGCTCCAGGTAAGTTTATGAAAGAATTTCCTTATGCAACAGTAGATATCACTAATGGAAATGACACAAGGGAAACTGAATAAGAGAATAATTCAAACTAAGATCCCCAGCTGAAAAATACCTAAAATTTCAGAACAAGAAAATCCTCTCAGGGATAAAATCTGTGTCTGTTTGTGCTTCAGAGGAGTAAAGGACATGTACTGAATGCTTTCAATTGCTTGGGTAGGTTTTGACCACTGTTCCCTCTAAGCTGTGCGCGCGCACACACCTCACCGAGCGAGCGCACATACGTTACAACAGAGCGCACAAAAATTACGACTCTGATTCTGATAGAAAACAACACAGACGTCTTAAAATGTAAAAGTTATGATTGTAATTACTAGAAATTTCCCGCTTCATTTAGTAATCGTCTATTTTCATTTAATTTGATTAAAATCAATGTGGTGTACATACTGTATTCTGACGTGTAGTCAAAGTTTAAAGTATATAACTCCAAGTGTCGTTTTGTGGCGCACAAAATTTTAACCTTCCTTCAAAAGCTGCACACAGCTGATATTTTATGCGCACACAGCCTACAGACAATTAGAGGGAACATTGGTTTTGACACTTGTGTACTTATTTTAGATGTTTTTACTACACAATTTTTTTTACCTGCAAAACAGAACTTCTAACTATGACAGGCTGTGTTTGAAGCTGTAACAGACACTTTAAGCATCTCCTAGAAAAAAATGGTCTGTCCCCATCTTTGTTCCAATGAAACCGGCCATACAAATAACGTGTTTCTTTAATGCAACCATGAAGTCTGATTAATATTTTGTTTCCACTATCAGGGAGCATAAGAAACCAAGATTATCACCGACTTGGCCTACTGGAAAATGGTAAGGAGATTGTTAACTCGCTGGGAAAAAAAATCAGGGTGAAAATTTGCCAATCCAATTATTGTAGCATTACAGAACTGGACAAGCTTCAGTCAGTTCATGTACTCTTGGCTTCTGCATAGGACACTGAAGCAGAAATTGGGAGATCTAGGCCAGGCATTAACAGCCCTACCAGAATTTTACAAAAGGCTCTGCTGAATATGGAGCCTTTTGTAAAATACATGTAAGGACATGCAGGGGTGTAGGAGTATTTGCCAGCACATACAGATGGAACATTTATATTAAAAACCTGCATGTATAGGAAAAACAACATTCCTTGGAGCTTCACACAGGTAAGCACAAGCATCTACATAGTTAGGGGCCAGGGCCCACCCAACCACTAGGCAAACTAGGCAGTCACCTAAGACGGCAACTTCTGAAGGGCGGCAAAAGCAGGGCATTCTTAGCTAACTAATAGATTTTGACAGCCAGAGGGGATGTAAAACTTGAGGTTCGCCTAGGGTGCCAAGACCTTGGACCAACTCTAGGGCCGGCCCTGGTAGGTGCTGATCTTGGAACATACACACATAATTGACAGAAAATGTATGTGTAAGTGCCAGATTTTAGAAAACTACACATACAAGAGGAGCCAACTAAGGAGCCAAGTGAAATAACTCTTTTAATTAATTTTTGAGGTCGTGTTGAACACCATAGAGGAGGAGACCCCAGTCCAAATGAACAGGCAGCTGGCACCTGTATGTGCCTCAGAGCAAGTGAAAACACAGTGTGGAAATATTTTCAAATATGCATACATTCTCATTATTAAATGGGCACTACACGCACAATGTTTCAGCCAACCCAAACCACGTTCCTTTGAAAACTCTGCGCATGGGGGCAGCCACAGATGTAAACAGTAGTTTTCTGAAATAGCTGTTCACATGTTTATACAATTTACATATGTAAATGTTCATACTTCCACAAACAGATACTTCTAAAATAACCCCCTGTATGCTGAACCCTACATAGCTTCAGACGATTCCATGGCCCAGCAACTGCAACATAATTTGTCTTTTCCTGAAGGAAGAAATTGGGCCACTGCTGTCCATTGCCATGGCTTCCCTCACCAGTCCAGTGCCACCTCTCTCCTCAGTGCATCGCTACTGCTTTTCATACAGCCTGCCGATACCTTCCCTGCCACTCTTGCTTGGTCATCACCACTAGACCAGCCTCCTACTGGCATTCCCCCTACTGCATGTGAAGTGAGCCGAAGCTTTCCCTGATGCTCCTGTGATCTGCAGCCACCTCTCCACACGAAGAGCTGGAGGGTAGGTACTGAAGGGAAAAAGAGCAGTGGATGGAGCTGAAAGGGGTCGAAGCAGTGTCAGGAGAAACTAGGCAATGGCGATTCAGGTCTTAATTTTTTCAGTCACCTTATGAATACTTTGCATATGGGAGTTTGGCAGCTTTATTTGTATCACTCACACTGAGGATAATTTTACAGAAGCTCTTTCTCCATCTCTGGCTGATGCCTAAGGGCGAAGGGAAATTTCCTCCAAACTATCCCTCAGTGCAGTTCTAGCTCCAGCCCAGGCTGTTTGCCACAGTAAAAGAGGCCGTCGTCTTTGGGATCAAGCGCAGTATCTCCACTCTGCAGCTCCAACCTTGCAGATTCCATCAGATAGGAAACTAGTGCTACAATCTTGAGCCATGGAGCCAGTCCTTGGTGTTTTTAATGTACTAAAGATTTCCTCTCGTTTTGTGTTTATGGAGAATAATTCTTAGTAAATAGTACTTTATAATGAGTGGAGGAGTAGCCTAATGGTTAGAGCACTAGCTTTATAACCAAGAGACCAAGGTTTGATTCCCACTAGCACGCCTTGGGCAAGTCACTTAACTCTCCATTGCCTTGGAAGAAAGGCTTGGCAATCTACTTCTGGGCACACTGCCAGGAAAACCAAGGAGCTTCTGGGTCGCCAGCAGTCAGCACTGACTTGAAGGCATTGCTTTATTTATAAATTAAAGAATTTCATATGAGTGTAACATACTGATCAATCTAACACCTAGTGCACCGGGGGCTTCATTCTGGTAATTCATTTGTATTTAAGCTTTAGATATAAAAGTGTCAAAACAAGCCAGGATAAGCTGATGATGAGAAGGAAGAAGGAAGCAGGTTAAGAGATAAATAAAGGACAGAGAGAGGATATCTGTAGGGCAAGAAAGTTAGAATGGCTCTACAGCGCAGATGGTTATAATAAACACTCTAATAATGCTAGTACTGTAGACCTCTCCAGCCTACAATAATCTCTTACACCATCAGCTAACACAAACATATACAACAAAATAAAATCTAAACAGGGCAGAAACTGCAGGCTTCAGAGTTCAACAGCAGCCACAAAAAATAAAAATTTTAAAATGAAGAAAGCACTAATATTGGTAATTTGAATTTCTCAGTAAAACGAACAGTCTGAAAATGACCAGACCTTGAACAATTTCCAAGGAGCACGAGAGCAGCAATTACCCAGTACTCTGGCAAGTTGGCAAAGAGAAATTTCACAGCACTCAGAGTGTAATAACCTATAGCACACACTGTGGCCTCTATCTGTCCCTCTTCCCAAGGAATGTCTGTAGGTATTAAGCTTCAACAGCCCTTGCCTCAGATTCACAGTTTAAAACAATCGCCTTATTGTCACTTGGTCCACAGTGCATTGTCTGCCTGATTTCACGTAGCAATCCTGCAGCATGCTGTCACGTCTGGTAATGACGACTGGTATTTGTGCTGTTCAACGTGCTGTCTTGAGACTGACAGATTTCCCCTTTTCTCTTCATTCTCTCTACTTTCGCTAGAGCAGAACATTTTAATCTCTGCAGCTTCATGAGAGAGTGGTGACATCATGCCCGCTGGTCATATCCCCTGTCAGCGATGCAGCACTCTGCCAGTTGTTTGAGATGTTGAAAGGTATTCATGGTTCATCTCAGTACAGGTGTTTCAGTACAGAGCTTCAAGTTGCAAGACCAGACTCACTGACTATTAAAATGTCATGAACTAACACATAAAACATTCTCTCAGTCATCATCTCTCTAATGTTTTCATCAATTTCTACCAAGAACAATTTACAGTATTCTCTCTTCTCTGCCTCCTCCCCTCCCCCATCCCCCAGGGATACTCAGTAATCTTTTTTCGTTAGGAAACTCTGAATGTTAGACAAAGCCAAATGCAGAACATTTTGGTTCCCAGTCGTAAAAGTTACTGTCTGTCTTCACAATGCAGGAAAGACGATGAAACACTCAAAAGAGGAAAAATAAAAATATATCTACTTTGGCAATCATTTGAAAGCAAAGGCTGGATCTTGCTTCCCAAGGATGCTTCTCCCTTTTAATGCCAATGGAAAGTGTCAAACTCCAGTAGGTGTATGTGTTCCTGGAAGAGCAGATAAAGGCCTGATTTTGCATAGGTTGTTTATTTTATTTATTTAAATGGATTTCTCTACTGCCTTATTCTTTGTAATGCAATGTGTGTCTTCAAGTCCATGCTGACTCCTGGTGACCCAGTAGCTCCTGGGTTTTCTTGGCAGTGTGACCAGAAGTAGATTGCCAGGTCTTCTTCCAAGGAAATGGAGGGTTAAGTGACTTGCCTAAGGCCACAAGGAGTGCTAGTGGGAACTGAACCTTGGTCTCCTGGTTACTAAGCCAGTGCTCTATCCACTAGGCTACTCCTCCTAGCCTAGGTCATTTAAGTAAAAAAAAAAAAAGGATGTCCAAGTCTGGATGCTCACAACAGATCTGCTGATAACTAGAGGTCCAAGGGAAGCTAATAAAGGAGCAAAGCTCCTTAACTCCATTTCCAGCCCAAACGATACCCACAGCACACCCCCTTTGAAATTGTGTGTGTTGCAGATATACACTTTTAAGAAGCAGCATTTCTAAAACTGCTTTTTAGACATGTAGAACCATTTCTATATGTACAAAAACCACATAACCCTTCTAAAATTACCTTGATAGACATCTTTATCTAGAATATATATCTGTCTTATCACACTTTTATGAGGAACTTTTAGATGGGATAAAGGGCTGAAATTCAGCACAAAAACAGATCATTAGTCCATGTCCTGGAAAAATGAAAAACCTCAGAAAGGTGGCACAATAAAACCTTCTGTAGTCTTTATTCACATGATGTCATTTTACTTACCAGTTAATATCATTTTACTTACCAGTTAATGTTCTTTCCTTGAGTTCTGCTAGACCAGTCCAGACAAATAGGTTGTGTTCCCCTATCAGAGACAGAGAACCAATGAAATGAGGTTTCAATGACATCACTCTCACCTCAGCCAAAAGAGGTCCCTTCTGTATTCATCCCAAAGCATGTGGGAGAACCATAGCAAGACTCTCACAACCTTAACCATGGGCAACGATGAGTGATCAACAGCAGAAAACGATGTATAAGAAAGCATAAACATAAGGCTGTTAGTAGATGATGAACTTATATAGCCAAGTATAAAAATCAGAGTGGACCCAAGAGCACCACAGCAGAAGAACAGAGAAATACAGTTTCAGGGGCAGGCTCTGGACTGGTCTAGCAGGATCCAAGGAAAAGACATTAACTGGTAAGTAAAATGTCACCTTCCATATCATCCTGTTAGACTAATCCAGACAAGTGAGATTACCAAAGCTACAACTTCAGTGAGCGGGAAGAAGACACAGCAGCTCGCAAAACTCTTGAGCCAAAGGCCATGTCTTCCCTCACATGGATATCCAAGCGGTAATGCTTGACAAAAGTGGAAAGAGATGCCCATGTTGCTGTCCAACAAATGTCTGCAGGGGCTACTGATCTCCACTCCACCCATGAGGGCGACTGCACTCAGGTAGAATGGGCATGCAAACCCTCTGGGACAAGCTGGTTCCGTAACAGATATGCCAAGGCAAAGGCTTCCTTAATCCAGTACCCAAAGTTGACTTAGTTGCCGCATCACCCTTGCACAGGCCAGCAAACAGCACAAAAATATGGTCAAACTTATGAAAGGAATTCGTAATCTCCAAGTATCAGAGAAGCACTCTCTGGACAACCACAAGGAGAAGATCTTTATCCTTCTCCCAACACTACTCCTTAGAGAAAGAGGGTAGGAATACCAACGGGTTAACGTGAAAGGAAGAAGCACCTTAGGCAAGAAAGAAGACACAGAAAGAATGGAAATGTCCTTCTTGAAAAAGACAGATAAGGATCTCAGCAACACAGAGCCTGCAGCTTGGAAATCCACCTTGCGGAACAAAACACGACCACAAAGACCTCTTGAGTGTCAAATCCTTTAAAATAGTGTGCTGCAATGGCTCAAAGGGTGCTGCCATCAGGGCCCTGAGCACCAGACACAGAACCCAGGAAGGGATCACAGATTGGAGGGGAGGACACAAATGCCAACCCTCCTGGAGAAAGCTCGAGACATCCAGATGCAAGGCTAGAGACTTACCAGCCAACAAACCTCAGAAACAGGCCAAATCTGCTACCTGAACTTTCAGACAGCTAAGGGAAAGGCCCTTCACCAGGCCATCCTGTAGAAAGGCCAACAAAGATGGCAGCTTGGCTACCTCAGGAGTCAACTGCCGAGTGTCGCACTATCACTCAAAAGCGGCACTAGATCTGCACACATACTAGCTTAATAGACCCCCTCCTGGCTCTGAGCAGAGTGGAGACCACTGCTGGATAGTGACCCTTACATGCTAGCTGTCTCCTTTCAAGATTAAAACCATAAGCGAGAAAGGAACTGGATCCTCCAGGACAATGGTCACTGCTGAAACAGGCCCCAAGATGGAGGCAACTGAAGAGGAGATACCTGTAAAAGCTGCATCAGGTCTCCAAACCATGCTCTCCTTGGCCAATCCGGCGCCACCAGAACAATCCTACCTGGATGACGTTCTATATGCTGAATCACATGCCTCATCAGAAGGCATGGAGGAAACACGTACAGCCGGTGCTGACTTGGCTAAGGCTGGGTCAGGGCATCACAGCCCTCTGACCCCATCTCTATGTGGTGACTGAAGAAGTGGCAAATCAGCATTGGAGTAGGCTACCATCAGATCTATATTGAGGCCACACCAGCAGCGCAGAATCAACTAAAATGCCTCCTGACTTAAATCCTACTCTTCAGGATTCAGAGAGTGCCAGCTGAGGAAGTCTGCTTCCACCTTGTCCACCCCAGCAATGTGCTGAGCCAACAAGGCTAGGAAGTTCATCTCTGCCCATGCGAACAGGAGAGCCATCTCTAGAGCTACCCGAGCATTCCTTGTTTTGCCTTGACGTGTCTGAAAACACTCAAACCGCCCGGCCCTTAATGAGAGGCCAGAAATGCAGAAGAGCCAACATGATGGCCCTCGCCTCAAGGCAGCTGACAGACCACACTGCTTCCCTGCAGTTTCAATGACCCTAGGCCATATGGTCTTGACAACAGGCTCCCCAGCCCGAGAGACTGACATCCATTGTCAGAAGGATCCAGGAGAAATCATCCAGTGGCACCCCTTTCGTCAGATGACAGGGCTGCTGCTGCCACCACCACTACTGGCTGAACTTCACCATTAATGGGAGTGGAAGCCTGCACTCAACTCTTGAGAACTTGGGACTACAGGACCACCTTTATGGTCATCACCATCAATCCGAGGAGCTGAAGAGAATCACAGACTCTCCTGCTGCATACAGAACAGCACCAGGCAATCCATCGGACTTTGACATTCTCCTCTGGCAGAAAAACTCTGCCCACTTGAAATGTGCTCCCAGAAACTCCAGGGACTGGGAAGGCCACAGCTGGCTCATCACTGATTGATAGCCCAGCTGAGGCTTTCTAAGAAGAACACAGATCCCTTGATACCACAGTGCTGCTGCCACCACCACCATGATCTGGGAGAAATCTTCAGGGCAGTGGAAAGCCAAAAAGGGACAGTGGAAAACAATACTTTTGCTTATTCACCCAGATCAGGATATGAAACAGTGAGATCTAGAGTAGCCAAGAGCTCCCCTCAGTGTACTGCTTGAACCATGGAGGGCAAGGTTTCCATCTGAAAGGACAGGATGCACAAGTGCTCATCGACCACCTTGAGGTCCAGAATGGGCCGGAAGGAACCATCCTTTTTGGCACCACGAAATAGAAGGAGTATCTTCCCTAGACTCACTCATCTGGTGGGAAGAGCATCATTGCCTTTAAGCGCAGCAACTTGTCCAAAGAGATCTGCAGAGTGGCACTTTTGATCAGAGATTCACAAGGGGAGATGACGAAGGCATCTGGAAGTGGATCTTTGCATTCCAGGACATAGCCAAACTGAATGGTGTCTAGCACGCAGCGATCCTTAGTAACCTGGGTCCATTCCTGAAAGAAAAAGCAAAGTCTTCTTCTAACTAGAGGAACCAGGGAAAGGGCACCAAAACTTTCACTGCGCAGTCTGAGGGTCTTCTTCTGGAAGGTGTCAAGGCCCTAGGCCCATGCGTGCCATGAAAGGACTGAAAACAAGCCAGAAGCCCAGAAGCTGAGGGGAAGAAAATGTTTTCTATGTTGGTAATGACAAGAGTCCCAAGGCCCCCAGGAATCTGGTCAACGCGCCCTTGGTAGATGGGCGGAGGCTGACGAGAAGGGACACAGCCCACTTCACAGGCTCCTTGGACTCATCTTCCAGAAGGCGGTAGATTTTGTCTCACCCATGTCCTTCACCAGCTTCTCCAAATCGACTGCAAACAGACGCTTCCCCTTAAAAACCAGTTGGGCCAACTGGGCTTTGGAAGATGTGTCCGCTGCCCAGTGCTGGAGCCAAATCCAGTGCCGTAACACCATCATCAGGGCATCATCCTTTGCCACCAAATGTACTGGGTCATACATGGTATCAGAAAGGAAGGTTGTAGCAGACTCCAAAAGAGGGGTAGTATCATCCACTGGAAGAGACTGAATCCACTGTAGCACAACTTGAGATGTCAGGATGGTACATACCATTAGCTGCAGAATAGCCACTATCATGGCAAAACTGGCTCCTTAACCATGAATCCACCTTACAGTTCAGAAAATCCTTTAAGGCCGATACACCTTCCACAGGAATGGTGGTCCATCTGATAACCGCCATGAACTGTGCATCCACCTTGGGAATACATAACCATTCAATGCACTCTTCCGAGAGAACAGAGATCTTCTTACACACCTTTAACCCTTTAGGAAGGGATTCAGGAGAGTCCCACTCCAACCGGATCATATCCTTGATCACATCCGGAAATGGGAAGACTGTAGTGGGCTTTTGCACCCCTCAAAAGAGCGGGTGTACCTTTGGCTCCTGCTCCATGCCGGAAGTGTCCATTATGTTCAAGGTGGATGAGACCTTGGCAATCAACACTGCCAGCTCCTCCTTCTGGAAAAGGCATATCACAACGGCCTCCTCACAATCTTTTGAAGGAGAGAGTACTTCTACATCTACGTCAGTACCGAACCATCTAAATCCAAAACATAGTGAAAATCTCAGACAACTCCCAGCTGTTCCCCATCTCCCGGGAGCGCCCCACACCAGTGACGCTTAGTCAAAGGCAATCAAACAGAGCTTCCACTCTCCGCCTGCCCTGCACAACACTGCGTCTGGGGGCACCCAGAGGCCACAGGTTCTGAATTTCCACACCAGAAGGATCAGGCCTGCTGCAAAAAGGAAAGAATTTCAGGGAGGAAAATCTGGAGTTCTGAAGCTCTCCTCTTGGAAATGACCCTCCAACAACCAGGGGGCAACAGCCGCCACAAACCCCGTAGAGAATGAGGAGTGGCTCACAGCACAGTCACCGGATCTTCCAGCTGGCTGGATATCCTTATCCATTGCGCCATCACCTCCTGCCCTAAGGCAGACAAGGCTGGACTAATTGCATCCTCCAGCTAAAAGAGGGGGAGCGGGCCCTCCAGGGATGACTCAGAAGCTGTCATGCAAGAAGAGCAGAATCCAGAATCCGGAGATGAGGCACCTCACTTGCCACAGGTCAAACAATGTTTCCTGGAAGAAGACAGAGAGTTAAAGCAAGTATCACAACAGCATGCGCTAAGGATGCAGCAGCCTGAAGGTACGCGTTAACTGTGCCATGTGTTGACTGTGCTTTAATTGCGATGCTTGTTAACTGTGCTTTTTCTGCAATGCGTGTTACGGGTGCTAGGATAGGAACGTATGTTGGAGCCGCTTGGGTGGAACAAGCATACAGACCACATGACCACCAGATGTATAAGAGGAAAAAAACGCTACTAATGCATGCAGAAAATGGCGGGAAACCCCCACACTGCACCAACGGTCATCAGCAGTCTACCCTGAATTGCATCCCACACAGACGGAATTGGGAGCTCCCAACAAGGACAATGGACAAGGTCAAGCCTTGATATTCACCCACTAAGAGCCCCAGGCAGATGATCCATGCTGGGCTCAGCTCTACTCCTGATTTTTTCACTGGCTTTTGCAGCACTGCGTTTAATGTGGCTGACAGTCAGATCCCTCTGAGAGCCTTCTGCAATCTTCAGGAGAGAGCAGGGGAGGAAGGAGCGTTGAGGTTGTATAAGGCTGCTTCCAGTGTTGTGGCTGCTCAACAGGCTCTTATGATAACAGCGTGGAGCTGAACAAATTTTCCCTTCTCTTATGGCTACCGAAAAGACTGCAGTCTAGTGGAGCCTCCCACGTTGCGGTCAAGTGAGTCAGTCACCCTCAAGGAGGTCGTTCACGAGCGTTCAATCTTTTCCTCTCAATCCTCAGATTTTCTTCAGAGAGGAGAAAATCCATTCATCATCTGCTGGAGACAAAGAAATACTAAAGGGACCTCTGGTGGCTGAGGTGAATAGAGGCATGGGAGCGATGTCACTGAAACCTGGGCTTTTCCTTGGTTCTTTGTCTCCACTAATCTGCTGGTAGGGGAACACAATCCACTTGTCTGGACTGGTTTAGCAGGATGATATGGAAAAGAGTGTTACAGAGGTTGTAGAATGAGAAAGAATGGTAGGCATGGGGTGGGTCTATAGAGAAAGAGGAAGTGGGATGGACATACTAATTTGACCTCAAATATTTTATGGGTTTCTGCTAGTATGTCTATTAATACAGTGTGCAGCATAAATAAATACAGATTGGTGATTTTTCCAGGAATACATTGAGACAACTTAACTAGGGCAGTTAGGCAATATTGTTGTGATCTACGTCATGAAAATGCCCCAGTTTAACGTATTTTCTTCAGTGTTCACTCAATATTCGGTAGCTTAATATTTCCCCACTGCCAGGGCACCTCTAGTCCTGATGGCTATATAAAGCACAACATGGGAGCAAGCATGCATTTGGACTCCCCATTTGTAAGGCCATGGGAGGAAGTTAGATGTCAGGCAAAGGCATATAAGCCCAAGTTTGGATGGGAAAATTGCAAATTTGTCTCCTTTTCTGCTAAGCATTCAAGAGAGAGCATAGGGCCCCTGAGACACTAGATCCTGGTAACGGCCCAATTACTAGATCAAGTAAAGCTGAGGGGTTGCAGTCTTTTACCAAGATTCTGCAATAAAAAATTCAAGGGGTTACTTTATTCCTGCCATTCTAAGACAGGTAGAGAGCTCCAGACCTTGAGGAATTATGCCCTACAGCACTCAACTAGTTTCAAGTACAGGAAAAACAGAGAATTCCTTCATCTTCGGTGGAGATGCCCAGAGGGAACAAGTCTTGAGGTTTGGGCAGTTGATCTTCTAGACAGAATAGGGGAGAGGATTCTGGTCTAGCAGCTGGCAGGTCAGAAGAGAAGGTCCCTGCCTATGAGACTGTGGACTGGAGAAGAATCAGCCTCCTGACAGCAAAGTCTGAAGATCCTGGTTTGGAAGTGGGCAGAAGTCCCAAGACTGCAGGAAAAGAAAAGAGACAGCCTCCGGTCTGTATCTTATTTTTGTCTTGACCTTTGGGCCTGGAAGATGCATTTTTATTCTGCTTATAACCACCCAGTAAAGACTCTCAGTTGGCATTGTTTTTAAATGGCAGCAGCAATGGCTAAATAAAATATGTATACTCAGCACTGCTATCTAGATAGTGGCAGGAGCTGAATATATGTATTATATAGCACATTCCAGAGCTATCTGGAAAGCGGCATATGCAGTTAGACTATTCTGATAACTTAGGAGACATATAAGTTATCTGGATAGTTTATCCAGATAATGTACTGAATATGGCTGTTCACAGCTGGCTCCAGAGTTGGTTCAAGGTGCTGTCACCCTAGGCAAACCTTAAGCTTTACCTAATGTTTAGCTTTGAATGCCCTGCTCTTTACCACTCATGGTGACTGCCTCATTTGCCTAATGGTTGCACTGGCCCATTGGATATTATGTGGATAAATCCATGAACTGCCCACATTCCACCATGACACTATCTGTATAATGCTGGGGCGATCAATATGATCTGAGGAAGCACGAGTTGTCAACTCCCAAAACTATATCACTTCTTCCCCACATTTTCTGTTCAGTAGGGAAGTCTGCACCAAGGAGGCAGCAGTGCAACTGTGGATGGATTTAGCTATATGTCACTATTTTCTGTCCCAGCACCACTGAACCCATGTCTATTCTGCAGGCAGTTTTGATATAATACCCAAAAAATGGTGATCAAACTAAATATTCAATGTGACTGGGAGAACATGCATCTCGACTCTGCACAGCCAGTATGTCAGCCCCAAAGGCCAAACATTGCCTTGCGATGGGCCATTCTTTTGAGCAACTACAATGGCGTATAATAGACTTTGTTCTGGAAAGCCCCTAGGAGGGAGACAGGATTATCGGCTCCAAAGACTTGAGACATTTTGGATATTCAAGCTCTGAACTGTCACCCCTCAGGGTCTGAATTTAGAATTGGATTGGACTAGCCTGTTTTGATCTCTACCGATTATTCTTAATGTGGACGCCCCATGGGTTTTGATTGGATGGCTTACTAGCTCCACCTTTGCTGATGTCACACGCTATCATTCATTAAATTGGCGGGTTTTGCTCTGTTTACACAAGTGCGTGAGATTTGAATCATGAAATCCGGAATCCTACAAACCTGAAGCAGGGTCCACGGTTGGCCTCGAAACGTAGCATGTCGAATGGAATTCCTAAAATGCCATTTATCTTTACCAGGGCTTCATTTTATGAGCTAAGTAGCCTTTGTTTAATAAAATATCATTAAAAAAGGAGCTGCTACCTTGGGGGAGGAGGCTTTGATTTTCCTCTCCCCTGCTGTTATATCCGACACATAGCAATTGGCATGTTTCCTGCTATCTAGCATTGGGATCTTTTCACATTGAATATTCTGCAGGCAGCACATGTTAGAGCAGTAAAGCAGGCTAGCCTACCTCAGCTTTTTAAGACAGCTGTACTGTGACCAATGGGATCCACTACAGAACCAGAGCTTAGAGCTGAGCTGATGACTCTACGGTATCACTGTCAAACAATCTATTTGGAAAACTTTAAAAAGGAATGGAAACTCATTGGCAAAAAAGTTTTAAAAAAAGCAATAAAAAGTTACAAAATTCAGAGGAGGTTTTTTCTGTTATTTAGAAATTATGAGGGTAAGCTTTGCCTATCCTGCCCAGCTCTCATTGGGATAAGCTCAAAAATATGCAAACTGCAAATCCTCCCTTAGTACAACTGGCACAACAACAAAAGTACTTGTCAGGGGAGTAATTCTGACAAGTGGAAGATCCATGCAACAACACATGAACTGTTCCATACAACCCCTCCAGGAAAGGAAATGACACAATCAAGTTAAGCTGCAAAAACTTGTACCTGAATGCATACACGTACTTGTCTGAAGAAAAGTGTCTAGTTGTTTTTTAAACTGCATAATGAAATGAATAAAAACATGTAGGGGTTTAGACTACCTTACCATTTGCCATGCAGAGTCTGAATGACCTGTGATATTTCTGAGAAACCCCTAACCTGTTACAAATATACACCAGGTACAGAGAGACAATGAGAGAAAGTCAGTCAACCGAGTCATAGCCACTTGGACCTTCAAACTATATTTGACACCTTTGGGCCTGCAGATAATTATAATCCTATTTTTATAGATATCATAACATTTTCATGTAATTCAGAGTATTTTCACTTTATTAATCCTTATCTGTCCATTAAACAGTAACTTTTTCTCTTGAAAATCAGATAGAAGGGGCATCAATTTTATCCATTCCTTAGCAGAATATATAAATAATATAAATATATAATATAATAAGTAAGTTTTAAAAACATCAAACCCAAATCACAAATTTAATATTTTAAGTGCTGATGAAGTTAGTTTTAGTATATTGGGGCTTCCCAGAGAGTGGTATATCTGAGTTAATACATGCATGTTAGCTGTATTTCCATTTACAAGTGGTCCAATAAAGAAAACCATACAGGGTATGGTTTTTGCCTTTTATTCAAATTGTCTTTATTTTGGGGATTTTCTAGCTATGTTGAACTGGTGCATATATACTTGCTGGCTTGTATATTTTCTTTCCCAAATTATATTGTTTCAATGAAAATGACTTTTAATTTATTTTCTAATTCTGCAATCTCTCTCACCCACAAGCTCACTTCCATCCCCATCTGACCTCTCACACATACACTTTCTCTCTGTCTTCCCCAATCTTACTCTTCCCTTGATTTGTCTCCCCTAACACAAACTCCCATCCCCCTGCACTTTCTCTTTCTCCTCATCTCCCTCGCACACTCTTTCCCCAAAACACCCCCCCCCCCCAACTTCATACCAGCCAAACTACATGCAATCCTGCTCCTAGGTTAATGAATCTGTCTTCAGGCCGTCTTGAAAGTCTGCTGGGACAGCATCTCCAGTAACTAGATGGCCAGAGGGGCCAAGTGGACAAGTGCAAAGTAATGCACATAGGCAAAAAATTCCAACTACAGCTACAAAACGCTGGGTTCTGAGTTAGAGTCACTACTCAAGAAAAAGATCTTGCATCATTTTGAATAATACATTGAAATTTTCAGCACTGTGTGCCATGGCTGCCAAAATATAGAATGTTAGATGTTATTCAAAAAGAAATGGATAATATCATTATGACTCCATATGGTGCACTGATCATTGAGTGCTGTGTGCAGTTCTGCTTGCTCGATCTCAAAAAGGATATAATGCAACTAGAAAAGGTTCAGAGAAGGGTAACAGAACTGATAAAGGGAATGAAGCATTAAGAGAGACTAAACACCCTGTCATCTCTTATCACCCTGTCATCAACTATTACACACTTGAGCTAATGGAACACATTTGATTCTTCTCCAAACGTATATTGCAATTTACCTGTATATATGTGTACATAGTTACCCTGTTGTTATTACCTGTACATATACCCCTTGTTATATTGTGAAGCCAGTGCAGACCATCTGTGCTGGACGGTTATGTTTTAATGTAAACCGCGTTGATGCAGAAGAACGCGGTATATAAGAAAGTTAAATAAATAAATAAATAAACAGGTTAGGGATCCTCAGCCTGGAGAAAAGTGGACTAAGAAGGGATAGGATAGTAAATCCATCCCCAACTTTGTACCTGAGGCAACTGATTCTTAAGTGACTTGCTCAAGATCAAAAGGGGTGTTAGTAGGTTCCTGTATCTGTTTAAAGTGTTGGATTTGCTATGTGACTAAACATTTGACCACATTAGGGATTTCAGAAACACTACAAATTATGTGATCTGCTTTGGAAGTTTGATCTTAAACTTGATGTAGTCTCTGGGCTATCGATATTCAAAGGCATTGACACGGACCTGTAAACCGTGTAAATGCCCCTAAGCGGGAGGTGTGGGGATGGTGTGTTTCAGACAAGGTTAGCGCCGCTGAATATCCACAGGTACTGCCGCTATATGCCCCAATGCTGCACAGTTACAGCCACTGTCCGGTTATCCCTCTGTGGCAAAAGTTAGGCGGGGTAAAGGTTAGGCACAGCAAAAGCAAAAGCTGTCGTAACTTTTGCCGCTGAAGCTAACTGGGTACTGGTGATATTCAAAGCTAACTAGGCAGCGGCTGAACATCGCCGCTGCCTGGTTAGCTTCCAGCTTTCACGGCTGAACATCATATTGAATGCTGATAGCCAGATATAGCCGCGACACTGAATATCCAGGTATAGTGTTCAGCGGCGACGGCTAGGCATTATAATCATGTTAGCCACCACTGCTGAATATCGGGCCCTCTGTGTTTATGTTTAACTATCCAAGGTGAAGAGAACCACTGTATATTATGTTAACCTTGGTATACGAAATCAACTCTGATAAAGAACTATAAAACAAGAGGGTGGCTCGCATCTGCAAATATAACCTGTTTAAGTCTTTTTTCCTCTCCTAGTTACAGGCTTTACTCTCCCAGTTGGTGTCTCTCTGGGCCAGATACTTCATCCACACCTTTTCAAGGCAAACAAAATGCAGAGATCTTTGCCCTTTAGCATATTTATGCATACTGTATTTGACTATATGCCAATCTACTTTTCTGCTCAATTCAGATACATGTCCTGCCGCCTTCTGAAGCTTAATTGGAAAAGGCTGTGCTTACCCATTTTTACTATTCCCACTTTTTCATCCTCCATCCTCTCTTTGCCCTTCATAGAAACATAGAAACATGATGACAGAAAAAGAACACATGGCCTATCTAGTCTGTCCTTCCATATCAACAACTACAACAGTCCCCTTTTTACCTTTAGAGATCCTCTGTGTTGGTCCCATGCTTTTTTAAATTCAGTTACTGTCCTCATCTCTACCACCTCCACTGGGAGACTATTCCACGGATCCACTACTCTTTCCGTAAAGAAATATTTCCGCATATCACTCCTGAATCTATCTCCCTTCACCCTCATCCCATGTCCCCTCGTAGCAGAACTTGCTTTCAATTGAAAGAGGCTCTCTCCCTGAACATTTATGCCACAGAGGTATTTAAACATCTCAATCATATCACCTCTATCCCGCCTTTCCTCTAAGGTGTACATATTAAGATCCTTCAGTCTGTCCTCATATGCTTTATAATGAAGCCCACTAATCATTTTAGTAGCCACCCTCTGCACCGACTCCATCCTGTTCACATCCTTTTGAAGGTGCGGTCTCCAGAATTGCACACTATACTCCAAATGAGGTCGCACCAAAGACTTATACAGAGGCATTATCACCTCCTTTTTTCTGCTAGCCATTCCTCTCCGTATGCACCCAAGCATCCTTCTAGCTTTTGCCGTCGCCTTTTCTACCTGTTTAGCTACTTTAAGATCATCAGACACAACCACGCCTAGGTCCCGCTCTTCTTTAGTGGACAAAAGTACTTCACCTCCTATACTGTATTGCTCCCTTGGATTGCTGCAGCCCAAATGCATGACCTTACATTTTTTAACATTAAATCCCAGCTGCCAAATTCTAGACCATTCTTCAAGCTTAGCTAGATCCCTCCTCATGTTATCTACACCTTCCTGGGTGTCTACTCTATTGCAGATTTTGGTATCATCTGCAAAGAGGCAAACCTTACCCGACAGCCCTTCCGCTATATCACTAACAAAGATGTTAAAAAGAATCGGACCAAGGACAGATCCCTGGGGCACACCACTGGTAACATCCTTCTCCTCAGAGTGAGCTCCATTTACTTGTACTCTTTGTCGCCTCCCACCCAACCAATTTCTAACCCATGTAGTAACTTTAGGGTCCATCCCTAGGGTGCTCAGTTTGTTTATAAGTCGCCTGTGAGGAGCAGTGTCAAAGGCTTTACTGAAATCTAAATACACCACATCTAGAGCTCTCCCTTGGTCCAACTCCCTGGTCACCCAGTCAAAGAAATCAATCAGATTTGTCTGACAAGACCTGCCTCTGGTGAATCCATGCTGCCTCGGATCCTGTAAACTAACCAGCCTGTAGTTTTCAACCACATCCTTACTTCCGCTTTTGTGTAAAGGCACCACATGAGCCTCTCATATCTGATATCTGATATCATATTCATCTCTGATCAATATCCTACTCTTACACTTTTGTGTTTCTCTTACTGCTTATAATTTTGATGTGGTTCGATTCCCTCTCACTGCTTATATTGTTAGAATTTATGGAGGAGAATTTTAGAAAGGCCATCAAAGTGCAATCTGGAATGTCCAAGTCAGAATGTTTGGATAAAAGCAGGCACATCCAGGTGAAAACATGATTTCACAAATGTTGATGTGTCCAACAATGACGTCTGTGGGGGCATATAGACAGACAACCCCAGAACAGTATTTCAGAACCTGGATGTCTAGGAATAGCCTAACGATTAGAGTAGTGGGATAGGAACAAGCAAGCCAGGGTTCAAATCCTATCACTGCTATCATTGAAACTGTACTGATGATGCCTGTTCGTGCCTGGAGCATGTCTAAACTTAGACATGATGCTGGATGTCCAGGATGTTTCTGAGATCAGTCGAGGATGTCCAGGTTCCTGGGAATGCCCATGCCTCCACAATGCCCTGTTCAGACTTGGACATCCTGATACTGGGAATGTTCACAGACCCAGCTTCTAAAATGTTTCTGGAGATGTCTATCTTCTTTGGGCATCTCTATACCCGTTTTTGGACATCCAAAATACAAATAGGGCTTCCAAAATGATCCCCTTGTTTTATAACTTCTCAATATAATTCAAATATACTACTAACAAACAAAAGAAATGTAAATAGCTCACTTGTAAATAGCTCGCTGTTATACACTTATGTAAAAAGTCATTCCATCCTCTAATTAGTATAAATGTATCCCGTTACCGCTATTAATTACATATAAAACTAAAACTCACAATGTTATGAAAATGCACAGTCATGTACATTATAAATGTTCCTATTCCTACATTTAGTTATATGTAAAAGTTATAATGTAGTTGAGGAAATGTTCAATATTAATTTATGCAGAGTTTATTGTAAACTGCCTTGACTTGTAGAAAGGCAGCATAAAAAAAGGTGTTAAATAAATAAATAAATTCACCATCTCACTCTACTAACCTTTAGTCTCTTATTCTTTCAAGCTTAAAATATCATAGCAACCTGTTCTCTGTTTTACTTCTTGCTAACTCTCTGCCTAACTGGTTCATTATAAACTCTACATTTCAACGTGTTGGTTTTATTTGTTATAAGCGTAATCGCTGCCAATGTGTTAGTTTGAAATCACAAAGGATGTAAGATTGGCGATATAGAAAAACATTTTAATAAGCAAATAAATCCTTTGTGTTCCTTACTTTTCACAAATCTCTTAAATGCTCATTATGCTGAACCTCACAACCAGTTTGGTATCAAGAGTAAGTTCATCTTCCCTTCCTACTTTGCTTTCCATAGCTTGACTTCAACTCTCAAGAATTCACATTTCACAAATGGATGTCCAAATGCAATCTGGGACATCCAAGCCTGAATGTCTGAAGAAAAAGCAGGCACATCAGGGTGCAGACGTGATTTCACAAACGTGTACATGCCCAATATGAATGTGTGGGGACATCTACATAGATGCCCCCAGAATGGTATTTCAGAATGGGGATGCCTAATGGTTAGAGTAGTGGGTTAGGACCAGGGTGCCCAAGGCTCAAATCCCAGTGCTGCTCCTTGTGATCTTAGGCTAGTCACTTAACTCTCCATCCTCTCTACATTCTCTGCATGCTTTACAGCCAAAACAAGCAGTTCTAAACATGGATGGGGTTGCAGATGTCCCTGACATTTCTGAAATCAAGCGGGGACATGTAAGTTCATTGCACTTCCCCAGAAACACCTCTGCCATGCCCCATGCCTACTTGGATGCCTCCAGTGCGGGGATGTCTTTAAAAGCTATTTCTAAAATGATTCTGAGGACATTTCTGTGATTTGGACATCCATGTGCACATCTTTGGACACCCAAATTACAATTAGGACTTTTAAAATGTCCCCCATAGTAGATGATGACAGATAAAGATGGACATGGTCCATCCAATCTGCCCAGTAGGGTTACTTGGGCAGACCTGTGGCACAGTGCAGATTACACTGGTCAACACTGAAATCATTACTGACTTTAAAAGGCCCTAATCTGTAGTATCTTGGTGAGCTGAACATGAATATAACATTAAAAAGTTTTATTGGCTCTCGTTTCGAAGATATAGAATGTAGTTCATTTTTGACGTTTCACCGTGTAAATTTATCCAGTAGGTCATCAACAACATCCCAAATAAGCATTGAATGATATAATATTGCATCACATTGCATAATAGCAGCATGCACACATCATCCAGAATTGATTGCATCATTTTCTCATGCAATGCAATACTACTGCCAGACAGCTGCTGAAGCCATCTGACATCAGCAGTGCACTATACGCAGTCAGAAAGGAAAGTAATCTGGTATTCTGTTCCGATATTGAAAGCCTCATGAATGCCTTAAAAATCACTCATGACCCACAAGACTGGAGACTATTTATAGACTCTTCGAAACGGAGTCTGAAGGCTGTACTTTTGAACAATGGAAACCATCTTCCATCTATTCCAGTAGCGCATGCTGTCCACATGAAAGAGACATACGATAACAAAGCATCTACTGACTTCCACTCCTTTTGCACTCACTTTAAGTTACTTCCTCTACTTCACAGGGTTCTTCACATTAGTACTCAATACCTGGCAGACCTTATTACATTCCACACCCCCAGACACACTCCCCACTCCTTCCACCTTAACCGCCTTAATCTCCCTTCCCCCTCCCTCGCTCACCTTCAATCCACCCGCTCCTCTGCTTTCTTTTTCATCAGCCCCGCACTCTGGAATTCACTCCCCACCTCCCTCCGGTTAGAACCCCATCACGCCACCTTCAAGCGAGACCTAAAAACCCACCTCTTTTCCTTGGCCTATGACCTTCCCTCCCCTCTTGTCTGATTCTGTCCCCTACGTATAGTCCTGTATCCTTTCCTTCATTCTATTATATCAACAATTGTAACTTCCTTTCCTCCTTTCTGTCCCTGTGCCTGTTTCTAATTGTTTGTGAATTGTAAACCGCTCTGATTGATAAAGCAGGGCGGTATATCAAATAAATAAACAAACATACAGCTGGCACCTCTGTGGTGACTTGAAGGTAGCTGCCCTTTTAATGGGACTGCAGCAGGGATATATAAAATACATGTGTTTCTTATGTGAGTGGGATAGCTGAGCAAGGGATTGGCACTACTTGCGGAAGGAATGGAATCGCAGACAAAATGTAACAGTTGGAGAGAAGAATATCCAGCACCCAGCTCTGGTTGAGGCTCACAAAATCCTGCTACCACCCCTTCATATCAAACTAGGTTTGATGAAAAACGTTGTAAAAGCCATGGACCGCACTTCGCCATCTTTCCAATACCTGCATGAAAAATTCCCTCAACTCAGCGAAACAAAGATTAAAGACGGAGTTTTTGTGGGTCCTCAGATTCGAGAGCTCTTCAAAGATGACCGGTTCAACAACTTGCTGCAGGGTGATGCGAAACAAGCATGGAATGCTTTTCACCTAGTGTCAACAAACTTTCTCAGGAATGTTAGGGCAGAAAACTACAAGGAACTAGTAGAAGACATGCTGATGCAGTATCAGAAACTTGGCTGCAATATGTCTCTAAAGATCCATTTCCTTGATTCCCATCTCGATTTCTTTCCTGACAACTGTGGTATGGTTAGTGATGAACAGGGCGAATGTTTTCACCAGGATATCGCAACGATGGAGCAAAGATACCAGGAAAAATGGTCCACTACAATGCTGGCTGACTACTGCTGGACACTCCCCAGAGAAGATCCCGAACAGCTGTACAAGAGACAGGCGAAAAAATCTAAGTAGTAGTCTATGACTTGTTTTTTTACAGGTATTAACCGAAGGCCTATTATACTGACATGCATTTCGTGATGTAAACATTAATTCTTGTAGAGCCAACTTTGCAATTTCACTGTCATATTTGTGTTCAGCATAAAAAAATTGATAAGAAATGACTATTTTTATTTCAGTAACATGACTTTTGTAAAAATTTGTTGGCCAGTGTTACTTTCCCCATACTTTTAGTTTTCATCAATTTCCAAATGTATTGCACTTGATTAAGTCCTCATCCCACCATGGGACCAGCAAGACTGTCATTCTTTCTACAATCAGTCCTGCCCCCCCCCCCCCCTCCACTGTATAGTCGTGGAGACCATCCACAGGCACTACTATCCCAGCTTTGCCATGTGGCGTGTTTTGTTTTGTTGTTTTGAGTGGGTAGGGAGTTATTTTTACTTTGGTTTCTTTGAAGAAGCTAAACAATCATGCCACAACTTTGTGAATTAGGATGCTCCATTCTTAGTAATCATCCTTTTGCCTTTAAAGGATCCATTGTATTTATCCTACCCTTTATGAATTTTAGTACTGTTTTTGCATTCACCACCTCTTTTGGGAAGGCATTCCAGGCATCTGCCACTCTTTCTGTGACGAAAAACCTCCTGATGTTGCCTCTAATTCTGCCTCCTATCATGTCCTCTTAGTTCTAGAGCTTTCCCTCATTTGAAAAAGATTTGTTTGTTCTGTAATACTTTCAAGTATAGCACAGTTACTTACCTGTAACAGGTGATCTCTGGGAACAGCAGGAATAAGTCTTCACATATGGGTATCGTCGGTACCGACGGAGCCTGCGAGGGAACGCTCCCCAGCGTCCAGTAAGAAAGCTTTTGGGAGCATCCCATAGCGCCTGCGCGCTGCCTTCCCACCTTTCCCAACCGCCTCTCTCCAGTTCGAGTTTTAAAGGTGAGACAAAGAGAGAGAGAGGAAAGGAAAGATAGATAGAGAGATACAACTCCTAGGGGAGGTGGGTGGGTTGTGAAGACTTATTCCTGCTGTTCCCAGAGATCACCTGTTACAGGTATGTAACTGTGATATCTCCAGGAACAAGCAGGAATGAGTCTTCACATATGGGGACTCCCCAGCTAGAGAAGCCAGGGAGATCTCCAAAGTTGTGAGTCCCTGAGAAGGGCTCTACCTCACCCCATGGATCTCGGGCATACAACCAGGGATGGGGGGTAGGAGTTGATTAGGTATGGAACAGGTGTTTGAGAACAGCCTGACCAAACAAGGCATCCCGGCAGGAGTCCTTGTCCAAGCAGTAATGGGCTGTAAAGGTATGAACCGAGGCCCAGGTGGCCGCTCGACAGATTTGGTCGATGGACACAGAGTCTAGATGAGCCATAGAGGCTGCCATGCCCTCACATTGTGAGCAGTGACATGGTCCTCCAGAGAAAGGTTCTTACTCTGGTAGGCAAAGGAAATACACTGAGCAATCCAATTGGACAGAGTTCTCTTAGAGACTGGAAGTCCTAAATGAGAAGGATCAAAAGCAACAAAGAGTTGAGAGGACTTTCTATGTTGCTGTGTCCTTTGTAAGTAAAAAGCGAGCACTCTTTTACAATCCAGGGTATGGAGATTCCTCTCTGCAGTTGATGCATGAGGTCCTGGAAAAAAGACAGGTAAATATACCTCCTGATTTAGATGAAAAGGTGAAACCACTTTAGGCATAAAATGTGGATTGGTCCTGAGGACTACCTTGTCATGATGGAACCTTGTATAAGGAGGATTAGCCACCAAGGCTTGCAGCTCACTGATGAGGCGAGCTGAAGTGACTGCAATGAGAAAAATAACCTTCCAGGAAAGAAATTTCAAGGAGGTAGAGGCTAAGGGTTCAAAGGGTGGCTTCATAAGCTGGCCAAGAACCAGATTCAAGTCCCATGCCACTGGAGGTGGTCTAATGGGAGGTTTAGTCAAAAGAAGACCTCTCATGAATCTTGCTATAAGAGGATGAGAGGAAATAGGCTGTCCATTGAGAGGCTTAAGGGATGCTGCAATAGCACTCAAATGGACTCTTACTGAATTCGTTTTAAGGCCTGCATGGGATAAATGCAGCAAATACTCTAGTAAAGAATTCAGAGGTATTGCAACAGGGTTAAGACCCTTCTCTGCACACCAAATGGTAAACCTCTTCCATTTAAAAGCATAGGAACGTCTGGTGGAAGGCTTTCTAGAAGCATGAAGGATATCCTTCACTTGCTGAGAAAGATGCAAATCTTGAAGGTCTAGGCCTTCAGCAACCAGGCCCTGAGATGAAGAGACTGGGGATTTGGGTGCCACAACGTTCCCTCCTCCTGGGAGAGGAGGTCTGGAGCAGATCCCAAGTCCAGGGAGGGAGCTTGAGAGAGATGCAGAAGTAGAGGGTACCACACTTGGCGTGGCCAACGTGGTGCTATGAGGATCATAGACCCCCTGTCTCTCTGAAGCTTGAACAGTGTCTTGGGAATTAGGGGAATGGGTGGAAAGGCATAGAGCAGGGGTCTCAAACACGCGGCCCGCGAGACAACTTTGTGCGGCCCGCCACGGAGGAAAACAAAAAAACCCCCCAAAACCCTGGCTTCTGCCGTTGCCGCCGTGGCAGCGGCAGAATCAATTGTCAAATTAAAAAAAAACTGACTTCTGCTGCTCAAGCAGCAAAATCAGCTGTCCTGCGGCCCCTTCCCCTCTGCCCGGAGATCCGAGTCTGCTCTATCAGCGGCGTGCTTTTCAAGCCGCGAAAAGAGTATTCCCCTCTCGCGCGGCTTGAAAAGTGAATAGGCTTAAACCGCGCGAGAGGGGAATACTCTCTTTGCGGCTTGAAAAGCACGCCGCTGATAGAGCAGACTCGGATCTCCGGGCAGAGGGGAAGGGGCCGCAGGACAGCTGATTTTGCTGCTTGAGCTCTCCCAAGGGAAAGAGGCGCCCGAAGGAAATGGAGTTCTAGAAGGTCATAGGGACAGTAGCCGGACGCTGCTTGCAGCATTGGAAGGAGGGAGAGAGGGAAGAGGAACTGACTATAGTAGCCGGTGTACTATCGGACCTGATCAGGTGTGCTATATAGTAGAATACTTACCGTTTGCCTGATGCTAAGTCATACGAGAGCCATTTTCAGTATCTTTCCTCCGAGGAAATGTCTTTATTGCATGTTAACTGCATAGCAGGTAATACCAGCTCAGTAGGTGTTACTGAATGCATCGCATTAAGGAGCGCTACCTGTTAACGCAGCCAAGAGCAAGAATGGGCGAGATATGGCAGAGAGTGGGCATGGGGGTTACCGCCGGCATCAACAGCGCGCAGTCACAAAGTTACAGAGAACACTACTTCAATGGGGTGGCATTCTTTGCATCCACAGTGCTGCCGGGCTGCCTTATCTGCTGGAGAAATGCTGTGCATGCCCCCAAACGATAGCACACAGTGCTGTTTGCATAATAACAGCACTCTAGCTGCAAAAGTGTAACAGGTTTGTAAACATACCTCTTAATAATATATGAGGTGTGTCACCTTTGCATCAGGTGGGCACATTAATAAGCAGTCCTTCTAATCTAGCGGCTGCTCAGATATTTACATTTCCAATGATCAAAGCACCAACTACATCGGTAGTGACCCTTCTTTCCTGAGCATCCTTGGTACCAGAGGATACTGCATCACCTTGAGGACAGGTCCCAGTTACAGGATTGCTTTCTGCCACAGCAAGGTGATGCTGTCCTAGGTGACATTTCTCCTCCAAGGTAGCACAGAGGCTGCCAGACTGGATATGAAGGTCTCCTCTATCTGCCTCAGCCAGGTCTGACAATCTAGCCTCCAGTGATCATATTTGTTCTCCAAGAGCCAGGAGCTCTTTCCACTGAATGCATATATAACCTCTTACCCGCTGTTAGAGAATGGTACCTTTGAAACTTAGGGGCATGTTTACTAAAACTTAGGATGGGGTTAGCTATTGGCGGGGGGGGGGTTATGACTGGTAATGGGCTGGGGGGGGTTATAACTGGTAATGGGCTATGGTGGGGGCTAGGACTGGAAATGGGCAGATGGGGGTTAGGACTGGAAGTGGGCTATTGGCAGGGGGGGTTATGACTGGTAATGGGCTATGGTGGGGGCTAGGACTGGAAATGGGCTGATGGGGGGCTAGGATTGGAAATGGGCTGATGGTGAGGCTAGGATAGGACTGGAAATGGACTGATGCAGGGACTAGAAAGGAGCAGATGCTGGGTGGGGCTGGAACTAGAAGGGAGCTGATGTTGGGGGAGGATTAGAATGGGATGGAGCTGGGAAAGTGAAATGGAGAGGGGAAAATATTTTGTCTGGAAGAGAAGACAAATCTACAATTGGCCAGGTATTGGGAGAGTAAGTGGGGATTGAGGATGGAGGGGTAAAATTTCAGTGGATGAAATAGGAATGAGGAAAGAGCAAAAGGAGAAAGATTAGTATGTTAAAGCAGATGTAGAGAGAGAGAGAATGGAAAAAAACTATAAGAGAGAAGAAAGGACAAATGGACAGCAGACGATGGAGATAGCAGAAGACACAAGAAACCAGAAGTGGCTGGAGCAATTGCAACTGAAAAAAAATGCACAAAAGGTAGAAAAATATCTCTTTATTTTGAATTTATTAACTGGAATATGTCAGCTCTGGGAAATGTGCATCATTAATGTTTGCGCTTTGTTTAGTACAAGAGGAAATTAATTTATAGTTTTATTTCTACAGTGTTGTTGTACATTCCAAGTTTGGCTTTTGGGGTTCCCAGTTTAATTATTGTCTTCCTATTTCTAAATCTTTTAGTCTTTCTTTATCCATACTCATTAAAGAGGCATGTTTACTAAAAGTTAGTGTATGGTAACATTATGCAAATATTTATGCAAATGAGGCCCCTTATGCAAATGAGGCCCCGCGTCTTATGCGGCCCCCGGGTTACTTTACAAGTCCTCATTTGGCCCTCAAAGCAATTTGAGTTTGAGACCCCTGGCATAGAGGAAGTCTTGCCCCCAATGAAGGAGGAAGGCATCCCTGGCCTGAACTCCCTGACACGGAATCCTGGAACAGAACCGGGGAAATTTGGCATTCCACGGACTTGCAAACAGGTCTATGTCTGGGGTTCCCAAAATTTGAAAGATCCTGGTTATCTGGTCCCCATGGAGGGACCATTCGTGTGGAAGCAGAACTCGACTGAGTCTGTCTGCCCAAGAGTTTTGAACCCCTGGAAGATACACTGCCATGAGATGAATTTGATGCTCTCTGGCGAAGGCCCACAATCTCAGAGCTTCGTTGCAAAGCGACAGAGAGCCAGTTCCCCCCTGCTTGTTCACGTAGAACATGGCTACCTGGTTGTCCGTGTGGATGAGGACTGTCTTGTAGCTGAGCAGGGTATGGAAGACTCTGAGAGTTAGAAAAATTGCTCTGAGCTCTAAGAGGTTGATATGTAGAGATGTCTCCTGTGGAGACTAGATGCCCTGGGTGGAGAGATCTTGTAGATAAGCTCCCCAACCCTTTGGGGAGGCATCTGTTCTGAGGGTTACTTGGGGTAACACTTGTTGAAAGGGGGACCCCAGCAACAGATTTTGGGTGGACTTCCACCACTGGAGAGAGCAAAAGAGGCGAATGGAAGTTGCTATTTTGTCTGACAGGCACCCTGATGCCTGGGTCCATTGGGTAAACAAAGTCCATTGAGCTGCCCGCCTGTGAAGGCGAGCAGAAGGGACCACATGCACAGTGGATGCCATGTGGCCTAACAGTTGTAGCATCTCTCGAGCAGTTAAGTGGGACTTTAACTGAATCTGGGAGGCTAACTGCACCAAGCGTAGGCAACGGGCCTGGTGAAGATAGGCCCTTGCAGTGGTGGTATCCAGTAAGGCCCCTATGAACTCCAGAGATTGAGTAGGGGTGAGATGGGATTTTGGGATGTTTATTACAAGTCCCAGATATTGAAGGATACGGCTTGTGCAGGCCAGGGAAGCCTGGGCCTCTGACTGGGATGGAGCTCGGATGAGCCAGTCGTCCAGATATGGGAATACAAATATTCCTAGAGTGTGTAGAAATGCAGCTACTACTGCCATGCATTTTGTGAACACCCTTGGGGCAGAGGCCAGACCGAAGGGAAGCACTCTGTATTGATAGTGCTTTCCTAGGAAAAGGAACTGAAGGAACATTCTGTGTGTTGGATGGATGAGGACATGGGTGTACGCATCCTTGAGATCTAGAGAACAAAGCCAGTCCTGACTCTGGAGGTATGGAAGGAGAGTACCGAGAAAAGTCATCTTGAATTTCTCCTTGCATAGAAACTTGTTCAATTCTCTGAGATCTAAAATGGGTCTGTAGCCCCTTGTTTTCTTTGGGATGAGAAAGTAGGGGGAGTAGAACCCTGAGCCCTGTTGAAGAAGGGATACTTCTTCTAATGCCCCTTGGGCAAGAAGGGTAGCAATCTCCTGACCCAGAAGGTCGAGGAGAGATGTTGGAGAATTGAACTGTCTCACCATGGTGTGAGGGGGAAGGTTTAAGAAATGAAACTTGTACCCGTCCCTTATGATGGAGAGGGTCCATTGCTCTGCTGTGATTTGTTCCCATCTGGGAGCAAAGTGAGCTAACCTTCCTGGAATGGTGAGAGGCTCTGGATGTTCTAGAGCCAGAAAGGCTAAGTTCTCTATTTGTAAGTCAAAGGCCCTGAGGAGGCTGAGGCTGTTGGACAGTAGCAGTCCTAGCAGCCTTAGGCTTGGCCTGTTTCGGTTGTTGCTGTCTCTTTGTAGCAAAACGACCTGCAGAAGATGCCTGCTGACCATAAGCAGAATAATATTTCCCTTTCTTTGGGAAAAATCCCTTTTTGAACAACCTTTTCTTAAAAGGAGCAGAAGTAGACTTTGAAAGTCTATCTAAAGCAGAATTTTCAGCATTCATTTGGGTGGCCTTTGCTTGCCAATCTTTGCCAAAAAGGTTTTCACCTGTACAAGGAAGGTTTCCTAGTCCATCCTGAATCCAGGGTTCCAAATCAGAAGCTTGCAACCAAGCAACTCTGTGTGCACCTATGGCAATAGCCGAGGCTCTGCTGGCACCTTCAAAAGAGTCAAAGGCTGCACGGTTGGAAAACTTGGAAATATCCTGGGCATGTTTAAGCCAGGTGAGAAACTCTTCCCTTTTATCTTCTGAAATAAAAGGAGACAAAGTTTGCAGATGATCTGTAACTTCTTTTAGAAACATCCCCATATAGAGACTATAGGAGTTGATTCTGGCAACAAGCGTACTGGCCTGGAAAATTCTCCTACCAAAGGCATCTAAGATTCAGCATTCTCTTCCTGGAGGAGTAGAAGAGTGCCTTTTTGCACTCTTGATCCTTTTCATAGCAGACTCCACCACAATGGAGTGGTGAGGAAGCTGAGTCTTATGAAAGCCAGGACAAGGAGGAACACGATACATGGTGTCAAACCTATGAGAATGAGGGGAGGTGGTGAGAGGAGTCTCCCAGATGCCCAACATGTGATCATAAAGAATCTCATGTATTGGTAAAGTGGCTGCCTCTTTAGGAGCCTTAGGGTATTGTAAAATATCTAATTATTTGGCTTTAGGCTCTGTCTCAGGGGCCACTGAGATGGAAAGGTCCCTGGCCACTTCCCTAATGAAGTCTTGAAAAGACAAGTCTTCTGGAGGAGACATTCTCCTTTTTGGAGAAGAGGGCTCCTGAGGAAGGATCACCGATGCTTCGATAGAGGCCTCCGATTCATCAGAGTCTTCAGAAGAATCGAAGTATCGCCTGTCTGGATGCTCCTGCAGAGCCCGATATGCGTACCGGGTGGTATCGACATTGGGAGTGATCAGTACCGATTCGGTACCGATGGGCATCACAGAACAGTGTACCGCTGCCGTCGACACCGAAGCCGATGTCGATGGAATCGGTACCGGTACCGGCACCAAAACCGATATCGGTTCCGGTACCGGAATCGGTACTGACAACGGAGTTTGTTGCAGTACCGAAGGCATCGCAGCTTGTATGAATGCCGTGATGGCACGCTGCATGGTCAGAATATTCTGATCCATCGATGCCACCAATGTCTGGATGTCGGTACCAGTGGAAACCACAGGTACCCCAGAACATGGCAACAGGTGATCAGTCGAGGCCGAGCCATCGATGTCAACCTGTGACCCCATAGATAAAGCTTTGGAAGCCGGAGCCTCCCGCCGGGGTAATTTTGCCAGTGCGGATTCCTCGAGAGCAAGCCCGGAGGTATCTCGATACTTAGAGGGAGATCTACTCTTCGAGGACCGGCTGGACTTAAGTTTGGTTACCTGAGATCCATGGGAGGAAGAAGCAGCCCTGGAAGACGTCGATGCCACCGAAGCTGCATCAGAGGGAAACAGGGTACTGAGCTTGGCTGCTCGATTCTGTAGACCTCTTTTAGACATCATGGAACAGGACTCACAATCCGTAATGGAATGGTCAGGACCTAAACATTTTAGACACCAGTCATGGGTGTCGGTGACAGAAATAGTGCCGCTGCACTATTTAAACCCGGAGGCGGGCTTTTCCATGAGGAAAAACTTTTCGTAGGCCTAAGGCCACAGAAAGAAAAAATGCACTGAAGTGAGAAAACACAGTAGTTATTTTTTTTTTTTTTTAGAATAAAGAAAGAAAAGACCAGCGGTACCGGTCCGGCGTCGAGAAGGCAGACACGCGACCAAAGAAATAAAAGAAAATAAGAAATTCTTCAGCGGTGACAGGAACACGACCTGCTGGCTCTGCGGAAAAGAAGAACTGGAAAGAGGCGGTTAGGAAAGGCGGGAAGTCAGCGCGCAGGCGCTGTGGGATGCTCCCAAAAGCTTTCTTACTGGATGCTGGGGAGCGTTCCCGCGCAGGCTCCATCGGTACCGACGATACCCATATGTGAAGACTCATTCCTGCTTGTTCCTGGAGATATGTTTCTACTCTGGTAGGCGAAAGAAATACACTGAGCAATCCAGTTGGACAGTGTTCTCTTAGAGACTGGAAGTCCTAAATGAGAAGGATCAACAGCAACAAAGAGTTGAGAAGACTGTCTATGTTGCTGTGTTCTTTGTAAGTAGAAAGCGAGAGCTCTCTTACAATCCAAGGTATGAAGATTCCTCTCTGCATTTGATGCATGAGGTCCTGGAAAAAAGACAGGTAAATATACCTCCTGGTTCAGATGAAAAGGTGAGACCACTTTAGGCATAAAGTGTGGATTGGTCCTGAGGACTACCTTATCATGATGGAACCTTGTATAAGGTGGATTAGCCACCAAAGCTTGCAACTCACTGATGCGGCGTGCTGAAGTGACTGCAATGAGAAAAACAACTTTCCAAGAAAGAAATTTCAAGGAGGTGGTGGCTAAAGGTTCAAAGGATGGCTTCATAAGCTGGCCAAGAACCAGGTTTAAGTCCCATGCCACTGGAGGTGGTCTAATGGGAGGTTTAGTTAAAAGAAGGCCTCTCATGAATCTTGCTATAAGAGGGTGAGAGGAAATAGGTTGTCCATTAAGAGGCCTGAGGGACGCTGCAATAGCACTCAAATGGACTCTTACTGGATTCGTTTTCAGGCCTGCATGGGATAGATGCAGGAGATACTCCAGTAGAGAATTCAGAGGTATTGCAAGAGGGTTTAGACCCTTCTCTGAACACCAAATGGTAAATCTTTTCCATTTGAAAGCATAGGAACGCCTAGTAGAAGGCTTTCTAGAGGCATGAATAACATCTCTGACTTGCTGAGAGAGATGAAAATCTTGAAGGTCTAGGCCCTCAGCAACCAAGCCCTGAGATGGAGCGACTGGGGTTTGGGTGCCACAATGTTCCCCCTTCCTGGGACAGGAGGTCTGGTGCAGAGCCCAAGTCCAGGGAAGGAGCTTGAGAGAGATGCAGAAGTAGACGGTACAACACTTGGCGTGGCCAATGTGGAGCTATGAGGATCATGGTCCCTCGATCTCTCTGAAGCTTGAATAGTGTTTTGGGAATTAGGGGAATTGGTGGAAAGGCATAAAGGAAGTCTTGACCCCAGTGAAGGAGGAAGGCATCCTTGGCCTGAACTCCCTGACACGGAATTCTGGAACAGAACCGGGGAAGTTTGGCATTCCACGGACTTGCAAAGAGGTCTATGTCCGGGGTTTCCCAAATTCGAAAAATCCTGGCTACCTGGTCCATGTGGAGGGACCACTCGTGTGGGAGCAGAACTCGACTGAGTCTGTCCGCCCAAGAGTTTTGAATGCCTGGAAGATATACTGCCAGAAGATGGATGTGATGCTCTCTGGCGAAGGCCCACAGTCGCAAAGCTTCGTTGCAAAGCGACAGAGAGCCAGTCCCTCCCTGCTTGTTTACATAAAACATGGCTACCTGGTTGTCCGTATGGATGAGGACTGTCCTGTAGCTGAGCAGGGAATGGAACACACTGAGAGCTAAGAATATTGCTCTGAGTTCCAAGAGATTGATATGCAGAGAAGTCTCCTGTGGAGACCAGATGCCCTGGGTAGAGAGATCCTGCAAATGAGCTCCCCAACCCATTGGAGAAGCATCTGTTGTCAGAGTTGCTTGGGGTAGCGACTGCTGAAAAGGGGACCCCAGCAACAGATTTGGAGGGGACTTCCACCACTGGAGAGACCAAAATAGGCGACTGGAGTTTGCTATTTTGTCTGACAGGCAACCTTTCTCGTTTATTTGATGTGGGGCTTCACGTTACGGTTTGGCAGTGGTTCTGTTCTTTCCTCACAGCTCGTTCATTCTCTGTTCACTCTGATGGTCAGTCTTCTGCTTCTTTCCCTCTCACTTGCGGGGTACCGCAGGGTTCTGTTCTCTCCCCTCTCTTGTTTAACATTTTTCTGGCTCCCCTGTCACTGGTGATCCAACAATTCCCTGTGTCATTTTATATGTATGCTGATGATATCTTACTTTTTCATACTTCACCTTTGACTCTGGATATTACTCAGCTAAATCTTTGTCTCTCCCAGATCTCTTCCTGGCTATCCCATAACTTCCTGCACTTAAATCCATCTAAGTCCACAGCTATGTGGGTCTCACTGAGTGGTTCTTGCCCTTCTCTATCTCCCTCGATTGACTCTATTCCTCTCCCTCTCGTGTCATCTTTCCGCTATCTTGGTGTAATTATTGATTCTACACTCTCCTTTCACCAGCACCTTACCTCTCTTATTCGCCGCTCCTTTACTGCCTTACATCAGATCAGGGCAGTTCGCTCCCTTCTCCCCTCCCTTAGTCACTCTTGTCCTAGCCTTAGTTATAAGTCGCTTAGACTACTGTAATGTTTTTCTTGCTAACCTCCCTAAATTTTAACTGCTACGTCTCCAGCACATCCAAAATGCTGCTGCTCGTCTCATCACATTTTCACACCGCTATGATCATATCACCCCTATTCTTTTTCGCCTGCACTGGTTACCCCTCCATTTTCGTTTTCAGTATAAGTTCCTTATTCTAATTCATCGCGCCCTTCACACCAACACTCCCCTGTATCTAGCAGACCGGATCTCGCTCCACACCCCCTATCGTCAGCTTCGTTCTCTCCACGCCAATCGCCTGTCCCTCCCCTCCCCGTCACAAGCACACCTTGAACAAACCCGGCATGCAGCTTTTTTCTTTTTAGGTCCAGTATTATGGAATGCATTACCACCGTTTCTCCGATTGGAACCCTCCTATTCTCAATTTAAAACACTACTCAAGACCCATCTGTTTCAGCAAGCTTTCCAACTTTCTCCCGATGGTCCTCCCTGATGTTTTCAGTTGATATGAGTTGCTGTTTGTTTGTATATTTGTCTTGTCTTGCACTTTGTTTACCCATCGGCTGTTTTGTCTTCCCCAATATGGGCCTATTACTCTTATTGTAATTTTTATGTTTTTAGTAACCTTATGCTTTTAAAATAGTGGCCCTTTTGTTTGTTTTGTTATGTTCTGTCCATTTTATCTGTTTATGCTTTTATACTTTTACTCTCCTATCCTGCTTTGGCGTTCCTTTTCCTTATTTTTACATTGCCAACCTTTTATTGTACACCGCTTTATATTTCGAAGGAAAGCGGTTTATCAAATTTTAAATAAAGATAAAGATAAAGATTGGGTGGACAAAGTCCATTGAGCTGCCCTCATGTGAAGGCGAGCATATGGGACCACATGCACGGTGGATGCCATGTGGCCTAACAGTTTTAACATCTCTCAAGCAGTTAAATGGGATTTTAACTGTATCTGGGAGGCTAACTGCACCAGACGTAGGCAACGGGCCTGAGGAAGATAGGCCCTTGCAGTTGTGGTATCCAACAAGGCCCCTATAAACTCCAGGGACTGAGTAGGGGTGAGATGGGATTTTGGGATGTTTACTACCAGTCCCAAATACTGAAGGATACGCATTGTGCAGGTTAGACAAATCTGAGCCTCTGACTGGGATGGAGCTCGAATGAGCCAGTCGTCCAGATATGGGAAAACTAATATTCCTAGAGTGCGCAGAAATGCAGCTACTACTGCCATGCATTTTGTGAACACCCTTGGTGCAGAGGCCAGACCGAAAGGAAGCACCCTGTATTGATAGTGCTTTCCTTGAAAAAGGAACCGAAGGAACCTTCTGTGTGTTGGATGGATGAGGACATGGGTGTACGCATCATTGAGATCTAGAGAACAAAGCCAATCCTGACTCTGAATGTATGGCAGCAGAGTACCGAGAGAAATCATCTTGAATTTCTCTTTGAATAGAAACTTGTTCAATTCTCTGAGATCTAGAATGGGTCTGTAGCCCCCTGTTTTCTTTGGAATAAGAAAATAAAGGGAGTAGAACCCTGAGCCCTGTTGAAGAAGGGGTACTTCTTCTATTGCCCCTTGGGCAAGAAGGGTAGCAATCTCCTGACCCAGAAGGTTGAGGAGAGATGTTGGAGAATTGGACTGTTTCACCATGGTGTGGGGAGGAAGGTTTAAGAAATGAAGCTTGTACCCTTCCTTTATAATGGAGAGGGCCCATTGCTCTGCTGTGATTTGCTCCCATCTGGGAGCAAAGTAAGCTAACCTTCCTGGAATGGTGAGGGGCTCTGGTTCTTCCAGAGCCAGAATGGCTAAGTTCTCTAGTTGCAAGTCAAAGGCCCTGAGGAGACTGAGGCTGCTGGGCCGTGGGAGGCCTGGCAGCCTTTGACTTGGCCTGTTTAGGTGGTTGCTGATGCTTTGCAGCAAAACGACCTGCAGAAGAGGCCTGCTGACAATAAGCAGGATAGTATCTTCCCTTTTTAGAAAAAGGTGTCTTTTTGAACAACCTTTTCTTAGCAGGAGCAGAAGTAGACTTTGAAAGTCGATCCAAAGCAGAGTTCTCAGCATCCATCTGAGTGGCCTTTGCTTTCCAATCCCTGCCAAAAAGGTTTTCACCTGTACAGGGAAGATTTCCCAGTTCATCTTGGACCCAGAGTTCCAAATCAGATGCTTGTAACCAAGCAATTCTGCGTGCACCTATGGCAATAGCCGAGGCTCTGCTTACACACTCAAAAGAGTCAAAGGCTGCACGGTTGGAAAATTTGGAAACATCTTGGGCATGCTTAAGCCAAGTGAGAAATTCCTGCCTTTTATCTTCTGAAATAAAAGGGGCTATAGTCTGCAGGTGATCTGTGACTTCCTTTAGAAACATCCCCATATAGAGACTATAGGAGTTGATTCTGGCAGCAAGCATATTAGCTTGGAAAACCCTTCTGCCATAAGCATCAAGGGTTCTGTATTCACGTCCTGTAGGATTGGAGGTGTGTCTCTTTGCACTCCTTATTTTCCTCATGGCAGACTCTACCACAATAGAGTGGTGAGGAAGCTGAGACTTATGAAAGCAAGGACAAGGAGGGACACGGTACATGGTGTCTAACCTACGAGAATGAGGAGAGATAGTAAGAGGAGTCTCCCACATGCTCAACATGAGATCATAGAGAATCTCATGAATAGGTAAGGTGGCTGCTTCCTTAGGAGCCTTAGGATATTGCAAAATATCTAATTGCTTGGCTCTAGGCTCTGACTCAGGGGCCACTGTAATGGAGAGGCCCCTAGCCACCTCCCTAATGAAGTCTTGAAAAGACAAGTCTTCTGGAGGAGACATTCTTCTTTTTGAAGAATCAGACTCCTGAGGAAGAAGTACCGGTGCCTCGACAGAAGCCTCCGACTCATCAGAGTCTTCGGAGGAATCGAAGTATCGCCTGTCTGGATGCTCCTGTAAAGCCCGATACGCGTACCGAGTGGGATCGACATTGGGAGTAAGCGGTACCGGTTCGGTACCGATGGGCATCATAGGACAGGGTACCGTTGCAGTCGACACCGAAGCCGATGTTGATGCAATTGGTACCGGCACCAGAAACGATGCCGGTGCCGGAGTCGGTACCAATGGAGATTGTTGCGGTACTGAAGGCTTCGAAGCCTGTATAAACGCCATTAGGGTGCGCTGCATGAACAGAATCTTCTGATCCATCGACGCCACCATAGTCTGGATGTCGGTACCGGTGGTCACCGGTACCCCAGAACACGGCAACAGGTGATCGGTCGAGGCCGAGCCATCGATGTCAACCTGTGACCCCATAGATAATGCTTTGGAAGCCGGAACTTCCCGCCGGGGTAATTTTGCCGGTGCGGATTCCTCAAGGACAAGCCCAGAGGCATCTCGATGCTTAGAGGGAGATTTGCCCTACGAGGACTGGCTAGATTTATGTTTGGTTACCTGAGATCCATGGGAGGAAGAAGCAGCCCTGGAAGACGTCGATGCCACCGAGGCTGCATCAGAGGGAAACAGGGTACTGAGCTTGGATGCTCGGTTCTGCCGACCTCTTTTAGACATCATGGTACAGGACACACAATCTGTGATGGAATGGTCAGGACACAAACATTTTAGACACCAGTCATGGGTGTCGGTGACAGAAATAGTACCGCCACACTTCGTGCACTTTTTAAACCCGGAAGCGGGCTTCTCCATGAGGAGAAAATGTTTAGGCCTAAGGCCGAAACCGCAAATGCACAGTTAAAGAAGAAAAGTTTTTTTTGTTTGTTTTGTTTTAAGAAAGAAAAGAAAAGACCGGCGGTACCGGTCTGACGTCGAAGAAGGCAGACGCGACACAGAAAAATAAAGAAAAAAAATAAAGAATTCTTCTGCGGTGACAGGGACACGACCTGCTGGCTCCATGGAAAAGAAGAACTGGAGAGAGGTGGTTGCGAAAGGCGGGAAGGCAGCGCGCAGGCGCTGTGGGATGCTCCCAAAAGCTTTCTTACTGGACGCTGGGAAGCGTTCCCGCGCAGGCTCCGTCGGTACTGACGATACCCATATGTGAAGACTCATTCCTGCTTGTTCCTGGAGATCTAAAAGTCTATATCATATCTCATCTCGTTTGTCGTCTGATGGAGACCCTTACTTTTTAGTAGTTTTCCTCCATACCAACTCTAACCTCTTTATATCTAGTGAGAAACGGCTTCCAAAACTGAACACAGTACTCCAAGTGAGGTCTTCCAGTCTCCTGTAAAGGGGCATATCATCTCTCCCTCCCTTCTGGTTATGCTCCTCTCTATGTAGCCTGGCAATTTCTGGCTTTGGCTACTGCCTTATCACATTGTTTCACCATCTTGAGATCCTCAGACACTATCACATCAATGTTTCTCTTCTGGTCTGTGCACATCAGCCTCTTGTCTCCTATCTCATAGAGTTCCTTTGGATTTCTGCACTTAAAATGTATCACACTGCACTTTTTTACATTAAAGTATTAGTTCTCAACTGCTTTGTTTTCTGCCTATTTTTCCTGTGACAAACATTAGTTTTGCTCTCTCCCATTCCAACTACCCTTCATTTAATGTTCTTCTTTTACCCCCACATCTTCCATCACATTTTTTTTGCCAGCTGTCATGGGTCAGAACCTACAAAACATGCTCACATATTCTCCTTTGACTACTGATGATGTCTAATCACTATGTTTAGTTAGTTGTATGTGATTAAATCTGTGGTTCTAAACCTTTGTGATGTTTTCAAGTCTTTATATGGATGTTCACTAACATAAAACTAATCTCCTACTAAGGGTGATATGTTTCTATAAAATAAATGCTATTCCAGTACTCCAGAACTACATTGACCAGGCACAGGCTCTCAGTGCAGCCTGTAATGATGAATGTTTGCCCATATGAAAAATACAATTGCTATTTCTTCTGCTCCACTTGTGCTACTTAATTCTGACATCCTCTGGCACTACAGTGGAATTGCTTAGACACACCTGCTAACATAGTGCTGGCATACTTTATACTTTTCCAGGTAATGAAAATGTCAGTCTTGTTTAATCCTTTTGTAAATACTTTTGTTAGTTCCAACTCCCATGCCGAATATACCTAAGATCCCATCTTCGTCTACAAAACATGAAGGAGAGGCAAGCTCACATCGTTGCTTATATGAGCATAGCAAGTGTGTATATGGTATTTCAGTTGGGATGCCTATATACCTTCATTACATAGATGGTGACATTCTAGCCATACTTTCAACCCCCATTACCAATCGTAATCACATTTTTGGTGTTCAAAAGTTACACAATCCATTCAATTATATTCTATATATTATGTAATTTGCCTTTCTTGAGGAATTCCCAACTTCTCCAAAGCCAATTTATCCTCATTTAAGATCCTGTGGTTTGCTATACACAGTCTGCAACTGGGATGTCAGTTTTACTCTGTATTTAGAGTTGTTTATTTTAAGCACAAACGTTTTGTTAAGTTAAAATTCTATTACTTGACTGTGAAAAGGATGGGTATTTGTTCTTTCTGTCAAAATATGAGACTGGCACTGTCAAACAAGTTTGAAAAAATTAAAGGGCAATTTCCAACTCCCGCATAGTTAACACGTCATTAGTGCCTGTTTTATAAAAGTCAAGTATGTGTGTACTTTATAAAACACAGGCCTAAATGGTTGGAAACACGGGTTAAATCTAGGCATGAGCATTTTTCAAGAACGCAATGTATTTTATCATTTACTCACATAAATTTGCACTCCGTCCACAATATGCCCATATGCCCTCCTGATGGAAGTGGTGGGGGCAAACACAGTGACAGAATTCAGAATGGCATGGGACAGACACAGTGGATCCCTTTATAGCAACAGGATAAAATCAAAATAAGCATAATTCTCTCTTATATCTGAACAAACAGGGGTGACCTACAAGGAGTGGTGGGTACCCCCCTAAACAGAGGCATGGGGAGGGGCGACCTGCACGGATCGGCAAGTGCACCTACTCTTGCCGGGCAGATTAGATGGACCATACTGGTCTTTATCTGCCGTCATATACTACGTTACTATGCACAGTCTGCCAGATGCATATACTTACAGAAAACTGAGCACCTGAAATATGCACACAAATGCCCATTGTAACTCATAAATCATTGAAAATATATGATCTACATACGTAAATGGCACGTAACTTTCCACAGCTCCTTATAAAATTACTCCCTTAAAGCATCTTTCATACAGTTTAGGTTCCTGAATACATTACACCTTACTGTGCAAAGAAGCCAAATGTACACTGAACCTTTAAGTTTCATCATTTTAAACAAACCCAGTTCACAAGGGGAAAAAAGAGCTGCCATCTTCCACTCCAATATAGCTTACTATATCTACTACATCAGTATATTTAAAAATGGTAAGACACCATAATCCTTTTAATGTGCTCTTTACTAAATGTGACAAGAATATACCCCTAAATCTGTTCTTCACTGAGATGAAGGAGTCATGTTTAATACTTGGGAAAGTAAGAAGCCGTGATCTTTTATCCCCTCCTCCTCTGTTGACTATGCTGGAGATGAACAGCTCTGATTCTCAAGAATGACAAACAGATATGTTTTTCAAATAACCAAGCTATGGAAATTAACTGAATTCTCAGCTCAGATATCTGCAGCTACATAATGAAGATTTGCTGCAGGTATCTTAAAAAGCATACCACTTTTGACAAGGACCAGATTAGTGTACCCTCCTCTATGCACTTCTAAGTTCCTTTACAGCCCAAGCAGCGGCTTACACCATTCTTAAGTGATTACTTATATTATTCTATTGCTCATGTTCTCCTTTCCCCAAGCACTGGAATTAGTCATTATGACAAACTGGAGTAGCTACATGTTTGTACAGGGCATGCAGAAGTTACATGAGGTTTTGAGTTCCTGTTTAGATGTGAGGGCCCATTTTGCATAGCATGTTGAGATGGGAACAGAGACATTCAGGTCCATAATTGCACAGTTCTGGTATTTTACAAAAGGTTCTGCCAAACACAGAACCTTTTCTAAAATACACAGAAAAATATGTAGGACTGTGCATGTATTTGCTAGCACATCCAGTGGGAGCAGAGCCCTAACATCCTCCAAACTCCCCCAGATCACAATCCTGACATCAAGCATACCCTTCCCAGAAGGCAAACCCTCCCACCATGGACAAGCCCCATCTCACCCCTGATCCCACCTCCAGTTCTTATTAGGGTCTCCCTGTGGTCTACTAGGAGCAAAGGTGAACCCTAGTTGTTCTTGTCCCATTGTCACACAGATTCAAGATGGTGCCAGCCAGGGGCGGCCCAAGGGGGGTGCGGGGCCATGTGCGGAGACTCGGTGCGGGGCCTCATTTGCATAAGTGGCCTTATTTGCATAAATATTTGCATAATGTTACCATACACTAACTTTTAGTAAACATGTCTCTTAATGAGTGTATGGATAAAGAAAGACTAAAAGATTTCTACATTACTATAATCCAGTGCCAACCGCCAGGCACATTAGGAACTACTACAAACGCTGCCCATTTAGAACCCATAGCAAACCCGCTGTATCCTGACAGCATTACCAGGACTCACAAAGCACCAGTCCCTACCTATCAAAAGGAAACACTGCAAATATTAAACCAGTACATTTCAGAGAATACTGGGGAAAGAGAACAAGTGGCAATGTCAAATAGGAATTACATAAACAGAATACCTCAGCTCAGTTACACATGCAGAACATAGACCATCACCAAACAAGGAATCGCAATTTAGAAACAGGAAGGCAATAATTTAAACTGGGAACCCCAAAAGCCAAACTTGGAATGTACAACAACACTGTAGAAATAAAACTATAAATCAATTTCCTCTTGTACCAAACAAAGCACAGACGTTAATGATGCACATTTCCCAGAACTTTCATATTCCAGTTAATAAATTCAAAATAAAGAGATATATTTCTACCTTTTGTGCATTTTTTTTCAGTTGCAATTGCTCCAGCCACTTTCTTCTGGTTTCTTCATGTTTTCTGCTAACTCTCCATCGTCTGCTGTCCATTTGTCCTTTCTTCTCTCTTCTAGTTTTCTTTCCATCCTCTCTCTCTACATCTGCTTTAACATACTAATCTTTATCCTTTTGCTCTTTCCTCATTCTTATTTCATCCACACAAATTTTACCCCTCCATCCTCAATCCCCACTTACTCTCCCAATACCCGGCCAATTGTAGATTTTTCATCCCTCCCACACAAAATATTTTTCCCCTCTCCATTTTACTCTCCCAGCCCCATCCCATTCTAATCCTCCCCCAACATCAGCTCCCTTCTAGTTCCAGTCTCACCCAGCATCCATTCCCTTCTAGTCCCTGCATCAGCCCATTTCCAGTCCTAGCCCCCCATCAACCCATTTCCAGTCCTAGCTCCCCCATCCATTTTCAGTCTGAGTCCCTTCATCAGCTCATTTCCAATCCTAGCCCCCCATCAGCCCATTTCTAGTCATTTCCTAGCCCCACCATCAGCCCATGTCAAATCCTAGCTCCCCTCCACTCAGCCCAATTCCAGTCCAAGCCCCCCCATGAGCCTACTTCCAGTTCTAGCCCCTCCATGAGTCCATTTCAATTCAAGCTCCCACCACAGCCCATTTCCAATCTTAGCTCCCCCCAACAGCCCATTTCCAGTCCTATCCTAGCTGCTCCATCAGCCCATTTTCAGTTCTAGCTCCCTTCCCTCACAGCCCATTTCCATTCCAAGCTCCCTCCCCATCAGCTATTTGCAGTTCAAGCCTCCCCGTCCACTCAGTCCATTTCCAGTCATAGCAATCCCCCAACCCATTACCAGTCCTAGCCCCCCATCAACCCATTTTCAGTTTAAGTCCCCCCCCTATAACCCATTACCAGTCTTAACCCCCCATCAGCCCACTTCCAGTCTTAACCCCATCAGCCCATTTCCAGTCAGCCCCCATCAGCCCTTTGCCTGTCCTAACCCCCCCCCCCATCAGCCCACAGCCCATTACTAGTCCTAACCACATCAGCCCACCTCAAGTCCTAACCCCTCCCCATCAGCCCTTTTCCTGTCCTAGCGCCCCCATAGCCCATTAGCAGTCCTAACCCCCCCCCATAGCCCATTAGCAATCCTAACCCCCATCACCCTATTTCCAGACAGCCCCCATCAGCCCACAGCCCATTACCAGTCTTAACCCCCCATCAGCCCACTTCCAGTCTTAACCCCATCACCCCATTTCCAGTCAGCCTCCATCAACCCCCAGCCCATTACCAGTCTTAACCCCCAGCCCATTACCAGTCTTAACCCCCCCAGCCCATTTCCAGTCAGCCTCCATCAGCCCCAGCCCATTAGCAGTCCTAACCCCCCCCAGCCCATTTCCAGTCCTAACCCCTCCCCAGCCCATTTCCAGTCAGCCTCCATAAGCCCCAGCCCATTTCCAGTCCTAACCCCCCCTCCAGCCCATTTCCAGTCCTTACCCCCCCCCCAGCCCATTTCAAGTCAGCCTCCATCAGTCCCAGCCCATTTCCAGTCCTAACCCCCCCCCCCTTGCACATTTCCAGTCCTAACCCCCCCCCTTGCAAATTTCCAGTCCTAACCCCACCCTTGCACATTTCCTGTACTATCCCCCCCCCCTTTGAAATTTCCATTCCTAACCCCCCAACACCCCATTTCCAGACAGCCTCCATCAGCCCCCCCCCCTTCCCTTCCCTTCCGGCAAATTTAAAAACAAAAACCTGGCTCTAGCTGCTGCCGCGTCCGTCGCAGCAGCGGCAGAATGGCGTGTCCCGCGGGGCCCCCTCTCCACGTCGAGCCCTCTGCAAGGGCTTTCAGATTCGCGAAGGGAGAGTGCTCCCTCGCGTCTCTGTAAAGCCCGCAGGGGCTAATGGGAAATTTCCCATCAGCCCCTCGCGTCTAAAGGGGCTGATGGGAAATTTCCCATTAGCCCCTGCGGGCTTTACAGAGACGCGAGGGAGCACAACTCTCCCTTCGCGAATCTGAAAGCCCTTGCAGAGGGCTCGAAGAGGAGAAGGGGCCCCGCGGGACACGCCATTCTGCCGCTGCTGCGACGGACGCGGCAGCGGCAGCAGCTAGAGCCAGGTTTTTGTTTTTAAATGTAATTAAAAAAAAAGCAGAATGTTCTTTGCGCGGGGCCCCCTGAAACGCGGGGCCCTGTGCAAAAAACATTCTTGCTCAATGGACGGGCCGGCCCTGGTGCCAGCTGATCCCCAGATGTAGTAAAACAAAACTATTGTTAAGGGTCAATCGGCACCATTTTGAACCCAGGTGGCAATGGGCAGGAACAACAGGGGACTGCCTGCAAAATTCCCAGAGACGAGAATGGTATTAGGGTGAGAGTGTTATGATTGGGAGGGGGGGTGTCTGTAAGATTGCAGGGTTGTGACTGAAATGAGGTTTTGAGGATGTCAGGGTTCAACAAAAAGCAGGGGAGGGGTTCTATCAGCCTGTGCACCTGCCCATTCAAACTGGCACCTTTGTGTGCCTCAGGGCAAGTGTAAAAGCTGAGATTCTTTTAAGGATAAATATGGCTTCCTATTATAAAATGGGAAGTCCAAATCTGTTTGTCACATCCAGTCACATTTCCACCATGTACCCTAGAAATTTCTGCAAGGCTTGGATCTCCATGGGTAAATAGCAGTTTTCTGATATCATATTTATTCTTGTATTCAAATCTACTGAGGGGGGAGATGTTTCTAAAATAACCTCCTATACATATGTAAAAACAAATCATAATCATCATTTCTGGCTGAAAGACCATTTCAGCCTGAAATACTAACAATGAACAAACACAAGCACTGTTGTTTTTCTCATTATATAACTTGTCAAAGGTGGTATAGTAAATCATCATCATAAATGTACCGTTGTGGTCATTATTGGCACCCTTGAATTTCAGTATGTTGTGTATAATATTTTGAGAAATAATTGGAAATATTCCAACTGTATGTCATAATATTTAATAGTATGTTCAAAGGTATACAACAACAAAAAAATGTCTGTGCAACTTAGACGTAGTAATTTCTGAGAAACAAACAAAATATGACTTTGGACAGGATTGATGGCACCCTTCCCTAATATTTGGTTGCATAACCTTTGGCAGTGAAGACAGCCTCCAAAGGTTTCTTGTAGCCATCTATAAGTTTCTTACATCTGTCTGCTGGTAGTTTCTCCCACTCTTCAACTGCAATTTGTTCCAGCTCATGAATGTTTCCAGGATTTTTTACCAATGACAGATTTCAATTCTTTCCAAAGGTTCTCAATTGGATTGAGATTAGGATCCATTGCTGGCCAGTTTTAAACAATTTGTTCCTTTTTAACCATTCTTTTGTACTTCTGCTGGAGGGCTCATGACCTTTGACCCAGACCTAGCTTTCTGACACTAGGTAGCACATTTCGCTCCAAAATACTTTGGTAATCTTCTGGCTTCATGATTCCTTTAATATATGTTCCAGGCCTTCAGCTCCTGAGGCAGCAAAACAGTCCCACAACATTATGGAACCTCCACCATATTTAACTGTAGGAAGGGTATTTTTTTTATAAGGTTCATTTCTTCGCCTGTAAATGTATTGCTGGTCTGCTTTGTCAAAGAGATCATCAATCTGTCCACAAAACATTTTCCCAGAAGGATTGTGGTTTCTTAAGGTGGGCTTGATCAAAGATCAGGCATGCTTTTTTATGTCTGTCTTGCAGCAGTGAGATCCTCCTTAGCCTTCACCCATGAAGTCCTTCATTGTTTGGTGTGCGGCGTATGGTGTGGGTTGTTCCAGGTCAGTCTTACGCTCCTTGGATGTTGTACATGGTGTTTTTCCAACAAGTTGCACTAACTTTGAATACTTCTTGGATTAATTTTCCTCATCCCACCATGTCCTAGGAGATTCTTCACAGTTCCATGAGCAGAAAACTTCTTAATAACATTGTGAACTGTAGACAGAGGAATCCCAAAGTCTTTAGAGATGAACGTGTACCCCTTTAAAGTTTGATGATAATGACTTTTCTGATGGTCTCAGGCAGCTCTCTTGTCTTCACCATTGTGAAAATGGAACAGGACGTGAATGTGGCCATTTTAAAAATTAGAACCATCATTCAAGGAAAAGGAGGCTGCTATGGTTCTCAAAATAAGTAGCTGAAAAAGTGAAGAAAAAGAGTGAGGCCTTCATGAAATACAGAAGATCACAGAAAGAGGAAGACAGGCATCTATATTTGGAAAAACTTAGAGAAGCTAGAAAAATAGTCACGAAAGCAAAGGTAAAAAAGAAGAAATAGCCATTGCAATAAAATGGGGGGATAAGCCATTTTTCAGACATGTTAGTGAGAGGAGGAAGGGCAAAAATGGTATTGTCAGACTCCAGGGTATAAGGGAGGAATATGCAGAAACTGATTAGAATAAAGCAGAATTGCTTAACAAATATTTCCGTTCTGTATTCACAGATGAAGGGCCAGGAGCAGGACCTCAGAAAACATCCACAAATAGAAACAGAAGCAATGGGGATCTCGAACGATTTTCAGAAGACTGTATTCATGAGGAACTAGCTAAACTAAAAGTAGACATACATCCAAGAATATAGAGGGAACTTGGGGACATTCAAGCGGCTCCACTGTCTGACCTTTTCAATGCCTCTTTGGAGTCCAGAGTAGTGCCAGAGGACTGTAGAATGGCACATGTGGTCCCTTTACACAACAGCGAACGTAAGGATAACATTGAAAACTACAGGCCAGTTAGTCTAACCTCTGTGCTTAATAAATTAGTGGAAAGGCTACTAAAGGAGAGAATAGTAAGGCTTTTGGAGTCCCATGGATTGCAGGATCCGAGGCAGCATAGACTCACCAGAGGCAGGTCTTGTCAGACAAATCTGATAGATTTCTTTGACGGGGTAACCAAGGAGTTGGACTGAGAGAGAGCTCTAGATGTGGTGTATTTAGACTTCAGTAAAGCCTTTGACACCGTTCCACACAGGCAACTTATAAACAAACTAAGCACCTTAGGGATGGACCCTAAAGTTTCTGATTTGGGTTAGAAATTTGATGGGTAGGAGGCGACAAAATATACAGGTAAATGGAGGTCACTCTGAGGAGGAGGAGGTTACCAGTGGAGTGCCACAGGGATCTGTCCTTGGTCTGATTCTTTTTTTAAAAAATTTTTAGTGATATTGCAGAAGGGCTGTCAGGTAAGGTTTGCTTGTTTGCGGATGATACCAAAATCTGCAATAGAGTAGACACCCAGGAAGGTGTAGATAACATGAGGAGAGATCTAGTTAAATTTGAAGAATGGTCTAGAATTTGGCAGCTGAAATTTAATGCTAAAAAATGCAGGGTCATGCATTTAGGCTGTAAAAATCCAAATGAGCTGAACAGTGTAGGGCGTGACGTACTTCTGACCACAAAAGAATAGCGGGACCTAAACATAATTGTGTGACATCTTAAAGTAGCTAATCAGGAAGAAAAGGTGAATGCAAAAGCCAGAAGGATGTTTGGGTGTATAGGGAGAGGAATGGCCAGCAGAAAAAAGGAGGTGATAGTGCCTCTTTATAAATCTCTGGTGCGACCTCATTTTGAGTATTGTGTGCAATTCTGGAGACCGCACCTTCAAAAGGATATAAGAGGTTGGTGTCCGTACAGAGGGTTGCTACTAAAATGGTTAGTGGTCTTCATTATGAAGCATATGAGGACAGACTTAAAGATCTTAATATGTATACTTTAGAGGAAAGACGGGATGGGGTGACATGATAGAGACATTTAAATATCTCTGTGGCATAAATGCATAGAAGGGTCTCTTTCAATTGAAGGCAAGCTCTGCTACAAGGGGACATAGGATGAGAGTGAAAGGGGATAGACTCAGGAGTAATATGCGGAAATATTTCTTTATAGAAAGAGTGGTAGATGCATGAAATAGTATCCAAGTGGCGGTGGTGGACACAAGGATAGTATCTGAATTCCAAAAAGCATGGGACAAACACAGAGGATCTCTAAAAGTAAAAGGGGAACTATTGTAGTTGATATGGAAGGGCAGACTGGATAGGCCATGTGGTCTTTTTCTGCCATCATGTTTCTATGTTTCAAGTCATGTGAGTACTGACAATTGACCACAGGTGGTCTAATTTTACTGTAATGGGAATGTGGTTCTTCTGTTCAAACTGTTTAGAATTGTTTTAAGGGTTGCAATAATCATGTCCTGTCAATGTCCCAGATTTTATACTATTTTCTTTTTTAATTGATCTTGTTTTATTTGATTCTTGTATGTGTATATAATTATCCAAAGCCATTTTACTGGTCATTTTTGTTTAGGAGATATTGAACTGCAAGGATGCCATTAATATTGACCACAACTGTAATATGCACATTCTGTCTTAGGCAAATGCAAACAGCTTCCCTCCCATTCTTAACCAAAATAGGATGCTGCAAACATACCTGCCATTCATGCAGGAGGGGATGGGAGGAAAGACAAAATAGCATATATGGTGTTTCGCTCTCCCCCACCTAAACACACCTTTAGGAAGGCCTCTTTTTTTTACTGCAGCTAAAAGTAATAACCCCATGGAGCCCAAATTTAAGGAGGGTAATTTTGAGTCAAGCCACTTTACTCAGATGGATGAACATAAGAAGATAAGATATGCCATACTGGGTCAGACCAGGGTCCATCAAGCCCAATATCCTGTTTCAACAGTGGCCAATCCAGGTCACAAGTACCTAGCAGTTTCCCAAAAAGACACACAGGTTCCACAATGCTTGTATTGGGGCAAGCAGTGGATTCCCGGGTCCTCTTTAATAATGGTTTAAGGATCTTTCCTCCAGGAACTTGTCCAAACCTTTTTAAAACCCAGCTACACTAACAGCCTTTACTACATCCTCTGGTAACGAATTCCAGAGTTTGATTACATGTTGAGTGAAAAAATATTTTCTCTTATTAGCCTTAAACAAGTTACACTGTAACTTTATTGCATATCCTTTAGTCTCTCCACATTTTAACGACATAAACAATCGATGTATGTTTACCCATTCCACTACATTCATTAATTTATAGACCTCTATCATATCTCCCTTCAGACATCTCTTTTCAAGGTTGAAGAGCCCTAATCTTTTAATCCTCTCCTCTACCATCCCCTTTACCATTTTGGTGGCTCTTCTCTGTACCTTTACTAATTCCACTATATCCTTTTTAAGGTATAGCGACCAGAATAGCACACAATATTCAAGGTGTGGTCGCACCATGGAACGGATACAGAGGCATTATAGTATCCTTTTTTTTATTATCCATTCTCACTGCACACTGGGTGGAGGGTTTCAATGTGTTATCCACGATGATGCCTAAATCTTTTTCCTTGGTGGTTGTTCCTGTGGAACCTTGCATCGTGTAACCATAGTTTGGGTTGTTCTTTCCTAGGTGGATTTGAAACGTTCTCAAAATCATTACATTTTCTGAGAAAAGAAGCCATTAAAGTATGCCACTGGTGTCCTAAAGAAACATTAAATAAGAGACTATGCAGTTACGTTCATTATGTAAGTAGTTGTTCTTCCCCAGCCAAAAAATCGTTCTTAGCATTGTCCCTATTAAGGCATGCAAAATGTCCCAAGTCAGCCATTAACTACCAGTGTGTTACATTTTTCAGAATATTAAGTTGGCTGGTTCTTGGATTCGTTTCCTCTTTTCGTCATACTCTTAAGTCTTGTTGCCGTTTTTAAAAGTATCTCTTCATTCCCACTGAATGTGTCTTTGTGGGGTGGGGTGGGGTGGGGAAGAGAATGGGAGGGCCTCATGCTGGGAAGATCTGTTGACCTGGGGAGGTTTGGAAGCCTGGGGGGAGGGAGGAATCGAGAGGTTAGGATGCCTTGGGGAGTGATCGATAGAGGGGGACTGGTGCTGCAATGAAGCTACAGGGTAAACTATTTAAGACTAATAAAAGAAAATATTTTTTCACTCAACGTGTAATCAAACTCTGGAATTTGTTACCGGAGGATGTAGTAAAGGCTGTTAGTGTAGCTGGGTTTAAAAAAGGTTTGGACAAGTTCCTGGAGGAAAGGTCCATAAACCATTATTAAGAAGGGACCCAGGATATCAATGCTTGAACCAATACAAGCATTGTGGAACCTGTGTCCCTTGGGGAAACTGCTAGGTACGTATGACCTAGATTGGCCACTGTTGGAAACAGAATACTGGGCTTGATGGACCTTGGTCTGACCCAGTATGGCATATCTTATGTTAGGAGTGCGTGCAGCTAGGAAACAGTAATTTTATAAGTCTGCTTTTAGGTACATGCGGTTACAGAAACATGGTTTTCTTCTCCATATTCAGCTTTTTAAAAATTGCAGCTCCCTCTCGTTGTGGGAAGCCATCAATGTGCATCCCCTGCACAAATTTTACAAAAGGCTTTTCTGCTAAATGTGTGCTAGCATTTTATAAAGACACTTGAAGGCAGATTTTAGATAGCACAATCTAGCAAAAGTAGTGACTAGATTGATGCCGGACATTAGCACATAAAACACATGTGTAAATCATGAGACCATGCACACTCAACCCAATGTCCTCCGCTGAAGATGCCTGCTCTAAAGCTGTGTACAAGTACGTGCTTAACAGCACCATGTGCACCTTTATGTGTTTACCTCTCCTAAGCAGGCAATTTTATAAGGGAGTTTTCATACATAAAAGGCCTCTCATAAAATTACCCCAGGGGATAGTCAGATGTGTAAAAGTATGTGCATGAGCAGGATGGCGCAGTCCTTTAGGCTACCTGGGTGTAGGTGTGGTCTTGGGCAGGGGTGACGTGCGCACCTCATTTATAGAACAACAGTGCACGTGCATACTTTTCAATGAATATTAATTCCTGATCCCAAGTAGCTGCAAACGTCCACAGCTTCAATTTAATTACAATTTCTGCTGTGTTTGCTCTAGTATTTTATAAAACACACATAGGCACCTATAATAAAAATACATGCATGGCTGCGATTCAGTTTTGACAGTCAAACTCTAATGTGGCACAAAGACCATTCTACAGCAGTAAGAAAGTTTCTTGGTGAGGCAGGACTTATAGGGAAACATCCTCATTCGCCTTGCCTTTCTTAGCACATACAAATACTTTATTTATTTATAGTTTTTCTATACCGCACTATTTACAATCAGCGCGGTTCACAGGTAACAAAACTTGTGCAAGGGAAAAACCCTGTTGCACTTACATTAAACACTGAGTTGAACATGGAACACAGGTGAACTATATACAAAATGGAACTATATACAGGTTGATGACTGTAGACAACATCAACTAAGCTCTATTCATTTGAGTGTTCTAGGCTGAAGAGACGGCTTGGTAATTGTCTGGGACAATGGGGAAGGGATTAACTGTAGGACGAAGAGCGAAGTGAGAGCTGTGATTGGTTATGTGATGTCATCAGAGTTGAGGAAGTACTGAAGGAAGAGGTTAAAAGTTAAAAGAAGAAATTACAAGAGCCTTATTTAAATCCCACAATCAATTTTAATCTATTAGAAAAAAAGCACAGATCACTTTCCAATGTTAATGCTACATGCTTTAACACCGCCACTCTGAGCAATAGAAGGAAAAGTAATAACGAGGTCTGGCGCTACCACTAGGCGAACCAGGGGGCCGCCTAGGTCGCCAGCTGTCGTCCTTCTCCAGGGCCAGCAGCAGCAACAATAGCCCCCAAACTGCAATGCAGCACTTACTAACACGTGTGTAGTCAGGCTCTGCATGGGGGGGGGGGGGGGCCAGAAACAGCACATTCTGAAAAGAAGGAAACCACAATGCAATTCCTAAGTGTGTAAGTAAACACTGCATCACAGTTTGGGGGCTATTACCACCACTGCAAGCCCCAGAGAGAAGCAGCGGCAGCAATGGGGGTGGGGGGGGGGCACTGCAGGGCAGCAGGATGGAGGGCCTAAATAGGGCACCTACAATCCTTGTTCCAGCCCTGGTAATAGCAGTAGCCATCATGTCCCCTAAGGATAGCCCTGCATGAAAGTACTGGCAACTTTTTCCCCAGATGTGCATTTCATTTTCATAGTTGTAAATTCTACTGGAAAACCTAGTGAATGAAAGTTTGCTTAATGGCTGCTATGTGAAACGGTATCTAGTGACTGAACCATGCAGTTTGCTACTGGTTGCTTTGTGTATAGCTTCCTAGTAGTAGTGAAGCATGGTAATGTAGTACAACTCAAGCAACCTGATATTTAAACATCACAGTCAGCGTTTTTTTTTTTTTTGTTTTTTAAATGCTGGCTGCAGAGTTTAAATTAAATACAGATACTCACCTTCAGAAATCAAGTGGCAGGCACTGAATATCTGGATAGAGAGGCGAGTGTGCCACTAACCAGATAGCTACTTTTAGGACAGTATTATTGCGGTCAGAATATTGTCACTCTCTGGATAGCTTTCCGTGCACCCACACACTGCCCCAGCACTATCGGGATAGTGCCAATGCAGTCTGTAGATATTCAGCGGCACCACCCAGTATAGCTCCACTGAATATCCATGGATAGTGCTGCCTGAGGAAAGTAGCCTGATAATGGCCGCCGTTATCTGGACATCTGCCTTTAAGTATCAGGCTGAAGGCACACTGCTTCGCGGGATCTTTGCGCTGACTGGGAAACTGGGGCGTTTTCTATGTCAGGGATAGCCAACTGCATTTCTCGAGTCACAAACAGCTTCGTTTTCAGGTTATGTACAATGAATGTACATGAGATAGTACTGCATAAGCTGCCTCCACCATATACACATATAGTGTATTCACAGTCATTGTGATTAGGCTGAAAACCAGTCCCATATGTGACTCTTAAAGGCTGGAGTTGGCCAACCCTGTTTTTGCCAAGTTACCCAATTCCAGGAGAGAGATGTTCTGCCAGTTCTGTTTTTAAATTTGCATTGCAATGCAGTATGGTGTTGGTAGTTCCTGATTTTACCCATTGGAATCAGTACTGCAGGTCCCTTAATGCATCAGAATGAAATTGTCAAAAATCCCAAACTGGTTTAAATTCTCACTCCTGTAATTGGGTAACTTGGCAACTCTGCCTGTTCAATAACAGGTTCCCTAGTCTTGTAAGTCATTTATTTCAACAGATATGAAAAGCCATTCATTTGCATGATTTCACATTCTTCTTTTCTCAAATACTGCACCGAAAAAATTAGCTGTGCCTAATTCTATTTGAGTGGAACATAATGTGTGCGCCTCCTTCAGCATTGTGTTGCAGACTGTCACATCATCTGTGGTGTTGGAGACTCTTAGAAACCAAGATGGATGCCTTCTTGCCTACACTGTATTCCACACACTTTTGAAAAACTGAGAGATTTGGCCGAGCTGTATATTACAAAAAGTGAACTTCTATCTGGCACATATCAGAAAACTAGTTAATAGTTAAATGCCGCACATTGCCAACAACTCATACACTAAAAACAGATTAACACTGTCTGACAGTAATGTACGTAAACATCTAGAGTATTCAAACAAGGCATCGTTTCTCTATCCAAATCAAAAGCCTTTGATGTGTTTAAGAAACGCATCCTTGCAGGTAATATTCCTCTTGATGGCAAACTCCAGTCTCCTACTCAAAGGAAGATCGTCCAGCAGAAAGCATGTGTTCTGGGGGAGAACCAAATTAAGCAAGAAACCATGATGAGGTGTGGTGAAACTACAAGATACATCAGTGCCACGCCTTGGCTGCATGGCAAAGGATGAAGACAAAAGCAGACTGTTCAGCCACTGGGTGTGGTGATATCTAACAGTATTCCCACACCTCAACAGATCAGTCACAGATGGAAACAATGGCTTATTTTCAAGAAGACTATTTTTCCACACCTCCAAAGCCAAGACATATTGGCTAAGCAGGGCAAACTTATCAATTGCTCTAGAATCGCTTCATCTTAGACTTCTAATGAAACCATCAAATGCTGGCCTCTGTGCCATCTTTCATATACTTAGGATCCTAGACGGCCAATACACAAGTTTAAAAACAAGGCTAAATAGTATATAGAACAAAGGTTCAAACAGCTGTTTGTGTTTACTGACTAATAAAGAATCTCTGTTAAATTTGAAACACAAAGGACAAAGGGCTTGACAATTGCATTTTAATTAACAATCTATTCAGAAAAGTAGGGGCAAGTGGAGTACAGAAAGATGACAGAGTGAAGCTTGATGCTCTCACTCTTATGACTGGCCAAGTAAGCTCTGAAGAGTACACTGGGCCCACGATTACAAGTCACAGAAATTCAAAACAAAGGAATCACTGCTTATCTGTTCCCTTTTCTCTCCCCATGTAACCCATGTGAGGATCCAATTCCGGTAACAGGCAGTTTTCATCAAAAACAATCTTTAACAGACTTGCAAGATCCGTGGCCCATAATGTCATGCTGACAAAATGTATAGCATTTATCTAAAGGCTTACTGCTCATAATTTTACTGTAATAGAACACTGGCCTAGTGATTAGAGCAGTAGGCTAGGACCCAGGGAAGCCAGGGTTCAAATCCCATTCATGCTTTCTGTGAAGTTGGGCAAAGCACTTAACCCTCCACTGTCTCAGGTACAAATATGAGGGCTGATGCAGAAAGACTAACACACCCTTTGCATGCAGATAACGCAACTTACATGCACAGGTTCCAACACACCAAATGCAGAAAGAGATTGACACGCAGATAAACACCAAAGAAAAAGTATGCGCACACAGTAACGCCAATCGTATTTAAATTATATGCAAATGAGCTGCACATATTCAAATGGATGCTAATACTGTCTGCACCCAATGCAAAGAAACGCATAGAGGATAATATAACCAGCCAAAGTGCCAATATCTTTATGCATGGTCTGAGATGGCTTAAACATCTTGCATGGGCCAGGAAAAAAATCCCCGATTCCCTCACACACTCACCCAACCAATAAAAAAAAAACCCTGGTGGCCCAGCAACCCTGATTCCACCTACCTACCCAATAACAAAAAGGCCCAGTGGGCCTCAAACCCTCCATCCTCCTCCCAGTACCTTTAAGCTGGAGTGGGAGTGTTGCCCATGCATTCCCTCTCCTGGCCCCACCATTTTTCACTATGGCAGTGCAGGGGCGGGAGCACGTGGGCAATGCTCCCGCTGCAGCTTAAAGGCACCGAGAAGGGGATAGGGGGCTCAGGGGCCACCGGGCCTTTTTGTTATTGGGTGGCAGAATTGAGGCCGCTGGGCCAATAGGGAATTTTTCTATTTGGTGGGTGGGTGAGTGGGGGGATCGGGGTCCCTGGACCAACAGAGGTTGTTTTAGTGGGAGGGGGAAAAAAAACAAAATCGGGCATGGTGGGCCACCAGGGTTTTTTTTTATAGGGCAGACAGGTGGAGATCTGGTATCTTTCGGGGGGGGGGGGGCGGTGTTGGGGGCACCAGCCCCCCAACAGCATTTTGATGGCTTTCCCCGATGCCTGGATCATCTGAGGTGAAGTATCAAACTTCCCCTCAGATAACCCTGTTTCTCTGGGAGAGCATGCCAAACTTGCATCAACTTGTGTGTGCATGTGTTTTGCTTGCTCTCACAGTTTAACGCTGACATTTGCGCCAAAGTCTTATGCGTGGCTAATTTGCATATGTGTCCCTTTCTGCATGCAGGCGCTTTAGTCGCATGCTATTGAAAGTCCTCCAAGGGATAGAAAAATATATACTATACTTGAATGTAACTCACCATGAGCTAACCCTTAAAAATGCATGAGCTAAATCCAAAAAGTTACTAACTTGTGATAAAATTACTACAGGGAAATTACCATAGCATTTACTAACCTGTGGTACTTCAGTAATTTTCTTAACACATTTCAAGCCACAGCAACACATGATAACAGGCCACAATTTAGGCCCACTATATTTTAAAGAGGCTGGTGAGATAAAGTGTTCTGCCTTAACGCTCCCTTTTCCTTTCAAAATAAAAATCCACAAACCCCTGCCCTCCCCCAACTCCTTAATCTCTTGTAAAAAAAGAAAATATATATCACCAGCCCAGCCCACCCCCAATCTTCAATAAAACTACCACACTCCGAACCCTGACGCTTGATAAAAAAGAAAAAGAAAAAAAAACACAGCACCTGCAAGGGTATCTAGGGTGTTCAGTGAAGGACAGGAGTGATTCCCAGTCATGACTGTGGCAGAGGAGTAGCCTATAGATTAGGGCAACAGCCTGGAACCATAAAATTCAGGGTTGCTATCCCACTGATGCTCCTTGTGGCCTTGGACAAGGCACTTGACCCTCCATCGCCTCAGGTACAAACTTAGATTGTAAGCCCTATGAAGAAAGGGAAATAACTACTGCACCTGAATGTAACTCACCTTGAAGTGCTACTGGAAAGGTGTGAGCTAAAAACTACTAATAACCTTGAACGTTCTATAAATCGTATGAAGTTTAACACAGCCTGCATAATAATGAGTTCCGTTGCATTTATTTGCATGTGACACAGCTCTTTATTATTTAACGTTCACTGGGCTAGAAATATTTTTTTATTATTTCCAACCTAATCTAATTGTGTTTTTGTACATATGTTTTATAGTTACCCTGTTGCTCCAAGTTTGAACTCCTGTTACAATGTAAGCACAGAACAGTCTTCTGACTGTGCAACCTTTGTTATATGTAAACCGCACTGATAACAAATAGCGCGGTATATAAAAATTGTTAAATAAAATAAATAATAAATAATTTTGTGTTAACTTGTGTTATTGCCTATTAATACATATTAATTGACCATAATGTGCACTATTATCATAACATAGCTTAATAAGTAAGACCCCATCAGGCTGTATACGCTTGCATATGTTGCTCACCTGTAGCAGGTGTTCTCCATGGACAGCAGAAGTCCTCACATATCGGTGAAGTCACTGATGGAGCCCTGAGTGGGAACCTCCTCCAGCTCCTTCTAGAAGCTTTCAGAATGGTCCTTCCGCACATACAAATGTATTTCCACTTGCCACCGCTGCGCCTCATCTTCTCAGTGTGGTAACCAGCGAAACAAGAATACAACTCCAAGGGGAGGTGAGAGGACTGGGAGGACTTATCCTGCTGCCCATGGAGGGCACCTGCTACAGGTGAGTAGCTATGTTTTCTCAGTGGACAAGCAGGATAAGTGCTCACATGTGAGATTCCCTAGCTACTGGCTGCCCCAAAAAGAAAAAAGGGTAAACTGGAGTGTCACAACTAGCAGACATCGACTAACAGGCCTTTAGACAGACTCAGTAAGAATGAAGCCAAATAGAGCAAAACAAAATGGGCCTGGGGGGATTGGAGCTGGATTCTAATCTGCATACAGTCTGGCAAAATTTGCTGTTGCATCAGGAGTCCTTTCCCAAATAGCAGTGTGATATGAATGTGTCGCCCGAGGTCCAAGTTGCAAATTTCTTCCACAGAGGCTCAGTGCAAGTGGGCCACTAACGCAGCCATGGCTTGGACATTATGAGCTGTGGCATGGCCCTCACGCATCAGACCTGCCTGGGCATAAGTGAAAGGGAAACAATTTGCTAAACAAATCAAGAGTATACTTGCGGATGGCAGCCCCCAATCTATTGGGCTCAAAAGAATCAAAAGGTGAGTGGACTTCCTATGGGCTTTAGTTCACTCCAAATGGAAGGCCAAGGCTCTCTTGCAATTCAATGAATGCAATACACTTTCTTCTTTGTAAGCATGTGGTCTTCTGAAAAATGTTTGAAGGATAATTGTCTAATCAAGATGGATATCAAACACAACTTTAAGAAGGAACTTAGGATCAGTATGCATTACCACCCTACGGTTGAAAATTTTGTAAAGAGTGCATCCACTACTACAGCCTGGAGCTTGCTAACTCTGCATACTGAACTTATTGCCACCTAATACAAGATCTTCATGGTCAGTAACTTCAAAGCATAGGCATCCAGTGGCTCAAAGGAAGCATTCGTCAGCTGAGTTAAAACCACGCCGAGGTCCCAAGACACTGCAGGAGGATTAAGGGAAGGCTTTGTAAGCAGTAAGTCCCGCATAAAGTGAACTAAAGGACATAAAGAGATGGGTCTACCTTCTAAAGGATAGTGATAAGTGCCAATTGCACTGAACCCTTACAGAGTTAGTTTTTAAACTGGACTAAGGCAAATGTAAAATGTATTCAAACAGTTTATATGTGGGACACGAGAAAGGATCTAGGACCTCTCCCTTACACCAGATGGCAAACCTCCTCCACTTCAAACCATATGACCTCCATGTGGAATTTCTTCTGGAAGCCAGGATGACAGTGGTACTACCAACTTGCAGGTTCAAAGCAGACAGAGTTACCCCCTCAACATCCAAGCTATGAAGACAAGACTTGATGTTGGAGTGTAAGAGAATGCCTTGTACATGCATAATCCACTGGCTCCCTATCCGTTTCCGCATCCAATTCAAGCGTCTCCTCCTGACCTATAAATGTATTCACTCTGCAGCTCCTCAGTATCTTTCATCCCTTATCTCCCCTTACAACCCCCCTCGGGTACTTCGCTCTTTTGACAGACTGCTTCTATCTGTGCCCTTCTCCTCTACAGCTAATTCCAGACTTTGCTCCTTTCACCTTGCTGAACCCTTTGCCTGGAACAAGCTACCTGAGTCTATACGCCAGGCACTCTCCTTGGTCCTTTTCATGTCCAGGCTAAAAACCCATCTCTTCACCATTGCTTTTAGATCTTGACCCCTGTCTTTGGTCCTGTCTAGACTACAAGCTCCATATTTTGTGTTTTCACTCTGTATTATATGTTAACTGTTACTCTGTTACTCTGTGTTTTGTCTCGAATTAACTAGATTGTAAGTTCTGACGAACAGGGACTGTCTCTTTTATGTCTGTACAGCGCTGCGTACAAATGGCAGCGCTATATAAATGATAAATAGTAGTAGTAGTAGTGGTAATAATCAGAGTTGGTAAGTCGCCCAGGTGAACCAGGCTTACGATGGAAAAGTATTATGGATATCATTGTGCCCCTATTGTATTTGAGTTTCAGAAGAGTTTTCACACTTAGGAAGACAGGTGCACCAATGACTCTCCCCCAATGGAGAAGAAAGACATTCAAGGCTAGTTTGCCATAAATCCCCACCCTAGAACAGAACTGAAGCACTTGTCTGTTCTGAGGAGTAGCAAACGGATCTGTCAAGGGGGTGCTCCACTTTTGGAAGATGGATTGAGCCTCTCTCTGGTCCACTATCCACTCATGAGGCTGAAAGATGTGTCTATCCACTAGGATGTTGTTGTCGCCAGGTAGGTAAGTGGCTCTGAGCATTATTCCTTGAGATATGGTAGTATCACATCATGACCATTTCCCAAAACAGGAGATATAACCATGTTCTTCCCTGTTTGTTGATATAAGGGGTCATTCTAAGGCATGCATAGCGGGGATGTCCATCTCCGCTATTCAGGCCCTACCTTCCCCGCATGTTGTACGGGGAAGGTAGATGGGGGCGGGAAGGGGCAGATCAGGGGTGGCATTAGGGCGGGCAGTGGGTGGTCTTCGGCCCCGGACGTACAGGGCCGATTCTAATGTCAGCCCTGTACGTCTGGGGCCGGTGGTTTGCACGGAGAACTTATTCCACATCAGAGGTGGAATAAGTTCCCCAGTCAGCAGGGATTGGCAGGACTGGGGCTGGGGAGTGGCGGGAGGGGGCAGAGGAGATGACCCGCAGCTTGACCCTGGCCTTAGGAGGTCAGATTGGGGGTCAGGCTGTGGGGAAAGCACCTTTGCAGTGCTTTTCAATGCTTTGCAGTGCTTTTCAATGGAGCTACGGTGCCATGGCAACCGGACGCCATGGCTCCATTGAACAGCACTGACTGAGTTAGCCGGGGAAAGCCTGTACATGCCAGCCAGATGGAATCGTGGTCCTGACCTGCACGTACAGGCCTGTTTGCGATTCTGATCCCATAGGGCTAGATATTCCGTGTGGGATCAGCAAAGTTACTCACCTGTAACAGGGGTTCTCCAGGGTCAGCAGGATTCAGTCCTCACATATGGGTGACATCGGCACCTACGGAGCCCTTACGAAGCATTTCCCCAGCTTACAAAGCAAGCCTTTGGGAATGTTACCACGCATGCGTGGTTCCCTTCCTGACCAAGAGTGCCATCTTGCTCAGTCAGATGATATAGCTTAGGCAAAAGATAAATTAAGGTAGAGGCAGCAACTCCAAGGGGAGGAGGGAGGGTTGTGAGGACTGATTCCTGATGTCCCTGGAGAACACCTTTTACAGTTGAGTAACTATGCTTTCTCCAGGAACAAGCAGGAAGTCAGTCCTCACATATGGGACTCCCTAGCTCCAGGCTGCCGGAGACTGAACCACGACAGCAGCATTGGCGATTCAAGGAAGGCCGTGAGTTCCAGAAGGTGAGTCCCTTCCAAGAGACTGCAGACCCCAGCGTCCAGCATCGCCATAACTCCAGTAGCCTGAACACAGAAGGGTTGGAGGGCAGGAGTTGCCTATACACCGAGAATGCTTCAGATATACTGCCTGGCCAAAAGCACTGTCCCTGCGGGACTCACTCTCGAGGCAGTAGTGAGCTGCGAACGTATGAACTGAAGACCATGTGGCAACCTTACAGATTTCTTCCACCTGCACTGCACGTAGGTTGGCCACAGCCCTCACGTGATGAGCAGTGATCTAGTGCTTCAGAGAGAGGCCAGCTCGCTCATAAGTGAGGGCAATGCAGTCCATCACCCAGGTGGACAGGGTTTGCTTGGTCACAGGTAGCCCCAGTCTGCTGGGGAGCTTTTCGAAGGGCCTTGGTCATCTGTAAATAAAAGGACAGGGCCCTCTTACAATCCAGGGTATGTAAGACGACCTCCTCCCTGCCGGCATGTGGTCGAGGGAAGAAGGTGGGGAGAACTACCTCCTGATTGAGGTGAAAAACTGACACAACCTTTGGGAGGAATTTGGGGTGCATACAACGCACCACACTGTTCGTATAGAACCTGGTATAGGGTGGGTCCACCACCAGGGCCTGCAGCTTGCTTACTCTGTGAGTGGACGTCAAAGCCACCAAGAAGGCCATCTTCCAGGAGAGGTGTCTCAGGTGGCTAGTGGCCAAGGCTCAAATGCCGGCCTGGTGAGCTGGGAGAGCACAACATTGAGGTCCCATTCTGCTGCTGGAGGGCGGAAAGGGGGCTTAGATAGCAGTAGACCCCTGAGGAATCTGAAGACCAAAGGCTGGCCTGAGAGGGATTTCCCCTCTATACGGTGATGGTTAGCCACTATGGCGCTGAGATGCACCCTCACCGAATTAGATTTCAAGTCCGAGCGTAAGAGGTGCAGTAAGTACTGTAGCACGAGCTTTACCTGACATGAGAATGGATTCTCATTCCTTTCCACACACCAGATGTTGAATCTCCTCCACTTGAAGGCGTAAGCCCTTCTGGTGGATGGCTTCTGGGATGCCAGGAGGATCTCCTCGACCTCATCTGGGAGGTTGAAAGGGACCAGTGCTATCCTTTTAGCAGCCACGCTGTCAGTGTTAGGAACCCCAGGTTGGGGTGTAACAGGGAGCCCCCCCTCCTGTGACAGGAGGTCCGGGTCCCAGCCAGTGGTACTGGGGTTACCACCAAAAGGTGGAGCAGCAGTGAGAACCAGGGCTGCTTGGTCCACCTGGGAGCAATCAGGATTACAGATGCATGCTCGCTCTGGATCTTGAAAAGACACTTGGCTATCACAAGGGTCGGTAGGAATGCATAAAGCAGGCCCTATGACCAGATCATCAGGAACGCATCTGCTGCCACCGTCCTGTGGTGTGGCTGAGGGGAGCAAAATTTGGGCAGCTGTGAGTTGTCTGGGGAAACAAACAGGTTCAGCCAGGGTCTTCCCCAGAGGTGGAAAACCCTCTGGGTCATCCTGGGGTCCAGATGCCACTCATGAGGCCAAAGGATCCTGCTGAGATTGTCTGCCATGCAGTTATCCTGGCCTGGTAAGTATACCACCCTCAGAAGTATGTGATTGCACACTCAAAGGTGTAGAGGGCCACTGCCTCCTGACAGAGGGAGTATGAGCCTGTCCTCCCCTGCTTGGTCATACAGAACATGACAACCTGATTGTCTGTCTGTATGAGGGCCGGGAGGTTGCTCAGGAGGTGGCGGAAGGCCTGAAGGGCCAGGAAGATGGTCCTGAGCTCAAGGAGATTGATTTGCAGGAGGGATTCCTCTGGGGACAGGTGCCCTGGTGCACTGGCCCTTACAATGTGTGCCCCAGCCCACAGGGGAGGCGTCTGTCGTCAGGACCCTCTGAGGGGTCGGTGCCTGGAAGGGCATCCCTGCCTGTGACTTGGGTCTATTAGGAACTGAGGCACCACTGGGCTGCCCGCATGTGTAGGCAAGCCAGAGGTGTAACATGAACTGTTGAGGCCATGAGGCCTAACAGGCAGAGGAATAAGTGAGCTGGCACTGAGCTGCAGCTCTGCACTTCCTTTGCCAGCTGCATCAGGCAGAGGGCTCTTTCCACAGGGAGAAAGGCCCTGACCCGCAGAGTGTCCAGCTGGGCCCCTATGAATTCCAGGTCTTGGACTGGGGAGAGGTTAGACTTGAGGTAGTTGATGATGAACCCCACATGCTGCAGGGTGTGGATGGTGAGCCTTGTGGCCCAACTGGCCTTGAGAGGTGTACTGTCTCTGATGAGCCAGTCGTCCAGGTAAGGGAAGACGTGGACCCCTTGAAGGTGCATATGGGCGGCAACGACCACCAGGCATTTTTGTAAAGACCCCTGGAGAGGAGGCGAAACCGAACGGTAGCACCCTGTACTGGTAGTGCGATGTGGGTGTAAGCATCCTTGAGATCCAAGGAGAAGAGCCAGTCTCCCTGGTGGAGGTAGGGCAGCTGTGTTCCAAGGGAGAGCATCCTGAACTTCTCCTGCACCAGGAACTTGTTCAAGCTGCGCAGGTCCAGAATGGGCCAGAGGCTCCCTGTTCTTTTTGGGACAAGGAAATACCTTGAATAGAACCTCTTTCCACAGAGGTGTTGGGGTACAGGTTCCACTGCCCTGTCACTGAGCAAGCCTGCGAGTTCTGAGGTGAGCAAGGCCTGGTGGAGGAGAAGCTGTGATGGCTCTCCTAGGAAGAAGTCTGGAAGGTTCTGCCGTAGATGGAGGAAGTACCCCTCCTTCACCATCTGCAGGACCCAATGGTCTGTGGTGATGCTGGCCCATCTGTGGGCAAAAGAGGCCAGTTGAACCCCTGTGGGCTGAGGTGGGACTCCCGGGGGAGGAAAGGCTCAGCCCAGGGAGTCAAAAGCTACCCCCCCCCCCCGGTTAGGCAGGAGCTGATGCCTGGGGCTTGGGAGCCTTAGGCTTCCTGGGCTCGTATCCCTGGCTTTTTGGTGAGGTCTGGGGAGGCTGCCCTGAGTAAGGCTGATAGTGGCCGGTCTGGGGGTAGCTCTTTTTCCTCGGGAAAAAGGGTTTTTCCCCCCTAGGATTTCTTTCTGGGGGACCTGAGGTCTTTTTGGACAGCCTCTGCCGGGTCACTACCTCAGCCTCAATTTCCACAGCCGTATCAGACATTGGTTTCCCGAATAGGTTCTCCCCATTGCAGGGGACATCCACTGCTCCAGGTCTGAAGTCTGCAACCATTCTTGGCACTGGGCACCGATGCCAGTGGCTGCAACCGTGGCTGCAGACTTGAACCCATCATAGGCGGCACGGGAGAGGAATTTGGAACAGTCTCAGATGCCTGCTGCTAGGGACTGAAACCACTGCAGAGGTTCCCCTGCGAGGCCCACCAAGAACCCCGAAAGCTCTAGTATCAGGCACTTAAGGTACATCCTTATGTACAATTCGCCTGTATTCGGCATCCAAGCATGGCGCCCTGGTAGCACTTGCACCCCATAACGTTGAGGGCCCAGGCTTCCCTGCCAGAGGAGTAGTTCTTTTGATTCTTTCATTTTTGCATGGAGGACTCCAACACCATAGAGTTATGGGGGAATTATGGCTTTTGGAACCCGGGGCCCTTCCGGACACGGTAGATGGCATCCAGGCACCGACTGACCACTGGCACTGAAGCTGGGGACTTCCACATCCGGAGGAGGAGTCTTTCGAGGATGGGTAGAACTGGGACCCTGAGAGTCTCATTGAGAGGAGACACATATTGTAGGATCTCGAACTCCTCGGTGCACAGGTTTCTCCTTCGACTCCATCTGGATCAAGAGAGCCCAGACCATGTCACACACAAAGTCATGAAAGGCCACATCCTCAGGCAGGGAGTGGTGCTGAAGCTCCGGAGGAGGCAGCTCGGAGGGAATGTCCTAGGGTCTCCAGCGAGGTCTCATCCTCTCTCCCAGTCAGAGCCTGAGGGTGTTGAGGAGTCAGCCCGGGGGCAGCTCCAAGTAATCGGGCCACCCCGGAGGACCTGGGGTCGGACTCCCGGAAACTCGCCGGGGAAGTCCGGATCCCCGAGGAGAGTGATCAAGACCTCAATCAATGCCAAGGACTTACCTGAGGCCGCTGGTGCTCGGTGCCAAGTTTGATGCCCAGAGGCTCCCCCAAGGCCGGGGCACCCGGTGTTGGGGCCAATGATGCCAGGGGGCCCAACATCAACGTCCGGTGCAAGGCCAAGATGGAAGAGAGGCTCTGCTCCATGGCTGCCATGTGGAACTCAAGGCCCAATGGCTGTGCAGCTCCTGGCGTGGACATCGAGGCCCTTGGGTTTGACACCGGCACTCCGGAGAGTGCGTCCTCAAGGAGGACTATAGGCTCATGGGTCCTGGCGCGGTCTCTGCTGGCCGAGGACTCTTGTCACAAAACCTTCTGAGGGCGCTGCTCAGAGTCACCCGAGTCCTGGCAAGGGACCTTGCCAGGTTTGATCGGAGGCACCTCCTTTGAGACCACCTTCTTCTTTTTAGGAGGGTCCAGGGCCATACTGGAGGAGCCGCCACCACAGGACTCCAAGGACGCTCGCACCTCTTGCGAAGGGCCAGCTTCAGGGCTCGACGATGGGAAAGCCCGGGCAGAATCAGACATTGGAAACACCTTCCCCTGCAACTCAGACCACCTCCTATTTGTTTCAGGAATCATGGCCTGGCACCAGTCGCAGGTGGAACTGTCGTGGTCCAGACCCAGGCAGCAGATGCAGCAGTCATCAGTGACTGAAATAGTCTGACTGCAGTGGTGGCATTTCTTGAACCCACCAGGGGACATGGTAGGAGAACACATAGCCGGGGTCGAGGACCCCAGGTGAAAAATGGTGCGAAAGCTAGTCGAGGGAGAACCTCGAGAAGAAAAGGGAAAAAAGAGAAAAAAGACAAAACGGGGAGCCGAGACTGGTGCTGCAGGTGACACTTGGAAGCAGGAAGGATACCGGTGCAGCACCAGAGGAAGAGATAGTTAGTTTGGTGTTTTTTCCAAGGAAGTAGAGGACTATGCCCGTTGGGCTCCATGGAAAAAAGGAGACTGAGCAAGATGGCACCCTTGGGCAGGAAGGGGACCACGCATGTGTGGTAGCATTCTCAAAGGCTTTCTTTGAAAGCTGGGGAAATGCTCCACGGGGGCTCCGTTGGTGCTGACATCAGCCATATGTGAGGACTGACTTTCTGCTTGTTCCTGGAGAAAGGATCGCGACTCCCTCTGTGCGTCCGTTCCGACCAGGCACACAGAGGGCCAGGATGTCCTGAATGGAATCGGGCCCATAGTATATTGTAAATTGATTGTCCATCTAGATTATAATTTGATTGGCCAGCTGATCTCTGAAAGCTTTCAGTGTTTGAGATTGTGCTTAGCTCCAGGAAATTTATCTGATGTAGACTTTCCTGTGTGGACTAGAGTCCCTGGAGATGAAATCCAACTACATGAGCCCCCCAGCCTAGCTGGATGGGTCATTAGCAACTTTTGATAGGGTGGAATTTGAAAAGGGAGCACTTTGGCAATATTCGAATGATCTGTCCACTAGGACAGGGAGTCCTGGAGAGGAGAAATGACATCCTTGAACCTGTGACTGGACTATGTCCACTGCATACTCAGGGTCAACTGAGACTGTCTGATTTGAGTTACATGAATCATCAAAGCCACATGGCCCAGCATTTTCAATGTGGACCTCACTGATGTCTGCTGACTCTTGTACTCTTTCCATTATTATTACCAATCGGATGACCCTGTATTATGAAAGGAGGGCTTTTACCCATGTTGTTTCTAGAGAGCTCCAATGAACGCCAATTGGTGTGACAGGCTTGATTTGGGGAAACTGATGACGAATCCTAATAGGTCCAGCACCCGGATGATAAGGTGTACAGATTCTTGAACCCCCTACATGAGTGGTGTTCTTGATATACTAATTTCAAAGTAGGGAAACACATCCATAACCAGTCTGTATAGGCATGCTGTGACAACTGCAAGGCATTTTGTGAATATGCAAGGAGCGGATGTGAGACTGAATGGCAGCATGTATCTGTATGTGGGTGTAGGTCTCCTGTAGACCAAACATATAGCTAATCCCCTTTTTGAAGAAAAGCAAGCAAGATGTCCAGGGAAACCATTCTGAACTTTTCTTGGACCAGATATTTGTTCTGATCCCTCAGATCTAGGATAGAATGGCATCACCCTGTTTTTTTTGGCACTACAAAATATTTCAATTAGAATTCCAGTCCTTCCTGCCCTGGTGGAACGGGCTTAACCACACTTACAGCCTGAAGGGCGGGAAGTTCCTGAAGAAGTATGTCCTGACATTGAGAGGTCAAAGGATGGACTTTCAATGAGAAATTTGGAGGGGTTTTGAATAGATGCAATCTGTCCCCCTCCAAATTTTAAGGGCCCAGGAGTCAAACCCCCATCCCTGGTTTTTGCTGATGCACTATCTGGGATTTCTGATTCTTCAGCTGCCTAGGATGGAAGTGAGATAGCTGCTTAATCTGGGAGGAGGAGGAGAGAGGATATCTATGCTTGTGAGAATGATAAGATCTCCTTTGTCCTCTGAGGTGGAACTTTCTGGATGAGAAGTCTGGTCAGAAGTGCGACTGGAAAGGGCCCGCAAGGTGTCAGTTTGCCACTTTATCATGGTAAAAGCTTCTTAAATCTCATCTCCAAAGAGATTCTCTCCAAAGTATGGCATACCAGCGAGTTGCTCCTCTACGCTTGACTGTAAGTCTGAGGCTTAGAGCCACGAGTGTCTCTAGACACCAATGCTCATCAGGAGGCTCACGATGCCATATTGAAAATATCATATGTCACTCAGAAAATGTATTTTCCATACTCCTTCCCTGGTGTCACAAGGGAAAGATATTGCTTAGCATTCTCTGGAGAGAAAAAGTCAGCAAACTCGTCTAGACTACTCATGATGTTCCACAAGTGCATGCCCATAAACAGCCATAAGGATGCTGCACGGGACAAGAGCATAGCATTCTGAAAAATGTTTTCCTAAAAGAATCCTGGGTCTTAGCCTTCCTTCCTGGGGTGCTGAAGAGTGAGACTTGGAGTTTTTGGCTCGTTTTGAGAGCGGATTCAATGCCATCAAATCCGCTCTCAAAACAAGCCAAAAACTCCAAGTCTCACTCTTCAGTGCCACCACAATATTCTATTGGCACTACCTGGTGACAACACCACCCTAGTTGACAGACACATCTTTCAGCCTCATGAGTGGATTCTAGACCACAGAGAGGCTTAATACATTTTCCAAAAGTGGGGCACCCCCTCGATAGATCCCTCTGCCACTCCTCAGAACAGACAAGTGCTTCAGTTCTGTTCTAGGGTGGGGGATGCATGGCAAACTAGCCTTGAATGTCTCTTCTCCATTGGGGGAGGGTCATTAGTGCACCTGTCCTCCTCCTAAGTGCGAAAACTCTTCTGAAACTCAAAGACCACAGGGGCATAATGATATTCATAGCACTTTATTTGCTCAGGCAATCATTGTTCCCTCCTCTTCTAGAACTTCCTATCATAAACCTGGTTCACCTGGGTGACTCACCAACTCTAATTATGCACATACAAGTCATTCTGTTACACTCCAACATCAAGTCGTCTTCATAGCTTGGATGTTGAGGGGGTAACTCTGTCTGTTTTGAACCTGCCCCCCCCCCCAATATTCCATAACATGGAATGATGCAGTAGCTGTAGCTTTTCAAATTCAGGAAACTTCTGAACACTATATGTAGAGTCCACCTTCTTGCTGACTGGAAGCACAGAGATGGGGTGTCCCATATTCTTATCTGTAGCCTCTAAGAGATGAGGCGCACAGACACTGTCACCGCCTCCTTAGGGGCAATGGAATATTGCAATATATCCAGCCCTGGGCTTCTCTTCTGTCTCCAATGGAAATGGAATGTATTTGACCATTTTCCTGACAAAATCATGGAAGCTTAGCTCCTTAGGCAGGAACTTGCGGCGATTGCAAGGAGGAGTGAGATCTAAGGGTAACTGTGGAGACCTCTCTTCCAAGAAGTATTCAGACTCAAACCCAATGCAGAATCAGAGGGGTACTCGAAAAACATCTGAGCCTCTGCCTAGGTCAGCCTCTGCCTCTCAGGGGAGGCATATCTCCATTGGGAGCATCTACGCACTGATGACTTCTGACACTGTGGGAAGCGATTACCTCATGATGCACTGCAGAGTGATACTGGCTCGGCAGGAAGCAGTGTCAAGCCCCTTTAAGGTCTTGATGTTATGGTTTATGGTTTAGGCACTTGATATACAGCACTTTATTATGTGTATCAGAGCGGTTTACAGATATATGATAACAGGCAATTTTTATTCCCTCGTCCCCGAAGAGCTCACAATCTAAGTATACCTGAGACAATGGAGGGTTAAATGGCTTGCCCAAGGCCACAAGGAGTGGCTATGGGACTAGAGACCCCAGTCCCTCCAGCCTGAGGTTACTCGTTGATTCCTCTCCCGCTGGCAGTTGATGAGTTTTGAGGATGGGTTCGATGTGCCAATGCTGTCAAAGCAGCAGCTTTGTGTAGGGCAAAGAACATACTTATCCTCTATTTGAAACCTCGCATGAGCCACTTCTCGAGGAATGCCATGGATAAATGTGAGGAGCCTGCAAAAGATTTGGCTGATCTGACAGGGAATATCAGCAGGCTGGTCTTAGCCCTGGTGTGGCCCCTCTAATACTGAAGGTAAGTGATCCTCATGCTGAGGATATTTCAAGGGCCAGGCTTCCTCCAATACCTTGATATACATGAAATTCTGCTCTGATTAACCTTCATGCTGATGCACTGCAGCCTCTACCGTGTATTCGGCATCTCTAGATCTCAATGTCTTTGAAGTTGAGGACGAATCCGTCCTTTTCCTCAGGACAGTATTGGTGGGTGAGCGATGCTGCATCCAATGCAGCTCCAGAGGCCATGGAGACTGATATCAACGATGATGGATTGCTCTTGTCAGTACCAAAAATATTTTTGTACTGTCTCTCTTAACCCTGAAGCCCTCTCCTTGTCATCTATGAGCAAAAAACAGAACAAGGTGGTTTCATGGTTGGGACCCAAGCACTGCAAGCACTATTTATGAGTGTCTGTAACAGACATGGTCCTGGAGTTTCAGGTGCACTTTTTGAACCTGCTGGCAAATTTTTGGGACATGTTGTCCAGAAAAAGAATTGCAGCGAAATCATATAACTTGATTTTGAACAAAAATGGAATATTGCAGCTGGGAACTGTGGCCTAAGTGACAAAGCACAAAAAACATCAAAGAAACTAAATAACTCTAAACTCTAAGGACAGGCACTAAAATGACAATAAAGCTCAGTGGTGGCAGGACATAAGAACTTATAAAACAGCTGAATTATTACCAAAGAAACACTGAAAACCAAAGAACTAGAAAAATCACAGATCAATGTAATAATACATGTTTGGTGTTCCATGGAAAAAAGAAGACTGAGGAGAGGAGGCATGGTGGCAGCAGGCAGGAATACACACACGTGCATGGAGAGATCACTTCAAAAGCTCCTAAAAGAAGCTTAGAGAGGTTCCTGCGCGGGACTCTGCTGGTGACATCACCCATATGTGAGCCCTTATCCTGCTAGTCCTTGGAGAAAGGGAATGTACCCTTACCTTGAGTTATTAATGATGAGGTGTTAGCTAAATCCACATAAACATATACATAAATATATAAATACAATCTTGGTTAAATGTATGGTGACCCTACTTAACATCACAAAATCAAACCAAATTCCTTTGGTTGTGTTCAAATCATGTTTGTTCCTGTGCAATGAGGTGACATTGAAAGCTCTGAAGCTGAGAGTTTGGCTGCAGTCTCGGGGGACCACAGTGATGATCTCCTAATTGTAAAGTCAGTGAAGGTCAGGGCTTTAGAGCCTCCAGCAAGAATCATTCCACCGTTCTGCATAATATCCACAGAGGACCAACTGGCAGACAAGTCAAAAAAACTGTGATTTCACTGAAACCATTTCAAAACATCAAGTACCAGTTTCTATAAAAGACTTTCAAGAAGAATGTGCTAACTGTTGTGAATCGTATCTCCTGATTCCCTCTCACAGAAATGTAATGTGAGACAACTGAAGCTCAACTGATCTCTTAAGCTACCCTCACAATGGTAAGACCATCAATCAATACAAACAGCTTATTGAGAAACATACTGCTGTACTGGTGAAGAAAACTGTTTTATCCTAGAGAAAGCCATCAAAAATGCTAGATCACATTTCAAAAGAAAAAAAATCACCATACTATCAGTCTGTGCCTTTCAGGAAATGTCCTTCCATTACCAATGCTAACCCTCACCACTCCAAATCCATAACAGAAACAAGTGCATTTTAAAATAATTTAAATTCATCCCTATGAATAATGTTCAGTGATTTGGGGGGGAAGTGGGGGTGGGTTGAGGAGAGAGAAGAAGGGTAATAAGGGCTGGCAGTATTCTCCTTTGGGCTTGCAGCTCAAACTGAACTGACCGCTATTGGGTTACACGTTATGAATATTCTTTCACAACCACCTAGGATTTGTTCCCCTATTTTTATATCACAGGCCCAACTCAGCCCAGCCCCCTGGCTGCTCAGTTTGTTTATGTGTCTCTTGTGCAGGATAGTATAAAAAGCTTAACTGAAATAAAAAAACCACATCCAGCACATGCCCCTAGTCTAATTCTCTAGCAGGGCTGTATCAAACTAGAAATCCTGTGTGGTTAACGAATCTGGTGCCCCCCTCTTCTCTGCCACATGTAGTAATTCACTCTTTTTGAGTTTCATGGAAGCTTAGTGATGAAATCTGTGCCATTTCTGAACTTGCAGCCTCTGCGGCCACACATCTCGTACAACCCTTGGTACGGCCCTGAGCAGATTTAAATTTCTCTGTGCGCAATCACTCGTTATACCATCAGAAAGAGCAGACATATATCTCTCTGTGTACTCCCTCTTCATACCACCAGAAAGAGCAGACGTAAATCTCTCTGTGTGCTCACTCTTCATACCATCAGAAACAGCAGTGTACATCTCTCTGTGCACTCACCCTTCATGACATCAGAAAGAGCAGTGTACATCTCTCTGTGCACTCACCCTTCATGCCATCAGAAACAGCAGTGTACATCTCTCTGTGCACTCACTCTTCATAACATCAGAAAGAGCAGTGTACATCTCTCTGTGCACTCACTCTTCATGCCATCAGAAACAGCAGTGTACATCTCTCTGTGCACTCGCTCTTCATGCCATCAGAAACAGCAGTGTACATCTCTCTGTGCACTCGCTCTTCATGCCATCAGAAAGAGCAGTGTACATCTCTCTGTGCACTCACTCTTCATACCATCAGAAACAGCAGTGTACATCTCTCTGTGCACTCGCTCTTCATGCCATCAGAAAGAGCAGTGTACATCTCTCTGTGCACTCACTCTTCATACCATCAGAAACAGCAGTGTACATCTCTCTGTGCACTCGCTCTTCATGCCATCAGAAAGAGCAGTGTACATCTCTCTGTGCACTCACTCTTCATACCATCAGAAACAGCAGTGTACATCTCTCTGTGCACTCGCTCTTCATGCCATCAGAAAGAGCAGTGTACATCTCTCTGTGCACTCACCCTTCATGCCATCAGAAAGAGCAGTGACTCGTACATCTCTCTGTGCACTCACCCTTCATGCCATCAGAAAGAGCAGTGACTCGTACATCTCTCTGTGCACTCACCCTTCATGCCATCAGAAAGAGCAGTGACTCGTACATCTCTCTGTGCACTCACCCTTCATGCCATCAGAAAGAGCAGTGTACATCTCTCTGTGCACTCACCCTTCATGCCATCAGAAACAGCAGTGTACATCTCTCTGTGCACTCACTCTTCATAACATCAGAAAGAGCAGTGTACATCTCTCTGTGCACTCACTCTTCATGCCATCAGAAACAGCAGTGTACATCTCTCTGTGCACTCACTCTTCATGCCATCAGAAACAGCAGTGTACATCTCTCTGTGCACTCACTCTTCATACCATCAGAAACAGCAGTGTACATCTCTCTGTGCACTCGCTCTTCATGCCATCAGAAAGAGCAGTGTACATCTCTCTGTGCACTCACTCTTCATGCCATCAGAAAGAGCAGTGTACATCTCTCTGTGCACTCACCCTTCATGCCATCAGAAAGAGCAGTGACTCGTACATCTCTCTGTGCACTCACCCTTCATGCCATCAGAAAGAGCAGTGACTCGTACATCTCTCTGTGCACTCACCCTTCATGCCATCAGAAAGAGCAGTGACTCGTACATCTCTCTGTGCACTCACCCTTCATGCCATCAGAAAGAGCAGTGACTCGTACATCTCTCTGTGCACTCGCTCTTCATGCCATCAGAAAGAGCAGTGTACATCTCTCTGTGCACTCACCCTTCATACCATCAGAAAGAGCAGTGTACATCTCTCTGTGCACTCACTCTTCATGCCATCAGAAAGAGCAGTGACTCGTACATCTCTCTGTGCACTCGCTCTTCATGCCATCAGAAAGAGCAGTGTACATCTCTCTGTGCACTCACTCTTCATGCCATCAGAAAGAGCAGTGACTCGTACATCTCTCTGTGCACTCGCTCTTCATGACATCAGAAAGAGCAGTGTACATCTCTCTGTGCACTCGCTCTTCATGCCATCAGAAAGAGCAGTGTACATCTCTCTGTGCACTCACTCTTCATGACATCAGAAAGAGCAGTGTACATCTCTCTGTGCACTCGCTCTTCATGCCATCAGAAACAGCAGTGTACATCTCTCTGTGCACTCACTCTTCATGCCATCAGAAACAGCAGTGTACATCTCTCTGTGCACTCACTCTTCATGCCATCAGAAACAGCAGTGTACATCTCTCTGTGCACTCGCTCTTCATGCCATCAGAAACAGCAGTGTACATCTCTCTGTGCACTCGCTCTTCATGCCATCAGAAAGAGCAGTGTACATCTCTCTGTGCACTCACTCTTCATGCCATCAGAAAGAGCAGTGTACATCTCTCTGTGCACTCACTCTTCATACCATCAGAAACAGCAGTGTACATCTCTCTGTGCACTCGCTCTTCATGCCATCAGAAAGAGCAGTGTACATCTCTCTGTGCACTCACTCTTCATACCATCAGAAACAGCAGTGTACATCTCTCTGTGCACTCGCTCTTCATGCCATCAGAAAGAGCAGTGTACATCTCTCTGTGCACTCACTCTTCATGCCATCAGAAAGAGCAGTGTACATCTCTCTGGGCACTCACTCTTCATACCATCAGAAAGAGCAGTGTACATCTCTCTGTGCACTCGCTCTTCATGCCATCAGAAACAGCAGTGTACATCTCTCTGTGCACTCACTCTTCATACCATCAGAAACAGCAGTGTACATCTCTCTGTGCACTCGCTCTTCATGCCATCAGAAAGAGCAGTGACTCGTACATCTCTCTGTGCACTCGCTCTTCATGCCATCAGAAAGGGCAGTGTACATCTCTCTGTGCACTCACCCTTCATGCCATCAGAAAGAGCAGTGTACATCTCTCTGTGCACTCACCCTTCATGCCATCAGAAAGAGCAGTGACTCGTACATCTCTCTCTGCACTCACCCTTCATGCCATCAGAAAGAGCAGTGTACATCTCTCTGGGCACTCGCTCTTCATGCCATCAGAAAGAGCAGTGACTCGTACATCTCTCTGTGCACTCACCCTTCATGCCATCAGAAAGAGCAGTGACTCGTACATCTCTCTGTGCACTCACACTTCATGCCATCAGAAAGAGCAGTGACTCGTACATCTCTCTGTGCACTCACCCTTCATGCCATCAGAAAGAGCAGTGACTCGTACATCTCTCTGTGCACTCACCCTTCATGCCATCAGAAACAGCAGTGTACATCTCTCTGTGCACTCGCTCTTCATGCCATCAGAAACAGCAGTGTACATCTCTCTGTGCACTCACTCTTCAAGCCATCAGAAACAGCAGTGTACATCTCTCTGTGCACTCGCTCTTCATGCCATCAGAAACAGCAGTGTACATCTCTCTGTGCACTCACTCTTCATGCCATCAGAAAGAGCAGTGTACATCTCTCTGGGCACTCGCTCTTCATGCCATCAGAAAGAGCAGTGTACATCTCTCTGGGCACTCGCTCTTCATGCCATCAGAAACAGCAGTGTACATCTCTCTGGGCACTCGCTCTTCATGCCATCAGAAAGAGCAGTGTACATCTCTCTGGGCACTCGCTCTTCATGCCATCAGAAACAGCAGTGTACATCTCTCTGTGCACTCACTCTTCATGCCATCAGAAACAGCAGTGTACATCTCTCTGTGCACTCGCTCTTCATGCCATCAGAAAGGGCAGTGTACATCTCTCTGTGCACTCACTCTTCATGCCATCAGAAAGAGCAGTGTACATCTCTCTGTGCAATCACTCTTCATACCATCAGAAAGAGCAGTGTACATCTCTCTGTGCACTCACTCTTCATACCATCAGAAAGAGCAGTGTACATCTCTCTGTGCACTCACTCTTCATGCCATCAGAAACAGCAGTGTACATCTCTCTGTGCACTCACTCTTCATGCCATCAGAAAGAGCAGTGACTCGTACATCTCTCTGTGCACTCACCCTTCATGCCATCAGAAAGAGCAGTGACTCGTACATCTCTCTGTGCACTCGCTCTTCATGCCATCAGAAAGAGCAGTGTACATCTCTCTGTGCACTCACCCTTCATACCATCAGAAAGAGCAGTGTACATCTCTCTGTGCACTCACTCTTCATGCCATCAGAAAGAGCAGTGACTCGTACATCTCTCTGTGCACTCGCTCTTCATGCCATCAGAAAGAGCAGTGTACATCTCTCTGTGCACTCACTCTTCATGCCATCAGAAAGAGCAGTGACTCGTACATCTCTCTGTGCACTCGCTCTTCATGACATCAGAAAGAGCAGTGTACATCTCTCTGTGCACTCGCTCTTCATGCCATCAGAAAGAGCAGTGTACATCTCTCTGTGCACTCACTCTTCATGACATCAGAAAGAGCAGTGTACATCTCTCTGTGCACTCACCCTTCATGCCATCAGAAAGAGCAGTGTACATCTCTCTGTGCACTCACCCTTCATGCCATCAGAAAGAGCAGTGTACATCTCTCTGTGCACTCACTTTTCATGCCATCAGAAAGAGCAGTGACTCGTACATCTCTCTGTGCACTCACCCTTCATGCCATCAGAAACAGCAGTGTACATCTCTCTGTGCACTCGCTCTTCATGCCATCAGAAACAGCAGTGTACATCTCTCTGTGCACTCGCTCTTCATGCCATCAGAAACAGCAGTGTACATCTCTCTGTGCACTCACTCTTCAAGCCATCAGAAACAGCAGTGTACATCTCTCTGTGCACTCACTCTTCATGCCATCAGAAACAGCAGTGTACATCTCTCTGTGCACTCACTCTTCAAGCCATCAGAAACAGCAGTGTACATCTCTCTGTGCACTCGCTCTTCATGCCATCAGAAACAGCAGTGTACATCTCTCTGTGCACTCACTCTTCATGCCATCAGAAACAGCAGTGTACATCTCTCTGTGCACTCACTCTTCATACCATCAGAAAGAGCAGTGTACATCTCTCTGTGCACTCACTCTTCATGCCATCAGAAACAGCAGTGTACATCTCTCTGTGCACTCACTCTTCATACCATCAGAAAGAGCAGTGTACATCTCTCTGTGCACTCACTCTTCATACCATCAGAAAGAGCAGTGTACATCTCTCTGTGCACTCACCCTTCATGCCATCAGAAACAGCAGTGTACATCTCTCTGTGCACTCACTCTTCATGCCATCAGAAAGAGCAGTGTACATCTCTCTGTGCACTCGCTCTTCATGCCATCAGAAACAGCAGTGTACATCTCTCTGTGCACTCACTCTTCATACCATCAGAAAGAGCAGTGTACATCTCTCTGTGCACTCGCTCTTCATGCCATCAGAAAGAGCAGTGTACATCTCTCTGTGCACTCGCTCTTCATGCCATCAGAAAGAGCAGTGACTCGTACATCTCTCTGTGCACTCACCCTTCATGCCATCAGAAAGAGCAGTGACTCGTACATCTCTCTGTGCACTCGCTCTTCATGCCATCAGAAAGAGCAGTGACTCGTACATCTCTCTGTGCACTCACCCTTCATGCCATCAGAAAGAGCAGTGACTCGTACATCTCTCTGTGCACTCGCTCTTCATGCCATCAGAAAGAGCAGTGTACATCTCTCTGTGCACTCACTCTTCATGACATCAGAAAGAGCAGTGTACATCTCTCTGTGCACTCGCTCTTCATGCCATCAGAAAGAGCAGTGTACATCTCTCTGTGCACTCACCCTTCATGCCATCAGAAAGAGCAGTGTACATCTCTCTGTGCACTCACCCTTCATGCCATCAGAAAGAGCAGTGTACATCTCTCTGTGCACTCACTCTTCATGCCATCAGAAAGAGCAGTGACTCGTACATCTCTCTGTGCACTCGCTCTTCATGCCATCAGAAAGAGCAGTGTACATCTCTCTGTGCACTCGCTCTTCATGCCATCAGAAAGAGCAGTGTACATCTCTCTGTGCACTCACTCTTCATGACATCAGAAAGAGCAGTGTACATCTCTCTGTGCACTCACTCTTCATGACATCAGAAAGAGCAGTGTACATCTCTCTGGGCACTCGCTCTTCATGCCATCAGAAAGAGTAGGCGTAAACCTCTGTACACACGCGTCATACCATCAGAAAGATGTCATAAATCTCTGTGCACTCACTCTTCATACCATCAGAAAGAGCAGTGTACATCTCTGTGTACTTACACTTCATAATATCAGAAAGATCAGACGTAAATCTCTCTGTATACTCACTTTTCATACCATCAGAAAGAGCAGACGTAAATTTCTCTGTGCAATCACTCTTCATACCATCAGAATGGCACGATCCTGCATCTGCTCTAATTAGAAATGCGCCGTGTGACTAATGAATCTGTTGCCCCCTTTTGTCCCAGTCATATGTAGTCATAAGGGCTGTGCGAGAGGTCAGGCCGCACAGGGTGCAACTACAGAAAGGGCGCTGATATCATCCCTAGGCTTCCACGAAGCTCAAAAAGACTCTTTTTGAGCTTCGTGGAAGCCTAGGGATGATATCAGCACCCTTTCTGTAGTTGCACCCTGTGTGGCCTGACCTCTCGCACAGCCCTTGGTACTGCCCTGGTCTCTAGCTATCCAGCCTAAGAAAATCAGTCTGGATTCAATTTATATGATCTGCCTCTGGTAAAACCACACTCCCTCAGATTTACAGCCCGCTGTTTTGTAAATAATTCATGATCCTTTAGTATAGTCTGCATTAATTTTCCCACCACTAAGTTAAGGTTTATCAGCCCGTGGTTTACTTATATGGGGGCTAGCTACTATGCTGCAATAAAATGTTGCATTTTACCACTGCTTATTTTACCGTGAGAGTCACTAACTTAAAGTAACTCAATATCACATGTTAATAACTCCCACAGTAAAGGAATAGCACAGGTTATGATCAACCATGCAAGCTGTGTTATTCTGCTCCCCTGGGACACTGAGCAATTAACGAGCAGCCTGATGCTCTAGGAGCCTTTCTAAAAAGGGCCAGAGCTCACAGACAAGAATGGCGGGCCTTGGCTCCCCTCCCCCTACCCAAGCAAAACGTCAGTGGCACCACCAAAAGATATACCTCCTCCCCACACAGACCCCAGACCCCCCAACCAAAGACCCTCCCCTCCAGACTCCGAAGCCCACCCAAGTCCTGTCTTCAAGAATCCCTGGTGGGCTAAGGCAAAACAGACAGGAGCAATCTGCATGCATTCCTGTTTAGCCCAAGCAAAGTTCAAACTGGTGCTTGCGACCCTTAGCTGTAGTACCATGAGGCTACTGCTAGATGTTACGGGCCCCATTTTGAACCTAACGCTGGACTGGACAGGACTGAATGGGGATCTCTCCTATCCGGCTGCCCACAGATCATCAAGGATACTTGAAAGTGGGCCTGGGTGGACTTTGGAGAGTGGGAGAGTAATCAGGAGTGTTGTGATTTGGGATGAAGTAGAGTGGAGATTGTTGGCGAACTGGGATCCGTGGGAGAGGGCATATCTTAAAGGGGTCCGCCAATTGTTTTGCTTGGGCTGGGGGAAGAAGACCATCGGCTCACCCTTGTCTGTGGGTGCCAGTCCCTTTAAGAGTGCAGCTGGAAGCATCAGGCTGCATGTTAGTCACCCAATGCTTCCATGAGGGAAAATAAGGCCAGCTTTGAGCTGGTGTTTTTTCCAAGGGATAGCACTGCTTGCACGGTTTTTATTAATTTATTTAACCGGTTTTCTATACTGCCTTATCCTTCAATCAAAGCAGTTTACATTATGTAATCACTACAAACAGGTACTAGATACATTCCCTTGTCCCCAAAGAGCTCACAATCTATGTGTACTGTCATAGAGCAGGAGCTAATAAAAATGAGGACATAGGAAAAGAAGCTGTCTGTCCCAAAACAAATGAGGTGCAGAGAATGCAATTGCCTAGCAAAACAGCTAGAGGGAGCAGGCGGGCACTTACACAGGCTGAGTGGACACACCTAGCTAATCAGCAGCACCTGAGAACTAGCCCGGGAAGCTCAAAGGCAGAAGACCTTTATAAGCGAGAGGCTGGAAACAGAAGGCAGAGCAGCACCGGAGAGCAGAGTAGCACCGGAAAGGAGAGCACTGCTGAGAAAAGGAGCAGTGGAACCAGGACTAGTGGCACGGCTGCAGGAACTGGAAGAGAACCAGAGTTCCCAGAGAAAGACAGACGAAGGAGAGTCAGTCCTGTGGAAGTCGTGGTAGCCAGAAACTCCAGAGGTAAAGAGCTAAGAAGCAGGAAGCCAGGCTGGAAGAGAGGCCTACGCTTGCCAGAAAGCCCGGAGACCAGATTGAAAGGTACCAGAAGCTTTCAAGAGAAAGATTGCCAGAGAGACTGGGTCCTAAGGGAAATACCTGAGGGGGACACTTCCAGCTATGCCTATTACAGGAAACCAAGGTATGATGATTCTTTATTCATGAAGAAAGGCTCAGCTGCTAGAAGCCCTTATAAAACCGATGCCCAGTTTAAAAGTAGAGAAAGCAGGCCAGAGTTTCACCAGCCAAGATATAGAGGCAGTAAAACAGGCCACGCTCATTTAAGAACCTTAGAACAACTGTATGGAAAACAAGGGAACAGGAATAGGGACTGGCCACTGATAACAGCCAGAGAAAGCCCCAGCTCAGAAGAAGATAATAGTGATTTAGAACTGATGCAAGTGGAGCTTATAGACCCTATTTCCTCATCTCAGGAGGAATTGATGGATTGTTCCATGTGTGTTGTGGGTGATTTGGAATCACTGCCGGAACTGTGAGCCATACAAATATTACCTTAAGAAGTTTTCATATTTGTGCTGAATGAAAGAAGAATGTTCAAACTTGTAATTTACTCCAATGTTGAAAGAATCCTTGGTTAATTTCCTTTCTACTCCTGTGAAGATTATAACAGTTTACTTTGTACCTTGAGTTTGGTTTATGCCTGAAAAGAAGGACTTTCCTTAATTTTTGTAGCCCAACGAATCTTTTTGTGAAAAGGGAAATAAAAGCCTTATTTTCCCTCCATTTGGCTTACATGACTAATTTGCACCAGGAGCAGGACTACATAGACCAGGCTGCACCTGGCCTTAAAAAAACCCTCCTCTCCTAAAATTAACTATATGCCCAACCTTCCCGTTCAGCCACCGGCCACCAGGGGGAGGTTGGCGACAGTACCCGAGGCAATGGAGGGTTAAGTGGCTTGCCCAAGGCCATAAGGAGTGCCTATAGGACTAGAAACCCCAGTCCCTCTGAGTTTGCTGTCCCCAGGTGGGACTTGAACCCCCAGCCCTCTGGCCTGACCACTAGGGCACTCCTTCCTCTGTTTAGGATTAGCTGTGTTTTGATTGTTGTGATACAGAGGTGTTTTAAATGCATTTGCATGCTTTTCATCTTATTATAAAGCAACATGTGTTGTAGTAAATTAACACAAGATTTTGCCCTTCAATGCGTACTACGGGGCGAATATCATGTGCTATTTCCTTAAGACACTTTAATAACTACTGCCCCTAAATCTAAAGTGTGGTTACTAGATGTGGCAGTTAAGAGAGGGGCAATAGCTACAATTTCCTCACTGCAGGGGTTCCGAATACTGCCTCCACCACATATCTAGCCCCAATGAGCCAGTGGGCCAACCTCAAAATAACGGCAGACATTCAAAACATTTTAACCAGCTGGCAGACCTGCGGACTGGCTAAAATGTGCTCAGCCCAATATTCAACGGCATTAAACGGTTACTGCTATTGAATATCCTCCCAGACCATGTAAGAAAAGGTCCTGTTAAACCGGGGTGGGTCTGTGGGTGGGGCAGGGGTAGTAGCTATCCAGTTAGCGGCAAAATTCATCCACTAACCAAACAGCTTAACCTGCACCAACTAGGCAGCACCGAGGCAGTCTGTAGAGATACTCAGCAGCCCTGTCCAGACAGTGCTGCTGAATATATCTCTTAATCCCCTATCCCCTAAGTTACCAGTGCTCATTCTATGCTTGTATTCATGCCTGCTGCCAAGCGCACATCTCTGTCTTCTCATTTCCACTTTAATGCCGGTTTCCACAAAGTGCAACATCAAGAAATGCTGCTGTGACAAATACCTCATTAAAAATGACAGGCCCGATATTCGGCGGTGGTGGCTGGTACTGCTAATGCGGCTTGCCACCGCCGCTGAATATTAAACCCAGATATTCGATGCCGGGGCCATATCCAGATCCCAGCATTGAATATCTGGGTTGCTTGGATAGAGATGAAGCTAACCGGGAAGAGACAATATTCAGCCGCTGCCCAGTTAACTTCTGCAGCAAAAGGTAGGTCCAGCGTTTGCTACGCCCGATTTCGCCGCTTTGTGATAACCAGGCACCAGCTCAACATCGCCTCTGCCAGGCTGTCGCTGGGTGCTGCTCCCGTAGCACCCCGATGCTAACCGGTTTACATCGGGACATGCAGGAGCAGCACCCACAGATATTCAGCGGCACTAACCATGTTAGAGCCGCTGAATATCCTGCACAAGGGGGTGTGCATTTAGCCCTGATAGCAACAAAAGGCATCAGATCTGGATAGCTATTTCTCTAGTAGTAATGTCCCCACTGATGTATCACTCACTGAATGATCAGGATAGGCAGAGGAGAAGAGGATCTATGTTCAGAGTGCTTATAAAGACAATGAAGAAAGCAAAATTAGTCCCCAGTTCACCAAGACCTGCATTTTACTATTGCATTGCTTTGAGCGTTTACATTTTCCACTTAAAAGGTACTCCTTCAGCTGCAGAAAGAATACACGCTCAAACTTAAACTATATTCTCCCTGTTGGGCTTAATCAGGATAATTTTATAACAGATTACCTAATTTATGTGAAAGAATTCATGCATAACTTATGCCCATATTTATAAAGGTAATATTTACACATCTGTATGCCAATGACTCCCAGATCTACCTCTACGCCTGAAATCTCTCCGGCAATCCAGACCCGGATCTCTGCCTGCCTTTCTGACATTGCTGCTTAGATGTCTCACCGCTGCTTGAAACTGAACATGGCCAAGACTGACCTTATCTTTCCCCCTAAAACCTCCTCTCCTCTTCCTCCTTTCTCAGTCTCTGTGGATAACGCTTTACTCCTTCCTGTTTCCTTGGCTAGCAATCTTGGGGTTGCGTTTGACTGCTCTCTCTCCTTCTCCACACACATTCATCTGATAGCTAAGACCTGCCATTTCTTGCTCTATAACATCAACAAAATCCGCCCATTCATTTCTGAACACACCACTAGGACATTTATCCACTCCTTAATCACCTCCCGTCTTGACTAATGTAACCTACTCTTTGCTGGTCTCCCTTTGAATCATCTCTCTCCCCTTCAATCTGTGCAACACTCTGCTGCGTGCTAATCTTCTGCCAGCATCGTCATGCCCATATTACTCCTCTTCTCAAGTCACTTCATTGGCTCCCTATCCATTTCCGCATCCAGTTCAAGCTTCTTCTGCTGACCTATAAATGCATTCACTCTGCGGCTCCTCACTACCTTTAGAAACATAGAAACATGATGACAGAAAAAGACCACATGGCCTATCTAGTCTGTCCTTCCATAACAACAACTACAACAGTCCACTTTTTACCTTTAGAGATCCTCTGTGTTGGTCCCATGCTTTTTTGAATTCAGTTACTGTCCTCATCTCTACCACCTCCACTGGGAGACTATTCCATGGATCCACTACTCTTTCCGTAAAGAAATATTTCCGCATATCACTCCTGAATCTATCTCCCTTCACCCTCATCCCATGTCCCCTTGTAGCAGAACTTGCTTTCAATTGAAAGAGGCTCTCTCCCTGAACATTTATGCCACGGAGGTATTTAAACATCTCAATCATATCACCTCTATCCCGCCTTTCCTCTAAGGTGTACATATTAAGATCCTTAAGTCTGTCCTCATATGCTTTATAATGAAGCCCATTAATCATTTTAGTAGCAACCCTCTGCACCGACTCCATCCTGTTCACATCCTTTTGAAGGTGCGGTCTCCAGAATTGCACACAATACTCCAAATGAGGTCGCACAAAAGACTTATACAGAGGCATTATCACCTCCTTTTTTCTGCTAGCCATTCCTCTCTGTATGCACCCAAGCATCCTTCTAGCTTTTGCTGTCGCCTTTTCTACCTGTTTAGCTACTTTAAGATCATCAGACACAACCACGCCTAGGTCCCGCTCTTCTTTAGTGGACAAAAGTACTTCACCGCCTATACTGTATTGCTCCCTTGGATTGCTGCAGCCCAAATGCATGACTTTACATTTTTAACATTAAATCCCAGCTGCCAAATTCTAGACCATTCTTCAAGCTTAGCTAGATCCCTCCTCATGTTATCTACCCCTTCCTGGGTGTCTACTCTATTGCAGATTTTGGTATCATCCGCAAAGAGGCAAACCTTACCCGACAGCCCTTCCGCTATATCACTAATAAAGATGTTAAAAAGAATCGAACCAAGGACAGATCCCTGGGGCACACCACTGGTAACATCCTTCTCCTCAGAGTGAGCTCCATTTACTTGTACTCTTTGTCGCCTCCCACCCAACCAATTTCTAACCCAAGCAGTAACTTTAGGGTCCATCCCTAGGGTGCTCAGTTTGTTTATAAGTCGCCTGTGAGGAACAGTGTCAAAGGCTTTACGGAAATCTAAATACACCACATCTAGAGCTCTCCCTCGGTCCAACTCCCTGGTCACCCAGTCAAAGAAATCAATCAGATTTGTCTGACAAGACCTGCCTCTGGTGAATCCATGCTGCCTCGGATCCTGTAATCCGCTGGACTCCAGAAACCTCACTATTTTCTCTTTCAGCAGCGTTTCCAATAATTTACTCACCACCGAAGTTAAACTAACTGGCCTATAGTTTTCAACCACATCCTTACTTCCGCTTTTGTTTAAAGGCACCACATGAGCCTCTCTCCAGTCCTTTGGCACCACTCCCGACTCCAATGAGGCATTGAAAAGGTCAGTCAGTGGAGTTGCTAGAACGTCCCCAAGTTCCCTCAGTATTCTAGGGTGTATCCCATCCGGTCCCATCGCTTTGTCTACTTTAAGTTGAGCTAGTTTCTCACAAACACAGTCTTCTGAAAATAGTTCAAGATGTCCCTCGCTTCTGTTCTTATTTGTGGGTGTTTTCTGAGGTCCTGCTCCTGGTTCTTCATCTGTGAACACAGAACAAAAATATTTGTTAAGCAATTCCGCTTTATCCTTATCAGCTTCTATATATCCCCCCCTGCACCCTTGAGTCTGACAATACCACTTTTGCCCTTCCTCTTCTCACTAATATATCTGAAAAATGTCTTATCCCCCCATTTTATTGCATTGGCTATTTCCTCCTCCTTTTGAATCTTTGCCTTCTTGACTACTTTGCTAGCTTCTCTAAGTTTTTCCAAATACAGATGCCTGTCTTCCTCTCTCTGTGATCTCTTGTATTTCATGAAGGCCTCCCTCTTTTTCTTCACTTGTTCAGCTACTTCCTTCGAAAACCATAGCGGTCTCCTGTTCCTTTTGCCTTTATTTACCATTTTAACAAAAAGATTGGTTGCCTTTAAAATACCCTCTTTCAGTTTTGCCCACTGTTTTTCTACATCCCCCAGCTGTTCCCTTCCCACTAACGACTCCCTGAGGTATTGGCCCATCTTAGCAACGTTAGTCTTCCTAAAGTCTAAGATCCTCACCTTGGAATGGATTCTAACAGCCCTAGTCCTAATACTGAAACACACCATCTGGTGATCACTGGATGCAAAATGATCTCCCACTACAACATCAGAAACACTTTCACCATTGGTAAGCACCAAGTCCAGTATGGCCCCTTCACGTGTAGGGTCTGTTACCAATTGCCTGAATAGTTCTCCCTGTAGAGAATCCAGGATCTCCTTACTTCTAGATGATACTGCAACAGGAATGTGCCAATCAACATCTGGCATATTGAAATCTCCTATCAATAGCACTTCCCCTTTCCTAGCAATGCTGCGTATGTCTTCAATTAACTCTCTGTCCACCTCTTCCTCTTGTGAGGGAGGTCTGTATATCACTCCAATGCAAATATATTTCTCTTTCCCTCTTTCTAGTTTAACCCACAATGCCTCCTCTCTCCCTTTTAAGCTCTGTAATTCCAAAGCTTTAATAGTAGTTTTTACATATAGTGCTACTCCTCCTCCCCTTCTTCCTACCCTGTCCTTTCTGAATAAAGTATAGCCAGGTATAGTTACATCCCAGTCATGGTTTTCTGTGAACCACGTTTCTGTAACTGCCACTAAATCCAAGTCAGCCACTCCCACCAAAGCTTCAACTTCAGAGATCTTATTTCCCATGCTACGGGCATTAATACACACTGCTTTCCATATGTTACCCCTGTTACCCATTTCCATAAAGGTATTTAATGTATCACCTACCTGGGGGCTTTCACCTACCTGGGGGCTTTCTTCACCCATCCCCAACGAATCTAGTTTAAAGCCCTCTTCAGTAGATTAGCCAGTCTTCTCTTATCTCTCCTTACACCCCCCCCCTCCCTCGGGAACTCCGCTCTTCTGGCAAACTGCTTCTATCTGTGCCCTACTCTGCTATTGCTAACTACAGACTTTGCTCCTTTCACCTTGCTGCACCGTACGCCTGGAACAAACTATCTGTGTCTGTATGTCAGGCACCTTCTCTGACCCTTTTCAAATCCAGGCTGAAAACTCACCTCTTCGCTGCTGCTTTTGGATCTTGACTCACCTGATCTCCTTGTTTCCTTACCTTTCCCCCTTGTTTTTTCCCTGTCTACACCTTTTGTGTTGTCTGTCTTGACTAGATTGTAAGCTCTGATGAGCGGGGACTGTCTCTTACATGTCTGTGCAGCGCTGTGTACGACTTGTAGCGCTATACAAATGCTCAGTAGTAGTATAAGTGCCATCATAAAATTAATCTAATTTAATTTATATTTGCAACCCATTTGTGAAATATTTATAGGTCTGGGATTACATTTTAGAATTTATGCAGATAATATCTCAAAAATACATCCACAAAAACAACTAATCAAGATAAATAGTGGAACTTACACAAATTGTTCTCTATATATTGGAACATCTAAGAACTTCTCAAAATACACATCATACAAATATTACTAACAGCTTTCTAACAAACAAACGGTTGATTTTATTAGTACAATACTCTAACCAAACCACCTGGTCACTTTCATCATCGTTCCCACAGTCTTAAGGTGACCAGGTGGTTTGGTTACAGAGTACTGTATCAGTAAAACCTATGGTTTGAGCTCCCGCCTGCCAATAAATATGGCTAATTAAATATGGTTAAAAATTGTTAAGAGCTAAAAACTGCTAGTAAAAAAAGAAGAATTTGTTTGTTAGAACGTTGTTAGTAATATTTGTATGATGTGTATTTTGAGAATTTTCTAGATGTTCCAGAATTTATGCAGATGACATTACAGTTTATAATCTCTTTAGCTACTAGTGGAGATTTGGCTGATGCTCTTGAAATGGTTTCCGATTGGCTCAGTCAACAGGGGCTGTGTACTAATTTACAAAAAAAAAAAACAGATATTGATAATAAGGAATAAAAATGAGTTATTTATAACTGAGGTTGTAAAAGTAAAGGAACATCTGATAAAGGCTTCTGATCAGGTAAGGTATCAGAAGGTCTTAATAGACTTAAGAATATAAGAACATAAGATATGCCATAATGGTTCAAACCAAAGGTCCATCAAACCCAATATTTTATTTCCAACAGTGGCCAATCCAGGTCACGAATACCTGTCTGGTTCCCAAAAGGTAGCTAAAATTAATATTTAAATTACAGGTTTGTTTGTTTATTAAAAGCTGATATACCGCCCTTCACAATATGCACTCTAGTTAAAAAAAGCATTATCTAAATTGTAATTGTTAGCATGACTGAACCTCTATTTGGGAAAAGAATATTTGATCAGGTTTTGCATCAACTCATTTTACCATATACGGACTATGGGAGTCATTTTAAAAATCTTAGCTATGACTTGGACGTCCGAAGACGTGCATATGGACATCTGAATCATGGAGACATCCCTGGAGCAATTTTACAAATGGCTTTTAAAGATGTCTACACTGCAGGGACATCCAAGTAGGCAGGGGGCATGGTGAAAGCATGAATGGAGAGGTGCAATGGACTTGACCCCAGTGGTGGGATTGGGCCGGTTGAAACACCGGTACTGCAGTGGCGAGAATCCTCCTGCCTGACGATGTTTGATGGCATCAGGGGATCGCAGCATTGGGAGAAGCCCCTAGTGCCGTCAAATCATTGTCAGGCTGGGGATTGGGCCCCAGGGCAATGGCGGGGTTGCTGCACCTCAGTGGAGGGCAGTGGCCCACGTGTACGGCTGCTGCAACACCTCCACGTGAAGTGCAGCAACCCAGCCATCATGCTAATGGGAGGGCTGGAACCAAACCAGTTCCTAGTCGGTTCGGACCCCACCACTGCTTGTCCCTGCTCGATTTCAGAAACATTAGAGATATATATGATCCTGTCCACATTTAGACCTGTTGTAGACACAAACAGGAATCAGGAAAGTGCTCATTTTGGCCGTAAAACATCCAGAGGGCGTAGAGAAGATGGTGAGTTAGGTGACTAGCCTAAGATCACAATGAGCACCATTGGGATTTGTACCCTTGCCACCCTGGTCCTAACTCCCTACTCTAACCATTAGGCTATTAGACATCCTCATTCTGAAATACTATACTGGGGACATCTATGTAGACGTCCCCATAGATATCCATATTGGGAACGTCCACATTTGTGAAATCATGACTGAACCTGGATGTGCCTGCTTTTTTTCAGTCGTTCTGGCTTGGACAACCCAGATTGCATTTGGATGTTCTTTGTAAATGTATCTACAAGGCAATAGTTCCCTGTAAGTATTAGTGTATGTGTCTCATATCCCCTCATGTTAAATGTATCCCCCAAGTGTGTTGTGATCACTTTGATTGAAGGATAAGGTGGTATACAAAACTGTCTAAATAAATAAATAGTCTGTATTTTGGTTTGCAAAGAGTTGTACTGCGTGCTATGCAGTTGGTTCAGAATATGGCTGAACAGTTGATTTTTGAGATCCCCTGACACGAGCACATTACAGAGGATTTAATTACATTACACTGGCTACCTGTGAATGCCAGAAAAAGTTTTACAAATTTAGTCTTAATATTCATGGGGCATATTTACTAAAAGACATGATGATAGCATGCATTTATGCCACAAAAGTAGTGCGGAGGCCCACATTCATTTTGTAGGCATGTGCAGCCATCCCACTGCCATTAGCACATTACTAATGTACCACACCGCCCTAGATGGCACGTGGGTGCACTTACTGCCCCCCATTGGGAGGTGGTAAGTGCACCTGCACCAACATTTCAGATGCTTTATGGCCAAAATGCCTACAGCTAAATACTATGTGTCAACAACCTCGTTCCACCCGCAACCCACCCAGTCCCTGGTCAATCGTGTGCTGACTGGTTAATTCTGGATTTTTAATGCAGGCCCACATTAACAGTTAGTGCAGTGCACTTAGCGCATGGCAAACCCTGCACTAACAGCGAACGTTCGCAAACATGCCCCCAAGAGTCTTACATTGGATATGCCATTAACACTGTCATTCCCCTTTATGGATTATTTGGTACAACATTCTTTGCGATTCTTGCAGAGGGGCCTTCTTGAGGTTCCTTCCTTATAATCTGCCAAGAGTGCTTTAACCAGGAGCAGGGCATGTTCCATTTATGGGCTGGATCTTTGGAACGCTTTGTGTGATGTGGTATGGTTAGAGACAAATTTGAAGGATTTTTAAAAGAGTTTGAAAACATTTCTTTCTAGCAAGTACCATGATGTTTAATACTTTTATCAGTAGTATGTGTATGTTTTATTTTATGTAATTTGTATTTTGAATTTATTATGTAAACTGCTTTGAATATTTTGAGAAGCGGTATAAAAATATGGATAAATAAAGCACAGTTACTTACCTGTAACAGGTGATCTCTGGGAACAGCAGGAATAAGTCTTCACATATGGGTACGTCGGTACCGACGGAGTCTGCGCGGGAACGCTTCCCAGCGTCCAATCAAAAAGCTTTTGGAAGCATCCCACCACGCTTGCGTGCTGCCTTCCCGCCTTTCCCAACTGCCTCTCCTCAGTTAAGTTTCAAGCTGAGACAAAGAGAGAGAGAGAGAGAGAGAGAGAAGGGAAAGAAAGAGATAGAGAGATACAACTCCTAGGGGAGGTGGGTGGATTGTGAAGACTTATTCCAGCTGTTCCCAGAGATCACCTGTTACAGGTAAGTAACTGTGCTATCTCCAGGAACAAGCAGGAATGAATCTTCACATATGGGGACTCCCAAGCTAAGATGCCTGGAGTCCCAGCATGCCATAGATTGGAACATGCTATCCCCCACAACACCAGGCATCCTGAGGATGGAGGGTAGGAGTTGAAAAAGAAAGGCGCTGTGGAACAACTAACCTAGCATAGGACTGCAGACAAGGAGTCCATGTGTGGATGATAATTATCATCAATGATATTGAAAGAAATATTGCAATATGGACCTCCCCTAACAGGATTACACAGCAGTAAGGAGGTTCATGGGATCTACTGGGGAACCCAGTAGAGGAACCTCAAGGAGGACCTCACTGTGAAGTGGAGGTAATAAACCTGTAGGAAACAACAGTGGAGGTCAGATTCCTGAAAGGTAAGAGGGAACCTCAATAATAACTGGGGTAGTACAAAAACGATGGGCCTTCAGCGGAAGGCTTTATGACAAAAGCCGAACTCTTTTGGCAACAGAGTGGCTCACCCTTAGGGGCAAAAAGAGAAGGCTGACCGATTTGGACAAACAGGCACAGTCCTTGTGGGAGGAAAAGGTATGGAAACCCCTTGTATCCCAAAAGAAAGGACAAATGCCTGAAGCGTTAGAGCCTATGATTAACTGAAGATCTGCAATGTCTCTCCTAACTGGAGTCAGCTAGGAGAGATACTGGAACATGGAGAGCTTCAGAGGTACCTAAACCTTAAGGTTATGGTAGAAGTAGTTAACTACCACAGAGAGTGGTTGTGCGTGTAGAACCCCAAACATGCTGGATAGCATAGGTATGGGTAAAGCCCATCTGTCAGAATCATATAGCTATATGAGCCTAGACAGTCAGGTAGATAAATATGCAGATACATATCTACCGATAATAAAATATCTCGACAGATACAGTGCTGTCATGAGGTAGACAGCACTGAGCCTGGGATAATAAAAGGAAAAGGAAAAGAAGAGCTTACCTCACAGCCACATGAGCAGTTAAGACATTCAGATTGCAGGGAAGCAAGGAATGGAGAAACAAACTTTCCTCATAGCATTGGTGACGCAGTAGAAACTCAGAATCCTAATCATGCTCACCTGAGGAAAGAATCACGTACAACGTACAACAAGCAGGGAGATAAAACCAGGTGGGAAATCCCACAGAGAAGGCAGAGAGAGGAGCAGAGAGAGGAGGAGACAGAGACTCAGGAAGGGAGTCAGATTCAGAAGCAGACAAAGAGAGAGACGCTGTCACGAAGAGAGAGGGCAGAGTGGAAGCAAGCTGTTGAACCAGAGAGTGCTGGGAAAAGCAGTGCAAGAGACTTCCAAGCCAGAGGGGTCCTCGTACTGGGGAAGGCAACCAAGCAGGTAGAGAGCAAACGTCACACTCAAGAAAGCTCACTGAAGCCAGGAGGTGATTACAGCTCAGCTAAGCCTAATACTTGGAACTCCCGGAGAAAGGCAGCTTACACTCCAGAAAAGAAACCTTGGTTAACAGAGGAAGGGCTGGAAATTCTTTACACTAGAAGGAAAGATAAGTACCCTGTTTTCTCCAGAGGGAAGGAAGTGGGTCCTTTTATAAAGAGCCAAGCTTACAGTGGGTCAGAAAACCCTTATTGGAGTGGGTATTGGAAAGAAGCCCCAAGCACAGCTCCTCATGTCATTGTCTGCACAGAACAGTCTCCTCCCATAGAAGCTGAGGTCTCTCAGGGGCCAGGTGGTGAAACCAGCAATGCTGAAGCATGGTGCCCGTTTACAGGACCAGGTCCTGATTTAATGCAGTGGGAAAGTTCAAGCCCAGAGACTAGTCCAGAACCCATGGACTGTGCTCTTTGTTTTTCTGATGAGATAGACTCTTTATGTTAAAAAGCAAGAAGAAGCCTTGTTATAGTTTGAAAAGCTTTTATTTTTCCTGTGAAGCAACAGTTTATTTTTGTTATCGTTATCTACTGTATCTGGAAGGCAATCCTCAAGGGAAGGGGAATAAAGCCCAGCTTTAATTATACTTGGACACACGACTACAGATTATTCTTTTAAGAAATACAGCTATACCACCTGCTTAGGCAGCTGCCTAAGGAGGATATAGTCTCACAATATATATATACATATAGATATATAGATAGACATATAAGAATATATCTATAGTGAGATATGAAAGGGCATAAAATACACACAAATGATAGACACAGACATCTGTAAGATGTATGCTATAGATATGAATATATAGGCCTCTATATGGGTGTCTGCAATGAAGCAGACAGAGATATGCCTACAGAAGGGTATTCACATAGGAAATGTGGAGAGGAAAGATTCTTCTAATAACAAGAAGGTGGAACCTACTTGAGAAGATATATAGAGAATCTATTCCGACTGGTTATGAGCTACAGGGATGCTAGCTAGCAAAATAACCAGGACGGTTACGTGAAGCAGAGGATGATATCAGTCTGCAGCCAGCAAGTCCCGAGTATTCCAGAACTCTAGCATGGTAAGTGAACAGAAGACGCATAAAAATGAGATACCATGCTGACCTGCTTAAGGGCAAAAAGGTATCATGCGTTATTACCATGAGGATGAGCTGCAAGGAGAAAAAGCATATTCCCGATTGGAAATACTATGGACCAAAGCAGGGAATTGGCAACTCCTTAAGCTTTCATGTAAGAGAAGGCCTATGTCCTTTATATTAAAAAGGAGATAGTGAAAAAAGGGAGAACCTTTCTAGTCATGGGAGACATGACTGAAAAGCCTTGTCCAACCATCTAGGATAGCTGTTGGAGAAAAAAAACCCAAGCTCTCTAGCAAGGGCCCATAGTGAAGAGCTTCTCTGTAGAACTGCAGAGAGCATGATGCAGGAGAATGAGGAGATAGAACTGGCTGCTGGAGAGCCAGTACCTATGTCAACTATGCTGCCAAACCCAGGGGAATGGAGATGGCAGAAAAAGGAGACAATCCAACAAGCCTGTAGTGAAATAATTTCCAAGACAGATGACAGCACTGACTTGGAGCCACTACTAAGACCAGACAGAATGTTAGTGGAGGACAAATCTGGTTGCTGGTGGACAAGAACCAGTGGTCCAAACATTAAGGCTCCTGCATAGGCAGCTGCTTGCCAGACAGCAGAAAGAATCTCACTGTTTAAAAACAGAAAGAACAGACAGAACAGGAATAGAAAACTCTGGACATGTCTGATGAACTGCCTCAAAGCAAGATTGAAAAAGAGGAGTCAACTCAGAGAAGAAAACTCCGCACTGGAAAAGTAACAAAACTAGAGAGGATGAAGAAAAAGCCCTCCAGTGAAGCAATAACGCTCTTACAGAGGAAAAGCTTAGTAAGAGGGTAAAGAGAATGGAGCTGAAGAAGACTTACAAAGTAGTAAGTCTATAGAAAGGAAAAAAGACATGCTGGCACAGGAAACTATCGTTTGATAATGGTTAGACCTCTTTCCCTAGCAGGAAGAAGAGGAGAACCCTGTGACCTATAGGCATGAACATCCTGACAGCTCATGGAACATTAAAAAAATGGATGTCTTTTGGGAAGAGATCCATGTCTAGGGTTTAGAATGAAGCAGTGGATTGCCTCTATTGAGAAGAAGCAACTGCAGATTCTAACCCCAAGAGTCACAAGCATCTGATGAAGATTGATCAGAAACCCTGCGGTTGCTGGGTTTGCTGAGCCTGGTGAGAGGTTGAATTCTGCAGACCAGGATGATGCTTCCCTTGTTTGGGAACATCTGTATGATGCACAGATGATGCATAAAACCTTCTTCTCCCATGGGAAGAAAGTTTGGCAGGACATTTCCTACCTACTAGGACAGAAGAAGGTGCAGAACAGCCTCTAGAAACAGGTAAGTCAGTGGACAACTGAGTAACCTGACGTAAAGACTCCTTGTTGAAAAGATTGTCTCCAGTGCAAGGAGTATGTCCCAGTGTGTGCTGTGCCCATTTGTCCAAGTCTGAAGCTTGGAGCCAGGCTCTACGTCGTGCCCCTATAGTTATAGCAGAGGTCCTGCTAACAGACTCAAAAGAGTCTAGGGAAGCACGAGTAAGAAACCAAGAGATATTCTGAAGATGCTTAAGCAGTGAAGAATAGACTGCACTCTTGGACTCTGGAAGGGAAGGAGTCAAAAGATGTAATTGCTTTGTGACCTCCTCAAGAGATAGACTCATATAAAAAATATATGAGAGAATTCTTGCAGAAAGCATAGATGTCTGGAAGGTTTGACGTCCAAAGGCATCTAGTGTCTTAGACTCACGACCTGGCGGATAAGAAGAGTGCTTTTTCTTATTCTTTACCCGCCTCATTGCTGATTCCACTACTATGGAATGATGAGGAAGTTGAGTCTTTTGAAACCCTGGAGAGGGGGGCACCTGATATAAGAGATCAGTTGCTCTGGAAGGTGGGGGTACCTTTAAAGGTGCTTCCCACATTCCTAGGAGGAGATCCTGCAAGGAATGATGCAAAGGAAGCATTATGTTCTCCTTTGCTTTGGTAGAAACAGAGCCTTGTGCAGGATCATGCCCAGGGATAGGAATGGCAAGAGATCTTTCTATATCCAGGAGGAAACTCTGAAAAGAGGGATCTCCAACAGGAATCTCCTTTCGACAGGTTAGATCTGAAGAACTAGCCTGAGCACCGAAAGAGCTATCCAAATATATAGGAATAGAAGATGCTGCACGGTGCAGTGTGGAATCCTTAAGGGATGGTCGCCAGTACTGGCTGTCAGGAGCAGCGACCGTCAGTACCACATCGTCCATGCCAGGTATCGACTCCAAGCTTGGTATAGAAGGGAGCGATCCTGTTGAAAGAAGCATGGCAGGAGTTGGCCACGATGCTACTGTGGATACCGGTACCGATGTCGGAGCCGAGCCCGACACAGACATCGGAGCAGCCATCGGTGACAGTTCAATCGGTACCGAGGTAACCGAAAACCTCCGGCCGCTATCCTTGGTACCGAGCCTCCGGTATCGATCGGTGTCGGTACCAAAGCGTGTTGGTACCCAGTCTTCCAGACTAGAGATCGATTCCAAACTCGGCATCGAGGGCAAAGAGCCTGATGAGCGAAGCATGGAAGGCACCGACCGCAAGGGTAATGTGGACATCGGTACCGACTTCGGTACAGTGTCTGATACCGGTGGATGAAGGCCAACCAGTGGCAACTCAAACGGCCTCGGAGGAACCGAGAGTTGCGGATCCGAATCATTGGAACCGAGCCTTCGGTACCGCCGGGAGCCGGTACCAAGGCGAGTCGGTACCCAGTCCTCCAGACTGGAGATCGATTCCAGACTCAGCATCGAAGGAAGCGAGGCTATCGATGCACGTCTGGAGGGTACCGACGTCGGTGGTAGTATCGGTGCTGGTACCGATAATGGAAAGTCAGTCTGGAGAGTATCCACTGGTCCCGAAGGCACCGAGGACGCCAGATGACCATCCCTGGTGAGGAGTGTTTCATCCACCAGTTGCGATGCCGGGGTATCGGTACCGCTCGAAGCGGATGCCACCACCGGACACGGCTCAGGTATGTTCTGTGAGGGGTGAACCCCAGGAACAACCTGAAACCCCTCATACGCTTTGGAGACCGAAGACTCCCGCCGGGGTTTTGAAGCCAGTGGGCCCTCGAGGGCAAGGCCGGAGCCGTCTACATGCTGTGCATGAGACCTACCACTCGAGGGCTGGCTAGTCTTAACAGACTGTTTGTGGGTTACCTGATCCTGTGTAGAAGAAGAAAGACGGTGCCCTGAAGTCGGAGGAAAACCGTGTCTCGAGGGAACCTCGATATTGAAAACCTCTTCTCACCAAACTGTTGCCTAAAGGCTCCGGAGGAAAAAGGTCAGGACCCAAGCAGGTTAGACACCGAGTTTGAGGGTCTAAAAATAAAGTTGTACCGCCACAGTTTGAACATTTCTTGGTGGTTCCATGAAGGAAAAAGAAGAGGCCTAACAGGCCTGAGAAACCATGTGAAGAAAAAATATCCCTTGAAAAAGGAAGATTTCACAAGAAAAGAAAAGAAAACACCGGCGGTACTGGTGGCGTCGGGGAAGACAGCCGCGACCACAAGAAAACTAAAGAAATAAAACAAGAATTTTCTGCGGTGACAGGAGGACGTCCTGCCGGCTCCGCGGAAAACAAAAACTGAGGAGAGGCAGTTGGGAAAGGCGGGATGGCAGCACGCAAGCGTGGTAGGATGCTTCCAAAAGCTTTTTGATTGGACGCTGGGAAGCGTTCCCGTGCAGACTCCATCGGTACCGACGTACCCATATGTGAAGACTCATTCCTGCTTGTTCCTGGAGATATTTATTTATTTATTTTTTTATTCAAAAGGATTTATATACTGCTTTATCCTGAAATCAAAGAGGATTACACAGCAAACAAATCAAGTGGCTGGGTGCGTGGGTGTGGGCATGCAGGGAAAAATCGAGGCGTGTGTGTGTGAGTGGTGTGAGGAGGTTGATTGTGTGGTGAGCTATATACAGTATGAGCTATGTACAGGAACTATTTACATTTTTACATTTACGTTTACATTTACATTTTTACATTTTGTTTGGACAGTTCATGTGGTGTTATTCCTCACCCTACCCTCTCCCCCCAAGAAAGATTCCACTCAAAGTTTTATCTGCTGAGGCCCACACAACTTTACTCTTATTTTACGTGCTTATATATTTTGTAAATGATATTGTGGAAGGACTGTCTGGTAAAGTTTGTCAAGGATCACCTCTGTTCAAGTTGGAGAAACATAGGACTGATATATGCATGTAAGTTTACATGCATTCCTGGGCAATTTTATAAATTCTTATTTTCTGCAGATAAACCCACTTTTAAAAGCAGAGATCAACTCATAAAATTACTCCCACTCCCTCTGCCCCAGAATAAGCACATAAAAGTACACTACCACTGGAAAGGTGCGAGTTAAATTCCAATTAATAATAATAAATAATTTATGGATACATGGAGAACATTTTTATAAAGCTTTTGCTAAGTATATAGCTTCTTTCACATACGGAAAAGGGCTCTTATAAAATTGCATGCAGATATACATATGCAAAAAGTATGTGTTGCTGCTACTACTACTACTGAGCATTTGTATAGCGCTACAGGCCGTACTCCGCACTGCACAGGCACATGTAGAAGACGGTCATTGCTCATCAGAGTTTACAATCTAGTCAAGACAGACAACACATTAGACACTGGATACATCTAGAGGGAATGGTAAGGAAACAAAGGAGATCAGGTGAGTCAAGATCCAAAAGTGGCAGCGAAGAGGTGAGTTTTCAGCCTGGATTTGAAAAGGATCAGAGAAGGCGCCTGACAAACAGACTCAGGTAGTTTGTTCCAGCCATGAGCAGCAAGGTGAAAGGAGCGCAGTCTGGAGTTAGCAACAGAAGAGAAGGGCACAGACAGAAGTGATTTACCAGAAGAACAGAATTCCCGAGGAAGGGTGTCGGAAGAGATAAGAGAGGAAAGGTAGTGAGGAACTGCAGAGTGAATGCACTTATAGATCAGCAGGACAAGTTTGAACTGGATGTGGAATTGGATAGGGAACCAATGAAGTGGCTTGAGAAGAAGGGTAATATGAGCATGACGCCACAAGATCACATGCACTATCATGTGGGCTGCACAGAGGGATTACTAGGGGTATAGTTTTGGCAGAGTAGGGGCAAAGTTGCCATGTATGAATCTTTCTTAGAAAATATGTAAATACACATTTAGGCTTAGGCAGTAAAAATGCAATACTTGGGAACTATTTTATTAAAAAAAAGTAGGTGCACATATGCATATAGTTTAAGACATTTTCTAATCTACATGTGTACTATGCGTGATCCACCCATGTGCAGGACCACAGTGAACGTATGTGCCATCAAATCAATGCACATACTTTTACACTCTGTGCTATGCTATAAGAACCCATTTATCTGTCTATGTGGCCACATTCACATATAAAATGACTAAAATAGCCCATTTTAATCCCACCCTTGAAATAGATGCCTCCTTATAGAATTACCCCCAAAGAGTACATGCACAAATTTACACCACCTTTGGAATGTAACTTTGTGCACCGATAGGTATGCCACCACCAGGTGCATAGTCATAGCAATTTTGTGAGAGACACTACACATATTGTTTCCTTGTCCAAAGTGGCTTAAACTAGCAGCAGTATAACCAGACACACCCTCTTCTGAAATTTTCACAAGCGTCTCTGAATACAGGGGAGTTTAAACAACCTAGTGGACAGATCTGAGCTAGAAATCACATGACGACCATACACTATCAACTCAAAATTATCATTCTGACAAAGTTATTTTAATTAGGAGGAGGGCTATTTAAAAATGCATTGTTCCAGCTCCACTAGAGTGGTACAAGGCCAGTTTGTCAAGAATAAGAAAAATACCGCTGCTCTGGAGCTTCAGTCCAAAACTGAAGAAGTCTCTTCTTTTGACCTTTCCCAAGAGTCCTAGATCCACCAATTTAGCAAAAGCCACTTTGCAATTGCAACTTTAAGTCTGGGTAGACTGGTGTATTCATGTGTACAATATAGTGAGATGAGAAGGCAAAGGAAAAAAAAAAGCAAAGTGTCAGCGATGTTCAAACCATACTTAGTAAAGCAGCATGCCAAATATATACTGCACTTCCACTCATTCTATTTTGCAGCACCTATTTGGTATGCAACTAAGCGTCGCAGTAGCCCTAAAGCATTTACCTGCAGAGTTAACACTTTCTTTTAAAATATGTACAAATATATACATCAATCACAGAAATCACACAGGAGGTATCATGTTTTAATTATAGTCAGCTCACCTGTAGAAATACATTCAGAAAGATAAAACTCAGCACAATTTGTCTCTGGAGCAGGTTAACAATACAGGGCAAAGTTTTTTTGACTTTTTGACAAGGCAAACTCTTGCAGGCATGTTCCAAGTGCAATAGAGAAGGCTGAAGCTACAATGGCAGCCAGAAACCTACAAGTCAAAACACAATCTAGGAGAAACAAAGCACCCATACAGCCCAAAATTTCAGCAGCACTAAATAATATCCCACCTGTCATTATGTCAAACAGCTTGGCACATTGCCATAACAAGACAAAAGTCACTTTTGTTTGTATGTCAAATGTGCTCTGAGCAAGATTTTTTTTTCCCTGAAAATGGCAGTTTGAAAGCAGTGAGTTTGCAGAGGTGCGAGTATAGTAAAAGCCATAAATAACCATAGATGATACCTGAACTTGTGTGCAAAAATACAATTTAAGTTCAGGGCTATTACAGATTTAGTCGCATGCACATATGTAACATTACTGAATTATACACAATGGAGCACAGAAAATATAGAAAATCTCTCCTCTCCCCACCCCAAATGTAGAATCATGATGCATAACTCACAAGCTGGTTCAAAAAAAAACCTGTGCGTCATTATGTCACATTCTCCATCTCAAAAATCTGCTAGGAACTTGCACTATTTTTATGTTAGAGATAGAAATAAAAATAAGAAAAAGACTCAAAAGGAACAAAATGGAATAAAATTATATATTTGGAGAACCTGTTTACTAGCTTCAGAAGCACTACAGCTTGTCCAGTGGTCCGATACAATAGTACTAAGCACATCCTATCCTTCATTTATTTGTATCCGTACTTGATATACCGCTCAGGCCAGAGCATTCTTACGGCATGCTCTCAGAGTAGCAGTTCTAGACAACGTGGGTTCTTTTGTCAGGCACCATGCAAGATGGAATGAAGGGAAACATTGAAGATGAATCTGTTATTTTCTATGTTCACATTCTATGACATTTCAAATACTGTATGATCTGATAGGAGTAAGAATGCCTACACCTGCACAGGATGCCACACTGAGGAGCAAGTCCCTCAACAAAGAACAGATACTGCAACAGCTGGGCTGTAGTGAAGTGGGTTAGATGATTCAGTGGGAAAATGCGCAGAAAATGGTTGAATCAAAGATAATGGTACTTTAGTTATGGCAGGCTACTGCTACACACCTGCTCTCCCACAAGTCAACGTAGCAGTGATTAGAGCTAAGAAAAGCTATGTTTGGACTGGACGCAAACTAAACAAAACCAACACTACACACAACATGGTTCATGGTAGCATTTAGTCTACTGAAATACATTTCTAACCATTCAGAGCAATAAACATCACAGGTTATGTTGCAAGGTGCAAAGCAAATTCTCCTACAGTCTTACTACAAGAGATAAAAGAGTAATTTTGAGCAAAGAGCTTAGAAAAATATGGTGGGGACATCATTTCAGAGAAGAAGCTTTCCATCAAGAAACAAGACCATGACATGCCTATTATCAACATCTAATTGTATAATATTCATGCTAGATGTTGCAGATCGTTGTCAATGGATCAAAAGACCAAAAGAGTTAACCTTGTCTATGTAGAAATGAAACAAGTACAGATGAAACTAACAAGACTGAGTGGAACAAAGGATTGATCCTGTCTCTCATGAGTTATCAGCGGAAATTGAGACAACAAATCAATGTTTGGAAGATTTAAAAAGCCTAGACACCTGGCAAGGATTGGCATTCCAAGCACCGAGTCAATGTATAATCGGTAACTTTTAAAAAGCATAGCTCAGAAGATATATCACATCATCTTGAACAAAACGAAAAACCAGTTTAGATCAGGTGTTGTTCACAGGAAAGCACTGAAGTAGGGCGGCCCCAGCATTCCTGTTCGCAACCATTTAAGTCCTTTTATCTCTTTTTGTTTGTTGGATGATACATGCCTTTTGTAGATTATAAAGGCATTTAAAACAGTCAAGAGTATCTCTGAAAACCTGACAGGCAATGGTATGTTAGCAAATTACATGATCTCTTAAAAATGCACATTTTAAGAACACAAATACTTCCTGCACTACACAGAGGTACTTGAAGCTGCTTTCCGCCATTTGATTTCATTTGTCCTGCTGAATCAGGACAGAAATGAGTCACAAAAGAGGTTAAAGCCTTCATTTGTCCAATATCAACATCTGCTCAGCAGCAGACATTCCTACAGACTAAAAGACAGATAAATAAAATACCAGCATGGAAGGAGGGGGGGGGGGGGGTGGGGAGTACTAGGCAAATTAGAGAAGATGCCAAAATGGATGAAGTCATTACTTCTTTCACTAAGTAGGTCAATGCAGCGGAGAGGACATCCACCCCCTCCAGAGAGGAAACTGAGATTTCACAGCATTATCACTGAAAGATATAAACATAGGACAGACTAGATAGGCCATGTGGTCTTTTTCTGTCGTCATATTTCTATGTTTCTAAATTTCTTTATAAGGGAACTAAAACAGCTGATCTTATATCTCGAATTCTGAACATTTCCTGATACTTTAGAATTGTAGATAGAATTTGTGTACATCATAAAGTGACTAAATTAAAAGAATATTGGGTTCAATCCTTGGCAGTGAAATTCAAAATCATTTTTTATAAGATTTTATAATTTTTGGGACAAGCAGTGGGCCCAATAATGCCTGACACATCCATTACTCTAGTTCTCTAATACTCGCCTTTTCCACCAATCACTACTACAAACATAGTTGGTTTTCTTTACTATTTAGATTAGCTAGTCAACATATAAAGAATGTTAATGAAACTCCCACCACCATAGCACTGGATTCATAGAAACAGATGTAAAGCAGGGATCTAGGAAGCCTCATTCCCTAGATACTTAGTTACACACAGTTTACTGTGCTACTGTTAGATACATCGTTTCTACAGTATATTATTATTATCATTGTTATTATTATTAATTAGCATTTCCCATTGCTTACGCAACAGAAGAGCAAATCAAACAAAAGCATGGGGAGAACAACTTCCAAAAGCCATTTACCCACTTTAGCTGGGAAAAATACTCACAGGAAAGGTAGGTACAAACTCCAATGAGTACTTTTTCCTTATGGGTTTCCAAAGTTAGAGCGTGCACTGATTCTGCAGTAATATGGGCAGTTTGAAAATTGACCTTAAGGGGGATAATTTTATAAAAACATTTTTATGAAACCAGTTTTAAATGAAGAAAATGGCTGCATGGATGGTGTCATCAAAAGCATTTTGATTTCCCAGACAATGGGATGATTTCCCAAGGGCTGCTGAGCAAAGATGTTGTCCACCTATCCAAGAAGGGTTAAAGTGTCTTGTGTAGCAAACTGGCTAATCTTCTAAAGAGGCCTTTAAACTAGGTTTGCTGGGAATGGGTGAAGATATTCCCTAGGTAAGTGAAAGCCCTTAGGTAAGTAAGACATTAAATATGGTTATGATCTCATGTATTTACTACACCACCTTTGACAGGTTATACAAAGCGGTTTACAAAAATTCTTTAAATTAAAATATAAAAGCATGAAAAGAACTCCAAATCATAAACAGGACAGGTTAAGAGTGAAAAGAGAGAGAGAGAGAGCACACAGCAAACACATGCAGCAAAACATAGTCAATAGATGGGCATGCATTATGCAGAGGCAGTTGCCTTCCAGGCGTGGATCACAACCTAGGCAATTTGTCTGGGAGCTCAAAGGCTTGTTTGATTCGGACTTTAAGCTCTTTAATTCGGACTTTAAGCATGAGAAGGTGGGTTGAAGCCAGAACGAACCTGGGAGATTGTTCCACAGTGCTGGAGCCAAGAAGAAAACGGTCCCTTGTTGTTTGGATTCATAGCGCACCCTGTTTGGTGCAGGCAGGCACAGACGATTGCTGTGTACAAATCACAGAGAACAGATCGGGCAGTATGCTATGATCAAGGATGACAGATATTCTGGGGCAATCTGGTAAAGAGCTTTGAACATTAAGATGAGAATACTGTATGTGAGCTTTGATTGGAAGTCAAAGGAGGAGGATACGCAGGGAAGGTTACGTGGTTGTATCAACTTGCATGAGAGAGACTGAGAATTGTGGTATTCTGTACTGTCTGGAGATGTTTGAGTTTGAAATTAGGTAAACCAACACAAACAGAATTGCAGTAATCGAGTTGAGAGATTGCCATACAAAGAATGATAGTAATCTGAGCAGATGCATCCAAAAATGGGAAGATTGAATGAAAGTGATACATGGCGTTGAAACTCATCTTAACCACCTGACTATGTGTTGGGAAAAGGAGAGTTCTGAGTCAAAGAGGTCACCTACATAATGGAAGGAGGGAGTCAGAGTAATGACATGTCCCTGGATATTAGAGGCAGTACTCGGTGACAGAAGTCCATCTGTTAACCAGGTGGCTGTGGCCTTTTTGGGGTTCAATTGCAGACAGTTTTGGTGAAGCTAGTCTGCAACCATGGTGAGATATGAATTAATTGGAGCAAGATTGGAGTTAATGCTATTGGTTAAAGAAACAAGGAATATGTTGTCTGCATATATGAAAGCTGAGACACCTGTGCTTTGGATAAGGGTAAGTAAAGTACTTAAAAAATATTAATACTTCTGTAGACATGAATAAAAAGGGCAGCATCTAGAAAGCAGTGTGTATTAATGCCCGTAGTATAGGAAATATGATTCTGGATGTTGGGGCTTTAATGGAATAGGCTGACTTGGATTTAGTGGCTATAATTTATTCAGGAAGGACAGGGTAAGAAGCAAGAGAGGAAGAGTGGTACTATATGTAAAAATAATATTAAAGCTACAGAGCTTCAGGGCTTATGAGAGAAGGAGGTGGCAATGTGGGTTAAACGGGAAAGAAGGAATGAAGCGTCTGTTTGCACTAATGCTGTATATAGTCCTCCCTTACAGGCAGAAGAAGTGGACAGAGATTTAATTGAAGATATTCGCAGTACTGCTATGAAAAGAGAAGTGCTGCTAATAGGTAATTTCAATATGCCAGATATTGATTGGGACATCCCTGCTGGAGTGTCATCTAGAAATACAGAGATCCTGTATTCTTTACAGGGAAAATTATTCTGGCAACTGGTAACACATGACGGGGCCTTACTGGATCTGCTGCTTATGAATGGACAGAGTGTTTCTGATATTATAGTGGGTAAGTATCTTGCATCCAGTGATCATTGTATACCAAGACAAGGGCTGATATAGTCCATTCAAACGTGAAGGAAAAGAAGGCCACTATGGTTCTCAAAAGAAGTAGCTAAAAAGGTGAAGAAAAAGAAGGTGGCCTTCATAAAATACAAGAGATCACAAAAAGAGAAAGACAAGCATGAATATTCAGAAAAGCTAAGAGAAGCTAGGAAAATAGTCACGAAAGCAAAGATACAAATGGAAGAAAAGATAGCCCATGCAGTAAAATGGGGGGAGGGGGGGGGGACACAAAACATTTTTCAGATGTTAATGAAAGGAGAAAGTGTTAAAGTGGTATTGTCAGACAACATCTATGCACAGTTGTTTCTGAATGTGGAGTTGTAATGTATGTGCATAGTTTACAAAATATTCACATACATGCATATTACATCTGCCTCGGAACAGGTGCCAATTTCTGCATCAGCACTGGTGCACTGATGGAGCTGGTAATGGGAGGCCATTTTATAAAGGCACATAGGAGCCCAAAAAATGTTGTCCCTTCTTTTCTGAACACATTACCAAGAGACCCTTATCCACTCTCTAGTCACCTCCTACTTAAGAGTATTAGAACCTGCTCCTCACTGGTCTCCTCCTAACTCATCTCTCTCCTCTTCAATCCATTCAAAATTCAGATGCACAGCTAATCTTCTGCCATTGTCACTATGCTCATGTAACCCCTCTTCTCAAGTCATTTCACTGGCTCCCTGTTTCCGCATCCAGTTCAAAAATTATCTTAATGACCTACAAAGTGCATTCATTCTGCAGTTCCTCATTACCTCTCCTTCCCTACACCGCTCCTCAGGAACTCTGTTCATCAGATAAATCCCTTTTTTTCTGTGCCCTTCTCTGCCACTGCCAATTCCAGACTTCGTTCGTTCATTCCTTCTTGGTGCACCGTATACCTGGAACAGACTACCTGGGTCGGGCTCCATCTCTGGTTCTATTGAACTCCAGGCTAAAAACCCACCTTTTCGAGGCTGCTCTTAGATTCTGATCCCCTTATTCTCCTGTCTACCACCAATGTACGCTATAGCTATTTCCTCTTAGTTCTACCCTAGTCCCCTTATTTGCTGCATTTATCTGTCTTGGTAACTCTTTTGAGCAGGGACTGTCTCCTACACATATGTGTATAGCGCCGTCTATGCCTTGCAGCGTTACCCAAATGATAAGTAGTAGTAGTAGCACAACTACTACTACTACTACTACTATCTTGCCTTTATAAAATACAAATAAAATAAGCACATTTTTTATTTTTATTTAGTTGTCCAGTAATAAAGTTATCCTGCAAACCATAATTTAGTGAATCAAACTATATTAATGACTACAGGCCTTAAGTGCAATAGATTTTTTTTAACGGAAAATATTGATAAGAAGTAACTCGGGTGCAGCTCATTAATGACACTCTTCTTATTGGTGACAATTGAATAATTTATTGGCAGGTTATAAAAGAGAGCACCAGGGAGATCACGTGATGCGGTGAGGACAGCAGACGTGTGCTGCATGTGCTCCAGTCCCCCGCGACTCAAACCGGCAAATTATCGTGATTTGAGCGAGTTTTTCTGCTAGCGACTGCCCTGGCTGCCTTCCCATACCCCTTGAGATTTGGATTCCAGACTGGTTTGCCGGGACCCGGATGGCAGCATCGACCAAGACGACTCGGCGGGAGAGGGAGCGAGTGGCATCTACGGCGAAAATGGCCGACAGTAATGCTCTGCCCCGCTCCCCGTCATCCCCGGCCTTTTTGGAGGAGGTGTCTGCGGCAGTTGCTGAGGCGCTCTCGAATCAATTTGCCGCTCTCCATGAAAAAATGGATGCCCTTCAGAGTTCGGTCGGGGCTCTGGGGAGCCGCGTCCAGGAGGCCGAGGAGCGTATCGGCAAAGCGGAGGACTCCATCGAGCAGGCCACACAGGAGCTGTCAACTCTGAAGGCCCAGGTACTGGCACAAGCGGCTAAAATTGATGACCTAGAGAATAGGTCGAGAAGGAACAATTTGCGCCTAATGGGTATCCCCGAAACAATCGCAGACAAAGATCTCAAGCGCTACGTGGAGACTATGCTCCCCCAGCTCTTTGCGGGCAGTCTGGAGAGCGGCGACCTACTACTCGAGCGGGTTCATCGCGTTGGTGGTAGGCAGTCTCGGGACCCCCGGCCGAGGGTTGTCTTGGCTAAATTTCTTCAATATCCACAGAAAGAGGAGATTCTTCGAGCCGCCCGCCAGCGAAATGGACTTACTTATGAAAACTCTACTCTCCGGATCGCCCAAGATTACTCCGCATCTCTCAGCCAGCGACGGAGAGCGTATGCCCCTCTCTGCAAAAAATTGTTGTCAGCCAATATAAAGTTTTCGATTCAATATCCTGCCCGACTGCACGTCTTTCACGGAGGGGCTCATCGGGTGTTTAATTCGGCGGAGGAGGCCACAGCACATGTCGAGCGTGTTGCTCGAGAGGGCAGCGCTTCTACCTCCAGCTCCTAGTGGGCAGGTTGTCTTGGTGACTAGCGTTGAAAAGTGGCTCCTGCGGTGGGGGATCCCCGTGTTGGACTTTGGATCAGGAGTGCTGTAAGTGAAAGAGATTGGGGACCCCCCCCCTCCCTCCGGAGAAAAGTTACCGGACCCCGATGAGTGCTGGGAATTGGACCGGGATGGCTGAGGTGGAGTACTGGACTTTGATTTTCCCCCGTGAGACTGCAGGAGAGTGTGGGAGTGGAGCGGGATCCTCATGTGGCCCGGCTCTGGGGGAAACACGTGGCCCGGCCTGCATTTGGCCCAGACGCTCAATCTGCGTACCATTGTTTGTGACAGGTTGTTCAGTTTACTTTGTTATTACTGTAGCCAGCCTGTGGTACTCTCCGCGTAATATTGCGGAGCGAGCTGGTCCTGTGTTTATTTTTGTTATCGTCCCCCTTAAGTATGCCTTGATACTAGGGGGTGAGATTGGGTGAGAATGGGGTTGGGGGGTTTAGAGGGGGACACGTTGGGGGGGGAGGTGGGGGAGGGGAGGGATTGTGTGAATGAGCTGGTGGGGGGGGCGAGGGGAGTTAGCGGGTCTGGGAGGCGGGGGGGGGAGGATATCGGTAGAAGAGCAATGTGTGTCAGTGGTGAGTGCGGGGAGCCCCTCCGGACTTGCTCGCTCCCCTTCGGCCAATTTGGCGTCCGGGCGGGGTTAGATGGGTCCCCTCCATGGGCGGGGGGTGGGGGAGCGGAGGGCTACCTGGTGCGGGATGATAAGCCCTGGGGCGGGGGCCCCCCCCCTTGTTACCCGGGTGGGATCTCCTGGCTTTGCTACAGTCATAGTAGGGCCCCTGGGGGGAGGGGAGACGGGCTGTAGTAGGGGAGGGGGAGCTGGGTTTTTATTGTTTTCTTTCACCTTTTGCTTATGTTTATGCTATTATTATTTCCTGCTTTTATGCCACATCCGACTGTCAGGTGAGGCTTCCCTACACCATGCGATCAGTAATTGCAAGGACTTTCTAAAGGGGCATGACTATCACAGGATACTGTACAAGGTAATATGTATGTCTCCTGCATCGATCTGTTGGTATTGTATGCTGCTTGCTTTTTGCCTCTCGCTCCGTGCCCCTGGAGCTCGGGCGCTTTGGTGCCCCGAGCTGTAGGAGGATGAGCTGCGGGAGACTGGACGCATCCAGGTGATCTCTGAAGGTAGTTTAACTACCTGGGGGAAGTTAGGTGGACGATGAGGTGCCACTATGTGGTGGGGGTGGTAGGGGGTAGGGGGGGGGTGAGCAGAGGAAGGGGGGACATGATCGCGCCCGTGCGGGAGTCTTTCTTTTTGGGAATCACAGTACTCGAGTGATGTGGAGGGAGCCTCAGGCTGGGGGGGCTCTCCCAAGACTATTGGATAGTTTTTTGCCAAGGTACCTGTTCCCACCGATGGTGCCCTGAGGATTATTTCCTGGAATGTGTGTGGGCTGGGAAGCCCAACGAAGCGTTCGAAGGTGCTGCAGGCCCTGGCTCGGCATAAAGCTGATATAGCTATGCTCCAAGAGACCCATCAGTCGGCGGAGGAGCACAGTAAATTGAACAGGGCGTGGGTGGGGCAGGTCTTTGGGGCCCCAGCTACTGGGAAAAAAGGTGGCATTGTTATTTTGATTCATAAGACTGTACGGTTTGATAAAGTGAGCGAGGTTATTGATCCCTCGGGGAGATTCCTACTCGTGCAGGGTAGGTTGGATGGTAAATTGGTGACCCTGGGGAACCTTTACTCACCTAATGTCTTCGAACCTGGGTTTTATGCCAGACTGGCCTCTAAATTGGAGCTTTTACCGGATATTCCGGTAATTCTGGGGGGTGATTTTAACGGAGTGATGGACGTGGGAATGGACACCACCTCGGGGGGGTCGTGGGAACGCCGACAATCCACCAGGGCGATGCAGCGGCTGTGCATGAGTATGGGGCTGGTAGACCCGTGGAGACTGCTACACCCATCGGAAAGGGACTATACGCATCAATCGCGGGCCCATGGTTCCTCGGCACGTATCGATTATTTGTTAGTTACGGGCGCTTTATTTGCCGCGGTTCGAGATGCACGGATAGGACCGGGGGAGATCTCCGACCACGCGATGATTTGGTTGGACCTCCAGTGGGGCGAGGCGATCCCTAGGACTCGTTTATGGCGATTTCCCCTTGATCTTTACACTGATACTCATTTTCGTACCTTTCTGCGGAAGCGCTGGCAAGAGTTTGAATCAGATCATCGAAACCATCAAGATGATCCTGAGTTAGTCTGGGAGACCGCAAAGGTGGTCCTCCGTGGAGACATTATAGGGTTTCAGGCTCGGAAGCGGAGATTAATGTCGGAGTGTATTATTCGCTTGGAGAAGGAGGTCGTGACACTGAGGAGACTCCTTGCCCGACATCCAAATGAAGCACATCGCAAGCGGTTGGTAGAGACTCAGACACTGCTGAATGAGGTCCTGCATCAACGTGCAAAAAAATCCGTTCTATATTACCGTTATAGGTTGCATACTCAGGGGGATAAACCTGGGAAGCTGCTGGCTCGCTGTCTGCGGGGCCCCCGGGGATCCCGCCTAATCTCGGCCTTGAGGGACGAAGGGGGAGTGCTGCATAGGTCGAGTCCTCAGATTGCTAGGGTCTTTCAATCCTTTTTTCAGAATCTATATGCTGCCGGACCGGATTCTCCTCAGGAACGGCGGGACTACCTTGCAGACTTGACCCTTCCTAGCTTAACGCAGATGCAAAGAGAACAATTGGATCAGCCGATTACGGTGCGTGAAGTGCAGACAGTAATATCTCAGGCGAGTTGCTATAAATCCCCGGGGCCTGATGGGCTGGGAGCGGAGTTCTATAAGATTTTGAGTGATTTGATCTCTCCATCCCTGCTTGCGGTGCATACCTGTCGAGCTGCCCAAGGTTCCTTTCGCTGGGGTGCTAATCAAGCCCATGTTACTCTTATACCCAAGCCGGGGAAGGACCCGTTGAGTGCAGCATCTTATCGTCCGATCTCGCTGCTTAATTTCGATCTTAAGTTACTCGCTAAAATTCTGGCAGAACGGCTGGCGGGGGTTCTCGACCAACTGGTTCATCCTTCGCAAGTTGGTTTTGTGCGACACCGCTATGCGGTCCGCAATTTGCGGAAGATCGTGGCATCACTTGAGTGGGTGCAACGCCAGGCTCAGCAGACTTTACTTATAAGCTTTGACGCGGAAAAGGCCTTTGATAGGGTGAATTGGTCCTATTTAGAGGATCTGCTCCCGTGCTACGGCCTGGGGGAGTCCTTCTGCAAAATGGTGAGATGCTTATATGCTGATCCTCGGGCCGCGATTCTGTGTAACGGGCTGCTCTCCGAGGATTTTCCCCTTAGGCGAGGCACTAGACAGGGCTGTCCCCTATCCCCTCTTCTTTTCGTATTGTCTCTTGACCCCCTGATCCGCAGGGTGGAGGGCTCTCGAGAGATATCGGGAGTCGCCATGGGCCGGCAGATTTTCAAAATGTCGGCCTTTGCGGATGACCTGCTGGTGCATCTGGCGGCCCCCCAGGAGTCGTTGCCGGCGCTCTTGCAGGAGTTCCAGGTATTTGGTCGAATTGCCGGCTTTCGTATTAATCGAGAGAAGTCCGTGGCCTTAGATGTTTCGGGTTGTGTGCGGCCGGTGTGGCGGGGCGTGTTCCCCCTGCGTTGGGCTGACGATTCTTTTGTATATCTGGGGATCGTCCTTACGCCCCGGTCAGCACAGCTCTATAAGGTTAATTTGCACCGGGTAATGACTAAATTACGATCTCAGCTACATACGTGGAGCTCCCTCCCCCTGTCTTTATCCGGACGACTTGCAGTAATTAAAATGGTCGTCCTGCCTCAGATTCTTTACTGGCTGCAAACTCTTCCGGTGTGGGTTTTGCGGCGGGATTTGCTCAGATTCGAAAGGACACTGAAAGGCTTCTTGTGGAAAGGGGCGAGAGCCCGCATTCCGATGGTGCGACTGAGAGGGGGCTGGCGCCAAGGGGGCATGGGGCTCCCAGATCTGAGGGCCTATGCCTTGGCTTGCCAGGCTCGGCATTTGGGAGACTGGTTGGGGGGGACGGAGGTCTTTACAACCGCGGCGAGTCGAGGAGGCTTGTGTCGCACCGTTCTCTTTGTTGGCCCTTTTGCATCAGGAGGACCGTTTGTTGCCGCCTTACATTACTGAAAGTGTGTTGTTGGGGGCCGTGCGGCGGACTTGGCGCCAGCTCAATATATTCTGGAAGCGAAGTTGGAAAATTTCCAGTTGGCTCCCGTTTCAGGGGAATGTTCAATTCACACCGGGTACGGAGACTGCCCCTTTACGTGACTGGGCAGCGAAAGGGATTCGTACTATAGGACACGTGGTGGACACCTCGGGACACTGTAAGCCTTTTTCGGCTCTACAGGCGGAATATGGCCTGGCCTCGGTGCACCTATTTTCATTCCTGCAGCTCTCACACTACGTGACGTCGTTGCCGACTGCTGAGCTTCATGCCGACCGCTCGGCGCAGATAATAGAGTTTTTTGATCTGGGAGGGGACTTTGTACCATCCATACGACGCTTCAAATTACGCCTTGATGAGTTTCGACAACCACCGGATTACCGGTCCGTGGAACTTGCGTGGGCTACAGAGTTGCAGTGCGAGGTCCCCCCAGGTACTGTTCTAGCGGGCCTTCGGCGTATGGCCTCTTTGGTAGAGGAGGTGCGGTGGCGCGAGATACATTTTAAATCACTGACTCGGGTGTATTTCTCCCCGAGGCGAGCCTTTCGTAGCCATCTGACGGTAGATGGCAGTTGTCCACGGTGTTTGACACCTATGGCAACCCTTCTGCATATGTGGTGGAGTTGTCGGCAAATACGTTCTTATTGGACGCGGATCTCTACGTATATGCAAACTCTGTTGGGCCAACGGGTGCAGTGGGATGCCGCCTTTGTCACTGTGGACTGCCTGAGACTTACCTCGCCCAAAGGAAAATGGGGGAGGTTATTGGTGCGGAAGGCCTGTTTGGTGGCGAAGGGGCCTTTGCTCCACCGGTGGTGAGAAGAGAGATCGCCCTCCTTCTGGGAATGGCGGACTAAGTTTCATCACTTGATGATGCATGAGTGTCGGAGTGCTCGGGGTAATCCCACGCGTTGGCTTATCTTTAGTTCAGTGTGGGATCCCTACATTCAGCAGTTGGGTTCCAGAAGTCGTAATGAAGTGTTGCAATGGACGATGATCAAGTAAAGATTGTTGCTGTCGGCTGATTCGGTACTGGTGTGGTGGTTGACCGGGTTGGTTTCCTTGGAGGGGCTCCACGGTTGGGCGCGATCATGTCTCCTGGGGGGTGGGGAGGGGGGGTGGGAGGGGGGAGGGGGGGCTTTATTGTTTCTTCCTTTCTTCTTTCTTATCTTTTTTCTCTCTTGGAAAATTTACACCCCTTGTATATCTTTGTCCCCGATTGTGGGGATCAGAAACCCACCCCACTCGGGGACCGTTGTGATTGTTGGATTTTGTTGTGTTATCTGGGTGTTTAAATAAAGTTTTGAAAAAAAAAAAAGAGAGCACCAGTTAAAGCCTTAAGGGAACACTACAAAATGCAGCCTTTTTTATGCAAGAAAAAAAACAGGATCAATTAAGTTACCTAAGAAACCAAAACTGCAGAATGAATTACACATTTTCTGTTTCATGTGCTGGTTAAAACAATACAAAGGTATTAACCAGAGCAGAGGCTCCAACATGTTTTTTGGTTGTGTGGACCCCTTATTACCCTCCAAAAGGTTCAGGCACCCCAGTTCATCCCCACTACTTTTTCCAGTCCTCCACCTCTCAGCTCCAAATCCATTCCCTCAAACCCTCTATTTCCCTTCCCCTTCTTATCTCCACCAGTCCCTCCTCTCTCCCCCCAGCCAGTTCCTACCAGTCTCTTTCTTTCTTCCTACCCCCAAGTCAGTTCCCTGCACTCACTCTCTCTCTTTCCCACCAGCCAATCTCCACCCTTTTAACTTTATTTCTTTTTTCCGTGTCCCACCAACTCCCTGTAATAGTCTCAAGGTCTCCAGGTGTCCACAAACCACAGGATGGGAGCCACTTAAATAGGCAAATGTTGCAGCCATACTTTATTCTTCATGTTGAGGGTCATTTACTAACAGCACATGCTATCTGCCTCAGAGCCTCTTCTATTCCTACGGACTGTGCAGCAGATAACATGCTCTAGTGTTCTCAGTGTATACTTAACACTCCATACAAAGATTTGACTTGTTCAAGCCATGGTATTTTCAATAAATTCATATGGATGTGAAAGCTGGACAGTGAAAAAGATAGACAGGAAGAAAATTGAAGCCTTTGAATTATGGTGCTGGCGGCGAATACTGTGTATACCATGGACTGCCCAAAGAACAAACCAGTCGGTACTAGAGGAGACCAAACCTAAGCTTTCTTTAGAAGCTCAGATGATAAGACTTCAACTTTCATACTTTGGACACATCATGCGAAGAGAGAGATCATTAGAGAAAGACATCATGCTTGGCAAGATAGAAGGTCAACGCAAAAGAGGAAGGCCAGCAATGAGATGGATCAATACAATAACAGCAGCTACAGGTACCAGTCTGTCAACAATGAGCTGCCTGACTGAAGACCGAACACAATTTAGGATAGTTAAACTCGACGGCACTTAACAACAACAACATATGGTGTTCGTGTGTGTGTATGTGTGTAGATACTGTAATGGGGAAGAGACGTACTTTGCCATGCAAACAGAGGAACTTGAGAGAGGTAGGTCTGTTGCTGACAGGAAGGCAAAGCACAGGACTCCCAGTTGCCAGGAGCAACATAAACAAACCCAGCCACGAGTGCAGCAGCCCCGCCCAGCTACACGAGTGCAGCAGCCCCGCCCAGTACAAGCGTCTTTAGGGGCATCGCCCTATGAGCTGTTATTTGGTCGGGCTCCAAGGGGGATTTTGGATATCGTAAGGGAGCAATGGGTCAAACCAGATGTAGAAGAGGATAGGGGTACCCCAGTTTCTCAGGGATCTTAGAAGCCGCCTAGAGAGGACCTCCCGAGTGTCTATAGAAAATTTGCAGGCTAGCCAGCGCCGGCAAAAGCATTATTATGACCGGGGGACCAAAACACAACAATTAGCGGTAGGAGATAAGGTTCTAATCCTAGTAGCCGAGGCCGGCCCCAAATTTGAATCTAGGTGGAAAGGACCTTGTACAGTAGTGGAAAAGATCGCTCCCATCTCCTATATGGTGGAGAATGAGAAGGGGTGTCGACAAGTATACCACCTGAACCTGTTAAAACCTTGGCGCGACAGATCAGCAACAGTGCGGCTGGTCAAGGTAGAGGAATGTTTGGCTAATCAGTTCAGGTTTACAGGCTGGCAGACTAAGAAAGCTGCAGCCCGTAATATCTTAAGGGGGGGATATGTAATGGGGAAGAGACGTCCTTTGCCATGCAGAGGAATTTGAGAGAAGTAGGTCTGTTGCTGACAGGAAGGCAAAGCACAGGACTCCCAGTTGCCAGGAGCAACATAAACAAACCCAGCCACGAGTGCAGCAGCCCCGCCCAGCTACACGAGTGCAGCAGCCCCGCCCAGTACAAGCGTCTTTAGGGGCATCGCCCTATGAGCTGTTATTTGGTCGGGCTCCAAGGGGGATTTTGGATATCGTAAGGGAGCAATGGGTCAAACCAGATGTAGAAGAGGATAGGGGTACCCCAGTTTCTCAGGGATCTTAGAAGCCGCCTAGAGAGGACCTCCCGAGTGTCTATAGAAAATTTGCAGGCTAGCCAGCGCCGGCAAAAGCATTATTATGACCGGGGGACCAAAACACAACAATTAGCGGTAGGAGATAAGGTTCTAATCCTAGTAGCCGAGGCCGGCCCCAAATTTGAATCTAGGTGGAAAGGACCTTGTACAGTAGTGGAAAAGATCGCTCCCATCTCCTATATGGTGGAGAATGAGAAGGGGTGTCGACAAGTATACCACCTGAACCTGTTAAAACCTTGGCGCGACAGATCAGCAACAGTGCGGCTGGTCAAGGTAGAGGAATGTTTGGCTAATCAGTTCAGGTTTACAGGCTGGCAGACTAAGAAAGCTGCAGCCCGTAATATCTTAAGGGGGGGATATGTAATGGGGAAGAGACGTCCTTTGCCATGCAGAGGAATTTGAGAGAAGTAGGTCTGTTGCTGACAGGAAGGCAAAGCACAGGACTCCCAGTTGCCAGGAGCAACATAAACAAACCCAGCCACGAGTGCAGCAGCCCCGCCCAGCTAGCAAACAATCCCCATCTCCTGAGCCCAATAGTTTTCACCTGAGAGGGGGAAGGGCTAGATTAGCTCCAAACCAGACATATAAGAAACGCTCATTAGAGTTTCAGAGTGAAGGGCAGCAAAGGAAGCAAGAGAAGCACGGGAAGCAAAGAGCAGGAGGAGCAGAGGAACTGGAGAACGAGAGAGAGAGAGAGAGAGAAAGCTTGGACAGACCCAGCTAGGAAAGCTGAGTGTGCTGAAGTCTGAGACTCAGAAGCAACGTGTGTTTCAGTGTGGAAGGAAGCACGAGAGAAAGTACGTGAGTGACTCAGAGGATTGTGATTCTGAGAGTGACAGAGAAATACAGGAAGTAACCAGCAGGAATAACTGGAGGAGCAGGGCCCAAAAACCCTGTGGCAAGAACCCCAGGCAATTGTCCTATTGGGAAGACACACAGAGGGAAACGTTACCGGTAAAGCTGTCTGGGAAGCACTTGCAAGCTCCATGGAGTAAAAGGTATTCAGTGGAGGACATTTGCATGTCAGAAGAAGAGGTGGAAAAGCCTAAGTACAGAGGAAAACCTCTGAGGTTTAAACCCCTTCCTGACCAAGCTGTGCATGCACTTTCCCCTGTGTCTAAGCCAGAAGGTAGGCTGTCTAATTACTATAAGGAAAAAAGTGGTTATAAGAAGTTCTCTTATAGAAACCCTAAAGGGTGTGACTCTCCTCTCTGCTATTCTAAGATATATGGTAATACTGAACCCTATCTCACGGAGGGCTTGATAGAGAAGCCTCAGGAACAGATAGAGGGTGGAAGTTTGGAAACGTTGTATACCAAGCAAAAGTTGTACTTACCAGAGAATCAGCATGAGTCAATGCTGATTGATCCTCAGGAAGAGGAAATATCAGATAACCAAATGGACTGTACTTTAATGGTTACAGATGATATAATTTCTCTGTGCTGAGCCAGGTGATGTGAAAGCTGTTTAAACTGGCAGTTGAAGAGCACAGGATTTTCCTTGCTTATACAAAGTGACTGTATGCTGTAAATACCGTGGAACTTTGAGTTTAAGTTGAGAAGCTGTTATTATTTCCTTTCTTATTTTGTGCCAGAGTGTATGGCCTTTTTGTCCTGAGTTATTTTGTGTTTGAATCCGCCCCGGGAGGGGAATTAAAAGCCTGTCATTGCCTGTACCACTCGCACCACAACTGCATCTTATTGAAAAGGGAAAATACTACAACTCCCAGGAGGCAATGCAAGCCTAAAGCATCGCTCCAGTCTTTCAATAAAGGGTCCCCAGGCCGTCTATCCCGTATGCCTATGCTACGGGCCGACTACTGGTGACAATACAGACAGATAGATATAGATGCGTAAAATATGTAAGAGGTAAATTTTTGATCTGCACTTGCTAGTAAAGAAATTTGCATACCTTTCACTCCATGGACTTTACAAGATTCTGAAAGTCTAAGTATGAATATAGGCATATCTACTTTGAAAATTACCCCAGGAATACTGCACATTCACATTTACACTGGAGCAATGTTTTTTCTGGGTGAAATTACATGCATAGACTTAAATCCTCAAAAGGTATGAGCTTAAGTGCCAAGCCTCTCCGACCCTGCCCCTGCAAATGCCATTCCTCACTGCACAAATTTTTACCTACAGAGCAGATAGTTTTATAGAAGCCCATTTCTGTGAACAAAGTACCATTTTAACAGAGAAGACAGCTTTGGAAATCACTTTCCCTAAGTGTACTTTCCCTTTGGGTAAAAAGTAATGCAGTCACTTGCAGCAGTTTGTTGAAGTATAGTGTATGCCTGGAAATCCCGGCTAGCCATATACTTTACCTCCCCCAACAAACGTGTTCCCCAGGAATTCCTTCTCTTAATGTGGCTAAACGTATGTGTGATGTAGAACACAGAAACGTTTAGGTGTGTAGGGCAAGGGCAGTTTTCATACAGCAGCTTAAGATTGAATGCAGGACAAACTACCACTGGAGAAGAGGGGGGATGGAGGTGAAGAAGCAGAGGAGTCCACAAAAGATGCAAAATCATCAGTCTGTTGAAAAGCCTCAGTAGTTACCTAATGATTGGGATCTCACTGGAAACACTTTTGCAGTGTCTCCTTTATAGCCACTGAAAGCAGTTGAATCCTTAATGAACTCTAAAGGGTGTTTCCGTAAAGCCCTCAACTTTTTAGACTACCTAAATGGAAAAAATCCACTCGTTTCATTGCAGTGTTCACAGATTGGTATGAATGTGGTTAAATAGATAGTACCGTGAATATTTTTTTAATGCTCCCCAAGGTTAAGGATAAATTGACATACTTTATAACAGGATGCCTACTTGAAAAGTCCAGAAAAGCAGCTATTTTATAAAGGCAACAAGGGCATCTATGTCTTTATAAAATAGGTTTCCACCGACCTAGAGTAACTCACATCATGCTCTCACTCAAATTTACACCTGCATGAATCACAAATCTGTCTATCACGGCACAAAGTGTCCCTAGGAAAGCCACTATATCATCTTGTCAGTGTGTATACTTATACATACCTATTTGACTGCACAATTCAATGAACTATTTTCCATATGTAAAACATGGTGTCCATCATAATAATGCTTTATAACATTACTCAACGTGACTAAGACTCAATAGCAGATTCTTCTAGATCTACTGTCCTTCCTATTTTGGTAGGGTGCAGATTACTTAAAAAGTTTCCTCAATTAGGTGCCCTCTGAAAAAATTACCCTCTTAAAGTTGGGTGCCTAGATCATTTGAATATCGAGCTTGTTAACATAATAATTTAGGATTGCAAGTTATCTAAAAGATGATGATTAAATAGACTTGTACTAAGCTTCTAGGAGTCTACTTTAGTAGAGTCTACTTTAGTAATCAAATAATTTTGCACTTTTGAGCATAGAGACTGAAATTTCATGGGGATACAAGACTGGGTAAGATATATCCATGAATGAAGAATTCTTGCTCTAGACTATCCCCCTCCAAAAGATTTCACCTGCCTGATTTCACCTCCTGTGCTTGTGCTTTGCCTCTGCTATATTAACTGCCTGCTGCTCAGACCCACTCTGACCCACATCTACTTTCTCTCTCCTACTGCAGATATCTGGGCCCTCTGTCCATCTTTGCCTCATTTCCTGCCTACCTGGAAGTGACTCAGCCGTGGGAACGCAGCCATATTCCCTCTTTGTATGCCGGACTATTGAAGTGTGACCCTTGCGGTATTCAGCGCTGCGGGCGCGCACCGAAGAAACAGGACATGCTCCTTGGGACGACTCTAGCGACACTGTCTGTGTATCCACCAGCTGTACTATGTTCTAGCCTCTGCCATCCCTGTTGTCATGGTTTTGTGTTCCTGCCTCAGGCACCTCTGCTTGTAAGTGCTTCACGAGTTTGCTGTTACTCATAGCTTATACCGCAAGGGTCACACTTCAATAGTCCGGCATACAAAGAGGGAATATGGCTTATGCGCTGAATACCGCAAGGGTCACACTTCAATAGTCCGGCATACAAAGAGGGAATATGGCTGCGTTCCCATGGCTGAGTCACTTCCAGGTAGGCAGGAAATGAGGCAAAGATGGACAGAGGACCCAGATATCTGCAGTAGGAGAGAGAAAATAGATGTGGGTCAGAGTGGGTCTGAGCAGCAGGCAGTTAATATAGCAGAGGCACAGCACAAGGAGCACAAGGCCAAAGCCTTGCTCATCCATGATCTGATAATTCAAAACTCGCTGGATGTCCTCTTTGTTACCGAAACTTGGCTGCAGGAGGGTGAAGATCCCCTCCTTACCCGCTGCCTCCCCCAGGTTTCGCAGCCTTGTCAGGGCTGTAATGGTGGGGGCATAGCCACCCTCCACTGATCTGGCTATCAGCTCTATGAAGTCCAATCTCCAGCTCTGCTTTGATTCTATCCTCCACACCCCACTCCACTTTCTCCTCATGTATGCTCTCTCTTCCCTGACGTCAGACCACTGGGACTCCCTCCTGCTTACAGCTCAAAGATTTCTCTCACTTACAAATGCGTCCTTATTCTAGGGGACTTCAACCTGCATCTTGCCCCCCCAGTCAGACCAAAAGACAAAGTCTTTTCTTCTCTCCTTCATGATTCATCAGTTCTACAGCACATCTCTCTCTCTACCCATACCGTGGGTTTCACTCTAGATTTATTGATCACTTCTGCTTTCTCTCCCTTCGTTCCTTCACTTGCATCTACCCTTCCTCTCCACCGGTCAGATCACTTTTGTGTATTTTTCTCATGGCATTTACCTTACATATCCAAGCTCCCCCTCCTCTTCAGCTCTCCCAGTCTCGCCGTCACATTACCCCCCTTACAATTCCCATTGTCAGATCGGCTCCTGCTTCCTGATTTCCCCACCCTATCGCCAGATCCGCACCTGGAACACCACACTTTCTACTGCCCTTGAACGCTTATCCCCTCTGCGCTCTACGTCAGCATCTCCCACCCCCAAGCATCATCCTTGGTTCCATCCTGGTCTCTTCCTCCATCACACTCATTTTTGCCGGGCTGAGCACCATTGGTGAGACCGACCTTCAGCAGACTCTCTTCTCATTTTCTGCCAATGCCACTACGAATATCGAACTGTACCTATTCTGCCAAATGAGAATACTTTTCTAATCAGATCCTTGCCTCCGCTAATTCCTGCTGAAAATTGTACTCCACCTTCCGTGCCCTTTCAACTCCTTGTTTAGTTTCTTCTTCTGCTATGGTCCCGGAACCGGCCCTTTTGGCTGATTTTTTCTCCAGCAAGATTCTCTCTCTCTCCATGCAACTTTTCCTTCATGCCCTCCACCTCTCTCTCCAACTCTTCTGTCTCCCTCTCAGCTGTCCCCACCTCTGGATCCCTATCACACATCTGGTCAGTCTTCTGGCCAATTTCAGACATGGAACTTTCTAAAACGCTTTCCTCCTCCCAGAAGACCACCTGTTTTCCTGGACCCCACGCTCCTTGAACCCTCTTTGGCCCTTCTTCCCCCTCTCTTGTCACTCCTTAACAATAGTCTATCCATGGGTATCTTCCCAGTCCCTTGGAAGCATGCTCTAGTCCGCCCTATCCTTAAGAAGCCCTCCCTCAACCTTTCTCTCCCAGTCCACTGTCATCCTGTATCTAATCTTCCATTCTTGTCTAAAATATTTGAGAAACTGGTCTTTGCTCATCTATCTACTCAATTCTCTGCCACTAATGCCTTAACCCCTCGTCAATCTGGTTTTTGGGAGGGTCACAGCACAGAATCTATTTTACTTTCCCTTCTGAATGATCTCCACATGGCACATGAACACGGTGATTTCAATCTGGTTGTCTCGCTTGATCTCTCTTCCACTTTTGATTTGGTAAACCACCACACTCTTCGCACACAACTTCATGACTTTGGAATTGATGGCACAGTCCTAAGGTGGTTTAGATCCTTTTCTGTCTGTTCCAACTCTACCTTCTCCTCTTCCACTCCTCTATCTTGTGCTGTTCCGCAGGCTTCAGTTCTCTCTCCCCTCCTCTTTAATATCTTTCTGGCCCCTCACGCCCTCATAATTCAACAGTTCGGAATCTCAGTGTACTTTTATGCTGCTGATATCATTCTCCTTCATCATTCCAACTCCTGTCTCCCGGATCTGGCACCTCTGAAGTCCTGTTTGGCCCTTATCCATTCCTGGTTATTCGCAAATTATTTGCATCTCAGTCCTTCCAAATCTACTGCCACATGGTTCACTTTTGGCACCCCCACTCCTTCCCTGGCCTTAGTAATCACTGATACTGCTATTCACCTGGCCTCCTCCTTTCGGTACTTAGGTGTCACACTGGACTCCTCTCTTTCTTTTGCAGAGACATTTCGACCCTTACCCAACGAGCATTCTATTCCTTATGTCAAATCTGTGCAATCCATCCTTTCCTCCCCACCCCCTCTTTGACTGTGCTTATGCTTTCCCTTATAACCTTAAGACTTGATTATTGCAACGTTGCCCTGGCTGATATTACCCAATATAAACTACAGAGGCTTCAACTCTTACAGAGTTTGCACGACTCCTTACTCAGTCTTCCAGATTTAATCATATCATCCCACTATTGATCCATTTCCACTGGCTCCTGATCCGCTTTAGAATTCAGTACAAAATTCTCATTTTCATTCACAGAACTATTCATACAGGCATTACTCAGTACCTTGCCAACCTACTTCACTTTTACATCCCCCATCATCTACTGTGCCCTATTCATAACCATCATCTTGTGTTGCCTTCAGTTTCTCTTGCCCGCCTTGAGCGTGTTCGGGAATCAGCTTTTTTCTGTCTCAGCCCTGCCTTATAGAACTCCCTCCCCCTCACTCTGTTCTGAATTATCTTTTCCCCGCTTCAAAGCTGCCTTAAAAAACACATCTCTTTCAGATGGCCTTTGGCCTCCCCAGCTCTTCACCATCCTAAGGATATCTGTTGCCTCCTCTTCTCCTGCTACTGCAGTCTCCCCTCGCTCCCCCTACCCTTTGTTATTCTCTCCTCTCTCTCTCTTTCTTCTTCCTCTGTCCTGTCTATCAATGGCATTCTTTTTCCTTTTTCTAATTTCACAGTCCATGTAAATTTGTAAACCACTCTGATGCTATTGCCTGAGCGGTCAATCAAGTTGTACAATAAAGATAATGAATCAATGGTGGCTCCAGACCTCCGTCCACCAATAGCCACTTCATCAAAAGACCACCCCCCCCTCTGCAAAACCCCCTCCCTCGACCAATCCTCAACCTTCCCTTCACTCTCCCATCCCACCACTGAGATTCCCTAGTGTCTGGGGTAGGAGCAGTCCCCATTTCTGGTCTGCCCTGGAATCGCTGGATTTCAAAATGTTGGCTTTGATCCCAAGCAGTAGTCTTGCAAGTAGTACTGCTAGAGGGTCATTCTCCCAAATATGGAAGGATGACCTCGCAAGACTACCACTAGGGGTCAAAGCCACCATTATGGAACCCAGTGTCTCAGGGATAGGAATGGAGGGGCATCGCTCCTGCCACAGTGAATCCAAGAGTTAGAGATTGGTCAAGTTGAAGAACTTTGTGGAGGTGGGGCCTTCTTCTGAGGAAGCACCTTTGGGGTGGGGTCTGCTGCTGCCAATTGGTTCTTTCTGGGGGGGGGGGGTTGCAGTCACTGGTGGGTCTCTTTTGGGTGAGGGGTTCTGAGAGGGAGGGTGTGTATGTAGGTGCTGATGTTGAGGGATTGTGTGCTATGTTGGTGGCTCTGTACTAAGGTGTGGGGGCAGGCTGTAGTTGTAATATACTGTTTGTTTTTCTTATTTCTGACCTAACCACATTGCCTGCCTTGGCAAATAGTGCAGGTGCTCCCACACTCCCTGTCATGGCAGGGAAAATGGCTCGCATGCAGTAAGTGTCTGCCCTGTGTGGTAAATGCAGGGCACCCCCTTTACTGTGCATTGCGTTTTGCACATACTGTAATGCATACCAAGTGCAAAAGCTTACTGAACCTTACTAACAGGAGCCCCCTAGTAATCTGTGCTGTAATTAAAGACCAAAAAATAACACATTGCATGAATATGATGTTTTCCAATATTTTTAAAACACTTCAACTAGCAACCCTTAAATCTCTCCCTCCCCTGCCAACCACCGGAATTGATTCTTTCAGCAGATATCAACTTTAATCATTCAACACACTGACACCAGTCAACATAAAATGGCACATTTCTCACAGAAGTCATCCATAATCCACTGCCATAATAAATATTTAGAAATTCCAATCCTCTATAAAGCAGCACTTTGTGTATGAGCATTCATCCCTTCAGGGTGCAAAACGTAGAACATTTTTCCACAAGAGGATTTATCTTATTTCACGCTCATCATGTAATCCGCATCTGTGGTGCCAGCGAAACTGTTTCCTGGAATAATGTGAAAAAGACCAAAACTTGTCATTTGCACTACTGGCCTGCGTTCTACTTCCCTCTGAGGCTTCCAGTACCCCAGTATATATTCTCTTATTCACATGTAGCACCCGAAATAGAGTTTAGCACAGCTTAATATTTCCTTTTATTCACAAGAGACTTTAAGGACACTGGAGGTAAAACAAAACAAAAAAAAAAGAAACATTAAAATACTTCACTGTTTTCCACATTTCTGAGCATCCTCATTTACGAGCTGAGCTGCAGAGTTTTTCTGTAGGCTATCAAAGGGACTGCCAAAAGAAATGCAAAATCAAAAATAAAATGCTGAGGTCGGTTGGTTTCAGGCACTTCCAAGCATTAGGAGATGTCAGTCCGTCACACTGTGTTGGTGGACTATGAAATCTACCCCACAGAAGTCTAATAGAGGTGCAGCAAAAAAAAAAGATCATGTTTACCAGCACCACCACTCATTAACTGTCATTTACCTTTCAACGCAAGATGAAAAATGTGTTACTAAATGTGTGGAATGAAACACTAGCTGAGGGCCTTCCATTATTGTACAATGAAAAATGATTACTCTATAATGTTTAACTAGTAAAATCATGTCAGCTCCACAGAATAAACAGGAGTTCTTAACTTCTGACTCTGAACACAGAATTTCAAGGTACTGCAATATTACCTCAACAACACCATGAATACACCGTACTCTGCAGTGCAACTCACCTATCTGCAACAGCTTTGTTTACAACAGGGCAGTCTGAACAAGGGAATATGTGACTAGCCCAAGTCTCAGTGTAAGGTCAATGTAGCATCCCAGCAGAATTATTGAAAGCTGGTGGCCTTTAGCCAGTGCAAGTTTACTACATATGCAGATGCGATCCAGCAAACTTGTTTAAGGAACTTTGCTGTGTGCCCCACAAGCAAAAGCTTACCGCACCTTAAAAATTCAACATACAAAGGCATTGTTGCATGCCGGTTTCCACTTGATTCTGAAATAATGGGCAGTGCTGCATGATAGCACAGTTACTTACCTGTAACAGGTGATCTCTGGGAACAGCAGGAATAAGTCTTCACATATGGGTACGTCGGTACCGACGGAGCCTGCGCGGGAACGCTCCCCAGCGTCCAGAAAGAAAGCCTTTGGGAGCATCCCACACGCATGTGCGCTGCCTTCCCACCCATTCACTTCCCTCTCATCAGTTGGGTTTGTAGCTGAGACCGAAGGAGGGAAGTAGACAAATTAGAGAGAGATAGAGAGAGAGAACAACTCCTAGGGGAGGTGGGTGGGTTGTGAAGACTTATTCCTGCTGTTCCCAGAGATCACCTGTTACAGGTAAGTAACTGTACTATCTCCAGGAACAAGCAGGAATGAGTCTTCACATATGGGGACTCCCAAGCTAGAGATGCCTAGGGGAGGTCCCAGCATGTTGCAAATCTAATGGATGGGCCATGCTATTTCCCAGAGCCTCAGGCATCCAAGGGATGGAGGGTAGGAGTTGAATTAAAAAGAGTATGCTGTGGAACAGCTTGACTAAACAAGGCGTCTAGAGGGGAGTCCTTGTATAGATCACAATTGTTAGTAAATATTGAATTCCAATTTTCTAATGTGGACCTTACTCAAAGTATTGCGAAAGTATTTGTTGAGACTAATATGGGTCTGCTGCTAAGAGCCAGTAGATTAACCTCAAAGAAATTTGCAATACAGGCAGAGGTCAGAAGCCTTAATGGCTAGAACTAATCCCAGAAGAAAAAACTGGGGGAGTTTAATGAGGATGGACTTTGGAGGAAAAGCTAAAGCTGCTGTAGGCTAAGGTTTAAAGCTCTTTGTCCTTGGAGCAGAATAAGGCTCTAGGAAAGAGAGGAGATAAATCTGACTGGTTTGGACGAAAAGGTAGAAATAGGCCTTGCAGAAAAAGGATGGGTCTTTAAGACCCCTTTATCCAAATGAAAGAAAAAAACATTTGTAGTAGGCGCTGTAGCCTCCAATTTCTTGAAGATCAGTAATGTCTTCCCTAAGTGATGTCACTTAGGATAATGACTTTACATGGAGAGCTTCAGATGTAACGTAACCGGAAAGTTACGGTAAAAGAAGGTATTTTCTAATTACCATAGAAATTGGTTGTCCATTTAAAACCCTAAGGTATGCTGGAACAGCATTAATATGGACAGTAACAAATATATATATATATATATATATATATATACACACACAGAGAGAGAGATTCACTTAATAACAAGAAGGGGTAAGACCTGCTTGAGAATATGGATAGAGAATCTCTTTCTGGTTACAAGTGGAAGAACCATGGAGAAGGTTTCATGGAAACCAGTGGAATGTTCCTACTTATAAGGAGAGGTCTAGATTTATTTAAAAATTCTAGCATTTGAATAACCAGGAACGAAGACCTACGTGAAGGGGTGCAGAGGAGATCCTTAGTCTTAAGACAGCAAGTCTGCATCCTTCTATAACTTCAGTGTAGTAGCTGGAGAAGACAACACAATATAAGGGGATACCATGTTTGCCCCTCTATGAGGGCAATATGAGTATCATGCGTTCTTTGTTCAGCATAAGCTTCAATGAAGTATTGGGAATTAGAAGGAAAGCACTAGACAAGGACCGACTGCAGTGAAAAGGAATGCATCCCTGTTGCAAGAGTTCCACTGGAGATGTGGAACAACCCAGGGAATTAAGCAATTCTTTATGCTTTCACGTGGTCTAAACCCTGGTTCCTTTTCCTTAAAAGGAAATTTTAAGGAAGATGGTAAGAGGAGGAAAAAACCAGCCATGTAGGAGCATGACTGGGCAAAGCCTTTTTAACCATCTGGAAGTTACCTACTAGGAATGGCTCTGATGCTCTCTGGCAAAGGCCCATAATTACAGAGCTTTTTTGTATAATTGCAGAGAGCATGTTGTAGGTTGCTTAGGTGAGATCTGGCTGTTTAATTGACAGTGTGCAACCTAATCTATTCTGTTGGAGCCAAAAAGAATTGAAGATGGTTAAGAATAGTAGACAGGCCGGTTGCCTGCAAATTGTCCAAGTGGGTTGTCGAACCTCTCTTGGAATTATCTGTTATTAAGGCAGCAGTAAAAGGTAGGTCCTATAGATTGGAAAAGGACCGAAAGACATAATTAGGAGTGGTAAAACTCAATTACCGTCTGATAAGCTGTCTTAAAAGAAATATTTGAGAAGATTGCAAAGGGGAAGAAAACTCTGTATGGAAACCACTTACTGGAGTAGGTAAAAAGTAAACCCTCCAGTTGAATAGTATCACTCTTAGAGACTGAATGTCTCGACTAAGAGGGATAGAAAGTAATACAGAGTTGAGCTATGAGATATCCTCAAACAGGAAAACTGTCAAGGTGAAGGGCATAGCCTACCTTGTTGTTAGTTGTTACCCTTCTCTTTCCTTCAAAAAGGAGAGGAGAAACCTGTTACCTGTAGGGCATGATTGTCCTCAATAGCTCTTGGAGCTAAAAGAATGGATTTCTCTTGTGGCAAGAGATTCATGCCTAGAGTCGAGGATTGAATCAGTGTATCACTGATATCTCAGTAAGGATGAGATGAACTGTAGATGCTTCTGTTGATAAGAAGTAGGTTACCGGTTCTAAACCTCAAACAGGAAAAAGAGATTTAAGGAATAAAATATCAGAAACCCTGCAACTGCTGGGTTTGCTGAGCCTGTTGAGGTTTTGATTTTCTTAGCCTGGTATGATGTTGCCCTTCTTTGGAAACATCTGCATGATGGGTAGAAGATGGATAAAACTTTCTTCCCTTAGGGGGATAAAGTTTGTTAGGAGAATTTTTTACTAGCTGGGATAGAGGAAAGTTTTGACAATCCTCTGAAAGCAACAATATCAGTGTTTAACTGATTAGCTTGAAATAAAGCATCCTTGTTAAAGAGATTTTCACCAGTACAAGGAGTATTTCCCAGCCTTTCTTGTACCCATTTGTCCAAGTCTGAAGCTTGGAGCCAGGCCATGCGTCGTGCCCCTATGGCTATAGCAGAAGTTCTGCTGATAGACTCAAAACAGTCCAGGGAAGCACGATTAAGGAACTTAGAGACATTTTGAGCATGACTGACTAATAAGAAATAGTCTGCTCTTTTATGTTCTTGGTTCAAAAGCTTTAAGTTCTTTGTGACCTCTTCAAGAGATAATCCCATATAGAAAATATATAAGATAATTCTTGCTGAAAGCATGGATGCCTGGAAGCATAGACGTCCAAAGGCATCTAAAGTCCTAGACTCACGACCTGGCGGATAAGAGGAGTGCTTCATTGCACTCTTAATACGCCTCATTGCTGATTCTACAACAATAGAATGATGAGGAAGTTGAGTCTTTTGAAAACCTGGAGAAGGTGGAACCTTGTACATAGTGTCAAGTGTTTTAGAATGTGGGGATACCGTTAAAGGAGTTTCCCATATTCTTAATAGTAGATCCTGTAAGATCTGATGCAAAGGAAGCATGATCACCTCCTTTGGAATCCAGGGGAATTGCAGAGTTTCTGAATCCCCTGGTATGGATTCTTTACCAGGTATAGAAATGGCAAGTAACTTTGTCATATCAAGCAGAAAAGCTTGAAAAGAAATCTCTCCTGAGGAGGACCCTCTGAAATGAGGGGTAAAGGCTAGAACTGTTGAAAATTCAGCCTTGGTACCGATGAGTCGGTTGATATTGTGTATCTGGACTTTCAGAAAGCCTTTGACAAGGTCCCTCATCAGAGACTTTTGGCAAAACTAAAGAGACATGGGATAGGAGGCAGTGTACTATTGTGGATCAGGAACTGGTTAAAAGATAGAAAGCAGAGGGTAGGTCTGGGGCGGAGCCTGATGTCCAGCGGGTAAGACGCTTCGCGCTGAAGCTCCCGAGAGGCCTACTTAGAATCCTGACTTAATACCTATACAAACTTACTATTTCGCTCCGGGCTGACCGGGGTACCTCGGGGGGATGGCGGCCCATAAACCAGCGCGCTTGGACTTCGGGTCTCCTTCTTCTTCTCACGGAAAACGCTCCAAAACAGAGGTGTCCTCCCCACAGAAGATGGTTCCATTTCGTGAAAACCCCGAAATGCACCTGGAGATTTTGGAGGAACTACGCGGCGTGAAGGAATTGGTGCAGTCCAATGGAGAAGCGCTTAGAGCCCTGCGAGAAGACTTTGGAGTGCTCCAGGACCGACTTGAAAGTCTCTCATTACGGCAGGACAATATGGCGGGGGTCCTCGACTCGCACGCCGTGCGCTTGGGCGCACTGGACAAGGCTGAGCGCCAGATACAGAATCTTTAAAAAGAGTTAGAAGATAGCAATAATCGAGCCCGTCGCAACAATGTGAGGCTCATTGGAATACCGGAGGGGGTGGAAGCGGGAGATATGAGAGAATTCCTGCTCAAAACTCTTCCTTCCTTGCTGAAGATCACCTTTCATAAAGAATTGGAAATCGATCGTGCACACCGTGTTCCTACCCACATGGCGCTCAACCGAACGTCCCCCGGCCTATTATCTTTCGCTTGCTACGATATCAACAAGTGGAACGAATTTTAAATGCTGCCCGGGCGAACCATCATTTGGAATTTGAAGGTCACAAAGTCTCCTTCTTCCCTGATTTGGCAAAGCCTACCGTTGACCGACGGAAGAAACTCCTTGCTTTTCGCCCTCGACTTCAACAGCTACAGGCTCGCTTTGGCCTGTTGTATCCCGCGAAGCTCCGAGTGACTCTCCACAACCAAACCAGGACATTCGAAGATCCTGATCTACTATCAACATTTTTAGACTCCAAAGAAGCAGAGCAGATGCGCTAATCCAACGACGTGGACTTTTATTTGCCGGCTCTGTCCGCCATTTTGAAGGGCCCGATGCGGCGGTCATAGTCAAGCACAGGGACTACCTGGACTTTCTTTCTTTCTTTCTATGACTTTCGTTTTGTGGTCTCCTATCCCTCCATGATGTGTGCCTCGGTCGGATTCGGAGCACGCACAGTCCTACAGGTTATGTGTTTTTTCAATTTTGGCCTTCTCTGGAGCTTCTCCCCGCAGACACATGGTCGCCAGTAATTTTTGGGGTTCTGCTTCTTCTCTACCGCGCTGCGGTTTTCTTTTTTTAATGTGGGGCGCTTCATTGTATTATCTAAGCTTATTTTCTTTTATGCCATATGTACAGCCAGATACAGTCAATATGAGGGACATTGTGAAATTAGGTGCGCTATCATGCTCAGAATTTTTAACTTGTCTGAATGGCTTTATGTAAAATCTTATCACTCAATGTAAAGGGCATTAATAGTCCAATCAAAAGAAAGAAAATCCTTAGCTATCTTAGCCATGAGCATGCTGATTTAGCGTTTCTTCAGGAAACGCACTTAAACTCTGCTGAAACACTGAAACTCAATGTTAAGCCTTATATGGTGGCTGCCTATTCTCCCGCCGTTTCCAAACGGTGCGGGGTAGCCATTCTGGTTAAGAAATCTTTGCAAGCTACTGTAATTGATAATAGCGCTGATAAGGAGGGTAGATGGGCCCGAGTACATCTTAAGGTTGGAGATAGTGAATTTACATGTATTTGCATTTATGCCCCGAATGTGGACAACCCTGCTTACTATGCAAGTATTGCGCAGTTGGCACAGGCCTCTGCCAATACTCCATTAATACTTGGTGGTGACTTTAATCAAGTGTTAGACCCTCTGATAGATAGACAGCCGCCTAGAACGAGTAGTCCACCCAAGAGTCTTGCTACCCTTACAGCTCTGATGCAAGATCTTGCGCTGGTAGATATATGGAGGCTGCTTCACCCCTCCGACTTAGAGTTCACTTTCTTTTCTGCCCCCCATCACTCCCAATCTAGAATAGATTTCTTTCTCATTTCCAAAGCACTGATTTCACAAGTAGACACGACTAGGACTCATCCTCTCCATATTTCAGATCATGCTGCCATATCTTTATCATTACGTGTCACTGCGCGGGACGATTCTCCCCGAGCTTGGTTTTTTGATAGATCCCTACTGGGTCAAAAAGATTTTCAGGTTGATATAAAGGCTGCTATCCAAGATTATTTTCATTTTAACTCACCCCATGACACAGCGGGCTGGGCTTGGTGGGAGGGTTTTAAAGCATCTATCCGTGCCACTATAACTAGCTATCAAATTCGGCAGGGGAAACAAAGAAAGCAGCATTTACTGATTCTAGAGCAGCAGATACAAGCTGGGGAGCGTCTCCTCACGTCCCGTACTGACCCATGTATTTTACTCCGTTTACAACGCTTGCGTTTTCAATACAATCAGCTTTTGTATACTGCTGCTGTTAAAAATATTGAATCACAACAAGGGCTATATTATCGGGAAAATAATCGTGCTGGCAAATTATTAGCAAATGCCCTAAAAGGTCGAAAAGAAGCCAAGCGTGTTACCGCCCTCCGTAATCCGTCGGGGGGGGGCTTGGTCACTAAAGATACCGAAATCTTAGAACTCTTTCGTGATTTTTATACTCGGCTTTATCAATCTGAATGTGATTTTGAGCCAGATGTATTTGAACGCTTACTTTCAGGGGTACAAAGACCGACCCTATCTGATGAAGATAGAGTGGCCTTGGACACACCATTTACTGTCTCAGAAATTCATTCTGCTATCAAGAAATGTGCCTCAGGTCGAGCCGCAGGCCCAGACGGTCTCCCTGCTGAATTCTACAAAACCTTTCACGCTGCCTTAGCTCCAGTTTTGAAAATTTATTTTTCTGCTCTGGCCGAGGAGGGTTCTCCTTCTGGGTCCTTTTCAATGGCAAATGTAGTAGTTTTTGAGAAAGAGGGGAGAGACCCGCAACTAACAGCTAATTATCGTCCAATTTCCCTCCTAAACGCGGACTATAAAATCTTTGCCACCATTCTCTCTCTACCCGGCTCTCAGATAGGATGCCTACCTTAATACACCCAGATCAATGCGGTTTCATTCCTGGTAGATCAACTGCTGACAATGCTCGGACTCTATGCCATGTACTGACTACCGCAGTTAATCTCGATCGCCCATTTGTTGGCCTCTCACTTGATGCTGAGAAGGCCTTTGATCGCTTAGAGTGGCCCTTCCTGTTTGCAGTCCTCCGCTGGTACGGATTCGGGGAAGGTTTTCTCCGTTGTCTTCGCACCATGTACGCACAGCCTACAGCCAGTATATGTGCCAATGCTTTAAAGTCTCAGCCTTTTCCCCTTCAACGCGGCACTCGCCAGGGATGCCCACTGTCTCCACTTCTCTTCGATCTTGCACTCGAGCCCTTGGCTTTACTAATCCGGCAATCGGAGGAGATTCATGGAGTCCCCTTCACCCATAGGGAAATCAAAATTTCAGCATATGCTGATGATCTTATGCTTTTTGTCTCTATAGACTCAGTACCGGCTGTCCTAGAGCAAATTGGTAAATACTCACAACTGTCCGGTTATAAGATAAATTGGACCAAGTCGGTAGCCTTTCCATTAAATCCTTTGCTTCATCAGGCAGATATGCAACCCTTCCCCTTTTTATGGCAACCTCGCATGGTCAAATACCTTGGGGTACACTATTGTTCTCCTTTGGAAGACACTATCTCCTTCAATGCCAAAGACTTAACCTCTAAAGTCCGGGCGCTTACTCACCGCTGGACTCCTTTAACACTTACCTGGTGGGGTCGATTAGAAACCATAAAAATGATGATTGTTCCGAAAGTGAATTATATCTTAGAAATGTTGCCCTGTCTCTTCCCTCGACGTATATATAAAGATATAGAGGGCCTTCTGACTAGATACCTGTGGCAAAACAAGACACCTAGGATAGCGAAACATAAGCTGCAAGCAGATAAGGAAAATGGGGGTGTCAGATTCCCTGATTTCCTGAAGTATCATCAATCTTTTCTTCTCAAACAAGGCGCTCGTTGGCTGGAAGATCCAGTACCGAGTAGACCTGTGTGGCTAGACATAGAAGAGGACCTTTGCAAACCGATTCCTCTTACTTTTCTCCCTGGTATGACTCTCCCATCAGACTCCCACTTTCCACCAATGCTTTTAGACACCTTAGGTGCCTTTAATAATCTCATGCACTCTTTAGACTCCCGACTCTGTCCGATAGACAAGCTCCCACTTTGGTACAACACTCGATTTCGAATACAAAATAAACCGATGGCGTGGAGCCCCTGGTACACTAGGGGCATTTGGTTTCCTAGTCAGTTGTTCCATGAAGGTCGCTGGAAAACTTTTAGTGAATTGCAAATTGAATTTGGTCTCCCAGCGAAACACTACTTTCAGTTGGTGCAACTTCAGCATTGCCTTCGGAGTGCTAAGGTGCTCCCGCCATCGGCCTCCCCTACACAAGGTTGGTTGGAGACTATCCGATCTATCGGTAGCTCACCGGGTGTAGCATCCAATTTTTACAAAACCTTATGTAATGCTATAACTAGGGATACCCCTATAGCGCAGAAAGCATGGGAGAGAGAATTGCATGTGACTTTGACCCCGGAGCAATGGAGCCTTGTCTGGAGTAGAGTGACACGGGTCTCCCGATCCGCCTCACTCACTCAGACACTCTTCTTTCTGGCCCACCGGTGTTTTTACACTCCTGACAGATTAGCCAAATGGAACACTACTCAGGGCAATAGTTGTTGGACATGTCATGCGGCCATTGGTTCACTACCTCATGTTATGTATGAATGTCCCGCACTACAGTATTACTGGAGTCGGGTCTGGGGTCGTATCCAGTCTATTTTGCACTTTCAAGAGCCCCTTACTTGGAGGATAGTGGGACTTCGCTCAGCTGCGGGGATCCCCTCTCTTCCAAAAAAGGCTTCCTTCCTTTTGGACTTTATGCTTGGCATTGCTATTTCCCTAATTACGAAATACTGGAAAAATAGCTCCCAGCTGAGCCCCAATGAATGGTGGAATCATGTTTGTCTTTACAGTAAATATGAACAAGTACCTCGTATGTTTGCTTCCCCCATTCAGACTCCTCATCATCGGTCTAAATGGAAGATGCTCAATGACTATGTACATTCTGCTCAATGCTCTCATCTGACTGTCTAAATTTGTATATATCTTTGTCCCATGATTATGCTGTATCGCAGATACTCTTTTGATTGTTTTGATGTATAATCACTGTTGTTTGGAAGCGCTCACATACTGACATAATCAGCTAGAGAAGAAGCGTGGGGGTGGGGGGTAATTGGGTTTACTTTTCTTTATTGTATAATTGTTTTGTCTCCTTTGGTGTGTTGTTTCTTTTGTTTGTTGCAAAATGAAAATAAAAATTTAAAAAAAAAGAAAGCAGAGGGTAGGGCTAAATGGCCAATTTTCCCAATGGAGAAAGGTGAATAGTGGTGTACCCCAGGGATCTGTGCTGGGTCCGCTGCTTTTTGACATATTCATAAATGACCTGGAAAGTGGAATAACGAGTGAGGTTATCAAATTTGCAGATGACACAAAACTATTTAAAGTTGTTAAAACCCAAGAGGATTGTGAAAAATTGCAAGAGGATCTTGATAAATTGGAAGACTGGGCATCAAAATGGCAGATGAAATTTAATGTGGACAAGTGCAAGGTTATGCACCTAGGGAAGAACAACCCAAACTATGGTTACACGATGCAAGGTTCCACATTAGGAACCACCACCCAGGAAAAAGATTTAGGCGTCATTGTGGATACCATGTTAAAACCCTCGGCCCAGTGTGCAGCGGCAGCCAAGAGAGCAAATAGAATGCTAGGTATGATAAGGAAAGGAATGGAAAATAAAACAAAAGATATTATAATGCCTCTATATCGTTCCATGGTGAGACCGCACCTTGAATATTGTATGCAATTCTGGTCGCCGTATCTTAAAAAGGATATAGCGATTTTAGAAAAGGTTCAGAGAAGAGCCACCAAAATGGTAAAGGGGATGGAAGGATACTCCTATGAGGAAAGGCTAAAAAGGTTAGGGCTCTTTAACCTGGAAAAGAGACGGCTGAGGGGAGATATGATAGAAGTCTATAAATTAATGAACGGAGTGGAACGGGTAAACGTAGATCGATTGTTTACGTTATCAGAATATAGAAAGACTAGGGGACATACAATGAAGCTACAGGGTAAACTATTTAAGACTAATAAAAGAAAATATTTTTTCACTCAACGTGTAATCAAACTCTGGAATTTGTTACCGGAGGATGTAGTAAAGGCTGTTAGTGTAGCTGGGTTTAAAAAAGGTTTGGACAAGTTCCTGGAGGAAAGGTCCATAAACCATTATTTATTTTTTTTTGTAAACTTTGTTTATTAACCAAACAGCAACATAACATACAATACATTACTCAGCAAAAAGCCACAAAGGAGTGGTGTCTTATCTCCTCTGGGGCCTATACAATAAACAGGTAGGTCGCCGTAAACAAAACACGATACAGAAAATCGAAGGCACATATAGTTAAACGTTTTCTCCTTTTTTTTATTTTTTTAACTCAGAACAGCCCCCCCCACCCAACCCCTTCCCCCCCCACCCTTCCCCTTGCCCCCCCTGTAGCCCCCCTCCCCCCCTCCCCCATGTCGCACCCCGAACTCCACGGCAGTGCCGCAATATACTGCGTGCAAAAAACCTATACCCTCTCCGCACCCTGTAAGCCAGGCCTTAGAGACCCACATTCACTATTTCACTCCTGCAGCGTGGGCCCAACCTCTGGATATAGGGTTCCCAAATCAGCAGGAAGATGGTCCACCGCTTCACGGAGCCCCTAGCCCTCCAGCGCTCTGCCAGCATCAACTGATGGAAATTATTGCGCCACTCCAGAAATGTGGGCGGGTTCCGATCTCTCCAGTTATGTAAAATCGGACCTTTCCCCACCAAACATGCTTTACGCACCAATAAGCGCGTCCATCTCCCGGTAGGTAGGGTCGGATGCAGTTGATCTAAAATGACTAAACCACTGGTCCAAGGAAACCGTTGTTGTAATAACCTCACAAGATATCGGCGGATGTGGGACCAATACGGAAGGATACGTCTGCACTGCCACCACATATGAGTTAAAGTTGCCAGTGGCGCTTGACATCGAGGGCAAGACCCATCTTGCATTATACGACTCCGCAGCGCTCTGCGCGGAGAGAAATGTACCCGAGTTAAGGCCTTATATTGAATTTCCCTCCAGCGCACTCCCTCCGCCAGTTCTATTATCCGCCCCACCGCCAGGCAAATCGTGCCAGGTGGAATCTCACGGCCCAATTCTCCTTCCCATGCGGCCTCCGCTCTCCCATAGTCCGGTACCACCCCATAGCAAGCCAGCTTAGTCCTCAACCCAGCTATCGTCAGGGGAGAGTCCCCCCCAAGTTCTAAGAAATCAATAATTTGCTTCGACCGGTCCTCCCCCAGTTCCGCCCGGGGTAACGTAGCCCCATAAACCATTATTAAGAAGTGACCGAAGATATCAATGCTTGACCCAGTACAAGCATTGTGGAACTTGTGTCTCTTGGGGAAACTGCTAGGTACATATGACCTAGATTGGCCACTGTTGGAAACAGAATACTGGGCTTGATGGACCTTGGTCTGACCCAGTATGGCATATCTTATGATCTTATGTTCTTATGTTCAGTCATCGGGATCGGAAGACTTGAAAGGATGAAGCATCAGATTTTCTTTAAAGAGATGTCTTCGGTACCGCTCGAGGTCGGTACTGAGACGAGTCGGTACCGAATCCTCCATGCTAGAGAGCGAGTCCAGGCTCGGCATCGAAGGAAGCGAGTCTGCCGAAGCAAGCATCAATGGTACCGACACCGGTGCCGATGTCGGTACCGGTACCGAACTGATACCGATAGTCGGGGAACGGTCTGCAGCGACTCTAGCGGTACCGAAGTAGCTGAGAGATTCGCTAGACTACGTTCATCGGTGAGGAATATCTCATCCATCACCATAGCTGATGCCGGGGTGTCGGTACCGCCCGAAGCGGCCACAACCACCGAGCATGGCCCAGGTATGTCCATGGAGGTAAGAACCTCGGGAACAACCTGAAGCCCAGTTAATGCTTTGGAGCCCGAAGACTCCCGGCGGGGCTTTATTGCCAAAATGTCCTCGAGGGCAACGCCAGAGGCATCTCGATGCTTAGAAGGAGATCTACCACTCGAGGACTGGCTAGTCTTAACAGACTTTTGTTTGGTTACCTGATCCTGTGAGAAAGAAGATATTCTGGCTGGTGACATCGAGTCTGATGTGAACCAAGCATCGAGTTGTGCTCGATCCTGAAGACTTCTTCTATTTAAGCTCCTGCAGGAAAGACACTCCAGTGGGCAATGGTCAGGACCTAAACATTTTAGACACCAAGAATGAGTATCTAAAAATATATTTGTACCGCCACACTTTGGCATTTCTTAAGGATAGTGGCTGGCTTTTCCATAATGGAAAAGATAGAGGCCTAGTGGCCAAGAATCCTTTTGGCATTTCTTAAGGATAGTGGCTGGCTTTTCCATAATGGAAAAGATAGAGGCCTAGTGGCCAAGAATCCTTTAGGCACTAAACAGGAAAAAATTCCTTAGAAAAAAGAAGAAATTTTTAGTAAAAAGAAAGAAAAGCACCGGCGGTACTGGTGGCGTCGAGGGAAGGCAGACCCGACCACAAAAAACAAGAATAAAAAAGAAGAATTTTCTGCGGTGACAGGAATACGGGAATACGTCCTGCCGGCTCCGCGGAAAACGGAACACTGATGAGAGGGAAGTGAATGGGCGGGAAGACAGCGCGCATGCGTGTGGGATGCTCCCAAAGGCTTTCTTTCTGGACGCTGGGGAGCGTTCCCGCGCAGGCTCCGTCGGTACCGACGTACACATATGTGAAGACTCATTCCTGCTTGTTCCTGGAGATACTATATTACAACACGTCAAAATTCAGAATTCTAGTAAAATTCCAGAGTACACATGAAGTTAAACCACTTGCAAAAAGGGAATTTTGTTAATTATTTTGCAAAAGGGGCCAATGTGTAAAAAAGGCCAAAATTTCAGCATGTTTCAGATAGCAAGTTACCCGGATCCAGGAAAGAGATTAAAAGGTAGTTCTGGATGTCAAAAAACCCTATCCTGATCCATTATGGGATCTGTTGCACAGATTGCAAGGGACAGAATCCAGGACTACAAATCCCATAATGCTTTTGGTTGCAAGTTCAAAAGATAAACTTGCCAAAATGATTCCCTCCTGGAAATGGGAAACCTGACAGTTATAGTGTCTGTCTTTCTCGGGGCATTTTGCATGTCTTTTCATATGTTGGCCCCCTTTCACAAGTAGTAATTAAGGAATTCAAATTGCAAGTCCACTGTGTAATCCCTATGCAACACTGTCAGCCTCAAGGATTTCAATTTGCCTCTGTCTTGACCAATATCCTAAAAACTGACTTAAGAAATTCCTTTATCTCCTCTGAGATCAAGATGTGTACAAGTCATATTTTCTTGGTTGATGAATGTATGAGAAAAGTACTTTAGAAAACTGTATTGCAAAATATTTTTTTTTAAATTTATGCTCAAATAAATTTACTAATCCACTAAAGGGGGGTAGCTACTAAAGTGCATTCTGGGAATAGAGCCTGCTTTTTGCCCCTTAATGCACATTACAGGACAAAAACATGTGTTAATTTTCCATAACATACAATTTTGTACCGCAATGCATGCTGAATACTAATGAAATGCAAAGTATGCAAAACATTTCATTAGTATTCAAACAGAATAATGCTGGTTGCAGTGATCACTGCAAGCTGCTTTATTCATGAAAAAAATGAGCTGGCGTTATTTTTCCAGGCAAGGAGCATGAGGCTGCTAACGCATGACCTGATGCTCCCAGCCACCATCTTAAAAGGGGCCAGCCATGTGCCACAGTGCCCTCTGACTCTCCCTGAAGTCCACTGCGAGTAGCCCCTCGCCTCCTCCAGGTGTACCTCTTAACGTTATTGGTGGTCCATTGTTCCAGGAGAGATCTGGGTTCAAAATATGACACTGCTTGAATCCTAGTGGTAGTTTTGCGCAACTATCGCTAGAGGTTCAAGCTGCACTTATATCTCTCTTGCTCCTGGAACCCAGGACCACCAATGATGTTAAGAGGTACACCTTGAGGGGGAGCACCCCTTGGAGGGCCATTTTTGGAAGAGGTCCCTTCTAGGGGGTCTTCTATTTCCGGGAGGCCACCTTTGAAGGGAACCTCTTGCTGTGGACTTCAGGGGGGGGGGGGTCAGGGGTGTTATGGAACATTGCTGACCTTTTTAAGATAGTAGCCGGGAGCATCATGCTGTGCGTTAGTGGCCCAATGCTCTTAGCGTGCTATGAGATGCATTATTTTTCAACTCAAAATAACGAAGCTTACATAGTTCAGTGCAAGCCATGCTACTCCTTTACCGTGGGAATCACTTACCTGTGTTACCGAGTTATCACAGTTTAGTGACTCCTATGGTAAATTAAGCTGCAATAAAATGTCAGATTTTACTGCAACTTAATAACTACTTTCTAAAACAGTGGTTCTCAACCCAGTCCTCTCGGACCCCCTAGTCCAGTTGGGTTTTCAGGTATCCACAATGAATATGCACGAGATAGATCTGCATACAATGGAAGCAGTGCATGCAGATCTATCTCATGCATAGCCATTGTGGATATTCTGAAAACCTGACTGGCTTGGGGGTCCCAGAGGACTGGGTTGAAAACCACTGCTCTAAAACATCTGTAAAATGAAGACATAAGGGGGGTATATTCAAGGCGGCAGCCAGCATAAATAAAGTGGCTGGCCGTCGCAGCTTTAAATAATGCCTAGATATTTAATACCGGAGCTATATCCGACCAGTGGTACTGAATATCCGATTTGCCCAGGTGGCGACTTAGCTATCCGGTCAGTGGTGATACTCAGCTATTGGCCAGATAGATAAACTGACTAAAGTTAAATAAGCTTTTTTTTTGGCCTAACTTTAGCTGGTTTAGTTAACTGGTTAGAGGCTCAGTATCGCCACTGACCAGCTAAACGTGGGTGCCATCCCCCCCCTCTGCTTCTGGAACACCCCGACACTCTACAGTTGGCATCAGGGCATTATTAAGACCTTAGCAAAAGAGCCCTCGACCACACAACCAAACCTCCCTGACCCCCAAGAATACGCAGATTACCTGCATGCCAAGGCAAGTCAGTCCAACATACCTACCACCTATAATGCTCCGCCAACTACCCTATCATACACCCAAACGACTGCAACAAATATCAACAAAAACATCCTTACCATGTTCTCTGCGCCATCAGTTAGAAACATACAAGATATCATCTCCTCCATAAATACCACGGGGACATTCACCAAAAGCCTTAAGCAGACATCAATAAGACCGCTTCTAAAAAATAGCAAACTGGACCCAGTAAGGACTGATTCATACAGGCCGATATCAAGCATCCCGCTACTGGCTAAAATCATCGAGAAGATTGTTCAACAGCAACTTCAACATCATATTGAATTCAGTGCACCCCTTGACCCCTGCCAACATGGCTTTCGAGAGTCACATGGGGTTGAAACGTTGCTGACCACATTACTCAACACCCTGACCATTGGGATGGACAATACCAAACAAGGATTTGCCCTGATTTTCCTGGACATTGCAGCAGCCTTTGACACTGTGTGTCACAAAATACTCCTCGCCCGTCTCAGCGAGAAGGGAGTCCAGGGAAACACCCTTGCATGGTGTGCATCGTATTTAAAATATCGTTGGCAGCATGTCCGTGCCGGTCCCTCCACCTCCTCACCTTTCCTCCAAGAAAAAGGCGTTCCACAGGGATCTTCACTTTCAGCCTTACTATTTAACATTTACATGCAGCCCATTTGTAACCTCATCCGCTCATTCAACATTAATTGCCTAATTTACGCCGACGACGTCCTGCTCTATGCGCCGATCCTGTTAGACAAACCAGACTTATTACCCCTCTCTGCCTGTTTTGACGCTGTTACAGATTGGCTACACTCACAGAAACTAAGGATAAATTTTAAGAAAACAGAGGTCCTTTTCCTCACAAAAAATACAACTTACATACCACCCAACTCCCTGAAAGTCAGAGACGCGGAACTCCTAAGCAAACCTACAATTCGGTATCTGGGAGTTATACTCGACCAACAACTCAATATGAAGGCCCAGATAAGCAATATGGTCAAGTCCATATACAACAAAATAAGGACGCTTCGTCACCTGAGACAACTGCTAGATCCAGAGGACTTTAGAACAGTCTTTCAAGCTTTAGTAACCCCGCATTTTGATTACGCAAATGCCATAGTACACGGCCTTCCAAAAAGCACTATAAACCCTCTGCAACTAGCTATGAACTCAGCTGCCAGAATCCTACACGGAGCATCAAGGAGGGACCATATAACACCAATCCTAAAAAATCTATACTGGCTCCCAGTCCATAGTAGGATTGCCTTCAAGGTGCTGACGCTGACGTACAAAGCCATTAATAAGTGCTCTTCTACATCACTCACAGATCTGATCCAGACCACACCCCCTAACAGGGCAAGAAGATCAGCCGCTATCAACACCTTGATCCTTCCGAGACAGATTACGAAATGCTCACAAGCAGCCAGGAGCAGAGCATTCGCGCTTTATGCACCTAGTTGCTGGAACGTCCTACCCCCTGCTATCAGGGCCATCAAGGACATCTCCCAATTCAGGAAGGCACTTAAACATCACCTTTTCCTACAGCACTACAATTACCAAGAATGCCTCCTACAGCCACCCACACCCAGTAGCCCACACATACAACACTCAAGCAACAACTACTCAAGACTGAATCCAAGTCGACCAGACCCTGATCCCCCCGACAAGTAGATATTCACCCCAATAACTACTTGTACTTAGATAAGCCAACATGTAAATAATTGAGCTATTCTTTAGCATATGTTGTTAACCATATTTGTATATATTCTTTAGCATATTTGTATATATTCTTTAGCATATGTTGTTAACCTATTTGTATATAGTTACCCTGCTCATACCTGTACATAACTCCCTGTTATATTGTTATACTGTTACTACACTGTTATATTGTAAGTCCAGTGCAGACATCCTGCAGTTATGTTGTATGTAAACTGCACTGATGATAAAGAGCGCGGTATATAAGAAAATTTAATTAATTAATTAATTAATTAAGCTGGCTTCAGAGGGTATCCAGCAGCACAAACCAGGGATGTGCTGCCAAATATCTCATTCGGCAAGACTAACATGATTGGCAGGTCCGCTAACAGCATTAATCCCTTTGAATGTGCCCCCCATAAAAGTGTTAAGAAAGCAATTTTCAAAAGACATTTACCCAGATACATGGCTACTATACTGGGCAATAGGGCTTTGTCAAAACTGCCCACATTTAATAGGAATGGAATGTGGTTGGTGGCACGTTTAATGTTTTTGTGTTTTTCTGATTGTAAACCACATTGGGCAATTGTGAAACTAATGAAATGAATATGGGTAAAAGCAGACATGCAGTTCCATGAGGAATTCTGTTATGCCAATGATGCCAAAAAGAATATTCAAATTTTGATGTCATCTCAGTTCAGTGCCAAACTCCTCACTCTGAAGTAACCCACAACTATAAAAAACCCCCAGTACCTGTGAGGTAACCCTTCCATTCCTAAACAATACTAACTCCCAGGACTCTCATAACAACAACTCTACCTAGCAAGAGGTAGGAATACAAATATTACACCAGGCTCTGTAATGCTAATATATATTCTACTGGCAAAGCATAAGCAGCAGAGTAGCCAAGTTACCTATTCCATGAGTGAGAGTTTTTACCAGTTCTGGTTTTAAATTGGCATTGCAATGCAATATGGTATTTGTAGTCCCTAATTTTACCCACTGGAATCAGTGCTGCAGAACAAGATTGTAAGAAATCCAGGAATGGCTTAAAATCTTACTCCTGGAACCAGATAACATGGCAACTTTGAAGCAGAAGTGCAGCAGATCCCCATAAACTACAAACTAGCTGACTACCACATCTCAGTCACACACCTTCACCAAATACAGAATAAGGAAACACAAAAAAAGAAATATGAAGACAAACACTAAAATGGAAACCACAAGAAACCAGACAGCATTCCAAAGAAAGAGGAAACAGAAATGTGCTACCTCTTGTCCTGTACAAAATCCAAAAGGTATCAGAGATGCACATTTCCGAAAACTGAGAAAGAAAAAGCAAAGACCTCCCACAAAAGAATGTGCAGAAAAGAAATGTGTATAATCCTGGGCACGACTTAATTTGTCGATTGAAAGGAGGTGGAACTGTGGAGCCAGGGCAGAGATGGGCAGACCAGGGGCAGTAGAATCAAAAGAGGCTCTGAATTAGGGAGCAGAGGGATTTTTCTCTGCTCTGTCCCAAGCTCATCCCTTCACCACCTCTTCCCTGCAGACTGTATGGAAGGGATGGCAGGTAGCACAGCACCTCAGCTGCTCCGAGTCTGAAAAGAAGTGGTGGAACTGAGATCCAGGTCCTTTCCCCTGAAATTAAGCCCTGATTCTGGGAAAAGTAGGGGGATGAGTGCAGCAGTGAGAACACCCATGAGCCGTTGAGGGCAGGTGAAGTGCAAGAGGGAGAAAGATGGAGGACTGGAGGTTCCCCAACCCTGCAATTGCAGAGCATCTCACTTCAGCTACACATAGAACAAGACCATAAGGTCTCCTTTTATTTTACGAAAAGAATGTCGGGTCCTGTAGACCGGGGAAGAGAAGGCAATCGCTCAACCCCGCCCGATGTCCACAGTTCCCTTTTTAATTTTTTCTTAAGCACCCAATGTGTCTATAATATAACAATTTTGAAAATTTTCAAAAGATTCCACTTAACATAGCACAGCTGTTGAAATTCTTGCAGTATACCCGATGCACAACACACGTGTTTCGGACCACACCAGCCCTGTATCAAGTGCAACTGCTGTATGGTAAGGCAAACGCCAAAAAACGTGGGATTCTTATACAATGCCCACCCAAAGAGGAGTGGCCCAAATAAATGACATCACATAGTAGGAGGGACTTATAGACTACAATGGCTAGAGCAGCAGTGGATCTTTCGTTTGCGGACTGTTCATCCCAGGGGTCTACATATTGAACATGAATGGAGGAGTTTGTTTTGAAGTGTGGTCATGTCTGTTTGGCCTCATTTCTATGATAAGAGGAATGATTTTGATGTGGGCAGGTGTGTGAATTTTGTGACATTTCAGGTTACAATGTTAGCATTCTTTTTATACTGCCTCTTTTTAAAATCACCTAGGATCCCTGGTCCCTCCTACTATGTGATGTCATTTATTTGGGCCAGTATAAAACAGTCCATTTTTTCCTTTTTAACCATTCTTTTTCACTTTTGGATGACATTTGACCTAGACCTAGCTTTCTGACACTAGGTATCACATTTCGCTCTCTAATACCTTGGTAGTCCTCTGACTTCATGATTCCTTTAATAAGTTCCAGGCCTCTAGTTCCTGAGGCAGCAAACAACCCCACAACATTATGGAACCACCACCATATTTAACTGTAAATGTAATGTATCGCTAGTCTACATTGCCAAAGAGCTCAAGTTAGGCTTCATCTGCCCACAGAGCATTTTCCCAGGATTGTGGTTTCTCAAGGTGGGTTTGGTCAAAGATCAAGCATGCCTTTTTATGCCTGTCTTTGAGCAGTGGGGTTCTCCTTGGCTTTCACCCATGAAGCCGTCCTTCGTTTAGTGCGCAATGCATGGTGCGGGTTGAAACCACCACTCCAGATTGCTCCAAGTCAGCCTTAAGCTCTTTGAATGATATACGTGATGCTTTTCCAACAGTTTACACTAACCTTCACAGACTTCTTGGATTAATTTTGCTCTTCCCACAAAGTCCTGGGAGGTTTTTGAAAGTTCCAGGAGCAGAAAACTTCTTAATAACATTGCAAACTGTAGACACAGGAATCCCAAGGTCTTTGGAGATGGCCTTCTACCCTTTTGAAGTTTGATGTTTGGTGATAATGGCTTTGCTGATTATCTCAGGCAGCTCTCTTGCCTTCACCATCGTGAAAATGGAACAGGGAGTGAATGTGGCCATTTTAAACATTAAAACCATCATTCATTGGTTGATTCAAGTCATGTGAGTACTGACAATTGATCACAGGTGTGTCTAATTTTACTGCAGTGGGAATGTGGTTCTGCTCAAACTGATTTGAATTGTTTATAAGGGTGCCATTGTCCCAGTTTTTATACTATTTCCTACTATTTCCTCTTTTATTTGATCTTGTTTATTTGATTCTTTTGTGTGTCAAATATGTGTGCATATGCAGTCCAAAGCCATTCCACTGGCTGTTTTTTTTTTTTTTTTTTTTTTTTAGGAGATATCGGACATTAAGGGGTTGAACTGCAAGGGTGCCAATAATGTTGACTACAACTGAATTATAGATTTGCAGACAAAAAATGAAATTAAATTTCAATAAACACTCATTACGCAGTGCAAAACTTGAAAACTAGAAACAGAAATGTATTTCCTACAATAGTAAGCCAAGCCTGAGTCATTGTTCTTGTGGGGAAGTGGGGGCACACTGCCATAAGAATAATGCATAGGGCTCCGAAGCCTCAACATGTCCCCACAAAAATGATAGAAGCTCAGCCATCTCATCCAGAACTGCACAAATTACTGTGTTCCAAGAGGGAGACATTTTGGCCAGTCTTGATTTTGAACTTTCATCCCAAAGTAATATGGATTAATTGTCCCAAATTCTGTCCACTGAAATCAGTGTTTCAAGTCCCATAACGCATCAGGATAAGGTTATTAGGAATCCAGGACTGGCCTTAAATCTCCCTCCTGCAAATGAGTAATATAGCAGCTCTGTCCACTTGACCGGTGCAATCTCCTTCAGCCCTGTTTAGGCAGCTGCACACTGCAAAGACTTGGCTCATAGTATGAAACACATACACAAAAGGTATATCACAGTTCCTTTTTAGGCTCTGAATTACTATGATTGATTTCCTATTCTATGGGAAAGAAAGCTTAATAAAATCAGGTCCTTAAAGTGCCACTACAAAGTGCCAACAGAAGGCAGTGGCCCCATTCCTCATTTCAATCCTACCACCCTCAGTGATCTTTGATAGCTGCACCAGAGGCAACTTGCATTTTTGCTTCCCATATCACCTTGGCCTGGTGATATGGAAAGCGAAAAAGTCTCTCTCTCTCTCACATTATAATGATACCTTCTCCACCTTCTCTCAGTCTCTCTCTCTCTCACACACATCATAATGACTCCCCCTGCTTCCCCCAATCTCTCTCTCTCTCTCACACACACACACAAACATCATAATGCCCCCTGCTTCCTCCAATCATTCTCTCAGACACACACACATCATACTGCCCCTTCTGCTTCTCCTGATCTCTCATGCTCATTGTAGTGGCCCTTTCCCCAATCTCTCCCTCGCTCTGATCATAATGCCTCCCCCCCCCCCCACTTCCACATCTCTCTCTCTTATCGTAACGACTCCCTGCTTTCCCAGTCTGTTACGAACCCCCCACACTCCCTACAGTCTCTCGTGACCCGACTCTCATGCCTCCCTCCCCTCTGCTTCCCCTAATATCAACACGGCAGCAGCCATTGTGGTTCCTGGCAAAGCAAAACATGGCATTGAAATGAACACGCCTGAAGATTTCCCCACCATGAAGCCGAGCTAACTGTTAGTTATGGCCATTAGTTGCTTACTGCTGCCGACCCTGCTGTGGAGAGACTGAAAAACATGGTGCTTTATTTTTAAACTTCTCAACTGTGATCACAGTAGAGAACTTTAAAAGTAAATGGAGAATAAAACCAAGGATATTATAATGCCTCTGTATCATTCCATGTGCAACCGCACCTTGAATATTGTGTGTAATTCTGGTTGCCGTATCTTAAAAAGGATATAGCAGAATTTAAAAAGGTACAGAGAATAGCCACCAAAACAGTAAGGCGATGGAAGGATACTCCTATGAGGAGAGGCTTAAAAGGTTGGTGCTCTTCAACCTGGAAAAGAGATGGCTGAGGGGAGATATGACAGAGGTCTATAAATTAATGAATGGAATGGAACGGGTAAACGTAGATTGGTTGTTTATGCTATCAAAAAATATAGAAACATAGAAACATAGAAATATGACGACAGAAAAAGACCACATGGCCTATCTAGTCTGTCCTTCCATAACAACTACAACAGTCCACTTTTTGCCTTTAGAGATCCTCTGTGTTGGTCCCATGCTTTCTTGAATTCAGTTACTGTCCTCATCTCTACCAGCTCCACTGGGAGACTATTCCACGGATCCACTACTCTTTCCGTAAAGAAATATTTCCGCATATCACTCCTGAATCTATCTCCCTTCACCCTCATCCCATGTCCCCTCGTAGCAGAACTTGCTTTCAATTGAAAGAGGCTCTCTCCCTGAACATTTATGCCACGGAGGTATTTAAACATCTCAATCATATCACCTCTATCCCGCCTTTCCTCTAAGGTGTACATATTAAGATCCTTAAGTCTGTCCTCATATGCTTTATAATGAAGCCCATTAATCATTTTGGTAGCAACCCTCTGCACCGACTCCATCCTGTTCACATCCTTTTGAAGGTGCGGTCTCCAGAATTGCACACCATACTCCAAATGAGGTCGCACCAAAGACTTATACAGAGGCATTATCACCTCCTTTTTTCTGCTAGCCATTCCTCTCCGTATGCACCCAAGCATCCTTCTAGCTTTTGCTGTCGCCTTTTCCACCTGTTTAGCTACTTTAAGATCATCAGACACAACCACGCCTAGGTCCCGCTCTTCTTTAGTGGACAAAAGTACTTCACCTCCTATACTGTATTGCTCCCTTGGATTGCTGCAGCCCAAATGCAAGACCTTACATTTTTTAACATTAAATCCCAGCTGCCAAATTCTAGACCATTCTTCAAGCTTAGCTAGATCCCTCCTCATGTTATCTACCCCTTCCTGGGTGTCTACTCTATTGCAGATTTTGGTATCATCCGCAAAGAGGCAAACCTTACCCGACAGCCCTTCCGCTATATCACTAACAAAGATGTTAAAAAGAATCGGACCAAGGACAGATCCCTGGGGCACACCACTGGTAACATCCTTCTCCTCAGAGTGAGCTCCATTTACTTGTACTCTTTGTCGCCTCCCACCCAACCAATTTCTAACCCAAGCAGTAACTTTAGGGTCCATCCCTAGGGTGCTCAGTTTGTTTATAAGTCGCCTGTGAGGAACAGTGTCAAAGGCTTTACGGAAATCTAAATACACCACATCTAGAGCTCTCCCTCGGTCCAACTCCCTGGTCACCCAGTCAAAAAAATCAATCAGATTTGTCTGACAAGACCTGCCTCTGGTGAATCCATGCTGCCTCGGATCCTGTAATCCGCTGGACTCCAGAAACCTCACTATTTTCTCTTTCAGCAGCGTTTCCAATAATTTACTCACCACCGAAGTTAAACTAACCGGCCTGTAGTTTTCAACCACATCCTTACTTCCGCTTTTGTGTAAATGCACCACATGAGCCTCTCTCCAGTCCTTTGGCACCACTCCTGACTCCAACAAGGCATTGAAAAGGTCAGTCAGTGGAGTTGCTAGAACGTCCCCAAGTTCCCTCAGTATTCTAGGGTGTATCCCATCCGGTCCCATCGCTTTGTCTACTTTAAGTTGAGCTAGTTTCTCACGAACACAGTCTTCTGAAAGTAGTTCAAGATGTCCCTCGCTTCTGTTCTTATTTGTGGGTGTTTTCTGAGGTCCTGCTCCTGGTTCTTCATCTGTGAACACAGAACAAAAATATTTGTTAAGCAATTCCGCTTTATCCTTATCAGCTTCTACATATTCCCCCCCTGCACCCTTGAGTCTGACAATACCACTTTTGCTCTTCCTCTTCTCACTAATATATCTGAAAAATGTCTTATCCCCCCATTTTATTGCATTGGCTATTTCCTCCTCCTTTTGAATCTTTGCCTTCTTGACTACTTTGCTAGCTTCTCTAAGTTTTTCCAAATACAGATGCCTGTCTTCTGCTCTCTGTGATCTCTTGTATTTCATGAAGGCCTCCCTCTTTTTCTTCACTTTTTCAGCTACTTCCTTCGAAAACCATAGCGGTCTCCTGTTCCTTTTGCCTTTATTTACCATTTTAACAAAAAGGTTGGTTGCCCTTAAAATACCCCCTTTCAGTTTTGCCCACTGTTTTTCTACATCCCCCAGCTGTTCCCATCCCACTAACGACTCCCTGAGGTATTGGCCCATCTTCGCAAAGTTAGTCTTCCTAAAGTCTAAGATCCTCACCTTGGAATGGATTCTAACAGCCCTAGTCCTAATACTGAACCACACCATCTGGTGATCACTGGATGCAAAATGATCTCCCACTACAACATCAGAAACACTTTCACCATTGGTAAGCATTGGTAAAGATTAGAGGACATGTAAAGAAGCTACAATGTAATCCATTTAAGACTAATATGAAAAAAATATTTTTTACTCATTGCATAATCAAACTCTGGATGATGTAGTAAAAGCTGTTAGTGTAACTGGGTTTAAAAAAGGTTTGGAGAAGTTCCCGGAAGAAAGATCCATAAAAGGACCAGGGAAATCCACTGCTTACCTCGGGACAAGCATTGTGGAACCTATGTGCCTTTTTGGGAACCTGCCAGGTACGTGTGACCTGGATTGGCCACTGCTGGAAACAGAATACTGGGCTTGATGGACCTTGGTCTGACCTAGTATGGCAATGAGTTAAGACCTAAAATCAGAAGTCCTCTTTATAAAATAAGCATGCACGTACAAAAAATGACAAAGGAAAATTGTGCATGCCAAAGACCAAGTAATATTTTTGCAGATATATTTATACATGGGGCAATACTGCATAAAACAAATCCCTCAAATTCTGCGCAAAAATTTTGAAAATTCTGCATTCAGTATTTTAAAAATTTAGCATGCTTTGTTAGTACATTTTTGTGCAGAGTTCCCCCATCATAAAGCTTAACTCCTCCTCTAGGCCTGAAATTTCCCTTGCCTATTTCCTCCCTAGCTCTCTTGCTCCAATCACAGTTCTGTCCCCATCCCATCCTTTTCTTCCTCTAATTTCTAGCCTCCAGCACCCCCTCTCCACTCAGAAAGTGTACCATTCAAAACGCGCTATGTTCAGACTGCAGCTGTGTTGCCGCTAACAGTGAGGCAGGATCGGGCGCTCTTAAAGCTTGTGCACCCAATCCTGCCTCACTGTCTGGTCGTCCAGTGCCAGTGCAGAATTCAGCATAGCAAATGCAGAATTTTGTGCAGGTAGGGAATTTGGCAGAAATTCTGCATTGTGCAGTTGCACAGAATTCCTCCAGGAGTAATCATTATCCCCTACATGGTTATGGTTATGGTTATGGTTAAGGCATTTGATATACCGCCCTTTACTTACACGTGATGATTTTAGTGAAAAGGACCACACATAAAAAACAGATTGGAATGAAAAACAAAATCAGTCTAGCTAATATATGCAAAGGAGTATCAACAAGCCATAGAAGATGCCAGTGGTCTTTTCTTTAAATCGAGAGAAGATCTATTCACAGCCTCTCAACAAACGAGTGAATTAATACTAGACAAGCAATACATTCAGGGGCTTAGTTTTGACGCCTTATTCACACATCAAATATGGACGTGGTGGCAGAAAAATGGGTAAGCCACATCTACATGGAAAATGCAATTTTGGAAAGGCTGCGATTTACAGATTTTTTGTAACGAGTACATTGTTCTATAGACATTTTTTCCTGGAGGCATTCATGGGTGTTAGGATGTAGCCTGGGTGGGACAAAAATCTACACACCTATGCCCCATATCATATTGCCCATGCCCAGATTTACTCCTGTTCCCTGGCAGAAACAGGTATTTCAAAGGTGCTCCTTTCGGTCATTAAGAGGGAATGGAAATATTAAGCAGCATCTACATGTCTAGGCTTCCAAAACACCTGAAACCCACTAGTGCCGCTAGTCACATGTGCGCATTGTGAAATGCTGGCACTTACGAGGGTTCCTCCATCCATTTTTCCAACATGTGCCTTTGTGAAATGACTCCCCTTGCTTCATGTGGAGATGTATTTTACAATTTACAGTTTACAATTGGTTTACATCATATCTAAATAACAGAACACAAACAGTAAGAATTGGAAACCAAACATCCAACACCTATGACCAAACTATTGGCCTTCCCCAGGGCTCTGCCCTCTCAGCCCTCCTATTTAATATATACATTCAACCCGTCTGCAATATTTTAAAAAAATTTAAAAATTCAATATCATATATATGCAGACGACATAATGATGTATATTCCATTTACGACACCTCATCTCCCAATGCAAATACTAGTAGAGAGTTTCAACAAAATAACAAAATGGCTAACAGAACAAAATCTACACATTAACCACTCTAAAACAGAAATATTAATAGAAACAAAAAAACAATCCTACACCCCTCCAACCCACATAACATTACAAGACCATGATATCTACATAAAAAAGGAAGTGAAATACTTAGGAGTCACTCTTGACTCTCATGTCACTATGAACACGCATATCAGTAACACAATAAAGAAAATTCACTACAAACTAAAAATACTAAAACAAATACGCCCACTTATACATATACAGGACTTCACTAGCATAATACATGCGATCATCACACCCCATTTCGATTTTGCCAATCTAACACTCCTAGGTACAACAAAACAAAATATAAAAAGGCTTCAAATTACCCAAAATACAGCAGCCAGAATCATAATGAAAGTACACCCATTTGAACATATAACCCCAATATTAGCTCACTTGCACTGGCTACCAATACAATGTAGAATAAACTATAAAGCAATAATAACTACCTTTAAAGCAATAAATAACTTAGCCCCACCTACACTAACCAAGCTCACTGATATAGACTCAACAAACAGTGTCCACAGGAGAGGCCACGCTAATAAAATAAAATGTCCAAAAGACTTCACCAAAGCTAAAATGATAACCAATAAAAAAGCATTCTCTCATGCAGCCCCTACACTCTGGAACTCCCTCCCGGAAGAAATAAGAAAACTAACCGAACTAAAAGAAATAAGGAAAAAGCTAAAAACCCACATGTTCAGAATGCACTATGACTCAATGGAAAACACTTTTCCACTTGTTGAAAATGGATAAATGAATCTCTAAATGAATAATAATAGACTAAACCAGAGCCAAATTTTGTAATCAACAAAATTACCCCTGAATAATACCCTATCTTGACCTATGATTTTCGCTTATAAATTTAAACTCAATACAAATTTCAATTTTAACATTTAAATGAGCCTACCAGTTTCAATAATACATTCAAACGTACCACATACACTTCAAATCATACCCTATATATAATAGGTAAATAAACCTGTAATACTATTTAAATAAGCCAATGAAATACAATCTTTTGTATATAGTTATGAGGTTTGTACATAGTTGAAATATAGCAAGTATAATTGTTAATGTATAACCACAGTTCCTTAAGATCTTTGTAAAAAAAACAGGATGTTTACCCTGTTTAAAAAATTGTTTCATTGTAATGTATAACCAAAGTTTCTTATGTTCTATGTAAAAAACAGAATGTTACCCTGTTTAAAATTGTTCCATTGTAAATCGCACCTGATCTTCCTGGAAGGTAGCGGTATATAAGCATTTGTTAAAATAAATAAAAATAAATAAATAAATGCATTTTAGAAACAGCTCGAGAGAACACACAGGGCAAGAGGTATTGTGGTCACTGCGCTTTATCAATAAAAGAACGCCCCAACGCGTTTCAGCAACGCCTTCCTCAGGGGGCTGAGAATGTTAAACGTGTCTTTAAATTGATAGAAGCGCACAGGAAAATTATATAGCACTATGTATAAGCAAATCTGCTTCCATTGAGGGAATGACTAAACAGAAACAGCTCCACATTTTGCGCAACCATTCCTAAAATATCGTTGGAACAGAGTACGTCCTGACCTCGATGTCTCAATTCCAACCTCTATGCCTTTTTTAAAATGTGCCTTTTAACTAACCCGCTATCACAAGGTGCAGCAAATATCAGTGGCTAGCAGCGCAGGAACCTGTGTGTAGAACCACTTAGCACTGGTATTTTTAGAATACTTGCATCAATGTAGTTTCAAAGTAATTTATAATAGCAGGAGTTTCTGTAATACCTTCGTTCCTAAGCTGGGAATTCCCATAACGTTTAACCCTCATTAGGGCTAACCACTGTATCTAAACCACAAACCGAGATCTACTATTGCAGCATCAGAACAGAACCCAAACAATATTTACTGCTAGCTTTTTTTATATTTCTTAACGACATCACTCCTACAGATGCAAACCACAGAAAGTCAGAAAAGGTAAACCTTTAAAAACATAAAATGGAAGTATCCCTCTTTTCTCATACTTAGCATACTAAGAAATTCACCTGAATGGCAAATGCAATCTTAAATAAGGTCTTCATTCCAAACCATGAACCACCCCCCCTCCTTCCCATTAGCTCTGGCCTTTGTAGCCTCACTCTTTTAAAAATGTACAGTATTACCAGTATTAGCACCACATCCTTTCCTCACTGCACGAAGCAGACAGATAAGAAGTACAACAAGCAGAAAGGCTACCTGCTGCCTCAGTCTGCTCGGGGAAGGTTCACCCCATGCTGGTTTTACCTCCACTCTACAAGTGGGACTTGTACACCTGATCTCCTTAAGGAAGGCAAGGACTATGAGCAGGGCCGGATTTACCTATACGCCAGGTATGCCGTGGCGTAGGGCCCACAGCTGGCAAGGGCCCACAAACAAGAGTCCCCAGGACTGAGAAAACCCGCACCCGGGGCCGGCCCACACACCGGAGGGCTTCAGAGGGAGCAGGGTAAGTTCGCGCGAGGCCACGGCTCCCTCTGTACAGCCGCCAGCGTGAAGAGCCTTTTCCTTCACGCTGGCGGCTGTATCTGTAAAGCCGCGATTGCTGGGAAAGGTATTAGATCCTAAGGTCGATAGGGACACGAAAGGGGTGGACGGGGGGGCTAGAAATAGACAGGGTCTAAGGAGGCTGATGCAACATTGGAACTTGGTGGATGCATGGAGGGTTTTGCACCCCAAGGAGAGAGGATACACGTTCTACTCGACTCCTCATGGGAGTTGGAGCAGGATTGATATGCTTCTAGTGGATAAGGAATGGATGGTGGCAGTTGAGGGGGGTAAGTTAATAATGATTGGGTGGGTGGATCATGCGGCAGTTGAGCTGGGAATTAGGAGGGCTAGGTAGGGTGGTGTGGTTTTCTGGAGGCTGAATGAAAGCTTACTCAAGAGTCGGGAGGTGGTGGAGGACATTCGGAGGGTGGTGAAGGAATATTTGGCATTTAATGAAGGGGGAGGTGGGGGTGGTGGGTGTGTGGGAGGGGCTGAAAGCGGTTATAAGAGGGCAGTTTATTATGTGGGGGGCTAGGAAGAAGCGGGAGAGGGAAAGAAGAGAGGAGGGGTTAAGGGAGGAATTACGGGGGGGGGGGGGGAAGAGCGGTACAGGACGACGGGATCTCCGAGGGATAGGAAGGAGATGGAGAGGGTAAGGGAAGAATTGCAGACCTTGCAGGTTGAACAGGTGGCATGGGCCTTACAAAGAGTGCAGCAGGTCTCGTATGAGTTCGGGGATAAAGCTGGGAGATTGTTGGCCAGGCGATTAAGAAAGCAAAAATGGACGGCGTCGATTTATCAGATCAAAGGAGAGGGGGGGAAGGTCTGCAGAGGGGAGGAGGAGATACGGGAATGTTTTCGAAACTTCTATCACGACCTTTACACCGGGATGGAGGGAGGGGGGATGAGAAGATTAAGGCTTATTTGGATGGGGTACAGCTACCCCGGTTGTCTGAGGAGGCGAGGGAGGATCTGGAGGTAGAGATTACGGTGGGGGAGATTGCGAGAGTGGTGAAGGAAATCCCGGGGGGGAAGGCTCCGGGTTTAGATGGGCTCCCGGGGGGGGTTTATAAGGTCTTTTGGGGGGAGATTGGGGGCCTTTTAGTGAAGGTGTTTAATGGGATGTTGGCACCAGGGGGTGAATTGTCGAGGGACATGAAGACAGCGGGGATTACGGTATTATTAAAGCCGGGAAAAGATCCTTTGTGTTGTGGTTCATATCGGCCCATTTCCCTCCTCAATGTTGATGTAAAAATATTGGCAAAAATATTAGCGGATAGATTGGCGGGGTGGTTACCAGGAATTATTAATAGTGATCAGGCGGGGTTTATACAGGGGCGGCAGGCTGCGGATAACATTAAACGGGCAATGGGAGTGGTTTGGGAGGCCAGTCAAGGGGGGGAGGATTTTCTATTAATGTCAATTGACGCAGAAAAGGCCTTTGATCGGGTTCATTGGGGATTTTTGATGGAGGTCGTGAGAAAAATGGGTTGCGGTCACAATTATTTGAAGTGGATACAGGGCCTTTATGAGGGACCCAGAGCTCGGGTGAAAATTAATGGGAGATATTCGCGGGATTTTGGGTTAGGGCGAGGGACTCGGCAGGGTTGCCCTCTATCTCCCATATTATTCGCTATTGTGGTAGAGCCACTGGCGGAACGGATAAGACAGAACGAGAAAATTGAGGGTTTAGTTAGAGGGGGGAGGGCCCACAAGATTTCATTATATGCGGACGATATTCTCCTGTATATCAGTCAGCCACAGGGGTCGTTAGCTGAAATTATGCGGGAGGTGGAGAATTATGGGGCGGTGTCTGGGTTTAAAATGAATATAGACAAAACGGAAGTTTTGGCGGTACGCATGGGGAGGGAGGTGGAAGAGGAGTTGAAGAGACTGTACCCCTTGCGGTGGGTACGCCAGTCCTTGGAGTATCTAGGAGTGCATATTACGCGCAGATATGAGGATATGTATCAGGCAAATTACCCAAAATTATTGGGGGCTATAGGTAGTGATTTAGAGGGCTGGATGGGGATGGAGACGTCTTGGTTGGGCAGGATTGCTGCCGTTAAGATGAATGTCCTTCCTCGCTTGCTGTATCTATTTCAGGCATTGTCGGTAGAGATACCGGTGGGGGCGATGCGGACCCTTCAGAGATGGGTATTTAGTTATATTTGGAAGAGGAAGCCCCCCCGAATATCTCGGAGGGTGATGTGTTCGGCGATGACCCAGGGGGGGATGGGTGTCCCTAATTTGTTGGAATACTTCCAAGCGGCACAGCTGAAACATATAATGGAATGGCGGGAGAGGGGAGATATAAAACCATGGGTCAGTCTGGAAAAAGAGCGGGTACGGGGGGGGGGCGGTTGGATGCGTGGCTCTGGGCTAGGAAGGGGGAGAGGGGGGTAGTGGGTGTTGGGACGCCAGGGATGGAACAAGTGGTGAAGGTTTGGGACACAGTGAGAGGACCTGAAATTAAGTGCAGGGGTTCGGGGTATTCTGTAATGGCCCCATGGCGGGGGTGGCGGGGCTTTAAACCAGGGTGGGAGGGGGGACGCTTTGATGTATGGAGTGGAAAGGGATTACGATGTGGTTTTCAATTGTTGGAGGAGGGGGAGATGCGAGCCTTTGAGGCGGTAAGGGATGAATATGCTTTAGAGGAAGGAGACCGCTTCGCCTATATACAGGCGAAATCCTTTATGAAGCGGGTCCTGGGGAAGGAGGGCTGGGGACGCGAGATCTCGGGGCTGGAGGCCTATTGGTTTGGAGGGGGAGGCTCGAAGGGAATGATCTCAAGGCTTTATCGGGTGGTGAATGGGCAGGAGAGAGGGAAATTTAGATACATGGTGGAATGGGAAAGGGACTTTGGGCGGGTATTGTTGGAGGGGGAATGGAAGACGGTGTGGGACCACATTAAAAAGGGGCCAGGTGCTAGTAAATTTCAAGAAAATAGCTATAAAGTATTGATGCGGTGGTATTATACTCCGGAGAGGCTGCATAAGATTTATCCAGGGACATCCCCCCTTTGCTGGCGGGAGTGTGGGGAGGTGGGTTCTTTTTGGCATGTCTGGTGGGGCTGTCCTAAGATACAGGAGTACTGGGGTGCAGTGCAACAGTGGATATACTCTCACTTTGGGGGGGAGATTGAGCTGGCCCCGGAAATCTTTTTGCTGTCCTGGTGGGGGGAGGACTTGGGGAAGCAGGGTGGGAAGGTGGTTAGAGCCTGTTTGAGTGCGGCTAGGTGTGAAGTGGCGGCAGCATGGAAACAGAAGGAAGCGCCTACGCTTGAACAATACGAGCGGAGGCTTCGACACCTGATCCTGATGGAGAGGTTAACTGCGGCTAGGCGGCAGAGAGGGGCCAAATTTGAGGTGGTGTGGGGAGAGCTGTGCAAAGCGCTTGAGGGGGGGAGGGGATAGGGGTGATGGGGGTGGGGGGGAGGGGGGTTGAGGGGGGTTGGGGGGGCTCTTGGGGGGGTTCTTGGGAGGGGGGCGGGGGGCTAAGAGGCTTAACAGTGGGAAAGTGCTTTGTGTGGGGGGGTAAGGAGGGCGTAAGGGTAGATGGCGGGGTGTTAGGTGTTGTATTAAAGGGTTTGCTGTGGTTGTGTTACGGGAAACAAGTTCTCCGGATGTGGGGGGAGGGGGGAGGGGTTGTTGTTAAATGGGTCTTTTGCTCACAGTGGGGTGGGGGGTAGAGAGGTGTATCAAGTGATGACTATGGCATTGGATGTTATGTGGGGGTGTTTTTGTTTCTTGTTTGTTCATCGCTTGTTTGGCTTACATTGTGTAAGAAAATGCACTGTTTTATAAAACCTAATAAAAATAATAAATAATTTAAAAAAAAAAAGTGGAATCAGTTGGTAAATCTACACCTATTTATACACCTTCAATCTCATCTACACTGCAAAACAATAGAAGGGGTTGACATGCCTTATTTATGATTATATTATTTTTTTCATTTTACAGAATGGTCAAGCATATGTTTCCAGCTAGCATCTTGTATGTCACTTCCAAGCTGTAGCATTCCCTCACATTCCCCGTGATTATCACCCCACCTCAAAGAAAAAAAAAGTGGTGAGGATGGGGGGAGGATGAGAACAAATTTATTCTGTCTGGTTTGTACCTCTATTGGACACTGCACTTGGCAATACATGAAATACACCAAAGATCTGAAGTCTGAAATGTTACCAGGAAGAAGGAGGAAAAAAATACAGAAAAGATTACCAGATAATTTCTTGGCATGACACCGAAGGAAGGGAGTGGGTTATGTACAACGACTAGGCTGTTAACATATTCAAATTTTATAGGAAGAAAATAAGGAAATAAATGGGCAAACAATATTTTTGTGTTGCTTATATTTGGCACACACAAAAATATCTTTTCCTCCACTCCCCTTCCCAATTGAAGGCATGAACACCAAGCATCTTGTCTGGACTCTGTGCTTATGTGAACTGCCCAGTTGGAGCAAATAATTGGAGGTATTTTGTGCTCTTGTACAATCTATATTAGACCCCCAGTGGCAAAGACCACTGCTAGAGATTAATTTTTTTTATTTTACATAATCAATCACCTTGCCTTAGATTCCTGAATGACATAATAAAACAGGAATAAAGGGCAATACAAGTAGGCAAAAAGGCATGTATTTCTCTAAATCCACTAAAATGACAGAGAACAAAGTAAAACTGAAATTAAAAAATATATATACTAAAACAGAGGTAAGGTAAAAAGATAATTGACTTATTTGCAGCCATAGTCATGATCACAAAAGGAATGTCTATTATATCAACTATTTTTCAGCATATAAGAAACAATGACTTTAGGTTTTAGCTTATGACTGAACCGGTACTTGCTCTACCTTTATCTTTAGGCTATGGACCCAAAATGATTTTGTTTAGTTTGGTTTATTCTTTGATTTGATTATTTGCTTTACATTTCAAATAAATCACAAAGCAAAGAACAATGAGCCAAATGAAAGCAATTTGTTCCCATGCAGCATGGTTACATTTCTTGTGTATATTTGCAACAAGCTTGAAAAGAACTACTTTATCAAGATGGGTGTTAAATTTCCTACACCTTTCATATACGTTCCAACAAAAACAGGCTGCTGCTGCTTAAACTGAACCACCAGAAAATGAGCCATGTTGTACCAACTTGCAACGGGAAACTGGGCATTCGCCAGACAGCTGCTTCGGCTCCAAAACCTGGAGGAAAGTTTTAGCTCGTCAAACTGATAAGCTCATGGGAATTGTACTGAGTGGAAGAGTAGCCTGGTGCACTAGCCTGGTAACCAAGAGACCAGGGTTCAATTCCCACTAGCACTCCTTGTGACCTTGGGTAAGTCACTTAACCTTCCATTGCCTCGGACAAAAGGCCTGACAATCTACTTCTGGACACACTGCCAAGAAAACCTAGGAGCTGCAGGAACACCAGGAGCCAGCATTGACTCGAAGGCATAGATTGCATTGCATTGTAACAGCAAATTGTAGCAGTAAAGCTTGACATATTTAAAGAGGACAGTTTTCATAAGTTCTGACATTGTTCTGAATGTGTGAATAATCGAGCTGCTTTAACACACATTCTTTTTTTTTGACGGAGTGGGGTTGGGGGGCAGAGCTATTTTCATGTCCATCACCGAGAATAAAATATTGTTTTGTTACTATTAACTCTGAATGGGAAAATGACCATAAGATATGGCTCACATTATCATATCCTGCTGCTGGATGGCACAAGATCTTGCCACACTCGCAAAGGGCCACTGAACTACAAAATGAAAAAGATGGATCAAGTTCATTTTAAGAATATATACACTTACTCGCACTCTCTGATCTCAAGCTTCCTTGCTTACAGTCACATTCATTTTCAAAAGACCTGTCAATCACTTTTCGCTTTTTTAGTCCCCGCATTATGGAATTCACTTCCACTATCTCTTTGTCAACAGCACTTGTTTTAAAATTTTAAAAAAATATAGACATGGTTCTTTGTCTAAAGAGTATCTAAGAAAGTTCACTCAAAGTCTTGGGAGAGATACCTGCAGACATGGTTTGTCAGACAAATCTGATTGATTTCTTTGATAGGGTGACCAGCGAGTTGGACGGAGGGAGAGCCCTAGATGTGGTGTATTTAGATTTCAGTAAAGCCTTTGATACCATTCCACACAGGTGACTTATAAACCAACTGAGCACCCTAGGGATGGACCCTAAAGTTACTGCTTGGGTAAGAAATTGGTTGAGTGGGATGCAACAAAGGGTACAGGTAAATGGAGTTCACTCTGAGAAAAAGGAGGTTACCAGTGGAGTGCCGCAGGGATCTGTCCTTATTACTAACAAAGGTGTTAAAAAGAATCGGAACATTGCGGAAGAACTGTCGGGTAAGGTTTGCCTCTTTGCAGATGATGCCAAAATCTGCAATAGGTGTAGATCCAGGAAGGTGTAGATAACATGAGGAGGGATCTAGCTAAGCTTGAAAATTGGTCTAGAATTTGGCAACTAAGATGTAATGTTAAAAAATGCAAGGTCATGGATTTGAGCTGCAGCAATCCAAGGGAGCGATACAGTATAGGGGGTGAAGTACTTCTGTCCACAAAAGAAGAGCGGGACCTAGGCGTGGTTGTGTCTGATGATCTTCAAGTAGCTAAACAGGTAGAAAAGGCAACGGTGAAAGCTAGAAGGATCCTTAGGTGCATAGGGAGAGGAATGGCCAGCAGAAGAAAGGAGGTGATAGTGCCTCTGTATAAGTCTTTGGTGCAACCTCATTTGGAGTATTGTGTACAATTATGGAGACCGCACCTTCAAAAGGATATAAACAGGATGGAGTCAGTACAGAGGATGGCTACTAAAATGGTTAGTGGTCTTCATTATAAAGTATACGAGGACAGACTTAAGGATCTTAATATGTACACCTTAGAGGAAAGACGGAATAGAGGTGATATGATTGAGACGTTTAAATACCTCCGTGGCATAAATGCACAGGAGGAGAGCCTCTTTCAACTGAAAGCAAGTTCTGCTACAAGGGGTCATGGGATGAGGATGAAAGGGGATAGATTCAGGAGTGATATGCGGAAACACTTCTTTATGGAAATAGTGGTAGATCCATGGAATAGTCTCCCAGTGGAGGTGGTAGAGATGAGGACAGTATCTGAATTCAAAGAAGCATGGAACAACCACAGAGGATCTCTAAAGGAAAAAAAGGGACTATTGTAGTGGTTGATATGGAAGGGCAGACTAGATAGGCCATGTGGTCTTTTTCTGTCATTATGTTTCTATATAAACAGGTTAGAGTCGGTGCAGAGGGTGGCTACTAAAATGGTTAGTGGTCTTCGTTATAAAGCATATAAGGACAGACTTTAGGATCGTAATATGTACACCTTAGAGGAAAGGCGGGATAGAGGTGATATGATTGAGACATTTAAATACCTGCGTAGCATAAATGCACAGGAGAGCCTCTTTCGATTGAAAGCAAGCTCTGCTATGAGGGGACATAGGATGAAGGCAAAAGGGGATAGACTCAGGAGTAATATGTGAAAATCTTTCTTTACAGAAAGAGTGTTAGATGCATGGAATAGTCTCCCAGTGGATGTGGTAGAGATAAGGACAGTATCTGTTAATTATTAATTGTTTATTACATTTGCTTTGTATTTAAGTTATTCTGATGTTATAATGCAAAGTTCCTGTTTTGTTCTTTGTAAACCACCATTGATCTTTGAAAGTGGCGGTATATAAATTCAAATAAATAAATAATAATAATAAAGCATGGGACAAACACAGAGGATCTCTAAAGGAAAAAAGGGGACTGCTGTAGTGGTTGATATGGAAGGGCAGACCAGATAGAAACATGACGTCAGAAAGAGACCACATGGCCTATGTTTCTATATGTTGTCGGGATTTTTTTCATTCTGGGAAAAAGGAGTCCATTCTGGAAAAGGCGGAATCTATTTTGCAAAGATGGGCTTCATTTTTATCATGGTAGTGCCAGGCTGTGGAGTGAAGATATAGCCTAGTGGTTACAGCACCTGCTTGGCAACCAAGCGACCAGGGTTCAGTTCCCACTAGCACTCCTTGTGGCCTTAGGCAAGTCACTTAACCCTCCATTGCCTCAGAAAAAAGGCCTACTTCCGGTCACACTGCCAAGATAATCCAGGGGCTGCTGGGTTGCCAGAAGTCAGCAATGATTCAAAGGCACACATCGCATTTTGCACAAGGCTGTTGGCACTAATGTTCAAAAAGGAAACAAGCAGCTTTTAAACTAGAACCTGGGGGAAAGCCAACAATCATTCAGGAAGGCATGAGTCAGAGTAAGGTTATCATCATAACAGGGAAGTTAGATTGTCCCCACAGAGAGGCTGCACTAAAGGCTATAATAGCCAGGTGCTTTTAAATAAAGAGAAAGAGTTGACAGATTGCAAATTATCCCCATCAACTGCTATGAAGACTGTAAAGTCAAACATACCTTGAAATGTCTCCATACAAATGCTAGAAGCCTAAAAATGAGATGAGAGAGTTAGACTATATAACACTAAATGAAAACACAGACATCTAGGAGAACTGGTCCAAGGAGGAAAACCAATGGGACACTGAGATAGGAGGGTACAAATTATATCACAATGATAGGATGGATCAAATTGGTAGAGGGGTAACGCTGTATCTTAGAGGCATTTAGCCATACAGAATAAAAATTCTGTAGGAAACAAAATATGCCATTGAATCCTTATAGAGAGAAATTCTGGGCCGGATATTCAAAGGCATTTACACGGTTTACAAACTTGTAAACTGTGTAAGTGCTGCTCCTGCATTCCGGGGCGGAGCTTATCGCTAACCAGGTAGCGGTGATATTGAACTGCTGCCTGGTTAGCAATCCATGGGTAAAGATAGGTGTGGCAAAAGCTGGCCTATCTTTATCTGTGAGAGCTAACCAGGTAGCAGCTCAATATTGCCACTGCCTGGTTAACTTTTGCGCCGTGCAGCACTGTGTAGCAGACCCGGATGTTCAATGCCAGAGCCCGGATATGGCCCCGGCATTGAATATCCATGGTTAAGTTCAGCGATGACAGCTATGTGCAGTAGAAGCGCATAGCCACCGCCACTGAAGATTGGGCCCTCTATGTTCAGAGGGGAAGAAAATGGTTATACGGGTTTACAGCCATCCTCCTGGATAGAATGAACAGACAGATGATAAAATGTGATCAGAAATTAGGGAAAAGGTAGTTAGCTGTAGCAGGTGTTCTCTGTGGACAGCAGGAATAAGTCCTCATGTATGGGTGATGTCCACGATGGAGCCCCATGTAGGAACGCTCTCCAGTTTCTATTGGAAGCTTTTGGGAGGCTCCACTGTGCCTGTGCACTTCCTTCCTGCGTTCCGCCATGGCGCCATGATGCCTCAGTTTGATAACACTGCTGTAGCATTAGACAACTCCTCAAGGAGGTAGGAGGGTTGTGAGGACTTATTCCCACTCTCCTCAGAGAACACCTGCTACAAGTGAGTAACTACCTTTTCTCCGTGGACAAGAAGGAATAAGTCCTCACATATGGGACTCCCAAGCTACAGGATACCGAAAACTGAGGAGGCCACGGAGAAGCCCAACAGGGGCAAACTCAACTGCATAAAATGAGTGAATTTCTCTCTTCCTTTTTTTTGGTAGCCTGGACAGAAGTGAATAAGCCTAAGGGGGATGGAGTTGGATTCTAAGCCCCAAACAGATCCTGGCGTACAGATTGGCCAAAGTTGCTGTTGCATCAGGAATCTTCATCTAGGCGGTAGTGAGATGTGAATGTCTAGACTCGAAGAGGTGTAGAAGATATTAAAGCAGTTTTTGTGTGGAGCAAATGAAAGAATCTAGGGCATGGCCCTCACATCAGACAGCAAACCTCTTTCATTTAGAAAAGTAAGGACTTTCTCATAGAGGCCCTCCTGAAGGCCAAACGAACTTCAGTTACACTGTCCAGCAGGTTGAAATGAGACAACATTAGCCTCTCAACATCCACGCAGTGAGTGCCAAGGACCAGATGTTGGGGTACAACATCATCCTATCCTCCTGTGCTGTTAGATTGGGCATATGGCCAAGTTGTAGCAGCTCTAGACTGGAGAGCTGCAGCAGGAGGGGAAATCAAAGCTATCTGGGCCAGTAGGGAGTGATGAAAATCATTGTGCCACCATCTGTTTTGAGCTGAGCTTCAGGAGGGTCTTTGCAATGAGAGGTATTTGAGGATAAGCATACAGAAGACCCTTCCCCAAATGAAGGAGGGAAGCATTTGATGCTAGTCTGCTGTGTGATCTTACTCTGGAGCAGAATTAATTCACCTGGGCATTCTGCAGGGTGACTAGCAGATCTATTGAGGGGGTGCCCCACTCTCAAAAGATGCGAGTTGCAACTTTCCTGTCCAGCATCTACTCATGAGTCTGGAGAACTCGACTCAGTCTGTCTGCCAGAGTATTTTGTTTGCCTGGTAGGTACCTAGCTCTCAAGTCCAGCCCATACGCGATGGCGAACTTCCATAACCTGACTGCATCCCAACACAGGAGGTTTTATTTTATTTATTTAACAGGTTTTTTATATACCGCTTTCTCATTTCAATCAAAGCGGTTTATATTGAAACTTAAACTTGGTAATGTACATTAAACAGGGACATTGATAACTCTTCCTCCCTGCTTGTTAATGTAGAACATGGCGACCTAAATGTTGGTCTGAACCAGAACAATTTGGCTGGCCGGTCGTTCTCGGAAAGCCTTTAAAGAATTTGCCACTGCTCTGAGTTCCAAGAAATTGATCTAATGAAGACTTCTTGGATGGACTAATCGCCCTGGTTGTGAAACTCATCGAGATGAGCTCCCCACCTCAGATTGGATGTGTTTGTCGTCAGAACGTTTTGGAGTGGAGCAATTTGGAAAGGAAGACCCTTGAGCAAATTGTGGTGGACTGTCCACCAGTGCAATGACTGAACAAGAGCGGCAGTGACACACAGACGATCCCTAAATAGAACCGTGGCCTGGGTACATTCAGTCCTCAGAGTCCACTGAGCTTGCCTCATGTGGAGGCATGCCAAGGATGTGACATGTACCATGGAGGCCATGTGGCCTACTGACACAGTCAACATCCTGTGAGCTATAACCTATTGACTCATTTGAGTCTCCCGCACAAGTGAACTCCAATTGTTGGGTGGGCAGATGGGACTTTGGGTAATTTACAATAAATCTTAATAGTTCCAACATCCAAATGGTCAATCATGTTGATTCTTGAACTCCTGCAGTGGTACTCTTGATCAGCCAATCGTCCAGATAAGGGAAGACAAACACTCCCAGCATCCAGAGGAAGCAGTCACTACCATGAGGCACTTTGTGAAGATGCGAGGTGCTGAGGCCAGGCCAAATGGCAACACAAGATACTTCCTGTGAACAGGATATTTCTTTATGGATAAACGCATCCTTCAGATCCAGGGTGCATAGCAAGTAAGGAAGCAGGATGCCCAGAGAAATCGTTCTAAACTTTTCTGTTGCCAAGAACTTATTCAGATCTCAGAGGTCTAGGATGGGATGGCATCCCTCTGTTTTCTTGGGGACCAGGAAGTACTTGGAATAAAATCCCCAACCTCTTGCTCTGGTGGCACGAGCTGGATCTTGAGATCTGACAAGAGGGCAGTGATTTCTCTTTGAAGCAGTTCCTGATGCAGAGGATTAAGACAATACATTCTTAGGGGCAATTTAGTGGCAGATCCAAAAAGTGTAATTTGTAAATGCTCTGGATGATTTGTAGGACCCATGAGTCTGAGATTATGAGGAGCCACCAGTGCTCAAACAGAGTGAGCCATCCTCCAAAAGGATGGCTCCTACTTGTGGTCGATGGAAAAGTGGCTTTGCTCCAAAGAAATCAGTCAAAACCCTACCCCTGGTTTGGCTGAGGAGCCAGTTGGGCCTTCTGGAGCATTTCCCACACTGCTGTTGGCGAGGGGCCTGTTTAGGCTTGGAGGTCTGGGGCCTAGGGAACTACCTATGCCTATGAAGGTAGTAGGTCTTCTTCTGGCCCCCACCCTGGTACCTCTTCTGATAGGAGGCGTGGTCAGACATACACCTGGAAAGCCTAGTGAGAGTGATGTGCTGCTTCTCTATGAAGCCAGTATTCTCCTCAACCTGCTTGCCGAAGAGATCCTTTCCCCAGCAAGGGGCAGCCGACAGCTTGTTCTCAATGGATTGCTCTGGGTCCAATGAGTGTAGATGCTTCAAAAATATCATAGGTCATCCATACCTTGGACCTAGAGCAGTCCATGGCATGGCCACCAGGGCATGATATTGTTCCAATTTCTAAGGGGGCATAAATTGGGCCAGTCAGCTAGGTCGCACATCATGTTCTTTAAGACCATACCCCTGTAGAGCTGGTAAGAGGCCACGTGGGAAACAAGCATGGAACTCTGAAAACATTTTCTCCCAAAAGAGTCCAGTGTCTTGAGCCTCCTTCTTTGGGGGTGCCAAGGAATGAGTCTTGGTATTATTGATTCTCTTTAGGATGGATCTGACCACCAAAGAATGGTGTGGAAGTTGAGCCTCCTCAAACCCAGGAGCCTTTTGAACTCTGTACATAGACTCAAGCCTTCTACTAACTGGAGGTACATTAAAGGGGTTCTCCCACATCATCTGTACCCTCTGCAGGATGTGGTGCACGGGCACTGTCACCGCTTCCTTAGGGGCTGAGGAGGATCTCCAAATACTCTGCCCTGGGCTCATCCGTAGTCTCCAATGAAAATGGAATGGCCTTGGACATATTCCTCACAAACCCTTGGAAGGTCATATCCTCAGAAGGGCGTTTACTCTGCTTATGAGGTAGAGAATGATACAATGGAAGCTAAAGGGACCTGTTCTCCGATAAGTTCTCCTACTGGGTTTGTAACCCAGCCTTCTCAATCAGATTCAGAGAGGAAGTTGAAGTACTTCCGTCTGGATCTTCCTTCTGCTTTGAGGGGATAGGGAGCACCATCAGGAGCGATGATGCACCAGTGCCCTTCTAAATTTCAAGAGTGCGTCAGATCCTGAGATGCTAGAGAGGGAAATTGGCTGGGCATGCCCCGATGTTGATGCCTCTCCCGCAGGCAGTGCGTGTGTCTCTAGGAATGGCTGCACAGCAGTTGATATTGATGCAGCCGATGTCAAGGCCCCAGGATGCTGCATTACTAACAGCATCATGATGTGTTCTTCAAGCGCTTGCAGATGGCGCTTCTCCATGGCTGCCAATTCTGAAGGCCGAGGAGTCTGAGAAACGTCAACCGATACACCCAGTATGTGTACAGGGATATTGATGACTGGGTCTCGGCTGTTGGTAGGCTGTCAAGACCCCCCGATGTCCTGGAGGATGACCCCCTTTCTCTATGGGGCACCTCTGAGGGGCACTTGAGTAGACCCCCATCACTCTCGATGCTATGACTCAATGGGCTCCAACGCCGATGCACCAGATTCTTCACCCAATGTTTGAGGAAGATGAGGCCGAATCCTACCTTGTCTTCGGGTGGCGATTGATCAGTGGTCGATGCTCCGGGACACTACAGGTGCTCGACTCCGACTGAGCTTGAGAGCTTCTTGATATCGATGCACTGCCTGCATCTGAAGCAGCTTTGTAAGCCATAGAGACCGATGCCATTGATGCCAAAGGCAATGGATCGAACTTGTGAGCACCAAAAAGTGAATTGCGCCGCTTCTCTTGACTCTTGAGTCCTCTTTTTGTCATTTGCAAATACAAACTAAAAGAGGATTGATGATTGGGTATCCATGGCAGGTATGGCCCTATATCACTTGGAACACTTCTTAAACCTACTGGTGGGTTTCTGGGACATGCCATCCAGAAAAATAGCAACAACGAAGTCAAAGGGCTCGATTTTGGAGAGGCCTGACTGGGGTACCAGTGCCAAGACAGAGGTGCTGTAGCAAAGGAATAAAAGATTGATCCAGGAAGAAAAACCAAAGGGAATAGAGAAACCATGATGGCAAGCAAAAAGGCAACGGCAAAAAGGTTAACCCAAAGCCCAAAAAACTCCCACAGGGGAGAAAGAGTTCACCAAGCGGAGGATGTCTGGAACACATGGGGCTCCGCAGAATACGACTGAGGCATCATGGTGGCACAGTGGGAAGGAGGCGTGCAGGCACAGTGGAGCTTCCCAAAAGCAACCAATAGAAACTGGAGAGTGTTCCCAACCGGGGCTCCGTCAGGGATGTCACTCATATGTGAGGAGGACTCATTCCTGCTTGTCCACAATAATAAACTTGGCAACACAACAATAATGGTTTTTTTTTCAATTACCCTAATATTGATTGGATAAATGTCACATCAGGACATACTAAAGAGGTAAAGGTTCCTAGATGAAACAAATGACTGCTTCATGGACCAGCTGCTTTTGGAACCAACTAGAAAAGGAGCTATTTTAGACTTAGTGCTTTGTGGAACACAGGATTTCATACAAGATAGCACTGTGACGGTATCACTTGGCATTAGTAATCATAACATGATCAAATTTGACTTGATAACTGGTGTGATTATACAAATGAAATCTACTGTGTCTGCATTTAACTTTGAAAGTGGAGACTAAAATAAAATGAGAAAAATGGTCAGAAAAAAACTAAAAGGAGCAGCTGCAAAGGTCCAGAGTTTACATCAGGTGAAGACTTTGTTTAATAATACAACCTTTGAAGCCCAAACCAGATGTATCTGACGCATTAAGAAAGGCGGAAGGAAGGCCAAACGACAGACAGCATGGTTAAAAGGTGAGGTAAAAGTCGACTACAGCCAAAAAACATCTTTCAAAAAATGGAAAAAGGAATCAAATGAACCAAATAGGAAAAGCATAAGCACTGGGAATTTAAATGAAAGGCAGTGAAGGAAGGCAAAAAGAGAATTTGAAAAGAAGTTTATCACAAAGACAAAAACTTATATGAACTTTTTCAGGTACATTCAAAACAAGCAGCCGGGGAAGGAGTCGATTGGACCATTAGATGATAAATCGGTAACAAGGTCATAGCTAAGAGATGAGGTGGGACATTTTAGAAGCCCTATTGGTGAATTGGAAATCTAACACAACATAAGAAGATAAGATATGCTATACTGGGCCAGATCAAGGTCTATCAAGCCCAGTATCCTGTTTCCAACAGTGACTAATCCAAGTCACAAGTACCTAGCAGGTTCCCAAAAGAGACACACAGGTTCCAGATACACTATATCGACCGCCTCACCTTTGTCTACCTATTTATTCACACCTTCAAAAAATCTAGCAGATTAGTAAGACAAGATCTTCCTTCACTAAAGCCATGTTGGCTTTCTCCCATTAAACTATAACTATGGACATGTTCAGTAATTTTGCTCTTTATAATGGCTTATACTATTTTGCCTGGTACTGACGTCAGGCTCACCGGTCTGTAGTTTCCCGGATCACCCCTAGAACCCTTTTTAAAAATTGGCGTTATATTGGCCATTTGCCAGTCTTCAGATACTTCACATGATTTTAATGGAAGTTCACAGATTATTAATAGTAGGTCTGCAATCTCATATTTCAGTTCTTTCAATACCCTGGGATCCCGTCCAGGTGATTTGCTACTCTTCAGTTTATCAAATAGCTATAATACATTTCTTTGAAGGCATGAATAAACATGTTGATAAAGGCGAGCCAGTAGATATAGAGGGTTATATTTGAAGGCCTATTCATGTTTTGGACATCTGAAAATGGGCATAGAGACATCCAAACCAGAAAGATGTCTCCAGGGCCATTTTAGAAGCCAGGTCTGTAGATATTCCCAGAGTGAGAATGTCCAAGTCTGAAAAGGGGCATGGTGAAAAAGCATGGCTGGGACATTCCTAAAAAACCTGGGCATCACTGCCTGCTGTTAGAAATCTCCTGGACATCCGGAGTCACACCTAAGTTTAGACCTCCTCCAGGGATGAATAAGCATCAGGAAAGTGCTCATTTTGGCTCATTTTGGAGTGGAGGAGTGGCCTAGTGGTTGGGGCAAGGTACTTCAGGCCGGAAGGTCGGGGGTTCAAATCCCACTAGAGGACAGCAACCTTGGGCTGGAAGGACTGGGGTTTCTAGTCTCACAGGTGCTCCTTGTGGTCTTGGGCAAGCCACTTAACCCTCCATAGCCCATGTTCCCTGTAAAATAGTTATTTCCAAGTTATAATGCCCTGTTCAATGTAATTTCAGTTTGTTCAATGTAAACCGCACTGATGCAGAATAGCGCGGTATATAAGAGAATGTAAATAAATAAATAAATAAAAAACATCCAACAGGTGTAGAGAAGAGAACACTCTATTATCTCCAGTACTCAGCACAATCACAATGATGGCAGCAGTGTGATTTGAACCCTAGTTTCCCTAGTGCTAGCCCACTACTTTAACCTTTAGGCTGTTTCAGGATGTCCAGGTTCTTAAATACTATTCTGGAGATTTCTATGTATACACCCCCACAGACATCCATATCAGGCATGTCCTCATTTGTGAAAGAATGTCTGCACCTGGATGTGCCTGCTTCTTTTTCAGATGTTCTGGCATATATGTCCCAGACTGCACCTGGATGCCCTTTCTAAAATGCCCCTCCCCTTGTATTTATACTTTCAGAAAATGTTTCAGGCATATTCAGGAGAAGAGGAAGATCAGTGGTGGAACTGCAAGACTCAAAGGTGCAGAGGGCAGATTTGTGGAGCGTGACATTGAAAAAGCAAGAATATTAAACAAATACTTCTGTTCTGTATTCACAAAACAAAATCGTAAAGAAGAACCACGAATGATTGACAAATATAAAAATGGGGATGAAATAGATACATTATTCCCAGAAGATGGTGTTTTTGAACAGCTCGCAAAACTGAAAGTGGACAAGGCCATGGGACCAGATAGAATACATCCCAGGATACTGAAAGAACTCAGAGAGGTTCTGGCAAGGCCTTTAAAGGATGGTTTTAATAGACCCTTGGAGACAGCAGAGGTTCTGCAGGACTAGAGAAGAGCTGATGTACCTCTTCATAAAAGTGGTAATAGAGAAGAGGTGACAAACTATAGGCCGGTGAGCCTTACCTCTGTAGTAAAGAAGTAATGGAGGCGCTCTTGAAAAAAAGAATAGTGGACTTTCTGGAAACCAATGGATTGCATGATCTGAGGCAACAATGTTTGATATGATCTTCCCCTGGTAAAACTAATTTGATTGAGTTCTTTGACTGGGTGACCAGAGAACTAAATCGAGGGCATGCGATGGATGTGATATACCTAGATTTCAGCAAAACCTTTGATACTTGTCGTGGGGAGCCCCATCTACGCCATTAGAATTATGGGTATGCTCCACAGCAAAGATTATTTTAGGTAGCCAAAGGGAAGGGAAGGTTCACTTGACGTAGAAAATGTTCTTACTTATTCCAGCTTCCTAAGAGAACTCATTAACGAAACCAAGTGTAGGGAAACAAGGCTTTTATTCCCCGTCAGTGCAAGGGTTCAAATAAGACATTTAGAATCAAACAGAAAGTCCTTTGTTTCAAAAGGTACCAGCATTTAAATCAGCAGCTTAATTGTTAACTTCACAATTAATGCAAAGCTTGATCAGAGGAATTCAGTTCATTCCAATAGCATAAGAATTCTATAAGCTTCTTCTAAGTTACACCGTGGCTACAGACACTTGGCACGATGCCATACACAAATCACAATCCATCTGTTCAGGTTGAGGAGTGGGAACAGTATTTATACATTCTATGTCCATAGATTCTTCATCACTATATTCATCATGGGAATAATCACTGTCCCTGTCTGATACAGGTCTGTGTGCAATGTCTCTAGGGTCTTGTCTCCAATACCACTGTGTTCTAAGTGCTTTAGGGATTTTCTGAAACCACTCTGGTTTCTTCTTCTTTACAGAGTGAGCATTTGTTTTAACAGAGCCTTTAGGACTCAAGTATTTAGTATCATCAATAAAGCTTTCATACCTGAAGTCTGGCTGGTTTGAATCCGTGGAGTTTTCTCTTTCAGAAACTTTCCTCCTGTAGCAGATTCTCTGCCTGTAAGCTTTAGGCAAGGCTGTGCTTTCTGGCAGTTTGGTAAAACCTGACGTGGATTCCCTTTTCTCTCTTGGTAAGAACTTAGCTTTATCAGAAAGTGCTTTTCCTTTCTTGCCTGGTAAAACTTGGTTAGTATTTCCCAGAGACTGTAAGCTTTCCTCCAAACCGTTCTCTCTGGATCTTTGCTTATGTCTCTCTGCTCTTGAGTCAGGAACACTATGAGAACAGGGAGTGGCACACACTCTAGCTTCAGTGCTGGCTCTAACAAACTCCCGTTGAACAGCTGCACGCTTAGCCTGGCCCTTCTGAACTTCACCCTTGTGAACTCTGTTCCTTTGGGCTTGCTCACATAGGATTCTTTCACTTACGCCTTTCTCTTGGAGCTGATCCTCTTAATAGAGCTGTTCCTCCTTGTGAAGATGTTCCTCTGTCTCTGTTCCTTCCTTTCTCTTCGTCTGCTCCTTTCTCTGCTCCTTTCTCTGCTTGCTCCTCTTTCTCCTTCTCTGCTTGTTCTGCCTTGCTGGCATTCAGCTCTGGCTTATAAAGGAATCTTTCCTTCAAGAGTTCCAGGGTCATTCCCAGGTGCAAATCATTAGCCCTCTTAGGCTCATTAGCTCCTGTATTGTCATTCCTGCTCCCTCTAGCTGTGCCTGGAGGTAAATGCACATCTAGATTCCTAAAAGAAACAGGGTTTCTTTTCAAGTTCTCATCTTTATTGATACCCACATCATGACATACTGTTCTTCATAGGAGGCTTATCAATAGACTGAACAGCCTGGGGATAAGTTCCAAGGTGGTGAACTGGATCAGACATTGGTTGACTAACAGATGACAGAATGTAGTGGTAAACGGAACTCACTCAGAAGAAAGGAAGGTGCATTATGGCATGCTTCAGGGATTGGTCCTATTCAATGTATTTGTGAGTGATATTGTGGAAGGACTGAATGGAAAAATCTGCCTTTTTTCAGGGAGGGAGTGGACAACATGAGGAAAAATCTACAAACATGGAAGAATGGTCTAATACTTGGCAGTTAAGATTTAATGTGAAGAAGTGCAGAGACATGCACTTGAAATGCAGAAATCCAAAGAAATTGTATGTGACAGAGGGCGAAAGGTTGGTGTGCACGGACCAGGAGAGGGACCTCAGAGTGCTAGTGTCTGAGGATCTCAAGATGGTGAAAAATTGCAACAAGGCAGTAGCCAAAGCCAGAAGGATGCTGTGATGCATACAGAAAGGAATAACCAGCAGAAAGGAGGAGATATTAATGCCTCTGTGCAAGTTGTTGGAGAGGCTTCACTTGGAGTATTGGAGACCATATTCACAAAGGATATTAAAAGACTTGAAATGGTTCAGAGAAAGATGACCAAAATGATTTGGACCCTATACCAAAAGACGTATGAGAAGAGACTTGAAGACTTAAATTTGTATACCTTGGAGAAGAAGAGAGACAGGAGAGATATGATACAGACCCTTGAATACTTAAAGGGTATTAATGAACAAATAAACCTTTTTCAAAGAAGGGGAAGCTGTAAAACTAGAGGGCATACAAGGAAGCTGCAAGGCGATAAACTTAAAAGCAATATCAGGAAATACTTTTTCACTGAAAAGGTGGTGGAGGTAAATACAGTGAAGGAATTCAAATTGGCAGGGGATAGACACGGTGGATCCCTTTATAGCAAGAGGATGAAATCAAAGCAAACTTAAATATCTTTAATACTTCAATAAATAGAGAGGGGCTGACCGCGGAGCGGCAGGTGCAGCCCTGGACATGGGCATGGAGGAGGTGACCTGCACGGTGCGGTGGTTACAACCACTCTAGACACCTTACTGGGTAGACTAGATAGACCATACTGGTCTTTATCTGCCATCATATACTATGTTACTATGTTTAAGAAGTCATGGCATAGGAGACAATGTCCTATTATGGACTGAAAATTAGTTGAGAGATAGAAAACAGGGTGGGAATAAATAGTCATTTTTCTCAATGAATGAAAGTGATTAGTGGAGTACCTCAGTTTAATAAAAGGTCCCCATAGGCACAGAATAAAGGAAAACTTTGGTAAGTTTAGACCACCTTCAAAAAAGATATAAACAGGATGGAGTCGGTGCAGAGGGTGGCTACCAAAATGATCAATGTTCTTTGTTATAAACCATATGGGGACAGATTTAAAGATCTCAATATGTATACTTTAGAGGAAAGGCAAAATAGAGGAGATATGATAGAGACATTTAGGGATATGTTTACTAAACGGCGGTAGCGGACTCCGTGCAATATTAGAGCCGCGGCCCCATTGAAATACCTCCATAGCATAAATGCACAGGATAGTCTCTTTCCATAGAAAGAAAGCTCTGCAACGAGGGCACACAGGATGAGGATAGACTCAGGAGTAATAGACGGAAATATTTCTTTATGGAATGAGTGGTAGACATGTGGAATAGTCTCCCAATAGAAGTAGTAGAGATGAGAACAGTCTCTGAATTCAAGAAAGCATGAGGAAAACACAGAAGATCTCTAAAAGAAAAAAGGGACTATAGTATTTGATATGGAAGGGCAGACTAAACAGTCCATATGGTCTTTTTCTGACATCATGTTTCTATGTTTCTATATAATATTCTGAAGCTGTACTAACCTATGCAAAATGAAGATTTAACTCTTCTACACCAGTATAAACATTTATTTTTGTACGTACCACCCAATTTTCAAGCAAGTTTCCAAGCAGACAGGAAGCAATGGGAATGTTTTTTTAACCTACATTCAACTTGACTCACACAGATCTAAGTAAAAATATTTTTGTGCCTTTCGAAAGTATACGCCTGGTGCACTAAGATGACCTTTTGCTAATTATTTAAACCAGTACAAAATGTGTTTAACTCCATCCTCAGACTTGCCTTGTCTAGTGTTTCTTCATTTCCAATTAATCAACACTACTCCCAAAGTGTCCGCTGAGCTCAACATGCTCACCATTGCAATCTTCCAAGTCTCATGGTTTGTTTTATTGAAAGGAAAATTAAATGCCCAGCCCATAGAGTGTAGTCCACATTGTAAATATGCACAAAGCACAGATCACAAAATGTTTTGCCCCAAACCAAGGGCAATAAGAAAGTAGTTACACATACTTATACCAGAGAACGTACAACCTCAGGAATTTCCAACTTTTCCTCTTTTGCAGCTGGAAAGGTGTGTGTTAAATACTAATAAATACAATTTAAAAAATGAAAATAACATACTGGGCAACTTCACATTTCTTACCAAATGCAATTCTCATTTTTCAGAAAGATAAATGAAACCACTATAGTGATTAGAAGGAATAAAAAACTGAAAATGATTTAGGAAAACTTAAATCAAGCATGTTCTGAAGGTGAAAATAAAACACACAGGAGCAGGATATTCAAAAGAACTTATCCGTTATCATGGTCACTGCTTTATGAGCAATTCCCCTATCCTTTAATTTGCAGTGGTGCTACATGTAGAGGGCTGCTGAAAAGTCTTACAGACCAACCCAGCACTATCTGGGGAGTGCCAGGATGGAGTGAGGGAGTAGCGTGGGTGCTCCGCTCAACACTACAGATAGCTAGCAATATCCAGCTGCTGTCTATATAATTAAGTAGTTTAATTTAAGCCAGCAAAAAGACTGCCCTAAATGAATCCACTTAGCTAGACAGATAGTGGTCGAATATCTCTGCTATCAGTACTGGTTGCTGCTCTCTATACATATTTAGCACCGCCGCTTCTATGGATATCGGCGTTGAAAATACATAAAATATTTAAACATTTTGGCTGGCATTTTTTTAAAAATGCTGACACTGGGATTTCAATACTGACCTATTAATATGCAACATATTTACTGAATTAAAATTTTGAATACTTAACCATGGTCTTAAATTTTAATATTTAACTAATGCATTTAAATGTCCAAATTTAAAACAGCATGAAGTCTCGCAAGGATTCACTTATTTAACGGAAGGATTAAAACAGCATATACTTTTATTTTGACTGTAATCATATTTCCTGATACTAAAAGTGTATGCTAGATAATCAAAAGCTCCCGTTCACCTGTGCAAATCCCAATCACACTGTAGAAAGTTCCTGGAGGAAATGGCTTACCTGATTTTTGACACATACACAGACTTTCAGTGATCTCTTCAGATTATCTCCCACCCTTCCCACCCCTGATTTACTAGTAATTTGCATCAGTGTTTTGTAAGCACACAGGGACTTTTCACCACCCAGCACAATGAAAAAAAATAAGTTGATATGGCCACAGAATTCAGTATATAATGAAGAAAAAATATTAATTCCTCTTAGGGCTCTTCAGCTTGAAGAAGAGACATCTGAGAAGAGTTATGACGGAGGTCTATAAAATCCTGAGTGGTGTAGAACAGGTAAACACACAATGGTTGTTTGCCCTTTCAAAAAATACAAAGACTAGGACGATGAAGCTACTTAGTAGTGTGTTTAAAACAAACAAGAGAAATTTGTTTTTCACTCAATGCATAGTTAAACTCTGGAATTCACTGCAAAAGTTGTTAGTGCAGTTGGGTTTAAAAATAAACGTTTGGACAGGTTCCTGGAGGAAAAGACGATAAACCATTACTAAAATCAACTGCAGGAAATCCACTGCTGATCCCTGAGATATGCAGCACGGAATCCTGCCAGGTACTTGTGACCTGGATTGGTCATTGCCGGAAAAAGGAATGGCCCAGTATGGCAAATCTTACGTTTTTATTATGTTCTTAAAAACTACAGACTAGGGAACACTCCATGAGGTTAGTAAGAAGCACATTTAAAACAAATCCGAAAAAGTATTTTTTCACATAACACACAATTGAACTCTGGATAGTGTTGCTGGAGGATATGGTAAAAGCATTTAGCATAGCTGGGTCTAAAGGTTTTGAGACAAGTTCCTAGAGAAAAAATCCAAAAACTATGATTAACTAGGTGGATTTGGGGAAAGCCACTGCTTATCCATTGGGGGTACACATCATGGAATCTGGCTACTCAGGCATTCTGCCAAGTACGTGTGACCTAGTTTGGTCACTGCTGGATCTTCAGTGTTACTCAATATTCCAGTTCTTATACTTTTTCTTTTATGTGACCTCAGAGTATGCATTTGCTGTCTTATACATGAAGCATACATATCGTATATATATACACACACACATCACCAAGTTACAAGAATGTAAAGGTAATATCATGGAAGAGCGTATCCCAACATGCAAGATGTACGATGTTCTTTACACTAGCAAAACAAAACCTTTCTTCATAAGAGCAGCAACCCCGCATCCACACTGTCAGGCAGACTGCTTTAATCCTGAGGAAGCTGAAATCCATAATTTTCCGGTGATCTCTTTGAAACCTCTTGGCAATATTACAAATTACAATGCAGAGAAGATGTAACCAGTGTGTCTTCACAGATGAATGATAAGATCTTAAAACACACCTGTTCCAATCACATTACGGCATCACCTAGCTGATCCCAACTATATCTCCCCATGCTGCCTTCCTACCTCTTAAGCATAAGGTTCATATGAACCTTTTTCTCAATTGATGCATCACATCTTTGTTGATTTAAAAAAAAAACAAAAAAAACCCAAGTTTATATGTATATATTGCTCTGCTAATTGCATGTATTTTTGCGATCTCTATGTACAATTATAACCTCACTGGTTGCTCAATCTGTAATTTATTGAATAATCAAATGTTGCTCAATCTGTAATTTATTGAATAATCAAATGTATAACTGTGATCTAGTGGTTGTTAGCCCCCCCCTACCTTAATCAGACTGTATTCCTAATTTTATGCTGTACATATTTCCCTTGTCTTGTCCACCTAAGGACTGCTTCTGATCGCTGGAAGGAGCGGTGTATAAATTTATGCCAAATAAAATAAATAAATAAATGCATCTAGGGTTTTTAGTCTGGGAGTGGGCATCGGTTTTAGTTTCAGCTTGATCCATTTACACGGTAAAAAAGAAAAATAGCACAATGAGGGCTGGATCTACTAAAGTGCATTACCGCATTAACGTGCAGGGAATAGTTCCTGCTGCATGAAATGTGACCTGCAGCAAACAGCACATCCTAATGCATGGTAGCCCACTTTAGCAAATCCAGCCCTTAACTGAGTTAAGCAGCAAGGAAGCTGGCTTGTCAGATAAAACCTTTAAGCAAACCATCCTCGATGCTGTCAGAAAACAGGCAGCCTTAGATGCAGAACAGCATACAGACAAACAGCACATTTGGTTAAGCCATTGTAGTTTTTTACATTCATCCCTTTTAGGCTTAATGATCAGCTTCACTAGAAATTCCCACAAAACAGGTCTTTAAATGGCTATTTTATTTTTATGTATTTAACAGTTATTTATACTGCTTTATCATTTCAATCAAAGCCGTTTACAGTGTAACTTAAACTTGGTAATGTACATTAAACAGGGACATTGATAACTTGGATTCTTTCTGAGGCAGTGGAGGGTTAAGTGACTTGCCGAAGGTCACAAGGAGTGCTATTGGGAATCGAACTCTGATCTGCTTGTTACCAAGCCAGTACTGTAACCATCAGGCTACTATTTTATTATATATAAAAAGTATAATTTAAAAATGGGAACCTTCATATCATTGGCAAATGCATCCGTTTATGGTAAATATTCAGATTGTCAGACCAACTGGGAATCAAGCCCAGAGCCATAGGGATGGGAGGCTGGTGGATTGCCATAGTCTGAAGCTGAAGGCCAAGGAATAATGCCTATTGGCAGTGGAAAAATTAGTCTGTCTGCTTGCCCTCCTTCCTTCCCCTCCCCCTGAGAAGTCCATTGGACCAGCAAGGGGCGTGTCCTATTAGAAGCACTTATAAGGAGAGCCAGACAAACATATCCTTGCTGGTTCAACAATTTTCAGTGGGCCTGTACTGCATCTACTGTCAATCCAGCTCTCTTCATATCCCCAGCAGAGTGTTTTGCCTGCTTCTTGCTCCTATTCACTGCCAAGGCTTCTGGCTCCTGACCCATGTTTAGTTTCTGCTCCAGTACTGCTCCCTGTTAAAGACTTCTGGTTCCTGATCCTGCCTGGAGCCGGCACAGCTCTTTCTTGCCCTGGGTCTAGTTTCTCCATCCAAGTTCTTGTCCAGGGTAGGCCCTGAAAGTGTAGAGCAGCACATAATCTAATACATAAGCCTGCTGTCTCTTCAGTACTTGCAGTGTTCTGCCAAAACAAGGGAACTGCCATAGAAACAAAGATGCATGGAAGTACGGCTACTGGGGGCTAACTGTAAAAAGTAAAACACTGTACCTGCAAAGCCTCCACGTTAACTGCTCCTGACAATTTGCTGTTCAGGGAAAAGTTCTTTATTGTGCATTAAATAAATGCCAGATAACATGATGCAGTTAGTTATTATGTGTTTTCAAGTGGCATTAGCTGCACAACATGGGGGAGAAGTGGCTCAGTGGTTGAGACAGGTTACCTCAGGCTGGAGGGCCAGGGGTTCAGTTCCCACATAGGGACAAGTAATCTCAGGCTGGAGCGACTGGGGTCTCTAGTCCCATGGCCACTCCTTATGGCCTTGGGCAAGCCACTTAACCCTCCATTGCCTCAGGCACACTTAGATTGTGAGCCCTTCGGGGACAAGGGAATAAAAAGTGCCTGTTAGTATATATCTGTAAACCGCTTTGACCTGGTGAAAAGCAGTATATAAGCACAGCTAATTAAATAAATAAATATTGTTAGTGGGCACTATCATACTATATGCTAACTGCTATCCGTATTCACCACTCTGCCGACATTAGCTGATAACCAGGAAATTACTGAATGTTAACAGTCAAGGCACCACATTGCAGTAGATCAAGAACACTTTTACCAGAAGGCTGAATTCCTGGAAAATCACTCAAGAAAGCTGAACTTCAGGTATCTGAATGTTTCCAAATCTCCATTATTTGCCCCGGGGACATACTGAAGAAATATTATCAAAAACTGCCAAAAATATCACCAGATGCTTTGTCCCTCATATCGTGAGTTTTTCATATCAATTCACCCGGAGCTGTGCCAGCTGGAAATCAGGCGGAAATCTTGGCAGATAGCTTGGACTTGACTGGAGCTTGCTAGAAGTTGTGTTAGCAAAAGTCACATATGCTAGGACATTTGGTGGTAGCAAGTGGTTACCTGAAGCAGGGTTTTTAAATTAATAACCCGAAACGCAGGACTGTGTCGTGTTGCCAACCATGACTGGATTTGTTTCGCCATGTAGCTGAAACTGAAGCTAAGTATCATTGAATTGTTAAGTACGGTTTAAAAACAAGGTTTTGTAAACCGCAAGCATTTTTTTATTGCTAAAAATTGAATAAAATGGACAGCCCATGAGCTAAAATTTTATTTTGGGTTGGGGTTCAGCGCCCGACAAAAAGAGATTCACTTAGAGATCTTGGGAAGTTTTTCTCTACTTTTGGACCCACCATTTCTATTTTTGGTTTCCTGATTATTCTGAAGCAACTCAGCAAAGGCGTAAGAAGCTCCTAGCTCTTTGGCCAATGATCCTAGCTCTGGGGGCTAGTTTTGTGTTGGAATTTCCTTGTAAACTGTTCTGTAAAGTTTGTGGATAAGCAATAATTGTTTTTTGATCACAAGCAGCTTTGAGAATTTTCGTGAGCTAGGAAAGTTCCTGTAGTTGAGTTAACACTAACTGTAGTGAATGTGCCATAGCCGAGCCCGAAGATATAGCGTAGTTACTCACCTGTAACAGGTGATCTCCGGTAACAGCAGGAATTTAGTCTTCACATATGGGTATCATCAGTACCGACGGAGCCCGCGCGGGAATGCTCCCCAGCATCCAATAGGAAAGCTTTTGGGAGCATCCCACAGCGCCTGCGTACTGCCTTCCCGCTTTTCCAATTGTCCCTCTCCAGTTTATAGTTTATAGCTGAGACCAAAGAGAGAGAGAAAGAAAGAAAGAGAGAGAGATACAACTCCTGGGGAGGTGGGGAGGTTGTGAAGACTAAATTCCTGCTGTTCCCGGAGATCATCTGTTACAGGTGAGTAACTACACTATCTCCAGGAACAAGCAGGAATGTAGTCTTCACATATGGGGACTCCCTAGCTGCAGATGCCAGGGAGATGGTCCCAGGAAGTTAGCCCTTGCAAAAGGGCCCCACTTCCCCCAATGGATCTCTGGCATCATACCAGGGACGATGGGTAGGAGTTGATTAAGTCTGAAAAAAGTGCTGAAGAACAGCTTGGCCAAACAAGGCATCCCGGCGGGAGTCCTTGTCTAAGCAGTAGTGGGCTTTGAAGTTATATACCGAAGCCCAAGTAGCTGCTTGACAGATGTCGTCAATAGACACAGAATGAAGATGAGCCATTGAGGCTGCCATGGCTCTCACATTGTGAGTGGCGAAACGGCCTTCAAGAGGAAGGTTCTTACTCTCATAGGCAAAAGATATGCACTGTGCAATCCAGTTGGACAATGTTCTTTTGGAAACTGGAAGTCCCAAATGACTAGGCTCAAAAGCAACAAAGAGTTGAGGAGATTTTCTATGTTGCTGTGTCCTTTGCAAGTAAAAGGCCAAAGCTCTTTTACAGTCCAAGGTATGAAGGTTCCTTTCTGCACTGGAGGCATAAGTGCAGAAAGAATACAGGAAGGTAAACCGCTTGGTTTAAATGGAAAGGTGAAACCACCTGTGGCATAAAGTGTGGATGACTCCTAAGAACTACTTTATCATGGTGGAACTTGTATAAGAAGGATCAGCCACTAACGCTTGCAATTCACTGATGTGATGTGCTGATGTGATTGCAATGAGGAAGATGACTTTCCAGGAAAAGAATTTCAAAGACATAGTGGCTAATGGTTTAAAGGGCGGTTTCATGAGCTGCCCGAGCACCAGATTTAAGTCCCATGCCACTGGTGGTGGCTTAATGGGAGGCTTTGTTAAAAGAAGGCCTCTCATAAATCTCGCTATGAGAGGATGAGAGGAAATAGGTTGTCCACTTAGAGGCTTGTAAGAAGCTGCAATAGCACTAAGATGGACTCTTACTGAATTTGTCTTGAGACCCGCATTTGACAAATGAAGGAGATACTCCAGTATCGATTCCAGAGGTATTGCAAGAGGGTTAAGACCCTTCTGTGAGCACCTTATGGTAAATCTTTTCCACTTAAAGGCATAAGAGCGTCTTGTGGAGGGTTTCCTAGAAGCATGAAAGATATCCTTTACCTGTTGGTAAAGGTTAAGATCCTGAAGTTCTAGGCTTTCAGCAACCAGGCCCTGAGATGCAGAGACTGGAGATTCAGATGCCAGAGCATCCTGTCCTCTTGGGAGAGAAGATCTGGAGTGGATCCCAACTCCAGAGGCGGAGCTTGAGAGAGATGTAGGAGCAGAGGGTACCACGTTAGCCGTGGCCAACGTGGAGCTATAAGAATCATATGACCTCTGTCTCTCTGAAGCTTGAATAGGGTTTTGGGGATGAGGGGAATGGGTGGGAAGGCATATAGGAAGTCCTGACCCCAGTGAAGGAGGAAGGCGTCCGTGGCCTGACAACATCGAGCCGGAATTCTGGAACAGAACCGGGGAAGTTTGGCATTCAGCAGACTTGCAAAGAGGTCTATGTCCGGGGTTCCCCAAATCTGAAATATTTGGGCAACCTGGTCTGCATGGAGAGACCATTTGTGTGTAAGCTGAATTCGACTGAGTTTGTCTGCCCAAGAGTTTTGAATACCTGGAAGATACATGGCAAGGAGATGAATCTGATGCTCTCTGGCGAGGGCCCATAGTCGCAAAGCTTTGTTGCATAGCGACAGAGAGCCTGTTCCGCCCTGCTTGTTCACATAGAACATGGCTACCTGATTGTCCGTTTTAACTAGGACTGTTTTGTAGCTGAGCTGGGCGTGAAATACTCAAAGAGCAAAGAAGATTGCTCTGAGCTCCAGAAGGTTAATGTGAAGACAGGCCTCCTGTGGAGTCCAGGTACCCTGGGTAGAGAGATCGTGTAGGTGGGCTACCCATCCCACCTGTGATGCATCTGTTGTTAGGGTGGCTTGGGATAGGGGTTGCTGGTACGGAGACTCCACCAGAAGGTTTTTGGGTGATTGCCACCATTGGAGGGACGAAATAAGACGGTTTGAGTTTGTTATTTTGTTCGACAGGCAACCTGAGGCCTGTGTCCACTGAGTGGATAAAGTCCACTGGGCTGCCAGCATATGGAACGACATGCACGGTGGATGCCATGTGGCCTAGCAATTGTAGCATTTCCCAAGCAGTGAGACAAGGTTTGAGCACTGCTTGGGAAGCTACTTGTACTATGTGAAGACAGCAGGGCTGCGGAAGGAAAGCCCTTGTCTGTCTGGTATCCAGATGAGCTCCTATGAACTCTAGGGACTGAGTGGGAGCAAGAGTGGATTTTGGGAGGTTTATGACCAGTCCCAAATACTGAAGGATTCGCATTGACCCATGCCCAGTGACATGGCTCAAAGCTACAAAAAGCCCAGTGTGCAGCGGCGGCCAAGAGAGCAAATAGAATGCTAGGTATCATAAGGAAAGGAATGGAAAATAAAACAAAAGATATTATAATTCCTCTATATTGTTCCATGGTGAGACCGCACCTTGAATATTGTGTGCAATTCTGGTCGCCGTATCTTAAAAAGGATATAGCGATATTAGAAAAGGTTCAGAGAAGAGCCACCAAAATCACTACAATTCCCCATCACACAGGGAATACCTCAAGGCTCAGTCCTATCCATCAATGCTCTTTAACATCTACATACAGCCCATATGCAACATCATCAAGCACCACAAACTTCACTATCACATTTCTGCTGATGACATCATGGTGTACGCTCCAATCAACCTACTAGCTCTAAACACCACAACAATAACCAAATGCCTCGAAGACATGAATGACTGGCTCATAGCCAACTTCTTAACGGTCAACTACGATAAAACTGAGGCAATGTTCGTCACCAGGAACCCCACCTTCATACCTTCACAAACTATCAGCATCCTAGACAAACACATAGTCAAAGAAGAAGTTAAGTATCTGGGCATCGCACTAGACAGAGCTCTAAACCTGAAATCCCACATCACCAAAACCGCAAACAAGGCCTATCAACGATTGAAAACAATTAGATAAATCAAGCCAATGCTCCATCAGGACCACTTCCGTACAGTGTGCCAAGCACTCATTACACCACTGCTTGATTACGGAAACTCACTATATCAAGGCCTACCTCAGCAGACACTCCACCCACTACAGATGGTACAAAACAGCACGCATCATTACAGACACACCAAGGACCGAGCACATCACTCCCGTCCTACAGCAACTGCACTGGCTCCCAATGGTGACAAGAGCTAAATACAAAACAATCATGATCCTCTTCAAAGTCATTCACCATCTCTCAGCAGACATACTCCAAAATGTCATAACAAAGGATACCAGCAATAGACCAAGAAGAACCAATAACAACAACATGATCGGCACACCTGCAGACTATCACAAAACCAAACAAACAACTTCAAAAACAGCACCATCACTACTGGCATCGACACTATGGAACTCCCTCCCAATGAGCCTGAGAGCATTAGATGACCTCACAGACTTCCGCAAAGATCTCAAAACATTTTTATTTATAGAAACATATGAGCATCCAGGCAACATCCTCTACCCAAACTGAAATACTACTTACGCCACCAACTAAGCACGCACCCATCCTATCCACACAAAGAAGTCTATCATGCCACGTTATTAAATACCCACATATTAAATGTTACCTTTAATTGTACTGTCTAAATGCTGTTATGTAACTGTACTGTCTAAATGTTTACACATACCCTAATGTTAAATGTAACCCTCCAATTGTGATGTGACGTGACCACCTTGATTGAAGGATAAGGTGGCATACAAATCTGTCTAAATAAATAAATTGTGCGAAACAGAGCAGAGCTGGCTTCTGGCACTGTAGGGGCTTGAATGAGCCAGTCGTCTAAGAAAGGTAAGACGAATATTCCCAGAGTGCGGAGAAATGCTGCTACCACAGCCATGCATTTTGCGAACACTCTTGGCACAGAAGCCAGGCCAAAGGGAAGAACCTTGTATTGGTAGTGCTTTCCTTGAAACAGGAATCAGAGGAATCTCCTGTGATTTGTATGGATGAGAATATGAGTATACGCATCCTTGAGATCTAGAGAACAAAGCCAATCCTGACTTTGAAGGTATGGCAGTAGAGTTCCTAGAGAGAACATTTTGAACTTCTCTCGGAACAAATATTTGTTCAATTCTCTGAGGTCTAAAATGGGTCTGTGTCCTCCTGTTTTCTTTGGAATAAGGAAATAGGGGGAGTAGAACCCTGTACCCTGATGGGGAATGGGTACTTCCTCTATCGCTCCTTGAGCAAGGAGCATTGTGACTTCTTGACCTAGGAGACTGTCGAGAGAGGTCTGAAAATTGAACTGTCTTATAATTGTAGGAGGGGCAGGCTGTGGAAATGAAGCTTGTACCCCTCTCGTACAATGGACAGAGTCCAATTTTCTGCTGTTATTTGGTACCATCTGTGGGCAAAATGACATAACCTGCCTGGGATGGTTAAGGGTTCTGGACCCTTCAGGGGCAGGAAGGTGAAGTTCTCTAGAAAGGAGTCAAAGCCCCTGAGGAGGCTGAGCCTGCTGAGCTGGCTGAGGTTTTGCAGCTTTTGGCTTCCTTTGTTGTCTAGGTTGCTGCTGCTGTCACCTTTGGGCAGTCTGACCTGAACGTTGTCCCTATTGGGTATAGGAGGAATAAAACTTATTCTTACTGAAAAATGGTTTCTTAGAGGATCTTTTCTTTGCAGGATCGGCTGTAGATTTATCTATCCAATGTGATATTGTCAGCATCTATTTCATTAGCCTTCTCCTGCCAATTCTTGCCAAAGAGATTTTCTCCTGTGCAAGGAATGTTTCCTAATTTATCCTGTACCCAAATTTTCAAGTCAGTACCGGTACCGGTTGAGGTGTCTGAAGCGGTTTCAATGGTACCAAAGCCATGAGAAGAGCCGCTAGACTGCGTTCGATAGCAAGGAATCTCTGGTCTATCGATGCTGCCGATGCTTGGGTGTTGGTACTGGTAGAAGCGGCCGGAACCCCAGAGCATGGCGCCAGTTGTTCTGCTGAGGTTGAGGCCTTGAGAACATCCTGGAGTCCCGTTAATGCTTTGGAAGCTGAAGCCTCCCGCCGGGGCAGTTTTGCTGGTGAAAATTCCTCAAGGGCAACGCCAGGGGCATCTCGATACTTAGAAGGAGATCTACCCTTTGAGGACCGACTAGATTTATGCTTAGTTACCTGAGATCCATGGGAGGAAGATGAAGCCCTGGAGGACGTCAATGCAACAGACGCCGCGTCTGAGGGAAAAAGGGTGCTAAGTTTAGCAGCTCAGTTCTGCCAGCCCCTTTTTGACATCATTCCACAGAAGAGGCACTCTGAAATAGAGTGGTCAGGACCTAAACATTTGAGACACCAATCATGGGTGTCGGTGACGGAAATGGTACCGCCACATTTAGAACATTTCTTAAAACCTGAAGTAGGTTTTTCCATTTTTAAGGAAAAATTGGGCCTAGTGCCCAAAATGGAGCCTAGCACCAAGGAAAAAAGTTCCTGAAGTAAACCACCTCAGAAACTATAGTTGTTTTTTTTTAAAGAAGAAAGAAAGAACCGGCGGTACCGGTATAGCGTTGAGGGAAGGCAGGCGCGACCACAAAAACAAAGATTAAGACGAAATTTTCTGAGGTGACAGGGTATGCGACCTGTTGGCACCGCGGAAAATGAAGAACTGGAGAGGGACAGTTGGAAAGACGGGAAGGCAGCACACAGGCGCTGTGGGATGCTCCCAAAAGCTTTCCTATTGGACACTGGGGAGCGTTCCTGCGCGGGCTCCGTCGGTACCGACGATACCCATATGTGAAGACTACATTCCTGCTTGTTCCTGGAGATCATTATGATGCCTATATATTAAGGAGGGTCTATTAATAAAGGGCGTTAGCTGACAACGCGTGTTGTGTCACATGCTGAGGACACATTGGGACAGGGTTCACACGCACAGGAACTGCATTAGTGAAGCATTGTCTAACGCCACCTTCATAGGTGATGTTAGGTGCATTCGCACTAACAAATGCTTTCCCTGACAGTTAACACATGGAGGTGTTGCACCTAAAGCGCTATCGTCTCAGAGCTTTTTCTGCATTAGGTGCAACACTACAGCGCCCTTTAGTAAAAGGGCCCCTAAAATAGCTTCTCCAGCTTACTTTTTTCTTCATTTGTTTTTTATTTCCTAATTTTAATTGGTGTGATGTACAGTATTGCATCTATGTCTCATCAGTTTCATATTGTTCCCCTTTTTTCTGTTTCTGTGGTCAATTATAGAGAAGTTTGTCATTGATATTTTTTCTGATAATGATTGTTTGGTTTATTTCCTTTTATATGCTGAAATTTTTCATTTTTCCTTCAAGTAAAATCTCTTGAATGTGCATTGTAAAACCATACAAACAAAAAAAAGGTAAAAAAAAATATCCACTAAAAAGGAATCATCTTATTTTATTTCTTTTTTTAAATAAATGTAGTAACGTTTATTTCCATACATTTGAATAGACTAACATGGCAATTACTCTACTTTAGGCCTGAAATGGTTGTTTTTCCAGCACAAGTTGCTCCTAAAATTCATTCCTTCCTGTGAATATTCATACCCTTCTCACTCTCTTTAGAATTGCTAACACTAACACAAAAAGACTATTTCTTATTTTATGATTAAATGAAAGATAAGCTAAGGACAAACACCCTCACCAAGTCTCACTTTCATTTCAATACGGTAGTAAAGATGCTACCTTCAATGGTCTGTGACACTCTGCTGCCATCTATTTGCAAAGCTGTGCTTGAGTAATTGTAATTTTCGATAGCCAGTCACAAATGCTGTAAGATTAGTTCAAGATTAAACAGTACCACCTGTGTCTCATTTTTCTGCCATTCAGTTCTATGGATTTAAGTGGAAAAACATGAGCAACTCTGTTTCACTGAAGGAAAAAAACCACACAACACAATTCTAGTAATGGCCATCATTCGAGAGAAATTATAATTAAATAGAAACAGAAAAAAAAAAACCAACGACAGGTGATACCTCTTTTATTGGACTAACAATACATTTCTGACTAGCTTTCATACGTTAAAACCCCATTCCTCAGGGCAGGATACTATGAGCAAAAGATGACAATACTAAAATATAAAAATATTAAAGATAAGAACCAAGGGAGAAATGGATCACTAATCAGAAGATAAGGCAGTATGGTTTAGATACCTTGATCTTTTAAGTCCTTTCTTGTTAGTTTCAAAGTATCTGATCATTTTAGCTTCAAAAGCCATAAGTTCCTGGATTATTCTTCTTTCCAACCCAATGAAAGCTGGAGAGTATCATATAAAAGGGGTCGAGAACATCTGTCTGTCTGTCTGTCTGTCTATGGCAAAAACTCTCCGAAAATTTAACAGAACAAGATGAAACTTTGCAAGTGGGAAAAACTGGTAAAAAGGCACGAGTCTTAAAATTGGGTCAAATCGAACTAAAGGTTTCAGAGAAATAAGCTCCCCCAAAAATCTAACCCAATATATTTCTATAGGAGAAGAAGTTCCAGCTTCTGTAGCATAGAAACTTACACACAGTGAAATATAGCACTTAGGGAATTGCACCTTTCAAACTTCCCCTCCCTGTTCTCTATTCTCTCAAAGTATTCCCACTACCCAAAAATGCCTCCCACTACCCCTCCCACCCTACATAGCCACCACTTCAAAAAATACTCCCTTGCAACTGCCCTACCAAACTGCAAATACTGCCAACACACCCATACCACCACCTCCTTGCAAACGCCCCTCTCTCAAAAAAATACCTTCTCACAACAGTCCTACCCCTTCACAAATTGCCCCATCCCTAAACAATAACCCTGCAATTGCCCCACCTACCATATCACAACTGCCCTACCGCTGAAAAAACATTCCACTGCAACTGCCCTACTGCCCCACCCCTAAAAAGTACTCCCACAACTGCCCAACCACTTAACAAAATGTTTCTGCATCAGCCTTACCCACGGAAACTCCCTCACAATCCTGCAAAGTACTTCCACCCCTAAAAATACTTACACACAATTGTCACCAACTCCCAAAAATATGTCCTCCATAAATATCACCCTTAGCTACCCCACCATAGACAAAACATGTGAACAGTGCACACAGAACACACAGCAGAGAAACACACGTACACAAGGATAACAAATAATTCCTTTGCTGAGATGCACTGCATGTTAAATTATTCATATATATATTTCATTTTCTTTGCTGTTATTTCTACTGTGAAAGCTGCTCAATGACTTGTACTGACTTCTAATAACTCGCTAGCTGGGGTGGAGGAGTAGCCTAATGGTTAGAGCACTGGCTTGGGAACCAAGCGACAAGGTTTGATTCCCACTAGCACTCCTTGTGGCATTGTGCAAGTCACTTAACCCTCCATTGCCTCAGAAAACTCCAAGTTATCAATGTCCCCGTGTAATGTACATTACCAAGTTTAAGTAAAGCGTAGTTACTCACCTGTACAGGTGATCTCCGGCAATAGCAGGAATTAAGTCTTCACATATGGGTATCATTGGTATCAACGGAACCTGCGCGGGAACGCTTCCCAGCGTCCAATAGGAACAATTTTGGGAGCATCCCTCAGCACATGTGCGCTGCCTTCCCACCTTTACAACTGTCCCTCTTCAGTTAAGTTTGCAGCTGAGTGAAAAGGATAGAGGGAAAGAGGAAAGAGACAAAGAGATAGAGAGACAACTCCTAGGGGAGGTGGGTGGGTTGTGAAGACTAAATTCCTGCTGTTCCCGGAGATCACCTGTTACAGGTGAGTAAATTCGCTATCTCCAGGAACAAGCAGGAATGTAGTCTTCACATATGGGGACTCCCTAGCTGAAGATGCCAGGGAGATAGCCCCAGGAAGGTGCCACCCTGGAAAGGTGGGAATCCTTCCTCCCATGGATCTCTGGCATTCCACCACGGTTGGTGGGTAGGAGTTCAATTAGGTTTGAAAGAGATTTTGAAGAACAGCTTGGCCAAAGAAGGCATCCAGACGGGAGGCTTTATCCAGGCATTAGTGGGCTGTGAAGGTGTGTACCGAAGCCCAGGTGGCTGCTCGACAAATGTCATCGATAGACACAGAGTGGAGATTAGCCATGGAAGTTGCCATGGCTCTCACGTGTTTTGTTGGTTTTTGTTTAGTTCTTTATCGGTCCCCTGATGAAATGGCTTGAAACGTCTGGCTGGTACCGGGACTGCACGTCGGGATCTAAAACACTCGGAAAGACTTCATTCAGTCTTATATAGAAGCTGAGTATATTATATTTTTGCATAGAAGTATTTTGCATTTTTGCATAGAAGGATTGATAACACAGGTACACTAAAAAAATTTTTTTTTAAACTGCCTCTAATGTTTCGATTGATTTTTACGTTTTTTGGTGCGCTGAATCCAAATCTGGTAACCAATTTGCTCCATCACGTACAGATTTTCTGCTACATTGGGTTAGCAGTTTGAGGTGAACGTTTCAGATTGAGTGCGATCGAGATAAAAGTTTCTTGGATGAATTCTTTATACTAATTGTTTAGTAGTTATTCAAATAAGAATAAAGAAAATTGTAACAAGGCAGCACATAAGAATAGAGTAATGTCAACAAAACACACTGTGATGGTAGCAAAATTGTCTGCACTTAAAACAGCCACATACATGTGCACAAACATTGAGCATATAAGAGCGAGGTAAGACACAAAGCAAAGCAAAGAAATGTGCAAAAAATGTTGTACAGGTATGTATGTAAGAATAGAAAACGCAAACCGCACCATTGCAATACATGAAGACAAACACCCGATGGTGTGAAAATAAAATTCTAATAAATGAGATCCGACACTGTGGTAATAACTAGCAAATTTTTATTTCAAAGTTTAGTAAAAACACGATATTTGTCAACACAGTTTAGATTTTAAAGTCATTCTTGGGTCAATCAATCTCCTGGTGTGCCCGTTTCTTCTTCCCCCGAATGCTTCTCTTGGTGCGCTGCTTGGTGTATTTTTCATCTGGGGTTTCCCGCAGCAGCAACCAGCAGAAATCAGCCATCATAGTGGTGTTCCATCTTCCTTGGTACCTTCTCTCTGCGTCCTTGATGTCCTGGTGAAACCTTTCACCTTGTTCTTCACTGTATGCCCCCAAGTTTTCGGGAAAGTAGTTCACATGGGAGTGCAAGAAATGGACTTTCAGGCTCATGTTACAGCCTTGTTCTTTGAAGGCATTGAGCATCCTGGCAACAATATCCTTATAGTTCTCATCCCGCCTGTTCCCCAAGACTTTGAGAACAACATCCTTGAAGGAATCCCAGGCTTCTTTTTCCTTCTCAGACATCGTTTCAGCGAATGCTCCATCTGAAATGAGTTTCCTTATATCAGGGCCAACAAACACTCCTTCCTTTAGCTTTGCTTCAGAAAGTCGGGGGAACTTTGAGCAAAGGTACCGAAAGCACTCACCATCTTTTGGAAGGGACTTGATGAATTGCTTAAAGAGACCCAACTTAATGTGGAGAGGTGGTAATAGAATTTTATCACGAGGTACCAAGCTCTCATGAAGAACATTTTTCTCACCGGGTCTCAAATACTCCCGAATTGGCCAGTCTTTTTTCCCCCAGTGTAGGTCGCGGGCCCGGCTATCCCACAAGCAAAGGAAGCAGGGATATTTGGTGAAACCGGATTGCTGCCCTAATAGCATGGATAGAATTTTAAAGTCTCCACAAATCATCCACTTATGCTCATCATAACGAATCTTCTGAAGAATCAGGGCCAAATTCTCGTATTTTTCTTGGAGAATAACAGAGTGAGCAATAGGAACTGAAGCGAATGTGTTGCCATTATGAAGAACACCTTTTATGCTGTCTTTTGACGAATCAATGAACAGCCGCCATTCAGCAGGATCATACTTGAGTTTAAACTTTTCCATCACTCCGTATATATCGTTGCAAAATACCAAATCTTCCTCTTTGCTGAAATACTTCAAAAATTGTGTCTCGCGGTTGCGGTACCAATAAAAAGTTGTTCCTGGTGACAATAGATTTTTCTGTTTAAGCCGAGAACCTAGCAGTTGGGTAGCATCTTTTGGGAGTCCTAAATCCCGGACTAAATCATTCAATTCAGCTTGAGAGAAAAGTTCAGGTTTCGGATCTGGTTCAGTTTCAAACTCGGAAGTACTGCACTCACCGGGAAAAGCCATCTGATGAGTCTCATCATGATCAGAACCGTCCACACAATATGATCCAAAGATTTTGGTGGTTCAGACACAGGTACTTCGTTGCTATGAGGCATAGGACTAATTGCTGAGGGAAGGTTGGGGTAACTTATTACGTTCTTATTTTTTAAGTTGTATCCCTTCACAATGCAAGAGCAAAAATAGCAGTCACTGCTGTGGTCTCTTTGTTCACGCCACATCATAGGTATTCCGAAACGAAATGCTTGTTTTTTACCTTTCATCCATAAGTGTAGATCTTCCTCACATGTCTTGCACACTTTGTGAGGAGCCCACGGTTTGTCTTGATCGCCTAACTTCAAACCGAAGTAGGCGAAATATACTTTTTTAATAAATGCAGAAATGTTCCTCTGCCACTTTTTCACGGTATATTCCCCACAAATAAAACAAAAACTGTCCGGAGAGTTGACGCAACCTCTGGCTCTGTGAGCCATCACAAATACACAGCACTGCAAACTACAACTGTAGTGAACCACTTCGGAATAAAGCTGGATTACGACTGAGCAAACAAAAGGTAATAATGAACTTGCAAGAAACTGAAATTTGACAGGAACGTTCATGTCGCAACCACCATGTTTGAGCGAGCGAACGAGGCGAGGCGAACAGGAAAGAACATGCGCCAGCGCGAGTACTGGATTTAGCCCCCCGCCTCCCAATTGTCCTGTTAATGTATAAAATGAATACAAAACACTCTAAAATATCATGCGGGAGTGTTTCTAGTTAGTTAACCATTACAACCTCTATTTTGGGCCAAGAAAATAAACTGCAGTCGGCTAAAAAGAAATTATGTGAACATTCCTTATATGGGTAAGAAATCTAATTTTGCAAGAAAACGTGACGTGATGGAACATTTTGGCTATTTTTCATGGATTCAGCACCCCAAAATCTATAGGAATCAGTTGCAAAACTGGAGGCAGTTTTTTGGTAGTGTACCTGTGTAATTGCACGTCTTCGGGTTCAGAATAAAGTTTTATAGTGATAGCCAGTGGTCATTGATGTCATACAACACTTATACTGCTATATGGGTGTGATACCTAGCAGCAGTAGTGTTATTTTAAACTGAGACCTCTTTGGCTGTCACTGAGTTTGTCTACATAGTTAAATTGAACGATACCTGTTTATATTTTTTGAGAGATCTATATCGTTCAGTGACCATTTTGTTTTTGTGAATACATGACATCAGTACCAGGCAAAATGTTAGAAACCATTATAAAAAATAAAATTACTGATCATGTATATAGTCATGGTTTAATGGGAGAAAGCCAACATGGATTTAGCCAAGGAAAATCTTGTCTTACTAATCTGTTATATTTTTTTTGAAGACGTGAATAAACAGGTAGACAAGGGTGAGCCAGTTCATATATAGTATAACTGGATTTTCAGAAAGCCTTTGACAAGGTGCCTCATGAGAGACTCTTGGGGAAATTAAAAAGTCATGGGATTGGAGGCAGTCTAGTATTGTGGTTCAGAAACTAGTTAAAAGATAGAAGGCAGAGAGTAGGGCTAAATGGCCAATTTTCTCAATGGAGAAAAGTAAATAGTGGAGTACCCCAGGAATCTGTGCTGGGCCCACTGCTTTATAACATATTCATAAATGACCTGAAATGAGAATAAAGATTGAGGTGATCAAATTTGCAGATGACACAAAATTATTCAAAGTTGTTAAAACCCAAGAGGATTGTGAAAAATTGCAAGAGGACTTTGATAAATTGGAAAACTGGGCATCCAAATGGCAGATGACATTTAATGTGGACAAGTGCAAAGTTATGCACTTAGGAAAGGACAACCCAAACTTTGGTTACACGATGCAAGGTACCACCTTAAAAACCACCACCCAGGAAAAAGATTTAGGCATCATCGTAGATAATACATTGAAACCCTCCACCTAGTGTGCAGCGGTGGCCAAGAAAGCTAATGGAATGCTAGGAATCATAAGTAAAGGAATGGAAAATAAAACCAAGGATATTATAATGCCTCTGTATCATTCCATGATTCGACCGCACCTTGAATGTTGTGTGCAATTCTGGTCACCGTATCTTAAAATGGATAAAGCGGAATTAGAAAAGATACAGAGAAGAGTCACCAATATGGTAAAGGGGATGGAAGGATGCCCCTATGAGGAAAGGCTTAAAAGATTAGGGCTCTTCAACTTAGAAAAAAGAAGGCTGAGGGGAGATATGATAGACGTCTATAAACGAATCGAGTGGAATGAGTTAACGTAGACCGGATGTTTACACCACCAAAAAGTAGAAACACTAGAGGATATGCAATGAAGCTACAGTGTAACCTATTAAAGACTAATAAGAGAAAATATTTTTTCACTCAACGCGTAATCAAACTCTGGAATTTGTTGCCAGAGGATGTAATTAAAGCGGTTAGTGTAGCTGGGTTTAAAAAAGGTTTGGACAAGTCCCTGGAGGAAAGCTCAATAAACCATTATTAAAAAGGACCAGGGAAATCCACTGCTTGCCCCAGGACGAACATTGTGGAAGCTGTGGACTTTGGGTACCTGCCAGCTACTGGTGACCTGGATTGGCCACTGCTGGAAATAGGATACTGGGCTGGATGGACCTTGGTCTGACCCAGTATGGCATTTCTTATGTTCTTATGTTAGGATCCAGCCAATGGAAAGATAGTAGGGGCAACGCACTAGAATGCTGCTCTAGTCACAGAAAGGGAGGAGGTGAGCTGGGAGAGATTCCTGTGCTATACAAGTTTTGTTTTTGTGTGTGAGGAGAGATGGAAGAGAAATGAAGCCCCCACGCCCTCCAAAAAATATGCCTCAGGGCATTTCTCTAGGAAAGGTAGCTCCAGCGGCTGCAGCATACTAACACTGATTCACGGTAACAGCACAGTTCTGCTATTGTATCTGTTAAACAGCCAGGGCCAGCATTACCATCAAGCGAACTAGGCGGTCAGCATTAGGCATCAGAGAGGGGGCAGAAGCAAACAGCCCCATGGTTCCCAACTTTAACGTTTTGCGCTACAGGGCTGTTTGCTGCACGTCCTGGAGAGGGACGGCAGCGGTGGCAATGGGCGCTGGAGGTGGGAGGGCTATAAGGAATGAAGTTTGCCTAGGGCGCTTCATCTCCTTGCTCCCGTTCTGCAAACAGACCCCCTCTTATCTACTCTCCCGATCAGAGAACACACAGAACATACATACATACACACATACACACATACACACACACACATATATACATACAAGCATTTACACACATAAGCAAGAATGCAGACATGCAAGTACCTATACATTGACATACAAACATGCAGAGACATACCAAACCACACATGTGCAAACATACACACACACAAAAGCAAAATACAGATAAAGACACGAAAAGCAGATAATCAACATACACAGATACACACATGTGCGCGTGCACTCATACATAACACATCATCTATCTCATACTCATACAGATACTACAATTCACAAGACACAAACAGACACAGCAATGCAGATACAAATAATGTGTGTGTTTGTCTGTGTGCATGCACACACGCATACACATAGGTTGGAAAGAAATTTATGAGCCATGATCTACATGCTTTCCCTACTTGTTTTAAAGTTTCTTTTTAGTACCTGATTATAAAGTCATTGATGCAGTGCTGGTCCAGAGAAGTGCTACGCTACAAAGGTGTCAACATGGTGGTGTTTGATGTGATGTCGATGTGAACTGGTTCTTGACATCTGGCCTCTCTCCCAAGCCTAGCATCCTTTTTCCCATTTTCTAAATTGAATATATACTACATTACAGGAGGAACATGAGTAGGATTCCCTTATGCTGACTGTTTTTCCATGTGGATAACTGTTGGGGGTCTTGTGATATGTGCTAGCACAATTTGCAGCTTGATATATTGCATGGCTTCGCACCATTCTCTTTTTTTATTTATGCATTTTAGAAAAATTACACAAGGAGTTGTACACTTGTTACAGAAAAGAATAAAACAAACAAAGGGAAGAAAGGGGTAGAACCCCCCACCAATTACACTAAAAAATTACAATTGAGATTCTTTCACTAGCCCACAAGATTAAAGAAGGCCAAACACACAAAACACAGGAAAATGACTAAGGAAATAAGACACCAAACTGATGCAGACAAACTAACTACTGTGCGAAACTTCTTCCAAGAGAGCTTCCAGAGAAACTATAGGTTGCTGCGGGGAGTCCCCACTTTCCCCACAATAAACTGTGTCTAATGCGCAGGTTCGAAAAAGATGTAGTTTACCCCCATATATTTAATTAAACATTTACAAGGGTTACGTAAAATGAATAAACTCCCTAGTAGAAGAAGTTTAGGGCGAAGAAGAAGAAATTGTTGACAAAGCTTCTGAGTGGACTTGGAGACATCAGGAAACATCTTAACCAATTCTCCCATAAAGGGTTGATTCCTGGCACAAAAATACTTCAATAACCAATCTCGATCAGGCTCTAGGGCCAAAGTCAAAAGCAGTATTGCTCGTGGAATAGAATCAGCAGCAGAGGCCTCCAGAAAACCAGTTAGATCCAATGAGTCCATCGGAGGAGAATGAGCAAGTGAGAAATCACTATAGGCTCTGCACTTAGCAGTAGGTAGATAAAAAATCCTTGCCAAAGGAGGAATGAAGGAATCTTTAAAACAGAAGTCGCATACGAATTAAACAGCTCCTTTGGCTGAACTGATGGGATATGTGGAAAGTTAAGTAAGTGCAAATTCTTTTTACGAACAGCATTCTCTAAAGCCTCTAATTTCCCATGGATACTAGTTAAATCCTTAGTAGCAGAAATAGAAAAAGTTAGAGTCCTCAACTTTTTGCTCCAACTGATTTACTCTGGAAGTCAACAAGGCTGTCTCCTGCTTTTGCTGGTCCATGGCCTGTACTGTGCCCAATAAAGTCGATTGTAAAGTCTGGAACTCCAAAGTTAATGGGGGTTCCAGTGTCTGCAGCCCTTCCCAAAGAGCGTCCAAAGTCACCACAGCTGGACGAACCAAAAGGGGTTTACCTACCACTTCACCATTCACTGAAGTCTGCACAGCTGACGAAGCCCCATCCAGGCCCCCAGGAACCAAGGAGTTCAAACCCGCAGCAATCAAGTTCCCAGACTCTCCAGGCAGCACTGCGGCAGTGGAAGACATCGCTGATAACACCTCCTCAGCCATTGACAATCCAGGAAATGAAATCCAACACCATGGAATCCTCCTGCAGATGAACTGTTGTCCCCAACCAAGGGCTGCTCTAGAGGAATCTCCACTTCCGGGCTCAGAGGGGGGGCACAGAGAGCTACTTTCCACTCCCACCGACCTCCAACGAGCTAAATGATGCCGGAACATCAGCGGGCCTCACGTAAACATCGAGAGGGCCCTTAGCCACATTGGCACTTCTTGAAGGCTCCCAAACCTTAGTTTTACGTTTACATGGCATAATAAACCAAAGAAAAAGGAACATAAACCAAAAGGTAAGGAGCCCAAGGAGAGACGGCTAACATGCATCCACCATCTTGGCCTCTCCATCCAATTCTCTTTTTTTCTGAGCGCCTATTGAGAGCCTACTTCCCATAAATATTTGCTTCAGACTGGGCAACTGTAGAAGGGCAATACTGGGTGGAGCAGAAACTCTCTCAGTAATCAGCCTTCTGGCTATAGGTCTTTTATGATTTTTCTGTTTTTCCATCTCTGGATTGTACAAGGGAGACTCTATATGAAGTTTGCTTTTCTTTCTAATGCAGTAGATTCTTCCAATTAAAAAATGAAACCCTTCCATCAAGAACATATGACTACATTTCACAAAGAGAAATTTCAAGCCATAAATTAGTTTCATAAGAAATATGCATTGGCACTTTGCAAAGTATTTCTGCAGATTTTTGTGTGGCTCATGGTTTTTTTTAGCTTGGAAAACTAAAATCATAATCTGACAGAACAAAATGAAGCTTTTTAAGGATGAGAAAACTGCAAAGATATTTTTTTTGTTTCATATTGAACATCACTTAGGAATATTGTACATCAACAGAGTACATGGTTCCAGCAAATTACATTGTTAGAGCACAGCACATGTACATTTAGCTTCATAACCTGTTTAATAACCTGTTTAATAGATGTAAAATAAATTATGTTTAATGATTGATACAATATTTGTTTTTTGTCTGGTGTAAACAAGGCACACAATAATGAGAAGAGGGATTTTGCAAAACCCCACAAATGCATGACTATGTAGTCCCCTAATTGTGCAAGAAATGCCAAACATCACTATTGTTGTTGTTAAATGCCATCAAGTCGGTGTTGACTCATGGCGACCCTATAGGTAGTTGTCCTAAACTGTATTTGGTCTTCAGTCAGGCAGCTCATTGTTGATAGAGTTACACCCATAGCTGCGGTTATTTTATCGATCCATCTTATTGCTGGTCTTACACTTTTGCATTGACATACCTTGCCAAGCATGATGTCTGTCTCTAATGATCTCTCTCTTCACATGATGTGTCCAAAGTATGAAAGTCAAAGTCTTGTCATCTGAGCTTCTAAAGAAAGCTTAGGTTTGATCTCCTCTGGTACTGACTGGTTTGTTCTTCAGGCAGTCCATGGTATACACAGTATTCATCGTCATCACCATAATTCAAAGGTATTGATTTTCTTCCTGTCTATCTTTTCCACTGTCTAACATTTGCATCCATATGACAGCCCGCAGCCATCTTCCGCTCCCCTGATCGGGGTCGAGCACCCTGAGCGGGCCTGCCAGCTTTCCCGCTCGGGGATCTCCAGCCCAATCGGGGCTGTGGGAGAAGGAGGAGGAGCCATCCTGCAACTAAAAGAAGCCGCCGTCGGCGGGACAACTTCACAGCCCGCAGCCATCTTCCGCTCCTCCGATCGGGATCGAGCACCCTGAGCGGGCCTGCCAGCTTTCCCGCTCGGGGATCTCCAGCCCAATCGGGGCTGTGGGAGAAGGAGGAGGAGCCATCCTGCAACTAAAAGAAGCCGCCGTCGGCGGGACAACTACACAGCCCGCAGCCATCTTCTGCTCCCCCGATCAGGGTCGAGCACCCTGAGCGGGCCTGCCAGCTTTCCCGCTCGGGGATCTCCAGCCCAATCGGGGCTGTGGGAGAAGGAGGAGGAGCCATCCTGCAACTAAAAGAAGCCGCCGTCAGGCGGTCCTGCGCTTGAAGGCCTCGCCAGAGGGCCCTTTGGCGTGGCCCTTAGGCGGGGTGTGAAAGGCCACCACCTAGGGCGATCTCTCGAACCAGCCCGCTGAGCCCTGTAGCCGCACAATCCCAGCATCTCACAACCCTCTGCTTGAGGTACTTTCAGTAACTTTGTTTTCCGCTGCTTTTGTTTGTTCCGGAGCACATCTCTAAATAATATTGCCACATGATAATTGCTACATTAGGTTACTAAGTGATCTGTTCTATATACTACAGTGTTATTCCTCATTGTATTAAGCCTCATAAGTGTTAAGTCTGTTGTCTCTGCTGCCTTTGTTGTCCTGGAGTTCATCTCTAAGTAACATTGCTACATGGTAATTTACCACATTGTGATACTAAGTAATCATTTCTATATGCTACAGTGTTATTCCTCCAAGCACTTTGTAAGGCCCTTACTGTTTCTTCCTCACAAGCTGTCTCCACTGTAATTTGTTCCAATTGGCGACACGTCCTCATGCACACTCTCTAACTTTGGCACGAATAAGTAGCATTACTACTCTCTCACCTCAAGGCTACTCAACAGCCACCAAGCCACCATGGCCCTCCCTCTACTCACCCTCTCCTCCATAGTCCTCCTAGCAAACACCTTACAATGCTCCGTAGCCCTCTCAACTGGGCAGTACCACATCACTACCCTACCCCACCTGGGCAAGAAGAATCATTCTAACCCCTTCCACTCTGCTACCGGTCTCCCACACCACTCTCGACACTCACAGCTACTGTACGTGGCTCTCAATCATCCGGATAACCCCAAAAAAGCTCCACCAAAAACACAACTTTTCCTGAAATGTGCCCTTGTAAACTCACGCTCCGTACGCAAGAAATGGCCTGTCATCCCCGACCTGATAGCTGCCCATGGCCTGGATCTCCTCATGGTGACAGAATCATGGCTCAAGGATACTGATACAGCCCTCATAAACCAACTAATCCCTCCCAACTTCTCCATTCACACCTGCCACAGGGCCAACCAGAAAATTGATGGAGTTTTTATCCTTGCAAAAACAGACCTAAGATTTCAACTACTCACATCCAAGAGCTCCATACACGCGGACATAATCACCATTGCCAATAAAGATATCACCATAAACCTCATTTATAGATCCCCCTCCTCTCCACCCAAGGTCATCTCTACCTTCATTGACTTAGCCTGCAACCCAGCTAACCCTCGCAACCCCAACTGGCTGCTCAGAGACTTCAACTTACCCTCCCTGCAGTCCAACCAAGCAGACGCCTTCCTAGAAGCTATGCAAACACTTGGGCTTAAACAACTAGTGAACACCTCCACCCATCTTAAAGGAAACCCACTGGACCTAATTTTCGCTACCCACTCTGCTGCCAGCCAGAAGGCCAACCTCAACATGGATATCACCCCTATCCCTTGGTCGGACCATAAGTTAATCACATTCCAGATACCCGCTCATCTTACTCAATCCCCACCCAATGACTCCAGTGCAGAATCCAGAATTACTTCTCACTTCAGACCACTTGATAGAGAAGAGTTCATTAATCATGCCTTACCTACGCTCAAACTAATGTTTCCTGACCTTGATGAAGCAATCGCCAACTGGAACGTCACACTGAAAACATTCGCTCAACTACCAGCCATAGACAAATCATCAGCCCCCAAAAGCTGTAAAAGCAAAAGACATTCAGCTCCGTGGTTCACAGCAGATCTTCGGACATCTCTCCTCTCCCTTAGGAAACTTGAAAGGAAATGGAGAAGATCCCGCTCCGAAACAGACAAAGTAACTTACCTAAACCACCTTAAATTCCACCGCAATGCTATATACATCAAGATGAGCGAATACCATGCCAAGCTCCTTCTCCGCTCTCTAAACAAACCTAGAGACCTCTTCAGCCTAGCAAAATCCCTAATTAAGGAGCCTTCACCGACCCAACTCAATCCTATTTCCCCCCAGTCGTATGCTGACTACCTCCAATCCAAAACTTCCATAACCGATACAGTTTCAGTTACCTCTCCCTGCCATGCTCACACCTCACTTCCACCTATCACAATGTTCACCACTCCAACAGAGAAAAACATCCAAGATCTCATCGCTATCATCAATACTTCTACAGCTCCAAGTGACCCCTGCCCAGCATACTGGGTCAGATCTCTGCAAGTTGAACTTAGTCCAATTCTAATCAACATCATTGGACTATCCTTTGCAACAGGCTCATTCCCCTCATTCCTCAAACAAACATCAATAAGACCACTTCTGAAGAATAACAGACTTGACCCACTAAAGTCCGACTCCTACCGCACAATCTCGAGTATACCTCTATTAGCCAAGATAATAGAAAAGGTTGTCCAAAGACAGATTCAACATCACATTGATGCAGTGACACCTCTTGACCCCTGTCAACACGGATTCAGAGAATCTCACGGTGTAGAAACTCTCCTCACCACCCTAACCAGCACTTTGAATAGAGGATTGGACAAGGTCAAAAATGGCTTCGCTCTCATTTTCCTAGATATCTCTGCTGCCTTTGACTCTGTTAATCACAATCAACTTCTCACTCGTCTCCAGGAGAAAGGCATCTGTGGCCTTGCCTGGGAATGGTGTAGGTCTTATCTATTGGATCGTTGGCAGCACGTCAGGGTTGGATCCACCACATCCGCACCTTTCCACCAACATCAGGGCTCCTCTTTATCTGCGAAGCTGTTCAATGTCTACATGCAGCCGATATGTGACATCATACGCTCCTTCAATATCTCCACTCTAATCTATGCAGATGACGTCTTGCTGTTTACACCATTCAAAATCAAACAACCAGACTTCACCAATCTTATCAACTGTTTCAACGCCATCACTGACTGGTTACTATCTCAAAATCTCCGCATAAACTTCAAGAAGACTGAAGTTCTGTTCATATCAAGGAACAAAGATTTCTCCCCTCCATCATCCCTAAGAGTAAGAGATGCGGAACTCCCTAGTAAACCCTCCATTCGCTACCTAGGGATTACACTGGACCAGCATTTCGACTTTAAGGAGCACATACAAAACACCACCAGATTCGTCTACAATAAAATTAGAACGCTAAGGCACCTCTGGCCCATGTTACCCCATAATTTATTTATTATTTATTTAACATGTTTTATATACCGTCTTTCTACAAATGAAAACGGTTTGCATAGAACAATAAAAGGCAGTATATTGCAACTGATTTCCGGACCACTTTACAGGCCCTTATTCTACCACACTTTCATTACGCAAATGTTGTCCTATATGGACTCCCCAAGAACACCCTTAATCCGCTGCAACTCGCTATGAATGCGGTTGCGCGTGTGCTCTGTGGTATAGCAAGATCAGACCATATCACCCCGATACTTAAGGAACTCCACTGGCTACCAATTCATTGCAGGTTAACATACAAAATCCTTCTCATCATTTTCAAGATCATCAATAACCTAGCCCCCATGATACTCAGTGACTTTATCACCCTCGCCCCGAAAAACAGAATGAGAAGGTCAATAACTAACAACACCTTGATCATCCCTAAAGAGCCCATCAAGTGCACCCAGACGACCAAGAAAAGAACCTTTGCCTTCTACGCCCCGAAATGCTGGAACGACCTTCCACCAGAAATAATATCGATCAAAGACCTTATTCAGTTCCGTAAGGCAATCCAAACACCACATTTTCCTACTGCACTTTGCACAATGTGACCCCGCTCACCACTCAGCCCCAGTATTAAGGCTGTTAGAAAGTGGGACACAGTTAAAGTTACTTTGTTTGTGCTGTTTGCCTGGTATTCTTATGTAGTTGTAGCCCAGTGATGACAGCCAAAGTTAGGTTAAAGGTGAACAATATATTTATTGTCGCACAGGGTTTCTTCCCCCAAAACAGAGCAAAAGAGAAGATATGTGTTTGTAACAAAGAAAGTCCAAAATGAAACAGTCCTCCTGATACTTCTCAGGGTACAGATGCAACTCAAAAATCAGCTTCTTATATTTCCTCCAACTTTCTAGGATAACAGCATTGTTTCCAAAAACCAGTAAGGCTTTCCTAATAAAACTTCTAAAAAGAAACTTCTCCGTGTTGTGGTTTTTATTCCACGTGTGCTTAACAACGATTAGGCTTCCATAGCACCCTTATATACATAGGATACAATTAAACTGCACCTTAGAACTCCTTCTTACAGATGCCACAATCCATCTCCGAGTCACTGCTAGAGGATAAGGGATTGTCTGTCTGCATCGGCTCACTCTCAAGATCTGGGGTTTCTTGAACACAAGGATAAAAAGAATCCACAGACTTCAAGTGTTTAAGGAGAGTCTGTATCTGCTTCCATCTACTATCCTTACGTCTCCTAGGCACTTGCAGGGTTTCAGGCTTATTGGCCCTCTTAAACAGTTCATAGAAAGGATTTCTCTCTTCCCTGTCTCGCCCGGATATCACTCTCTGGTTGGGTGGAACATATCTCTTCTGACACTGCTTTACAAGTTCCTTTAATACAGCCTGGTCCTCAAAATCTGACTCTAGCTCCGTGTCCCGTTGCTGGCAATTAGTAGCTGGCTGACGTGCAGCTGGGCTATACTCTGAACTGCAGCTTCTGACACGTTCTCTATTGCTGGGGTTTCCCTTCTACCCAGCTTTTCTCTTATCAATCTGGTTCTAAGGAAAGTCTCTGAGGAGTTACTTCTATCTCTCTTAGGTAAGAACTCTAATCTTTGCTTCAAAGGTTTATAGGAGTTTCTGACCTGATTCTCCTTTGGCTGAGGGCTGTTCCTTCCAGGAAGCACTTTCAACTGCCTCCCCCGAGACGTGGCTGTTCCTGGGCAAAGTGGCTGGCAATCTTCCAAGTACTTGGTTCCCACCTGGCTCTCTTTGCTTCCAGCTCTGCCTCTTTGGGACTTCAAGTCTCTGCCTGGACCTGACTTTCCTAGCTCTCTGGAAAAAGGCTCTGACTCCAAGGCTGCATCCAATCCCCTTGAGTCAGTTTCTCCCCACTGTGTCCACTGTGGGGCTCCTTCCTCCTTCCTTCTCCTTTCCCGTTCTCCTCCTCTTTCTGCTTCCTCCTCGTCTTTCTGCTTTCCCTCCTCTCCTTTTCTTGAATCTACTACTTCCTGGTTATGAGGACTGAGTTGTCCAATCGGGCGTAAGTCCACCCCTTTCCCTGATAGGATAGCTCTCCTGGTTAGCCTGGGGCTAGGGTGGGGCTCCCTTTCTACTCTCTCGTGTAGTGAAGCTTTGTGTGCTGAGGTTTTAACCCCTTCCTGCCCTGTATTTCTGGAAGGTTCAGAGGACAAAGAGTATTTAAAACCCTTTTTCTTACTCTCTAAAGCCTCTGCCTTGTCACACAACCCCCCATTTAAGATATTCCGAGCTGGCTGATCATTTTCAGAACAGCCCGGAATCCTTGAAAGGGCGTCCGCGTTGAGGTGCAGCTTACCAGGCCTATGCTCTACCCGGAATTCATAGGCCTGTACAGCCATGTACCACCTAGTAAGGCGGGGATTATGGTCCTTCATAGATGACAGCCACTTTAAAGGGGCATGATCAGTCACCAGGGTAAACCGACGGCCTGTTAAATAAAATCTGAGGGCATCGATAGCCCACCGGATTGCCAGGCATTCCCTTTCCACTGTCGAATACCTCTGCTCTGCGGGAGCTAGCTTCCTGCTTAAAAACATTAGAGGGTGCTCCACTCCCCCTTGTTTTTGGGACAGGACAGCCCCTAACCCCACGTCCGAGGCATCAGTCTGCAAAATGAAGTTCTTAGTGAAATCCACCCCTTTTAGAACTGGGGCTGCGCACAACTGTTCCTTTAACCGCGCGAAGGCTTTTTCTGCACTTGTGGTCCACTGCACTTGGTTAGGCGCATTCTTCTTAAGCATATTAGTGAGGGGCGCACTCTCGCTAGCAAAGTGTGGTAGGAATCGCCTATAATAGCCTATTAGGCCCAAAAAGCTTCGGACCTGCTTTTTGGTCCTTGGTTGTGGGAAATTCCTTACACTCACTACCTTGTCCATTAGCGGCTTCACTATCCCTCGCCCGACTAAGTGTCCCAGATATTTAACCTCTTTTCCTCCAAAAAGGCATTTGGCAGGATTCAAGGTAATACCAGCCTTCTTCATCTCCCTTAGTACTGCCCGTATCTGGGCTAAATGACTTTCCCAGTTATCACTATGGATAATTATGTCATCCATATATGCCAGGGCATAGGAGCGGTGTGGGCGTAAGACTATATCTATTAGTCGTTGACACGTTGCCGCGGCTCCGTGTAGCCCGAAAGGCATACGTCGGAATTGATGAAGACCAAGGGGCGTACTAAAGGCTGTTTTTGGCTTAGATTCCCTGGTAAGGGGAATCTGCCAATACCCCTTGGTCATATCTAGTGTGGTAAGATAATTGGCCTGCCCGAGTTGGTCCAATAATTCCTCTATGCGAGGTAGGGGGTAGCTATCAAACCTGGAGATGGAATTTATTTTTCCTGAAATCAATGCAGAACCTTATTGTTCCATCAGGTTTTGGCACCATGACCACTGGACTGTTCCAGGGACTGACCGACTCCTCAATTATCCCCATCTGGAGCATCTCCTGCACCTGCCTAATTACTTCCTGACGTTTAGCCTCCGGCAACCTATACGGTCGTTGTCGGACCACTTCTCCGGGCGGGGTCACTACCTCGTGTGCTACCAATTGGGTCTCCCCGGGCATGGGAGTCAGCACGTCCGTAAAACTCTCCAACAACTTCCGCAGAGCTTGTTGTTGACCCCAGGAGAGCTCTGTCCCTATCCTGGGAACTAGTTTTGCCTTACACTCCGCTAGCTGGGGTCCGAGATCCATTTCTGTCTTCTCCCCCTCGCTAGTATCCGCCATTCCTATCAAAACGGCTCGGCCCGTGGACCCAAACGCACCCGACCCCCTTATAGTGGTGCTTAATTCCATGGCTTCTTCTATAGGGGGAAAGCCAACTCTTTCCATAATGAGTTGTGCTACCCTATCCCCTATGGCCACTTTAAAGTCTTTCCTTGAAAAATTAAGTAGTAAGAACTTAACTACTCCCCTAAAATCTGGGTCTATCACCCCGGCACCTACATCAATGCTATCTTTTACAGCCAACCCTGATCGCGGTGCGATTCGGCCGTAGCACCCAGGTGGTATTTCTAGTTGGATCCCGGTTTCTATCAGAGCCCTCCCCTGCCTTGGGACAGTAGTGTCCTCTGCGCTGTACAGGTCAAAGCCCGCCGCATTCTCCGTGGCTCTCTTAGGGATCCTAGCATTAGGGGTGACCCTACAACATTTTAAGATAAAGGCGCTTTTCCTAGTGGGAGGATCCGCGATAGGGGCTCTCGTCCTATCTGGCTTCTCCTGGGGCTTTGCAAATAATGGGGCTGGTATCATCCCTAGCCTGGATTTTTCCCCTGGAGAGAGGGTCGTATGCCTTTCTTTTTCCTCCCTCCTCTTCGGCTCCTTGTCTGCCTTTGGGACTTTTGGGACTAGGGCTTCAGCTGAGGCAGCTAACCCTTGGACTAGGCCCTTTCTGAATTGAGGCCAATCCCTACCTAAAACTATGGAGTGTGGCAAGTTCGGTACCACCGCTACTGGGATGTCCTTCTTTACCCCCAGTCCCTCTACAGTTACTGTGTGTACCGGATAAGACGTGGCAGCACCGTGTACACAGCGGATTTTTATCTTTCCCTCAGGGTGTATCTTAGCGCACTCCTTTTGGGTTCCTATCTCTCCCCAAAATCTTTCGGAGACCATTGATTGGTCGGTGCCTGAATCTAATAGCACTTCGACCTGGACATTGTTGACTGTGACTACTAATAAAAATCCCTCCCCCACCTTCTGGGAAGGAGTAGTCACCAATACTAACTTAGCCCTGCAATTCCTTTTCAGGTGTCCCTTTTGACCACAGGCAAAACACTTCCGTTCCTCCCACCCAGGTTTGAACAGGGTTTTTTTAGAGGGGTATTCTCCCGCCATTACTCTTCCCTTCGTTCCTGGCGTTCTCAAGACTGACCTCTCTGAAACACCCATCCCCCGCTGTCCTATGGCTTCGGCCGCAAAGAAGCGGTCAGCCAGCGCGATGGCATCCTTTGTGTTTCTACAGTCTTGCAGAATTAAGAAGGACTGTACTTCCTGGGGCATTGCTTCAAGGAACTGCTCCAGCACAATGTCGTCTAATATGGTGTCAATGCTCCTATTGTGTGGAGATAGCCACTTGTGTACTAACGCTTTAATTCTATAGCATAATGCCTGTGGTGTCTCGCCCGGGGTTAACTTGCACCCTCTTAACAGGCGGCGATACACCACCGGAGTTAGGCCCAGCCTATCTCTTATGGCTTTGACCACAGCGTCATAATCGTTGGCCAGATCATTGGGCATCTCCCTATAGGTTGCCAGAGCCTCTCCCGTTAAGGAAGTAGCCAGCCTGATGACCCAGTGTTCTTTCGGCCACCCGCTCATGATAGCGATGCGTTCAAAAATCTCGATATGATCATCAATATAATCCTCTTTAGACATTTGTCCTAATGACCACATTCCCTGACTTAAAGCTCCAACTCCTGTAGTAGTTCCTAATGAACTAGAAACAGTCTTTAAGACTTCTGTCGTCTGTTTTTGTTCTCCTATCCACCAACCCAGCAGGTCTATCAACGGCTTTTGCTGTGCCCGGCACATCTCCGCCATCCGTTCCTGAGCCTGCGCCGCCATCGCGTCCTGCTGCTGGAACCTTTCCGCTACCCACGTCATCAGGCGTGCGGGATCCATCTTGCGGTAGCTGTAGAGAGAAAAAAACAACACCAAGTGCGGCACAACACAATGGCACCCTTCTTGGCTCCCGGCTTAGCTCTGCACTTTACCCCCCCTCCCTTGTAGCAGTATCCTGAGATAACCCTTCCCAGCTACTGGTTACCTGCTACAAGTGGAGAGTCTCGATCACAGGACGGCGCTGGCCTTGGAACAGGAACTCTGGTCCACCTCCGCCAATCTTGCGCTCCCAAAAACAGCCTTGCAGATCCGGTAAGCTCTTCGTCAGGTACCTTTTTTTTTTTTTTTCCAAATCCACCCGAAGGTTCTCTCCTCCGAACTTTACTGTTAGCGCCAGTAAACGACTCCTCTCTGGATAGGGCATTTGAAGAATCCTGCCAACTACGCCAATTTGTGACCCCGCTCACCACTCAGCCCCAGTATTAAGGCTGTTAGAAAGTGGGACACAGTTAAAGTTACTTTGTTTGTGCTGTTTGCCTGGTATTCTTATGTAGTTGTAGCCCAGTGATGACAGCCAAAGTTAGGTTAAAGGTGAACAATATATTTATTGTCGCACAGGGTTTCTTCCCCCAAAACAGAGCAAAAGAGAAGATACGTGTTTGTAACAAAGAAAGTCCAAAATGAAACAGTCCTCCTGATACTTCTCAGGGTACAGATGCAACTCAAAAATCAGCTTCTTATATTTCCTCCAACTTTCTAGGATAACAGCATTGCTTCCAAACACCAGTAAGGCTTTCCTAATAAAACTTCTAAAAAGAAACTTCTCCGTGTTGTGGTTTTTATTCCACGTGTGCTTAACAACGATTAGGCTTCCATAGCACCCTTATATACATAGGATACAATTACTACTGCACCTTAGAACTCCTTCTTACAGATGCCACAATCCATCTCCGAGTCACTGCTAGAGGATAAGGGATTGTCTGTCTGCATCGGCTCACTCTCAAGATCTGGGGTTTCTTGAACACAAGGATAAAAAGAATCCACAGACTTCAAGTGTTTAAGGAGAGTCTGTATCTGCTTCCATCTACTATCCTTACGTCTCCTAGGCACTTGCAGGGTTTCAGGCTTATTGGCCCTCTTAAACAGTTCATAGAAAGGATTTCTCTCTTCCCTGTCTCGCCCGGATATCACTCTCTGGTTGGGTGGAACATATCTCTTCTGACACTGCTTTACAAGTTCCTTTAATACAACCTGGTCCTCAAAATCTGACTCTAGCTCCGTGTCCCGTTGCTGGCAATTAGTAGCTGGCTGACGTGCAGCTGGGCTATACTCTGAACTGCAGCTTCTGACACGTTCTCTATTACAGGGAAACACTTGTACTTTATGAGCTGGGGTTTCCCTTCTACCCTTCTCCTTTCTCTCCTCGCCTTTGTCTCAGCTTTGAAACTCAACTGAAGAGAGGCTCTGGAGAGGGCGGTAACTCAGTGCGCAGGCGCGAGGGAGGCTGCCAAAGGCTTTCTGATTGGAAGCTGGGCAGCATCCCCGTGCAGGCTCCGTCGGTACTTATCAATCTGGTTCTAAGGAAAGTCTCTGAGGAGTTACTTCTATCTCTCTTAGGTAAGAACTCTAATCTTTGCTTCAAAGGTTTATAGGAGTTTCTGACCTGATTCTCCTTTGGCTGAGGGCTGTTCCTTCCAGGAAGCACTTTCAACTGCCTCCCCCGAGACGTGGCTATTCCTGGGCAAAGTGGCTGGCAATCTTCCAAGTACTTGGTTCCCACCTGGCTCTCTTTGCTTCCAGCTCTGCCTCTTTGGGACTTCAAGTCTCTGCCTGGACCTGACTTTTTTAGCCCTCTGGAAAAAGGCTCTGACTCCAAGGCTGCATCCAATCCCCTTGAGTCAGTTTCTCCCCACTGTGTCCACTGTGGGGCTCCTTCCTCCTTACTTCTCCTTTCCCGTTCTCCTCCTCTTTCTGCTTCCTCCTCGTCTTTCTGCTTTCCCTCCTCTCCTTTTCTTGAATCTACTACTTCCTGGTTATGAGGACTGAGTTGTCCAATCGGGCGTATTTCCACCCCTTTCCCTGATAGGATAGCTCTCCTGGTTAGCCTGGGGCTAGGGTGGGGCTCCCTTTCTACTCTCTCGTGTAGTGAAGCTTTGTGTGCTGAGGTTTTAACCCCTTCCTGCCCTGTATTTCTGGCAGGTTCAGAGGACAAAGAGTATTTAAAACCCTTTTTCTTACTCTCTAAAGCCTCTGCCTTGTCACAACAAGCATCCACCCCGCCTCTGATCATCCACACACCAACGTCCACAAACCTTTCATTCTCTACATAGATAACTCTGTCACAAGTATTTTTGAGCTTGCCTTAGCTCTTCTTGAAAATACCATCCTAATCTAATTATATTTGACGTACATATGTATATAGTTTCCCTGTTGCTCCAAGTTTAATCTCCTGTTACAATGTAAGCACAGAACAGTCTTCTGACTGTGCAACCTTTGTTATATGTAAACCGCACTGATAACAAATAGCGCGGTATATAAAAGTTGTTAAATAAATAAATAAATGATTGTTGAAAATACTATGGCTTGAATGAGTTGAATCTTTGAATGGAGAGAGACATCTCTGCTCTTCAGAATCTTGTCTAGGTCCTTCATAGCCATTCTGCCAAGAGCAATGCATTGTCAAATTTCTTGACTGCTTGTTGTTTCTTTATTGATAGCTGATCTAAGTAGGTATTAGCTCCTAGGAGCAATAAAGCTCCACCTAAGCTTGACTAAACAAAAAAGAGCTTCTGACACAAAAATGTCAAATGCATAAAGTGTGACACAAAAGAAGCTTTTTGCAGTAGAAAACAGATTTATTTACTAACCTACATCATGCAATTGTTTACCGTGGTTCCCATTACCAGCATCGTGGTTGAACCTAATGCCACCTCAATGGATGGTGTTAGTTGCACCTGCAGCAGATTCACAGTGCTACAGTGCAGTAACTACAGGGGGATAATGTCTTATCCAGAATGCAGTCAAGTTAAGATTTTATCTCAGGATCATCATTATATACTTCCCTACAATTTTGATCCAATGGCTGAATGATGGGGCTTCATCTACACATTACTCTTTGCTACTTTGGGTAATTTATCCAACCCTCATCATGCTGAAAGTGTTGATAAGTTTTCTTACCCCTCTGAGCTTATTATGATGATACACATTTATATGCATGCCCCCCATTTTTTTGTTTGATGATTACATTACATTTACGTTTTAAGCTGTTATAAATTCAATTTAGTCTTACTATAATTTTAATATAATTCTGTTTAAAAAGATTTTTAAGGTGTTTTTAACAATCAATTTATTTATGTTTTATCCTATTACACCCTTCAGCTATTGTTTTTTATATCTATCTTGGGTACATTTTATAGTTCATAATTATTCTACATAATTTATCTAAATATTTTTTCCTTCTTTTATAATTTGATCAATTTTAGGTTTATATTTCTGGAGGTTCCTCCTTTAGTCTAAGCTCTCGACGCAATCTCATTATAATTATATTTTAACATTTTCTAAATGCTTTTCCTTTCTATTTATTTTATAAGTTTGCACAGCATTTTATTGATATTTATGGCTGTTTTTAATTAGATTCTGATTTTTGAACAACCTCTGGGTCATTTTGTTTACTTGGGTGCCATGACAACCCCTGCAATTTTCGGTGCCAAACTTTTCTTTAAAACGCCAGTAACAATGTCTGTCCTGTTCTTCCTGATCTGGGGTGGTACGTTGCTTTACTGGATCCTAAAGAGGTAGACCTTTGTATATATAATTTGGCATATGTTTTTTTCCCCAAACAATAGCTTATGACTGATTCTCATGTTTGAAATATATTGTAAAGTTATTAAACTTGTGGTTTCACTACTCAAAGTGTCCCTGCGGGTCTTCCGTACGATCGGCTTTAGTAAAGAGGAGGATCGGGTCACTGGTCCTTTATACATGCGTACTGTCACGCCCTTAGCCCCTTACCTTGGTATGGGGGCGTGGATTTTGTTTTTGTCACTGTGGTGCTTCAACCTCTGGCCTTTTCTAACTGGATACCTTTAAATGCATTCTGGGAAAGGTAGTTCAGTTAGATATCATTTGGGCTCAGATGAAAAAAACACCTTCATTTGTAGTTGGGTTTGAGTGAGTGCAATTTATTCATTAGCACAAAATAAGACACATTAGGTTCACAGATCCACCTTTTAAAGATATTTTCATCCAAGAATTCTTGCAACTTATAACAGGATAACTTAAACTGAAACAAAACAGCTTCCCTCAGCCTTAATTAGCAACACTTGCCTTCAGCAGAGCTTGCCGTGATGATCAAAACAAACAGAAAGAAACTTTTAAACCAGGTTTCTTTTCCTTTCCAGTCCAGAGCAAATACCTGGCTATCTTGTATGCTTAAACTCAGCACTTCATACAGATAGTCCAATTCATAGAAGCAATAAAACTCTTTTCCAGGTTTTCTCAGCAGTTAGACAAACCAAAAGCATTTCTTACTTCCTTCAGTTGAAACGGCATCAAAAACTGAGCTCTGCACTGCTCATAGCTGTTTCTCAAAAGACAATCAAGAAGCTTCAGCTTTTCACTGCGTAACACTTTTCCTGAGCTTAGAACTTTAACAAACAAACACAGCTCTCAAGGCTTTGGACACTGGAGACTTCTCTTTACGGTTGACATCCCCTTGCAACCATTCTTAATTGGCAGACTGGCATGCAGAGCAGTCCATGTATGAGACCTCTTCCTCACAAGGTAAATCTGGCTCTCCCAATTCCATGGGATCACTCTCTGGCTCAGATTCAGATAGCTTACTTGACTGCCTTCTACTATGATTAAGGCTGTCTCTGGCAAATATGTATTGCTCCTTATTAGCTAAGTTTCTGGGACTCATACTTTGATCCAAGCCTGTAATAGCTTCACTTCTTACATGCTCTGGCCACCATCTAGCACGTCCTGTTCTCCAATTAGTGCTTCTGGCTCTAACTGCTCCATTCCTTGAGTAGGCAAAACTTCTGCTCTCTCTTTCCCTCTGGTTAGCAGTTACCGCACTCTTTGGTCCCAGGAGTCCTTCCAATTCCTCCCCATGTGTCCTGCTTGTCCCTCCTTGTCCTCTTGCTCGTCGCCTTGCTCCTTTTGCTCTTCTGCTTTCTCCTGCTGGACTGCCCGGTCTCTCTGACCAAACTGAGCTAAACTTAAACCCCTCAGTCTCCTGCTCCACCCTCTCCCCCTCTCAGGTGAGAAAGATCAAACTCCCTCAAGGCAGCTGTGTGATTAGGGGATGCAGTGAGGTAAGGGTTCCTTACCCTGAGCCTGTATTCACTATCCTTTCTACCACTAGGGACACTCTGTTCCTCATTGTAGCCAGGAATTACTGGCTTTCTAGGAGCAAATGGAGTTTTAAGTCCTGGACCTTTTAAAATGGGTCCCTTTATTAAGGTAAATTCCTTCTTTTTACCCCTCTCTTCTAGGTCCTGATAAGTTTCCTTATCACAGTACATTATAATCCAGCAATTTATTATGTTAAGTGGTATGAATAAACAGGTGGACAAAGGTGAGTCGGTTGATATAGTGTATCTGGACTTTCAGAACGCCTTTGACAAGGTCCCTCATCAGAGACTTTTGGCAAAACTAAAGAGTCATGGGATAGGAGGCAGTGTACTACTGTGGATCAAGAACTGGTTAAGAGATAGAAAGCAGAGGGTTGGGCTAAATTTTCCCAATGGAGAAAGGTGAATAGTGGTGTACCCCAGGGATCTGTGCTGGGTCCGCTGCTTTTTGACATATTCATAAATGACCTGGAAAGTGGAATAACGAGCGAGGTTATCAAATTTGCAGATGACACAAAACTATTTAAAGTTGTTAAAACCCAAGAGGATTGTGGAAAATTGCAAGAGGATCTTGATAAATTAGAAGACTGGGCATCAAAATGGCAGATGAAATTTAATGTGGACAAGTGCAAAGTTATGCATCTAGGGAAGAACAACCCAAACTATGGTTACACAATGCAAGGTTCCACATTAGGAACCACCACCCAGGAAAAAGATTTAGGCGTCATTGTGGATAACATGTTAAAACCCTCGGCCCAGTGTGCAGCGGCAGCCAAGAGAGCAAATAGAATGCTAGGTATCATAAGGAAAGGAATGGAAAATAAAACAAAAGATATTATAATGCCTCTATATCGTTCCATGGTGAGACCGCACCTTGAATATTGTGTGCAATTCTGGTCGCCGTATCTTAAAAAGGATATAGCGATTTTAGAAAAGGTTCAGAGAAGAGCCACCAAAATGGTAAAGGGGATGGAAGGATACTCCTATGAAGAAAGGCTAAAAAGGTTAGGGCTCTTTAACCTAGAAAAGAGACGGCTGAGGGGAGATATGATAGAAGTCTATAAATTAATGAACGGAGTGGAACGGGTAAACGTAGATCGATTGTTTACCTTATCAGAATATAGAAAGACTAGGGGACATGCAATGAAGCTACAGGGTAAACTATTTAAGACTAATAAAAGAAAATATTTTTTCACTCAACGTGTAATCAAACTCTGGAATTTGTTACCGGAGGATGTAGTAAAGGCTGTTAGTGTAGCTGGGTTTAAAAAAGGTTTGGACAAGTTCCTGGAGGAAAGGTCCATAAACCATTATTAAGAAGGGACCCAGGATATCAATGCTTGACCCAGTACAAGCATTGCGGAACCTGTGTCTTTTGGGGAAACTGCTAGGTACGTATGACCTAGATTGGCCACTATTGGAAACAGGATACTGGGCTTGATGGACCTTGGTCTGACCCAGTATGGCATATCTTATGTTCTTATGTTTCTACATTATCAAACGTGTGTGATAGTCCATTAATCATCTTTGTGGCTAGTTCTGACCCCACGAGTATGGGATGTATGATTTTTTATACACAGTTCTCTCCAAAAATTCCTCCCCTTATAATGACATATGTTTTTATTATTTCTCTTTACTCATAGTTTAGTGTGATTTTGACACTGGAATCTGCGACTTTGGACTCACATGTGCTGATGTACTGTGGCGTGAGCCCTTGGTATTTATTCATATTTTTTATTGTTTTGTTTGTACCACATGTGCTTCCTCTGTTCTGTCAATACCATCCCTTTGATAAGTAGTCAATGCCATGTAGCCCTGAGATTTTACCTTTTAAGATATTCTACACAAGTTTTTATTACCTGTCTTATTATTTATACCAACATACAGACTATTTATCACCTCTGTGTTCTCTTATCCTTTTATTTTCCATATGGTTTAATGTATTAATGTTTTACAATACTCTTATTTTAATAATGATATATTTTATCTTTTTATTCCCTTCATTTTTAGTTTTATAATCTTTTACTGTCCCTCTTATGATGTCTTTCTGTTTTTTAATAGTTATATACATAGGGCCTGATATTCAGTTCAATGGCCCCGGCATTGAAAATCCGGTTATCGCCGCACAACCTGAGAGCCGCAGGAGCTAGCCGGGCAGCACCGATTTTCAATGCTGCACAGTTAGCTCCATCATCTTAAAGACAGGCGAAGGTTTTTCATGCTATCTTTAAGGCACTGAGGGCTAACTGGGTAGCATCACAAATTGCTGCTACCCAGTTAGCGCTTGCCTCCGCCCCAACACGCCCCGATGCTAAGCGGATAGTATCTGGGTGCGTTAGGGATTTAACTAGGATTTTTCAAAGGCACTACACTTCTGTAGGTGTCTTTGAAAAATCCCTGTTGAAGCATTTAAACGGGTAACATGCGCCTGTTACTTCTGTAACCGTCTTCGAAAACTGGACCATAATGTCTTACGATTATTATTTGATGTATACAATTGCTTTTACAATTTTCACATAATTTACAATTTTTAACTTGGCTTGAGTCACTATTATTTCTATGGACTTAATTTACTGATGATGTTACTTTGGTCTATAGTCTTTTGGTTTAGAATGTCTTTCCTATGCATAATTGTATTTATTTGTTACTTCTACTTGTATTTGATGTTTTTAACTTTTTATGGTTTGTAATAATTATTAATGTATGAATTGTTTTATTGTTAATTATATTTTTGTAGAGACCCATACCCCTGTTGGCATGCACTGTCTGAGAGGAACATCGATTCTCTAAGACCCCCCAGGCTATAACATAAGCCACGAGTGTAGAGGCCCTCTGGGTCTTAAGAAGGGTGTTAACTATCACCCCAGAGTATCTTTTCTTAGACAGCTTGCGCCTCTCAAAGACTAGGCTGTAAGCAACAAGGGCATGGGATCTTCCATGACCAGGGAACCCTGCAGCAGAATCTCTCTGTGGAGGTAACAGAGGAGACCCTGCCAACAGGTTCAAAAGATCTACATAGGATGGCCTGCATGACCAGTCTGGTATTACCAGAATGACTAAGCCTGGATGAGATTGAATCCTACACTGAAGCCCCTTCCTAGCACAATTATCCTACACAATTTCCTGTGCTTCACTAGATTAGATGTAGACACAAAGGGGGTTAATTCCATGACCTGAATAAACCATTTGCATTTACACAGGAGACGTGTATCTTGTAAAAACGTTTACGACCGTATTCTGATGCACTGGCACTGTATACGTCTATGGCGCTTGCATGGGGATCTCAGAATGCGCCCGGGAGGGGCAGAATAGGGGCATGGTTTGCTGCGGAGACATACAAGGTGTGACGAAAAAGAAACGAGACTGTGGCAGCCACGCCCATGACTCAATGCCAATTGGCTAACCACTTATGTCACTGTGTTGTGCAACATCTCGCCACTATTCTGCTATAATATTTTTCATCTCTCTCACTCTGGTTTTCTTTTTTCAGGTTTTTTTGTAGCACACTGCTCCATCACTTTGTCACGCAACTGGAGTGGCAGAAATATGGAGCAAAGAATCAACTTGAAATTTCTGGTTAAGTTGGAGAAGGGCCCAACTGAGTGTCTCCAACTTCTCCAAAAGGCTTATGGAGAAGATGCAATGTCAAGGCCACGAGTCTTCGAGTGGCACAAACGCTTCAAGACTGGCCATGAGGAGGTGGAGGATGACCCCAAGTCAGGATGGCCTTCCACGACAAAGACGGCTGAGAACATTGACAGAGTGAACCAGCTGGTGCGGAATGATCGCAGATTGATGATGTGGATGATAGCTGAGGAGCTCAACCTGAACAGGGAGTCAGTGCGGACCATCTTGGTGCAAGAGCTGGGGATGCGGAAGATGTGTGCCAAGATGGTGCCCAAGCTTTTATCGGATGACCAGAAGGAGCACCGGGTCAATGTTTGTCGAGACTTGCTAGAGAAGATCGGAAAAGAACCAGAGTTCATTGGCTGAGTCATCACAGGAGACGGGTCTTCCAGTACGACCCTGAAAGCAAGAGACAGAGCCTGCAGTGGAAGACTCGACTGTCACCTAGACTCAAGAAGGCGTGCATGTCCAAATCAAGGATCAAGATCATGCTGATCACATTCTTTGACCAGAAGGGAGTGGTCCATCATGAGTTTGTGCCTGAGGGTCAGACAGTCAATCAGCACTTCTACCAACAGGTCCTCAATCACCTCCATGACCGGGTTTGGCGCAGCAGGTGGGTTCTGTGGAGAGACAAGTCGTGGCTGCTCCACCACGACAATGTGCCCGCACACACCGCACTCAGTGTGAGGCAGTTCTTGGCCAACAAACAGATCACAGCTCTCGACCATCCTCCTTATTCCCCAGATCTTGCATGGTGCAACTTCTGGCTCTTTCCCAGGCTGAAGACTGTGCTCAAAGGAACTCATTTCACCTCTGTAGAAGAGATCAAGGCCACTGTGACAATGGAGCTGAGGGACCTCAAGGAGGAGGACTTTACAGACTGCTTCCATACGTGGCAGAAGCAAATGCAGAAGTGCATTAACTCTGGGGGGGATTACTTTGAAGGGGACAATGCGTAATTTCTCTGTAGATTTTGTAATAAAACATTTATGGGACAGTCTCGTTTCTTTTTTGTCACACCTCGCATATAGCGTATTCAGGAAAAGCCCGTGTCTGTTTTTTACTTCCCTGAAGACGTGCCTCTTATTCCTGCCGGAGACATGGAATAGGACCAGTACTTAGAAAATATTCTGCTGTGTTCTATAATTCATCCCAAATTTCATAAAGGTTGTGACAAGTATGTTTTAAAGTGGTATGATTGCAGTCTGGAAAAACATCACAAGATGCAGTTATAAAGAACAGAAATCAGAGATGAAGGAATCTTGTAAGCTAAAGAGTAATTAATATCTACCCTTAAAGAAATAAAGAACAGCAATAGTGTATATTCTGGCTATGCTTAAATTTGCTGTTTGTGCTAAAAGAGCCATTCTAGGGGACCCTAACAATTTCTGTGTTAAGAAAAATGGGATTGTTGATGTAAGAATTGTATGTGAGTGAGTCTGAAAAGGAATCTTGCTTGAGTGAGAAAGGGAGATCATATTTGTAGTCCTGGGACTTCAAGCTATTATGGTACACCAGCTTTTATTTATAGATTCAGAGTCTCTTTTGGCAGAATTATGTCTTTTGTGACTGCAAGTGAGTATGTGTGTATGTGGTTTGAGGTTTGCACAGGAGGATCTGGTGTGCTGATCTACAGTTCAGGGAGGACATGAATGCCTGGCCAATACCTGGACCTTATGGATGACCACAGTGTCACTAGATGCTAATGTGATAGGGCTGGAAGACATGACTGATATTGTGCCAACATTCCCCAGATTGTGCCATGAGGCCTACCTATGCAAGCTGTGAAAATGGTGATATATATGGCGGCTGGCTACTTGGTATGATGGCACAGGGATCCCCCCTCCCATGCCTACACAGGCCTGACCAGCAGAGCATTGCCACAGTGTTGACTGTGGGAAGGCAGGCAGGTTTGCCCCACAGATAGCAGATGTATACAGAGCAACATAAGCCAAGACAGAGTGGACATTGTATGGGACAGGTGTAGCCATATGTAGGGAGCTGCTGTGAGAAATGCCAGTACCCAGATATGTGGGAAACAGTTGCTACAGCCAGAAAGCCATAGGTATTAGAGGAGCATAGTTTTGTCGCTCAGCAATATAATGCATCCTTTGGGGAACTCCAAAGTTAGTTTAGGTTGTTGTGAGGTTGGTAAGGATCTATATTTAGCATTTCAAGGAGTGTTTTTAGAGATGACCAATGCAAGAATAACTGAAGGAGTTTTATACTGCCAAGTAATGTGTGATGCAAGGTATATCACAACAAATATGTTACTATTTACTTGATCTTATAATATATTAGAGTGCACTGAGATTATTTGCATTGATCTGGACATGACACAAACTAGTATATGTGGTTTAGTTTGCATCAGCAAAACACTGTCAGCGAGAACAGCAGCTTAGGAGATGCACGTTTTTAATTGAGGAGGCATGGCATCCTGGTTATAATGCGCAGACGGGCACGATCAGAAATGTGCAACTTTTCAGAATACGGTGAGCACTGGGACATCCAAAATGATTTCAGCATTTACCTGTATTAGCGGGGGACATGTTTCTATACTTCGCTCTATGGCCCATGCCTGCACACCTGTGCAGGTCTCAAGCTGGATATGTCCCCGGCCAGCTGAACAGCATGTTATTCGTGCCACAGTGGAACTGCGGGGGCATCTATATCCGCGGCTGCGGAATTTGCTATGAATTGTGTCCGTGCCCGATTTAAACGTTTCCGCCAGAGCTTGCCGGACTATATGGAATCTACATCCAAGTTTCTTCCAAATGTACAGAAGCAAATATCACCCTCCTCTCCATCTTGGGGACTAAGAGCATTACCCCCATGATACAGTAGACAGGAAAGGAGATTCAAGCCTCCAAACATTTTAACAGTACACACTTTGGAGGATGGATGATGAACCTTAGCAAAGTTCTTCCCATACTGTAAAGTACAGGCTTGTGCACAGCAGACACTGAGAAAGTGAATGGGGTTTTTTTGTTTTTAGTTCAAATTTAAATATACCAAATGTTACTATAAGCACGTTAAATAGTGAAGCACCATAAAGCCATTGGATATCAATAACACATTAAAAATGCAAGGTTAGGAGGAGGGGGGTCAGGAAGAGTAGAATTTGACTTTGGGTGTGACAGCTATCCATTTCTTATAAGGTGTTAAAGGCTCTGTTATAAAGAGATACCTCTGTACTGAAGGGCTTCAAGGCATTTACCGGATGCAAGAGACCTGCTTTTTTTATAAAAATGAAATTCATGATCAATCTGATCTGAACTGTGCAATTACACTTGTTCTAAAACAGTCTTCTGGTCTAAACCTGCCACCAGCTTACCACCACTAGAAGAAAGTGCCCTGTGCTTACACCCTATCTGTATTGTGAAAACATGTCTATCTTCATATGCTTCCTTGGTTACTTGACTATAAAGTACAAGAGAGGAGATCTGTCCAGCTGGTATTTTCTTTTCCTATTACTTAGGCTATGTTTTATTTTTGTATCATCGATTACACTGGTCAACATTGAAATCGTTACTGACTTTAAAAGGCCCTAATCTGTAGTATCTTGGTGAGCTGAACACGAATATAACATTAGAAAATGTTATTGGCTCTCGTTTTGAAGATATTGCATATAGTTCATTTTTGACGTTTCACCGTGTAAATTTATCCAGTAGGACATCAACAACATCCCAAATAAGCCTTGAATGATGTAATATTGCATCACATTGCATAATACCAGCATGCACATATCATCCAGAGTTGATTGCATCATTTTCTGATGCAATGCAATACTACTGCCAGACGGCTGTTGAAGCCATCTGACGTCAGCAGTGTACTATACACAGTCGGAAAGGTTGAGCATTTCAAATATTTTCGACTGTGTGCGAGACAGTTTAAGCTACTGTTACATGTAACTTTTATTAATCATATAATTTTAGCCATTTAGGTACAATACAGAACAGTAATGCCGCGAAAGTGCGTTAATGCCATTGACAATTTCTGCTATATTTGTGGGGAAGTGACATTTGCCAACCAGAAGAAAAGTATCACTTCTCAACTGAAGAAGGCATATCATCTTTACTTCGGATGCAAGATTGGTGACCAAGACAAGCCTTGGGCCCCGCATATATGCTGCACTACATGTACAACACAGCTTTCACAGTGGCTGAATTGCAAAAGACCATCAATGCCGTTTGCAGTCCCCATAGTGTGGAGAGAGCCAAGCAACCACATAAATGACTGTTACTTCTGCTTGGTTCCTCCTCTTTCCAGTGGAATAACGAAGCAAAAGAAGTTGAGCATAGTCTACCCAAACATTCCATCTGCATTGAGACCAGTTCCACATGGTGAGGGACTTCCTATTCCAGAACCTCCATCAGAATATTCTCTTGATTTATCTGATGAGGACAAGGGTGAGCCGATCTGTTCTTCTCCTGGTCCGTCAGCATGCAGTGACCCAGATTTTCACTGGGATGCATATCAACTCCACACAGAATAACACAGGAATAACTAAATGACCTGGGTTCATGATTTGGACTTATCCAAGAACAAGGCAGAATTGCTAGGATCAAGACTCCAACAATGGAATCTTCTAGAAGAAGTCGTCAACATTACTTCATATTGAAAGCGCCACCAGCAGTTGCAGCCTTTCTTCAGAAAGGAAAGTAATCTGGTATTCTGTTCCGATATTGAAAGCCTCATTAATGCCTTAAAAATCACTCATGACCCACTGTGCTTTTGAACAATGCAAACCATCTTCCATCTATTCCAGTAGCGCATGCCGTCCACATGAAAGATATACAATAACTTAAAGCATCTACTGACTTCCATTAACTATAACAAGTACAGCTGGCACCTCTGTGGTGACTTGAAGGTAGTTGCCCTTTTAATGGGACTGCAGCAGGGATATATAAAATACATGTGTTTCTTATGTGAGTGGGATAGCCGAGCAAGGGATTGGCACTACTTGCGAAAGGAATGGAATCACAGACAAAATGTAACAGTTGGAGAGAAGAATATCCAGCACCCAGCTCTGGTTGAGGCTCACAAAATCCTGCTACCACCCCACACACCAAACTAGGTTTGATGAAAAACTTTGTGAAAGCCATGGACCGCACTTCACCAGCTTTCCGATACCTGCATGAAAAATTCCCTCGACTCAGCGAAGCAAAGATTAAAGAGGGAGTTTTTGTGGGTCCTCAGATTCGAGAGCTCTTCAAAGATGACCGGTTCAACAACTTGCTGCAGGGTGATGCGAAACAAGCATGGAATGCTTTTCGCCTAGTGTCAACAAACTTTCTCGGAAATGTTAGGGCAGAAAACTACAAGGAACCAGTAGAAGACATGCTGATGCAGTATCAGAAACTTGGCTGCAATATGTCTCTAAAAATCCATTTCCTTGATTCCCATCCCAATTTCTTTCCTGACAACTGTGGTATGGTTAGTGATGAACAGGGCAAATGTTTTCACCAGGATATTGCAACAATGGAGCAAAGATACCGGGGAAAATGGTCCACTACAATGCTGACTGACTACTGCTGGACACTCCCCAGAGAAGCTCCCGAACAGCTGTACAAGAGACAGATGAAAAAAATCTAAGAAGTAGTCTATGACTTGTTTTTTTACAGGTATTAACCGAAGGCCTATTATATTTACTATTGACATGCATTTCGTGATGTAAACATTAATTCTTGTAGATTACAAAAAAACTAGAGCCAACTTTGCAATTTCACTGTCATATTCATATTCAGCATATAAAAATTGATAAGAAATTACTTTTTATTGTAGTAAAATGACTTTTGTAAAACTTTGTTGACCAGTGTTATGTTGCTATGCACCATTTTATTTCATACAAAAATATCTGATCAATTCAAACCAGCAAAATTAATTCTGATCCTGTCTAATCACACAGAGAAACAACCGATAGCATAAAGAATTCTCAAGATAGCTGGAGATGGGGGGGGGGGGGAACATTTCCACTATTTTCTGTAAAAAAAATATTCTGGTTCAGAATTGAAGTATTCCTGGATCATGGCACTCCTTGTAGCTAGTGATCAGGAGATGGGCAGAACTTCTGATTCTTAGATCTTACACACCGGCAACCAAACAGACTGAACACAACACTGCTTATATGCACTTTCTTGAAAAAAGAGAGATGATTTCTCCCTAGTTCATGAGCTTTCTTCTTAGTGTGTGATATCTGCTTATCACGATAAGCAAGATAATAGTCCCACCACAAATTTAAGCACGGTTTTCTCCTGATCCTAGCACTCCTGCTAACTTATGTAAACAGCTCTATCATGTAATCGATTTAACAGATTATATATTCTATGTATATAGTTCCCCCATGTTTTCCAAGTTGATACTCCTGTTATATGTAATACCGAACAGCCTGTTGTTCTGGTCTTTTATGTTCTCTGTGAACCGCGCTGATGCTAAATAGTGCGGTATATAAGAAAGTTAAATAAAATAAATAAATAAATAAAATAATATCACCTCTTTGCTCACTGTATTAGAGAATTATCTGGAAATATGTCCAAGCAAAGGTGCTAGAATACCACCAGGGAGGTAACAGTTCCAATATGCCAAGTCCCAAACTACAAGAAAAGCATAGATTTCTATGAATAATCTCTTTTTTTCCTTTTGGGGGACATAAACAGCTATATTTTATCACCACAAGCATTTCAACTTGATCTACAGCCAATCAAGTTGAACTATCCCTTTACAACTTCAATTCGCAAATTATATCCATCACTGATCTCTCCTCGTGCACTATAAAATTAACACTGTCTGCACTTTCCTGGGCCACAAAGTTCAGTAAGTAATTACCTCCATCGACTACTGCCTAGAGAAAACCCCAAAGGATGACCAAAGTTGCTCAGAATTTGCTAAAGTTACAAAGTCAAAGCCACTAATGTCCGCAGAAAACAGATACTTGAAACTAAAGCTTGGTATCACTGAATGTTACCCAACACCCTACCCAAAAGTAGAAGCACAGCTTGCTAAAAAACAGTTCTCCTCCATAGTGACAGGATAATTTGTTCCTATCCCCTGATAAAGCTGATGTCATTCTCTTAGGTTTTACTTCTTTAAAAATGACTAAACTACAGTCACTTCTCACTTTCTCCCACACACTAAATCTGCCTCTCATTGACCTATACCATGAGTCACACTTTGCTTACTATTTATGATTCAGAGGAGAAAAAAAAAATCTCCTTCGGTCAGTCTTTCCCAGACTGCCATGGGTTCCTTCCAAGCACCAATTTCATCTTCATTGGTTTCCTGGAGGAAACCAGACCAACTTCCTATTATTTTATTTTCCTTGCTTTTCAGCATGGCCCACGTAAAACTGACTGGAAGTGAGAGTGATAGAAAGCGCCATGGTGCATAAACACAGGCCAATATAAATACCAACAGATACAAGGAAAAGAAACAAAGCAGAGGTCAGACAGTCAATGAGCCCGAAATACAGAGGAAGTTAGATTGCATCTATTATTTTGTTTTCTTCTGAAAAGACAAGGAATAGCTAATTTACTTAAGAAAGAGGACAAGTGACGGTTTAAGGCAGGAAGAAGGAGGGAGAAGGTTTTTTCTTTTACTTGCTTTCCAACCAACATGATAATTTACAAACATTAAAAGCAGGTAATACAAATGAAGACCAAAGAGCACAGTAAGAGTTACCAACTACTGACTCGTGTAGTGCTGTTTTCAGTCTGTTAGCTCATCCTCTTTCTAGCCATTTTAATTAGTATGTGAAAACGTCATGGCCACAGTATGCAGCACAATGGAAACAGTGGTTATACTGTATTCTCACAGCATCATTTCAACTCAATCCATTTCAGATTTGACTACTGCAGGTGCTTCCTTGTGGGTAAATACTCTTAAAAAAAAGAACACAAATTATTTATTTAATTTATAGTTCTTGCACAGCTTTCCCAGATGTAGACTAAGATGGAGAATATTAGTAATGTATTACAATAAAATTTAAAATTACATTAAAATACGAGATTGTTCTATAACCTCTGCTTCAAGTTATACATGTACATAAAACATCAAAACCAAAGGCATTTAAATACAACTTGGTATACGTGGTCTATCCAAAATGAAACCAAACTTACAAAGAGGGCATCTGCAAGTCAACACAGCAGACTCGCGATAATGGTGATATGTAGCGGTGACCTTGAGCTTTAGCCTCTCACTTGGCTCGATCATGCCACGTGAATTAGTTATGGACTACATGCAGTAGTGTGAATTTGCCTCATGTGCCTTTTGCTATTTTTTACAAGTTGAAATATGAAGGATCTTGAACAGCAACGCATTTGCGTGAAATTCTGTGTGAAATTGACTTTTACCGGGACTTTTCAGACGTTGCAGCAACCTTATGGAGAGGATTGTTTAAGCCGCAAACAATGTTACGAATGGTAGCGATGTTTCAAATTGGGCAGAACATCCACCAAAGAAGATTGCAAAACTGGACAGCCTTCCACGTCAATGGAAGATGATCATGCTAAGAAAGTGCATGCTTTGATTCTTGAAAATCGTTATCTAACTCTCCGTGAAGTTGCTCAAGAAATAGGCATCAGTAAAGGTTTGTGTCACACAATAGTGACTGAAAAACCTTAGATGCATCCTGTTGCTGCAAAATTTGTCCCATGTCTCTGGACAGATGAGCAAAAAGTGAATCATGTCACAATCACGTATTGCTCCTAATCTGAATTTTTGGCGAAAGATGAGATGTCTCTAGTCCCGCAGTCTCCCTACTCTCCAGATTTGGCCCCTCTGGACTTCTTTTTGTTCCTGAAGTTGAAATCCACTCTGGGTTGCCTGTTATGACATGTTTCAGAAACATGTCATAACAGGGATATTCAGAATGACAGATTATAGGTTTGGTGAAACAGATGAGTGTATCTTAAATTGTTTAAAGGAGGGTTCTAGTCGGAGTTTTGCTGGAGAGAGTTTGAAAGATAAGGTCTGAGAAAATAGAAGGCGGAATGACAGGTAGATTCCAATCTTGCTAGAGATGCTGCAAGGAGATGGATGCGGTTAGCATGGATAGTCTAGAGATTGCGTTGAGGTGCATGAAGGATGACACGAGTGTCCAGATAATAAGGGGTGCCGGTGTGTAGTGACTTATGAATGCAGGTAAGAATTTTGAACTCTATACATAATGGAATTGGTAGCCAATTATTTTGTAGGAGTGTGACATGGTCAAATCGAGTGGCATGGGAAAGCAGTCTTACAGCAATGTTCTGAATTATTTGTAGCCATAAATAAATAAATTTAACATAAATAAAATTAACAAACACAAAATTTAAATCTAAATGGTGACATCAAATAAGGTGTTTTATTGATGGGGTTCTGTATCCATAGTGAAATACATAAAAACGGAGAATGCAATGGCAGAAAAAGACCATACGGCCTATCCAGCCTGCCCATCATACCAACTGCTCAGCTCTATAATCCCTAATTTTCTTCACAAACTGATACAAGGTGAATACAAAGTCCTTAGTATAAATAAAGAGGCTATTTGCTCATCAGATGATTGACTGGGGCTACAGAAATACATCAACAGTTATTGAAATGGCTGGTTTAAAATGCTGTATTAGGTTGTGCAGAATGAAGGCTAGATCCTTTCCAATAGAGCAGTGCATCTTCTTTTAGGAGAATTAAAGGCATTACTAGGAGTTACTTTCATTAGTCAACCCAGCACTTAGGCATTTTTAACACAACAAGAAACTGTCCTGTATAAAGGACAAGGTTACTTGGCTGATTTACTGTTTTTCCCCAAAGACCCAGAGCTATGATGCTCCCCTCCCTCCCTTTCCTTGGCACGCTCTTTAGCATAGTTCAAGGGTGTGGCCTTTTAGCACCTAGCTCACTGCCTAGTCATTGTTTTCGTGACTTGTGATGGAAAAAGACAGGACAAAGGCTTGTGAACTATGTCCACTAGAGCAGATGTTGTGACATTCTAGCTGTGATGTATTTCAACATTGCTGACCTATAGTTTTATTATTAGCTGGCTGATGGGGAGATTGGGGATGATTGGATACATTCATTTGCAAAGATTTCTATTATTTTATCATTGTTATCATCAGAGATATTTATTTTAAATTGTTTTTGAAAGGTGTTCACTTGCTTGAGTGGACAATGGGAAGGCTATTTCCATAGTCGCAGGGCAAGGGAGAAACAGAGCTGATGGCTTATGTTGGGGGAAGGTGTTATCTGTTAGGGCTCTCCACTCCCCCCTCCCCCCAACTTTAATATATCCCTTTTGATATCAGAGAAAAAAATCCAGCAGCAGCTTTTCTCTAAGACAGGATATTATATTTGTTAATGAATACTTCACACAAAAAAAGTATTATCTATTTCCAAGTTAATATGTATCTCAGAGAACTTGCATAGCAATGCTGACGCTAATTCCTAATGAAGTCCCCCCCCCCCCCCAAACCACTTTAGTTGCTTATATGAACACCAGCAGAGAATGGAAAAAAAGGTAGGGGTGTGCTGGTGGGATTTAAAGCTAACATGGCTCCCAGTGAAGTGCTTTTACATTTAGGCTTGGAATGTGAGGGTCTCTTAGTGCATTTCCAATACTGTGCAGTGTTCTTGGTTTATTGCCCCATTATGTTCAAGCAACTGATCTGCTAGTTTTGGTGGATGTTTTGGCCATGTTATCATTGAATCTGAGGATGACAGATGTGTTAGGAGTTTTTAATGTACATACTGATGAGGCTCATAACTGGATTGTCACAGTATTTATTGAGGCTATGACCACTTTGGATTTTGCTCAGGTAATGGATAACCTCACACATGTAGTGGGCATATTTCAGATTTATTTTTTGTACCTATTTTGATGGGGAAATTCTACGCATTAACCAGTCTGACTTGTTACCCTATTCCCTGGTCAGACCACTATGTGATCATGGCTCAATGTAAGGTTTGTGGCTGGCGGACAGAGCAGGATGCAATCATTACAGAAAATGTTAGGGGAGTGATTGATCAGGAAAGGTTTCTTGAACACTGTCATTTATATCCCTCCATTACAGATTCATCAAATTCCAATGCAAGAGTGAAAAGTTGGAAAGCTACTGTTATCATTGCATTAGATGTCATCGATCCTCTTAAGGAGGTGAAAGTGTCCAGTAGGGGAATGGGGTGGCTTTCATGTACTCCACTCAGTTGAAGGGCCATAACCATAGAAATGCATCATCTGATAGACAGGCATTTATCATGTGTAAATATTCATATCATAACCAGGTGCAACAACTGAAGTATTACTACATAAAATAGATTCATGAGGCTTTTAACCATTTTAATGATTTTTTTAATGTGGCAAACCATAGAAGAATGAGGTGTTGGGCTACCTGCATGCAGACACATTTGCAGATTATGCTGTGTGTAAGGTTGCCAACATCCACACTTCTACTACAACAGCAGGGGCCACCTCAGAGTCTACTGGTATCCAGACTATGTGGAGTTGCTAAGAGGTCATTAGAAACTCAAGGAGGTTGATGTGGTTAGGCAGTTAAAAGTAAAGGGCTGTGCCCTTCATCCCTGCCTAATGGGTTTGTTGGCAGAATTTTGAATGTCATGGCCCCTTTTTTTTTACCAAAAACAGTGAATGCTTCTTTGTCATTCGCTGCTACAAATTTAAAAAAAAAAATGTTCACCAACAAAAGTTCATAACGAAAGTAGCTCTAAACCTCACAATATCAATGGACATAGCACCTCAATTATTTATCTTCTTTAATAATAGTGTTGCTAGATTAATAGTTCATAAATGTATATATCTTCTACAGTCTCCTTTTATTAAATACTCAAAATGTGATCACATATCATTTTTAATTGAGACAAGAAAAGCTACCAGGATTACGCTTGCAGCAACAGAACTACAGTTGTGGTCATCATTATTGGCACCCTTGCAATATCTTGAGAAATAATTGGAAATATTCCAACTGTAAGTCATCATAATATTTCAATAGTATGTTCAAAGGTATACAACAAAAAAAAGATGTCTGTGCAACTTAGGTGTAGTCATTTCTGGAAAAATAAAGTATGATCTGGACAGTATTAATGACACTCTTCACTAATTGGTTGCAAAACCCTTGGCAGTGAAGACAGCCTCCAGACATTTCTTGCAGCCATCTATAAGTTTCGTATGTCTGTCTGCTGATAGTTTTTCCCACTCTTCAACTGCAATTTGTTCCAGCTCGTGAATGTTTCCAGGATTTCTTTTACCAATGGCAGATTTCAGCTCTTTCCAAAGATTCTTGATTAGATTGAGATCAGCACTCATTGCTGGCCAGTTTAAAACTGTCCATTTGTTCTTTTTTAACCATTCTTTTGTACTTTTGGATGTATGTTTTGGGTCATTGTCCTGCAGGAGGACCCATGACCTTCGACCCAGACCTAACTTTCTGACACCAGGTAGCTCATTTTGCTCCAAAATATCTTGGTAGTCCTCTGACTTCCAAATTCCTTTAATACGTTCCAGGCCTCCAGTTCCTAAGGCAGCAAAATAGCCCCAAAACATTAGGGAAACTCAACCATAATAAACTATAAGAAGGGTGTTGTTTCTTTTTAACGTATAAGCTTGATTTCTTTGCCTGTAAATGTATTGCTGGTCTGCATTGCCAAAAAGCTTGTTTGGTTTCATTTGTCCACATACATTTTCCCAGAAGGACTGTGGTTTCTCAAGGTGGGTTTGGGCAATGATCAAGTGTGCTTTTTTATGTCGGTCTTTGAGCAGTAGGATCCTCCTTGGCCTTCGCCCATGAAGTCTTTCTTTGTTTAGTGCATGGCATTTCATGTGGGTTGAAATCACCACTCCAAATTGCTCCAGGTCAGCCTTAAGCACTTTGGACTTTGCACGTGGTGTTTTTCCAACAGTTCGCACTAACCTTCGAAGACTTCTTCGATTAATTTTCTTCTTCCCATCACATTCTGCGAGGTTCTTGACAGACTCAGGAGCAGAAAACCTCTTAATAACATTGCAAACTATAGACACAGGAATCACAAGGTCTTTGGAGATGGCTTTGTATCCCTTTGAAGTTTGATGTTTGGTGATAATGGCTTTTCTGGCAGTCTCAGGCAGCTCTCTTTTCTTCACCATTGTGAAAATGGAACATGGAGTGAATGTGGCCATTTTAAACATTACAGTCATCATTCACTGGTTGATTCAAGTCACATTAGTACTGTCAATTGATCATAGGTGCGGCTAATTTTACTGCAATGGGAATGTGGTTCTTCAGTTCAAACTGATCTGAATCATTTATATGGGTGCCAATAATCATGTCCTATCAATTCAAGAAACCCAATTGTGTAACCCCTACAATACTTCCTTCAAAAAGGTATACAACATTCAATCTCCTATATTCCATCCTTAATTCCCCCTCTCCAACGAACAGGACTAACTGTGTGTAATAAGTGTTTTTTGTCGGATTGTCTGTTTTGAGAATGCAAAACATGCTCAATGTTCAGACCCTCCATTTTAATCAAGTTTTAAAAGGCCTACGTGGCCAACCTCACGTGAGGCTATCTGGTCCTTGGACCCAGCCACCGCAAAATAACTAGATTCAATATAACAGAAAATATCCAATATCCGTTCAATTAGAACACAGTTTCACATTTTCAAACATGATGTTCAGTATTGCCCAAAAGTTAGAGATACTCATCTGTTGAATTCAATGGAGAGTCTTGGCTTAAGATAAATTGCTTAGGAACATAAGAACATAAGATATGCCATACTGGGTCAGACCAAGGTCCATCAAGCCCAGTATTCTGTTTCCAACAGTGGCCAATCTAGGTCATACGTACCTAGCAGTTTCCCCAAGGGACACAGGTTCCACAATGCTTGTATTGGTAGACCATGTTTCTTTTCTTCCCCTCTAAAGGCCACTCAAGCTAGCACTTTTCTCTTCAATATAGCTCTCCGATGAGATTCAGCAACTAGGCATTCAAACAAGTCATTGGGTACTGCGACACAAGCCCTTGTGTTTCAAGCCGGTCATCCTCTTGGCCCTTTATCAAGCACTGTACTCCCAACTTCCTGTTCCTACGCAGAGGCCGTAACGTCATCCATGATGTAATGGTAAATATGGGATAGAACTTGAATGACGACAACCTACTATTAAACAAAATTTCAGTTCAACGTCCACCATTCCACATCGGAGCTGTAGATTGTAGCGTATAAATCCACATTTGTTCCTTGAAATGCAACTGACTATGACGATCCCCTCCCCGTGGAGTTGGGCGGACTGTGTCTAATACCAGCCATTTTAGCTGTTCAAAAGTATGCGCTTGCTGTATACAATAATGTACTATTGGAGCCGCCATCACCTTAGTAAGTATCCGAGACCTGTGTTCTTGCAGGCATTTCTTTATTGTCCTGGTCATCATTCCAACGTAGGTTTTCGCACAGGGGCACAGAATTAGATATACTACATAGGATGAGGTGTAATCTGTAGTATGGCATAAAGAAAAAACTCTATTTGACTGTGGATCACACCACTCTGTGCCTTCAATAGTGGTAGAACAAAAATCACAGGACCCACATGCTTGATGGCCCCTTCCCTTTGGCGATCCTATAATCCTAGAACCTGTATTAATTATACGGTCTGCTATATTAGAACTTCGTTGGTACGCCATCATCAATGGCTGCTGAAAGCATTCGTGTAGTGTTAAAACATGCCAATGAGACTTAAGAATTTTAGACACAGCCATAGTATTAGGCATAAACGGAAGCACTCCCACAAATCGGGGCGAGGACACCCGATGTTGCCGTCCTGAATCTTCCCACCACTCAGGGTGATTATGGAGTGCTCGCTTATACGCTATGTTGATCAAATTAACTGGACAGCCCCGTGCCCGTAATCGGGTTTTTAAATCAGCAGCATGCTTTTTATATTCCTGTAATGTGGAGCATATCCTGACAATGTCCCAGTTTTTATACTATTTCCTTTTTTAATTGGTCTTGTTTTATTTAATTCTTTTATGTCTCAAATATCTGTGCATAGATAGTCCAAAGCCATTTCACTGGCCACTTTTTTAAGGAGATATTGGACATTAAGGGGTTGAAGTACAAGGGTGCCAATAATGTTGACCACAACTATATGTGTTGTAAAAAAAAACAACCTATTTGCTTCATTGGATTTCTTCATTAACAGCTATTAATAGCTTTTCCACTGCCATTTTTTGTAAATTAATGTTTGTAATTTTTTGGGAACATTACCTTAGTTTTTAAGTCAGGAATTTCACCAATTTGGGTACGTTTACTTGTCGTAATTCGCTGTCTATCCCAAACCTCACTGATGCAGGCTCTGTATGCCCCCAGCTAAAGAAGCCAGGGTTGGGCAGAGGCGATCTCACTAGTTAGTGTCCCTGTTTCTAACCGGCCCATTCTAAATAACGTAACTGAAAAGTGTGTTTTTGTTCAGCTGGAAGATTTTCTAGCAATCTTGAATCCTTTCCAGTGTGGTTTCAAATGAAGACAATGCTCTGAGACCCTGCTGGCCTCCGTGGTCGATGTCCTATGCAGTTATATTGACAAGGGGAATGCTGTGCTGCTAGTCTCTCTAGATCAAGCCTCTTGGAATCTAGGAGCCAGATTAAAAATTTAGGAGCTGGCTGCCAAGACCTAGGTCACAGTGCATGTATCCATTCCACCCTCCCTCCCCCAAAGATATATTGCAGTTCGTTTTTCAGTGCCTGACCACCTAAGACTGTTTTTCCCATTTTCTATGGGAAAAGAAAGTTTTATAAGTCAGGTTCTTAAAGTGCCACTGTACAGTGCCAACAGAGGATAGTGGTCCCTCTACTCCCCCTCCCACCACCACCATTAGTGCCCTGAGGCAACTTTCTTTTCTGCTTCACATATCACATAATGCGGTGATATGTGAAGCTAAAGAATATCTCTCTCTCTCTCAAATCCCCCAGTCTCTTTCTCTCATAACCCCTCCACCCCCAACAGGACTCCGGTTCTGTATGTTCATCACTGGGAAGTCAACTGATGATATTTCTTCTAGCCTGACTACTTGCATGGGGGCTTGGTATGCTCCTGGAAGTCTGCTAATCAGCTGGCTCTGAATGTAAAGATAGAACATTTATGGATCAGCAGGGTGCGCACTCCAAGAGAATCTCTGGTAATTCAGTGTGGCGATACAGATGTGTCTGCATTTTCAAGGCTGTGGAATGTAGCAGTCCAGATGTACTCACAGTGGACGTTTCATACACAGATGAAGGCAATAATCATCACTGCACCTTTTATATATTACGTCTCATACAGCGATTATGGCACTACCTATCTGTTAAGCCAATAAAAAATTATTACTCTAAAGAAACCTGCTACAACTCCAGAAATTGCTTAACAAACTTGCATGTTTCAACGCCCAAAGTTATATGTGATTATTTTTATTATTATTAAGCGGGTCTCAGTATATTGGGGAGCTTTGGCATTAACTGTTTCGCCAAGGACTGCTCCTGTTTTACATCAATGACCCTTTTTCTTGAAATATTTTCATAAAAACCCGGTGTTACTCATCCAAATACTTGGACGCACAGTTCAAAATCACTTTCATGTACACACAAGGTTACTGATCCAAATATTTAGACGTGTGCTCCAAAATCATCAGCGTTCAAATGCATAAAGTAAGGCTTATCTTAATACAGTTGGTCCCAACGCCAACACTAAGCGCTGTTGCGTTTCACGAACTGATGTTCGTTTCTTCAGGGGCTTATAAGCCTCTTCCTTATGGTATTTAGCTTCCACTTGTATTAACCAAAGACTTTTCGCTTAATAATAATAAAAATAATCACATATAACTTTGGGCGTTGAAACATGCAAGTTTGTTAAACAATTTCTGGAGTTGTAGCAGGTTTCTTTAGAGTAATAATTTTTTATTGGCTTAGCTGTACTATTACTCATAAGTTATCAGACCATAAAAGATTGTTTCATCACTACCTATCTGTAGCATATTTCTACCTGGTGCTCCAGTCTTTACTTTAACTACATTACATTATTGTAGTGCTCTCTATTTGGGTTTACCAGCATGCTCGTACTTTCTCTTCAGCTTGTGCAAAATTCCTCAGTGTACCTGTATGCCAGTTAGGGATACATTTAGAGATCAAATAAGATCTGTTTTATTCTCAAAGCACTGGCTATCCATAGAGCAAAGAATTAGGTTCAGGGTGTGCTCGTTAGCTTATAAGGCTTTGCATGGCATGGTTCCTAGTTATTTCTGGGTGTTTCTGGTCTCTTATTCTCCAGCCAGGGCAATGTTTGCTGACAGTGTCTTTGATAGAGGAGACCATGTTGAGTATAACTTGAAGCTGTTTTCTCTATGGTGGCTTCTGGATATGGAACATATTGCTAGGGACTAGTTATGGTTTCATAAGCTATTGAAGGCTTACCTATTCATGCAGGCTTTTGGTTGAATATATAGGCTAATTATGTTGGATCTGAAGAACTGCTGTTTTTAACGTTATCTGTGGTTTGTGCATGTGTGTTTTTATGGTGAACTGCACAGATCAGTTTTTATTTGATATGCAGTCTATAAATGTATGAAATAAAATAAGAACATAAGATAGGTAATACTGGGTCAAACCAAAGGTCCATCAAGCCAATATCCTATTTCCAAAAGAGGCCAATCCAGGTCACAAGTACCTGTTGGGTTCCTAAAAGGTAGACAGATTCCATGCTGCTTAACCCAGGGGTAGGCAGTGGATTTCCCCAGTCCATTTTAATAATGGTTTATGGAACTTTCCTCCAGAACTTGTCCAAACCTCTTTTAAACCCAGCTACACCAACAGCTTTTTCTACATCCTCCAGCAATGAATTCAAGAGTTTGGGATCCACGATGGCAGCTATTGACTGTGCTCTGCAACCACAACGTTTTCTGTTTACTACATTTCCTGACAATGGGTAAACGTAAAGGCAGGACTCGCACCTCTCTTTCCTTGAGTGTTCCATTTTGTATCTTGGTCCCATTGATGCCTTTGTCAGCCATGCAGTGGCCCAAATAAGGATCTCTGATGAGAACCTGCAAAAGCTAGTATGAGAGCCAGGTGACCCTGATGCTGGCTCTGAATGTAGCATTTCTTTCAGCCCAGAAGCACGAGATTACCTGCTTCAGTCAAGTCTAGTGAGCCCTGCGGAGCTCCTGTCTACTTGAGCTGCGCCAGAAGTGGGTGTGAGTTTGCCAGAGGGAAGGCAGGAGCCACAGACTTAGGCCATCATCAGTGAGGATGGGCAGGCCTCTGCAGTGTGCAGGCCGTCTCCCAATTTCTCAAGGTCCTCTTTCAATTTTTCACAATCCTCTTGCGATTTAACAAACTTTGAATAATTTTATAAAAACTGCAAATTTGATCATCTCACTCGTTCCAATTTCCAGGACATTTATGAATATGTTGAAAAGCAATGGGATCGGCACACTGTCAAGAAGTTACTAAGATGACGGAATATTTAACATCTTTATTTTTAAAACAAATTTTCTCACAAAGGAGGGTCAAAGGATTCTTGACATAATAAAATGAGCCCTTATATTTACTTTTTCTTTTTTTTAACTCAGCCCAGGAATAGGTCAATTTTTAGATAGCAAGGCATTTAAACCTGACATGATCCTGGAATGGTATGGGGTCAATATTCAGAGCCATTTATGCAGACAGTAGTGGAGCAGAATGCATGGGCAGAATTTTTATTAAAATTCAGGCCCTTATATGCTTAAAATTGATGTATATTTGAGGAGTAGCAGCTAAATAGATGAGGGTAGCAAGGTCCAAAGTAATACATACAATAGAAACATCTAGTCACTATACATATAACTTATATCCACAAGTCATGCTAGAGACACAAGTGCTGAACGGTAGCATTTATACATATACTCGGTGGTGTTATTTAACAGAGAACACCGCTGAATATAACAATAAAATTTAAACATTAACAACATCAACACTTAACTTTATCTGCTGGCTGCCTCCCCCCCCCCCCCCCCTTGAAAATCTGGCCATATGGTTTTGGAAGGGTTGATAGATTATTTGAGGACTGCAACTCTGTTATGTTAACTTTTGAATGCTATACAGTAGTTTCATCATGTATATATTTAATTTTTCTTTTTATGTGAAGCTGCCTGTTTTTGCCATATAAATTATGTAGACTGTGGTAAAAGTGTTGAACAAATATCTCTTTTTTCTATGTCATTTTGAAATTATCTAAAATAACTTGATAACAGAAATAACATAACCATTATATCAAAGAAACTACAACCAGAAAATGAAAATAATTGAAACTATACAAAAAGGGCTCTTCCCACAAAGAAAGCAGAATTCAGTGTAAGGATATCATTAGCCCATAACAAAGGAAAGACACAGGAAAATGAACACACAGAAGCATCACATTCAACAAAGCAAACTCATAATAAACAATCGGAACAGATAATGGTAGATATCCGATTTCATGTCTTAGAGTAGCACATACCAAAATCAACAAAACAATGAGTGACCTCCCTCTAACTCCATATCCTGCTGAGCAGTCTTGGAATCAAAAAATGCTTTCAAATGTGATGGGTCAAAGAATAAGAATACATATCTTATATTTTTAAACATGTGCAGGGATATCTAAGAAACATGTGAGCTCCAAGGACAATAACGTCTTTTCATAGAGCAATAAACTTTCTCCTGAGCTCTTGTGTACTCCTAAAACATCTGGATACTTCCCTATTTTCTGTTCCAGAAACAATTTCTTCATCTGATGGAAAAATAAATGAAAAATCAGACTCTAATCTTACTGGAAGACAAGGGTCACTAATAGAATTACTAGTCTAAACTCCTCACCAGACAATCCTTCAATTAAACCAGTAAGGTCCAAATTGTCCACTGACAAGACTCATTTCCTTAAGTGACCACCCAGCAGCTTTATTCCTCCACTGCAGATAGGTGCTACTGACTTATGGAATATTTTAGAAATAAATGCCAAGGATTTTACTAAATAGTTAACATATCTTGAGCTAAGGCTATAGGTGAAAGAAGGAAGTTCAGAAACCTTAAATTCAAACCCATGGCCTGGTTTCAAATTCTCCCGTTTTTGTGAACAGCTTCTCTATCCTGAACCAAAGAAGAGGTGACACCTACTGGGTCTCAGCCTTACATTCTAAAACTAGTGGACTATGATCATGAGATTTCAGCATTTTACCCTGCTCCTTTGACTAGCACTGACACATCCTGGGATCACTTAAGCAATGATTTATCTAATACAGACAGAGCAGACCAAACAGAATCAAGAACGTTAAGAGATGGTCTTACCAACACAATCCTTCTTTACAGAGACAGTTTCTTGACAGTCATCTGCTGGGTTGAATCCATCTCATCTCCACATTACTCGCCTCGAAATGAGGCTTGGTGGTTTCATAGGGCCAAAACAACGTGCCAGAGAGTATTCCCTTTTTTCAGATTTGCTTCTCTGGAGGAACAGTGACTATTAGGGAGAGTACGTTCCTCTGTCTGTCTGTCTGTCCGTCCTTCCATCTATATGTAAAGCTTTGTTTGTGAATGGCCCCAGCTCATATCTGCATTCCCCCCCCCCATCAAACAATATCCTTTAGACTTGCTCTCACTCAACAAGAAAGCATGGAACAAGCACAAAGTCATCTGAGGGAGATGAAGGGATAGTAGAGCTTAATAGTCGGCATGGATCTGCTGTAATTTTCTATGCTTCTTTGTAACACTTTATCATGTCTCTCCCCACTTTGACCGCCCACAGAGATGATTGCGAATGGAAGCGAAATGTGCCGCTGTGTCACACTATAAGTGTGATCTTTTCAGCTTGTTTACATATTATTTATGTATGCCACCAGACAATCAAAGTATACAGAAAAGGACCCTTAACATACTGATTAATATAAAATTAGTCACTCATTAAAGCGTCACAAATGGTGAAAACAAATGAATACGCATCATCTTATGTTGGATGAGTTGCCAAGAGCTGAGGACAAAAACTGCATGAAATTGTTAGTAGAAAAGACTCAACAAGAAAAGTTTCTATAATCTGCAAAAGACTCAATATTCTATGTTGCTTCTAAAGTTCTGCATTCCATTAACAGAGGAGGTTAAGACACTAACATAGGTAGCCTGCGACTAATGCCTGCAGCTCAGTGAAGCATCATGGGACATGGGACAGAAAAAAGGGTCATGACATATAGGCACATCTACACATGTACATCAAGAGCTGCTGTTTCATACTTGTACAGGATCTAACCCCAGCATTACAGCAATGAACAATTAAGCACCCTGAATCTGATTCATGGAGTCACCTACTGGACAGTACACAGACAAGTATAAGTGAACCAGAACAATGAAAAACACAAATGTCAAATGAATAAAACCTAAAGAGTCAGAAAAACAGTTCTCATGATTGAGTAAGAGGGCTTCCTGCCAACAATCCTAACTTTATAGTTCCTTCCAAAAACATTACACAAAAGTGTCTCTTCAGCATCCAAAGAAGCAGGGGATGTCCAGGCGTGGGCTTATCAGTAATGGAAATGCTGCAGCATATTTGGCAAAATAATGCAGTTATTAAAGGAGGGACAAAAATCTAATTTCAGAATCTCCACTTTTCCTCTCCTGTTGATAGCACTGCTGCTTCTCTTACTGCCGTACTGCCAGTGAAGCGACTGGAGTATTGCTCAGCAACAGACTCTAGAGCACTGCCAACATCTCCAACCTGATCCTGCCTCTCACACATGGAAGAGTAAGTAGCTCCCACCTAAACAGCGGGTATCTATTTACATGTCATACTGCCCCAGACAGGAATCTGCACAGCACTCCACAAACTGACATAGTATATCAGTTATTACATGCAAAAATATGCAAGGCTGACCACATCTCAGTTACACACTAAAAGCAGCTATATTTATTTTTGGAATCATACAGGCAGTACTCTTACAATAGACCTACTGTTGATCATTTTAACAAAAATGGGCTCCACTCAGCTTAATACTCAGAGCAACCCATTTGTAATATGAAAGAATAAGGGCAAATTGAACTATTCTGCAAGATTCTCGGACACTGGGGAAAAATGGAGAATTCTGACGCATCCTGAATTATTCACTTCTATAACAATGAAGCTGTACATTTTTGTGAAGGGGGAGAGAGAGATTTTCAAATGATTTAAGCCAGATAAGACAGCCAGCAAGAACCTTTTGGAAATTTACTCACAAAGGGATCAGATGCTGGCTGTAATGACAAGAGGTACAACAAGAATGCAAACACCTGAAAGGATAGGAACCCAGGAGGAATAAGGCCCCTTTTATTAAATGATCTTTATAAATACTTCTGCCATAGACTTAATGCTACAGAAAAGCATTAAAATCAGTAGTTCTACATTCCAAATGAGCCAACTTCTGGTCTGTGGTGTTGCAATGCTGGTAAAAAAAAAATTCCCCATTTTTCTCTCTCTCTCTTTTTATTTTATTTTATTTTTATAAGGTTTTAACAAAAAAAACAAGAAAGTTAACATCCTTGTACAGAAATAGAGCATTTACAGCAGTAAACAAAACAAGGAAAAAGCTTGTACAAAGCAAGCAAACCAAGAAAGCGTAGGTGCTCTCTGGGAACAGGTGCACTCTGGGAACAGCAGGAATTTAGTCTTCACATATGGGTATCGTCGGTACTGACGGAGCCTGCGCGGGAACGCTCCCCAGCGTCCAATAGGAACACTTTTGGGAGCATCCCTCAGCACATGCGCGCTGCCTTCCCGCCTTTCCAACTGTCCCTCTTCAGTTATGTTTGTAGCTGAGTGAAAGGATAGAGGAAGAGAGGAAAGAGACAAAGAGATAGAGAGACAACTCCTAGGGGAGGTGGGCGGGTTGTGAAGACTAAATTCCAGCTGTTCCTGGAGATCACTTGTTACAGGTGAGTAACTACACTATCTCCAGGAACAAGCAGGAATGTAGTCTTCACATATGGGGACTCCCTAGCTGAAGATGTCAGGGAGATAGCCCCAGGAAGGTGCCACCCTGGAAAGGTGGGAATCCTTCCTCCCATGGATCTCTGGCATTCCACCAGGGTTGGTGGGTAGGAGTTGAATTAGGTCTGAAAGAGAATTTGAAGAACAGCTTGGCCAAAGAAGGCATCCCGACAGGAGGCTTTATCCAGGCAGTAGTGGGCTGTGAAGGTGTGTACCGAAGTCCAGGTGGCTGCTCGACAAATGTCATCGATAGACACAGAGTTGAGATTAGCCATGGAAATTGCCATGGCTCTCACGTTATGAGTTGTGACATGGCCTAGAAGAGGAAGACCCTTACTCTCATAAGTAAAGGATATGCATTGGGCAATCCATTTAGATAAAGTTCTTTTGGAGACTGGAAGTCCCAAATGACTAGGGTCAAAAGCTATAAAATGTTGCGAGGACTTTCTATGTTGCTGTGTTCTCTGTAGGTAAAAGGCTAAGGCTCTTTTACAATCCAAAGTACGAGGCGTGAGGCCTCGGAAAAAATACAGGAAGATAAATTGATTGATTTAAATGAAAAGGCGAAACCACCTTTGGCATAAAGTGTGGATGAGTTCGAAGGACAACCTTATCATGATGAAACCTAGTATAAGGAGGATCAGCCACTAAAGCTTGCAGTTCACTAATGCGACATGCAGAGGTGATTGCAATTAGGAAGATGACCTTCCAGGTCAAAAACGTAAGGGTTGTAGTGGCTAAAGGCTCAAAAGGCGGCTTCGTAAGCTGCCCGAGAACTAGATTTAGATCCCATGCCACCGGTGATGGCTTAATGGGAAGTTTGGTTAATAGAAGACCTCTCATAAATCTGGATATGAGTGGATTAGAGGAAATTGGTTGTCCATTCAGAGGTTTATAAGAAGCTGCAATTGCACTGAGATGGACTTTTACCGAATTGGTCTTTAGACCAGAATTTGATAAGTGAAGGAGATACTCTAGCATCAATTCTAAAGGTATGACAAGGGGGTTTAATGCCTTCTTGGAGCACCATATAGTAAAACGTTTCCACTTGAAGGCATAACATCTTCTTGTGGAAAGTTTCCTAGAGACCTGAAGGATATCCTTTACCTGTTGGGACAGGTTGAAATCCGTGAGGTCTAAGCCTTCAGCAACCAGGTCGTGAGATGCAAGGACTGGGGATTCGGGTGCCATAGCATCCTGTCCTCTTGGGAAAGGAGATCTGGAGCATGCCCTAACTCCAGAGGTGCAGCTTGAGAGAGATGTAGAAGCAGGGGATACCACGCTTGGCGTGGCCATTGTGGCGCTATAAGAATCATGCAACCCCTGTCTCTCTGAAGCTTGAAGAGTGTTTTGGGGATGAGGGGAATGGGTGGGAAGGCATAAAGGAAGTCCTGACCCCAGTGAAGGAGGAAGGCATCCCTTGCCTGACAATTGTGAACTGGAATCCTGTAATAGAACCGGGGAAGTTTGGCATTCAGTGGACTTGCAAAGAGGTCTATGTCTGGAGTGCCCCAGAGATGAAATATCTTTGCCACCTGGTCTAGGTGGAGGGACCAATCGTGAAGCAGCAGTACTCGACTGAGTTTGTCTGCCCAAAGGTTTTGAATGCCTGGAAGATATACCACTAGAAGGTGAATTTGATACTCTCTGGCGAGGGCCCACAGTCGTAAAACTTCATTGCATAATGACAGAGAGTCTGTCCCTCCCTGCTTGTTCACATAGAACATGGCTACTTGATTGTCCGTCTGGACTAGGACTGTCTTGTAGCTGAGCTGGGTGTGGAATACTCGAAGAGCTAAATAGATTGCTCTTAATTCCAGGAGGTTTAGGTGTAGACCAGCATCCTGTGCAGTCCAGGTTCCCTGGGTAGAGAGATGATTCAGGTGTGCTCCCCAAACCACCTGTGATGCATCTGTTGTTAGGGTGGCCTGAAAGAGGGGTTGATGAAAAGAAGACCCCACTGTCAGATTTTCTAGTGATTGCCACCACTGGAGGGACAAAATTAGTCGTTGAGAGTTTACTATTTTGTCTGATAAATGTCCTGTGGCCTGTGTCCACTGTGTGGATAGGGTCCACTGAGCTGCTCGCATGTGGAGGCGAGCTTATGGGACTACATGAACTGTGGGTGCCATATGTCCCAGCAACTGCAGTAGCTCTCGAGCAGTTAGGGAGGATTTCCCTGCTGCTTGAGAAGCTAGTTGCATTATGCGAAGACACCGGGCCTGTGGAAGGAAAGCCTTTGCCTGTCTGGTATCTAGACAGGCCCCTATGAATTCCAGGCATTGGGAAGGAACAAGTTGAGATTTTGGGAAGTTTATTACCAACCCTAACTATTGGAGGATTCGCATTGTGCGAGACAGTGCAGTGCTGGCCTCTGCAACTGTAGGGGCTCGAATGAGCCAGTCGTCTAAGTAAGGGAAGACGAATATCCCCAGGGTTCATAGAAATGCAGCTACTACTGCCATGCATTTCGTGAATACCCTTGGTGCTAAAGCCAGACCAAAGGGAAGAACCCTGTACTGGAAATGTTTTCCCCTGAAAAGGAATCGTATGAATTTCCTGTGATCTGGATGAATCAGAATGTGAGTGTATGCATCCTTTAAGTATACAGAGCAAAGCCAATCCAGGCTTTGAAGGTATGGCAGAAGAGTTCCTAGAGAAATCATTTTAAACTTCTCTCGAAACAGGTATTGGTTCAATTCTCTGAGGTCTAAAATGGGTCTGTGTCCTCCTGTTTTCTTTGGAATAAGAAAATAGGGGGAGTAGAACCCTGCACCCCATTGAAGAATGGGTACCTCCTCTATTGCCCCTTGGGCAAGAAGTGTTGAGACCTCATGATCTAACAGATTGTCTGCGGAAGTGTGACAATTGAAATGCTTTAGAATTGTAGGAGGGGGCATGCTGTGAAAATGAAGCTTGTACCCTTCTCCTATAATGGACAAAGTCCAATCTTCTGCTGTTATCTGATGCAATCTGTTGGCAAAGTGGCATAACCTGCCTGGGATATTGGGGGGTTGGGGAACCCTCAGAGGTAGGAAGGCTAAGCTCTCTAGGAAGGAGTCAAAGCCCTTGAGGGTGTTGAACCTGCAGAGCTGGTTGGGCTCTCGGGCCTTTTGGCTTCTTTTGCTGTGTAGGTTGTCCCTTTTGGGCAACCTGACCCTGAGTTTGACGCTGCTGGGTATAGGAAGGATAAACTTTCCTCTTTTTGCTGAAAGAGGGTTTTTTATAAGGCTTCTTTTTGGCTGGAGTGGCTGTAGATTTTGACAATCTATCTAGAGTAGTATTGTCAGCATCTAACTCGTTAGCCTTTTCCTGCCAGTTCTTGCCGAAGAGATTCTCCCCCATGCAAGGAATGTTGCCTAACTTGTCCTGTACCCAAGTCTCCAAGTCTGATGCCTGAAGCCAGGCGATCCGTTGTGCGCCAATGGCAATAGCAGAGGTTCTGCGGATGCATTCAAAGCAGTCAAAGGCTGCACGATTTACAAACTTGGAAACATCTTTTGCATGCTTAACTAGAGCAAGAAAGTCTTGTCTCTTGTCATCTGGGAGAAATGGGCTCATAAGCTCCAAGTCTCCTGGAACTTCCTTGAGGAACATTCCCATATACAGTATATATGAACTGATCCTAGTTGAAAGCATTGAAGCTTGAAAGGTTTGGCGCCCAAAAGCATCCAGAGTCCTGCATTCACGACCTGGATGATTGGATGCATGCCTCTTTGCACTTTTCATCCTACGCATGGCTGACTCCACCACCATTGAATGGTGTGGCAGCTGAGTCTTTTGAAATCCAGGACATGGCGGAACTCGATACATAGTATCAAGTCTCCTAGAGTGAGGAGATGTAGTCAGAGGTGTCTCCCACATTCTGAGCATCAGGTTATGCAGAATTACATGGATGGGCAGAGTGGCTGCCTCCTTTGGAGCTTTTGGATATTGGAGAATTTCCAATTCCTTTGCTCTGGGCTCCTCTTCAGGAGCTACCGTGATTGAAAGGCCCTTGGCCATATCACAAATAAATTCCTGAAAAGACATGTACTCTGGAGGTGACATTCTGCATTGGGGAGAAGAGGGATCCTCTGGGAGAAACCCTCTAGTACCAGCAGAATTGTCAGATTCTTCGGAATCGGAGGATTCGAAGTATTGCTGACCACGATGCTCATGCAAAGCACGGTCCCGATATCAATTGAAGTCGGTAGCAAGTTGGTCCGCTACTGATCTGTCGATTCCAGCCAAAGATGGCGTGGGAAGAATTCCCACCGGGCCCAGTACCGTCGGGGCCAGCACCATCGGAACCGCTATCGTCGGTACCGGTATCGGTGTCTGTACCGATGTAGGTACCGGCATCGGTGTCAATGTCGGTACCGGTGCCCGTTGGACCAAAGAGAAGAGCTGCGATGCTGTGTTCGATAGTGAGAAATCTCTGGTCTATCGACGCTGCCGATGCCTGGGTGTCGGTACCGGTGGAAACGGCCGGGACCCCTGAGCATGGCACAGGTAGTTTTTGCGAGGTCGAGGCCTCAAGAACATCCTGGAGCCCCACTGATGCTTTGGAAGCTGAAGCCTCCCGCCGGGGCTGCTTTGCCGGTGTGGTTCCCTCAAGGGCAATGCCAATGGCCTCTCTATGCTTAGCAGGAGAGCTACCCTTTGAGGACCGGCTTTTATGTTTAGTTACCTGAGATCCATGGGAGGAAGAGGAGGCCCTTGAAGATGTCGATGCAATGGATCTGGAATCCGAAGAAAAGAGGGTACCGAGCTTTGCAGCCCAGTTCTGTCTTTCTCTTTTAGTCATCCCCATAGAGGAGAGACATTCAGATGGAGAATGTTCAGGCCCTAAACATTTGAGACACCAATCATGGGTGTCAGTGACGGAAATGGTACCGCCACACTTAGTACATTTTTTAAAACCACTAGTTGGTTTTTCCATGTTTTAGGAATATGGGGCCTAGTGCCCAAAATGGTGCCTAGCATCAAAAAAGAAAAGTTGATGAAGAGAAAGAGCTCAAAGTAAAAGGTTTTTTGGGGGGTTTTTGGAAAAGAAAAGAAAAGAACCGGCGGTACCAGTAAGCGTCGTGCGGCAGGAAAACGCGACCACAAGAAAACAATTTTAAAGACGGAATTTTCTGCAGTGACAGGGTATGGATCCTGTTGGCTCCGCGGAAAACCAAGAACTGAAGAGGGACAGTTGGAAAGGTGGGAAGGCAGCACGCATGTGCTGAAGGATACTCCCAAACACTGTTCCCTCTAAGCTGTGCGCGTGTGCGCACACACACACCTCGCCGAGCGAGCGCACATACTTTACAACAGAGCGCATAAAAATTACGGCTCTGATTCTGATAGAAAACAACACAGACATCTTAAAATTTAAAAGTTATGATTGTAATTACTAGAAATTTCCCACTTCATTTAGTAATCGTCTATTTTCATTTAATTTGATTAAAATCAATGTGGTGTACATACTGTATTCTGACGTGTAGTCAAATTTTAAAGTATATAACTCCGAGTGTCGTGATGTGGTGCACAAAAATTTAACCTTTCTTCAAAAGCTTCACACAGCTGATATTTTATGCGCTGCGACGCCTCCACTTGGGCCAAAGGGCTTACAAGCTGGAAACGGCCTTATGTGTCCTCCTTAAATAAAGTTCCCTTTGAAGTCACCAGGGTATTCTGGGACTTGTAGTGATTTTTACTCTTGAAGGACAAATGTAGTTGAGTCGGTGGTTGTAAGGCAGCAAGAAAATTTATTGTGGGGATTTCCATGGCATTCAAGGTTCAGTACACAACAAAAGCAGAAGGATATATCTCCAATATAAAGATGAAATCAGGATAATGAGAATGACGTAACAAAACCTTTTCCACTGTTCAGCTGTTCTGCTTCTCACACACACTCACACCGAGGACTGCCTCATGTGGTCAGTTAACAGCAACACAGGTAAACTGATAATAGCTGTGGTTTCTCTTTTGAAAGCAAACTTTTCCACAGCACTGCTTCTTAACTTCAGCAAGTAATAAAACTCAGTGAAACACAGACTTAGCTTTCCTCAGCTCAAAGCAGGAACTGCCCTTATTTCCTATATGGTTTCACAGATTCTCAGTTCCTATTCAACACTGCAGAATCTTCTCTTAGAGATAAAGAACAGTCCATTGGAATGGGGTCACATTCACAATTAGGCAAACAAGAATCTACTTGCATTCCTTCAATAGCATCAGGGCAAACAGTATCTCTCTCAGGATTATAAGCTTTCTCAAATTTTCTCTCTTTCAAGAACTCCTGAAATTGGTTCCACAGCAATTCAGCTTGTGCAGGCACCTTTACATTAGGGGAGTGAACCTTTTCCTCAGAAAACAGCTTTCTTAATGCTTCTAGCTTTGGAGTTTCAAAGGCTGTGCTTTTATCAGGGCTATGGCTTTTCTCATATAGAAAACTCTCTACCCACTTCTTAACAGTAGACGGTGAGGACTCAGCTTCCTGACCTTTAGAACTGGCAAATTGTCTCTCTGCTGAATTATCAGTAATGAAACTGCTGGCTTTACCTTGGGGATGTTTCCTCAGACAAACGCTGATTTCTTTCCTCCTGGGTTCCTCCAAGCTCTGAAATGCAGGCTCCTTATGTCCTTCTCCAGTCCCTCTGAGGTAGCTGCTTTCTTGGGAGATTTCCTCTGGCTTTCTCCTCCAGCTAAGCACAGCTTCAGCTTTTCTCTCTCCTCTTTCACCTTTCCAACTCCAACAGCTGTTACTGTTCCTTTCTCCATGTCCACCTTTCCTCCGTTCACCTGTGCCTCTGCCTTCTGTTGCTGTCTCCGTATCTGTACCTCCTGTGCCTTTCCTTGTGTTTCTTGAGTCAGTGCTTCTTCCCTTGACTCTTCCTGTGTGTCTTTTGCTTTGCTCTGCTCGTGGTTTTAAACACTGCTGCCTGCTGGGCATTCACTGTTCTCTGCACCTGTGTGACCAATCAGCAGGGAAGCCTGTCTCCACCCCTGAGCTAGGGTGTGGCCTGACTTTAGCAGGGAGCTGACTTTTCCTCTGATCTGGCTTGTAATTCCCCTGCACGTGTGCACTGCCATTCACTTCAAAGGGGAAACCAGAATTTTCTTCAAGTTCCATATCTTCCAGAGAGCTTTCATCACTACAGCGCACATAGCCTACAGAAAATTAGAGGGAACATTGCTCCCAAAAGCGTTCCTATTGGACGCTGGGGAGCGTTCCCTAGCACGCTCCGTCGGTACCGACGATACCCATATGTGAAGACTACATTCCTGCTTGTTCCTGGAGATATAATGAACCTGTTCAGCTCACATAAGCCCACAATGGGGAGAGATACCAAATATGAGAAGAATACTACAGTCAAAGTTACAAGAAATAAAGCCAGGTGTCTGCATTCAGTATACAATATCAAGGCACATTCAAAGTGGTTTCAATAGAGGCTTCTTTCTATGCATCTTGCATTTACAAAGGAAAACAGCTGGGAGGGCTCATAAAAAATAAAAGAAAGTGACTGATATTTAACTAGACACTTACACAGGTGCTTTAGAAAAATGAGCCTCCCTGCTGCAAAACCCCAGGACGCAGCAGTAAAAATTCCCTATGGTGCCGTTGGGTGGCTTTTGACAAGTCAGGAAATATATTAACTTTCAAACCACAAAACATAAGAAAACATTTTCGAGAAAACAGTTTCAATAGTCACTCCTTGTCCGATAGAAGAACAAATGTGTAGATGGAACTACAGGCTCATCCAGGGAGGATTCCAATAAATCTGTAACATTTACCAAATCTAGTTGTGGAACCTCAGAAACTATCGGAGAGGCCACTCTCCTACACTTAGGGAGATAGACTACTTTAACTATAGGAGGCAATGACTCCCGAGGAATTGTCAACACATCCATTAAATATTCATTAAACATATCTCTTGCAGAAATAGACACAGCACATGGAAAATTAATTAAACGTAAATTATTGGCATGAGAAGCATTTTCCAATTGTTCTATTTTCCTGCCCATTGCTGTAAAGTTCTTAACAAAAGATTCAGTCTAACCCTCTAGGATCTGCATCTTAGTCTTCAACTCAGAAATCTCTGCAGTAGCCTCAGCCACTGAAGCAGTGAGCTGATCAATTTTAACAGTATGTTCACTAACTTAACAGCTACAGAAGATACTTGTGGCAGTTGTGGCAAGGTCAGCCATCCAGAGCATGGGGGAGGTGAAAAGCATAAGGAATTCACCTTAATCAAGGGGCCTTTGTTAGGTGTGCAGGGTCAGAAGGCCAGAGCCATGTTTCAAAAGCAGAAAAACCCCAGCTGGAATAGGTTTCAGGAAATGCTTGATAGAGTAAGAGGGGGAGATTGCAAGCACGAGGACCAAAGCCCTTACTCTAACAAGTGCACTGATTATTCTAAATTCAGAAAGCAGGGAGATTACAAACACCTGGGAGAGAAAGAGGTGGGGTTGGATCCCAGTGAGTATAAACCCTGGTTATATTATGGAGACAGGAGGAGCAGCGGGAGGAGCAGCAGAGGAAGCAAGAGAAGCAGCAGATGCAGCAGATGGGGAGAGGAACAGAGTCCAGAGCAGCAAGGACGATGGAATGCTGGAGAAGCCAGAGCAGGTGCTAACTCCTGGAGGAGGGCTGAGCTACCCAGAGCTGAGAGAGCTGTTTTCCCTGAATCAGGTTGGCAACAGGGGTGAAGCCAGGAAGTGGAGAAGCTTTCAGACCACCAGAGAGACTGTTAGCTGAGCAGTCTGATCAAGTGAGTGAGTCAGAGCCCATGCAATTGGGAGAACCAGAGCCAGAGGTGGGGGAAGAAGATATGTTTATGGATTGTTCTTTATGTCAAGCTTTAGAATTGAAGTGTTGAAGAAAAGCCAGCCTTGAAAGAATTGATCCTCTTGCAAAGGTAATCTTAAGGCATTAGCAGTAAGGAGGTAAATTCCTGTGTGTTTTGAAAAGGGAATTTAATGCCACATAAGCTTGTAAAAGAAGCTGTGTTTCATGTTTGATTATCAGCTGTGTTAGAACTCTGCAACAGCAAGAAAGCTAATTGGCTGCTTTAAGAGTTTGTGCTTTGCTTTATATGAAAAGCCTGCTAAGAGTTTGAGGACATTTTGAATGCTTATTTCATATTCACCTGGAAGTGCAGCCCAGAGAATTGAGGCTGAGTGAAGATAAATTGCCATAGGAGAACTAACCTTGTTTTCTTTGTGCTAAGATCAACAAAGGACTATAAGGAAAGTGGCACACTTATCTGTGAAAAGGCTAAGCTTCTACCTTTAAGAGGACTTTGAAAAGCCATTGTTGAGTTCTGTTTGTTTTTGCCACCAGTTTGCTGAACCTTAAGCAAAAGCCTATAATTTATCCTGTTAATGGAACCTTGAACCTGATCTGTTCTCTTGTGTTTAAAATAAACTTTTTCTGTCATAGGCCTTACCCTCGGTTTGCCTCAACTACAATCCTTTTTACTTGAAGCATAAATATAGCTGATAGAGGAAGGATACATCAACCACCACGCCCTCAACGTTTTGGCGTTGTGCTTGTGACACAGTAAAGCTTCCCCCAGCGAAACAATAGCCCTCCATATAGACTCCAGAATAAAACTGGTTTGACGAATGTAAACGCTGTAGAATCTCCTGCTTGAACAAGTCCAGCCTCCATTCCTGCAGACACAGCCCCTCCTCACAGCTCAATGGACATCTCCAGAGGCCGTTCTCCACTTGTTAAAACCGCTGCCCAAATGTGCTGAGGTTGATTCGGGGCAGAGTTCACCTCCAACTTTTTAGCACCTGCAACTGGCCCTTGCAACATCGATGCCTCACTTTCAACTGATGCAGGCTTCTGTTGGGCATATGATGTAAACACGCTGCCTTCGGTGCCGGCCCTGGGGGAAAGAGATGTTGAGTCTGAGGCTAGCACTGGGCTACCCAGCCCCTGTGAAACAGCAGCCGAAGAAACTTCCTCCAAGCCAGAATACTGAGGAAGTCACACCAAAAAGGAATCCAAAGGGCCAATCGCCCCCTCTGAAGCAGGTGTAGAGGCCACAGTGGTGAGAGAGGGCTTCAAATCCCTTTTAGCTTTGCGCTTTTTACCGAGAGCTAGTCGGCGTCCTCACAAGTACCTCACTCCAGCCATCTTAACATGACTCCACCCCCCTCCCGCATCCATCATCTACCATTTTTCTTTCTAATTGCCTGTTGTAATTTAATTTCCATTTTGCATGTTCCAGAGCATTTGGAATGCAACAAGGAGAGCAGAAGTACAGGGTAAGTATATCTTGATGTGTATTTTCAGTGAATGTATGCATTCAGGTCAGAAAAATGAATATCCGGAGTCACTCAATGACCGTACATTGAGCAGACTCAGCCTGACTGAGTTCCCCCTTTCATCTTCCTGAAAGCTGGAATAACGTGAGCTCATGGAGTCCTATCCCTTTCAACTCGACAACCAAGTGCATTAGGCGGTCAGTGCAAACATGGGGGCACTTCAGCATTTGAAAGTGGCCAAGTGGTAGCATGTCAGGAAAAGTTAAAAAATAGCCCAGGGATAACACTAGAACAATGGATGCAAAGATGGCACCGGAACCGTAGCAACTCATATGGATAATGTCAGAGGAAGTGGCCTGTCATCTTACTCAATGTCTTATGGCAGTCCAAGAGTTCCAGAAAACACAGCTCCAGTCTACTTTGATTAAGCTGCATGAGACAACTTCATCGCAAGCATCAAAGATTTTTGGAAATTGGCCATGGAGGAGCTGTGATCGCATATGGAGCTGCTTAAAAAACATGCGCAATCAGCAGACCACTTCAATGACCTAGAAAATTACAGCCGCTTCTTGGAAGTCTTTTACATTTTTTACTGGTCACACCTTACTTTCAGTCATAGTTTGCTGATTATTGTGCTTGTTTGCCTGGGTTAAATCAATTCCATTTTTTGCTCAGTTATATGACTGATAAGGAATAGGAAGATGAGCGCTGGCTGGCAAAACACTTATGGGTTGCCAGCAAGGACTGGCTGGGGTAGGGATGGAGCAGAGGGGAGGGAAGCATGAGTGGAGGGAATGAATGTGTGGAATGTTATGGATGGTGGGTTCAAGTTGTTATGAAGAGGGGCTGTGTGAGCATAGGATTGGGGAATGAATTATGACAGGATGTGGGAGAGAAACCTATCAGCGATACCAGCTACTAAGAGTGAATCCACCAGGAGCTAAGCTGGGAGGCTCCTGGTAGCAGAACTACACTTTCTTTGAGAATTTATTCAAGCTATCCATGTTCAGGGAACGAAAACATAATGACTGTGGTTAAAATAACTATCCTTAATACAGCTCGTACCCATTACCCAATTAAGAGAAAGAAAATTCTATCATATCTAAAGAAAAACAAGATAGATGTGGCACTGTTACAGGAGACATATCTTATCCGAAGGGAAGATCTGAAATTGAGAAGGGCATGGATGGAGGAGGTGCTTTTTACAGCCTTCAACGGCAGACAAGGGAGCATGGCTATTTTGGTGAGAAGAAGGTTGGCACAGTTGCTGCACAAATTATACAAGTTCCAAATGGGAGGTATATAATTAGGTTAGGAGACTTGTATGGAAAATGACTTTTGATAAGTAATTTTTATGCCTCGAATGTCTATGACCTTAGGTTCTTCTCTTGGTTGATGAACACAGTAGGCCAATATGGGGATTATCAGATTATCTGGGGAGAGGGGGAGAGGGGGGATTACAACATTACAGGAAGCCCAATTGAAATGCATTATACTTTTTATTCAAATGTTCACAATGTGTATGCCAGGCTGGATCAAGTTCTTGGGTCAGCATCTATGTTCCCTAGTTTAGACTGTGTACAGATGTAGCTTTATGCTCTGTTAGGGCATTTTTTAGTGGAGGTAGCACTCCAATTGACAAACTAGCAGAAAGACTTTGTTTGAAAATTTATTTCCTTGCTATACACTAATCAGAGGTTTAGGACACATCTTTGGAAGACACGACAAACTATAAGGCACATTTTACACAGGACGTCCAAGTGCAATCTGGGATGTCAAAGTCAGAACATCTGAAAAAAAGCAGTGCGTACAAGTGCAAGCATGATTTTACAAACATGGACGTGCCTGATATGGACGTCTATAGAAACATCTACATAGACATCCCTAGAGTAGCATTTCATAACAGGGACATCTAATAGCATAATATTTAAAGTAGCAGGTTAGGAGCAGTGTAACCTGGGTTCAAATCCCATTGTACTCTTAGGATAGTCACTTAACTCTCCATCTTCTCTACACTCTCCAGATGGTTTAAGGCTTGAACGAGCACTTCCCTGATGCTTATTCATGCCTGGAGGAGGTCTAAACATGGATGTACCGGACAACATCCCTGATCTTTCTGAGATCGAATGAAGACATAAGAGTCCATTGCACTGCCCCAGAAATGCCTTCGCCAAACCCCCTGCCTACATGTCCCCACACTGGTGATGTCTTTAAAAGTCATTTGTAAAAGGGCTCTGGAGACATCTCCATGATTTGGACATGCATATGCATGTCTTCAGACATCCACATCACATCAATGAAAATAATTTCTGGTTAATTGTTTCTGGATCACCAGGAGTGAGGACTGACTCGAAGGCACACAGAGTGGAGGAGTAGCCTAGTGGTTAGAACACTGGCTTGGTAACCAAGCAACCAGGGTTCGATTCCCACTAGCACTCCTTGTGGCCTTGGGCAAGTCACTTAACCCTCAACTGCCTCGGAAGAAAGGCCTGGCAATCTACTTCCGGTGACACTGCCAAGAAAACCCAGGAGCTTCTGGGTCGCCAGGAGTCAGGACTGACTCGAAGGCACACATTGCATTTTGCAATTGTAAAACCAGTTTTAAGGGGGAGGGGGACATTATTTATTTCACTAGTCATGAAAAGAAAGAAAGGGATAGGAGATTGTTGAAGCTGACTGTTCAATTAGTGGAGTTACATAGGAAGCACGTGCAGACCCTGTCAGAGCAGCAGAAAGAGGAAATAATGGAGGTAAAAAGGCAAATTAATGTACTACTGGACCAAAGGGCAAAGATGCAGATTTTCTTTTTGTAGTAAATATAAGCTTCATAGATGGGGCCAGAAGGCAGGTACACTGTCAGAGAACCTAATGAAATATTATATAACTAAAATCAGGCATTCAGCTGGCATTGCAATGCTACCAAACAAGATAGCAGATGCATTTTTGACATATTATAAATCCTTGTATGGGGAAGGGGTTAAGGAAGAAAAAGATTGGGAATGATTCTTTCAGGGTCTTTAGTTGCCTAAGTTGGTGAGGATGCTTTAGGCCTATCACAGCAGGGGAATTAGAACTGTTATAAAAAGACTTATACTGTTTGAAACATCAGGGTCCGATGGATAAGGAGAAGAGCTCTATAAAATGTTGGAGGATCTTGTAACAGACTACCTTTAAGAGATACTTCAAGCAGTGTAGGATCTACAGAGCTTGATGGAGGAGTAAAATCAGGCCCATGTCATTTTGATCCCCAAGCCTGGAATGAATGAGAGCTAGTGAGTTTGTACCATCCTATATCTTTAATTAACCAGGACCTTAAGATCATTAACAACTGTCTTGATGAACAGATTAAATGGGATGATTCCCAAACTTGTTCTTGAAAATTAAATGGGGTTTGTAAAAGGAAGGTAAGGGACAGTAAATTTAATTAGGGCAGTGATGGAATGGAGTTTAAAGGACTCAATTATAAAGAAACAATCTTAGCAAGTTTAGAAGCTGAGAAAGTTTTCAATAGAGTAAATTGGGAATCTTTAGTTGATGTCTTAGAGCAATTTGCGATTAATGGTGATTTTTCAACTTAGGTGAAAAATCTATATGTGAAACCGGAAGCACAGATTTTAATTAATGGGAAATTGACAAATTTCAGCTACAACGGGATATGCATCAAAAGGTGTTCATTCTCCACCTTATTCTTTATCTTCAGAACCTTTGACTATCAAATTGCAAGGGAACAGGGCCATTGCAGGGATTCTATTAGATCCTCGTGAACAAAAAAATGCATTTCTTCACTGATGGTATGTTGCTATTCTTAAGTAATCCCTGAAGAAGAGTAATGGTCCAGCAGTTTGGAACTTTTACAGGGTTAAAAATATGCTGGGAAAAATTGGAAGCACTGCGCTTAAAGAGACAAGGAGCACAGAGGTATCACTCTCCATAAAGTGGGTCACGGGGATACTAAAATATTTTGATGTTAATTTAAGCATCAATAGACAAGTCATGTACCAAAAAGAATATTAGAGATAAATTAGATGCAATAAAGCAATTCTGCAAAAAATATATCCCCTTTCTTATGGAGAATAACACCTTATTTAAAATGGTGGCATTACCTAAGATCAATATCCTATACAGATGCTTCCTTTTTGAATTCTGGGAAAAACAGAGATATGGTTTAAAAATACTGTGAGAATCATTTTACAGCACAATAACAATGCCCACATTAGTCATTTTAAACTGACGTTTGACAAGGATTAAGAGAGACTGTGGATGTTCCTCCTTAGCCTCTAAAATATATTTATTTTATTTATTTAAACATTTCTTATATACCGCCCCTTCCATTAATCAGGGGAGGTTTACATTGTACAACATTCCAGAGTCCTGGTTACAGAGAACATTTCAAACAATAATACAATAAACTATTTACATATCAGTTAGGCACCAATACCGAAGTATCGTGGAAGCTAAGTTTAAACTATTTACATGCTGTATTTACAACAGAGCAGGCGGTTATTTATACTTGAGGGGGAGGGGTCATGGCTAGCAGGGGAGGGGGGAGGAGAGAGTGGGGAGGCAGATGAGTTGTAGTATTCTGCGAAGAGGAGGATTTTAAGTAGTTTACGAAAGTATAGTGGCAGGGAGAGAGTTCCATAGAGCAGAGGCAGAATATCTGAAGGCTCTGTTGCTGGTTGCCTTCTTATATTTCCTTACTGAGGAGGGTAAGGCTAGGAGGTCTTTTGTACATTTTCTTCTAATCCCGATATCAGCTTGTAGATGAAACAGGGTGGAAAGATATGAAGGGGAGATATTGTTGTGTAGTTTAAAAGTTGTGATTAGCATTTTGTATCTTACTCTGGATGCAATGGGGAGCCAATGGAGATTATAGAGTATCGGGGTGATGTGGTCAGTAAGGCTTGCTTTGGATATGATCCTAGCGGTTACATTTTGTGCAAGTTGAAGTGTGTGAAGTGTTGTTTTTGGTAGGCCTTGTAGCAAACTGCTACAGTAGTCCAAGTGCGGGGTAATCAAGGCTTGGACTACAGTTCTGAAGTCATGTGATTCCAGGATTGGTCTGAGATGTTGCATGGTTTTTAATTTAACCCATTAATGCATGAATTCTACATTTGTTCCTAATAAAATATTGCATGATTGAATCGTTTTATGCGTGGTTTCATATGACCTGAGGCATAAAATTTGAGCGTCCCCCTTTCGGGGACGCTAAGAATATTGCTCTAGCAGTTTGTTTGACTTGGGCAGTCATAGTGAGTGCCCTGTCGATAATGACACCCAGGTACTTTACTTCCTGTTTGACTGGAATTTCAATGTCATGAATTTTGATGGAAGAGGGGGACAAAGTTTTGGTTTCTAGATGTGAATAACACAATATGACTGACAATATGAGGTGGGTGCAGGAGACTTGTACTGAGAAAGTGTAGTTACTCACCTGTAACAGCTGTTATCCAGGGACAGCAGGAATCAGTCCTCACATATGGGTGATGTCGGTGCCAACAGAGCCCTCATGGAGCATTTCCCCAGCTTTCAAAGAAAGCCTTTGGGAATGCTACCACGCATGAGTGGTCCCCTTCCGCCCAAGGGTGCCATCTTGCTCAGTCAGAAGACATAGCTTAGGCAAAAGGTAAAAAAAAGATAAAACAAAGTAAAGGAGGCAAATCCCAGGGGAGGAGGGAGGATTGTGAGGACTAATTTCTGCTGTCCCTAGATAAAACATAGTCACTCACCTGTAACAGGTGTTCTCCGGGAACAGCAGGAATCAGTCCTCACATATGGGTGACATCGACGCCAACAGAGCCCACACGGAGCAAATCCCCAGTTTTCAAAGAAAGGCTTTGGGAGTTCCTACCACGCATGCGTGGTCCCCTTCCCACCCAAGTGTGCATCTTGCTCAGTCAAATGACATAGCTAAAAAGACGGCAAAACAATGAAAGAGAAAATAATTGGAATGCAACTCCAAGGGGAGGAGGGAGGGTTGTGAGGACTGATTCCTGCTGTCCCCGGAGAACACCTGTTACAGGTGAATAACTACGCTTTCTCTGGGAACAAGCAGGAAGTCAGTCCTCACATATGGGACTCCCCAGCTACAGGCTACCTTGAACCTATAGCCCAAAACAAAAAGGCTCCCACAGCGAGAACCGCAAGCAGCTGCAATGAAACCCTAACCAAGGAAGTAGCACTCCGGTAGCCTGAACACAGAACGGTCGGAGAGCAGAGGTTGCCTAGACCTCAAACAGGTTACGAAGCACAGCCTGGCCGAAGGCACTGTCCCATCAAGACTCCCAATCCAGGCAGTAATGAGCCACGAAGGTCCAACCTGAAGACCAGGTGGCGGCCCGGCAGATGTCTGCCAAAGGAACAGAGCACAGGTGAGCTACTGATGCCACCAGGGCTCTGACCCTATGAGCTGTAACACGGCCCTCCAGTGGAAGCCTCGCTGCATCATAAGTCCGGGCGATACAGTCTGCCACCTAAGTGGACAATGTACACTTTGTCACCGCCTTCCCCAGCTTACTGGGGTTGTAGGAAACGAAATGACGAGAGGCTTTCCAGTGAGTTTGCATACACTGGATGTAGAAGGACAGGGCCCTCTTACAGTACAGGGTATGGAAGACTGCCTCTGCCCGACTGGCATGCGGCCTGGGAAAGAAGGTAGGAAGAACCACCTCCTGGTTGAGGTGAAACAAGGAGACCACCTTCGAAAGGAACTAGGGGTATGCGCGAAGCACCACCCTATTCTTATAGAACTTGGTATAAGGCCTCTCAACCACGAGAGCCTGGAGTTCACTCACTCTCCGGGAAGAAGTGAGTGCAACCAAGAATACCACTTTCCAGGAGAGGTACCGGAGGTGGTACGTGGCCATCGGCTCAAAAGGTGGCTGAGTGAGCTGCCCCAACAAAACATTAATCCCATTCGGTCCCATTCGGTTGCAGGGGGATGGACCAGGGGTTTCAACAGGAGCAGGCCCTTTAGAAACCGGGATACCATTGGGTAAGCAGAGAGGCTTCTCGTCCACAGGAAAGTGGTTCACCGCTAGGGCACTGAGGTGCACTCTGATGGAGTTGGACTTAAATCCCATCTTGGAAAGGTGGAGAAGGTATTGCAACACCACAACCACCGGGCAAGAAAAGGGGTCCACCTTTTGCCCAGCACATCAGAAAGCAAATCTGCGCCACTTAAAGGCGTACATCCATCTACTAGACAATCTACGTGAAGCCAGCAAGATCTCCTCAACCTCCTCCGGAAGGAGGAGCGGGGCGAGAGTCACCCTCTCAGCAGCCACACCGTCAGCATAAGAACATAAGATATGCCATACTGGGTCAGACCAAAGTCCATCAAGCCCAGTATTCTGTTTCCAACAGTGGTCAATCTAGGTCATATGTACCTAGCAGTTTCCCCAAGGGACACAGGTTCCACAATGCTTGTATTGGTTCAAGCATTGATATCCTGGGTCCCTTCTTAATAATGGTTTATGGACCTTTCCTCCAGGAACTTGTCCAAACCTTTTTTAAACCCAGCTACACTAACAGCCTTTACTACATCCTCCGGTAACAAATTCCAGAGTTTGATTACACGTTGAGTGAAAAAATATTTTCTTTTATTAGTCTTAAATAGTTTACCCTGTAGCTTCATTGCATGTCCCCTAGTCTTTCTATATTCTGATAAGGTAAACAATCGATCTACGTTTACCTGTTCCACTCCGTTCATTAATTTATAGACTTTATCTTTATCTTTATCAAAAATTTGATAGACCGCTTTCCGTCGAAACATAAAGCGGTGTACATTAAAAGGTTGGCCATGCAAAGACAAAGAAAGGAACGCCAAAGTGAAACAGAAAAGTAAAGTATAAAAGCACAAACAAATAGAAGACAAAATTAAACAGAACCAGACAAAGGGCCAGTATTTTAAAACATAAGTTAACTAGAATAACAATACACACAATGATAAAAGGCACATAAAAGGGCCAGTATTCTAAAACACAAGTTAACTAAAATAAGAATACAAACAATGATAAAAAGGCCCATAAAGGGGTAGACAGAACAGACTATGGGTAGACAAAATACGCAACAGGACAGATATACGAACAAAACAGAAACAAACACAACAGCTAAAGGAACATCAGGGAGGACCATCAGGAGAGAGATGAAAAGCTTCTATCATATCTCCCCTCAGCCGTCTCTTTTCCAGGTTAAAGAGCCCTAACCTTTTTAGCCTTTCTTCACAGGAGTATCCTTCCATCCTCTTTACCATTTTGGTGGCTCTTCTCTGAACCTTTTCTAAAATCGCTATATCCTTTTTAAGATACGGCGACCAGAATTGCACACAATATTCAAGGTGCGGTCTCACCATGGAACGATATAGAGGCATTATAATATCTTTTGTTTTATTTTCCATTCCTTTCCTTATCATACCTAGCATTCTATTTGCTCTCTTGGCTGCTGCTGCTGCACACTGGGCCGAGGGTTTTAACATGGTATCCACAATGACGCCTAAATCTTTTTCCTGGGTGGTGGTTCCTAATGTGGAACCCTGCATCGTGTAATCATAGTTTGGGTTGTTCTTCCCTAGGTGCATAACCTTGCACTTGTCCACATTAAATTTCATCTGCCATTTTGATGCCCAGACTTCCAATTTATCAACATCCTCTTGCAATTTTCCACAATCCTCTTGGGTTTTAACAACTTTAAATAGTTTTGTCTCATCTGCAAATTTGATAACCTCACTCGTTATTCCACTTTCCAGTTCATTTATGAATATGTCAAAAAGCAGCGGACCCAGCACAGATCCCTGGGGTACACCACTATTCACCTTTCTCCATTGGGAAAATTGGCCATTTAGCCCTACCCTCTGCTTTCTATCTTTTAACCAGTTCCTGATCCACAATAGTACACTGCCTCCTATCCCATGACTCTTTAGTTTTGTCAAAAGTCTCTGATGAGGGACCTTGTCAAAGGCTTTCTGAAAGGGAGCTGAGGTTGGGATGCAGGAGAGAGCCCCCTTCCTGGAAGAGGAGCCGTGGAGACGAACCCAGGGGAATGGGGGTCTCCACCGCTAGCTGTAGGATAAGCGGGAACCACGGTGGAGCTATGAGGATGACAAAAGCTCTGTCTCAAAGGATCTTGAACAGTCTTGGCGACCAGAGGTGTCGGGGAAAAAGCATACAGAAGACCCACCGACCATGAGACCAGGAAGGCATCAGCGGCCACCCTGGCCGGGTGTGGCTACCTTGAGCAGAAATAGGGTAGCTGGTGATTGTCTGGGCTCACAAACAAGTCCATCACTGGTTCCCCCCAGGTCTGTAAAAGCCTGTTGGCCACCGCCCAGTCCAGCTGCCACTCGTGCAGCTGGAGGATCCTGCTGAGTCTGTCGGCCAGCTAGTTGTCCTGGCTGGGAAGGTATACTGCTTTGAGAAGTATCCCCTGTCGGGCTGCAAAAGAGCATACGTCCAGGGCCTCCTGACAGAGGGTGTGTGATCCCGTACCCCACTTTTTGTTCACATAGGACATGGCCACTTGGTTGTCCGTTTGGACCAGGACTGAGCTGTTGTCCAGATACTGCCTGAAAACCTTCAGGGCGAGACAGATGGCCCAGAGCTCCAACAAGTTGATCTGTTGGCCACTCTCCTCTGGGGACCACACCCCCTGGGTGCAGTACCCCTGGCAATGGGCTCCCCAGCCTAGCAAGAAGGCATCTGTGGTGAGGACCCTTGAGTGGGGAAGGGCCTCAAAAGGCATAACTGCCTTCAAGTGCTGGGAAAAAAGCCACCAGGTCAGGGACTGTACCAGGTGCCTGGTCACTTTGATCCTGTCCTGGAGGTGTCCTGTGGCCTGGGACCATTGGTCCTTGCGGCACCACTGTGCAGTTTGCATGTGGAGGCGAGCATCTGGAGTGACATGGACCATGGAGGCCATATGCCCGAGGAGGCGCAGCAGTTGCCTCGCTGGCACTGAGAAGATGTGGCTCACTTGCCCTGCAAGGGCTATAAGTCTGCTTGCCCTGTCTACAGGTAGGAAGGCCTTCAACTGAAGGGTATTGATCCTTGCCCCAATGAAGTCTAACTCTTGAGTCGGACAGAGGCTGGATTTGGGATAGTTGATTACAAACCCCAAGTACTGCAGGACCTGGATGCTGCGAGCTGTGGCCTGCTGCACCTCAGTGGCCGAAGTGCCCCTGATGAGCCAGTCATCGAGACAGAGGAAGACAAAGATCCCCTGAAGCCTGAGGAAGGCAGCGACCACTGCCAGGCACTTTGTGAACACTCTGGGGGCCAATGGGGAGTACTTTGTACTGGAAGTGTTGTCCCCCACCACAAAGCGTAGGTATTGCCTGTGGCTTGGGTGGATTAGGATGTGTGTGTAGGCATCCTTTAGGTCTAAGGAGCATAGCCAGTCTCCCTGGCAGAGGTAGGGCAGCAATATTCCAAGGGAGAGCATCTTGAACTTCTCCCTCACCAGGAATTTGTTGAGGTTGCGCAGGTTGAGGATGGGCCTTAGGCCCCCTGTCCTCTTTGGGACCAGGAAGTACCTGAGTAGAACCCCTTGCCGTTGAGGTGGTGGGGCACCAGTTCCATTGCATGGTCCTCGAGAAGACCTGCCAACTCATTCAGAAGAAGGTCCCGGTGAAGGGGAGACCTTGGAGGCTCTCCTGGGAAGTAGTGTGGAGGGACTTGGGCTAGATGGAGGAGGTATCCCGATGGTTTCCCACCTGTGGACATAAAAGGCGAGCCGACCTCCTGTGGGCTGCCCAACTCCAGCTGGGAGAGGGGCCATGCTGCAGGAGTCAAAAACCCTCACCAGGCTTGGCCGGAGCAGGAGCCTGGGGTTTGGGGGCTTTCTGCTTACGCGGGCCATGCCCCTGTCCCTTGGCCTGCTGCCCCTATGGGGGAGCTGGGGAGGCCTGGTAAGGGGGGTAGTTTCGGTAAGCGCTCCCTTCTTCAGGTAAAAGGGCTTTTTACCCGAGCCCTTCTTAGGAGAAGGGGCAGAGGTCTTCTTAGAGAGCCGTATCCTCGTCATGAACTTGGTCTCCAGCTCTGCGGCCTTGTCGGTCATGGGTTTGCTGAAGAGATTCTCCCCTTGGCATGGGACATCGACCAACTTGTCCTGAATCCATTGCTTGAGGTCGGAAGACTGCAGCCAAGCCTGGCAGAGCACACCAATGGCTGCCGACTCAAACCCATCAAGAGACATAAATTTGAAGCATTCACGGACAGCTGTGGACAGGCCCTTGAAGCGCTGCAAAGGTTCTTCGGAGAGATCAGTCGAGAACCCAACGAGTTCCTTTACCAGGTCTCTCAGGTACATGCCCATGTACAACTGGTATGCCTGGAGCCGACAATTCAGCATCGCGCACTGGAAACATTTCCTGCCGAGGGCATCCAAGGTGCGGGCCTCCCTGCTGGGGGGGCACCGAGGAATGCGTCTTTTGGATCTTGAGCCGACACATGGCCGATTCCACAACCATGGAGTTGGGCAGCAGCTGCGATATTTGGAACCAGGGCTCCGGTGGACTTGATACATCGAGTCGAGCCGTTTGCTGATCACCGGTGTCAACGCCGGTGTCTCCCACATGCGGAGCATAAGTCGTTCCAGGATCAGAGGAATGGGTATCGTGAGGGTCTCCCGAGGAGGAGCCTCATATTGGAGAATCTTGAGCTCGCCGGCTCGAGACTCCTTCTCGGACTCCGTGGGAAAAGCCAAAGCCTTGGACATGTCCAGCATGAAGTCCAAAAAACCTATATCCGCCGGTGGGGACTTTCTCCGAGGTTCAGATACCGGGGAAGCTGAGGGGACATCCCTATGCCTTCGGGTATCTGGGGATTCCTCGTCCTCCGTCTCCCAAGCTGAGGCCTCCGAGGAGGACTCGAGGGGCTCCTCGGGAATCAAGGGCCCCGGCACCGTCCATCCCAACACCAGCAGACTCGGCGGTGATGACCTCGGTCCCAAACAGGAAGCCAAGTGCGACCTTGGCCGAGGATCAGCTCGAGTCCGAAAGGTCTCTAGGATCGGCTCAGCCTCCGAGATTGATGTTGACGTCAAGGGCCCAGTGGTCGGGGAGGAGGAACTGGACATGCCGGACATCAGCGCAAGCTGCTGTTCAATGAAGGCAATAAAACTGCACTCCAAAGCCGCCATCCTGGACATCGGTTCCCCCAGAGGGGAGTCTTCGACAGCAAAGGTTGGTACTTACCTAGCAATGTTCCCTCTAATTTTCTGTAGGCTGTGTGTGCATAAAATATCAGCTGTGTGCAGCTTTTGAAGGAAGGTTAAATTTTTGTGCGCCACATAATGACACTCTGAGTTATATACTTTAAAATTTGACTACACATCAGAATACAGTATGTACACCACATTGATTTTAATCAAATTAAATGAAAATAGACGATTACTAAATGAAGCGGGAAATTTCTAGTAATTACAATCATAACTTTAAAATTTTAAGACATCTGTGTTGTTTTCTATCAGAATCAGAGCCATAATTTTTGTGCGCTCTGTTGTAAAGTATGTGCGCTCGCTCGCCGAGGTATGTGCGCGCGCACACGTGCACAGCTTAGAGGGAACAGTGTTACCTAGGATGATCCGGTTCCCGACAAGGAACTTTGGCCGGGTGCTCCTTCTCCGACGATCTGGGCAGGCGCTTGGAGCTCCATGACCGGCCCCGAGAAGTACCCAGTCATTCAGAGCCGTCCAGAGACACCGCCTTTGAGGATTTCTTCTTCCTCTTGTGTTCCATTGAGGGAGACCCCCTCTCTGAGGAACCCCGACAACGCTCGGGTTCGGAGTGTTCCCCCCAAGATGTAGAGGCCTCAGATGAAGTCTGGCTCTCGGAGGCACGGGGGATTCGGGAAAACTCTTGTCATGATGCTGCTGGCAGCTCTTCAGGGCCTTAGATGACATTCTCTTACACAGAGTGCAGACCGTCGGGTCGTGGTCCAGCCTGAGGCACCGGAGGCAGCAGCCATCCATATCGGTGAGGGACATTTTCCTGCACCGATTGCATTTCTTGAAACCGCTCGTAGCCATGGGGGGAAAAAGGACCCCGGCTAGGTCGAAGACCCTTCGGGCTACCAGCAAAGGAGAAAAAGGGAAAAAGGGCATGAAGATGCCTCAAAAGGAAAAAAATCGAACAAAAGGTAGAAAAGACCGACCCAATACCAGAGTACCGAGGCCGGAGGTGGGAAGGATACCGGTGTTGACCAGTCGGGCCAAAAAGGCACACAAAAAAAATCAACTTTTTCCAGGACACGAGGGACAACATCCGATGGGCTCCGTGGAAAAAAGGAGACTGAGCAAGATGCCACCCTTGGGCAGGAAGGGGACCACGCATGCGTGGTAGCAACTCCCAAAGGCTTTCTTTGAATGCTGGGGATTTGCTCCGCGTGGGCTCCGTCGGCATTGACGTCACCCATATGTGACGACTGACTTCCTGCTTGTTCCCGGAGAACACCTATTACAGGTGAGTAACTATGCTTTCTCCAGGAACAAGCAGGAAGTCAGTCTCCACATATGGGACTCCTTAGTTCCAGGCTGCCGGGGACCGAACCACAACAGCAGCAACAACCACCGATAGGGAGGCCATGAGTTGCAGGGGGTGAGCCCCCACCAAGGGACTCTGCAGACTCCAGCATCTAGCATCACCATCGCTCCGGTAGCCTGAACACAGAAGGGTCAGAGGGCAGGAGTTGCCTACATGCTGAGAATGTTTCTGATTACTGCCTGACCAAAGGCACTGTCCCTGTGGGACTCACTCTCTAGGCAATAGTGAGCTGCGAATGCATGTACCATGAGGCAGACCATGAGGCAGCTTTACAAATATCTGTCACCGGCACTGAGCAGAGGTTAGCCACTGACATGGCCATAGCCCTCACACGATGAGCAATGATCCGGTGCTCTAGGGAGAGGCCAGTTCACTCATAAGCGAGGACAATACAGTCCTCCACCCAAGTGGATAGGGTTTGCTTGGTCACAGGTAGCTGCAGCCTGCTGGGGTCATAGGAGACAAAGAGTCGAGGAGCCTTACGGTGGGCCTGGGTCTGTTGTAGATTGAAGGATAAAGCCCTTTTACAATCCAACTTATGCAGAACCGTCTATGCTTTACTGGCATGAGGCCATGGGAAGAAGGTGGGGAGAACCACCTTCTGACTGAGGTAGAAAGCGGACACCCACTTCAAGAGAAACTTGGAGTGAGTGCGAAGTACAACCCTGTTCATATAGAACTTGGTATAAGGGGGATCCAGGGCCTGCAGCTCACTCATTCTATGAGCAGACGTCAAGGCCACCAGGAAGGCCAATCTTCCAGGAGAGAAACCTCAGGTGGCAAGTCACCAAGGGTTCAAATGACAGTCTGATGAGCTGCGAGAGCACCACATTGAGATACCACTCTAGTGCAGGAGGATGGAGGGGGGCTTTGACAGCAGAAGACCCCTGAGGAATCCGGAGACCAAGGGTTGGCATGCAAGGGATCTCCCCTGCACAGGGCCGTGGTTAGCTGCTATGGCACTGAAATGCACCCTTACCGAATTAGACTTCATTCCTGAACAGGAGAGATGCAGCAGGTACTGCAATATGAGCTGCAGACAGCATGAGAAGGGATTCTCATCCCTCTCTGCACACTACAGAGAGAATCTCCTCCACTTGAAGGCATATGCTCGTCTGGTGAGGGCTTCCGGGAGGCTAGGAGGATCTCTTGCACTTCATCCGAGAAGCTAAAGGGGGCTAGTGCTACCCTTTCAGCATCCATGCAGTTAACGTCAGGGATAGCACAGTTACTTACCTGTAACAGGTGATCTCTGGGAACAGCAGGAATAAGTCTTCACATATGGGGTACGTCGGTACCGACGGAGTCTGCGCGGGAACGCTTCCCAGCGTCCAATCAAAACGCTTTTGGAAGCATCCCACCACGCCTACGTGCTGCCTTCCCGCCTTCCCAACTGCCTCTCCTCAGTTAAGTTTTAAAGCTGAGACAAAGAGAGAGAGAGGAAAGGAAAGATAGATAGAGAGATACAACTCCTAGGGGAGGTGGGTGGGTTGTGAAGACTTATTCCTGCTGTTCCCAGAGATCACCTGTTACAGGTAAGTAACTGCACTATCTCCAGGAACAAGCAGGAATGAGTCTTCACATATGGGGACTCCCAAGCTGAGATGCCCAGAGGGAGTCCTAGCATGTTGCGGATGTAGAAGAGCCATGCTACTCCCCAGAACCTCAGGCATCCTGGGGATGGAGGGTAGGAGTTGAATACAGAAAAGGTGCTGTGGAACAGCTGAACTAGAACAGGACCTCTATAGAGAAGAACCCTGTAGAGAGGAGATCTAGTGGTAAAAATTGAGATATGGGCCTCCCTTGTTGGCATTGCAAGTCTACTGAGGTTGATATGGATCTGTTAGAAGAACCATTGGAAAACCTCAAGGAGTACCTCACTGAGAAGCAGAGGTAAGAAAAGTAGAAAAACAAGTGGAGGTCAGAACCCCTCAGGGTGAAGAAATAGCCCCAGGGAGAAACTGGGGTAGGGAAAGAGAGGTAGGACTTCAGCGGAAGACGCAGAAGGTACCATTAAGAAAGCTTAAGCTGTGTTGGTCCAAGAAAAATCCAATCCTAGGGCCAAAAGAAAAAAAAGAGTCTGACCCAGCTGGACTGGCAGTAGAAACAGTCCATGTAGGAGAGAAAGGGTGTGGAAACCCCTGTATCTGATAAGAAGTTAAGGACAGACTTAGGAGGCGCTAAGCTTTAGATAAACTGAAGTTCCTCAATGTCTTTCCTGAATGGGTTAAGGAAAGAAAAAGGGTACATGGAGAACTTCAGGGGTACCTAACCCTGAAGGTTATGGTAAGAAAAAGTTTGTTGATCACCACAGGAAGTGGTTATGTGTGTAGAACCCTAAGTATGCTGGTACAGCATTGATAGGGGTGGTGCCCATCTGTCAGGATCATATAGGAATGTATGAATATCTGAATGTAAACAGACAGATAGATAAGTATGTGGATACATATCTACCTAAAAGATATATCTCTATAGAGACATATAGATATATATAGATATACATACATTCCTAAAGTTATACACATATAGAGTATATATGCATATATACACAGAGAGACCTGTATGGGCAGAAGATACACAGATAGATATAAATAAATATATATATGTATATGAATATATAGGCTTGTAGACAGATGTCTCCAGGTATGTGGATGAAGAAATGTCTATAGAAATTGATCCCCATAGGAGTATGGGGAGAGAAAAGATTCATCTAACAGCAAGGAGGGTGATACCCGCTTGAATAGATGCATCAAGAATCTTCCTTCCCTGGTTATGATTGAAAAAGTCAGGGGAATAGTGTCCCTGACAAAAGAGAGTCTAAATCCGTTTCAGAATTTGAGCTCTTAAATAACTAGGATGGCCTACGTGGAAAAAGGCAGAGGATAACTTCAGTCTGCAGGCAGCAAGTCCAGATTTCTCCAGAACCGCAGTATGGAGAATGGATAGAGGACATCACTGGAGGAAGATACCATAGTGACCTGTCTACAAGGGCAGATGGGTATCAGGCATCCTTTAACTGCCACTGAAACAAAAAAGATCTCTGGCGAGAAGACCAAGGGGATATGGACCAAGCCAGGGAATTTGCCATTCTTTAGGTTGTCACGTGAAGAAAAGGCCTGAGCCTCAGGTCTCAAAAGAGATTTTAGATGAGATGGTAGGGGTAGGGAACACCTACCAGACATGAAAAATATGACTGGAGAAACCCCTCCTAACCCTCTTGGGTTATCTGCTAGACAAGATAGACAAGGGCCCATAGTGCAAAGCTACTCTGTAGAGTTGCAGAGAGCATGCTGCAGGTTAGTTAGAAGAAAAAACTGGCTGTTAAAAGCCAGTGGGTAAGAACTATTCTGCCAAGGACAAAGGGCAAAGAATAGAAGTTAACCAAGCAGTCTGTGATAATAGGGTTTCCCAAACGAGGTTGATAACCTGTTTGGGGTTTAGCACTGAGGCTAGAAGAATAGCTAGTGGAGGAGAAGCCCTGGTTGTGTGGTGAACAGAACCAATGGCTTAACCACTAGGAATTAGTGTATATGCAGCAACTACCAGGGCAGCGGGCGAAAATTTTATTTTCCCATCTTTTTTAGATTGGAAAAAAGAGACAACAGACATAGTAGGACTATCTAGTGTCTGATGAGCTGCCCTAAGGAAATAAAGGGGGAGACAACTCTTAAATGGAGAATCCCCCTGTGGAACAGGTAGAGGACCATAGGGGCTTACCAGTGTAAAAGAGCCACTCTTACAAACCAGATGCTGTAGCAAGAGGGAGGTAAGACAGAGGTGAATGAGACTGACTATGAAGGAAGTCTCTGAAAGGTAAGATGAAACATGCCAGTAGAGGGAAACAACTGTCTTATTAATAGTTTTCATTTCTCTTTTCCCGAAAAGGAAGAGAAACCTGTCAAGTGAGGGCATGATCATCATGAAGACCCTTAGAGTAAAGGAAAAAATGTCTCAAGAAGAGACATCTTGAAAAAGTTAGGATAAATTTAGTGCAGATACTTCAGCAAAAAGAAGTAGACTGCCCCTGTAACCAGCAACACAATGGGAAAAGTGACATTTAAAACCCTGCGACTGCTGGGTTTGTGGACCCTGTTGAGGTTGTGGTTTCTTCAGACTAGCGCGATGTTTCCCCTGTTTGGGAACATCTGAATGATGGGCAGAAGAATAATAAAACTTTTTCCCCCTAGGGGAAGAAAGTTGGGTAGGACATTTCCTACCAACTGGGAAAGAGGAAGGTGTAGAACAGCCTTTGGAAACAGGAATGTCAGTGGTTAACTGAGCAACCTGGAGTAAAGACTCCTTGTTAAAGAGATTTTCTCCAGTGCAAAGAGTATTTCCCAGTGTTTCTTGAGCCCATTTGTCTAAGCTTGAAGCCTGGAGCCAGGCTTTACGTCATGCCCCTATAGCTATAGCAGAAGTTCTGCTAACAGACTCAAAGGAGTCCAGGGAAGCACGAATAAGGAACCTACATATATTTTGAGCATGACTAACCAGAGAGGAATAGTCTGCACTTATAGTCTCTTGAAGAAAAGGAGTCAAAGATAGTAATTTCTTTGTGACCTCATCAAGAGATAATCCCATATAGAAAATATATGAGAGAATTCTTGCTGAAAGCATGGATGCCTGGAAGGTTTGGCGTCCAAAGGCATCTAAAGTCTTAGACTCACGACCTGGCGGATAAGAAGAGTGCTTTTTAGTACTCTTCACCCGCCTCATTGCTGATTCAACAACAATGGAATGATGAGGAAGTTGAGTTTTCTGAAAACCTGGAGAGGGAAGATCAGTTGCCCTAGAAGGTGGGGGCACCGTTAAAGGAGCTTCCCACATTCGTAAAAGGAGATCCTGCAAGGAATGATGCAAAGGAAGCATGATGATATCCTTTGCTGTCCCAGGAATATACAGGGATTCTGCATTGCCTTGTGTAGGATCCTGTCCAGGCATAGAAATGGCAAGTGATCTCATCATATCCATGAGAAAAGCTTGAAAAGAAAAATCCCCAGAGGGAAATTCTTTTGGACAGGCTAGATCTGCTGAAGAACTAGCATTGGCACCGGAGGATCTATCCAACCTTATAGGAATATAAGATCCTGAATGGTGGAGATCCCTAGAGAACGGTCGCCGGTACCGCAGGGGGTCGGGACCAGCAACAGTCGGTAGCATATCGTCCATGTTAGGGATCGATTCCAAACTCGGTATCAAGGGAAGCGAGCCTGAAGAGGGAAGCATGGAAGGCACCGACAGCCATGGTAAGGTGGATACCGGTACCGACTCCGGCACCGTATCCGGTACCAGTGGATGAAGGCCAGCCGGTGACAACTCTATCGGTATGGAAGAAACCAAGAGTGCCGGACATGGATCATTGGAACCGTGCCTTCGGTACCGTTTGGTGTCGGTACCAAGGCGAGTCGGTACCCAGTCCTCCAGACTGGAGATTGATTCCAGACTCAGCATCGAAGGAAGCGAGTCTATCGAAGCACATCTGGAGAGTACCGACGTCGGTACTAGTATCGGTACCGGGATCGATACCGATACTGGAGGGTCAGCCTGGAGCATATCCAACGGTCCTGTAGGTACCGAGGATGCCAGACAACGATCCTTGGTGAGGAATGTTTCATCCAACACCATTGCCGATGCCGGGGTATCGGTACCGCTCGAAGCGGATGCCACCACCGAGCATGGCACAGGTATGTTCTGTGAGGGGTGAACCTCAGGAACAACCTGAAACCCCACACAGGCTTTGGAGGCCGAAGACTCCCACCGGGGTTTTAAAACCAGTATGTTCTCGAGGGCAAGGCCAGAGGCATCTCTATGCTGTGCATGAGATCTAACATTCGAGGACTGGCTAGTCTTAACAGACTGTTTTTGGGTTACCTGATTCCGTGTAGAAGAAGTGGTCGGTGCCCTGAAGCTGGATGGGGACTGCGTATTGAGGGAAACCCGATGCTGAAGACTTCTTCCGACAATACTATTGCAGGAGGGACACTCCGGAGGAAAATGGTCAGGACCCAAACCGGCCAGACACCAATTAGGGGTGTCTAAAGTTAATTTTGTACCACCGCAGTTTGAACATTTCTTGGGAATAGTGACTGGCAGTTCCATGAAGGAAAGTGAGTAGGCCTAGCAGGCCTAAGAAAACCGTGAGGCACTAAGAAGAAAAAATATTCCTTAAAAAGGAAATTTTACAAGAAAAAAGGAGAGAAAAACACCGGCGGTACCGGTGGCGTCGGGGAAGGCAGCCGCGACCACAAGAAAACTAAAAAATAAAAGAAGAATTTTCTGTGGTGACAGGAGGACGTCCTGCCGGCTCCGCGGAAAAACGAAAACTGAGGAGAGGCAGTTGGGAAGGCGGGAAGGCAGCACGCAGGCATGGTGGGATGCTTCCAAAAGCGTTTTGATTGGACGCTGGGAAGCGTTCCCGCGCAGGCTCCGGCGGTACCGACGTACCCCATATGCGAAGACTCATTCCTGCTTGTTCCTGGAGATCCCAGGCTTGGGTGGAGAAGGGAGCCCCCCTCTTGTGAAAGGAGATCCGGCTGTCAGCTGTCAAGCCCCAGCCCTCCGCCTAGGGCTCAGAGGGTTGGGGTTGCCACTATATGCTCCTTGCAGAGGGTGAGATAAAACCTTTTGCTCCCGCTATGCCTGCTGGGAGTGGTAGTTCTTTTTGCCCTCTGATAAGGAAATAGTTGTGAGACCAGTGGTAAGGCAAAATGACAAGAATTTATTCCCCAACAAAAAGATTCATTGTGCAGATTAAATCAGGATATTCTTCAGGTGTTTGCTCGAGGATATTTACAGAACTTAAACTGATTGAGCTTCACACTCTTTGTTCACAAAATGTGCGATGCATATCACATGTAACAGATAGAAAACATAACAGCTTCTTCTCACAAAGAAAAATCTCTTCTTTCCCTTTGTTCACACTCAGCTCCCTCATACACTTTTAGCAAAGGGATTCTATATCATCTGCCAAACACAGTGTACAGTCCATAGGCAGTTCTGCTGAGTCACTCTCATTAAAGTCCTGTTGCATCTCTTCAGACTCTGGAACCAATGAGTTTGGCTTTAAGCTGTTATTATACGGCTTAGGATAATTTCCCCCTAAGACCTCTGGTGCTTCCTTTGGGCACAGTTCTATATGGTAAGGACTGGAAATACCTAAGGTTGTGGAGATTCCTCTCTGGCTTTGTTCAGCTAGCTTTTTCCAGCTGTAGGGAAACGCTCTCTGATTCCCTGTTTGGAGTTCTTGTCTGGAGCACTGCTCTGGTTCCCAGTCTCAAACTGAGCTTTGCAAACTCCTGGGTTTAGTGCTAGGTTCCCACCTGTGAGCTCCTTGAAGCTTTTTATCTGGCAATGAGGTCTAAAGGTCTCTGCTCTCTCCCTCTATGCAAGTTTCTGAAAGCAGTTTGTCCCTTCTCTCCTTCTGCTCTGTCTGCTTCAATTCCAGAACTACAGCTGGGTTTCCTCAAAGGTCTCCTCCCAGCTCTTCTCCAACCGTCTCTCCAACCACCTCTCCAGTCAATACTCTCACCAACACTCTTACCGGCTCTCTCAGCGAGACTCCAATCACCAACTCCTCCTTTGCTTTCTCCTAGCCAGGGTTTATATTCCTGTTCCCTGAGCCTTGGGTCTGCCTTCCTAAACAGGTGTGTGTAATTAGGTTCCAGGCTTGCAGTTACGTCAGAGCTTGGGTGTGTCAGCCTAGCTCCTGTTTCCCTATGCTTGCCTCTCTCTTGCAAACGCTGAAACGTGTGTGCAGCCCGACTGTCAGTTTGTTTAAAGGTAAAATCATCCTTTTCTTCTAATTCCATATGTTCAGTATGGGCTTCTTCATCACACAGCCCAGTGCCACCGGAGATGCCACTGACAGGAAGAGCAGCAGGGGGAACCAGGGCTGTCTGGGCCACCTGGGAGCAACCAGGAGCACTGTGGCATGGTCGCTCTGAATTTTGAAGAGGCATCTGGCTATCAGAGGGGTCAGTGGGAACATATAAAGCAAGCCCTTCAACCATGAAACCAGGAAGGCGTATGCTGCCACCCGACTGTGTTGTGGCTGAGGTGAGTAGAATCAGGGTAGCTGATCATTGTCCAGGGAAGTGAAGAGGTCCAGCCTCTGCGCTACCCTGGGATCCAGGCACCACTTGTGTGGGCAGAGGATCCTGCTGAGCTTGTCTTCCAGGAGGCTGTCCTGGCCCGGCATGTACACCGCTCTCAGGAGCATGCTGTTGCATACTGCGAAGGAGTGGAGGGCTACAGCCTCCCGACAGAGGGAGTAGGAGCCCGGGCCTCCCTGCTTGTTCACAAAGAACATGGCCACCTGGTTGTCCATCTGTATGAGGACTGAGCGGTTGCTCAGGAGGGTAGCAGAAGGCCTGTAGGCTAGGAAAATGGTCCTCAGCTCAATGAGGTTGATCTGCAACCAGGATTCTTCTGCGGACCAATGAAATAGTGCACACTATTATAGCACAGAACGAAAATATAAAAAGTGCAGATCCTTAGTAATTTTACAGATGGGCATCTCAGGTGTTGATGTAGGGGAAAAAGGAAAGGAAGTGGAGATCTTAGAGTTGGATGATGAGGACAACTCTAGGGCAGCAAAGTTGGGGAGAGGAGAAAGGACTGGGATTAAGGGGGATGACTGTAACAGGCATGAAGAAAAGGATTTGCGAGGTTGGGGAGAGAGAAAACAGAAATTCTGGGAACAGTGAGGGAGTAAACTTCTGGAATCAGGGGTGAGGAGGGCGAGTTCTAGGATAGGAGGAACGGAAGAGGGAGAAAGAGACAGTTCTGAAATCTGGGGGAAGGGGAAAGGTTATTGGATATATAAGGAATCTAGATGGGGAAGAAAGAGGTGTTCTCACCTGGGTCCAAACCTACTGTCCCTTGCAATTGCCCCCAAGTCCTGGAACTGGATGCTAAAATTGGAGATTTTTGCTCCATCCTATGTGATTAATTTTGGGAAGGACCCAAACCTGATTTAATAAAAATTAGTTTCCAATTATTTCATTATGTATTCCACCATAATTGGGAGCATAGAAGGGGATAACCTGCAAGGAATGGCAAGTACAACCCTAGCCGCCATACTGGCAGACTAGATGGGCCATACTGGTCTTTATCTGCTGTCATTTACTATGTTACTACTTCCAGTTTCAAAGTAATTCTGCACATTTAAATGATGTTGTATACTACACTGAAATGGCTAATGTTTACTTAGAGATACAGATAACCAGAATGTAGCAGCACTCCAGAAGCAATTTAAAAAACTTGAAAACAAGAAGCAGGATTGTTGCCTCAGAGATCCAAACTCTCTGGTCATATCATTCAGAAACTTCCCTTGTGCAGCTAGGGCACAAAATAATTTAAATTATATGCATTTATTTCTGCATGTGTTTGTTATCTGGCTTGCTCTAAAACTTATTTTTAACACAATCCTTTGTGTGTGTGAAAGTTACTTTGATGTATTTTTGTTGCCTGGTGAAGCAAGTGAGGCACATTTCTGGAAAGTTAAAATATTTGTACAATTGGTTTACACATGTTTGTGCGAGCATGGGTAAGATTTTGATCATGGTCTGTTGGTATCACAGATGAACTTTCCTCTTTTGGGTGAAAACATTGGACAGAAAGTGTACTATATTATTATTATATCATTTTTTGACTATGGAGATCCTGGCTTGTTCCATATAACCATTACTTAGAACCTCAGAGGATCCTTAGATATAAGGATGTGAGAGTAAAACCTGAAGTCAGCTAGGCTCTCTAGCACTTCATCAGGAATGGGCATGCTAGATGGGACAAGCGGCCCTGATTTGCTGTCATTTTTTGTTTCTTCATTTTAGACCAGGCTGTTGCAGCAAAGACTAGCAAAAAGGAAGTCAGGGAGACTTAGCAGCAGCTCAGCAAGAAAGGATAGGCCAGACCGCTTCAATTTGCTTTTCTTTACTAGCTCTACCACAGTGGCAGAGAATGTCAGCGACTTTCAGATTCACAGCTTATTAACCAAATGTACAAAAAAAAAATCAACAGTCACAGCTATCAAATGAAAACAAAGCAGTAAAATAGCTGGATGAACATGATACTTATATGAGACTAAGAAACATTTAAAAATGCAAGTAAATGATGCGAAGGAGGCCCTTCCTCAGCAGTAAAGCAGAAGGCTCACTTCTTTAAACATCAGCCTTACAAAAATGGAACCCAACCTCTCATTAGTTTCCTCAACTCATTTCACATTATGAACCCTGGCAGACACAGCTTGTATTCCAAATTCAGTGCTGTGATCTAGGCTGAGAAAAAGTTGTGATATTAAAATGCACAGTATGTGGTCAAAATGTAAACCAACAAAAAAAGTAACTCAGGATTATTTTTAGTTGCATTAGTTCCCTCTCTTTCCCTTTTGTTTTTATTGCTGACGTAAATGCTTAGCCTCAGGCTTGTCCCTTGGTTCCCTGAAATATTGTATCCTATAATAGTACTTTTTGATTTCCAGTACTTTTCTATGTCAAGTGTTAATGCTTGATAAATAATTGAAATTAATAAATATAAAGTAAAACAAAAAAAATCCATAAAAAGCATTGTAGGGCTTGGAAAGCACATACAACCCGTTCATAACACGAACATAAAAAAGAGCCATTGTGCACTAAAAAGTTGCTTACTTTGACATGACTCTGGGCTCCCAAGTTGTAGATTTCAGTAGGTTTCACTTCGTTAATTATCTTCACCAGGCAGGTACTGTCAGTCAGATCTCCATAGTGCAGCTTCATGTCTTCAAATTACAAGAGCAGGCCATCAGACTAATGAAAGATACACTGCTAGATTCAAGATTATACAAATTTAAAGTGTCATTATGTCAACTGCAGGATAAATACAGCAGACACGTGGACATTTATGGTCAGCTTCATCAAGTATCTAATAGCTTTCACCCTTAAGATCTATTTCATTTCACAAAAAAGAGAGAAATATCACAAGATACATATGCCAACAATTCAATTTTAGATGTATTGTATTCTTAAACTTGAGAAGGTTTTAAGTAAGCATTGCTTATAGAAAATGGTCCTACCAGAAGAACAAAGAGAGGAAGAGGACTCATTATGGTGATGGATGGTTTATGAAAAATGTATGCATATACCATGATTTCAGGACATTAAAATAGCTGGCAATGATCTGCAATAAATCTGTGTGTACCATGAATAATGCCTTGCTTAGCTACATCTGCCCATAAGAAAGTCTCTCAAAAGAAAGTGAAAGGCCTTTATTCTAGACAGGGCACTATCAATAGATGTCCTTCCCACAAGAAAATATATGCTCAATATTCAGCAATGCAACTGCCATTTCACTTTAACCATCTTACTTAAAGGTTTAAAATTAGACCTTCAATTTGCCTGTTGGAACTATGCTATATATTCAGCATATGTTTTTGTAGTGGATATAGATGAGGAGACTAGGTACTTACAGATTGGATGGGTGGGGAAAATGGCACTCAGAGATGGATGGGGAAAATGACAACTTTGAGATTGAGCAGAGACTGAGGCGGTAGCAGGGAATCAGATATTGAGTACATGATATAGTCGATGGGTTTGGTGTTAGACTTGAGGTATGAGAAGAGGTTAGGAGAAGGGAATGAAATGTGATATGAAGGATCTTTAAGGCTAAGGCATAGGTAAGTGGCAGTGGAAAGAGATGGAGCAAGGATAAGAGACAAAAGATAAGGATAGGTTTGTGAAGGAGGTGAGAGAGGGTCGAAATACAGCTGGGGAGGAGATGAAATAAGAGTACATTGGGTTATATGGAGGTAGGAGACAGAATAAAGGGGATGGAGAAGGGGGCATGACCAATACAAAGATCTGGGAGCTACAGAAGAGACGGGAAGTAGGGAAAATACTTGAGAGCTAGGGAAATGTTCAGATACAAGGATGGAAATGAGTGTTAGGGAGTGGGTGAAAGATGAACTGAGAAATAGGTTGGAGAAGGAATGAAAACCGAGGGGGAAATTGGAGGTTGAAGGAAGGGAAGAAAGAGCAGAAAGATAGAAAGTTGCTGGGCAGCTGGCAGGTACAACTAGAGAGACTGAGCTGTACAATCAGAGAGGGGGATAAAAATGGTGAAATTTACTTATGAGTGGATACAGACAGAAATGAGGGAAATTAAGAAAAGAGAGGCAATGGAAAGATCAATGTCAGAAAAAGATTCTGGAGAGAGAAGAAACGCAAAATGGAAAGGGGGCACTGGAAAAAGAAAGTGGAAAAGAGAGACTGAGACCAATAAGATTTGAACAATAAAATCCCCTGACAATAAAAGGCAGAAAATCATTGTTTCTCACCTATGCACCTGTAACAAGTGCTTTCCATAGAAAGCAAGACTAATCAGGCTCACAAGTGGGCTATGTCATCTAATGGCAGCAGGATGGAAAAGCGCTCCCAGAATTCATTACTAATGTAAGCGTCTGAGCATGCTTGGGCCTTCCTGCATGCAGCAAGCTCCCCAGCCTCTCAGTCAGGTCCATAGCTCAAAAAAGAAAGCAGTCTTCAGGGAGGTGGGAGGGATTGTCTAGCTAAGCAATCCTGCTGTCTAAAGAAAACATCTGCTACAGGTGAGCAACAATTTTTTTTTCACTGACAAGCAAGATTGAATCGGGCACACAAGTGAGTGATTCCCAAGCTCAGGGCTCCTCAATTTATCTACAGTTGGCCCATTGTCCAGAAGCAGCCTGATTATAAAGCACCCACATTACAAATATGGCCAATATGTACAGTCTCTGATACTGAACTGGTCCAAACAGTACTGTGAAAGTATAAAGTGAAGACCAAGTAACTGCTTTGCCAATGAAGATTTCAAGAGAGCAATTGTGGCAGTTGTTGTTGTTGTTAAGTGCCGTCGAGTCGGAGTCGACTCATGGAGACCCTCTGGATAGCTATCCTAAATTGTGTTCAGTCTTCAGTAAGGCGGCTCATTGTTGACAGACTGGTACCCGTAGCTGCTGTTATTGTATCGATCCATCTCATTGCTGGCCTTCCTCTTTTACGTTGACCTTCTATCTTGCCAAGCATGATGTCTTTCTCTAATGATCTCTCTCTTCGCATGATGTGTCCAAAGTATGAAAGTCGAAGTCTTGTCATCTGAGCTTCTAAAGAAAGCTTAGGTTTGATCTCCTCTAGTACCGACTGGTTTGTTCTTCGGGCAGTCCATGGTATACACAGTATTCGCCGCCAGCACCATAATTCAAAGGCATCAATTTTCTTCCTGTCTATCTTTTTCACCGTCCAGCTTTCACATCCATATGATGTTATTGAAAATACCATGGCTTGAACAAGTCGAATCTTTGTATGGAGAGAGACATCTCTGCTCTTGAGAATCTTATCTAGGTCTTTCATAGCCATTCTGCCAAGAGTAATGCATTGTTTGATTTCTTGACTGCTTGTTGCTTCTTTATTGATAGTTGATCCAAGTAGGTTAAAGTTGTTCACAATTTTAATTTCTTCTCCTTCAACGATGAACCTGTTGATTATGCCAGTTGTCATGATCTTTGTCTTCTTTACATTAAGGTGCAGGCCCATTTTGAGACTATGTTCTTTGATTGTGAGAAGCAAATGTTTCAGATCATCTTCACTTTCAGCCAGTAATGTAGTATCATCAGCATAGCGAAGGTTGTTTATAAGTCTTCCACCAATCTTCACACCTCTGTTGTCTTCATACAATCCTGCTTCTCTGATTATTTGTTCTGCATATAAATTAAACAGGTAGGGGGAAAGTATGCAGCTTTGTCTTACACCTTTGCTTATTTTAATCCATTCTGTTTCTCCTTGTTCCGTTCGAACCGTTGCTTCTTGATCAATGTACAGATTGCGCAAGAGAACGATCAGGTGCTCTGGTATACCCATGCTTCTTAATGTGGCCCAGAGTTTCTCATGGTTTACACAGTCAAAAGCCTTGCTATAGTTGATAAAGCACAAATAGATATCCTTTTGGTATTCTTTAGTCTTTTCAAGGATCCATTTCACATCCGCAATGATGTCTCTCGTTCCTCGCCCTTTCCTGAACCCTGCTTGCACTTCAGGTAGTTCTTGTTCCAGGTATGGTTATAGTCTCTTTTGAATAATATTCAGTAGAATCTTGCTGGCATGTGGGATCAGAGCGATTGTTCGATAATTTGGTAAATTTGACTTCACTGGCTAAAGAAGTACCAGCTAATTTGTAACACAGCCAATTTGTCTAAAGTTTGCTTGGCTATTGGGATA